>JAYXSF010000044.1:0-1370256 GCA_037356135.1 Talaromyces sp. F31 | reverse complement strand
CTAACCCTAACCCTAACCCTAACCCTAACCCTAACCCTAACCCTAACCCTAACCCTAACCCTAACCCTAACCCTAACCCTAACCCTAACCCTAACCCTAACCCTAACCCTAACCCTAACCCTAACGGCTTGGGCATCTTCGAACGGCCCGGTTTGATTCGTCAATACGACGATTGTCAGTCCGTTCATTTCGTATTCGTCGTAGGGGAATTCTGCTTGTGCCGTGGTCCAGGTTCCGACCGACGACAGGACGGACATGGGTTGCACGATCGGGGTATTTTGCTGGTTGATAAAGACCAGATTGCAGGGGGAGCCCTCTCGGCTGTCGAACGTGAAGGTGATGTTGGCGGTTTCCGCGACTGGGTCCGTGATCAGATTCAACGGCGCAAAGACCGGCAGGTCGATCATGTCTAGGGAGGGACATGACTCTGTGGCGATGACCTCGTGAAGCCAACTGAAGAGGAACTCCCGCGTCCCCGTGGTTAGAAAAGGCAATTCGTTGGGCACTTTGTGTTGTAAGGCGCGATAGAAGCCCCCTTGCTCCCCTTCTTGGCCCAGGACGGAAGCCAGCGCTCCAGCGAAGTGGATGTCGTCATTCTGCGCGAAAATCTCGATCATGGCTTGCAGCGTTCCCGCTGCGACGCTGGTGAAAATGCTGGCGTACCGGATGGCCTCGTCGAAGCTGGTGACAGGGAAAGAATACATACATGGGAGGATGGGTTCGGCCTGAAAATGCCGCAGAACGGCATTGGCGTTCAGTGCGTGGAGTTGTTCTTGCTATCCACCGATCAGCGCCGTTGATGAGTACGTTCGTCCACTTACATTCTGGGCAACCTCAAGGGTATCGAGCGCAAACTGGTCGTAGGAGACATCATAGCCATCGACGTGGTTGGTGATGTTCCACAGCAGTTCTGTAAAGAAAGCCACCTCCGCCAGATCATTCAGAGCGCTCAATTGGAAGTTCGTGATTCCCGGGGCGCTGAGATTTGCGGGCAACTTGCCGTCGGGAAGACTACCAAGGCTGTGCTGCTCAATCGAGCTGAGCTGGCTCGCATTGGGGTTGGGAAATCCGTTTCCCAGCGGAAATACACTGCTCGAAGCAGACAGGAGCCACAGCTGGGAGAAGAAAAGCGCTTGGATTCGCATGATGGATGATGGAGACTGTTGACCCTCGAACGGTGGTGAGGGACGCCGGCGTACCTTTTAAACATGCACTTGCTAAAAATAGACATGGCCGACGGAGATTTCTATTTTGAGCACGCTCCGGAAGAGTCATCACGAGCAATGAACCAGCAACCGGGCCACCGCTGCGCTGCGGATGACACGTGAGAGCGGCCATCATCAACGTGCGGTGTGAAGTCACTGAAGTGACCGTCGAAATGTGCTCCTGGAGACCCCAACGTCTCGTAGCGGTGACACCATCCTGTTTCTGGTTAGCATGAATGTCATCACCGATGGCCGGCGACGCCGTTCCTGTGCGCCGCGATGACGGCTTACGGGACGTGATTACAGCGCGTCTAGGTCACCTGATTGCCATGATCGTGCCATACTTAAAACGACCAATGGCAAAGTGGACGAAGTGGACGTCGACGTTTCGCCGTATCATACCGACTCGGAGTAAAAAATGTCGCTGAAGATTGCAGTCGTTGGAAGTGGTGTCTCCGGTCTTGCCGCTGTGTGGACGTTGCAGCGGACGGCCCATGAGGTTCACCTCTTCGAAGCGGAAGACCGACTGGGAGGCCACGTCCAGACGGTGGAGTGGAAAAATGCCGAGGGTGAGAGCACTATGGTCGATATCGCTTTTGCGTTGTTCAATCGCATCACCTATCGTGAGGATGCCCCGTGCCCGGGTCCACGTCGGAGCTAACGCTGGTAGCCAATTTCACCTCGTTCTTATCGCATGTGAAGATCCCTGTCATCCCAGTGCAGTCGTCCTTTGGGCTGAGCCGCGAAGACGACGGACTGGAGTGGTCTTCTACGTCGTTGGCCACCCTGTTCGTGCAGTGGCGCAACCTCTTTTCGATGGAATTATGGACGATGCTTGGTGATATCATCCGATTCAACCTGACCGCCCGCAAGGTGTTGCATCCGGAGTATCCGTATCGCGATGAGACGGTTGGTGACTTCTTCCGTCGCCACGCGTACAGTCGGTCCTTCCACAACAACTACTTCGTGCCCCTCGTCTCGTCACTATGGATCCACGATCCCAAGGAAGCCGTGCGTTCGATACCGATGGTCATGGTCGTCCGGTTTCTGTACAACCATCAGCTGTTGCACTGGAATCCGTGTCGACCTTCCCTTCAGTGGCTGGTGGTCGATGGCGGAGCGAACCAGTACGTGCGCGCCATCCTGGCCAAGGTCCCTCCGCAGCGCCTGCACACCTCCACCTCCGTGAGTGCGATCCACGGTCGCGATGGCAAGGTCTCACTGCATCTGCCGGATGGCACGGTCCAGCACTTTGACCGAGTCATTGTGGCAACGCACCCCGTGGACAGCCTCCGAATGTTGCGAGACTCCGCCTCCAAGCCCCTTGTAGAGGCTTTGAAACAGTTCCGAGTGAGCCACAACAGCGTGGTTCTGCATTCCGATGTGCGGGTAAGACTCCATTCCGGGACATCCTTTCGTGGTCCGCTGATCTTTGCCAGTTCCTGCCCCGTCATCGAAAAGCCTGGTCTGCGTGGAACTATCACAATTCCGTTCCACACGGCTCCGTGTCCTTAACTGCCGATCTAGCACTGCTTGCTGGTCGGCCGGAGCGAGGTCCGATCTTAGCAACTCTGAATCCCCACGCCATCCCGGACGCCAGCCGCACACAGGGGATTTACCATCACCAACATCCAATCTTTGATCACGCCGCGCTCGACGGCCAGACAAAAATCGAATCCATGCAGGGTCTCGAGAATGTCTGGCTTGCCGGTGCGTGGCTGGGATACGGGTTCCACGAAGACGGTTTCACCAGCGGGGTCAAAGCAGCGCAGATGGTGTGCCCGGAAATCGAATTACCCTTCTTGCTGAGAGACTGGGAAGCGGATTCCGAAGCTCACGATTGGAGCTGGGAGCAGGGGTCCGTGGTCATTTTCTTGTTCCTCGTGAGATCCCTCATTGCGCTGCTTGCGTGGGTGCGACGGTTTCTCCCGGTCTTCAGAACCGTCCAGAATATCAAAAAGCGGACATGATGAGAGCCACAGAGCTGCCCATCCGCCCTACGCATCCAGCCACCGCTCTATTCATCTATCCATAGACCCGCTCTATCTATCCTTGTTTCATTTCTCTAGGTCCAACAATGGCTCAAGATACATGTACACTTGACTGCGAAGCCAGTGCGCGCTGCCACCCGCTTCGATTGTCTATGAACCCTGTACAGTAGCTAATATACCTCCGCTAAACTATTTTGGTAATTGTTCCGGACTGCCTCGCAATCGGCTAGTCAGTGCTGTATGTAATCGGCTCCAGTACGCTCAAGTCATAGGGGTAGTTTGGATCGCGATCACGTGAATAATTGAATATGTGAAGATAGATTTCGCGCCAACCCGCGATTTTCTCCTCCTCAACATTACCACATCATGAACCCTCCACAACACCACGAATCCCGCTATTTTATTGGCAAAAACGTTCCAGACACTCCGGGATGCCACCACAACGTCGATCAGCCCGACCAAAACCTTCAAATCCGCCGCCGACCACCAATTCGAAAAAAGGTGACGCAGATGAAGCAAGTATTTTCGCATCAGTGCTCCGGTATACTGGCTTTCTTGATGTGATGTTGGTCCCAAGCTAATTGTGATTCCAGCGAGAAAGACAAGCAGATGGAGCATCTGGAAGGAAAAATCAGGGAACTGGAAGGAATAAACGGGGAACTGGAACGAAAAAATAAGATAATGAGATGGCGATTGAACAAAACGACCCGAATAAGTAAGGAGGCATTAGCATTATCATCACAATTCGAAAAAGAGTATGAAGAGGTGGACAATTAGGCAGAGTCCGAGGTGATCGTGCTACGTAGGTGCGTATGGCTTGCACGGTTGTATAGAAGAAAGTGAAAACAAGGGGCTCCTTCACAGATATGGCCCAGCGTCAGCTTGCTGCAGGAGTGTATAAACAATCAAAATGAGTGGAAGCGCGCACTGGTTTTGCAATCACGCGTTAAGTCAATGGATCTCCTCCAGAGATGAATTGAAGCGTGGAACCGAGCGAGTAGAGTGTCCTCCGTCCAACGCTGATTCTCAGCATCGCATCGAGAAGCGCCGAGAAGCATACATACCATCCATTCCCGGCGGGATCTAGGTACCGGGGGATATCCTACGGTTCACGACAGACTACACCGTGGCCATGGGCCGCGTTGAGCAGAAACACAATTGAAGACGAAGACGGCATCATTGTCATGTATAAGCTTGGTAGACTAGATATAAAAGTAGTACTGGGCGGAATATTGGATCTGTAATACGGCAGGCTGACCAGCACAGGTCGCCGGTGCCAAGCCTCCCGCGGTATTCACTCGGTACACCTCTGTATAGCCACCGACCGTACCGTTGATGGCGACAAGATATAACCACGACGTGGCACCGTAACCCCGGAGAAATGGGCCCGTCACCGAACCGGCTGGAGCGTTCATAGCGGCTTTCTTCGCCGTGAGAACCACCCCGTCCTGCTTGTCGGGCGTCGTGTCCAGATTGAAGACCGGCGTGGTGTTCTCAAAGTAATGATGCCCCAATAGAGACAGAGGAACCGGGGAACCGCAATCTGGGTGGTAGGGATAATCCAGGATCAGGTCGGTCGTCGGGTCGAGGAGATCGGGCGAGTTGGCAGCAATACAGGAAGCGTCGTAAAGACTCGCGATCGCGCCAAAGAGAACTGGCGCAGTGTTCGCCGTGGAGTCGGCGCAGGTGTAGTTCTAGACGAGCGATGAGCGAGGACCACGAACTGATACAGTACGGCTACATACCTGCGTACCGCGACCGACAGCCACGAATTTCAACGTTCCGTTGGGCAGGGGCAGTTCCGAGGCTTGTGGAGGGAGACTCACGCTGGACACGTCGCACGGGGGCCGCGAATCAGCCGTCGTGGCCCTCGCGTACGACCGTTCTAGGCGTGGAGCGGAAACGTCATGGCCGATGCGATGCGCCACCGTAGCTGCAGGAAAGAGAAGAAGCACGAATCCGTTGAAATGCATGTTGACGGATACTGGGAGCGGACTCGGAAGAGGCAAATGAAGGCTCGGGCCCGGTCTTTTATAGCCACCGTGCGAGCCTCGAAAGGGCCACGTCCGGGACGCGCTGACTGGTCATGCTCGACGATAGATGATTACGGGGGAGTTCCGTTCGAGCGAGCTTACGGTCTAATCGCATCTCCCCTGTGCTTTTCGATGACAGGTCATTGTCGCTGCGATCTAAAAATAGTAGGCAGCGGTTGCACCATTATAAATAAGCCAACATCGTCCAGAGCCCCAAAGTCAGAACCATGAGCAGTGGACCGGATCTGTATGGCAACTGACAGCTTTCACTATGAATCATCAACGGATTCCACTACTCCTCGGCGAATTGATGAACGAGTTTACCCAGATGACGCAGCTCAACAGTCATTACGCTGGTGTCTTAACAGAACTGGAGCAAGAAAATAAAAGTCTTACGCAGGAAAACATGTTTTTAAAAGGGAAAATCGAGGAGAATCAAAGGGTGGTACTGAGATTATTCCCGCGATGATCTCCGCTGACGGTGACAGATGATTACCATGCTGATGGGTTCCATGGACGCCGATGGCCAAGCTCTATCCCTTCTCGCCAGCGAAAAGAGCAAGACACTCTGCGATAGAAGGAAACAAGATCAACTATGGGTGGAAATACCCTCTCGTAAGCCATCTAATAAACGATGATTGGAGGTAAGGTTCGAGTGGGAGGCTGCTTCTCCTTGAGGGCAGTGCTCGAAATCGAGCTGACTAGGACTGTCACACCAGAACCTCGATTGCATACCGTGCATCCGTTCATTTTCAACCCAACGCGGAGTGTTGTGCTCCTCTATAGCTAGCGTAGTTAAAAGTACCAATTGTTGCTTGTGATCATTGCCAAGACCAATCATGTAGACCAGAAATGCAATGTCACGTCATGTCAATTCAACTCCGGTGGGTGCTGGGAGAATCCCAAAGACGGAAAACATTATAGACTCAGGCAACCGCACCTAGAGCAGCTCTGTGATTACGTCGATGATGATAACAGACTAGAGAGTCACAGCGACATTCCTGAGTCTCTCCGTCAGCCCCTGATTCAAGAAAGCCAAAGAAAATCTAGAAACCCTACCATGCCAACAAGCGAGATGCCGTATCAGTAAACATCAATCTCTTACCAGCGCAGGCAACACGATCTATGAAGGCTACCTTACCACCTAGCCGCCTATTCTCCTTTCCAGCAGTTCCTGGAGATCGAGTGACAGCAGTGGGGAGATTTTTCGAATGGCTGATACTGTACTGTATCACTAAGGAGTCGTACATAGCTGATTGTCGGAGGGCTCAGGATGTAATCCTGGACACGCGTATGGATCTGGAACTAATCCTTGAGTATCCAGAACCTGAAGCATTTACGAATAAAGGGATACCTAAAGGAATTGCGCTTCGCATCGTTCGTGAGATTCCCGAATGGGTTGAATATCTGGAACAAAACTCGCCCTCCACGGGGACTTAGGAGGATATTGACCAGTAAACGTCTCTCAGTTGCTGGGTTGGTGAGTTTCATACTCTATCCGTGTTTTGACCTGGGGATGAGATCAATCGCGCTTCTGGGGCGTGCTCTCCAATCTTTCGCTAAATATATCGGTTCTAGATTGCCCGCCCCTCCCTGGCAAGCTCCATATTGGCCGCTATCCTAAATCAAAACTGTACTGTTTTCTGGCCAAGCGGAATTCCACATGTTGCGGCGGTACTCAGTCTACAGGGTCCTGAATCTCATTCGAAATACCATTGAAGCTAGAGTTTCCGCGGAGCTTAGTAGTATAAAACTAGACCCTTTCCCCAGCACGTCGAAATTCTCTCATCCTCCGCTTTAACACTTTCAATCCAAACAATCGCATCAATCTACCACGTCGAATTCTTCTCTTCTGCTTTTGGTCGAAAGAGCTTTGTTACCCACGTATGAAAACACATAATTAGATTTGTTCACGAGACTGACCAGAATCGTCAGATACACTTCCTTGCATTAACTATATACGAGAATACTGCAAGCGGTTACCCCGTAGCCTTGTCGGTCACGATATCATGTACGTACTGTGGAGCGACTCGTTGTGAGGAGCGATATTGGGTCTTGAGTTACGAATTTGACCAGCCCGTGGATATCCATGTCTTTACGAAAGAGTTCGAAGCAGTTTCGACTAGCAGCGGGCTCCAGATACGTCGGTTCGTTGTGACGAGTGCTCTATCGCGACCTCGCATGAAATATGTCTATATTGATGTTGCCGACAAGCCTGAAGATATTCGCCAGAAACTTCCTGTGACAATCGGCTCACTGGGACCGACCATCCCAGCAAGTAGCCAAAAACACTGTTGTGGCGCAGCTGTTGAAGCCATTCTTTCCGAGATGCAAGAGATGCGAGATTCAGGATTATCGCCAGTGGTAAAGGAGTTGGATAGTTATCGTGCACCCGTGGTTGATAAGCTGGTCTTGACAATAGGGTATACTTGATCGAAGAAGCTAATGTTCGAAAGGAGGTTTGAAATTTTCTGCTAAAGAAAAAAGGGTTGTTGATGTACAGTATCTCTTTTGTTCCCTACATACATTTTGCCTTGTTTAATTCCTCTTCGGAGAGCTATACAACGGCGGGCCAGGGAGCCCGCAATATGTCACAACTGAAGGGAACGGCCGAACACAGCCCCTAGGGAAGGCACAGAGTTCGTCCGTAAGAAATAGGATCATAGACAATAGAGACGCAAGGATGGTTATAGTTGTTGTATGTATCCTGCATATCGCTTTATTGCGAGGGGTCGGGGTAAATGAAACAAACAAACGAACAAACTACAGAGTACGTAGTAATTTGCCACGCCTCTACTACGATTGACCCTGGTAATTTCCCTAATACGTTGCTAATGTTACCGTCGTACAGGGATCACGTAATAGTAACGTACTGTTTCAAGCTAATCAATTGCTATCGATATTATAGAGATTTTACTCTTTAAAGCAGGCGGTCTCCTGTCTCGTCGACAAAACCTAGCTGATTGGAAAGGTATTTAGATAAGTTATGCTGATAGCTGCAGGTTCTGCTCTTTTGCTCTGTACTGGACTTTCTTGTTTGTTTAGCCTGCTTGAGCAAGGTCTCGTTTGACGCTGCTCCACGAGGGCAGTGAAATGTCAAACTCGTTCTGTAGATAAATAGCCATTTCGTCTCTATATAACGTAGAGTTTGTGGCAAGATGATTGCACAGATCAGCGATCGGAGACGTCAGAACATTCTGCAGCCCGTGCTATTTCTGCTACGCTAAATCTCCTGCTGCGTTTCATACGGACAATTATTGTACAACGCCAGGGTTTCATATGTCGTGTGGTGTTAAAGCTACCAATTGTTGCTGGTGATGATTGCCAAGACCATTCATTTAGACCATCGACCCGCATACTCCTGTACGCATCGGGGTTTGAAAAGGATAACGAAGAGTAGACTGGCTCGATTCATTTTTGACCGATTTCCGTAATGGTATGACCATCGATTGCTCAAGGAAACAATCCTGGATATTGGAAATCGGGTATATCATCAGAATCTGGCTGCCGAGCGTCTCCAGGTATTAGGCAGGTTCTCCCAGTCTTACAGCACCTGATGTTAGGAAAAGATCCAGGAGCCTAGAACCTGACGGTAAGAAATGAGTATGGTAGTGGTATTCCTCCGAACACGACCGAACCCAAAATAGAAATAGACCCTATTCTTAGATCAATGATTGGATAAAGGGAGCATTCACCGGCCCCTACAACACGCTGAATGCGAAAACACGCGCCTCGCAGAATGGGACAATACGTATTTACGGAGATAACTGAGCTGCCCCCTTATATTGGTCGCCAAGCCATTATTGATTGTTTACATGACCATTCCACCATGATTAGTTTGAACCCGTTGGTCATCAACTTCGAGCGCTGCAATCCGGTCAGGACTGCACCAGCGGATGAATATCATTCCACTTGGTACCAAGTCACGGGCGAGATCAGGTACTGGCCGGGAATCTCGCGAGCGGCAACGTACCCGGTCTGTTTCTACGACCTACCCATGGGTTTACAAACCCATGCCTACGGACCACGACATTTTGATATCCAGGAGAAATGGTCGGTTGGGGGCAATATGCTGGGGGAGAGACGGCAGACGGCCGAGCTAGGCGTGCCTGCTCCCCGAGAGGGCCTGTATCTCCGAGCCGACGTAAATCTGACCTGCAGGGGTGTCCTGGTGTCCTTTGTATTAAAGAGATTAAAGAACGCGCATCAATCGCTGGTGGAACGGTTGATCATGTGCGCTGGAATCAGGCAAAAGCTCCTTGAGACCCCGGAACAGGCCCAAAAAGTGTATGAATTAGCAGTGCCTGAAGAGCCCTTTTATGTACCAATCCCAGAACTGCCCTGATACTGGTAACTGAATCTACGATTATATTACATGTCTCTTGTATTCCACGACGTTCGATACAAGCCTCGAATATGCAGACCGTCCTCAGGTTCAGGAAAAAACTTGAAGAGATTCGCGTCAGATCACGGAAACAACGCCCAGTTCCTTGGCCGTACTGCCCAAGGACGGGGAAGAACTTCGCAAGTCAGCTTCTGCCGTGACACGGAATCGAGTGCTTACCTTCGACTTTGTCGTAAGACCGCCGGAGGCATCAACAGGGGGCCTCGATCGAGGCGCAGCGGCGGCACGGAAGGAGGGGCCACCGTGGATCGATACGCAGGGTGCACTGGTTCTGGCAGCAGTCGACAATCACGCGCGCGTAACGACCTCCCCCATCTGTGAAAGCAAATGGGGACAGGAATGAGCAGCACGCTGATGAATCCCAGGGTCGCCATGGACCACGGCATGCCCAGGTTGCGAAACATCGGCGGACTGAAGAGGGGAGCGATCGCCGCGGCCACACATCGGAAGGCAATACTCACCGCGACGGCACTATTGACACAATCATGGTAAACGTCCAAGATGTACCGCAGCCCTTGGAGAAAGATCACCAGAATGCCGCATCCGATGAAGACTCCCGCGGCACACGACGCGACCCAACTCGTGCTGGCGTTCGACGTCACGGCGAACCAGAACAGACCTAAAGAAAGAATCATCCCTCCCACTAGCATCGGCGGGAGGCGGCCCTCGGCCAACCGGTTGTGCAGCGCGGACGAGGAGAGCCGCGTCCCAGAAGTCCGAGCGTAGACCCGAGCATGCGCATAGAAGCGACGGTCAGCCTTCCGGACCAGCGCACCACCGATGCCGACTCCAAGCGCAATACTCAGGAGCGGAAGGGTTGCGAGAGCCACGCTGGGCCATCTCCGGACCCAGTAAAACGAATAGGGGTAGGCGTCGCAGAAAACATAGAGCAGGCCGTAGACGAACGACATGTAGACGGTTATGAGAAGTAAGATCATTTCCTTCAGTAGGCTGACCGGACGAAGTAGATACTTGCGGCCGATCTCGGTGAACGACAGTCTCTCCTCGTCCAAGGGGCTATGTAGAGCCCAGTTGCGGTCTCGCAGTCGTATCTGGCGCGCCCGTTTCTGAAGGATCACGGGCTGATAGGTCTCGGCAACGCCCCAAATGACCAGACTGCCGCATCCCGCTGAGAGGATCAGGGTCAGCCAGACCGTCCAACGCCAGGTCATGCCCGAACTGACAACGGAGGACCCAAGTATCGGTCCCAGTACCAGCCCGACGAACGTGGCCATGGTAAATACCATGATGGCGACGGCCCTCCGGTCTGGGTCCCAGAGGTCGGTCAGAACGCCGCCCGCGACGATGACAGGCGCTGTGCCCGTAAAGCCGCACAGCGTCCGGGAGAGTAGCAGCGTTAAATAGTTAGCGGCCGCCCCGGTGGGGACTTGGAACAGCACGAATCCCGCGAATCCGATCAGAATTGGCACCCGCCGGCCAAATCGTTCAGACAACGGGCCCCAAAAGAGAGCCCCCAGTCCGGCACCCTACAGATTTCAGTTGAAGATGCGAAGAGGACGACCATGGGCATGCATACCAGAGCGAAGAGTGTGGTCGGAAGAGAAGCCGTCACATCGGCAACGTGGTACTCTTCCGCAATGGCCGTGGTCATCGGACTAAAACTGGTACTCGAGACCGTGTAGCAGATGTTGGAGAGGCACAGTAGCGCTGTGATGCGATTTTTCCTTGGAAGGGACCACAGTTGGGGATTTCTTGCGTCGTGTGGGCCATTCCACGAGATGATCACGTTCCCAGGGTACTGAGGGGCTCCGTCCGTGGATGTTCTGTCGTACATTTTGCTGATGAGCTGGGGCAGTGGGCAGACCGCGGTCTACGTGGTATATATATAATGTTGAAGGTACGGTAAGATTACAGAGGGTGATTACACGGCATGAAAGATCCACCACGGTCGTCACACATATACATTTGTACTGTAATCATGCAATCTAACGGTTCTTTAAGTGTTCGTCAACACGCTTCTTTACAAGCTCCTCGGTCTCTTCCCGTAAGTCGTGGACGATATCTTCCAGGGCCATTTTCAACTCGGACGCCCATCCTCTCAGTCCGCGAGTGCTATTTTCCGCGGACAGAGCGCGTCTTTGGCATGGTTAGTAAGCGACTTCGGATCCATGGGTCTTCACAAACCTTCGACATTCTTTGTGCCTAGGCCGTGTTAACTCGCGACTTCAACGTCTTGCGCCCCACTTACTGTTTGGTTAATTTCGCCAGCATATGTTCCAGATGGTCCAAACGAGCGCTGTGATCTTGTTGGGTCTTCTTTATACTATCCAACTCGTGCGGGCCTGCGGCGGGATTCCCGTCCAAAGCAGGGAAGGCTTCAAGGGCGTCTAACGAGTAAGGAAAAGGCACGGCTGAGCCGCTGCACTCGTTCTCTAGATTCCACGAGAACTCCGACAAGAGGGTTGCTTCATCCATGATCATACGCGGGCTGTTGTATACGAGTTCGCAACGACCAGGACAGGAGCAGCCCCTTCCGGCTAAATACTACGATCCGGGGAAGACCTGCGCGGTTGAGGGGGGCTATGCAGGGTTAAATTTAGAAGAGATGCACATAAAATTAGAAAAGCCATGGGTGGATCGGTTGATTTCTAATTTCGTCAATTTGCCAGGAGCTATCCAGTGGTCATGATTGTTTATAAGGCGAGAACCTTCGTACATCCACGTCTTCCATCAAACACATCTGTTCCCGTATCAGCACGACTACGGCAATGGCACAGGTAAAGCAAAAGATCCATGACGTGAGCTGTTTAGTAACCAAGGACAGACGGACTATGCAGTTCTTGTCAAGAGTATACAGGATACTCAAACCTGTCTGATTCAAATGAGTCAGGCGATCTTTGCCCCGGGCTCGACAGTAGGCACATGCCAGGGCCACTTGAGCTTGTCCATGAGCAAAGTGTTGGACGGCAATGACCATTCGACACCGATCAAAGCCGAACCGGACGAACGCTCCTCCCATCTAGATCTTCTCCAGCTTCAGAGCGAATTGCAGCAGTGTCAAAACTTGAATAGAAGCCTACATGAGAGGGTCATTGATCTGGAAATACAGCTGGAAGATCGGAAATCGGTACGGCTGGTCACATGAAACGCTTAGCACGTCTGGGCGAATGACTAACGTTCCGGTAGACCTACCGTCTGGATGATGACGCCCAGAGTCTCCGCTTCAATGACGACTATAATCGCTTATGCCGAGAAAGTACGTATGCAGCATAGTGAGCTCTAGTTAGGACAGATACGCAGACATTCTTGGACAACGGACTCGCGGTAATCACAGTAGGGATCATCACACATAATCTGTAATCACTGCCCACAGTGCGGCATGGCCACCGCGGCACCGTATAAGTATGGGCCCGTTCGGAGGGTCGTAAACCACTAGATCTCCCAGATTCCAGCGGACTATGGCCGGAAGAAAGTCACAGAAAGGCAAGCCATCGGTCGTCATTCACCAATGCGCCGACACCGCGGAGAGCCCGACGTCGCACTGGAAACCAGGAACGAAGGAATGGCTGGTTCTTGGATGCTTAACGGAATTGAGCTTGATCATTGCGCTGGACGCGACCATTATGATCCCCGTGCTGCCGGTGAGTCACATTGCCCAACCCTCGGAGTCTCGGACCCTATCACTGAGCCGCCTAGACCATCGCCGCCTCTCTCCGCGGCAGCACGACGGCAACCTTTTGGGTGGGATCCTCCTACCTGCTTACGAGTGCCATCTGTCAGCCTTTTATCGTTACCTTATCCGACGAGTTTGGTCGGCGCTCCGCGCTTTTCTCGTGCACCGTGCTCTTCGCCCTGGGCACTTTGATCGGCGGTCTGGCCACGGAGTTCCCACAGCTCCTGGCTGGTCGCACCATTCAGGGGGTCGGTGGAGGGGGGATCCTGGCCCTCAATAATGTGATCATCTCCGACATCGTCCCTCTTCACCAGCGGCCCCTGTACCTGGCGGTGCCACAGCTCTCCTGGGCCGTGGGAACCATCACGGGCCCTCTGTTCGGCGGTTTGTTTGTTCAACACACCACGTGGCGCTGGGCTTTCTACATCAATTTTCCCTTCTGTGCGGTTGGCTTGGCCATCATTCCGTGGACAGCGCCATCCCCAGCGCCGGCGGAGCGCGGGCGTCTGTCCGATCGACTGAGACGGATGGACTGGGCTGGCATGAGTCTCTTCACGATGGGAACCACCTTACTGCTGGCGGCACTCACGTGGGGTGGGGTGGAATACGCCTGGTCCAGTTGGCAAACCCTCGTTCCAGGAGTTCTAGGGGCCGTGGTGCTACCATTGACTGTGCTGTATGAGCGATTCCTGGCATGGCGACCGTTTCTCCGGCTCTCTCTGTTTGGCTCTCTCTCTGCGAACGCGGCGTATTTTTGCTCTCTGATCCTCGGGCTGCTGGTGCGTGCCTCCCACCCTTGAACAGGACATGCAATGAAACTAATTGCCCAGTTATTCTGCACGCTCTACTACGTTCCCCTCTACTTCGAAGCCGTCAAGCACTTTGGCCCGGTGAAGACAGGTCTGAGTCTGATTCCGGCGACGGCAACGCTGGTGCCCGTCAGCATCGTCACGGGAGCCATCATGCGCCGAATCGGTCGATTCCGATGGGCGATTTGGTCCGGCTGGCTCATTACCATACCCGCGACCGGATTGCTGCTCCTTCTCGACACCGACACGTCCACTACGACCTGGGTTCCGGTCCTGGTCAGCGTGGGGATGGGCTACGGCCTCCTTCTCATGTCTCTCAACTACGCCGCACAGACCATGGCGGCTGCCGAGGATGCGGCCGCCGCTGCAGCGATGTACACGTTCGTGCGGTCTTGTGGGATTTGCCTGGGGGTTTCCCTGGGGGGAGTAATATTTCAGAACCGGCTGGTTTTTCGTCTCCGCGAGATGCACTTGTCTACTGAAATTGCCTCCGACGCTATGTCATTGGTGAATACGCTTGGAAGCCACGATCGGGAGATGGTGGCTCCGGCACTTCTACACGCGTTCCACGATGTATGTAAATTCATGGTTGGTGTTGCTGTCTTAGGGGGGGTGGTATCAGCGTTGATTCAATCCGCATTGGTCAAGAGTCAGCTGAAACCGAAGGCTTCCATGTAATCTCCCGGAAACTGAGTGGAATACGTCCAGTTTTCCGGATGGATGTCTACGGTCACGAAAGAGTGTGTAATTGATGTCAATATTCGCAGCCTAATGCTGTATTGCTAAGCGGCGTGATGTACCACGATATCTAGACAGAATAAGACCATGAGAGTACACCAGAGAGTCTTCGTGCCCACCAGCGGTGCCAAATAGGTGGCCGAGTTGAGAGCTAACACCGGGGTACCAACCGCGCTCAAGACGCCCGATGATGCCCGAACAGTTGAATTTTGTGCCGGAACAGAAGAATTGTAAGCTCGAACAAAAGAACTGTATGCCGGAGCAGAAAAACTGTAAGCTCGCACCGCAGAACTGTATGCTAGAGCAGAAAAAGTGTAAGCTCGAACAGAAGAACTATATACTAGAACAGAAGAACTCTGAGTAGAAGAATCGAAGATGTTCGCCAAAGGCTGTATGGCCTTTAGAGGCAAAATCCTCGTCGCCGACGGGGCAGCAATCGCGTAATGCGTGGAATTGCAGGCATGGGCACTGGGCAGAGACGTGGGAGTCGAAGGGAACTTGGTGGGCGCGAGGTTGCTCGTTGGCGAGGTGCTCTCAGCGGGTAGCTCCGCCAGGGTAATGTCGACGACCTCGACAAGCGACCCAACCTCAACCTTCACTTGTACTTCTGCGATATCGTCGCTCATTTTGGCCGGTGTGTCCAGAAAAGTCTCTCTCCCCGAGAAACATACGAAGTTTATGCCTATTCTATACGAACAGGTTCTACTTTTATTCTTGGGTGGAGTTCACGTAGCATTCTAAATTTAGATCACTAACCCTAAGCCAACGGGGACGTGCAGCCAGATACAGTCAATGGTTACTTCAATCAATCTTCCCAAGTCACTGCATGTTGTGCATCAGGACATTTTGGCGGCTATCCCATATCAGATGATCAGAGGGTCTCCGATCAATGCTTAGTTCAAACTGGTCCCCCCTGGCGAAACAAGGCACGCGCTCTCACAAGAACCGTTCGCTTTTCATCATCCTTTTCCAGCGTGCCCTCCATACTGATCTCCCTTTCGCCCCGCTGAAGAGTCCAAACGTGGATGATCACCGTGCTTCCCGGACGTATACAGTCTAGGAATTCAAACTGAAGGGCGGAGGGTAGCGCTGGTGAGCCACATGTCGTGAATGCTTCTTCCATCAGCGTCGTCAACAGACCCCCGTGAACTATGCCGGGGTAATAGCAGACACGGTGATCAACTGGAATCCGCACCAAAGAGTCGAGGTTCCAGCCCTTCAAATCCTCCCAAGCCCTCGTTGCGGATTGATCCAATGGACGGCGTATGGGCGGCTGAGGGGAAATTTTGGTGTGAGAAGTAGACATGTCGAGACCGTTCGTCGTGAGCACGTTGCCGTTGGAATGGGGGTGAAGTCCCTCGTCGGATAACAGGACTGCGAGAGAACATTTCTAGCATCAAATCGGTCCAACGGTCGAGCAGTCAGTGACTTTCCTCGGAATGTGACTCGTCGTCATCGACACTGTAATCAACTGTCATCAGTCACTATAACCTTCAGCTGACAAGGAACTAGTGAGTGGGCCTTTCCATTGCGAGAGCTAACCGTCGCTCGATTCTCCTACCGGCTTAGCGAAGCTAGCACAGAAGGAATCTGGTGAACTAACCGAGGCTAGTCCCAAAGAGGGTATGAGATTGAGCCAATGAGAAGTAGTACATGTATACAAATGGCCTAGCAAACGGTGAGGGGAAGGGAGCGAGTAAAGAGGGCGACTTTGGAGCCCATAGTCAACAAGATTCCTCAGAATCCCTTCCAGGCCGTAGTTCTGTATAACTGTTTCCACATTAAGGATTTGTCGATTCTACCTTTGTGAAAATAGAGTATGATTGGTCTATTACAGTACTGTAATAGGCTCGAGTTCATTACCAACTCATTACCTCAAGCCTGAATCACCCTTGCAATCTAAAATCGTCTTGCCATTTAACCCCTTATTTAATCACTATGCTGTATGAACGGTGCAACCAATTCAATTGTAAAGCCACAAATATCAATTATAATGCTCATATCTATTAATATGACTATTTTCGCAGGAACTGAGATTGGGCTCGATACATACGATGCAGATACCTGATATCACGCGTAACTATTCTCTGTAAGGTCTTGTCACGAACGGTAATTTTAGTAACCCCAGACGATGCATTATTTCTGGACGATGGAGTGTTTTCGTCCTCACAGCCACGCTACTACGGTATTTAAGCCACCACCACCCCATGGCCGCAAGTTGGCTCTCGTAGCTTTGCAAAGTACGCAATTCCTCTCCGGTCGCTAACATGTCTCTGCACCAAAGGCAAAAGCCAAATGAGGACTGGCAATCCACCCAAGAAACATTTGCTACTTACCTCAAAAACCAAGTTCTGTCCGCACCCTGTTTAGCACCGTGGATTGAGCGGATGATCGTGAGATATGAGGCTCGGGGACAGCACGACGAGGCGTGGACGCTCACGCAGAGAATATTTCATGCCTATCTCCAAAAGTATTCTCTCTCCACACCACGTTTATCGCCGTGGATTGAGCGTATGATTGTGGGATACGAATGTCGTGGGCAGCACAACGAGGCTTGCGACCTCTTTCGAAAAGCATCTGATCCAGAAAGCCCGCATCGGACGGACTCGGGTCTTCTTTCGAAATTGTGTTCAGCCTACCGAGACTCAGCCACAGAAGGGCCACTCCTGAACCGTATCTCCCGGCTCAAAAGATTGAGATTGTTGACTAATCCAATGTTGTCGACTGATCTGCGCCGCTTGGTCTCGAAAAGTCTTCTTGCGGATTCATGTATTCCTCTCGAGATCGGGTCTGGAGTCATTTCTATTCAGTGGGACGTTTTATGCTTTTGGTCGAACTATTTCGCAGGTGCGCAATATAATGGCTGGGATATAGAGGACCCTCCGTATGGTCTCGATCAGTTTCCAACAGACGCCGTGGAACGGATATTCAAGGATTATTTTTATTCAGGAACGTATGCTGAATATGATCCCGCCAAAAAAGAGATGGATCGATCTATTGCGGAGCGCTACGGGATCGAATCCCTACTACAATCAATATGAGCCAAGGGCAGCTATACTCTACGGTAGTAGACCGATGTGGGTTCCGTATCGTGCAGATTTCCTGGTATTTCCATTGTTGTACTCGCACTGAGGCAAAGCAAAGACTGCCCAAGAACCAGATCTGTGGTTCGTTTGTCAAGATTCGACTGAGTTTGTTACCCTTTTTCTAACGTTTGATACGAGCCCCATCGCTGTAGGAAGCAAATTCAGAATGTCTTGACCTGTGTTCTCTGGAAGAAAGTGTGATGAAAGAGGTACAGTATAGTACCGTCTAAGATAGTCTAGATGTCACCCCACTAGAACTCCCCACTATACTCTCTTACACTCCTCCCGCGTATGGAAGAACATTCTTATGGCACCTTGCTTACCTGGGTGGTGTCATCTGGCACACGGGGTTGTCATCGCCAGACGATAAAGTGCATCCATTCATTCCATTTCTTACGGTAAGAGAAATCAAAATATTGTGACCACGGGCCATTCCTTCGAGATGGGCGGAATGACGTCGAGGACCCGCGTCTAGGCCGTTGTCTTTGCGCTCTCAATCTCTTCTTTACTGGTGGCTTTAGAGGGGACAGTCGTCGCCACCGCGCTACCGTCGATTGTTCGCGAGCTGGATGCCGGCGATCTCTCCGTGTGGCTTGCCAACTCCTATTTCGTCTCTTTGTGGGTGAACTTCCCACACCGATCCTGGTCGAAGGCTAACAGTTCACCAGCGCCGCATTCCAACCACTCCATATGCAATTCTCGGGCCTTCTGGGGCGCAAATTGATGCTCGTGCTATCAATTGCCATCTTCGCTCTAGGGAGTGGTATCAGCGGCGTGTCTGCCCGGAATTGGACACTGATTGCTGGCAGACTGGTACAGGGCATCGGCGGGGCAGGAGTCAGGCTGTTGACACACCTCATCATTATGGATCTGGTCCCCCTGCGTCAGATGAGCCGATATATAGGTATCATCTTTATGACCTTCGCAGCGGGCACGGCGCTCGGTCCGGTTGTGGGTGGTACCCTGGTGCAACACACGTCGTGGCGGTGGGTCTTCTTCATCAACATCCCCGTATCTGCGATTACCATCTTTTTGGTCTGGATCTTCCTGGCAGAACCCAGACCTCGGATCGACTCCTAGATATGCCTGGCTCGAATCGACTTCCTCGGTACCTTTCTGCTGACCGCGAGCATCACGGCCATGCTAATTGCGATGTCGTTTGGCACGGCCCAGGGATCGTGGTTCTCCCAGCGGGTGGTAGTCCCGCTGGTCTTCGGTCTCATGGGGCTCTTACTCTTCTATGCGTACGAAGCTAGTGGCTGGTGCCGGCAGCCGATTTTACCCTTCCGCATCCTAGTCGCCAACCGGACTACCACGGTGGCTTTAATCTTGTCTTTTGGCCAGTTCTTATTCTCGTACTGGATGTTATATACGTTCCCGGTGTACTTTCAAGATATCCTCCTGTCGTCACCGGCGGAGAGTGGCACACTCCTCCTGCCGACGTTGCTTTCCATGATGCCCTCGTCCATTACGGCCAGGTTCCTCCTGTCCCGGCTCGACAGATACAAACCCCTGCATATCTTCGCAACCGGGCTCATCACCATCAGGGGGGGATGTTGCATCTTGATCGATGTTGGGACGCCGGTCTTCGTCAATATGGCCTGTCAGATCCTGCTCGCGTGTGGGCTGGGTACTCTCATGTCGACTTTGCTACCTGCGGTCCAGGCGGGACTAGACCCCGCAGATAAGGATGCCGCCACGGCCACGTAGGGACTATTCCGTGCCATGGGTGCCATCTGGGGGGTCGCGGTCCCTGAACTGATACTCAACGTCCGACCACAGCATCCCTTGGCCCATGACAGCAAGTCTGAATACCACACCCGGAATGCTCTAGATGACGGACTGGACGCCACCGACGAAGCGGTTGAGACCTACGCAGCCAGACTCCGAATCGTCTGGATTGCGTGGGTGGCCCTCTCCATGGTGGCTTTTCTCATGACCCTTTTCGAGAAAGAGCTTCCGTTGAGCGACAGTCACGATCCGCACGGGGAGATCGCCGTGGAAAGCACGGAAACTGCATAAATACCACAGGCCCAGCCGGCCATGGTTCTTCTCATAGGACCCAAGCACAGCGAGAACCTTTGTTTTATCGAACCGCAAGGCCAGTCTCGGCACGTAACTTGCACAAGGGCCTTTCAGGCGAGATTCTTCAGGAAAACTTCGTAGAGAAGTGAGGATTCTCTCGTAACGAAGACGCGGAAGGGTATCTGTCATTCTACCCCCGGGGAATAGGTTTCGAGTCTAGTATAATATTGCGCCTTGCTATCGTTCAAGGTTGCATATGGCATATGTACCGAAACGCACCAAGAATTCTATCATGGGCGACAGGACTCAAGAAAACCGTGATCCACGTTTGCGCGTCGAATTGTGACTCGTTTGCGACTGCTGTGGAAGGTGCTGGACAGTCGCACCAGAAATCTCTTTCTCAGGTTTACATAACTAAGCTAGATGTGGTTACTGTGGTATTTCGTGTATGTTTCAAGGCTGTATCATAATACGGAGGATACCCCGATAAAAGTGTAGCTATTACCGGGGTTACTCATACATTAACACGCCTGATACAACGTCATATTTTACTCGAAATATATACTAAACGTATGTATTCCAGTGATGTTTCATACTAGGGTTTGAAAATCACCATGTCTAAGTAAATTTGGGAAGGCGAAGGTCACAACCGTAGTCGAGGTATCACGTTCGCCCGTGAGAATTGTGACGGCGATTGTCATTCGATCTGCAAGGACATAGATAGTGACTTGCATATCGCTAGCAACAAGGGGTCATCGAAGTCCACCATGCATCCATCCAAGTACCTCTGAAGGTGCAAAGTACGGTATCGTGGGTAGCTTGATGTCTAAGGGCTGTCAGTCTTACGATACTTTAGGTAGAACATCGATGTGTTATACCGCCTTAACGAATCGGCGCGTGAAAATTGCCTGCTGCAGAATAGGCAGGGGAGCCTGGCAGGAAGAGACTTGACATGTCATAAAAGATCCCACCGACGCCGATGTTCTTTGCCAGTATGATCACAGGGAGATTGGTTGGTGGTAGGATGAAAAATTTCGTGAGCCCTGTTCAATCGTTATGATGTGAGACCGGAAATGAGGGCTTGCTAATGAGTCTACCTCTGCTTCCAGGTACAAGCTTCAGAACACGTATAGCAGGCCAGCCGATGTTTCACTAGTTTGTTATCATCTCTAGAGGTAGGGGCGTGCTTCAAGAGAAGACAGATTTCCGAATCGATCTGTTTCCGACTGGTATTGGATGCCATGGCGGATTGGTTCGCAAATACATCTAGAATCATGAACGATACGGAACCCGGCCTGGTCCAGTGTTTTAAAGAACGCCTATGTTCAGATAGGTCATCGTGAAACGTGAGACGCTGCCTCGAATCGTAGTAAAGATAGAAGATAGAAGCTCTAATAATAGAAATCTCAGCACCTGCTAGTATTCAGTACGGTCTACAAGGCTCGTTGGCAGAGGCCAACCCCCGTGACCAGGAAATGGACTGCATGTACCGTCTACTCAGCGGGTCTACGATCCAAAAATAGACATGCAAGTGACCTATAAATCCGTAGTCAGTACATACGATTACATGTGTCCAAGTGCTTACAGTAGCCTAATTTTCGAGATGCAAGT
Organism: Talaromyces sp. F31; assembly: GCA_037356135.1. Classification (NCBI taxonomy): domain Eukaryota; kingdom Fungi; phylum Ascomycota; class Eurotiomycetes; order Eurotiales; family Trichocomaceae; genus Talaromyces; species Talaromyces sp. F31. Next base: position 1,348,719 of record JAYXSF010000044.1, on the reverse strand, counting down.
GTACAATACCGAGAATGCAGAGGTGGTTATGAAATGGTTTGCGAACACTGAAGAATCATGCTGCCGTTGTGGTTGGAATTTCAAACTCGTTCGAAGGAAAGCCTCGTGGGAGATATATTATGGCGCATTGACTCGGCTAGGCTACGATCTCCTGGAAAGAGATCTAGATAAAGCAACGGCTCGGGAAAGTCTCCAGAGACTTGACCAACAAGCTCCTTCTGAAGGGTATACACGTGATGAGCTATGTCGAGAATGTGCACAGTACAATGAGGATATTAAAGCTTTGCAACTCAACTACTGTCCCCGGTACGTTCGTACAATGAAGATGTGTCTGGATGTAATGGACCGTCCACCGACCGACAGAGAGTGGACCACGGAATGGCGGCGCTCAGAGAAGGAGATCTCTATTCGGGTCTTTCAAACCCACGGATACAACGATCTCGCGGATTGGGAAACAGAGTATCGATTTCCGGAACGTCTGCAGTGTCTGCACGATTTGAACTTTGCATTGATTTTCCGTGTGTTTCAAGGTTCCACGTAGGCATGGAGCTATACCAGATATGGCGTACGTTTACGTCAGTTTGGATGAATCTCCGTGAGAGTCGGGGAGGCCGTGATACTACCCACTCCGAAATTGCCAATCATTTTTTCTCTCATTAGTTAGACACACAATAATACACGTTCCCACTCGATCTCTCCGAACCTCTACTGAGTCAGATCTGGTAGAAGGAAGCAAATCGTTCAGCCAAATTGTGCAACAATGCGTATTTCCGCACTATAATTTTGCGGATATTCAGACATTCAATCCCCTCTTGTCTAACCCTTGTACATGTGAAATCGGCTAGATTGTGAGAAAGGGGCCGATGCTGCCACAGTCCGTACCAGCCAAGAAATCACCACTCGTTCGACAAATGCGGCCTCCAAGCCAGGCACGCGATCATATCGGCGCTCTCAAATTGAGCCTACACTGCACCGCTACATCGGCCTCTGGGCATGGAAGAGAGAATGCCAGCGGCAAATATCCTGCCCCGAGCTCAACGTAAAAGCATAACTCATGATGAAGAGCCAAAGGCTGCCAGATTCTAGCATACTAGTGTGCGCCGAAATGTGTTCTGTACTGAGCTTCATTCACGGATCAATCTAATCTACATTCTAAACTAAGCGTTACGGTAAGACATCAAACCCAAGCAAACACAATACACGTTTACGTTCATGCGGATTTCCCTGCGGCCGTAATAAATAGCGTCATCTATCTGGTAAATTTGGTTCGTGCGTTGACTTAGGTCGTCCAGTTTTTGGCCCACGTTCCCTACTTTGTCGAGCTTTTGTTCCATCTCAGCTTGTTTGGTCTCGATGGCTTCTAATCGCATCGTGGTCGTGCCATTTTCTTTGCCATCTTCGTCTAAGACGGAAGCTGATCGTGAACGAGCCGAAGAAGCCGGTGGTGGTGTGAAATACGGGTATTCTCGCGTGGGTGACGGCGTGTGTGAAGGCATGCGGGATTGTGCGCGAGAGCCCCGTTTCTTGTCCTTGACACGCTTAGAAAATTTGTGGCCCTTGCCAATTCCAAGAATGAAGTCTTCGATCTTTTGGTCGGCTAAATCCTCCTTGAAAATTTTGCGAAATGCAGTTCGAAACATGACTTTCTGGCTCCCGTCTTTCCACTTGCATAGAACCACGCCCAAGGGATAGGACATTTCGCTGCGCGACCGCTCACAGTCAAAGCCGATAATCTTATCAAAGTTTTTCTGGTCTGTCCTCTTGTAACTGGTGCCATTGAGGCCGAGATAGTGCCTTTGTGATGCGGGCAAGTCGTGCATATAGCCATCAACGACAGAGTCCCCCAGAGCATCAGCCTCGACAAGCATCAGCTAGTTTTTTTTATCTAGTCGGTGACCAGCGAATGTGTGGTCGTTCACGTGTCCTAAGATCTAGTGGAAGTCCTCGGTTAAACCTGGTTTCCACGTAGAGGTCGGCGCAGAAGGGTGGGGGAGCAGTTTGGCCCAGGGGGGTGGGAGCGCCGGAGCGGTTTGGCCAGGGAGGGGAGCGGTTTGGCCAGGGGGCTTGTCGATAAAAGCTTTGAAGATGTCTGGGTTCATAGCGTTGGTGGCAGCGGTCGGGGCAGCAGCAAGCATGTCGAGAGCAGCTTTGAAGACCTCAGGGGAAATACCTGGGGCGGCTCGGGCTGCAGCGGCTTCGGCTTCGGGAGTTGACGTGAGGGATCCTCAGCAGAGTTTAATCATGTCGTGGAAACTCCGCGATCTCTGAGATGAAAATGGCGTGGTATTACAGTAGTACTGAATGCAAAGCAGATGAATGATATTGTATCCATTAAGTTGCGAAGCCACGACCAGGCGCTACAGTACGGCCGTAATACTACTAACCTCAAGTCACGTTGATTCTGTTTGAGCAATCGTAGATTGGCTATCTGCACGATGAGTCGATAAGAATGCCAACACGCCAGAGGTATGGGCGTCATCAAGCGTATCTAGGATTACATCCATACACGTCAGCAGGAGGACCTGAGATCAGCCAAGGTAGAGTCGGAAACGGGAGATTGAGCCCGGCGTGGTAGCGCATCGCCTCCGATCGCATAAATTGCCAGCTCCTTCCCCGGCGGCTAGGGAGATGGTCCGAACCCAGAAAATGAGGCGCTTTCCCCCTTCCAGGACCTTGCTTGAGTTCGAGCTTCCAAAGCAGCTCGCGCAATCCCCCATTGCCATTCGGAATGATACCCCCTGGGGAGCCTTTGATCCCATTCTCGGACTTCCGACTACCGGACCCACGATCGGAAGGCGAACGCATCCGCCGTTCGACATCGTCGAGTTGAAAACATTCCCCAGGCAGGATAGCGGGCCGGTGACCTTTTCGTTTAAGCAGCTTCAAGGCCCGGCCGTTGTACGGGTGCTTGACGTCATGAGCGACAGCCAGTGTCTATACGTGATCCTGGAACGCCCGTGGATCTCCTTATCACAGGCTCTTCACTGCGCGAGACCGGGATCGGCGGTAGTATCATATCTCCTCCGACAGGTACGACCCTGACCGCTGTGACCGTATCCCCATCGCTGAATCTACGCAGATCATTGAAATTGTGGTGCGAATCGAAGCTCTGGGGTTGGAACACTGCGCGCTGGACTGTGGAAATCTGTTCTTGACGCAAGACGGTGTGGTGAAAATTGGTGAGCTGGCCGTCCCGGCACTGTGAAGTCATTAATTCGATCGACCAGGGAAACAAGAAGCGTGCTGTCTGAGAACCATGAGCGCTTGGTCCCACGATAAAAGCGCGTTGGCGGGCATCGCTATGGAGTTGATGGAGGAAGAAAGAAAGGGCGAGGGGAAGATCGGGTTGAATGATCCCGCGCGATGGTCGCCGGTTCCATTTGCGCTGGATTTTCTATCCGACCTGTCATCAGCAGCAGCGTTAAAGGAATTGTTACAAGTAGGTGGAACGATGGTGGATCGGGTGGCTGTACGCTTATCGTTGCAGCATCCCTTCCTGACGCGTGAGACGCGACAACACCAGGTATGCGATTATATCGGCGCCATCCAATCGAGTTTACGGCTAGATATCATGTCACGGGGGAGCCGGTAAGTACCTCTTCCTCCTCTCGTGACTGGAAGATGCTAACTGCACCGTTCACACGCCAGTTGCCCTTCAGAAAACTGATGCAATACGTTTGCCATATGCACTACCAAGGGTGGCACCGGAAATCGTGGATGTGAACTGCCGGTTGATCGGTACTGCTGTGTACCCAACAGTTCTCCGGTGAGCCTCACCGCGGAATGCAGATTCGAGACCGCAATAGCGGCCGTTAGCTTGAGTCATAACGCCAGCGTGATAACAAGATCCCTTCGGCGGCTCTACCCATGGCGGAGTGTGGCCAGGCCCTTAACATCAATCAGATGAGGTTGCTAGTTTTTAGTGTAAACATGTACTCATATTTATTCATGGTCAATTTGCTCTACAATCTAGACTATACGTTATGCAATACATCAAGCAAAAATCAGATACGGTACTTGATTCCTTTCATGCGGTTCTTCCCATCAGAGTCTTCAACGCCTCGGTGATGTCGTCCAGTTTTCCCTCCACTCTTTCCTCTCTTTCTGTCATAGAGGCCAACTTGGCTTCTACGATGGCTTGCTTGGTCTCCATGGCACTCAATCGCGATATGATCGTCGCCATCGTATCATCCCCAGGAGAGACCGAGGCTGACCGTGAACGCGTCAAATGAGCGGGCCGCGGTTCCGGCGGTGGAGTGAGCCGCAGGTCTGGCGGGGGAGCGACCCACGGTTTCGGAGGTGGAGTGTATGGGTAGCGCGGATCTGGGTAGCGCGGATCTGGGTAGCGCGGATCTGGGTAGCGCGGATCTGGGTAGCGTGGATCTGGCGGGGGAGTGTACCCCTGATATGGCGGATCTGGCGTGGCTGAAGAGAGCCGTGGAGATTCTGGCGTGTATGAGCGTGACGACGAGCGTGACGACGAGCGTGACTGGCCACGAGGGGGCTTTTCATCGTCTTTGGGGACACGCTTGGAGAATTTATTTTCTTGACCAATACTGATAATGAAGTCTTCGATCATTTTGTCGGCTTCGTGTTTTGTAGCGGTAAAAATCCTGCGCCAGCCAGTCCGATTCATGACTTTCAATTTCTTATTTGCCCACAGACCTAGAACCCAGCCAGTGGGATACTTTTCCTCACTTTTTGGCGGTATGCAGTCAAAGCCGACAATTTTCTCAAAGCCTCTCCGGTCCGCAGGCGTGTAGGTGTTTGCATCCGAGCGGAGATCGTGCTTTTGAGCCACGTCCAACTTTTCATAGCGATCAACAACAGAGTCATCGAGATGGTAACGGCTAACTACCGCAAGTTGATTTACTTCATCCGGCCGGTGGACAGCAAAAGTTTTGCTGTTGACGTGCCCCAAGATCCGGTGGAGTCCTGGTTGTCCTGGTTCTCTCGTAGGGTTCGGAAGGGCTTGGCCATTGAGGACAATTTTGGGAGGAGGTTTAGGCGCACCGGCTTGGGAGGCACCGGCTTGGGAGGCACCGGCTTGGGAGGCACCGGCTTGGGAGGCACCGGCTTGGGAGGCACCGGCTTGGGAGGCACCGGCTTGGGAGGCACCGGCTTGGGGGAACATAGCCTTGGCTTCCTTTTTGAATGACTCTATGTTCATATAACCCCAATTCTTAGGGAAAGGGCTGTCGGCTATCTTCGCTGCCATGGCAGCGCGCAATTCATTAAACTTCGTGCATGCCTCGTCATCGTCCCGTGCAATATTCTCGACGAGGTCCATAACTTTTCTGAATATCAGTAGCCATTCCGGTAGAGGAATTTGGTACTCGGGAATGTCGATCTTGTCATTTAAGTTCTGAAGTGCCTGTATGGCTTCTTGATCACCGGGGTTGTAAAATAGTGAAGCCACATGGTGTTCATTTTCTTTATACAAGCCTTCGTAATAAATCACACATAGTCTTCGCAGCTCTTGGATAGAAGCGGGGGTATATTCGATAGGCTCCAGTTTCCAGAAATGGTGATCTTTCAAGTACTGAAGGGACGTCGCTCTGTATTCCTCGAGCTTCTTCCACGTATCCTCATTGCCAGGGTCTTTTATCAGCTCCGTCGCGAACGACCTGTTCTCTGCACAAAAATTGGCGAACCACGCTATGTCGATCCGGGAGTCCTCGTCTACCTGCGCGTTGACGTGTGTGACGAGTTCGGCCAACGTCTGTTCCCGGTTGGGGTCCTTATCGATTACTTTTAAGTATTCCTGGAAGCCTTGCTCAACTGGACTGTAAAGATCTTCATATTTGAATCCAATGCTCCAATCTTCCGGGAAGTGAAGGTTCTGTAATTTCGTCTTCCAGTTCTGGCGTAATTCCTGAACTTGACTTTCCGTCAATGTATTACGATCCTGGCTGGCAACACTGTGGTAGTTCCGGAGTTCAGCCACCAGATCCTGAACGGGGATTACTGCGTCATTTTCCTCGTAGCTCTGTGACAGATTCCATTGCTTGATCGCGGTGTTGACATTTTCCAGCTCTTGTTGTACGTCCTCAGACTCGGGACGAGCAATCAACTTCCTAACCAGAGGGGTGGCCTCCTGATATAGGTGGTTTGGCGGCTCATGATCATAAACATAATTCTTCCCCGGAGTCGCCATCTTAGCAGGATTGACATGCTGTATCTGCACAATCTCATCACGGTATGGAGGACTTTATAGAGGACAAATAAGGTGCGGTACTATTTTTAGAAAGGTTCTATTTTGAAGGATCCCTTTTTGGAAATCTACGCTGGGTCGTTTGAGTGGTGGTATTTTTAGAAAATCCACCGTCCCGATTGATCTGGTTCCTAACCCTAACCCACTGCAGCCGGGAAAGCGTAGTATTGAATCTAGTAGGCATGACCTATAGCCTGCACTCAGCATTCTCTTTCGGTCAAGCGTCCATCCGACGACTGACAGCCATCTGAGCCAGAGGCCGGGGATATTGGTACATGTGCTCTTTGAAGCAAGTCGATATCTACGGGAGCATCAATGCCGCCAATGAGCTGGTTGCTCGGCCGTCCGGATTCGAAACGGTCAACGAAGTCACAGGCCTCACTCTCGTGAGCCAAGCATCCTGGATAGCCTGGCTTCTTCCAGCACGTCCAGCCTCCCCGGTGACTGGCCTGACCATGGGGTGCGTGCTTACCAGTCAGCAATCCCGGGTGATGCAGTCTCACACGAACGGGTGGTCATCGGACATAATGCACGTCCAGCGGTGATGATTCTACTCTATGGATCAACGGTCGGATGAACCACCATCGTCATCAAATGCCTCCAGGGCGAACCTCCATCCAGGTTGATGACAAGGTTTCCGCGCAGTTCCAGGCGTGTCATTTTACAGTATAAAAGCATGCCGGGGGCATGGGTTTTCCACTACGCTTCCTGCACAAAGAACCACTCTCGACACACCCATCCAACCTCCGTTTCATCGCCTAACGCCCAGCATGTGTCCTACGCCAGACTTCTTCTCGTCGGTCGTGGACGGCCGCCGTGCCAGCGTCGACCTCGCGTACAATCATGATCGTCCGGCGTTTGACGCGCTGCCATGTGGAAAAGGCACGACTGCCGCAGAGTGGCCCGAACAATGCATCGCAGAGTCTCCGGCAAAGGCGTGGTTTTTCGAGAAACCTCGTTGTGCCTTCTTTGCTGTCGGAGCCAGTGACAACAGCGTTCGCGCATGAACCATTGACCGCTTCGTCTATCCTGAAGCGATGCGCAGGCGCGCACCGAGATCATTTTTCAATCCTCGAATTTCAACAATGTAGAGGTATTTACGGCATAGGCTAGCCATGACCACGGTCCAACTCAATACAATCCTTCATTTGTGGAATCGTCCTTCCAACCCTGTAGCCAAGATGCCGGATCTCAATGTATTTCCTCCGAGCACCCCACGAGAGCATGCTTCGTAGACTACGTAGAAACTTCCCCACAATCATCTAAATGAAGACCCTCAAGCCTGCATGATCCAATTGTGATACAGACAGATGCGAAACCTCCTTCATATGGAATACTCTCATTGTTTAATTTGCCCCGCTGCCAAGGCACTCTAAGTTGCCTTCAGTATTTTTCAGTGTTTCATTAATTGTGTTTGGTTTTGTTTATGACCTATTATAAACCACTAATCCTTTTTACGTTAGTTTAACTGTAGAACAGAGTATGTTTTGTCATTTACAAGATAGAACATGAATGATTAAATACATTTTACCGTATGCACCGTATTGAACTAACTGCTTCTAGTTTAAACTGCAGATCTTTTCTCAATAAGTGGGGCGGAATTAAAGTGGAGAGAGTGTTTGTTGTGAAGCATGTTTCGCATATTGTACTTAACTTTGAACGATTGCGAAACCTCCTTCATTCTTTCAACACACTCTCGATTTTATTCTGCTCCGCTGCCAAGATGCTCTAACCATATTTAGTTAATGTCATAATTTCCGTCACCGAAGGCGGTTTGAAATGGTTATTTAATTACAATACCGAACACCACGTCCTTCCAAGGCTCGGGGGCGGATTCATCAGCCGCGCATAGTTGGGATAAAGATCATGCTTTTGCCCGGTTTATTGAATCATGCTCATTGATTATTTCGCCCTATTTTATTACGAGATAAGACAAAAAGTATCACATAATATAAAATATCTGGCCAGCCAGGTATCCGACCCTCAGGGATCTTTACACATCAAAAATCTCAGATGAAATCAACACGATTCGGAAGTGAAATAAGCTAACCAAAACACAACGACAATGATTGACTTGCACGCTAAGTTCCCTCACCACCCTGATGAAACTCCTCGATCCAGAACTTTATGTCGCGCGTATACTGTTTCGCCAAGCCCTCTATAATATCATAGCCATCGAAAACCTTGTGGCCCTCTGTATAGAGTAAGTCAAGATCAAGGCCTTTTTGCAAGGCAATAACGCCACACCGGTGGAAGCCGTCCTTCTAGATGTCACTGACCGCTTGAGATATTTTGTACTCTGTGTAATCAGTGACAGCCTGATCCAGGAATCCGTGCACATTCAAACGATCTGATGAGCTGGACCTTGTTGGTGGCGCTGAGGTAGATGCATTACCCGAGGCCATTTGATAAGTTGATGAAGAATGTGTAGGTAAAATGTTTGTAATATTAATTGGTGGATGGGAGGCAGCTCGATTGTGAGAAGGTTTTGGGTGATTTTGCCGTTGCTCCTCCGCTTCCAATATATCTTTGCGGATGAAGTCTGGGACATCTTCATGACTCAGTATTTTGCCACCTTGCTCCACATATTGAACCATGTCTTTCAAACGGTTAGGGGTGAGTTTGTGATGCAGTTTATCCTTCGGATCACGCCAACAATGGGGGCCTAAGCGACACGGTGGACCTGGACATCGCATCAAATTATACACATCCTTCCAGGGAGAAGGTGCCCCTAAGGAATCCTCCTCGGCACATATCTGTGCATCTCGCTCCGCTAACATACGCCGAGTAGCCGAAGAAGCTCCTCTTTTATTGACTCGTCCTCGATGATTGGCTGATACCTGGTTATTACTACCATTGTAGTTGATAGTAATATGGACCAGCAGCTCCCTACCGGACAGCGATTCAGCCCATTTGGATAGTTGGGTCTCTATGACATACCATTCAATTTTGAGTTTATCGAATCGCTTGATCAATTTTTTGTTTTTATACCCACGTTCATCCACGGAAACGATGATGTTTATGTCCTCAATTTTTAGGACCCTCTCTGGAAATTTGTTCACCAGAGCCTTATCTATTTTTGGCTTGAGAAATGACTCCCAGTAATTTCTTGGTCTCATCTCTGAAACTTGTTCTGTTTCGTGTAACGCTGGACGCTTGTTTACCATGACCTTCCACTCGACCGCATAAGGGATATCAAAGTTATCCGACTCAAAGAGTGGAGGGGTGAAGGGCTGCGGCGGTGACTCGGCTTGAGACTGGATTTGACCAGTGGATGAGATATTCGACGCAGCCGAACTGAGAAAGCCAGGTGTTGGTGCCTGCCACGCTGAGAGGCCATCTTCCGTGTGCCACGTGCTGAAGTCATTCCAGGGCTCTCCAGGATCATATGACGCTTCGCGGGGATCGAAGTTATTGTGGACCATTTTTTATTTTCCTAAAGTTGCACAACATCGTCAGCTTGAGCTTGCACAACAGTGCACAACACAAAGAAAGGTAGTCATGACACATGTATCTCTTCGAGGTTCGAATCCACTTACCAGACCCCTATCAAAACCTGGATAATACCAGGTGCTGTAGTCCAAAGGAAACTTCAGTCATATCACCAATCTCATGGCCCGTCAAACAGACACTCGAGCTTGCCAATAGACAACAGTGTTGTCCATCACCAGTTTCACAGGGACTTTCTTTGACTTGACTCTGCCAAGCCTCATGATCAACGCTAGCCCAGGTACGTCAAGCTCATTGGTTAGGAATGTTCTAGCAAAATTCACCATTATCACGTGATTGTACGGTCGTACATCAATTATAAACGGGTATAACGTGAGCAAATTCCCATTATAGTGGACTAATGCTATCAACGTAGCAGATAAATGTCTCTGGTCCAGTTTGAAGAAGTTGCACGAGATATTTGTGCTTTAAAGCTAATTTGGCGGGGTACAGCATGCGGATCTACAATGGTACCTCAAGCAATGCGGGAGGCGGATCTTCTAGCCTGTTTGGGAGCGTCCTCATACTATGACGTAATGTGCCAACTAAGGAAGATCACTCTGCAATTGGCTTCTGGTCTCCCAATATATCGCTAATTCTTCCTAACAACGTACTCTAAATGTCAAACAATGGGTTCTCGATGAGTGGAGGATCTTCAATTTCAATGCCAGCATGCCTGAAATGCCCTTCTGCGCTTTCTTTCTTGGAACCAACCATACCCACACACCAGTCTAAAAAGGTGTCAAAACCTTGGTCTGGATCATTCTCATATATGCTCCATTTCCTCTTAATGAAAGCCTTGAGCTCTGCGAACATCTCTTCAATCGGATTGAAATCTGGGGAGTAGGGTGGCAAATATACCAACTTCACCCCTGCGTCTGAACACATCTGTTGGAGCCGAGCTGTATGGTGGAACGATGCATTATCCATCACTAAGACGGATTTCGGGCCTGGGTATCTATTGCAATGTTGCAGAAGCTGCTCCACGAAGTTCTCAAAGGCTGCAGCATCTGTGGACCCTTGGAACACACGGGCAAGAATGACTCCATCTTGAGAATATGAGGGTAAAATCTGATACCTTTGCTCTCTTCGAAAGCGAGAAATCTGGACTGGTGTCACACCAATAGGTGACCAGGCCGTGCGTCGGAAGCCAATCCGTCTATCACATCCCGATTCGTCAACATATACCAGATGATAGGAACGATATTCGGATAGGTGATGGAGGTAAAAATCCCGCAGATCGGCGTTTCGCTCTTTGGCTACTTGGCGAGATACTTTCCTAGACCACCCAGCTTTAGCCAAAGCCCGTTGGATACTGTATGTTGAGACAAGAATCTCGAATTCATCCCATAAGAAAACCACCATCTCATCCAAGTAAAGTTCAGGTCTATCCAGTAACTGGCTACAGAGGGCCTCCAACATTGGTGCAGTTACCGAAGGCGGCCGTCCTCCACGATTCGCAGGAGCTCTGGTTGTGCCAAAGTATCGCAGGTTGGACCGAATGTTCATCACAGATCGTTCGCTACAGTTCGCCACTTTTACAATTTCAGGTGTTCTCTTCCCACCTTGAATCATACCACGGATCAACTCATGTTGCCAGTCTGTGAGATGAGGTGCCATGCCTGCAAGTAGCTGGCTGCGGAGTCGTGGCGTTGTTCCTGCAGGTTAGTTCATGTAGGATTCCGCTAGGTACACTTCGCTTCCGTCGGAACACCACGTGCGTGGGTAGTCACGTGAGGTGCCGCCCGGTATTGGGCTACGTGTCCTGTCGATTAGCGTCGATCAGGTTCTCTTCCGAACCCCCACGAACACATTCTACTAAACCTTATATGTCACGGACCAGTCCGAAGGTCACATGGCGAGCGGGACCTTCCACGTGATTTGCACGTGACATTCTCATTTTGCCGTGTTTGCATCCAATATCAATCAATGCCCACGGTCCGCTCATACCCCTCCTGAGCTCATCGAGAGCAATGACCTGTTAAGATCCATGGCAACCCAATCTTGCAGCGCGAAAATGAAGTCCCCACCTCACTAGACCTCAATGAATATACTCAATTCCAAAAAAGCGAGAATCGTCCGAAGATGCCTCCTCGAACCCGTGATGATTTCGAAGTTGCGATAAATCTGTGCTCTCCCTCTACCGTAGAGGCGAAAGTGGTGGAGGCATAATCTGATGAGCATTTCGATGACCTGAGCCATGTATTTGGCAAACACGTAGGTGATGCGAACAGTACTTCTTGGGAAGAATCCACAATCACGATGTTGTGCTACCTATATGCCGGGTATGGGGAATCGTCCGCTTATGTATGGCTACTGTAAGGCCCTTTTAATAATTTTCTGAATATTTCGTATGCGATTGAAGATGACCGCTCGCTGCTGACTCGTTATCTGCTCACGTTATTGGCTGCCTCAGTGACACAGCCTCATGAGCTAACCCTTCTAGGCGGCTATTGCAGCCCTATGGTTGGTGAGCGCAGATGGGAGGCTGTGAACACAAAACTGCCTCTGCTCTGTCGTCTCTCGTGGTGTCGACAACATTTAATATTGCTTACTTTCCGTCTAGGTGTTGACGTCAAGACATTAGAATCTGTTTGAATCCCTATTCTAATCCCTTTGATTATCCGTGCTACTCTTAGCGGAAATGCGGCCCAAAACCCGAAAAGATTTCGCGATCGCCATTATCTGCGCCCTTCCTCTCGAGACCGACGCTGTTGAAGCCCTTTTCGACGAACAGTACGACCGGTTCGGAAAATACTACGGCAGACAGCCAGGTGACGCGAATTCATATATAAATGGCAGGATTGGCAAGCATCCTGTGGTCCTGTGCTATATGCCAGGAATGGGTAAAGGAAATGCTGCAGGTGTTGCAGCCGGCCTGAAAGTAAGCTACGTCGGCGTCGAGCTTGTTTTAGTTGTCGGTATCTGTGGAGGCGCCCCCCCACCACCAAAATATCAAGAGATATTTCTTGGTGATGTGATCATCAGTGATACTGTGGTCGAATATGATTTCGGCAGACAATACCCTGGCGGTTTTCGACGAAAGACTGGCGTCCAGGACACACTCGGCAGACCAAGTCGAGCGATCCGGACTCTTCTAAATGGCCTCCGCACCGAGAATGCTCGCCGTGAACTTCAGGATCAGACACAAAAATACCTTCACATTCTTCAGCAAAGAGGGGCGAAGTGGGACCGCCCGAATGCCGAAGATATCCTTTTCAGTGCCTCTTATCTACACAAGCATCAAATTCATGCTTCGACTGGGTGCTCCTGTTTGGAAAGTGATTACCCTGGTAATATTTGTGAAGTGGCAATAGGGCAGAGCTGCAATGAGCTTGAATGTGACAAAGGTCAAGTAATCCGTCGTCGGGAGCTTTCAGAACCTGTCCAGGTTTCTCTTCATATTGGAACCGTCGCTTCTGCCGACACGGTAATGAAGTCTGGACAGCACCGTGATGGAATCGTCTATAAGGAGAACGCTATTGGCTTTGAAATGGAGGGGGCAGGAGTGTGGGATCATGTTTCGTGTATCATTATCAAGGGGGTGTGTGACTATGCTGACAGTCATAAGAACAAGTCGTGGCAAGCATATGCAGCAGCAACTGGAGCCTCAGCGGCAAAGGCCTTCTTGGAGGAGTGCTGGATGCCTGGGAACCACGAAGGTCAGTGAACTGTCTATTGGGAGCTTGGTGGTGTCATTTGTCTTTTATTTCTGATAGATACAGTGTTGCGTCAGATTGTACCAGAAAGTGGAGCAACACCGTCTAATATTGGTATGTGTCTCAAAATCTGGTTGGCAGTTGATGAAGAAGTCAATCTTTTTTTAAATGTGAACTCCAAATTTGCTTTTTAAATGGTTTATAATAACGCGCGTATCCCTATTCTAGTTGTTCGAAAACGATACACCAGGGATTATCACTCAGATGGATCATCAAGTAGTTTAGATGGGGGAAGTAAAAGAGCTCGCATGGTTGACTTAAGGTCTTTACCTTCCGATCAAGAAAGTGATAGAACTCAATACGATGGGGAAAACATTTTTGACGGGTATACTTCACAGGATTTCCGCAACACCCCCGAATTTGCGCAGAATAGCGTGGTATCAGAAAGTTCCTTGGATATTCACACAGATGAGGGTTCTAATGGCGAGAACTCTTCACTTTCTGGTGAATGGGCCTCGTCAGAAGAAAGACTTGGCTCAGAAGATGAGTTCCAAAGTGAATCCGATATTCAGACAAACGATGAGATATCAGATTATTAGGGTCCTTAGCCTTTATTTTATCCCGTTGTCTTTACGGTGTAATTTTTGCAACGTCCAAAAAGAATTGGAGAATAGATAGAGTATTACAGTAATATCGTGGTTGACTGGTATTTTCGCCAATATGCTTCTGATAAGTCAGACCACATGTAAAATACACTTCGCTTTTAAATACGTTACCAAATATAAATGGAGACAGATTCTTCGTTTGGATTCTTCCATCACTGCCAAGATATATCGGGTCAATGTCGGACCGGTACCTCGTGAAACTGTATCGATACTTACGATACATACGCTAATATTAGGTAAAAATTATTTGTACACTTGGCTCATGGCTAGTGTCCCCATAGTGGGGCAAAAAGGAATGTGTGTAAAAAAAAAACATGAAGGAGGTTTCGCATCTGTCTGTACGTACAGTATTTACTCAAGTGATAAACCTACGGGCGCCACTCCCAGCAGGGCTATCCAAATAGGAAGTCCCCATATCCTTACGCCGTGATCCCCGGATGAGATGCTATCTTGGGTGAAGAAAGATACTACATATTGGCGAGACGAATCTGTAAGTTCGCCGAAAGGAGGTGCCACGCGTTGCTTGTGGAGCACCACTGCACTTCATTCCCTTTGTTCAATCGGTACCGCTTATGGAACGAGGGAAGTAAAAATAGAACCTCTATAAATAGCTCTTCCGAAGGGTATATAGGACCGTGTGTGGCCCTTGTTGTACATTTGTTGTTCATCGGATGATCACCTTCGCTTCTCTTGATTGACAGATACCATCATGGCTGACTCACAGACGAATAAGTTGACTGGCTCCCACGCGGCTTCCCTGCGAAGGATACGTGATGAAGTCTTGACACTGTACGGTGCCGTGGTTCAACCTTCCACCAAGCCCCACAATTCCCTGGATGAGTCTGATGAGCCTCATAAAAAGAAACGGTCGTTTGATGAGAGCGATCCACAGGAGGAAACGAGCACCACCACCTCCAACCCCTCCACCTCCAACCCCTTCAATAATCCCTTCAAGAAATTGAATAAATTCGGGGTGGGTTCAGAGTCAAAACCGCCGTCCACCGCTACTACGAAGCTGCAAAAGCCAACACTTGTGTAGCCGCATGCCTAGACACGAAAGTGCCTGCATTCCTGACGGATCCGCACGACCTTTCGTCGATATTGCTGGACATCCAAGTTTCATATGACGTTTTCTTCGTTGAGTCCATGTATTTTTTGTTATCAGACTGTCCACTTGCTGAATGTTCAACCACAATAATCTCAAATTGTATACCGTTCACCAGTCACTCTCCATCGTACAGTACAACATCAGCCATAAGATGTGTAGTGCCACAGTAGATGCAGTACAGCCCGGTGCGCCTCTCGGACAACCAGCCTTAGCATGGCCCAAAGTTCGACATGTACAGAGTTGCTCCATCAAAACTGATAGAGTCGACCCATTTCACGTTTCCTTTCCTGCCATGTGCCCCGGAATATTCTCCGCTCGTGTGCCAACATCTACACGCCGGAGGACCGGACAGGCTCAAAGAAAATTGTCGGCTTTGCCTGCTTCACGCCGTCCCCCAAGCTGGGTTTGAGGGCTGTGGGAAAATGGTGAATACGGCTGTCAGGCAGCGACGAATGTACGAATCAGGTCACTCAGCTTGCGACAGAATACTTAACTGCTAGTCGACCCTTGAATAGTACACGGGATGAACGTCAGGGTACGGTCATTACAAAGGATGGCGGATAGCAAGGAACTGCTCGTGTGGAAGCTCCTGGCAAGACGAATCATGGCACTGGCTTCCGGTGACGATAGGTACTCTTCAATCAGAGTCGCAAAGGAATTGGATTGACTACTTGCTAGAGCAATCGCAATGGGATTTGCGTAGGTATCCGGTTCCCGGAGACCCCCAGATCCGTACCAGAAGCGACCCGTGGGAACGGTTCACATCGGAGCGATCGTCTTCATTAGCCGGTACGTAGGAACCAGTAACCAGTGATTCGAGTGGTCGGAGTTAGACCTCGCCACGACCCGCGGGTCACCCTGACGACCCGGACCGCGACCCGGACCATGGAGGTTCCTGGGTCATGAGTACCGACCCTGACCCTCCACGAGGGTAGGGTCGTTCATGGTGCGACCCGACCCTCAGAGTCGCGATCCGATCCTGAGGGTCGTCAAACAATGCAAACATCACCAGATCATGGGATGCATAAATCCTGTGGATTTTAGCGGTATTTTTGAGTATCTTACTTACCGGTATAATATTGGTAGGTCTCTATAGTGAGCTTTAATTACAATTACTCTGAAACAGTGCATCAAATTGAGTGGAAAGATGAATTATATAGATGTGCTATAGTAGATTGAAACTATATGTTCTACGTTTCATATCTATTAAGTAATCTGGAACGCTTGCGAACTCTACCGGACAATTGGTGTGGTATCTCTGGTAGAGATGTTGTGTCCATGTCATCATCCCGATCATTTTCTGCATCCTTGGCTACATCCCGAAGGCGTCTTTTGCCAAGTGCCTTTGCAGATGGGCCATGCGAAGCGGCTTGAAGCTTGGTAGAAGGCCTTTCGTCCTCTTTGTCATCACTAATGGGATTAATGGTAATTTGTTGCTGCGTTCTCTCTTCCTTCGCAGCCTGTATCTTTTGAGTGGAAAGATATTTAGAGAGTATGATTCGCTCCTCTTCATGGATCTTGAACTGTGATGTACACATGTACATCATCAAATCTGAGACGGTTTGAGGTTGTAGAGAGCCTCGACGATAATGGCAGATGTCTTGTGCAGAGTTGAACAGTTGCTCGACTCCTGCGCCACTGGCTGGAATCGAGAGAACATCTCGGGCAAGCCTCGCCATTGCCGGGAATTCATCTTGGTGGTATTTCCACCAAGTTCGAGGCTGGGCGTTTGGAATAGTGTCTAATAGAGAGATTAGCAAGCAGTTCACCGGGAACAAGAGACACTCACTGCTATTAAGGTACCTAGTGAGCTCATTAGACTGGTGTGGCTGTGAACTCTGACATGGCGGCAAATCGTTCTGAGCACAAGCTAAGTCAAATTCATCCGTGGTCGTACTCGTCTGGGGAGCATCCAAGATCTGCTGTTCCTGGGCAAGATTCTCCGAGTACTTTTTGAGAGAGGCCTCCAGGCTCTGGCGATAGGTGACTTGGTAATTAATTCCACCTTTCTCTGGATCCTAGTCTGCGGTGGAAAAAAACTGAAATTTGTCCTGTGGAGAAAGAATGGTGCTGATAGCGTAGAGGTCACCATCCATGTTGTTGGTGTCTTTGTAGTAGATGGAGAGCTTATGCTTGGCTGCTTCGAGAGATGCTAGTATTATCTGCTTTCACGCAATCCTCTTCCGTCTTAGTTGTTGAATCGATTTTTCGAGGTGGTCAAACAGCTTATTGTAGATCTTAAAGACCCGATGAATGGTGACATCCTTGGATTTCGAGAGAAGGGTGGTGAATCGGTGAAAAGGCTGCAGAATGTAGATCAGATAGTCCACTTGCCGCCACTGCTCCTGATTCAGGGCGAAGTACTCTTGGTCGTACTGGGAGCAGAAAGCATCGAAGGTCTGCTGGAGTTTCTTTGCGCGTACGAGCATTAAGAATGTGGAATTCCACCGAGTCGCAACATCCTGGATGGGCACCAGCTTTGGCTCCTTGGGTTGCAAGTTGTAGAATGACTCGCGGCGCTGAGGGCTCGCGTTGATGAAAATCGCCAGGCTTCTCACCTACGAATGGGATAAGGGTGATAGTATGAGAAGAGGGCCACGATGTCTCACCTGATTCAGAGTGTCCACGATCTCGTGTCGCTGCTCTCGCGCCCGAAGACTGTCCACTCGATCATCCGACCATGCCTGTTCCGCCGTGTCATTCTTGGGAGCTGCCTTCATCTTTCCAAGGAGATCCTTGAGACTCAACTGGATCACATGTGCAATACAGGGTACCCGAATGATCACGACATCGTTCGAGGACTGTTGGAGTGACTCAATCGCCTCGTGGACACCGGCCATGAGAGTCATGTTATTGGAAGCGTTGTCAGTGGTGACCGCAAGCACTCGGTCTGTGATCCGATGCTCCTGTAACAGCTGGAAGAGCACTTCGCTCAGATTAGCACCAGAATGAGAGCCATGTAAGGGTTTAAATCTAAGTAAGACCTCGTGATACTCCTAGCTTTGGTCGAGGAAGTATCTGGTAATCGCTATGAATGGCTGTCGGAAGGGAGAGGTCCAGTAATCCAGGGCTAGGGATATCTTCGCTCTAGGAGGGAGTTTGTGAAGGGTACTCTGTTGGTTCGCACGGACGAGGTCGCGAAGCTGCCGGCGCATCACCTTGGCGGAAGGAATCTCTGGCATCGATGGCGCCAGCCGGGCGTAGGAGATTAGATCACGGAACTCAACATGCTCGAGAAAGAGAAAGGGAAGATGGGATACCGTCAGGAGCTGAGCAAGCTTCTGCTGCCACACTCGTTCATCAAATTTTTGGACGATCGCACTCTGCGCCTAGGTTTCAAGGTCAGAGCTGGGATGCTCCCGGTCCAAGCCAGGTCGTGGACATACCGCATGCTCCAATGCAAGCTTGATGTTCGGTTTCTTTCCTCCCGCGGAGGCGGCTTTCCGGCAATTGATTCCATTATAGTGCTTGTTCATTGACGATGTCCCGGAATGAGCCCATCCGGGGTGATCAAGAACCTTCCGACAGTGATGGCACATCACCCCAGGCTTTCCATCTTTCTCCAACGCGACTTGGTCAAAGTGGTTCCAGCACGGCGCAGCTCGTTTCGCATCCCACGAGATCGGTTTCTTTTTCCCAAAATCAGTCCGATGCCACCACGTCACGAATTCGTTGCTCATTTCCGGGGCGTAGACGATGAAGGATCTGACCCGGTCAGGACACATCCGAGGAAGGTGATCCGGTGCCGCTCGAGACTCAGACGACGGAGGGCAGGTATCGTGGCCTCCCGACGGTATCGGGGAGTTGAGCTGACTTGGGCCATCATCAACAACGTATTCAAGACAATCGGAAGGCGGACCCCCTTGATCAGACGAGAATGTGTCAGAGAACTGGGACATGATGAAGATGCGTAGAAAAGGAAGACTCACCACGTCTCCTTTACAGCGCAGCAAAGAACTTGGGGTGAAAGTTCTCGCAGTGCGGTCGCTGTGACAAATCACACCAATTCAGGAGATATGTCAGATTTCTGTTCGTAGAATGAGGATACCCGTAGATCGTATTGTTTTCTTCCGTCTGTCGACAAAAGTGCGTTCATGAATGAGTATATTAAAGACACTGAATGGCCTTCTGCCATATGTTGACCCCTTCTATCTAACTATCGAGTCAACCTCTGATTACTCCGAGGAAGTCGAGTCTCATTGACAATTTCCGATCGCGCTTGAGTGCGCACGCAAGGAGTCACTATGATAGGTCACATCTGATAGCCTCATGTTAATTGGCTAGAACTGAGGTTCGTGAGCGGGTGAATCTCAAGGTCAATCTTAGGGTTAACCTCGTGGGTTGCGATCCTAGGACCTTGGTCGGGTATCTATGAACGCAATTGGTATGTTTTGCTTAATTTTGACATGGCATAGGTGTTGAGGGACTGGATACTCTATGTCAACATGATGGAGTCGGGATTGTGGGAGGTTTGAGGCGAAGAACTAAGAAGATTAAGTTTCTCCTGATTATAGTGTAATCTTCTATAACAATGTAGTCTGTAGTATATATATATATTCCTATTATTATATGTCTGTCTCCCCAACCCTTCATAAGACACGCGATATTAGTCCTTTGTATACTAATAAGGAGTCATATTCAGTATCATTATCCCAAGAGACTTCTCTAGAAGATAGGTTTCATTAAATTATGCAGAGGATTGGTAGAAGAAGAAGAATTTTTGGTTGGACATACCGTCACATACGAAACAGGTATCAGATACAGGAATTTATGAATATTTGTTAGCAGATTTATCCATCCTAATCAGGGAAAGCGCAGAAGATTTATGCATATGCGGGTTGTGAGGGTCGCTTGGCGGGTGACCCTCCAAAAATTCTATGACCCTGAGGTGCGGTGAGGGTTGTAAGTGTACGACGCTACCCTCCGGAGGGGCGGGTCGCGGGTCGCGAGGAGGGACCCACGGTCCGGGTCATGGCGAGGTCTAGTCGGAGTGGGGACCGTGCCGCAGCGATCAAATTGATGGGTTAGCTAGCAGATGCTCGCACTGACGGTGCGGTCATCAGAATTAAACTCCAGTGTTCCATTTCTCATAATCGGAGAGGATAGCATTAATTTCGAGAGAAAGCTCTGATGGAATCGCAATGGTTGGACGCTCGCATTCAGACTATCGCGTCGTTGTTCACGCTGATCACATACCGGTAGGCCCATGGATCCGTAGATTCATGCGGTGCAATCCGAATGACGCGATTTCCAAAGGACAGTGGCTACTCGCTGAAGCGATACAATAAGCAGGATACAACTATCGACTCTATGTAAAGCATATGTTCTCGAAATCGGCCGGGTCGTTTGACGCCCCACTCTAATCCGTGACTGCGCCAGCTAATCCTAAATTGAAGACGCGGTCATCACGATTGGTAAGCCGAGTGTGCTACGAGACGTTGGGGTCTCCTAGAACTGCGCCTGGAATTCCCCAATACCACCATAGGCCCTGTTGAAAATTCAGGGAATCGATACGGAGCGGAAGCAAAATGTGCACTTTGTCATACACTGAAGAGGGCGCAGGATGGAAGCAACACTTATCATCGGCGGTTATGTATGCGGCATGGTTGCGGATTCTATATGTATGTGACATGCGATTTCTATGCATGCCCGTAGCGCCTGGTGGACGCTACACCCGTAATCTCTCATCCGCGATTACTCAATGCGGGGGTCACAGAGTGCTCAATACGGAGTGACCAGTGCGCGCACCTTAAATACTGACTCAGTCGGCCACCCTCCGGCTGCTTATTCACTAGATTGTTCCGCAGCAATTAGACAGCGTCTCGCAACTAAAAAGTATAATTTTCTTCTTCGCTCCGCTCTCTTCATCATTCAGAAACGACCTTGTCGATCCCGTATCAATCCCGGATTCCACGGGCCGAACTAGTGCTGCAGGTCAGTTCAAGGGACTCGTCGCGCCTATCCAGGGGGAAACATGAACTACCCGAGTCGGGATATGTCTAATTCCTCCCATGCGGCGAGAAGTACCGCTACCGAGGCAAATGTACACCCCAACGACTATTCGGTTACTCTCTTGGGCTCGTACAATGTGACATCAGACACATTGCCTGCCGTGAGTTCTTGTATTCCTGAAATAAACCACTGTGTTGGCTGACATGCTTCGAGTCTTATGAAGGGTCGCCTCTTTTTGCATCCGGTGCCGCGTCACCTCACATTGCTGGTTCAGTAAGTGCCAGCTGCCAAGGATTTGCGGTTGCCCGATTCTAACGGAAGACTCAGCGCCGGCGACTGCGTGTGACAGGCACAGGTTTAGACATTTTTCTGCCGGCACCCTTGAGCCAACTGACTGAGAACTTGCACGACGTTCCAATCAAGGATATGGAAGCCTGGGTGAGTCGATCGGCCGATGTTCGTCGTCGGGAAGCTCGGAACAAGGGTAAAATCGCACGCCCCATGAACTCCTTCATGCTGTATCGCTCCGCTTATGCCGAACGAGTAAAGAGGTGGTGCGCTCGGAACAGCCATATGCTTGTCTCACAAATATCGGGGGCCAGCTGGCTTGAAGAACCTCCCGAAATCCGGAAGGTGTACGAGTCTCTGGCTTCGGTGGAAAAAGAAAACCATCGGAGGGCACATCCGGAATATAAGTTCGCTCCAAACAAATCGCGGGTACCGTCTCGGAAGAAGCGGCCCGACCGCAACGGCAGCGATGACACGAGGCATTGGCTTGGCTCCCTCGCCTCCTGGAAGCCTGGCAAGCGGAAGAAGAGGGATTTTGACCATCTGGAATCGGCTCAACACGGGGATGATCCTCTTGTCCATGCATCCTATGACAATCCATCGCGCTTCATCATACCCAGTGTATCTGTCGATAACGCGCATTCTGCAGGGCCCATAGGTCTTGTCATGAACCACGGATATACGCCAACCGGTTTTCTGAGCATCAGTCAGGAACCGTTGCATTCCTGCGATTCTCCGGCTTGCATGTACGGTAGCGATGTAGACCAACCGCTACTGATTACCCATCACACGGGGCTGGACATGCGGTCCGACAACCTCGCGAAGTCTCTCGTGCAGCCCTATCAGGATCAGAGTTCGGACAGCTATATGTCCATGACTGCTCCGACGGGACATTATGGTGCTGCGTACGATCCATTGCATGCCAGCTATATCTTGTAACCTCTGCAGGAGGACTTGCGGGTATGGGCGCGATGCGGCGAAGACGAGGGATTCGGCAGCTCTGGGGTTGTCAAGGGTTGTCAAAGGCTTCGGTGGGCCACAGTGACACAACCATGGCCATTCAGAATGTGCTGACGAATATCATACAAAATCCTCACGTGATGGTAATCCCGGGCTCTACAACGACTAGAGGCGGAATTTCCGGCAGACGTCCCGTGACGGAATGAACAGTTAAGGGTAACCGTTGAAGCCAGTCACAATTACGATTCATGCACGCCAAGTACATTCTCCTCAACCATGAGTGAACTGCTGGTCGCTTTGTTGTTTCTCTTTATCCCAAAAGTTCCTCGAGATAAAGGTGGCCATCTCCTACGAAACGGCCCTGTGATGGCCCACAAAGCGTGAAGCGTCGCTTAGGAAATTGGCATGGTGCCTCAAATCTGGTCACTGGAGATGACATGTCTCAGGGGTCAATGTCAGCTTAGTGCGGCGGAGGTGGAAATGCCTTTGTTCTCCCTATTTCAAGCTCCAACAATGTTACGGCGTTGCCTTGTACCGCGCAAGACCTACTTCTAACATCTAGAAGGCTATGGATACTTTGAGGGATGGAGCTTGTGCCTCAAGCAGGATATCATCCGGCAAGCGCCGTGCTACTATACCACAATCCTGTCTCAATAGTTGGTTATTGTTATTGTACTACCAATATTAGCGTAAAGGCAGAACCAAAGGATATTTCTTCCGAAGACTCGTATGGTCAGAGAACTTTTAGCGCCCGACTGGGTCATCAAGTCCCGCTGTAAGCCTCCAAGCATAGTATGACCGGCCCGTTCATGCATGAAGCATGATTGTCCTCGTCTGGCCGCCGCAACAGGATGGTTGGACATCCATAGCCCCTCTTCGGTCGCGCGCAAATAAGAGGGGTCTTCATGACCGAATGCCCAATGCTTGCGCCTAGGACTAGACCCGTCTTCTCCCTTTGACAATGTCGCACGCCGAACTGTTACAGCGTGCTCGAGAACGACTCCAAACATCTCTCAGCCTTCCGCCATCTACTTCTCTCTTTGGGAGGAAGAAATGCATCCGATTCCTCGTCGTCGCGGCTGTTAGTGCATGCTTCTGGTTTTATGTTTCCCACACACACGGAGATCGAGAT
This sequence comes from Talaromyces sp. F31, assembly GCA_037356135.1. NCBI lineage: Eukaryota > Fungi > Ascomycota > Eurotiomycetes > Eurotiales > Trichocomaceae > Talaromyces > Talaromyces sp. F31. The sequence continues at coordinate 1,325,252 of JAYXSF010000044.1, read as the reverse complement.
CGAATACAAGCCTCCTTCGGGTCCGAGACCAAGATCGCAAAGTCTGTGAGACTCCAAAGACGCGCCGAAGTAAAGGACGCCTTTCTACATGCTTGGGAAGGATACAAGAAGAAGGCATGGTTGCACGATGAACTCCTGCCGATCTCTGGCGGACACAAAGACCCCTTTGTCGGCTGGGCCGCAACCTTGGTGGATAGTTTAGATGCATTATGGATAATGGGGCTCAAGGATGAGTTTGAGGATGCACTGGGAGCAATAGAGCAGATTGATTTTTCGAGGCCGAATGCAGAGCGAGTGCCCGTCTTCGAAGTCACAATCCGCTACTTGGGTGGACTACTGGGCGCATGGGATATCAGCGGGCACAAGTACCCGATCCTCCTCCGGAAAGCGCAGCAGTTGGGGGATTTTCTTTATGGAGCATTCAACACGGAGAGTGGAATTCCGACTCCTTATTACTGGTGGGAGAACGCTGGCACGGGGAAAATAGAAGGCGAGACTGGGGTGATACTGTAGTCGCGCAGATTGGGATGATACTGTAGTCGCGCAGATTGGGAGTTTAAGTCTGGAATTCATCCGGCTCAGCTAGATTACGGGAGAGCCACGTTACGCGGACGCGATCCAGAGAATCACGGATCAATTCGCGCAGACGCAGAACAGCAGTGCCTTGCCCGGTCTGTGGCCATCTTTTGCGAATTGTGTGGGGGAGACCTTGTCATTTTCGAATCGCGATTTCACGCTCGGTGCGTTTGCTGGCGAGTCACACCCTCTGAACAAGCACCCCATCATTTGACTCATCCTTCCCAGATTCACTGTACGAATACTTGCCCAAGACACATCTCATGCTACCTTCATCGTCGCCCGCCGCCCAGCAGTACCTCGTCATGTACCGCATCGCTCTCGACTCTTTCAGCAAACATCTCGTCTTCCACCCCTCCCTTCCCGGAGACCCCGATGTCCTCCTCTCCGGTAACGCGGAGGTCAATGACGGCGTTGCGATTCTCGACACAGCAATTCAGCATCTCGGCTGTTTCGCCGGTGGGATGGTCGGGTTGGGAGCCAAAATCACCCAGTCTCCGACAGAACTCGAGACTGCCATCAAATTGACAAATGGCTGTGTCTGGGCCTATGAGAATACGCCGCCCGGAATCATGCCTGAAATCTTCCATGTCGCACCATGCGCGGATCCTACGTCTTGCACTTGGACTGGTCAGGGTGACGGGTTCACGCGTGTCGATGACTCATCTTATCAACTTCGTCCGGAGGCCATTGAATCCGTATTCGTCATGTACCGTCTCACCGGCAATACGTCATGGCAGGATAAAGGGTGGAGAATGTTTGTGTCGGTCGAGAAACACTCGAGAACGAGTATCGCGCATGCTCAGGTGGAAAATGTGATGGATCCGCATCCGAGTCAGGCGGATTCGATGGAGAGCTTTTGGCTGGCGGAGACGCTGAAGTATTTCTACTTATTATTCAGTGAGCCGGACTTGGTCAGCTTAGACCGGTATGTCTTGAATACAGAAGCTCATCCGTTCAGGAGGGGACTCACAATGTAAGACAATCGAAATCTCATCACGAGGTCGATTTTCCTCAATGTCGACCTTTGTGAGATAGTTCGTGTTCAAGACAGATACTGTACCTGTCACCCCAAGTCAGAAGCAGCATGGATGGGCCTCGGAACATCGCTAGCAATAAAGTGGTTTGGTTTCATCGTCTAAAGCAGAAACCTTGCGACACGCTTATAGCTCAGGTTGATCAATCATGTAGATCCTTGTAAGCTCTATCGCCCTTCTATCAGTGAAAGCGTGATAATTCCTAGGCGCTGGTACAGTATGTAACTGGTCGGCTCAAAGGGTCTCCAGACAGATTCGAGACCTCCTTCGCTTGTTTTCTTACTCTCTTTACTTTGCCCCACAGCCAGGGCGGGTGCCTGAACTATTCCGGACGCGACTAGTCTTGTAATATATATAACTAGGGCTGTGCAATTAATTTACGCTATATTAGTTATGCAAGTCTTATTACTAGTTCTTAACTTACTAGTCTGTATTGTTTTGAAAGACTATTTAGAGTCTAACTATTCGGGAGCTAGCTCTAGAGTATATCCCGGAAAGTGGGGCCCAGACAAGATAGAGAACGGAAAAAGTGAGGGAGGTTTCGAATCTGCCTGCATAAAAGTCGATGATGGAGAAGCGTTGAAAAACAATTGATGCACGATGGACGAACTTTCGGAGTTGGGCCCTTGAAATTTGACTGCCACTTTTATGCAAGTCAACTTTGATACCCTGTAGATATAACACCCTCGTAAACAGGCGCATTTTGGGCGGTCTGGATTGGATTCAAGGTACTTCCCAACAAACTTGATCACGACGGTCAAGCCGCGACGTACGGTGATACGAAATCATCTTGAGTGGGCTCGTGCAGTTAATCAATCCAAGCTCAATTAAAGGGCTGCAGCCGAGTACTGTAACCAAGAAGTGAAAACACGTCACACAACCATTCCGGACCAGTTTTGAACGACACTAGAACTTCCGCGCTTCCATGATCGTTTGCTTTAGGGCCAGCTTGACGGTTCCTTACGGTTACGGTAACCACATTTTGCCGACTTGGGAACTTCTATATTCACCAGCGCGGTCAATTTGACTGTCAATGACACAGACCCTGGCTAGCTTGGCTAGTTATAATCTGACGCACCACAAGGCTTACGTGAACGGTAGCACGATGGGAATAAGCAAGCACCTTCATGTCCATGAGTGCAATGCAATTTTAGCAAGGGTGGTGTAATCGTGTCGGCCAGATCCGTTCCTCAATTAAGGCACTCTCACTTATCGACAGGAGTCAATTTCACTGTTCGAGGATTTCCAATGGGGAACTTGCCAGGAACCACTGAAAGCGTATGGTCAAAAGATGCGTCTCCCAATAACGACTTTCAGGAACACATCACGGTGATAATTCTAGATACGACCAACCAGGATGACCTGGATTACGGTAAGCGTCCCCAGCACGAAAATAATCAGGTTCACGAAAGGAGCTTCTCCGGTTCACTACGAACTGAACTGTGACTGGGCTTTTACAATGAGAACGCAGTGGACAAGCGGGCGACATCTTCTCAATAATCGCACGCATGTTTGCATTGTTCATCGGATTTTCCACAGATTTCACGGTACATAAGTACATTTCATTGACGACAGCCCAAGCATCTGCAACACGAGGCAGAATCCAAGTCATCCAAACGCGTAAGGGTGTCTCCCCAAATCTATGTTGTCTGGGAGCTCTCTAGGATCAGTCTTTCGGTCTTGGCACACAGACATTAACATCAGTTCTGCAAACATGACTATATTCGCATTACCCAAAGAGATTATCTGGCTTATCGCCGAAAATCTTGAATTGCGCTGGTTCTTGAATTTCTGCACTACATGTCTACGATATCAAGAGTGGTTCCGGATGAAGGAATTCCACCAGATCTTCCAAAACATCAAACACTACGAATCCTCTTTACAAAGGGAGGCAATCCTATCCCTCCCAATGGTGTCGCGTTCATATCTTTTGTTGTATGTTGCACAGCGACACGGTCCGCGCTACACCCAGACGTTGATTGATGCTCGAGCGTCATTGAAGCGTATTACATGTGGAGATGTGCTCGAATCTCTAGTTGGTAGAAAGGGTATTCAAGATCCTGAGGTAGTATTCTTCCTCGAACTTGGTGCTTCCGTACGGCACGTTCCCACCATCAATCGGCTCCTTGAAAACGGACTACGCAGCCAGGGTCTTCAAGATCCCGAGGTACAATTTTTGCTTGAACATGGTGCTTCCGTACAAGACGTTCCCAGCGGCATCAATCAGCTGCTTGAAGACATGCTGCGTGTTCGGGCTTTTCGAGATCCTATGATTGAATTTTTGCTTGACCATAGTGCTTCCATACAAGACGTTCCTAGCAGCATCAATAAGCTACTTAAAGACATACTATACAGAAGAGATGCTCCAGATAATATAATATCATTTTTGCTTACCTATAATACTTCCATACAAAACATTCCCAATGGCATCAACAAGCTACTTAAAGACATATTATACAGAAGAAATACTCTAGATAATATAGTATTATTTTTACTTAACCATAGTGCTTCCATACAAAACATTCCCAGCAACATTAATAAGCTGCTTAAAAACATACTACACAGAAGAGATGCTCTAGATAATATAATATTATTTTTACTTACCCATAATACTTCCATATAAAACGTTCCCAGCGGCATCAACAAGCTGCTTAAAGACATACTGCGCAGAAGAGATACTCTAAATAATATAGTGTCATTTTTGCTTAACCATAGTGCTTCCATACGAGACGTTCCCCACGGCATCAACTGGCTACTTAAAGTCATGCTACACAGAAGGAGTATTCAACATCCTATAATTCAATTATTACTTAACCATAGTGCTTCCATACAAGACATTCCCAGCGGCATCAATAAGCTACTTAAAAACATGCTATGCAGAAGAGATGCTCTAGATAATATAATATCATTTTTGCTTAACCATAGTACTTCTATACAAGATATTCCCCGCAGCATCAATCAGCTGCTTAAAGACATACTGCGCATTCAGGCTTTTCGAGATCCTGTGATTGAATTTTTGCTTGACCATGGTGCTTCCGTACAAGATGTTCCCCGCAGCATCAATCAGCTGCTTGAAGACATGCTGCGCGTTCGGGCTTTTCGAGATCCTGTGATTGAATTTTTGCTTGACCATGGTGCTTCCGTACAAGACGTTCCCAGCGGCATCAATCAGCTGCTTGAAGACATGTTGCGCAGCAAGGATGTCCAAGATCCTACAATTCAATTTTTGCTTGAACACGGTGCCTCCGTACAAGCCGTTCCTAGCGGCATCAATAAGCTGCTTGAAGACAGGCTGCGCAAACCAGATGCTCCAGATGATGTCGTATCATTTTTGCTTGACCATGGTGCTTCCGTACGAGACGTTCCCAGCGGCTTCTATCAGCTGCTTAAAGACATGCTGCTCATTCGAGGGGTTCAACATCCTGTGATTCAATTTTTACTCGACCATGGTGCTTCCGAGGTTCCCAGCGGCATCAACAAGCTGCTTCAAGACATACTGATCATTCGAGGGGTTCAAGATCCTGTGATTCAATTTTTGCTTGACCATGGTGCTTCCGTACAAGACATTCCCACCGGCATCAACAAGCTGCTTGAAAACATGCTATGCAGAGAAAAGCCTCCAGATGATATGGTATCATTTTTGCTTGACCATGGTGCTTCCGTACGAGATATTCCCAGTGGCATCAATTGGCTGTTTGAAGACATGCTGCGCAGAAGGGATATTCAAGATCCTATGGTTCAATTTTTGCTTGATCATGGTGCCTCCATACAAGACATTCCCAGCGGCTTCCATCAGCTGCTTAAAAACATACTGTTTGATCAGAGTATTCAAGATCCTATAATTCAATTTTTACTTAACCATAGTGCTTCCATCCAAAATATTCCCAGTAGCATCAACAAGCTGCTTAAAGTCATACTACACAGAAGGGGTGTTCAAGATCCAGCAGTTCAATTTTTACTTAACCATAGTGCTTCCATACAAGACATTCCCAGCGGCATCAATCAGCTGCTTGAAGACATACTATGCAGAAGAAATACTCCAGATAAGATAATTCAATTTTTGCTTAACCATAATACTTCCATACAAGATATTCCCCGCGGCATCAATCAGCTGCTTAAAGACATGCTATACAGAAAAAGTATTTAACATCCTATAATTCAATTTTTACTTAACCATAGTACTTCCATACAAGACATTCCCAACAGCATTAATCAACTACTTAAAGATATACTACACAGAAAAGATACTCCAGATAATATAATATTTTTTTTACTTAATTATAATACTTCCATACAAAACATTTCCAGCAGCTTCTATCAGCTGCTTAAGGACATACTGCTCATTTAAAATGTTCAAGATCCCATAATACAATTCTTACTTAACCATGATACTTCCGTACAAAATGTTTCCCACGGCATCAATCAGCTGCTTGAAGACATGCTGCACAGAAGAGATGCTTTAGATAAGATAGTTCAATTTTTGCTTAACCATGGTGCTTCCGTACAAGATGTTCCCAACAGTATTAATCAACTGCTTAAAGACATGCTGCGCAGAAGAGATGCTCCAGATAAGGTGGTTCAATTTTTGCTTGACCATGGTGCTTCCGTACGAGACGTTCCCAGCGGCTTCTATCAGCTACTTGAAGACATGCTGCGCACCAGAAGTGTTGGAGATCCTGTGGTGACATTTCTACTTAACCACTAGGTAAGATATGTATCCATTGTCAGCTCACCGGCCTCCTTTACTCCTTGAAATTATCAAATCCCTTCGCCTTACGTTTTTATGAATATTGAGAAGCGTTCTACTTCGTGAGATTAAGTTATGTATCGGGATAGTTGCCTGATTACTCTGCGCCTCGTAGCTCTCTGACTTTTATGGACACGGTGATATTTTCTCACAGATTGTGCATACAGTATTGGCTGGCAGAGAAAGACGGCATCCATTGTAGACAGAAGTAGGACAAATAATCGGGCGCTCAGTAGAGCCAGCGTCGTCTTGGGCGCAAGGTGTCCGGATATGTGGCAATGTATGGGAATATCGAAGGAAAGCCCTAGATTACTACGTACTTGGGGGTTCAGCCAGGTTCTTTTACCAGTACAACTGTCATGTTCACTTTGATTCTAATGTTTGTGTCCGTCGAATATTCGGCGCCACTCCCGTTGTCTAATCCACAATAGGTTTAGGCTGATATTCCAGCAGTTTGACCAACGTATCTCCATCCAGTTAATTCAAGTGGGCCTCATTAGGGTTTGAAAATCTGTCAGATCGAGTTCAAACGTTCCCTATTATAATGTGTGTCTAACTAAAAGATATCTGGCATAGGCTATCCTTTATAACGAGGTATACTTGCTATCCAATGAGGGCAGGCGAGCGGATGTACACGTTGTGCTCACATCCTGTCTAGATGGATTTACGTGTACATCAGGAAGGAGATGCGACTGTAATACTTCGAGCATTCAAGGCGTCCTTCTGGCTGCTCTTCCTAACGCAATGAGCAACAATGCGAATGAAGCGCCTGGAAATTGCACTGTGCCTAGAAATCAAAAGCTTCTATTTCAGGCATATTCTAAAAATAGCATGCCGCTGGGACTTCGTAGAGTAATTTATACGCCAATAAACATATCAGTAGCCCGACGGAAGATCTCCGATTCAGAATACAGAATAATGGCTACACCATCTGCTTGGCTAGAGGCACGAGCTTTGGAAAATGGCACCGAGCTTCAGGTCACAGACCACCTGCAGGACCTGTTGAAATGTCTTTCGGATCCAGCACGTCACTTTCCTTCTCTCATCCTTTTCCAAGACAGTGACGATCATCCTTTTGCATCTAGGGGATCTCGTGCCGCCAATCGGTATATGTCACTTCGTATCGATACGACGACCCCGACCAAGGATCAAGTACATCTATACGCGGAAACCGGCGTGGGAACATGCCAGCCGGGCTCAAGGAGCCCGCGGACGACCTGGCCGATCTCGCCCTCGGGCCGACCAGACACGAGTGATATTGTATACACGCGTCTGCTGCGACCGTTTACTGACGTAGTCTGCTTTGTGCTGGATGAAAAGGTGATCCCGCGAATTCGGCTGTGGATTGGTACTTACGGCCGGACGATACCTCCCGTCATAAATCCGATGTTGATCTTGATCGTAACATGTAGCCAGTCAAGTAAACGTTTTGAGCGACGGACTCGACGGACGATCCTCAATCATTTCGAACCGGGAGAGCTACTGAAGTCCTTCACGGACCTCCAGATCCTTTCGATAGCGTCAAAGCGCCCGGTACGCGACGTCATGAGATCAAAGACGGTGTCAGAGCGGCTCAAGTTTTGGGCGGTGCAAGTGCAAGCAAGGAAGGCACGTGTCAATCTTCGGTTCTCAGCGATACACTTCGGACAGTTCTTCCAATTGGCGTGCGCTCACCTGTCAAAACCTCACAGTGATCCTCTCAACCTGATCCGACTGTCACGGGAAAGAAATCCTATTTTAGAAACCCATACCGATCAGATGCGGAGGCTGTTGGATCATGTCCGCCACACCGACGACCTCCATGACATGGCCATCCCACTGATCAGTTCGACGTTGCTGCTCAATGCGTATCCTCCCGATATGCATCGTATGTCGAATCTTCCACCCTTGAGCAATTTGTGCTAACTCGATGCGTAGTCTTTCGACCCGCGGAGGTCTTCGACGAGCTATATGGAGACAATTGCAGAGATGCAATCAGTGTGTCCCGATGGGGCGACGGAACAGACACCACACCGTTGATCTTCACGATGCTGGTCAAGGCACGATTTATATCCCAGTTCAAGGCCATGACCGCGGCGTCGCCGGCGGCATCCATTCACCGGGAAACACTGACGCGACATAGACCGAAGCTAAAGGCACTGAACGACCCGGCCCTCGACGCCATCTGCCTTCATCGCCCACCCAACCATCGTCTTCCCTGCGGCCACAGCATCTGCGACGAATGTCTTCAGATCTATTAGCGGAATCTTCGTGGCGATCCCTACGAGTTCCGTCTCACCAACTGTGTTCTTTGTGGAGCTCGATTCTCGCGGGTGAAGATCCGGATCCATGACCCGTGCCGAGGCGTCAATGTTCTCAGCCTCGACGGGGGCGGCTGCCGCAGTGTAATTCAGTTGGTATTCCTTCATGTATTAGCAGATCGAATTGGGCTACCATGCCCCATTCAAGAGCACTTCGATGTGGGGATCGGGACCAGCGGCGGTATGCCACGTAGGACTACGATCTCTCCGTGAATTTGCACTGATTACTGGCAGGAGGCATCAATATCCTAGGTTTATTCAAGAAAGGGCTGGACATCCCCGCCTGCGAGGACGCATTTCAGACCATGTCGCAAGATGCCTTTCGACCTCGGAGAGCTCTCCCTTTGCCGATCATCTCCGGGGTCCAGCGGGGGATCGCCTCGTATCTGGGGGATGGGTTGAACTCTCCAAGAGCGCTGGAGCAAGCCTTGCAACAGATATTGACCGATGACTTGACAATGACTGACTGCGCCTATGACAAGCAGATTGGCGCCAAAATCATCATCACGGCAACCACGATTAACCACTGCGAACCGTGCATTTATACCAATTATGGCGGCATTGGACGCCCGAGGGATTGCGGTACGCGTACGTCGCCGCACTCATGTTCTTGCAAGCTGACACAACTAGGGTATCGCGTCATAGAACCCGGCCCCGAAGGCAGCGAAGCAACCGTGTGGCAAATGTAAGAGCGAGTGTCTCGAAAGATAGCATGCTAACAAATCGTAGTGCTCGGTGTACCTCAGCAGCACCGGGGTTAGTGGCGAGGTTCGTGAAATGACTGATCGGATGCTGACTGAGATTCCAAGGTTTTTCCCCCCGATGGAGGTTCCCGGTGTGGGCACATTTCAGGACGGTGGACTGTGGAAGAACAACCCGGCAGATCTGATCAAGTCCGAGATTTTCTGTCTCGCACCCGGGGAAACGGAGCCCCTGGTCATTTCGGTAGGTACCGGACTCCAAGAGATCGCAGCTGACCTTCCTACATCAAGAGGCGTATGGAAAGATGGGGCTATTTGCCGGTTGTGGCGTGCCTTCCTCGCTTCAATCTCCCGTAGTCAATTTTGGGGCGGCTGGGGCACCCTACATCGGTTTGACGTGGAGTTTGAGCGCGACATACCCCGGTTAGACGACGCTTCACAGATACCGAATATGATCGCGAGAGCAGAGGAGTATTTCCGCGGCTCGAGCGAAGTCGAGGCTCTGGCACTCCAGCTCATCGCGAACCTTTTTCATTTCCGCCTGGCGTGTCAACCCTCTCAAATACAGCACCGGTGGCGGATCTCCGGCTATCTGCAATGCAAATTGACGGCACACCATCCTGCCCGCCGCGTACTTCTCAATCGCCTGATCGCAGACTCGGTCAGCGTGTACGTCAATAATCGGGTAGTGGTGGAAAAGGTAGATCAGTCGACGTTCAGCAATCGCATGGGTAAGAAGATCGAGTTTGAGGCCACCGACGAAGTCGCGGTCTGTTTCAAATTCCCGGGCCAGCCCTTCGTGAACATCAGCGGCTCGCCGTTCTCACCGAAGAAGAGGATGGAAGCCCAGGGGCTAGTCTCTCATTTCGGGCGAGCGAGCCATCGTAGCATGGCCCGAGAAACGGATCCGCCCAGCCACGAGACAGCTCGAAAAAGGCGATGCACCGATCCTCTTCCCGTGAAGCGCAAGCGCCGCTGTAGGTGAATTTGCGCCGTGGATTACTGCATCCGCGCGGAATCCACAAATTGATGCAAATCCATATCAGCAAACGCAGCGTACAGCCGCACCATAAATAGTTTGACCGAGTATAATCGTTGTACGGTATCAATCCTGTTAGTAGGGGAACCTGAGTATTGTGGATATCGAAGCATAGGGAGATTCTGCTTATTACTACCCGTACATTTTCAGTCCACCCGCACGGTATATGTAAGACTTGATTCCATTGCAAGATTTAAGGATGCCTTGGGCCATGGGAGCGAGACGTAATCGCAGCCTGATATTGAAACAAAGGCTTCGTCTCATGCGAGACAAAGAACCCATGGACGGAATACAAAGAACGAGACGATTCTTATCTATCATTGGCTCTTCTTCGACCAGGAATGCTACCTTTCCTCTTTCCATGAAAGGGTAAAATCAGGGTCAGGATTCTCTAAGTGGTTTCATTTGCTGGACAAGAACTTACCGCACTACACGAGCTGTCTGGTTTCAGAATGCAGCTAAATGAACAAAAAGGACATCGATGACGCGGTTCCCGATTGCCACCGCACCCCTCCCATTTGGACAGGTTTCTATCCAAGCGTGGATTTCGATAAATGACTGAGGCATAAATCGAGGAACGTACTTTTAAAAACAATATGGTTGTACAGGCCCGCTGGATCCTCATTATACACACTGTTGACTTTCATCGTCCAGTTTCTGCGAAAAGGCATAAAAGTGCAGAATGAGATCCGAACAGCAGGCCTTCTGGCTTGGTAGGGGCAATGGCGCGTTTGCTGACGCACGTTCGAGCAAAAAATATCTGGGAAGCTAATGTATCGCTATGCACACCATAAAAACGTCGTCGCAAATATCTCTACTATATCTATACCGTTAGTCCTAGTGCTGAAGAATCAACGCAAGTGGTTCTTCACAGAAAATTCTCGACCTTAGAGCGACTGGTTTTGATGCCGTGGAGTCCCTATATACGATGCACTTTACAAAGATCCAGAGCGGTGGAATGACGTCCAAGAGAGGTCGAGATGGAAAATCTCGAACAAGAAGTGGGACCATTGAATTTCCGGCAAACAATCGTGAGTCTCGCTGATGTTGGACTCTCGATCGATTTATATAGCGGTGCATCAGTGTACTTCGGGTTGAAACCCACCAATTTAGTGTTCACCATGAACTTTCACCGGAGGGTAGTCGCACCCAAAATCTCCTTACATAGAGATCGATTTTCAAACCCTAATGAGGTTCACAGGACTTACCGGATATAGATAGCTCTACATACGATGATACTGACAGATTCGAAACCTCCTTCACTTTTCTCACTAGTTTGCCCCACAGCCATGCTTGGTGCTTTAAATTTTTCGAAAGCGACTAATTTTGTAAGATATTTTACTAGTGCCGTATAGATATCTACACGATACGTTGAGTTATATCTAACTAATAGCTCTTATCGTTGGTTTTTAGTTTACCTTTCTGTATTGTCTTGAAAGATTAAAATAATGTCCATTTTGAAGCTAGCTCCAAAATATAACCTAGCAAGTGGGGCCCGGAAAAGGAGAGGGAGGGAAAGCAAATCTGTCTGTATTCGATCATTGGCATTCGAACTCATCAAATGCTATATAAGTGACAAAAATCCGGAAGGACTTGCCTTTTACCTTTTCTGTGGCGCAGCTTAATTCAGCTACCTAAGACATTTTTGAACTAGTTTACCACTAAAATTTTTTATTTAAGCTCTTTATGACCCCTCTTTCAAACAACTTTCGACCTTCCATATTTTCTTCGCATCACCTACACATTCGTATTTTTTGAGTATTCAGCTGTAGATGCTTCCAATCCTGGTTGGACAACCCTTTCCATTCTCCGTACGATCCACCGTCTGGGCACGAGTTGGTACTGACCGACGAATATGAAAGATCAAAAGCAGAATTCGCATCTGTCCGATGTCCCCCTTGAACTTCTCGTTCAAAATAATCTACCAGACTTTGACCGCCTCTTTCTTACTACCCGGACCTGCCGGCTTTTGTATAATTATTTCACATGCAATGATGCACGCAAAATCACTTCAATCCCCTCCAGCATCCATCAACGCGCCATTCAACCAGGTCATCAAGCAGAGCATCTCCCATATCAAGTTTCATGTCTGGTAATCCAGCATCTAATCTTTGCAATCAAGAACCGCTCCGCGAAGAGAGATTCAATCTTAAATATTTTCAAACATGCTTGGGATTATCTGTTGGGCAAAGGACTTGAAGAGCTGATTATTCCACTGGAAAGGGAATTGGCTCCGTCTCTGGAATTAGAAAACGACCAGCAAGGCGCAATTAGCAGCTTAGACCAGATATTAAGCGAGAAACCGCCATTCGGGCCGGCCAGCACCAGGTTTCTGGGAGATGCTGATCTTCGTCGGCCAGAGAGATACATGGGGCGTGTCCCAGCATTCGCACACCTCAAATCTCTGATTGTGAGGATGGGTCAGGAGATGGAGATGAATCTTGACGAGGAAGCTGACGTCTCTGAGGTGAAGAGAAGCATTTACTTAAGGCAAAAGCAAATTCGGCGACGTCCTGTCCCTCTTATCGCAGATGATAAAATGCTCTTTTCCCATTTCATTAGTGAAATACCAAGAGAGTTCTACGGTCAGAGTGGCATCACACTCATAAGAATGAACAAATTTTCACGCCTATGGATAAGTCACAGCCGCCGGGAGTTGAAAGATATACTGAAAGGACTACGCAATTTGAGGACCAAAATGAAGAAACAATCCTTCTACCCTCTCCGCTCGCTGTTTCAGATCAGACGGAAACCAAGCAGAGATCTGCATGTCATGGGAAATTATCGTCTATAATCGATCTCGAGCTCGCCATACAATCGCACCAGAAATCTTATTCTCGAATTTACATGTTTTGTTTGTATTTACAGTAGCTCGATTTTGGTATGCTACAGATAGATTCAAAGCCTCCTTCACCTGATTTCTCTCTTACCTCAGGGCCAAGCCTGGTGCCTGATCTATTCCACAAATGACTAGCCTTGTAAGATAATACAATCAAATCACTAGTATGGGGAATAATGAGCAGAGTCATGATTATTTAGCGTTGCTCCACCTAGTTTATACGAGATATGGGCAATGATACCACACTGAACCACCTAATAGGTGTTTCTTAGCATTTTCCAAGACGATATCATGGGGTATCCTGGTGACCGGAATTCGGGACTTTTTTAATCTGAGATGGTCGGCTCTATGGACGCACTGTTGAGATGCGGACCAGCTTTCGCCCATTGCCTGCTATCATCGAATCTTCTGAGTCCAGTCGTCCCCCGGCCTGCATTAATCATTCTGTGGGGAACATAGACGCCTAAATAGGAATTCCCACCACGATCCATATACTCAACGTAAAGTACCGTCATCGTCATGGTCATCCTCTACCAGTACGACAGTCCACAGAGCAGGCAGGATTGATAGGGCTTGGGAAGAGACATACGTCTTGAGTGTATGCCAGCGGGATTCTTGATATATCCGGATAGCGATTGGAAACGGGCATTTCTTTAATGGGGACGGTGTTTCCACGGGTCCGGAACTGAAATCGAACTGCAGGAGAGAGCCAAAAGGACGAAATATCGTGTCATGATAGATATCATCATTGTCATTAAATCTCTCGCAGCTTGTAGCTTCGACAACCTGTGCCGCTCGCTATGTATATTTCCCAGATCATCAATCGGACTTCCGGGGGTAGAGACATGAATTTGATCTTCCAAGCTTTGGCGTTTACGGACTGGTTCGTCTCGATCTGAGGGCGCCGTTCTAAATTCTGGTTTATTTTAGCGAAGAGAGTTTCAGTTATTATCCTAAGAGGCTGTGAAATTTTCATCAGAACAAACGTTTTCAAGACGTTGCTGCAGACAGGTCGGGTGTCTTAGATGCCCAGCCGTCTCAGACAAAGGAGATGTGACACAGATTGTCCAATGCCTGCGCGAGCTGCCGGGTGTCTGGCAGAGGATCCTTGGATTCTCGATTCACACGACTCAGAGGACGTGTGAATCTGCGCGTACTATCCTGAGATCAACGGAGACAAAATTGAGTATTGCCGCTGGTCAAAGGAAGAACGATGGACGTGTTTTCGTTTCGCGAAGAATGTCAACTGTCGATTCCTCCCCATTCATCTCAACCGATTGAATGGACAAGATCTCCGATGTCCAAGATACTGACTATGAGAACGATGACGAGAAGGAAATTGGCTGTCAAGCTTGCGGATCTCGAGAACGATCCGTTTATAGTCGCGCTCCGTCGTCACAAAATCGGGGTCTCCATGCAAAGCTGCGTAGCATGATTTAAAACTCACAACAGGAAAAGCTCTGGGCTCAAGTAGGAGGAATACAAGCCCAACTTGAGGATCTAAGAGCGGATAACAAGGCACGGGAAGCAGCGCACCAGGCACGAGAAGAGAAATTGTTAGATCAACTATTTATGATTATTCAACGTAACGAGCAATTGAGATGTATTAATGCTGTTTTTATCGCTAAAAAGCCGTGGCTCTCCTGTCCAGCTTTGGGAAATCGCAAGGACGATCTGTAGGTCCTCCTTTCTGTCAACGATACATAACATGCGACCAGATAAAAAGGGACAATTGTGGACACGTTATATCATTAATTGTACACGAATTTCCAAATATTGTCGAAACCACAGCTGTATATAGAGCACACGATGGTTTCTCTATTGTCCTTTGTTTTTTAATTGCCATGGCTTACGCTGTTCAGTATCCTAGAATAGTCCAGAAGACTCGTTTAAAGATTTTTATTTTAAGGACGCCTCTCGATCAACTGTCCCTGCCTTCTTTCTAAACCTCTTTATTAAGATTCTCGTCGTAAACTCTTCAGAAAGTTCCAACCCCTCCAACTAGCTTCTTGGAATAGGAAATAAATAATATTTCTTGTGTTCGACCTTGGAAGTACCCGGTGAAGAATAATAGAATTAATCTCTCTAGAATAATGGGCCATAGCGATTAAATATGACCTATGACTATCAGGAGACTTGATCTAAAGCGCGACGTAATCCTCAAGAGAGATTGCCGTAGAAATCTGCCAAGCCTGTGGCTTGCTGGTTGATGCTTCTTCTAAGAATGGTAGGATAGAAGCGAGTGATGGAAAAGCAAATTCTGAGTTTAAGAAATCAGTAACATGCAAGATCTGGTTTTGAAACACTAACCTGCTGGTACCCGGTATATTCTTATCACAGTCAGTTCTCGCTCAGCAGAATGGAGTTTTGTGAGATGTTCTTCACCATTGAGATTGTATTTCGACTTGAACGCGTTTTCTTCTATACTGGAAAGGCAAGATTCAGCGATTTGTGTTTACATAACTCGGGAAATAATGAGGTTATGGTAAATACCGTTTGATCATCAGAGCTCGAAGCCAGCTCCTCTCCATCTCAACGAGACTTTGCATACTTCGCCATGTTGACCATCTCAATGAATGTCTGCTATCGATCACATAGCCCTGTACCACATACGGCCTTTCTGATGTAATCGTATATGCACGAGAAAAATCAAAGAGAACAGTGTCATGAAAATCGTCTTGTAAGCGGAAGTGATCCTCTTTGATGTCTCCGTGTGTTATTCCAATGCAATGGAGTGCTGTAAGTCGCTTGAGGCGGTCAATGAAGAGAGACTCATACCAGTTTTTCTCTAAGGATGAAAGTCCTCTATGGGCGTTTTCTTCGCGTAGTAGCTCTAAATCCTTGACGAAATAAGCAGGGATCGAATTAGAGCACATACATCGTGACCTTGGAGATGGGTTTAAAAGCTCAATGACTAGAGCGCGCTCTTCGGACTGGCCGTAGCAGTTGGGGAAATGGACGAGAGCGTTATCGTCTGCGAAGCCAAAATATCTAGGGAAATATGCCTTCATTCCCTCCGAAGAAGCTTGGTCGATTCTTTCGTACGCTTGTTACTCAAGGACGAATGGATCTATATCTCGCTTCACTCGGTCTGCTGCAGATACATCCAAAACTTCCGGAAACGTTCTAATTAATCCCCTGACATCCTGGTCCTTGACTGGTGCGGTCTGGTCTCAGTATCTTCCTCATGGTCGCGCTTTCTTGATGCTCACTTGTTTACAACAAAATATTGTTTCTCTGCCCAGGCTCGCCACACGGAAATCGGATGGGTTTTGTCTACCCTTATTGACCCGGTTCGTGTAAGAACGCCATTAAAATATATAGGCTGTCTCTGTTCTGGCAAGAAGGTTGTGCTTGACGTCGGAATTGCTGTAAATTCCGTCGAGGAATTCCTTTAGCCGAGGGGTAATTTCCTGGGACCGCGAACTTTCCATGCTGGAGATTTATTACGTGAAAGCGATGAGAAATATTGGGGGATAGTGATCAATAGTATACAGACGGATGACGTTCGCGTTGTTACAGTCCTTTGTTTAATTTTGGCCCCACTGTGGAGACACTGCTCAGTCACAGGCGTACTACTCCGTACTCCGTACGTAGTGTGAAAATGTTTTCCTCTCATATGGTCAAATTGAGTGGGAACGCGTTATGTATTGCAATGTGTTTCTAACTAAAAGAGAGAAATTATCCAGCATAGGCTGTCATACAGGAAATAGAGCAACGCTGTGCACGCTAATTTAGTAAGGTGGTTTCTTGGCAATACCTTGTAACGAGGAACGCTCGATATCCAATGAGAGCAGGCGAGTGGAATTATGCGCTGCGCTCACCATATCCGGGATAGCGGTAAAGTAACCTTGTCACATATTCTCCTCACAATTAGCATTAGCTCCGTGCTTACCTGATCTACAGAAAAGGCGGTCTCAGACTACGGGTGCCTATAGCGACCTTAAAGACAAAATGCGTATTTCGCTGAAAATACATTTTTCCACATACTCTTAATTAATGCCACAACCAAATTTCTCCAATAACGCAACAATCAATTTTACAAGTTTCTAGCTTGATTTGCTCCACATTCGAGGCTCGAAATTGCACGACGACAAGCGTCCTTGAGTCGAAAAGAAACACCTGCGGGCAACCGTATTCATACGCATAACTTTCGTCTATTAGTCACAAATTTGATCAAGAAGAGAGAATACCCTTACACCCTAAGTTCTCTTTAAAGACGACGAGTCACTATACTTAGGTGCGCTTCGAACAGCCACTCACTTCTTCTAATAGCCCGAGGTCTTTTCATCTCCCCAATCATCACTAGCTCTTCACCAAGAGATCATTCTCGATGCCCCATTGTCGCTTGAAAGTCCACGATTCTCCATTCCGAAGTTAAGGTGGCGCCCATCAAAGACCGTAGATAAAGTGTAGGAGAACCAGATTCAGAACTGCCTGAGAAGGCTACAGCGACAAGCAGAATAATTCCCTGGTCGAAATCTCTCATTACATCCCCTTCACTTGAAACCAATTGAGGATAGTTGTTCAACAGAAATACTAGGGTATCGAGACCTACAAAGTCAGCTATACTGGAACCTAACCCTAAAAATTACTCAATAGCATTTCTTTATAATAGCCAGTAGGTAACTTGGTATTCTAGAAAGTCCAAGAAGTTTTCGGTCTATACTTTACATGATGGCGTGGGTGCAGTATCGATATCAAGTGGTGTGAGGCCAAAGTGGGTTATCAAGTCTCTCACTGTTGTTGCCATGTTTCACATGCAAAAAAAGGTTATTTTAACATGCGAAAAAATTGATTAGACTTAACAAGTATGATCTCCATTTTATACCTCAGTCCTGACGGAAAGATCACATCCGTATATCCTACTGAAATCATGTACTACTACATTGTCAGTGCGGCTGCTTGAATAAGTTAGCACCAAAACTGGACGAAGTCCATGGTATGATCAATGCAATTTGTTGTACGCCCATCAAGCTGACATTAGCTGCCAAAAAAAACCTGGAGATATCTCGCATAATCCAACATGTGACGAATTCTAAGATAGTCATATATCAACCATAAGCAAGACCAATTTAAGAAAAGACAGTACAGTCAATAAATTAGCTCTATGCGTGGCTGAGCAGTTACAAGTTTAGGTGTAGAGTTATACGGTACTGTACCCAATCAAATTGCCAGAACCTTCACAACGCTGCCCAACAACACTGCCTACCCGTTGTGCCATTTCCGTGGGGCAGAATCACCCCTAATCGCCGTTTCTGCTTTAAGCTGGTCTTTCCAGTCCATCGTGTCTCATACGGCATTAGTATCAACAGAAAAGCAAAAATGTCAACACACGCGGTTTGCTATCCAGTGATGCCTGGTAGATTGTCACTATTAGGGTATAATTACTCTGTAAGCTGATCCACGTGACGCAAGAGACGTCGAGGTACGGTACTACACCCATTTAGGCATCAAAAGAGCCCCGCCGGTAGACCCCACCTGGAATGATAAAAAAAAAGAAAATCTCGCTTTAACATGACACTTGATCCTGATCGTTAAGGATTCCAGTTTCAAAGAAATTGTTATAGAATGACTACCCACCCAATAGTCATCGCTATACCAGCAGATGGGGACTCCATCGGCGCAGCTTGGAATGAAGTCAAACCAATAGCTCAGTCACTACCCAAGCCTAATAACAGTACTTTCGCTCGTTTCTTTCCTACGGATGCCTGTGACACACCCATATACAGAATGCGCGAAGACTACCCGCACGAGGTACAGGAATGTTTCCGACACGTGAAAGCATAAACTAATGCATGGCAGTCATATCTAGATGTGAACCCGAGACCTTCGCCGTCCGTGATATCGAAGGCTATGAGGGGAGGATATGTTTATTTTCCGGGATCTACGCCTATCGGCCGAACATTCACAATACTTAGCCCTTTACATGTTTCAGGGATGGTAACCATTGGACGAGAAGCTGTCAATCAATCCAACTATTACTATGTGCTGGAAGAAACAGAGATTATCGTTCCAGATGGGGGAAAGCTCGTGGCTTTGATATTATCCGACATGCAATAAGATATCGTCCATTCAATCTGTACTATAAACTCATTGCAGTATGATTTTCATTAAAGGAGATAAACTCAAAGCCTTGCGAGGGTGCTGTTCGCCAAATTCTGTTTTGAGAATTGAAGGAGACTTGTTCGAATCCTTGCGAGTCTTTTGCAAACCACGCGTTGCCATGGGAGTCGAAAGAAATCGCGTCAAAGCCATGCGGATCTGTTGAGTGCCGTGTATCAAAATGAATTTCCTCAAAACCTTGAGAACCACATGGAACATAAGATTGTGCTCTGTCTTGTACAGTCCTCTCAGCTGGCGGTTGTGTAGGGATTGTCATGAGCGGTGTTTGATCGTAAAAGTTGAAACTTTGAGTTGTCTCACTTTGCTGAAACTGTTGAACAGTCCTCTCAGCTGGCGGTTGTGTAGGGATTGTCATGAGCGGTGTTCGATCGTAAAAATTAAAACTATGAGTTGTCTCACTTTGCTGGAACTGTTGAATCGGCTGCCTGAGAACCTCAAAGTTTTGTTGTAATGAATGAGAGATTCCTAAGCCTGCCTCTTGATTGCGAATACCGTAAAGTACTGAGGCGGCTTGTTCAGTTGAAGGCTCATGGTTGATAGTCTGAAATTGCAAGTTGTAATCTAGACCTGCGCCTGTATTCCACTGGTTTAGTGTTTCACGAAATGTCGACTGGTCGGTCAAGGAAGTCGGTTCTGAAGATATCGCATGGCAGCTACTATCAACAGCCTCATGTGTAGATACTGCATCCCTGCCTGTACTCACTAAAAGTTCGGGAGACTCTGCTGTTTCCGCTAGTGGCGCTTCAATAACGCTGAAAGGATCGGTTTGAGTGTCCGCAGACGAGTCATGGGTACTAACAGCTGTGCCGGATGCGTTGTCAGTGAAAAAAACCTCGTGTTTCTTTATTATGAAGACTTACCTCTTTCCACTATTTCCACTATTTTCTCTGCCTGTCTAGTGTCTATACCCCCTCGGCGTTCTCTACTTCCGGTCTGATTCGCATCGTCACGTTTGACCGCCAAATCAAGTTGGACTGATGGCGTTTGTTCTTCGCCGGAGGACTGTGGAATGACGCTGGAAGATTCGGCTTGAAGTTCTGCAGAAGAGTCATGGGAAACTGCAGCCTCACCACCGATCGTGTCAGATATAGTCCTGCGAGGACAAGAGTCAGATAGAGAAACTTCAGTGTTGTCATATCTTCCCCCATCACAGAGTAATTCGTCATCATTATTATCAATTTCTCTCGGCCGTTTGCGTCCCCTCGACTCGAACGTAAATAATCCGGGTCCAGAATGCTGACTTCTTGATGACGAGAAAGTTGCATTGTATTCCGTAGGGGTAGATACAGTATCACTATCGTGTGTACTCGCCTCGGGCGTGGCTGATCGGTTATCGGCAGGAGTAGATTCCCTCGAAGATGGTGGTGTTGGCAAAATAGAATGAATATATTTGACGGCTTCCCAATGTTTCTCCTCATATTCTCTGGATGACAAATTAGGGCTTTCCTTTGACGCTAGAGTTCCATCATGAAGCACTTCGATAAACTTCAAGATAATGAATCCCAATTTCGTTTTCTCAAGTGCAATAATATCGATGCTTGTCCCTACTAACAGCATGCCCTTGTAGATAATTTTCGCTGCTATAAAGTTGAGCGATGCTGCTAGTTCGATGACTTTGTGAAGATGATTTCTCAAATATAATTCCACCACAATGCATGCATCATCCGACAACTTGTCCCAAGTGCTTTTCGTTCCGCCAAGAACAAAGAGGATCCCAGGTCCAAATGCAAGCATTAGAGCCAAATAATTATCGCCCTCTGTCCGCAGGCACCTCAGTCTTTTGACGTCAATATCGAGCGCCTTTGTCATGTAGGCGTTTATGTCCTTCGACGCGATAGTCGCAGTCGCAGTCGCATCATTATGTCGTGTATTGTATTCGAGCAACGCATTTTCATATTCAAACGAAAGCAGAACCTTCAATATTCGGTTGGTAATTCCAGCTTCGAAGTCAACTTTCGATAGCGCGGACTCGATGCGTCTGAATCGTATAATTGGACTCCTCTCAACGGGTAATTGATCGAAAGCCTTGGTTCTCTTCTGCCAGAAGTTCTGAGAATCGATCTTGGTGGGCAAAGCATCAACACAATTGATGATGATAGTAGTTGCGAACTTTGTATTAATCTTTGATGGTGTTGGGTTTGCAGCAGTTGGACTTGCAGCAGATGGGTTTACTTTCTTAACAAGCGAGAGTTTGGAAAGTTCACAATCGGAGGCACGTTCGATAAAGCCACGAAAAGCCGCCAGAACTTCCTCATTTTCAAAAATGTGAGATGGTGACAGGTGGCCAAAAATATAAAGCATCACTTCTTGAAGTTGGGAATCACCTGCTGCTCTTTGAATGAACAAGGTGTTAGAATCCATGGTTTAAGCAGGCTAATGGAGTTTTGGAAAATGCAGTGTTCATGAACTTATGAACTTATGTCAGACGGTCCTCGACCGAGGACATCCTGACTAAGCACACATCAGTAACTAAGTTACTTACTTGATCAATCATATGTAGCTTGTAAGTGTGATAGTGACTGCATGGGCGTGGTTGAAGCGCGGTATCCACACGCGCTAAGCCACCCCTCTTTGCACCCATCCGAACAGATGATGGAGTTGAGACCCATTGGTCCTGCGGTAGTAATTGACCAGCAGAATCCAAAAATGAGGAGTAATACGATCTAGTAGACCAGGCACATAATTTTAAGTCAGCTTCATCACGCGTCCTAAGTCTATAAAGATGCACCAGCATTCCCGAGTAGACCATGGATAGTATATCTGGAAACACAAAATACCATGGTCCGCCTCTCCACACTGCATTCCACGAGAAGTGGGCCCTATTAGGTGGACAGTAAGTGTTTCCGCTTTTCAAGCTTGCTTCACTAAGTCTTTCAGGGCCTTCGGAACGCCACCCCCGAGCGAGGCGAGCGGATACGCGACCCACCGGAAACACAGACTTGAGGTCCAGACGCTCCTTGACTCGAATGATCAATTACGACAGCAATTAGAACGAGAAAAGGAAAAGAACCATGATGATGAAGCGCTAATAATCCTGGTGATCAGCAATTGGGTATGCATGTCCGAGGGTTACTACGGTAAGATGGCTTTATCGGGCCCATATATGGATATGATGCTAATGACGCTTAGTACCAAGGACGCAGAAATAGAGCTACAGAACATGGTATGTCACTCAGTACTAGTCCTAGTCTTACGCACTTTCTGACACTGGAAAGGAGACGCGAGTGGAGAGGTCAAAGTCCTGGATTTGGGGCGGTGCGATGTTTATCATCTCATGTGATTTGGCCTTCTATTGTGGAGCTCGTTGTTGTGTAGATAGTAAGATCGTGGTCCCTCGTGTACACGTCTTGAGCCTGAACTGGACGGCGCCTTGACTGATGCTTGAAACTTGTAACAATATCTATAAGATGCACTATCATGCCCAGCTAGACTAGCATGACATACTACAATACAATTGCAAGCGATTATGGAATTTTCCTGCATGTTCCCCCCTTTATATGCGTTCCATGAGGACCGGGACCCACTAGGTGAACAGTACGTTTTCAGCTTTCCAGTGTTGCTTCGCTAATAATTTCAGGATCTCCGGAGCTCAAACCCTGAATGAGGCGAGTGAATATGCGATTCAGCTTGAAAACCAATATGGATCTACCGAGACGAACAGTCTGCCTCCGGACTTTTTACAGCAGCTAACTCTCTTCCAATCACTTTGGTAAGATCGGCTTTTATCAGTCTGGTATTGAAATGATGCTGATGTTTGATAGGGCCCAGGAGGAAGAAATAACGCGGCTAAAAAAACACATAGCTCGGTTACGCCGTGCGTTCTACCGGTCACGTCGTGCATTGAAGCGGGAAAAAAGCCGTCCACTGAGCAAGTACCGACCTAGCAGAAGGAGGGTACCCCCAGCACAACCAGCCGACGTTGCACTTCCTATACGACACCGCTAGATCAGAATGTCAAAGTATCAAAGTATCAGATACGGAGACGGAGGGTATGTTTCTAATTTAGTGGCTTGCTGATTTTGTGGGTTGGGTCCTGGTAGCTTGGATTAAAGAAGTGACATGTCGAGCAGCTGAGCTTGAGATGAAAACGCTTTTATGTTCATCTATTATAGTATCTTATCTAGACGACTAGAAACGGCGGCTGAGCTAGGTCGTGTACGTTGTGCATTGTGGAACAGAACTATGCAAGAGAACGATATTTCCTAGGTAGCTGATAGATATTGTACTCTGAAAGTTTAAAAAAGAGACTATATCTCACCCATGAGTTCACCCCACATACATTCTTCAAATCACTGTACATCATCTTGAACGAACATTTCCTCATCTCTTGAAGATGTCAGACACTGCCAACCCTGCCGATCAAGCTGGCAAATGGATTAAAGTCCAGGTTGGTTTCGACCAGGTTGGTTTCGACCCCAAGGATTACCCAGATCAAATAGCGTGTACGGTTTTTACACATGTACGTATTCATAATTTATTGTTAAAAATATGCTGACAATATAGGCCGACAAAATTCATGGAATCTGCTTTCAAACAAATTCCTCAAACAAAATTGAAATGTGCTGGCATCTTCCGCACTAAAAATAATCCAAGTGTGCGGGCTACCTTTCCTCAGGAGGTTTTCTTGACGATACCGAATGCGAAAAACATCGATATACTATTATCCTATGAACCCAAGACAGGGGATGATGTCATTGAAGGATGCTGTTGTTCATAGCACAATCCATTATACAACTGCTGTATTCATGCGCGTTATACACGCGCATTTAGTCTAGCAATTACAAATCATGAAGAGAGAAACTTGGCCAGTCGAGGAAAGCGTGTACACTGTTGTCACGGAGAATTTGAATCAGACTAGCCACCCTTTGACTACTTGAATAATGGGGGGTATCAAGAGCATTCTAAACCTATGCTTTGGTGTTGATGACGATTTGGCCTCATTTCCCGACGTTGACTTAGAGCATGCAACAGGGAGTAAAGCTTTCCAAGCGCTCCATACAGCCCACGGCTTCGGGTCCGGAACCTCAAAAAAGAGTAGCAATCTCAAGGCATTGATCGACTATTTTGAGAAGAAGGAAGCGCCGACACATTTCAATATCAAGAGCCTCAGGTTAGAGGATGGACGGATTCATTTCATCCAGAACATCTTTCATCAGTCACGATGGCCGAACTGTATGTAGCTGGCAGGAATTAATGAAGAGCCCTCAGGGGTTCGATACTCTTCATCGATATTTCCACGGGCAACGCTAGTTTTATTAGAGATTCTACCATGTACCCTTTATTTTGGATTAAAAATACTTTGATGTAGACTAGATACGCGTGGGAATGCCTTCAGGCCTCGGAATAGTTACGATTGACCCGCCTAGACTACTTTGGCTTGGTTTTCAGAGAGTGAATAGGCTACTCTAGGCCGCTCGTGGATAAACCTCCGGATTTGGACTATGGCGCGGATTCGAAAAAGAAACTATACCATAGTTTCAAATGATACTCCTAGTGTTATGACTTGAGAATAGAATGACCGATCTGTGCGCTCGTTTACTGCAATAAAGCAGAACACTGACCAGTATAAGATCGGCCAGCCTTGCCCATATTCACCGCAACGTCAGTCAGACCAGTTCTGAATTCTGATCATCTGAACCACTATGCCTCATCTCCAATCTAAAGTAGGTCCATAAGCTACTACATAACATCGATAACCTAACACGCTAAACAGAAGTCCTCGACAGCTCAACGCGCAAATATACCAGCTACCAATGAACCAATGGTTTCATTTTCACAGGTAATACGAAGGTTATCTAGTATAATAATATTTACTAACTAAGACATGCGCATCTAAGCATAAAAGAGTATTAAGATCGACATTAAAATCACACATCATCCAACAGCCTTTCCAATACTGTATCTAAAATCAAAATTGTAGACAGAGTTGGATTTCGTGTATATTACTCAAAAGACAGATCTAACTTGCAAGATAGCGGTCTAGACCAGACTATTAGTGATTAAAGTACCAAAAAAATAATAGATTACAGTAGTTAAGGGAGCAGAATATCATCAGAATATCAATACTACTTCATTATACAGCAGGAATAAAATAATATATTAAAGAGTTATAGCGCACTATACAAAGAACTAATGTCACCCAGCCATTAACACAGCAGCTTTACATTCTTCATCATGTTCAATCCACTATTAAAAGAGATAGAAGAGCTCTCAGCAAACCTTAGTGCTCCTTTATACCCCCCCACATCACACGATGTGATTAGTCGAGAAAACAGCCCTCCCCTCACTATCCCACTCACTACGGGCAAAATTGCACACGCCGCCAATAGCATATCACAACCAGCAAAAAGGAGCATAGAGCCACTCAGTTATAAATATATCAATAGGTCAGCTCCCAATCCAAAGGTTATACAGGAAATCACAACAACTTTTAACAAAGCACTCAAGGCAGAGAATATAAGAAAAATAGGCCCCACTATTCATATCAAAAAAGAGCCAATATACTACCAGCTCCTTAAATACAGAATTCCAGAACCAGTAAGCAGCTCACAAGGAAAACAGGATATATATAAACTAAATACCTTAGCTCAAGAAACGTGCCCAACAAATACTCAGTACCACCAACCTTTATTCTCTAGAACCTGTGATTCTAGGCCACAACCCTGATGCAACTAGCCTTAGACCCAAACTCGCCCATCCAGTAGAAAAAGCAGAAATCTCATTTATCCAGCTTATCAAAGAACAAATAAATACCACCGCGCAAAACACCCCTACTTCAAAGGAGTTTATTTTATATGCCTCATCACATTCAACAGACCAATTAGACGAGAAGTCTACTACACAGCCAATAGCTACACCTAACAAGCTATTTAAGCTGCAAGATGCACTCCGTTAAAAGATCAACCCTCCCAAAAATTACCTATTAGTGTGGGCTGGGTTCGCGAATCGATCACTTAGTAACAACCAATATCTAGATATATCATTCCCTTTTACGGTACACTATGAACCAGTAATACCGTTACCAGCACCAGGTTCACGAGTTGGATCTCATTTATACATTGACTATAGGAGAATTGGCTATCGAGGGACATAGATCAAATCCGTCAGTCTTTGGCGTGTAGAATAAAATAACATTATCAAATCCCTACTAGAATTAATATAATCGTGGTGTATAGTATTCAGCACGTTATAAATCAAGGTCAGAAAATCCCTCAATAAGGACAAACTCTTCTTTCCTTTTCAGATAATATAGCCTAGGAAAGATAGACAGCAGTAAAACAAAAATCCCATCTATACCAACACCTTTTTCAATTCGCCAACAGAGCTAGCCTATCTAAAGACTACGCATAGCAATACCATCTAGACCCAAACTCCTCCAAAATTCCACATCTATACCATTAAAATTCTCCCTTCTTAATACTAAATACCAAACTACAAAAAGACATCTCCACTGCACCTCTAAAAACTCTTCAGATTCCACTGTTAGAAGCAGGGCAATGAGTAATAGATCATCTCAATAGAAATTAAAATTAAATCTTAAAAAGATTAGAGACAGGTCTTATTTAAAGAACATTTTAACATCATCCACCATAGACTATATATTAGTAAGTATAACACTAGCTTCTATTATACATTTCTTTTCCGGCAGCTTTTATCATCCCATGGCCGCTCAAATTGTGGAATCAGAGTCGTTAAAGGCGCCGTACTGCCTGCCTAAAACTCAACAGATGGGACAGCGCGGTTAAATTCAGAATATAGAGCCTATTATAGTCAATTCTATCTTAGTTAGCTCACTAACCCTTTATTCTAACACTAATTAACCTTACGCTCGAATAACAAGGCTATAATAATACAGTATTAGAATACCAGCTCACTAACACTCTATTCTTATACTAATTAGCTTATACCAGCAACTAGACCACTGTCTAAGCAGATATATTCCATCTATATTCATTTCTAGCGCAGAACTAGATTTCATATCTTAATATAGAGCGCCAGCTGACCTAATAATTAGAAAGAATACACAGAGTAATACCCAGATTTAGAATCATTATATACAAAGACTAGTAAATTCCAAAATAATATCACTACCCTATTTATAATCCCTGAAAACGAGTGCATACTAAGGAGTGCATTAACAGATTATTACAAAAGCAATACTATTTAGAGATCAATTCTAGACCAAAAAGAAGACTTAGTACTAATAATATAGTAGTAATAAAACCTATATAGACTAAACTTTATATATACTAGCTTTATTTCTAAGAGATATGTCTCACCACTAGACTCATCCATATACTATAATAAGCCAATCATCTCGTCAATTCTTCTCACTTCTATATAGTAAATGCCATTACTTTTCTTTTTCTTCATATATCTAAGCTCTAGATTCCTAATAGCTATACCCACTCTATAAATTAAATAATGGTCTATCCTCAGCCTTATCCCTTTTGCCCGGGCAAAATAGATTTCAAGAGAACCATACCATACCTAATAGAGCTTAAACAATTTAATAAAAACTCCAGGGTATGGGAAAAGCAAACCAAATTCAATATTAATACAATACATCAGATAAAGAAAGCCAGACTCAACATCAAGTTCATAGGCCAGCGAGAAATTAGAGCCACTCCTTTAGCAATCAAGAACATCTAGTGTGCTATTCATACCATCAACAAAAAATAGTAGAATTTTACTTAGTCAATTAAATTACTTATCATAAGCTCATAGAAATTCATAATCAATAGCATTCCCTTACAACCTTTTATAGACTAGATCAATTAATAGCAATAAAAAATACCACACCCTATACTCAGGAATATAAGAATATATTTAAGAATATAATTTATAGTCAGCCCGCCCCTAGGCAAGAGTCATTAACTAAAATTAAAAATTATAACATAGACTATATATACTTATAAAATCCCTAATTTACGCTATCCAAAGGTCTTACTAACAAGATAGGTATATCTACATTTTTAAGGAGAAGAATCCTAATTAGCCATCTCTAAAACCTTTATAGAACGTTTTATAGGACGACAAGATAGGGCAGCAAATCCTAGAATTAAAAACAGAAATCTAATTAATTATATAAATAAGAAATAAATAAGAATCAGTTCAACTCTTTAAATTATAATCCAAGTGATATAGCATATAATAGCTTCATAATATGTAGATACTATTTAGTAAATATACAAATATATACAAAGCAAAAAAAGTGAAAAATACATCAACCCATATAATACTAAAATGTAATAGCGTCTTCTAGATACAACTATTAATTTAATAAATCAATATTATAACTACTAAGAGCATTAGACATAATATAGAGAATACTTCCAGCAAGTAGTGCCGCACCATTCTCTCACATAGATTAGGAGAGACTAATATAGTTAAAACCAAAGTAATAGTAAAAATTATAGGACACATATCTAAGTCTTAGCCACAACCCTAACTTAGATAAAAAAGGAGGCGCTGCCACACATATATAATATACAACGTGCATTAACCTATCTACACTCATATAGAATATAATTATTCTATTTATAATTCTAATAAACCCAGCCATATTTTTATTTGAGCCGCGCACATACTTTCAATAAGTTCAATTTCGTCTATCTTAAATCCTACTAAGGATTACCCACAAAATGCCATAAGGAAGCCTCAGTAGGCTCTTCCTACTTCTATATTATAGTCAACCAGTACAAAACAACACATTTAAATTAGTATATAATTATCAATTCTTTATCCTCCTACTATTATATCCAATTTATCCACTCCACGCGACAATATGATTAGTACAACAAGTTATACTTATACTAATAAAGAAAATATTATAGTGTCTCTATTATAAGAACCACAGCATAGTGTCTAGTCTATAAATCCAATCACTATCAATTTAAAATTTACTTTAAAGACCCCAGTCTAAACCAAAGAGTAGGAGCTAAAACACTAGAAATTACTTAAATAATTACACCACTATATATATAACGTCTACAGACAAAAAAGAGAACAAGATAATCACTTAAAAAAAAAAAGCTCACCCAATACCTAATCTATAATAAAAAAGAAATAGAATAATATAGCCCATCCAACTTATACTACTTACAAAAAATAAAACCACTTACATCTATAAGGAAAAATAAACTGTAAAATTATTGCTAATATTAGATCATATAGTCAATAGATTTAGAGTACGCCATATAAAGAGTTCCATAGAAAGACAATCCTATTATTTAAACTAAGAACCAGAACCGTTATAAACTAAAACAGCCTAACATATAATCTCTTTCTATATTACTTTAATCCTCAAAAGAAAATTATAATTTAATAGCATTTATATATACTAGTGAGTCTGCAATTAGCTATATTATAATCCTAGTCTTACTAGCTAGCTGAGCATTTGCTAGAAAAAAAAACTTATTTTAGCTAGGAGAGCCTCCTATTATACATAACCAATTCTAATCTATAAAATTAGTAGACGAATGCTGGGGTTCCAGATAATAATCTAGACTATAGTTTCCTTATTTAGACTAATTCAAATTTATTTATTATATTCTAAATAAGTAGTATCGAGGCCTCATTCTACTAGGCATTTTCCATGTGGACAACAAAAAAGAAAAGAAGCTATAAGATTTAACCTAATTATTTTTACTAGGCCCCTTACTAACTCTACTATAAGCTAGTCACCATGCATAACTTATAAAAGAAGATTAAAGATGACTACTTATATTCCACAGATCTAGGAGGGGACGTGCTACGCGTAATTAATATCAGCTATAGATGTGCGGTTTGGGTCTATGAGCTAGGTCCATAAGTGGCTAACACTGGATTGTTGGAGCTAGACAGACCAGTTTCTAGTAAAAAATAAAAAATATAAGATATATAATCACGGCTAGTCTTTCTAGCGGTCATTAACATAAGGAGGTCAAATATTTCAATATATCTAGAATTCTTCCTAGCACTAACATAGACAACTATTAACTATACCACTATAATTACAATAACACATTACTGCGGCATAAAGGCCAGAAATTCAACTTAATATATATTAGATAAATACTACTATACATCTCTAATATTAATGAGTTTATAAAGCAGTATTACAGATAAAAGTCTCTTCTAATAAATCCATCACCCAAGATATACTAACAAACAAAGCTCCCTTTCATTAATTAGCTACATAGAACTATCTCAGGCTAGCTTAATTCCTAAAATTAATAACAACAACCTTCCTAGCTTTCAAAAATAGAAGCTCACCATACTAGATACAGAAACAAAAAATAATATCAAGATCAACATCCTTATAAAAGAACTATCCCAAGATTTTCAAGCAACAAATCTAGCAACAGAGATAGTATCCTATAATCTATAATTTACTATTCAAAATAAACCCATCTTCTCTATATTTAAAGCCTATCTTCGTGCAGTAAGCCTATACTTATTAACAATCAGAAATTACTCCTAGCCCCAAACAGAACTCATCATCGCAGATACAATAATTAACCTAAAGAAAAATAAAGAGATTAATTAGAGATTATACATATTATTACAGCATTTTCATACAAATAGATA
This sequence comes from Talaromyces sp. F31, assembly GCA_037356135.1. NCBI lineage: Eukaryota > Fungi > Ascomycota > Eurotiomycetes > Eurotiales > Trichocomaceae > Talaromyces > Talaromyces sp. F31. The sequence continues at coordinate 1,294,316 of JAYXSF010000044.1, read as the reverse complement.
TCACTAATATAAGTAATTTCACTATTTTAGCATAAAAGAAAGAATCTCAAGAGTTTTATTAAAAACAAAAATCTCAGAGAATAATAAAAACCTAAATACATATTTAATTCATACTTGCTAAACCTAGTCCCTTAGCCACCTATATAGATTAAATTTTTTATTACTTTTTTTCTCTTTCCTTAAGCCTAATCATCTAGCTCTATATATATAAAGTAATTATAAAATAACTAGCACTTTCCTTTCCATTATCTACACTAGATTACCGCCAAAGAAACTAATTATCAGCATAGACTCAGACATATAATTTAATAGATAATTCTTACCAGACTTCTCTTAACTTTCAAATCACACCATTACTTTTTCGCATAAAGCTTACAGGGATTTTTATACTTATTAAATCTAATATCTCAGCCCTCTATATATAGATTAATTTATATCATTACTTTTTCTCTTTATTAGAGCCTACTCTTTCAACTCTATATATATTTTAACACTATTACCTTGACTAGTCCAACAACTAAATTAGTTAATTAAAAACAATACTAAGCAAGACTATCAAATTCTTTATATCATTAAAAAATCTACTTCTACCCCTTTCTTCTATCTACATCAAGTATATCCACTATAATATAATTTCTTAGGCATCATTATCTTTCCATTTTACAGAAGCATTATCTTCACTAATATACTCCATAATAAATACTATATATACCATACAAACCTTCCTCAACATCTCCCAAACCATTTTAGCTACTACAGCCTGTATCTATTTCCTTGAGGCACGGCTCAAGCAAGTCAAGACACACATGCGCTATATTATATCTTTCATCTAGCTTCTAGTCATTATACTTTTAGTGTTAATTACTAAGACAACTATTATAATAGTTTAATCAAGTAGGTTACCCAATATCCAGCCTATAGCGACAACCTTTCTATACATACTAGGGCTTCTATTTCAAATCAACTACCTATGGAATCCCAACAAGGAGAAAAAGCTAACCCAGCACACACTTCTAGACTCCTAGATAATTATAGCCTTATTTAAGATAATCTCTATCATCGAGTTTACAGCTGTCTCCCACTCCTCAATGGTCGACAAGATCTAGGGTGCGGTAGCTACAAGTCTACAATATTACATAAAAATTATTATATTTATTATTTTTACTTAATCCAATAAGAGGGGATATATCCAGCTCATCAACAACAATTTCCTAGGCGACACCACCATCGAAAGCAACCACCTAAGGCAGAGCATTCAAGCAGAGATTAAAGCAGCCAGAGGGACCTAGCCATAAATGAGAAAATTCTAAATTTTCTTACCCTAGATCTAGCCGAGCGGGATGCCATGGTTGATAAAACTACACATTGTCATTACCCTCCTGCTTCAACAAGTTGAAACAGCGTTGGTACTTTATACGCCGTATACTTATAGCAAGTTAGTAGAGACCATCATTCACTTTTTAAAAAGCAGAGAATTCACTCCAGTTTAAAACATAATAAGATTGCTTCTATTCCTTCATCTTATTATCTCAGATATTAGATTTTCCATTCTCCAAGATTCACTATTATTATCTTTTCAGCAATTTCACAAAGCGTAGGCGCAGAGAGAGATCTATACACACCTAATAAACCATAACACAGCTTTCCACAATAAAATCAGCGTGACTAATATCACTAACACTTACCAAAAGAACATAAATATTTATACAACATTAGACTCTCTCATTTAGAATATAATCCCTCAAATCACCCAATTCATTTCTACAGACATCACTATATTTTCACTATATAGATCGCACGTCACCCTAATAGAGCTTATAACTACATCTATATACATACTCGTCATAATCCACTCAAATCAGGTGCTTATATCCATCTAGGATAAGAGAATCACAGCTCAACAGGAGATAAACCAGCTGCAAGCAGGTACAATCATAGATTAGTAGACAGTTATTCAACATGCCCAGACAGGCCGTAAGATTAAAAACCATAACTCAAGCCTTAAAAAATCCATAAACTTAGCATAGAAAACCCAGATATTTAATACCAACAATCAATTTTATCACGAATATATTCTCAATCTAAAAGAATCTACTATAACAGCTCTTATAATCCTACATAAAGGTCAAATCAACAGAACTATCAGATCTATAGCAGTATTTAATAGCTACTAGTCCCTCTTATAATCCTCACTACTATTCTTTATACATCAACCCAAAATCATTCTTAGAGATTTATATACTATAGACTCTCTTCGCCAGATTTTGCAGGCAAAGCCTAGTATAAAGTATAGATCTAAAGAACTACACTTAACTAGATATCATAGTAGCATTAAGTTCCAAAATGTCATATTTAGCTACACTAGCAATAAACTCATTCTTAAAAACATTTATCTCAATATTAAGCCTGGAAAAACGACTATTTTTATTAGACCATCAGAAATAAGTAAGACATCTTTACTAGATCTTATTTCATATCAATATAACCCCCAGCAAGGTTCTATCAAGATTAATAGGTAGAACATTATAACACTATAAAGAGACAAGTATATTACTTATAATAAAATAATAAAAAGAAATACTCTTACTAACATATCTAATAGTTTAGTAAAACATATCACTATTATATCACAGTCACCTCATCTCTTTAATATCACCATTAAAAACAATATTAAATACAGCAAACCCAATGCCACCTTCTCTAAAATCTATAAAGCTGCTAAAAGAGCCAGTATTCACTCCACTATCACATCATTAAATAATAGATATAATACCATAGTAGAGGAGAGTAGAAAGTATATATTTTAAACCTAAGCAATCACATCTATCTTTTATCACTAATTATTTACTCTTATTAACAGAAACTTCTCCAGCAGCCAGAGGCAGCAGATTGTACTAGCACGCACCCTAATACAGGATTTAGCCTCTATGTTGCTTTTAGACAAGGCTATAAGCATCCTTAATATAGACTCCAAAGCTCTTATCAAAAAGACCCTTAAAACGGAATTCGCCAACATTATAAAAATTATTATTATATAAATACTCCCATCCTCTTCTCAAGCAATTTAAAGATAGTTAAAGAATAGGGAGCTAATAGAAAGAGAGATTCTCTAATTAAACACTACCTTATATTAATCATGTATGCCAACTATATTATTATCTTCCAAAAAGAAGAAGACGGCTGCAGTAAGATAACAGAGAAAGGCACGCATAATAAGCTCTTAAAGCAGAATAATATCTACACTCGGCTTTAGTAAAAGCAGACTAGTATATCTAAAGCAGAAAAAACAGAAATAAAAGAGTTATTCAAGAAACTAGTCAACAATCAGTAGGCGCTCAGTCTTAGACTATTATTCTACTAATATACTAGGCTCTGCTACTACCAAAAGTCTGCCATTAATAATACTAATAAGAAGCTAAGGGTAGTTATCTAATCTAAGAAATTACTAATAAATCAAAGAACTAACATTTAAAAGTTTATAGTTTCCTTATTTTAGTTGCAGATAAACTATTAATATCAATAAAAATACCCATGTAATTTATCATAGTAACATAATTAAGTAACAAATCAGAGTTCTATTTAAAGTTGCCTATATACTATAGTATAAAAAGCACTGTGTGCAAATATTATACTTACAATAAGGACAGTACTTGATTTCTAAATAGTTCAGGCGTAAATAAGTGCAACCACACTATATTAAGATTAGTAGATTTTCATTAATATTAGAAATGCACATACACATATTTACTAGATCTAAGATGCAAGTGAACATTACATATAGATATAGCCACAGTCATAAATTCTTTTATATAACTTCTTACATTCACACTATATTGCATTAATTCAAAACAATAATATACTATAAAATTACTACTTACACATCTTTTAAATCTAACATCTTAAGTTCTATTACCCTTTTTCGTTTCTCTAGAACAAAATAGACAAAGCTCATAACAATATAAGAAACAACGCTATTCAAATTTTAGGTCTTCCTTTATATCGTAAAGACTACAATTACACTAAGGCTCATATTAGTATAAGTTAAATCTCTAGAAATATACTCACACAGCGCCATACGGCCACATACTATTCCATAACTCGGTCCAGCATCAGCTCACATTCAAAGCAGCTATAACCACACTCACACTGTCCTTTATATCGCTTCTTACAGTGGCACTGTAATCTCTTAATATCGAGAAAATCAGTAAGAATGACATACTATACACATTCTCAGCTTCTCACGTAGATTTTAATTGACCAACTCCCAACCCTTTGTAGATCTATATCTATCAATGATGATGGTGCCTGCATTCTAATAATCTTAAAAATATCTACAGATCTCTTTAGAATCACCGTGTGGATGTGTTTGAATTTATGTATAAAGAGGGGGCATAATATCACCTAAACCAAAATCAGAAAAACCAATAGAATAACTCTATCAATAGATCCTACTTACATCAAGCTAAGAATAAATTCACCCAACTATACTTTAATCCATATCCTAGTAAGACTAGCTTCATATAATCTCATCACCTAGTGGCTGACGTCTAGAACAGCTAAATTCAGTCTTACTAATAGGTCGCCCTAGTTACTATCGCGATATTTTATGCTGATAGCATGCCGAACTAACAAAAAGAAAATTTTCGATATCTAGCCTAAAAATTAAGAGCGACTTCCCTTCCATTAAAAGTAGCTAGACGCACTCAAGTATACTTTTCTACAGACCTAGTAGGTCTTGCAAACTATCAAAAGCATCTATATTACTTTTTCCATTAATTTCTCATTCCTATTTTGCAATTCTTCATTTGCATTATAGGCACCAGTTTCGAATGTGCGGGACGCTAGTACTGTAAGAGCACCGTTCATAACAATATTGGAGATACTGAAAAGAAAACTCTCATTCAACATTGCAGAGGCAAAGCCTTCGAGAGCCGGAACGACTACGTTGGCCGCACGAAGAGTCAAAACAACTGATTCATGGTTCACAACGGGATGGGACTCATGATTCTGCGGGTAGGTTTCCATGTATTCATTGTGGCTCTTTTTCCCACGTCTAGACAGAACGCTGATCAATTCGCAAAGCTTCGGACTTCCAAAGTGATAACGCTATTCTAGTCGCAATCGCACATCCCGATGAAGTGGAAGCATTACACACGAATGATTGTGCTAGCGATCTACATTCAGCAGAGGCCCTGATACTTCAGCCTGATGTTGATGTCAGAGGCAGTGGCGCAGAGAGCCAGGACTTTCCCATTGACGCATTGGAATCTACCCCGAATGCCCCCCCTCTAAACATGAATTCGAGGGTGAACGAGAAAACTGGCCTTCACCTGCAGAACCAAGGCGATGATCAAGATTGTCTAGATTTATGCGACGATGATCACCTCACCAATGAACCAGTACCCATCCAGTCCCCAGGCCCATCATCGTTGGTGTCTAGTGAACAAAACGAAATCTGTTGTCATGAAAACGGTGCAGTCGCTGTAGTCATACCTACAGCACAGCCACCCCCGCCACGCAAACGCCCTTATCGTTTACGCACTAAGACTCGGACGGATCGAACAGGTTCACTCGACGAAAGTGATGGGCCCGACGACTCCAATGATGATGATCACGTCGACCGAACACAGCATATGGAATGCCAGCGCCATTCCACAAAAAAACCGAAGTATCAGCCCATTGTCCGTAGCGACCCAATGAAACCAGAAGCGGCTAGGGATTTCAAGCTTGGAGAGTTGTCACTTCCAAACTTGAGGACTGTCCAGCGAGGTGTCCTGACCTGCGAGTTCTTTCCGTCACAGATTGTGTACTCCTTTTCGTGGGCGGAGGATAGAGGGTGCTCCGATGACTGTCCACCTAATGGTAATAACACACTTTACAAAGAAGACGGTCGAAGCGAAAAGAATAGCATACAGGGACGGGACCTTGATACTTCTTCAAAAGATATCGAAGATGAGACCACCGAGAATATAGATGACAACCAACGGAAATGTCACTTGAACATGCGAAAGCCAGGCTGTAAGGGGAAACGCAGACGCAAGAAGGCGTGGACTGACGAGGAAGATGCTCGCTTGAAGCTACTAAAAGAGGAGAAAAACCTATCCTGGTCGCAAATCCTGAAGCATTTTCCCGATCGGAAGCAGGCCACGGTCCAGTTCCGATACTATAATGTCCTCAGGTAGGTAGATGGCATGGGATGCGTTCGTCGATGCTATGATGCCTCCTTCCAGCTGATGCATGATTCGCGAAAGCTTGGCTCGATGACTGTCCACCGTCTTCATGGCTCGTAGATTGGCTTCGGATGGAGGATATAAAAGCCATACCTTGCGACACTCTCCGACCAGAGTTGATAAGCCGTCCGCTCCATAATCTGCTCATTCAGCCAGAAATCACTTATAGTCGACACAAGAACTTACCAATATGGAGATCAACGAATGAGTACTTGGGCGTCACGTTAACTTGGACGTTGCATTCTTCCTCAGGCTCCACCACCGCACAGAGATCATATGGACACCGAAAGCCGCAATTTTCGACAGAGGACAATCGCAGACCCGTGATGAATACAGGATGAATTGGGTCTGGATCAATCAATTGCGCAAGGACGATCACAGGATCGATCGATTCGTTGACCTCGCCCCGATTATTGATCCGAAAGCCCTCTTCTGAAGCAGGCTGAATCGGCTTATTTTGGGCTCTTGCCAGCGCGTCGACGGCTAATTCGCGAGCTAAAGGAATTCGGACAGTCCAACATTGGGATGAATCATACAATGTTGGCACGGAAGTAGTGCAGGATTGCCACAGTGATCGGACTGTTGGTGGGACATCAGTTGGATGGCACAGAGTACAGTTCGCCAGGCCACTAAACGCGGGTCCAAAACTTTCCTGAATCTCTTCAAGGGCCTGTAGTACAGGGCTCACTGACCGCAAGCCCTCGTGGCGTACGATGGCACCTATTCTGTCCTCCACTACTGAGTCTGAATGCTTCGCAAGCTTTGATGTCAAGTTTTTGTCTGAGACAGCAGCGCTCCAGTGGGGTTTCCTAGGATATTGTCAACGCAGCTACAATACTGATATAGTGAATGTGTGCCAAACCTGACTTCAACACCGGCATGTTCAGTTTCAACAGTGAGGTTCCTAGAGCGATAAGTATATCCCTTAAGATGTTTTCGAAGACGGCTGGCATTCGAATGTCTTTTGCCGCAGTATGGGCAGACCCTCATGCAGGACGACACACGCAGAATCGCATTACTTTTGGGCCAAGCACCAAAAATCCTTCTATGCGAAGGACAATCGCATCCAGGCGTCATCGGCAATGCAAACTCCATCTCATTATTTTTGAGAGCCCATGATGGGAAGGAGTAAGCTCCAAGTTTGGATCGTCCTTAATCGTCCTTAGTCGTCCCTATTCGTCCCTATTCGTCCCCGCTCCTGGCGGCCCGACGCGAGAACGCTATTGGCTGTTGATGTGACGAAGCATCATATCACCATAGACTCATTCTATAAATAGTACTAAAGTCTGTGAAAATAGCCCATAATGTTGCGATAAGCGAAAACACGGGAGTATGTACAAGTCATCTGCGCCTGGCTCTCAAAGTGGATACAGTATTCCCACTCAAGCTTGGTGTCTTGGCGTCCGATGATAGCTTTATCAGTGAGCTCACAGTATTCGTTGACAATGCAGACTCCCATTGATTCATAGATAATAGTAACCATCCGTTTGTAAAAACTGATTCCTGGAATTTAATAGATTATAGGCCTTGTAAAGAAGTTGAAGTATGTAGTGTCATATCTACAACAATTTACGAGGACTTGCATCGTCCCTGTTTGCTCCCATTCGTCCTCATTCGTCCTCACCCCCCCGAGAGGTCCTATCACAGCGGTTTGTGAAGGTCCGGAATTTCGGAGGCCCCATCCGTTACAACCGTCACGTAACTTTAACGCTATACTGAATCCGATCTTAGCGCCCGGGTGACCAAAACAAAGTTCCCTTGGCTGGTTGCAAGAACGCGCTTTTTCAACACAATCGAAATGTCGCAGAAAGAGCTGAATGACCTACGCAAGCGTCTTGAAGAAGCGGAACGACGACAAGAAGAGGAACAACGGCGACGAGAGGAAGCAGAGCGGCGACAAGAGGAAGCGGAACGGAACTTGAACCTCGAAATACTGCAGACTCGAAATACGACACTGCCCGAATTTCTCAATGCGTGCCACGAGTATCTCTTTCGCGGTCTTACTATTCAGAAGGACAAGAAGTCATCAACAAAGGGCGATCCTACCAATGCGGACCGCAAGTTGCGACCGAGCAGAATCCGGGAATGGACGGACTTCCCAGACGAGCAGATGGCAATATGGAGGGATCTGATGGACGCGGAATTTGTCACCGAGCGTCACTTTACACCTTTACTGGCATTGAAAGAATTCGGAAATGAAGTTAAAGACAGAATGCTCAGCTCCGAGTTAGATTTAGGTTACTTCCTGCGCCAAAGCGTGGAATCGCGCGTTGCCTCAGTCATCAAGAAACTCCACGCCAACCCACGTCTAAAAAGAATATTCCATCTCAACGGAGACGTCACATTTGAGAACCATGCAAACGCGTTGACGGACGAATCCAAGATAATCACAGACATGGGCTCTTTGAGTTTAGATCAAGAAGGACCTCGTCGCTCAGAGCGCCTAGCACGACGGTCAAGGGACACATCCAGATCGACATCACGGACGGGAAGGCAAACTACTACACAGCGACGTCCGCCTCGTCCTCGCGCCGACCAGTTCTGCGTTTACAATCGCGGACCAGACGAGAAGGTTCCGTCTTTTCTCATTGAATACAAAGCCCCACATAAGCTGTCTCTCGCCCACATCAAAGCCGGACTGCAGGACATGGAACTTGACGACATCGTGCGATACCAGAAAGACGAATCACCGGATCACACCTGCCGTCGTGTTGTTGCCGCAGTGGTTACACAGCTCTGCGACTATATGTACAGCAGCGGTACCGAATGCAGCTGCATATCTACAGGCGAAGCATCCATATTCCTTCGCATACCTCATGATGATCCTTCGACCGTCCTCTACTATCTATCGGTACCGCGCGAAGATGTTGGCAGTAATACTGGCTGGTCGGGGGATGCAAAAAGTGACAATCGATTACATCTGACCGCAGTCGGCCAGCTCCTCGCTTTCACTCTGCGAGCCCTGCAAACGTCTCCGCGCGATATTGCTTGGAGAAGCTGGGCTAAGAACCAACTTGAAACATGGGAAATGGTATACGATGACCTACTGGACGAAATCGAGGAGAAGGACATTCCCGCTTCTGAGTATAAACCACCGCTTAGCCGAACGAATTATTGCCGCCAGTCTCCCGTAAAGACCAGGTCGAAGTCTGTGATAGCCATTCCCTGTGAGCCATCGCAGGAATCACGATTATCAGATCACGAAGACGACGCCGATGATAGCTTGGACCCACCTACTCCCAGTCGAGCGCCCCGTGACTCTCGGCTTCCTCAGCGTCAAGCCACAGCTGCCACAACCCGAAAATCGACCAGATCACAACAATCGACTTCGAGAGGCAAGTCTCGAAAGTACTGCACTCAACAGTGTCTTCGCGGCTTGCGCGGCAAGGGACCACTGGATAGGAAATGCCCCAACGCGAGCGAGCACGGAACCGATCGACATCGACTTAATACCGCGATGCTTATCAACTTATTGGATCGACAGCTGTCTGCATCCCCGGACCCTAACAAAGAGCTCGGATGCGAGTCACTTCATATGAATGGCAAACGCGGGGCTCTTTTCAAGATCACTCTCTGGTCGCATGGGTATACCTTTGTTGGGAAAGGTGTTCCGAGTGACTTTGTCGATTGTGCCAAGCGGGAGGAGATGATATACTTCCGTCTCCGTGCGATTCAAGGACAGTTTGTCCCCGTCGTCTTCGGTGGCCTAGACCTTCGTCAACCATTTTCATATGACGGTATCGCCATGATGGTTCACTTAACTCTGATGAGCTATGCGGGCAGAAATCTGGCCAGACAACATGGAATCGACGAGGCGCAGCTCATTGCACAGGCTGAGACGTCTTTACGTGCCATTCACGATCTTGGTGTTCTCCACAGCGATCCAATCCCGGGGAATATAATATGGAATGAGGAGGACCAACGGGTCATGTTCATTGACTTCGAGCGCGCCCGATATCAAAAGCGAATACCATTGCAAACTATCACTGCCAACCAAAAACGGAAACGGGTGACCAGCGTCTGGGACAAAAGTCCAAACAAACGCTCCGACTCCTTTCAACGAGAGCTATCACGTATGAAGTCAGCACTACGATCTTGAGTACATTTGATTTGGGTGAAGAACCATTTTTGGATCCATGAAGCCATTTGCGGATGTTGCACAATTCGTTTTTGCGAGAAGTTCTCCCACGCCCAAACTTCGCTTGAGCGAAAATCCCTTCTATGCACAAGTCTCTCTTCTGCGTCGATTTGCTGCAGAGGAAAAATTTCGCCTCACCGCTCCTTGGAACGCTCTGAGCAAAGATCGATTTGGAATTAAGGCCTTGAAGACCCGTCTTCAAGAAACTGTGACCGCGAACGCCCGCGAAGCCTTCCCACATGTAGGTATTCCCTTTTCGTTAGACCGTCAGTCACTAATCGAAGCAGGTACGTGGTGAGATTAGCAAAAAACTCAGAGATTGCCAAAATGAGCTTCAGAGTCTAGGAGCGGAACACGAAACTCCAGAGCAGCAGTTGGGGTATCTGTTGGGCATTGTGAACTCATTTCAAGACATCACCCGGCAGGCTTTGACAACAAACTATAGCTGCAATGATTCTTTCGATAGCCATACAGAGCTCCGATTTGCTACAGTGATCGTGAATCGAAATGATGTTTACTCGAAGGACATGGCTATTTGGGGACACAAGTATAAATTTGCGCGAGATCCTAACAAAGATGATAAAGGCTCTGATCCGGAGGTAAAGCCCGAAGATGAAATGGATGCGGGTAGCCTTTGGGCTGATTTCACAGGAGCAAGATTGAAGGCTAGAAAAATTAGCGACATGCCTGATTTGGAAGATCTTGTTCACAACATGGAGATAAATGATGTCGTGACACCCAAAGATGATATAAATTCCTGGATTGAAAAGCAATACCGAGACTCGCGAGGCTTTGAAATCGGGACATTCAGCTTTACCTTACTTTCCACGACTATGAAACAGCAATCTGAACATTGGACATCCATCACACATGGCTATATCGGCGATGTGGTCACCATGACACACCATTTTATACTGAAAGCCCTAGAAATAGCTTGTCCAGACGATCGGGTACGATGTAATTTGATGTCTGTCCTGATGGATAAGCTTTTAGGCCGATACAGAAATGCTATCGATAGAGTGAAGTTCCTTCTCTACGTTGAACGGTCAGGTACACCTATGACTCTCAACCACTATCTCAATTCTAACCTCCAAAAAAGGTGCTTTTGCCTACGTGAAATTCGAACTATGACATGTTGCTGACTCGAGACATAGTCGAGAAAAACGATTCACGTCTACGGTAGCGAAGAAGACTTTTGAAGGTTGTTCGCACGGCAAGGTAGTTCGATTGGAAGATATAACCCATCAGCATCACATGAGTAACGAAGCACATACTGTGCAGGATATCCATGACATTCTGCAATCCTACTATAAAGTTGCTCGGAAGCGGTTTGTGGACAATGTCTGTATGCAAGCTGCAGACTACCATCTTGTGACTGGTCCAGAGACTCCAATGGGTCTTTTCTCTCCTTCATTTGTGGGAAGTCTTTCCAAAGAACTTGAAGATATTGCTGGTGAGGAAGGGGCACTCAAGCGCAAACGGCATCAACTCTCCAAGAAAATCGGAGATCTTCAGGAAGCGAAGAAAATTCTTTTCTGAGCTAGGGCATGTGTGACTGATTTTGTAATCTATGGTTTGGATTTTGAGTACAGTATTAAGTTTATATCTGATCCTAGCTTAATTAATTGAATACATGTGATTGGTTGTTTCTATGATTCCCCCCCTCTTTAAAGTAACTAGTCTTCTGGCCAGATTTAACGAGGGTTGAACGGACCCTGGTCAACGTTTTTCACTTCCTGTTCCTAACACAACCCCATGATTTCCCCAGCCATTTCATTGACTTTGACCAGCCGTACTTTTGGACCACCTCTCTTATTGATAGTCTAACGCTACAAGCTACCCATGGTAATTGTGGTCATGGCTTCTAGCCCTTTAATACCCCACCGAACATTGAAGTATCCCTCATGGGCGCCCGACTGTTCCTTGGATACGGTGGCGTTATCAAATCCCCTGTGGAATAACAATTCGCGTGGGACACCATGAGTCTACCATCACCATTGTCCCCAGCGGGCTTCAAGCCCCTATGAAGTGGCCAAACCGTGGCAGCCCCTGCGGGCTTCCACCGCACAGGGGAGGGTAAAACCTATAGGTTGACACGGTTGTTTTATCGCTCGCGGGTTGCTCCCCCCCCCGTGGGCTCCCTGCTGGACACTGGTATTGCCACGATCTACTCACCCCATACGGGCTCTCTGCTGCATAACGGCATACCAGGATCCACTCGTTGTGCTGTCGTCCCGCACAGGTTGCCTTGTGTTGAAGTAGGCTGTGAATGAAGGCGATGATATTGTTGTTAGGTAAAAGTGAGTCAACCCTCATATATATATATACACATATGTGTTGAGCCCCACATCCATGTCATGTTATTTCAACTTGACTCCCACAACTGGGATCTGAGTAAATGAAGAAATGCTTGGAAGGACCAATCCACGGCAGAGGTTGGGTAACTACGTCTGAGAACTTTCCAAACGGAGGGTGAAAATGTGCCGGAAAATGAAGCCGGATATCTTTCCGCACAAGTTGAGATTTCTGGAAAAAAATACAAGCCACCGCATGATCGACAGAAATGGCTTTCAAGTATGGATGCTTCCCTAGATAACCAAGGACAACACCAAACTCACTTTCTCCAATCCAGCATTGTCTGACTGCGACTGAATCCAGTGCTGGAGGAAATGGGAGATGCCAATCAATATTGTAATAGTCCACGCCCAGTCTCGTAAGAGATGTAAAGTCTTCGAAAGATCGAAACTTCGGAATCTGGTCGTAAGGCTTCCCATCATAATAGTCTTGTATCACAAGCTCTTCCAGGCTATCCTTATGGTCAAGTAAAGCTTCATGGATGTCTCCCACATCCAGATAGGATTTCCCTGGATCGCTAAAAAGGAGGCGCTTAGGACTTGAACAGAGGTATTGGAAATTGGTGAGGCGGTTGCAGCCCTTGATTACCGCACATATACCTTTCGAATCCAAATCACAGTCCTCAAAGAAGATCGCCTGGATTGAAAGAGAAGCCGCAGGTAATTCCAATATTGATTGGTCAAGTCGCAGATTTGTGAGTGACAGCAGGCACAATTGCGGCAAGTCACCAAGTATTTCCCATATTATTGGGTCACACTCCACGCAGCGCAATTCTTGTAGGCATGTCAGGGAAGTTTTTCCTTTCTGAATTGAGGTATGTAGCGAAGACAGAAGTTTGTGATGCCCTGGTATCGCTAATTTTCGTAAACGAGGTGTGAACGATAGAAGTGGAACTGTCAAGCTTCGTAGCGTCCTAATACTTAGGTCACCACACATATCATCGACGATTATTGATCTAACTTGCGGGCGAACTAAAGGATCATTTTGGATAAATTCCCAGAACCGTCGTAATTCGCCCTGTGTATGTTCTGGTGTGGATTTCTTTTGGAAGGCATAGTGGAGATAAGGTAGGGAAGACTCGTATATACGTCGCGAAACGAAACGTGTAGAAATAAGTGCTGGGCGAGGGAGATCCCTCCAAATAAATGATAAAATCTCGTTTGGAAGGTCAAGTATTCCCGGCATTGTTGATTAATTCAGAGAGTAGGAATAAGTGGGGGATGCGATAAATATAAATAGAAGGCAAGGCTGACTCAAAAGAAGCCTAAACTCGATTCCGTAGCTAGGCCGCATTAGGATTAGTACATTCTTTGGGCTAAGAAAGTAAATTTATGGTCTGAGCAATCTACTCCCAAATAGCGCCATTTGGCAACACGGTTCGGGTGACACGGGAAATGAACGAAACCGCGTACTAGCTTTACAATAAGCTGTAACAGCGATAATTGGAGGTTGGATCTACCATGCTGTAAAGTTTTTGGAGTACTATTAATCTAGAGCTTTATCTAACGTACTTTATTGACCTTGGCAGCCACTATCTTACCTGTCTTACGGTTGAAACAAGTCAATATTCAAGTATCATATCTTGGGTTCCGGCATAGACTGCTCTCCCACATCATTTCTGCCCACACTTTCACTGCCTCTGGACTCATGGCGTCCTGATCTTCGGTAGATTCATCCAACCAGTCACCGAAATCATCCAGGAGATCAAAATCGTCGTCCGTCGTGAGAATGAAGAGTCTCCTTTCCGGTATGCGAATTTGAAATCTTCTTTAATGAAGCAATACACCGGTCGTTTCCCATTTCCGCCTCGATCTGTGTACCAAAAGCCAACGATTACGCCATCGTCGATGAATCTAGGAACCTATTGCAGCTTACTATTCAGATGATCTTCGTCGAAAATAAGATCTGGCTCCAGAAAACTTTCTGGCTCTATTGACGGGAGTGGTGTGTCTGGATCGATGTATTGCATCTTTTTTGCGGCTTGCTGATCTGAACAAGTTGGATTCGGCTCCTGTTTGCCTTTCAAGGGTGAGCGTCGACACGACTCGGAACTAGGCCGTCGAGTTGACAATTGATGGGCTTCCATGTTTTCTGAAATACCATAGCACTTGTAGCACTCCTTGATAAATGTGGTGGATAGTTCACGAACTTCTCGTGGCGAGCCTCGGTACGATACCTTTGATGTCACTGGGTTTCGATAAGGGGGGATGGGAAAGAAAACAGACCAGGAGTGAGACTGCGGACGGAGGCCTTTATATACTTAGACCCCAACTAGTCTGACATCCTAGGAGGTCGAAAACCAAACAGTGTCTGCGATACTACCACCAACCATGACTAGACGGAAGCACACAGCGAGGCAGACCGGATGGAAGTGGCTTGCTAGCAGGCTCTCTACCGTCAGGACATTTGAGCATGGGAGCTGCTCGTTCAAGAATTCGAGGACCACTTGGAAGCAAATTCTGTCTATCCAAGGCACATGCAGGACTGTACGTGCCCAATCATTGGTTCCGGAATCAGCCACAATGGTATCCAGAAAGGAGTCGGTTTGCTCCTGGACTACAAATCCTACATGAAATGAGCTTCCCAGCAGTGTCCTCCCGAAGAACTCCACCTTAGAGTCTTACTCTCGTCCGATGAAACTCTCTACTAGATATACACAGTATGAGGAGTTGACCCTGGCGCCTGAGATGATGGTTGTCCAACTATCCTTCATTCACCGTGAGTATTTTCCGCTTCAGGATAGCTAGTGCCGACTGCGAAACGAAAAGTTGGTGCAGTCGGCAGCGCCACGCATGATACAACCCCATGCTCGGTTGGGACACGCGGAAGCTCTACTGGTCAATGGCAAATACTCTATTTTAGGGTCATACTACGCTGTGATTCAGCATGGTTGGTGGTCGCCTTTCACACCTGATTGGACTAACTAGGCTAGGTTTTGCATAATAGGCTGGTCATCCACTCCAATTTCATGCACTGGATTGCCGTCAACCATGAGAGTCGGATCGCTCAGCCCCCTGAAAGGGATCAAACAGGTATAAAGAGTGCCGACTTCCCACTGTAAGGTCACTCTGTCATCCTGAAATTCTTTCACCAACACCTAACACGTCTATCGAAATGGAGACCCAGCAACCACCTACACCAGCCCAACTTGATAACTGGCATGACGTAGGTTTTATATATGGAGCAGAAGGGATCGCGACAGAAGCTCCCACCGATATATCACTCGAATCTCCTGCATCACCTCCATCTACCATTCCCTTCGATGAGGATTCACCTCCTCGGCAGTTACCTAGCGAACGAGTGCCGTCGGGTGAAGAGGTTGGCGAAGCAGCAGTTTCCCCTTCACCAGTCATCGAAATCAGTGAACGTAGGGGCCGCCCTGATTATGCTTATCGAGATTACCAAGATACAATGGATGCGATTTCGGCACCACCCCTACGTAAACGGAAAAGAGAAGATTCCGATGTGGTGGATCTTCAGTCTAATATTATAAGTGATTCCTATATCTTTCTCAAACCTGGCTAATAATCAATAGAAGCGATTTGTCACAGAACCATATAAGGCCTTGAAAAAGGAGAACAAACGATTGAAATTAGAGAGAGATGAATGGAAGAAGAAAGAGAAACAGTTTCAGAGTCAAATTCAATTTCTAAAGCGACAGAAC
Organism: Talaromyces sp. F31; assembly: GCA_037356135.1. Lineage (NCBI taxonomy): Eukaryota > Fungi > Ascomycota > Eurotiomycetes > Eurotiales > Trichocomaceae > Talaromyces > Talaromyces sp. F31. Next base: position 1,277,929 of record JAYXSF010000044.1, on the reverse strand, counting down.
GAGGAACAGAAGCGCCGCAATATTCTAAAGTGTGCCTTATGCCATCGAACGTTCAACGACACCTGGAAAGTTCTAGGATGTGGTCATACACTGTGTGAGGATTGTGTGAAGGATATCAAGTCCAACGGTTTTGTGTTCGAGTATCTTTGTCCTCACCCAGCGTGCGGGAAGCCGATTGAGTCTTGCCGGGATTTTTATCCAAACGTGGTGGAAGCATAGTTGGACCAAAGACTGCTTCGGTAATAACCCACTCTGGTGATACAATTATACAAGCAAATCTGTGAAGTTTCTATGCCCGTCTTCTCCGGCGTCCACATTTGTCAATATTTGATTGTCCGCTCACCGACGCCAATTGACTTGATGAAATCACAGAAGGATCATCCGGAAAGTAATCTCCTTTTTTCGGTTCTTCTGGGTCTGGTAGAGACTGACAGTAGTTGCACTCATTGGCTGTTCTCCATGGCCCAGTTGATGGTTGATCCACCTTGTACTGCAATCATCGTCCCATTCACGATGGTTCTTTCTGAGATTTGCATAGCATTCAAGGTCGAACGTTCGGCACCCATACTTGAACCAATCTACGATCATTTCCGCGGATGATTCGAGGCACACGTTACTGTCAACCGGTGCGGAAATCCAGCCATCCATCCTCAAGTGGCCATCTCGGACTAGCGCCGATAAATCGGGCAGGAGATGCTCAGGACATGTTACGTGATAGTAATAACCTTTTGGCTCTGTGCGTACCCTGTTAGCAGATATCTATATCCAATAACGTAAGGATCATTCTCTATATCTCTTAGCATGAAACGATAATGGGACTTGATTACCGGCTTCCCAATTTGTTCATGTGGCATACAACGCCAGGCTTGGTAATGGTTCATTTTGGAGTCTCTTGGAGATCTGATGCTAAAAAAATAGATATGTTTGCTGTCGAGGTACGAACGATCGAGGCCGGGTTGAGTGGCGGTGGGCTCATTTGTTAAAGAGGTCTGAAATGTCAGTGGGTCAAGGATGGACCAATGGTTCCCTCCTATGAGCAGTATGTACAAGTCGTAAGCACCGCCGATTGATAACATTCTATTGGCTGAATTCATCGGTGCTAAGCACCGAGCAAAGTCAGAGTCTGAGAAGCTTGGCCTTGCCATTTTTGTGGGGCAGCTGGGGCATCTAAGGGCCACAGTCGCGACTTCAATACGTACTCGATAACCTTGAAGAGGCGCGGAATAGTAATTCAGACTATTCTTCATTGCAAATATATATATATACATATAAATCTTCGGTAGCGAGGCAAGCAAAGACACGACAATGAAATATCTGTCAGCAAAATATCTATTAGAGAAAAGTACACACACACACACACACACACACACACACACACACACACACAAGATCAGCATCCCCGGGATCCGATGACGAGGCGATGAACCGCCGCTGCATGGTTTTGCCAATGAATTTGATGCAGAAAGATCTCGCCGTCGTTGCAAAAATTGCACCGCCGATCTGGAAGATGCTTGTCTCGAAAATGTCGCACCGTCGCGTCCGGCCTCGACCATTTTCGGATGCGCTTGTATTCTGGGTTAGACTGTTCACCGAAACACTGGAAACAAATGATCGGTTTCTCGGCGTTGGGCTTTTTGCGATCTTGCTGCCCGACACGAATGATATGTTGTCTCGCTTCCTCCAAGGGATCACATGAATTCGATGTTGGCACATTCGATTTTGGAGTCACCTTGGCCACGCGCTTAGACTGCTTTATTTGATCGAGTTCTTCGTCGCTTGGTGAAGCTCGTTTGGGTCGACCACGTATAGGCCCCCCTTCCCATACGCTGCAATACTCAGTGACAGCCTTCGTGGCTGCATTCCGCCTCGCCCACTCATCGTCAAGGGAGTGGGATGTAGGCCACGTAAATAACTTCTCCAGGAGGCGGCTCAATTCGGGAGGTATCTGAGCAACCGTCTGAACGTTGTGTTTCGTTTCCTCATTATGGAAGGCGCTCCCAGAACGTTGACGTTCAATATCGATCTTTGCCTGTTTCCGACTGAACGCTGCACGTACTTCCTTCCTCCGGACTCGGCACAGGCGACGGAAGATTCTACCAACATCTGCATTCAGCTGATTCAGCCAGGACTGGTTATGTTCACTTGGGTTCTGATGGCAGCGGATGGCTTGCTCATCACGTTCGCGCACCGCCGCCAGATACTCCGGATGTTGATACAACTCCGCTCGGTCCTGCGCGCTGATGATTCGGGGACGCCGCTTGTCAATCCAGCGACTAATACGCCTGATAGCATGCATCAACGCCGTGTTGGGTTTCCGACCGTTCATGATATTCTGCATGTCAGTATCGATATTCCGTGGTAGATAATGATTTAGGAATGTGCGCATCGAGGCGTGCTTCATGATGAGATTCAGTTGTGGGTCGCTCACACAGCCTAGATTAACTCTGGGTCAGCTCCCGCTCTGCGTCGGGGGCAAGTGATTTTATGCCAGGGATGGACAAACGAAGGGTGAGCTTACCGCTCTCGTTCAACGCCTTCCCGCCACCGTACCGCATGCGGTGAGCGAAGAACGTATGAAGCCAACCATGGATCTCTCCCAGGGTTTGCAGTCGGGAGGACATTGTACTTGCGTTGATGGCTGTCTCCCACTGCACGGTTGGAATCCCGTCGACCACCTTGGTCATTGCGAAGAGAAAGTATTCCTCGATGTCCGGCTTGAGATAAAGCTCCATTTGCTCACAGCCCTTTGCAACCAGCAGCCCACGCACGTCTTCCATGGACCGAAGCCCGTCAGCTTCGAAGGCATCCAGGTGAAATAGGATGCCGAACAGGAAGACATGAGGGCTGAAGATCAACGTTGGGTCGTCCACGACTTCAGGGAGTGGGAAGTTATTACTAGCACCGGATTAGCAGGTAAAGAAATGACATAGCATGGATTGAGGAGAGAAAGTCGAAGGATGTAGGCTCACTGCTGTTCGGTACCAAGAAATTGCTTCGTATGGGCAGCGCGTAGTTCCACCATGGGAATCGGAGGACCGCCAAGGGGATCTCGTTGAATCGAGAAATGGAGGTGCTTGAACTGGAGCGAGAGCAGCGCGGAGATTCGGTTGAGCGTGAAAATACCAAGCATGGTGAAGAGGCAGATCTGGATCCGCTCATACCCCAGGTGCCATCGCTTCTCGGTGGTCCGGAGGACAGTTTCATTGAAGGCAGTCAAGTCTGGAACATACACCCCGGTTTTCTCGCGCTCCTTCATGTCCAAGTTCCATTTATCGATGAGCCGTCGAATGCCCTATTCGCTGATTAGAGACAATACTCACGGTCGAGCATCGATTCTTACCGCGTTCATCTCTTCATTCTGTACGTTGGTGAAGCTGGTCCGTGTGATTCTTCGATAATACCCTTGCAAAGACTTGAAATCCGCTCTGAGGGCGCTCCCTTTCTTGATCCCTTTCAGGATCCGGCCGTCTTTGCCTCGCTTGAGCTTCATGCAGTAGTTCAAGAATCGATGAACATCGTTCGTCGTCACTTGCCGGAGGGCCACCTCAGGATCGCTCCATTTAGGGAGCGCACCGTCCTCGACTGCTTTCACACCACAATACCTGGGTATAGATCAGTGAACCGACTCCTTCACCGAAGAGACGGATTTGGGGTGACTCACTTGTGCCATCGTTCTTCAATCCGAGCCCCTGTGATCTTCGTTTTTTCTGACCTGCCATAGTCCAGCGGGACGTTCGCGATATCTTCATCGGTATCGTCGTCTGGTTCATCGCGGTTCTTGGGCAACCGTGATGATCTGGCGGGAGCCTGACTGCGGTTGGAGGAGCTGGCAGGAGATTTCTGTGGTCGTTGTGATGCCAGAGGATGGGATTCGACGCCAGATTCCGGCTCGCTCATGGGGGTCGAGTAGCCGTCCTCAGAGTCGTCGGCATCGTCAGAGTAGTCCGAGTAGTCCGATTCATCATCGGCAGAGGAACTGAGCTCGTCGTCGTCCACGTAGGCGGTATCCTCCGGGCCACAGGACTCGGGAAGGGGGAGAGTTCGATTGTGAACGCCAGTCTTGCTAGCCATGGCATACATTTGCGAGAAGCCGACAGACGATACTCTCCACCGAAATCAGTTGAGAGACACGGGTGAGAGAACGTGGAAGGAAGGAAGGTCGGGCGATGACGATGGAGGACGAAAAACATTTGGGCTCGCGGCAGGCGACCGCCACCCACAGGCCCCCAGAGGGGAGGGAGGCCAGTTTTGGCTTCATCGCGAGCCGACATGAAGTCGAAAACGCGCCAAAAAGCACAGGACTCAGGAACACAGAAGCACCCCCACCTCAGAGCCACGTGACTTTCCCTTGGTGGCAGTACGGGCACGCACCAGGAGACCTTGCGGGCACGGCCACGGCAGAATCTGGGGGTTGGGATAGGGCGGTGACGGGACGGATGGTGGAACGGACGCAGGGTTCGACCGGGGACGCGACCCAAAACGGTCGTGTCGCCACAAATCACAATTGTTAATTAGTATAATATGACCCAAAGAAATTAATAATTATAAAAATAAATATATTAGACTTTATAATTAGAGTAGTTATTATATAACTAAATAAAAATAAAAAACTTAAACTAGTTATATACTACTTAAGAAAATTAATAGATACAAAATTTAACTATAAAATATATAATAAAAAACTATTAGTTATAGTAATAGTACTAAGATATTAAAAAATATATTTAAAAAGAGCTAAATATTTAATATAAATTATTATAAATTATAAGAATTTTATCTACTTTATAATAACTAAAATATTAATAAGAAAATAAATAAGATAGTTAGAACTACTTAAAAATTATAACTTTATAATTAAATACTATAAAGAAAAAGAAAATAAAAAAATAGATATTTTTAATAAATAATTAAATTATAAAGAAGAAATTAAGAGATTAAAACTAGTATTACTATATATAAATAAAAATAGAGATTTAAAATATAATCTCTAAATTATTATTCTAGTAGTAATAATAGAAATTATAATAGATTTAAAATTATAAGATAAACTTATAGAAGAAATATTTAAGAATAAATAAATTTAATTTATAATTAAAAATAAAAATAATTAAGTTATAGCTATAAAAATTAAATTAGTATTTTAATATAGTCTAATCTATATACTAAAATTACTAAAGAATAAAATTATTTAATTTAATTATAATATTTTAAATAATAATCACCTAGGACAAGCTAATATATTAGAAAAAGTTTTAAGAAATTATTATTAATTATAAATAATAAAAAATATTAAAAAATATATTAAAAAATATAATATATATTAGAAAAATAAGATTAAGAGGTATAAATTATATAGACTATTATAAGAAATTAAAATACTAGAATATCTATAATAATAAATTATAATAGATTATATTACTAAACTACTAGAATTAAAAGATTATAATATAATTTTAGTAATAATAAATAGATTTATAAAATATATATATTTTATAGCTACTATAGAAGAAATGGATATAGAAAGATTAGTATAAGAACTAATAAAGAATATATTTAAATACTATAATATATCTAAGATTATAATATTAGACAGAAGAGTTATATTTATATTAAAATTATAGAAATTAATAATAGATCTAATAGGAGGATAATAATAATTATTAATAGCTTATTATTTATAAATAAATAGATAGATTAAATAAATAAATTAGATATTAGAATAATATCTATAATATTATATAAATTATAATTAAGATAATTAAGCAAACTTATTATTAATAATATAAATAATATATAATATATTAAAGTACTTAATTATAGGAGTAATATTATATTTTATAAATTATAAATAAGAAATAAGACTATTAGAATAACTAAAATTTAAATAACTAATTAATTTAATAGTAGAATAAAAGATATAAGAAATAAATATATTATATTTCTTTTTAAAAATAGAAATAATTAATTAGAATAAATTAATAATAAATTATTTTAATAAAAAATATTTAAAGAGATTAGATTTTAAAAAAAAAAAAAAGATCTATCTTTTAATAAAAAATATTTAAATTATATAATTAGCAAAAAAATTTAATTATTTATAAATTAGACTATTTAAGATCAAGAAAAAAATTAATAAAATTAATTTTTAATTAAAATTATTAAAAATTATAAGAATATATCTAGTATTTTATATTTTATTATTAAAACTAACACTATAAAATATAAAGATATAAGAAGAAATTATACTTAAAAATAAAATATATAAAATAAAAAAAATTATAGTAAAAAGATAGATAAATAAAAGAATATTATATTTAATTAAATAAAAAGGATATAATAGATTAAAAAATATATAAGAATTTATTAAGAATCTTATTAAAATAGAAAAAGCTTTAGAGAAGTATTATTAAAAATTTTTAATATATTAAAAAGAGATTATATAAAATTAATAAATAATTTATTAAAATTTTTAGTTAAAATAATAAGAATATATTATTCTAATTACTCTTATATAATTTTAGTATTAATAATAGTAACTTCTATATTAAAAGAAGAATTCTTAGAATTTAAAATCTTTAATACTTTTTAATTATATAATTTAATATTTATATTATACTTCTTAAGAAATTTTTATTAATAAAATAATTAAATAATTCTTATAGAAAGTTTAGTTTATTAAAATAAAACCTTAAAAAGTTTATAAAAAACTTTTTATTTAAATTTTTTTAATTTATTCTATTCTTTTTTATTATAAAATTAGCGTTCATAGGAACAACTATAATAAATATAAATAGTATATTTTAAATTTTTATTATTTATTATATAAAAATAATTATTGAAATAGTAATATTTATAAAGAAATTTAATAATAAAATTATTCTTTTAAATATATAATAATTAAAAAATATAATTTTTAAATTAATCTATTTTAAGATATTTAGGATTAGTTTTTAAAATTAACTTTAAATAAGGTATAATAATAATATAATAAAAATATTTATTAATAGAAAAAGTAGGGTTATATTAAAAATAAAAATATATCTTTCTATTTAAATCTTTAAAAATAAAGACTTTTAAAAAGAAAAGATAATATTATAAATTAACTTATATAATATTAAAAGAGACTATTATAAGAAAAAAAAGACTTATTTTAATATATATTTATATTAAATTAACTAAGAATTAACCACTAGTAATAAGTAAAATTAGATTATAATTATATAGAATATATACTAGATTATATAAAGATAGAAATAATATACTATTATTTAATAAAATAATAAATATATTAAATAATATAATATTATTAGAAAAATATTATATACTTTATATTTACTACTTTTAAAGTATACAATATAAAGTATATAGAATAAGGAAAATTAGATATATAAAAATACTCTTTTACTATTATATATTTAATTTTTTATAGTTCTTTAATATAAGTCACTTAAATATAATAGTAAGAATTAATAAGATATTTATACTTATATAAGTACTAGACTATATAGAAGATCTTTTCTATCTTAATTATAATTACTAAGTATTTTATTATTTAGTTTAACTATTGTTACTTTGTTTACTTAAGTCCCTCTATCGACTATCGATTCGAAACCTTTGTGTGGTTCAACCAACCTAACATACCTCGACATAACGCTGTTTAACTAAGGTGGATCCAGGTCCGTGACACCTGAGCTATGCCATGGCTCAACGCAAACTAATGATAGTATTTATCTCTAGCCAATCCTTAAGTACTATAAAAAGGCTAATAATATACTTATTATACCTTAAAAAGATAGTCTTTTTATAGAAATATTCTATAATTTTTAGAGTAGAAATTCTCTATATAATATAGAATTTAAATTAGATAAAATGCTAGAAGTATAACTAATATATATCTAGATATATATTAGCCTATTACTAATCTTAAGATTATTATATTAAAGTGTTAATAATACTATTCTTATTTAGAGAGATCAGGAAAATCATTTCTAGATTTATAGAAATTTAGATAATAACGTATGGACAGAGCTTGATTAATTAAGTCATCTGGCTATTTAGATGTTTTCTAAGGTTAGTGGAGATCATCGGCAATGCTTCCGTAAAGTCTAGGGAACCATATACCAGTTCTACTGTGAAGCGATGAGGTGGAATGATACTAAACAGATAAAGTTCTCGCCAGTGCTAGATGAGTTGCAGAGTTCGCAGAATGTGATATAGTAAATTAGTGCTGTTTGCCAGGAGTTAATAGATCGTTTATATAATACGCTGATCGATACATGGCACTAATTTCTTTATAAATAGCAAAGTTCGTCACATCTATTCTCTTCGAGAATTACACAAAGAAAGACCTGTGAAGAAAGGTCTGTATGGAAATCTCGCTTTTTGAAATCCAACTGTACCCGGGGTTCAAGAACTTGATTAACAGTAACAGAGACTAACTACTCCTAAACAATAGAATCTTCTTGAAAATAGACATATAATAGAAAGAACAGAGCGCTGCGAAGAACTATAGATTAAATTGCCCATCAAGAACGGTTAAGCAGCAGGGCTTTCAATTAAGACTTATAAGTCAAGCCGGTTTCGAGAACTAGTATGCCATTTTTACTTTGAAAAATCAAAAGAATTTATTAAGGATCTAGAGTCTACCTTTTAAGCCTTAGTCTAGTGATTTTACTATATAAGTTATAATTATAATCTAATAAGAATCTTTTTTATTAATTTTTAAAATAGATTTAGATTATTTTATTTCTATCTAGAAAATTAATAGTATATTTATATTTAAAGATTTTTAAATAGTATAAAGGCTTTTTTATACTAGTTATATAATATAGCTAGAGAGTAAAGATCTATTTAATACTATAAAATAAAAACTATAAAATAAACTAAGTAGTTTTCTTAAAGAAAAATAATTAAAGTAATTTTTTATTATTTAGTAGAACTAGATTTTTAAGACTTTTAATCTCTAAAATATTAAGTATAATATTCTAATGAAATTTAATCTCTTTTATGTATGGATTATATTTATATAGATAATGTAGATATTTTAGAAATAATTTCTAATAATAATTAGGGTCTGTAACTTTATTACTATAGTGAATTATTATATAGATCTTTTTCTCCCTAACTCTATTAAGTATCGGACTGAAAAGTAATAGATTATTTTAAAACTATATTATTTTCTAAATCCATTTATGGCTCTTGAAGATCGAATTCCACAATATGTGGTGTTTGTTATATTCAGATGAAGCAAGAGCCGGTATTAGTTATTAAAAGGCAAAAATATTATTCTAAATTTCTTAAGGACTGTTCCTAAGCATTGTGAATCTCACTTTTGTAGTATGTAGAATATCTCATGAATAAGCCAAAGACTGAGAGCTTGTTTGGAGCATGATATTATTATATATCTATCTGCCCACCACGAATCCATGAATGACTGCTTTCTAATGGGCGATCATGCTTTTCATATTGTTGAAATCAGAATCTGGATTCTTTTTATTTTTTACTCAGTTCCTAGATCATATTTGACGTGACTGGGCCACTATATCGGGTATAAGCTCGACCTTTAGTGTGGGTAATGATCCTGTATGGTGCCGAAAATCCATTTGGTGTTGATAAGAATCTTGTTCTGTAAAGGGTGCGAGAAGTCCCGAAGAGAAGTAGTAAATGATTGTACTAGTAATAAAAGGAGAGCCTGATATTAAGACTATATGGAAAGAAATGTTATTACTGTTTGATTTGCTATCTTCAAATTGGGCCACATTTCAATTCTAAATTTTGAGTGAGTGGTGAAACCTAAACAAGAATACCTACTACTTTTAAATAGGGACATCCACACACCAGTCCTAACGTAGTGAATAATTCAAAAAATATCGTACTAAATAAAAAAAGAAATAACATATGCTAGGGTTATTCTGGATCTAGCCATGAATTTATTGCTCTTTCTTATGTAAAATTCATATGCTTAGCCATTGGTGCAGTTGATACCCTTCAACTTATTACGATGTGGAGAGTCGCCTTGTATCATTAATAACCAAGACTGTAGAACTCAAAGTCGGATGAATCTAAACAACAGTGGTGGATGTCACAACCACAGTAACTATTAAAAGTGAGGATAAACTTGTAGTGGTACTTGGTCTAGCATTAGATAATGTAGTGGCGACTTTTGAGGATGTAGTAAGCTTTTCCAGAACCGCTATACCTTCGTCATCATCTAGTAATGTATGCAGTATTTTGTCTATCTGATTTTCCAGGATATCTAAGATAGCGGTGGACGTGGATGAAGTGATAGACTATACATTAGGAGTACATGCATCAGCACCCCAGAGGGGACAGGGCCCAAGGTTAATTGTAAATGCATATACAAAGAAAACTGTAATTATAAGACTAATCCTCATTATTAGTAGAGTAGTCGAATTTAATACACTAAAAACATATAGAGGTGGAATTCTTGTTCTAGATTACTCTAATCAGGCTGCCTCTATTCCCTGGTCTCTGATAAAAACTGCTCATCTATAACAATTACCTAAGAACTTATAAGTAAGAATACTATTTCTGGTAAAATAATAAGGTTGTTCGGTTATAGAAAAGAAGACTAGGATAGATTGATAAAGAAATGTACTAACAGAGACCCTTTCTATGCATTCATAATATTTTAAAATATAAGTAGTGATCCAGAACCAAAATAGTATAAATATTTATAAATCATCTTCTGCTTACCTTAATGATCTTGTCTCACCTTAATGTGTTTTAGAAGCAGATCATATTGGATTGAATTTGATTAGAAGCTACATTAATAATAGCTGTGTAGATCAAAATTTTTCGCTTTATCTAATTAATGAGTGAAAGTTGTTAAAGATGTGGGGATAGGAGCAACTTGATCAGAGTGATCCAGAACAACTATAATGTAATGGAATGAGGGCATGTAGTCCTTTTAAAGTGCCTATAAAGAGAGAGTTTCTTGATTTTAATCCCAAAATTACCAAATCTAGGCTGTAATAATGAAGCTATTTTCTATTCTTACCTTTCCTCTGGTGCTTGTCACCATAGCTTTAGTAGATAGAGGCCGGAGTATTGTCTATTGGGGTTAGGGTATAAATGATATCCGATTATCCGCTTATTGTATCCTCTAATTTGGTGTGGATATGGTTGTTCTTTCCTTCCTCTCCGCATTTGGCAATGGTCAGACCATCGTATTAGGCAATATTGGTCCATGCTCTATCTCTTCATTTAGTGAGCCTTAAGGCTGTGAGGAGCTTGCACTGGACATTCAGGCTTGCCAAAATTATAGTATTCTGGTCATCATCTCATTTGGTGGAGGAAGGGGCTTATATTTATTGGAGTCATAATCTGAGGCCGAGCTGATTGGCCAGAACCTTTAGGAAGTATTTGGGAATGCTAATAGAATGGGAACCGTGCTAAGACCGTTTGGAGCCACGTTCGTTAATGGATGGGACTTCAATATTGAAAACGCGGTTGGAAGTCAGTATTATCTGTTCCTTATTTCTATGTTGCGTTCGTATTTCCTCGCGGATCTAGATCATAATTACTACATTATGGGGGCACCTCAGTGTTCTATTCCTGAACCAAATATGCAGATAATTATTGGAAACTCTATGTTTGACTATTTTTGGGTGCAATTCTATAACAATTTATTCTGTTTGTATCTAAATCTATTGAATTACAACTTATGGGTCGATCTGATCAAAGATATATTATCTACTGGTGTAAAAGTCTTTCTCGGCTTGCCTGCGTCTCTGTTGGCAGCGAATGGATATCTAACGGGATCCTAATATTACTGGGAACCAAGATCCCTCGCTCCTGTTATAAAAGCCTATCAGAATGATTCCGCATGGGGTGGGGTGATGCTATGGGACGCCAGGTACTCCAGTAACAATATCAACGGTAATTGCACTTATGCGCAGGAGGTGCAGAGCATATTAAAAACTGGCGTGCCATGCTCCGGTACAGGAAACGCATCGATGCTGGCCCAAAGAAAGAGACCTCTTGCTGGCAAACCAATCCGCGCATAGCTTACTTAGTCATATCTAACCTAGATGCGGATAGGGATAAAAAAGATCTTTTTTAGCAACAATTGGCTTCATGATTTTTATTTAAACAATCTATAATAACCTAAAGAGGCATAATCTGGTCTCAAGTGCGCCTTATAGTTTTTTATGTTATTATGCGTTATTTATATTGGTTTATTGGTGCTTTGATTTTCTCTAGTTCTTTGCTTCTGATGGGTTGATTTAGTTGTTCTATCTGAGTGCTCACTTATTCAGTGTTCGCCTACTTTGTAGAGGCATATTTCTCCCCTACAGTATCAGCAATCAAAGAGAGTAATACCCTGACACTGGTTCTGCATCCGATTGTGGTATATAGTAATAATATGAGAATTGGCCCACTTGTGGAGGAGGCTCATAAGGATGGTTCACATCAATGTATTCAGGATGTCTCTGTGAACACATTGAAAAGACATGTGAAATAGCGCTATAGGTATAGCACGTTTCTTACAAGGACAAGACTGGAATTCTGGCAAGGAACATTATGCCCAATTCAAGAGCAAAAAACTGTTTGTAGGATCATTGGAATAAATAATCTATCTATCCAATAGCATGGTCTTATTTTTCCAACATTCACATAGAATTTCTGCCTCAATACATCTTCCTTATCTTGACCCTAGATTATTCCTAGCATGAAATATCGGTTCCACAATAGCCTTTTTTCATCCTTTGAAAAAGGTCCATTCGGCCGCTCTTGAACTTTCCTCAATAACTTCGTTCTCATTTGTTCCTTTTGTCGGGTTCGCCGGCACTTGGCTAGAATCTTTTGCCAAGATTCAGAGTCCGGGTCCCAACCATCACGGCAAAATGTTTCGATAATCAGGCTCTGAGATTCTTGCTCAATCTCACTATATGACAGCTCATAAGGCAATCCTCCACGTCGACAAAGCCTCAGTATCGTCGAAATAACAGCCTCATGCCCTTCTTTTGCTGCTTGAAGTAAAGCATATCCTGATAAAAGCGCTCCCTATACGCGAAGTTAAAGAGTTGCGTATTCATTGTCAGTTGGAGGCTCCCTTTTGATAGCTTATCCTAACTCTTGTCCTGCACGAGGAGTTCAAAACCGCGGCTTAGAAATTGTACCAAAAGTGCGAGGCGAAGAAGCGCAAGTATAACGCGTAAAATCCGTTCTGTGATCATTGTAACCTGTTATAGCGCAAAACAAGGGCACATAGACCCTTAGATCACGCGGTTAGTCTATATTGTTATTATTATTATTATTATTATTATACAATCAGGTTTATAGTTCACATAGAGCACTACAGGCTATGACAGACTCTTTGATTCGAAATGTAGTAGATAGGAAAGAGTCCCAAGAAACTTATCAATATCGCTAAAGAGTTGTTAAGCAATAGAAATAATCAAAATCACAATCAATTGAAACGATCTGCCATGAGATGTTCTTGAGATCATTTTCCTTCATACAACGTAAAGGTTACCAAAATAGAAACCACAGCCAGAGACTGATGACCAGCTGGATTGACTTGATTCTAATATTCGGCACGAAAGCTATGTTTTTCTTCAAGCCACTCTTCAAGGGCAGCTAGTAGAACTGATAGAAACGTCAAGATTGGGACTAGAACTAGTCCAACTTTTACCCGTCAAAGCAGCGTAGGCGCTAATATCGATATCCAAAGAGTTCGTGGAGCTGCTACCACATCTCTCCGCAGCAGGCACATTAGTTTTGCAAAAGTTGTCTGCTGACTCGGATGGACAACTGTTTTATAAGTTCTTAGGTCAACAAGATGTAGCTACGTAGATGTTAGACAAGTTTGAAGGTAGGGACGTACACGTCAATGATGTCTACGGTTACACAGTTACCCACTCCTCCAACTGAGGCACCACCGTATCCGCCCTCGTTACAGACCTTGAAACATTCTCCACAGGTAGTTTTGGGGCAGGATGGTCCCTCATACCCAGCGACGGGATTTTGACCATTACTGCTTACTTCGTTAGCTTGCTCTAGTGCGACTGCAGCATTTGTATACTGTATCAAGGTATAAAGTTCTCTCACCATTCGGAATAGTTGATTGATCCAGAACACTTTGCGCCAGACCAAATATTGGGGGACAGATCGCCAATTGCAGCTCCATACGTGCCACTCACTCCGGTAAAGGGACCGCAGACCGTGCTATCTAGTTTAGATCAAGCTTCAAATGGCAGTTGCCAAGAAGGCTCATTAAGGAAAACTGACTTTGATTGGGCTGCATAGTTGTTGAAAGTTGCAACTCCGCTGTATGATCTTCGCGACAAGGAGCTCGCAGATACGGTTGCGGTAAGACTCCAAAGTACCTTGAAGAGCATGATGAGTTTTCTTTGGTATTGCTTTTGGAGAAAATTTAAAGCTGTCTGACTTGACTGTCGATATATTTGGAGGATGTTTTGGAATATACACCAAATCAGAGAGATCGATGGGAATATCAAATCTTAAATAGCCCAGAGGGGTTTTAGAAAATGCCCATATACCATCGCCTTTCTTGCCTGTTTCATCGGCGAATTTTGCAAAGACTCCGTGACCTTCTAGACACGGGGATTGAGATGCCCGTAAAGGTTATTCCCCCTTTGGGAAGCGCAGTTCCTCTGCAAATCCTTTGGAAACTAGGCTTCATTATTAAAGATCATCCCTCAACCCGAGAAGGGCAGTTCCCCCGCAAATTCCCCGGGAACTTAGCTTCATTATTGAAGATGATTTCCTATTTTGAGACGGGGAGTTCCCCCGCAAATCTTTTGGAAACTAAGCTTTACCACCGAACGTCACCCCCTTCCCCCCAAGACAGGGAGTTCCCCCACAAATCCTTTGGAAACTAAGCTTCATTATTGAAGATTACTTCCCGTTTCAAAAAGGGTAGTTTCCTTGCAGATCCTTTGGAAACTGTGAAGGGAGCTTGCGGGAGCGTAGTGAACTTATAATAGTAGATATTTATTGTCGGAATATCAATCATATAATAGGTACATCACTTGTGCCTTTAGGGTTTGGAAGTGAAAATCTAAAATACCCATTTTACGGTAGTTTTTGCAATCATTTGAATCTAACACCTAGAATCCGCTACATAGTCTATGTTGACTTTTTTCCGCAGTGCGGATTGGTCAGGGTGAGATACGACGAGTTGGACTCCGCCCCGGATTCTGGGAGGTCGTGATTAGTGGAAAAGTGGGATCTAACCCCTTTTAATCTAGGATATATTCTAAAATTAATTCTTAAACTTAAAATATCTAGTATCTTATTAAATTACTTTAAGTTTCTAATCTAGTATAAGTAGACTATCTATTATAGTGTAATGACCGGGTTGAACGATAGTTTGATTGTGGGTATGGGCTATAGAACGCTTGTAAAAAGATTGCCTAAAAGACCTCGCTACATAGTGTACTAGAGAAGATACTTATAAGGATGGGGATTAGATTAAACAAGAATAATTGCTAAATCCTTTATTCTTCATAAGAGTGAGCATCTACGCTCTATATATGTATCCGTCACGGCATCATACTGGTGTAGAAGCCGTAGCGGTGTAGATGTGGGGTTGGGAATATCTTTATTGTATAGCTGCTGCTCAAACTCTCGGTAATCCTTTTTGGGATAGGCCGACGCATTATTCCTAAGTCATCCAAATATCTGCCTTAGATCGCTGGTGTTATAATTAGGCCTCGCCATGGCCCGCGGGTCAACCCAAATGGGCCACCCATTACCTATTTCTTGGCGGGTAATGGGTAGTGAGGGTAGAACCTATATGGGTTTGGGTATTACTTATAGATGACAAATAATATAAATATACTTTAAAGATATTTACTTAAGAATTTTTATTTTATTTTAAAATTAAAATTTTTAATTAAATTTAATATTTTATATAATAAGAAATATATTACATTAAATAATAGATTTTATTTTATATCTTTAATTTATTTTTACTTTATTACTAATATATATAATAATATTATTAAGAGTTTAATAAATTATTAATTTAAAAATATACTATATTTTAATAGAATATTATTATTATAAAAATAATTTTTATTAAAGTTTTAAAGACTTCTCTAGACTATTTTTAATAGATTTAATATTAACCTTAAAATATTTTTTTATATATTATAAATAATTCTAATATTTTTTATTATAAAAATAATATTTATATTTTTTATTATTTTAAATATAAGAAGCATAGTTTTGACTTTTAAAATTTATTATATATAAAAAACCTTAATAAACATAATAAAAATACAAATTATTAATAAGGAAACTATTCTAAATAATATAATTAATTTAATAATAGCACTAATAAGTTTAAAAAAATAATTTAAATATATTAATATATTTTAAATATTTACTAGAGAAAAAAGTAGAATTATATTAAAAATAAGAATAAACCTTTCTATTTAAACTTTTAGAATAAAGATCTTAAAAAGGAAAAGTAATATTATAAAATTAATTTATATTACATTAATAAAATCTAGTACTATTAAAAAAAATATTTAATTATAGTAATTAATACTATAACTAATTATTTCTATAACTTAATATATAGGCAGTTAGCTAGAGATATAAATTTAAAAATAATTAAAAAAGAAATATATAATATAAAAATATATACTAAAATATATACTAAAATATATATTCTATATATACTTCTGGGGACATATGTGTAGAATATATATTAAAGGAGATCTATATAAATATATTTATTTATTATATATTTAATTATTTCTTATAGCTTTTTAATATAAATCACTTAAATATAATACTAAGAGTTAGCAAGGCATTTATACTTATATAAATATTAGACTATATAGAGGATCTCTTTTATTTCAATTATATTAAGACTTCTAATACTAATTAATTATTATTATTTTATTTACTTAGCCTACCTTATCGACGTTCAACATCGAACCTTTGTGTGGTTCAGCAAGCCTAGCGTACCTCGACACAACGCTGTTTAACTAAGGTGGATCCAGGTCCGTGACAACAGAGCGAAGGCTATGTTCGCTATATTCAAAGCACGTTGAACACGCTGAGTGCTCAACCCGCTCAGCATGCGAACGATGAAATATAAAAGGATGCTCATTTACCATATATTTAGTTTTATTCTATCGTCTTGAATTAACTGTTTGACTTTGAGTATACTATTACTCATAGTCTAGTTAACTTAGGCATACCAGCTCTTTCCCAAACAGAATACCACCAAACCACTGTTCAGTGAAGAGTTAGCTCTGATCTAGACGCTTGACAAGCATCGGTTTACGACATGCTAGTATTAGGATATTAATATTAATATTAAATATCTACCTCTAGTATCTAGCAGCTATATATCTATTATATATGTGCTAGCAAAGGGTAATTCTAAGCCAAAACGCATAGGCCTTGACATTTCCCATGGGACCTTGTCCATGGGAAATTCCCATGCCCGTCCATGGGACTAAAATTCCAAAATTTTTAGTCCTATAGACGAGACTAGAATTGCTATAAAAATTCTAATAGAAGTTAAAAATTCCTAATAAAACTAAAAATAGTATAAATATATTATTTATATAAATTATATAAATAATTTAATTCTTAGCTATATTTTTAGGTATTTTATTTTTAATAAATATAATAATTCTTTAATAATTTTATTTATTTATTTCTTTTAATTATTTTTATTTTTCTAACTATTCTTATCTTTTTAATTTTTCTAATCTTTCTAGCTATTTTAATTTTTTTAATTATTTTAATCTTTTTTATATTTTTTATTAACTAGAGAAATTTTATACTATAATAATTATATATATTATAAAATAAATTTAATGCTTTATAATACTATCTTAATTTAAATAAGATCTAGATAAATTAATATTTATAATAAAATATATTTCTTATTTATTATAATAGATTAATAATATTTTTTATTTTTTTATTAAGAATATTTACAAACTCTTTAAGATATTTATTATTAGATATAAAATAGTAAGAGATTTAATTTATTTTTTAATTCTTTATTCTTTTTAAGTTCTTATATATTTATAATATTTTATAGTAGCTTATTATTAAGATATAATTATATTTTTATAATAAATTATATATTCTATAAAATTAATAGATTAATATCTTTTTTATTATTACTAATTAGATTAGAATTAGAGTAAGTAAATTAAATCTTTTTAAACTTATTTTTTATCTATTTTTTATTTAAAGTTAAGACTAGATTTTTAAGAGTTAGATTATTTTTTTTAATATTAAAATATAAGAAATAATAGAATATTATTAAATCTTAAATTATTATTATATTTAATAATTTTTATTAATAATTATAAATATTATAAGCTAAATTAAATAAATATTCTATATCTATTTTTATTATAAAAATAGAGAAGATATTCTAAATTAGTATAATTAATATTAGATATTATATTTTCTTTATTCTTTAAAAATTATAAAAGTGAATATTAATAATTTTTAAAACTAATAGAGCTAGTTAAAATAAATTTATAAGATTATATTAAATAAAATATATATACTATTTTTAAAATATTAAATTAATTTATTATAATAATTTAATATAAATTATATAGAAGTTTAGAATATATTTTTTTAAAAAAAATTTTCTATATTATTACTAGTATAATTAGAAGGTTTAACTATTAATAATTAATAATTAATAATTAATTATTATAAATAAGACTTAAAATACTTCTTAAAATATTATTTATATTATATATATTATTTAAAATTATTATTCACCTACTCTTTCTAAGAAAAGAATTATAATTTATATTATAAAATAAAGATAGTTTTTATTATATAAAAATTATTATAGATTTATTTAGTTTTAATATAATAGATTATTAATTTCTCCTTTCTTATATAAAAAGTATAAAGTATTATTTATTTTTATAATATCTATTTATACTCTAGCTATTGAATTAATATTTTAAAATAATTAAATAGCTTATTATAGACTTTAAAGATATTATAAATAGTAATATTTTTAATCTTTAAAAGTCCCATTATCTATTTATAAAATAGATATATAATATTAAGAAAATAATTAATTTATTATTATTTTTTTTTATTAAGCTTAAACTAGGATTAGTTATACTTAATATAATATTTATTATAAATTAATAATAAATGCTTTACCTATTAAAGTATTAAAAATATTAAATTTTAATAGATTTAAATATCTTAGATTAATATTAGTTTTAATACTCTAGATTAAAAATTAAGGAAAGTTTTTTAATACTAAAAATTTATATTTATAAATACTACTAAACTTTAAATTTATAGAGTTAATTAGCAATATAATTTAATAATAAAAATAATAACTAGAATAATATATAAAAGTAATTCTATAAAAGTTTTTTATAAATTAAATATTTTTCTTAAAGTTTTTTCTTATAATAATTTTAAGAATTATTATATTTTAAAAAAAATATAAATAATCTCTTATTATTTTTTTAAAAAATATAAAGATTAGACTTAGCTATTAAATTATTATTAATTAATAATATTATTACTAGAATTTACTTTTATAAGATTAAAAACCTCCTTAAGACTTAGTTAAATAATATATATAAAATATAAAATTTAAATAATTAATATATTATTAAATAAGTTAAATAATTATATAGACTCTTATATACTTATTACTAAAATATTATTATTTAATATATTATTAGTTATTATTACTAGAACATAGTCGTGGATATTAAATTATTATAGATTTTTAAGGAGAATAGTGCTTAGATTAATATTTATATATATTCTATAGATAGATTTAAAATCTAATAGAACTTTATAATAGTTCTAATTGTGATCAAAAAAATAACTAATAATAATAAAAAAGATTTATTAAAATAATAAAATCTAGTAATTTAAAATAATTAATAGTTTAAATCTTTTTAAAAGATTTAAGAAAATTTTTTATTAATTTTTCTTAACTATACTATAAAGTTAACGCTAAGCAGTTTTAAGAGATAGTAATAAAGAAGTTATTAAGAATTATTATATATATTTTATAAGCTTAAGAAGCTCTAGATAAATAAAAATTTAAAATAAAAAATTAAATTTAATAAGAAATATAATTTATTTTTATTTCTAATTCTCTTTATTAAATATCTTTTAAGAAGAAATATAAGCCTAATTAATAAATCTATAGATATTAGTATATAGATATATATTATAAATTTTATTAATTATTATATATTTTATTATTTTACTATATTATTCTTTATATATTAGTATTTATTTGCCTTATAATATTTCTTTATAGTATTAGTACTATTTATATATTAATATAAATATAGAAAATTCTTTTTATATCTCTAATATATAATCTTTAGCTTATTAGATATATAATAAGTTACTTAATTATAATTATCCTAGATAAAGGAGGAATATTTTATATTTTAATAAATCTTTTTTTAATTATTTTATTAATTTCTAAACTTTTTATATTCTATTTATAATTATTAGTTAATAAAGTTATTCTTATTTATTTTAAAATAGAGAATTTAAAGTTTCTTATTATTAAAACTAATCTATTTAAGAATAAATAAAATAGAAAATAAAAATAAGTTTATATCTATAATAATAAATAAAGAGTTAGATATAAAAATAAATAATTAATCTATTAATATATATAAAAAAGTATTTATATTATTTTTAAAAAGAGATAATAGGCTTTAATTAAAAAATTAATTAAATTAAAATATAATTATATATTAGAAGATAAAAAACTTATTTAATAAAAATTAATAATTTAAAAAATAAAGAATAGATTATATTTTAATAATTAATAAAAAATACTATACTCTCTTATAATTATAAAAAGTAATATATTTTTAGATAAATTTATAGAACTAATATATAGTCTTATATAAATATAATTAATAATTAGCTATAATAATAAAAATTTCTATTATTTTTATAAGAAGTTTTAATTTTCTTAAGAATTTCTTAATAATTCTATAAAACTTCCCAATACTTCCAAATTAAATAGTAAATAAGGGAGTTATTAAAAAATAATAACTAAAATAATAGATTTAAATAATAATTAAAATAACTATTTAATCTATTAAATAGAATAGAAATAGAATAATAATAAAAATTATAATTAGAAGATTATTTAAAGCTATAATTAAGATAATAATTAGTATTAAATAGATTATTTTATAGAGGATTAATATTAATATTATATATATATATATATATATATAATAATATATAATATAAGTAGATATATATATATATATTTTCTCAATCTAATAATTTAGATCAATAGATTAAAATATTAATTATTTATAACTTTAAATTCTATTTATATATATACTTTTAGTCCCTTAGAAAGGATCTAAACTTAAGAAATTTTTAATATAGAAAAGATATATTAAATAGTTTTAATCTCTTAATAGTTCTTCTAATGATATTAATTATAATGATTAAAATAGATATAAATTTTAATATTTTATATTAATGAGTTAGTAATTTATCTATCTTATTTTAATAAATTATATACAGAATTTAGTCTTAATAGGACTAATCGGAATTCCTACTAGGATATTGAGAATTCCTATGGGCGGGATTAAGAAAGCCAAAAGGGTTCTATGGGAGTATGGGCATGGGAGTTGGGAGCGACTTCATCAAGGTTCTATGGGAAATGTCAAGGCCTAAAAACGCATATACTTTGTTTATATATTGTTGGACTCCCGGCATCCCATTTCGTAGAGATTAGATATGAATTAGGAATCAAATATTGATCCTTTTGTGCCTCGTTATTTAGGCTTGTCGGAATAGCCTGTCCCAATTCAATTGAGCTGATCTTGAACCGGACGAACCGACAATAAAATAGTTAATATTTTTAAAATAATTATAGTCTTTTATTTTAATTTATAGTAGAATTTTTTATATATTAACATTAATACTTTAAATTAGTCTTATATAATCTCTAAATTAATATTTTTATATATTTTAAGATAATAAATAATATCTTTCTTAATCTATTATATTAGTATTAACTCTTTATATATAGAATAGATATTTTTAATAATATTATTAGGGTTTTTGGTACTGATAAATATGCTATTTATATATAGACATATAATTAATTAGTATAAATATAAAAATAAAGCTTTTTTAAAATCTTAAAAACTTTATTTTTTAAAGTTTTATTTAAATATAGTTTATAATAGAATATTATATATATCCTTATATAAAATATATTTAATAAAAATATAAATTTCAAATATTTTATAATTTTTTTCTCCTAGATTAAAATTTATATAGATTAAAATAGATACTATTATTATTTTTTAATAATTTAAATTTAATATTAAAGGAATAGTTAACTTATAAATATGTAAATATATATAAATTAAAAATGTAAAAATTAAATTAAGAAATCTAATCTATTAATTAATTAATATTAGTTTATTTAGTTCAAGATTAGTTTAATTAAATTAAAATAGATTATTCTAATAAGTCTAAATAATAAAGTATAAAAGAGTTAATATTTAATTCTTAATTTATATCTAATTCTTACAAAATAAGGTGCTAGGAGTCCAGCGATATATAAATAAAGTGTATATACTTCGGCTCAGGATAACCCTTCGCCAGCGCACGTACAATAGATGCGTAGCTGCTAGGTACCGGGGGCAGATAGCTGATGTTGATATCAATGTTCCGACATTTATGAATAAAAAATATTATATAACTCTATTACTCTAATTTAAATATAAATATTTTTAACTATTATAATCTTATTTTTTAATATTCTTTTAAATAAATAATGTATTGATATAAATTTATATTATTAATATAAATATTTTAAAAATTAAATAAATAATATAAAAAATTAGCTTTATAAATAAGAAATATTATATAATCTTATTATTTTAATTAAAATATAAATATTTTTAACTATTATAACCTTATTTTTTGATATTTTTTTAAATAAATAATATATTTATATAAATTTATATTATTTATATAAATTATCTAGAGATTAAATAAATAAAATAAAAAATTAATTTTAAAAATAATAAATTATAAAATATCTAAACCCATAGATAAATCTAATCGATTGGAAAAAAAGTTTTTTTTAACCTGACCTACTTAGTTATTAAGATTTTAAAACCTGCCCTAACCTAATAGGTGCGGGTTCGGGTTAGACATGGCAATGGGGCGGGTTGGGGCGGGTTTTGGGGGGGTAGTGTCACGGACCTGGATCCACCTTAGTTAAACAGCGTTGTGTCGAGGTACGTTAGGCTTGGTTGAACCACACAAAGGTTCCGAGTCGATAGTTAATAGAGGGACTTAAATAAACAAAATAATAATAATTAAACTAGATAATAGAAATCTTAATAATATAACTAAGATAGAAAAGATTCTCATATAGTCTAATATTTATATAAGTATAAATACCTTACTAACTCTTATTATTATATTTAAGTGACTTATATCAAAGAATTATAAAGAATTAAATATATAATAATAAAAAAATATTCTTATATATTTAATTCTTTATATTTTATATACTATATATCATCTACTTTAAAAGTAGTAAGTATAAAGTATATAATATTTTTTTAATAATATTATATTATTTTATATACTTATTATCTTATTAAATAATAATATATTATTTCTATTTTTATATAATCTAGTACATATTCTATATAATTATAACTTAATTTTATTTATTATTAGTAATTAGTTCTTAGTTAATCTAGTATAAGTATATACTAGAATAAATTTTTTCTTTTTTATAATAATCTTTTTTAATATTATATAGATTAATTTATAATATTATCTCTTCTTTTTAAGAATCTTTATTCTTAAAAATTTAAATAAAAAGATATTTTTTTATTCTTAATATAATCCTACTTTCTTTATTAATAAGTATTTTTATTATATTATTATTATATCTTATTTAAAGTTAATTTTAAAAACTAATCCTAAATATTTTAAAATAAATTAACTTAAAAATTATATTTTTTAATTATTATATATTCAAAAGAATAGTTTTATTATTAAATTTTTTTATAAATATTACTATTTTAATAATTATCCTTATATAATAAATAATAAAAATTTAAAATATATTATTTATATCTATTATAATTATTCTTACAAATATTTAATTTTTAATTAAAAGAAATAGAATAAATTAAAAAAATTTAAATAAAAAATTTCTTATAAACTTTCTAAGATTTTATTCTAATAAGCTAAACTTTCTAAGAAGATTACTTAATTATTTTATTAATAAGAATTTCTTAAAGAGTATAATATAAATATAAAATTATATAATTAAAAAATATTAAAGATTTTAAATTTTAAGAATTTTTTTTTTAATATAAAAGTTACTATTACTAATACTAAGATTATATAAGAATAATTAAAATAATATATTCTTATTATTTTAATTAAAAATTTTAATAAATTATTTATTAATTTTATATAATCTTTCTCTAATATATTAAAAATTTTTAATAAAACTTTTTTAGAACTTTTTCTACTCTAATAAAATTTTTAATAAGTTCTTATATATTTTTTAATCTATTATATTTTTTTATTTAATTAAATATAATATTTCTTTATCTATTTATTTTTTTATTATTATTTTTTCTATTTTATATATTTTATTTTTAAATATAATTTCTTCTTATATCTTTATATTTTATGGTGCTAGTTTTAATAATAAAATATAAAAAACTAGATATATTCTTATATTTTTTAGTAATTTTAGTTAAAAATTAACTTTATTAATTTTTTTTTTAATTTTAAATAGTCTAATTTGTAGATAATTAAATTTTTTTATTAATTATATAATTTAAATATTTTTTATTAAAAGATAGATTTTTTTTTTCTTTTTAAAGTTTAGTCCCTTTAGATATTTTTTATTAAAATAATATATTATTAATTTATTCTAATTAATTATTTCTATTTTTAGAAAGAAATATAATATATTTATTTTTTATATCTTTTATTCTATTATTAAATTAACTAGTTATTTAAATCTTAATTATTCTAATAATCTTATTTCTTATTTATAATTTATAAAATATAGTATTATTCTTATAGTTAAATACTTTAATATATTATATACTATTTATACTATTAGTAATAGATTTATCTAATTATCTTAATTATAATTTATATAATATTATAGATATTATTTTAATATTTAATTTATTTATTTAGTCTATCTATTTATTTATAAATAATAAACTATTAATAATTATTATTATTCTTCTATTAGATCTATTATTAATTTTTATAATTTTAATATAAATATAATTTTCTTATCTAATATTATAATCTTAGGTATGTTATAGTATTTAAATATATTCTTTATTAATTCTTATATTAATTTTTTTACATCTATTTCTTCTATAATAATTATAAAATATATATATTTTATAAGTCTATCTATTATTATTAAAATTATATTATAATTTTTTAATTCTAGTAGTTTAGTAATATAATCTATTATAATTTATTATTATAAATATTTTAATGCTTTAATTTTTTATAATAATTTATATAATTTATATCTCTTAATCTTATTTTTTTAATATATATTATATTTTTTAATATATTTTTTAATATCTTTTATTATTTATAGTTAATAATAGTTTCTTTAGATTTATTCTAATATATTAGCTTATCCTAGATAACTACTAGTTAAAGTATTATAATTAAATTAAATAATTTTATTCTTTAATAATTTTAATATATAGATTAGATTATACTAAAATATTAATTCTATTTCTATAATTATAACTTAGTTGTCTTTATTCTTAATTAATTTTTAAATTTATTTATTTTTAAATATTTCTTTTATAAGCTTATTTTATAATTTTAAATTTATTATAATTTCTATTATTACTACTAAAATAATAATTTAAAGATTATACTTTAAATCTTTATTTTTATTTATATATAATAATACTAGTTCTAATTTCTTAATTCTTTTTTTATAATTTAGTTATCTATTAAAAGTATTTATTCTTTTATTTTCTTTCTTTTTATAATATTTAATTATAAAGTTATAGTTTCTAAGTAGTTTTAATTATCTTATTTATCTTCTTATTAATACTTTAATTATTATAAAGTAGGTGAGATTCTTATAATTTATAATAATTTATATTAAATATTTAACTTCTTTTAAATATATTCTTTAATATTTTAATACTATTACTATAGCTAATAATTTCTTATTATATATTTTATAATTAAATTCTATATCTATTAATTTTTTTAAATAGTATATAACTAGTCTAAATTTTCTATTTTTATCTAGTTATATAATAGCTATTTTAATTATAAAGTCTAATATATCTATTTTTATAATTATTAATTTCTCTAGATTATATTATACTAATATTAATATTATTATAATTTAATATTTAGTTTTTTTAAATATATTTTCCTATTCTATTTTCTATTTATATAATTAATCTTTTTTTAGAAGTCTAAATATTAGTTCTATAATTTTTATATAGTTCTAGATATATTATTAATAATAGTTAATAAGTCTAATAAATAACTATAATTTCTTAATATTTCTTAGTTTAGACTAATCTTAGATTATTTTAATTTTTTCTTTTTTAGTCTTAATTTCTATTTATATAATTTTATATCCTAAGAAATCTATTTCTTATATATAAAATTTATATTTTTTTAACTTGATTTATAATTTTATATTTTATAGATTATTAAGCACTTTTTTTAATATACTATATATATTCCTATAGTATATTTAAAAATATCAAAATGTTATCTAGATATGCAATAATAAAATTATATAAATAGAATATTATTATATTATTAATATATTATTAAAATATTACTAGTATATTAATAAGCCTAAATAATATAATTAAGTATTTATAATATTTAAATTTTATTTTAAATATTATTTTTTATTCTTTATTTTTCTTAATTCTAAGACGATTATACGCGTTAATAATATTAAATTTAGTGAATTATTTTTTATTCTGAACTTTGTCTTATATTTTTATAATTAGAAGTAAGAAGTAGTTATTTTTAATTATAATATTATTAAATTATTAAAAGTTAATATATATTTTTAAATCTATTATTTTTTTTTCTTAATAAATAGTACTAGGTATTCTACTAGTAATATTAAAGACTATATATATCTCTTTTTTAAATTTTTATTAATATACTTTTTTAGAGTTTTATTTTTATTTTTTAATACTAGATAAATTTTTTAAAATATTAATTTTTTATCTTTTTTAAATAGAATAGTATAATCTTATTTATTATATTTTAGTAATATCTTATATATTCTATTAAATAAATCTTTATATTATTAATATTTTTTAAATAATATTATATTTATATTATTTTTTAGCTAGTATCTTATAATCTTTTTTATAATTTTAGTAATAGTCTTATTCTTAATTTTATTTTATATAGAAGTATTTATAATTTCTTTTATATTAATCTTCAAACTTTTTTTTATTATAGAGGTTTTAATAGTCTAAGTTATTCTATAATTATATCTTATTAGATATAATTATTTTATTTTTTAATAGATCTTTAGATTATACTTTCTTAGCTATAAGATTCTTAGAATAATATTATTATTTCTTAGTTTTATAATATTAAAATTAATTATCTCTATATATTTTTTAATAATTATTAGTAACTATTTTATTTTTATTTATAATTTTATTTTTTATAAATATTTCTCTATTTAATCTATTAAATAATATTAGTATTAGTTTTTTTTATTCTAGAATTTATAATTATTTCTAAATTCTTAGATCTATAAAATTTCTTATTATTTTAGAATTAATTAATATTTATATTTTTAATCCTAATATATTAGTTTTAATCTTTAAATATTATTTTTATATAGTTATTTTAATTTTTTTTTTTACTATCTTAAGTTCTTCTTTAATTTTTATAAGTATTTTTTTAATATTTTTTTATTATATTATCTTATTATCTAGAGTATATTATATATTAATTAAATCTTTTAGTATTTCTTCTATTTATTAATTTTATTTATTTAGAATTCTTAATTTATTATTAAATATTATCTTTACTCTAATTCTTTATTTAGTTTTCTTAATTATTTAGATATTTTATATACTCTTAGTCTCTATTTGTTATTTTATATTATTAGATATTATAATATTTATTATATATTATAAATTCTTTAAAGCTTTTTTTTATTTTTATAATTATTTATAATTTTCTAGTCTATTTCTTTTTTTTTATTTTTAGATAATATTTACTTTTTTATTTTATATCTAGATATATACTATATAGATTTTTTATATAGAAAGTTTATATAGTAGATTTATACTCTAGATATTTAGAATTATTATATAATTCTTAATAGTTTAGTTCATACTTAAATCTAAATATTAATTTAATATTTTTTTATTTATTATTAATAAAGATTTCTTTAAGTTCTTATTTTTCTTAAATATTCTTAAATTAGCTCTTAAGATTATTATAAATTATATTATTAATTTTTTTTTTAGTTTTTAGCTAATTAATAATTCTTTATTTATTTTTTAGTTCTTTAAACTATTCTAGGTATTTATTTTATATTTATTATATTTATTTTTAAGTTCTAATTTTTTTCTAATCCTTAGATTCTATATTTTATTTATTATAGATATCTTAGTAGTTGTTAATACTATATTTATAATCTTATTTAATATAATTTATTTAGTCTTTCTTATTAAAGCTATTATTTTATATTATCTTAATCTATTATTCTTACTTTAGATTTCTATATTCTCTAATATAATATTTTTTCTTATAATAATTATAATATTCTATATTACTTTTATCTTTTAGTTTTTTATTTTATTTTTTTTACTTAGCTATTATATCTAAATCTATTAATATTAATTTATAAGAATTATATTATTTCTATTTCTAATTTATTTAATAATAATTATTTTTTTCTTTAAAGTTTTTTTATTTTATTTTATTCTTCTTTTTTATATATCTTTTATATAGATAGTTATTAAGTTTAACTACTATATTAATTATATTAATTAGAGTATTTAGTTATTTTAAAATTTTTATAATTTTATTTTTAATCTTATTCTTTAGTTTTTAATAAAATTAATCTATTTTAGTTTTATTATTCTATCCTAAATGAGAGCTGACTTAATAAAATTATAATATATAATCTAATACTAATATAATTTATTATAATTATTATATCTTTTATACTATAGAGTTTTATTTATTTATTTCTTTTAATATTAATTTAATCTTTTTAATAAATATTATATAACTAGTAAATATTTTATTAATATTATCTTTTTTATCATCTTTAATGTCTTTAAACTATAATCATATATATAATTCAAACTAATCTATCATATCTCCTTCTAAGAAGATAGAGGCTACTAGAATTTTATTTAATTCTTCTATAAGTAAGTATATATTAGTTATAAAATATAACTATATTTATATTAAAAATAATTATAGCTTTTTTTATTCTTCTCTAAATAGTATTAGCTTATTAATCTTAAGCTTTAGTCTATTAGCTTATATTACTTTTAACTTAGTAATATATACTCTTATTTATTATATTTCTTAAATTATTAAGATTCTACTACCTACAGCATTTCTAATTAGTATATTATTTATTATATTAGCTTATTTCCTCTTTAGATAATACTTATCTAATATAATAATATCTTCTTTTATCTAAATAGTACTTAAGTCCTAATATATCTTAGAATTAAGATAATAGTTCTTTTATTATAGATCTAGATCTACCTTAGTTAAATAGCATTATGTTAAAATACATTAGGCTTAATTAAACTACATAAAAATTCTAAATTAATAGTTAATAGAGAGACTTAAGTAAATAAAGTAATAATAATTAAACTAAATAATAGAAATCTTAATAATATAATTAAGATAGAAAAGATCTTTTATATAATCTAATATTTATATAAGTATAAATATTTTACTAATTCTTATTATTATATTTAAGTGATTTATGTTAAAGAATTATAAAGAATTAAATATATAATAATAAAAAAATATTTTTATATATCTAATTCTTTATATTCTATATACCGTATATTATCTATTTTAAAAGTAGTAAGTATAAAGTATATAATATCTTTCTAATAATATTATATTATTTTGTATACTTATTATCTTATTAGATAATAGTATATTATTCCCATCTCTATGTGACCTGGTGCGTGTCTTATATAATTGTAACTTGATTTTACTTATTGCTAGTGACTGGTCCTTAGTTAATCCGGTACAAGCGCATACCAGAGTGAGCCTTTCCTTTCTCGCGATAGTCCCTTTTAGCGTCATGCAGGTTGGTTCGTAACAGGTAGGCTTCCAACCCGCCGGGTTCGGGTTGATATTATTGAAAACCCGACCCGAACCCGGAATTTTGCTAACTCAATAACCATATAATATATTCAATTAAAAATATAAAATAATTAAATAATAGAAAATAAATATATTATAAATTTTATTAAAGAGATATATATTATTAAATTCAGTTAGAAAATTAACTTTAATTAAAAATATTACCCGTCCTAACCTACCCCAACCCGCTTAGTCATCAAGATTTTAGAACCCGCCCCAACCCAATAGGTGCGGGTTCGGGTTGGGTTTTGGGTTCTGGGCCGGGTTTTGCCATGTCTATTCATAAAACGAAGGCGGTATACACCAGATTGCTACCAAATTCGTTTAGTGATATCGACCAGTGAGTAGTCTGAGTTTCTGAGATAACTTGAGGACATATAAAATGTAACGGATATTACAGATCCAGTTAGTGGATGTTCAAATATGCTTAAAACGGGAATCAATGCCAAGACTTTCTGATTTATGACCACCGATTTCAACTGCAAGGTTCTCCATCAGCATTAGTAATTAAAACATGAACATAATATCTACTGAGTCGCTAAGGAATGGAATTTTAGAAAATATAAATTTAATAAGATAATAATAGTTCTGGTGGTCGCTGTATGTCTTGTAGGCGTATGGATAGATGCGATATGTAGCACACTGATTGCAAACGGCATATATCTCCCTTTACAAACAAACTGTCTCCGTCATGTGTCACAATTCTTCTGTCAAAAGTACAAGGTACCCGGACGGATCCCTAATGAGAATACTTCGTGTTCCGCTCACAATGACCGGCTGACCGCCAGTGGTAACGATGGTGAGATTCGCAGCACGGACTTGATCTAGAATGCCATCCAAGTCGTGCACAGCGTAGTACGTGAGCCCAATGCCAATGTCTGAGGCTGGGCCAATCTGAGCGACTCTGTTGGGGTCGTCGTACTCGTAGTACTCGCAGCGAGTCACGGGGTCGCAATTCCCCGTCACGGCCGCCCAGGTAACGTTGGTACTTATGTTAAAAACGGAGCCAATGTAACCAACCTGCTCGTATTCGTTTGGACCGATGAGTGGCTCAAAACCTGGCGTGACATTAAACTTGAGAATATCGGCGTAGAACGTAAGAGCCTGGGTGTAGTTGGCTAGAGTGAGATCCAACTGGCCTCGAATAATGTATTTCATTTCGGTGCCATTTTGAATGGTAGGCTCAGGAACGGTGAAGTAGTCAGAAGGGCCGCTGCGTTGGACTAGCTCGACCATGTAACCATCAGGGTCGTATACCCACACAGTCGACGTGGTGTTCGCGCCTGTGCCTTGCGGGACCGGCTCGCCGTTGACCGTCGAGACATTGGCGGCCCTTATGACGTCGTTGATTTCCGTCGCGTTCTTGACAGTCAGTGTCAGGCCCGGTGTTGCTGGATCCTGCTCGCGTTGCTTAGGCTCAGTTCTCGCAATGCCGGCGTATTCCGTAAATTTGAGGGTCCAGGCCTGATTGGGTACAGCAATAGTTGCCTGACGATAAGTAGCACCGTCAGTTGCAGTCAATTCTGCATAAGCCAAATCATTGATGTATTGTTCATCATTAGATAGGACGACTAGACCGAGCAAGTCATGGTAAAATTCGACTGTTTCCGTAAGGTTACGGACAGCATGGCCAACAGCCAACACATCGGCTGTCTGGTTCGTGTACGCTGGTCGTGGCGATGGGACCAAGCTGAAGGAGCTGGAAACGTGTGGAATTGCTGCCGCGACTTTAATCACGGATGAAATGGTTGATAGCCTCATGTTGGTGACTGAGGAAGTCGACGAGAAAGACTTAGGAGAATAAGAAATGCTTGTGGAGGATCAGTAATTGCTTGCTCGCTGCTGTGTTTTTCGGAATGGGCGAATAGAACCTGTTAAGCGTCTCATCGCTCTTGGACGGCAGCGGTAGAGGATCTTATAAATTGCCGTCTTCTATTGCCATACATTCAGACTTTCAACAGGGGAGATTTGTGATGTACGTACTCCTAACGACGATCGTTGCCGCATTTAAAACTGGTACTGCGCTTCCAAGCGTGTTTACGCAAGCTCATATCAAACCCAGTCGTGCTCGGAAATCCCGCTTAGGATCGGAAAAACCGAGGACTCCAATTTACCGTAATTCAATGTTTTGGCTGGTCCTCAGCAGACATGAAAGTATACTACAGTGGGCAGGCAATCCTTTTTAGAAAAAGAGAGAAGCTATGACAGGCAGGTAACCATTATGTCAAAAGATCAAAGGAAGTGAACGGCGCTCTGCCCACTCGCTACAAGAAGGGAGTCGCAGGCAAACATAGCAATCCATAGCATTATAGCGTCACAGCATCGCAGCACCACTTCTCAATGGCCGATTGCCACTCACAAAGTTTTGAGCCACAACTGCATATCCTCAAGATGAACAACCCTCCGAGTACTTTCAATGGCCGCGTTTCCCTGACCATGAGCTCTTCTAACATCGGCAAGGCAGTGGCTAATAGGGCTCCGAAATGAGTCAATGATCATGATTAATGACCTCATTCATATTCACAAGTTATAAATATGATATAGTAGTAGTAGTAGTAGTATTGATGTCTGCTAAAGCTAGCCGCTGACTACGGGCGGCTTTAGACCTCTGCAAGTCCCATGGGCGCTCATGGGCGCTCTTTGGGACTAGGCCCCGGGTCCCATGGGCGGGCGGGACCCCCGTGTCCATGGACACCTAGTCCCATGGGACTTGCAGAGATCTAGATTTTTAATTAAATATATAGTTAATTTAGATATATTTCTTTTATTTTTTTTTAAATAAAAAATTTAATATATTTTATGGTTATCAAGTTAGCAAAATTCTAGGTTTAGGTTGGGGTTTTAAAAATATTAACCTGAATCTAGCAGGTTGGAAGCCTACCCCCTCAAAACCTGTCCCAACCCGCCCCATTGCCATGTCTAATTCGCGAGGAAGGAGATTGTTTTTTTCATTTATAGAATTAACATATCATAAACTCTTTCATTGAGGGACAGATGCTATTGATTCTATTGTCCAGGCGAAGTTTAGCACAACGACTGAGAGCAGTCGAACTATTTTCAAGTCTTATATATTCTACTTATTCTGGTCGAGTACGACTATAGCTCTGAAAACGGCTGAGTGAGGCCGAAATGCATATACTTTTCAAAGTCATACTCGTTCCAGAAAACAGTCGGCTTCCATCCTGACAATTTCCACACACCGTCTATCTTGGTGTAATGCTGGACCATCTCGCCATGTCCGTGACCTTTGAGGCCTTCCTGGGTCCGGTTGTCATCCTTCCAACGCACATGAGCGGCCCGGATCTGATAATGTGCCGTTATCTGGGTGTCTGAGACTTTGATATATTTCGCGGCTCCAAGAAGGTGTTGCGTGGCCATGCGCCTTCCTCCCAGAACTCTAGGGTTTTCAGAATGCTTAATCCAGTCATCAGGAGAAATGTCTGTGAACACTTGTTTGGCAACATCCGTGTAATCAATCTAGAATCAGGATTAGTGACTTTCATTTTTGAAAGCGCCATGAATGAATACATTTAACTTGGGAGCTAGAATTTGTCGCATACGGTCCCAGTCCTACCTAAGAGTCAGAATAACGAGCCTCGAAACAGTCAGTAATCTGCTTATGATGAAGCATTCTCACCTTGGTATCAGCGCTCATAGCCCATTCGAATGCCAATTCGTGGACTTCCTGTGCATCTGCAAGATAAAAAGATAAGCAATGCGATTATATAGACTAGTACAGCCAGAACGCATACCAGCGGGATCGACCCTTGATGATTGAGATCCTGATCCCATGCTTGGTTTTGGCCAGCTCCAATGTCCAGTGTTGCTTAATTGGTTTGGCAGGTAGAAGATGGAATGATGGTCGCTGCCCTATTTTGGGTAAAGTTCATGTCAGCTGCTTCATTCCAATATCGGGGGGGGGGAAACTTGGGGTACTTAAGGAGAGTTAATAGCCCAGGTTCTCCGCGATAGAGTAAGAGAGTAAGAAGCCAACATGCGAAACTTACCCCAAAGAGAGCAGCAACTACCACCACATTGCCACCTTCGACTCAGAGGTCCAAATTCCATACAAACCACGCCTGCCCAACTACCCGTCGGGAACTCATCCCCACAATCCCCACAATTTTGCACATTGTGGGGAGCGGGGAAGTATACAAGTTAATCTGACCCAGAAGACCTTTGATCTCTTACGACGTTTATTTCCGCACCTTCCTGCATAGTCCACTCTCATAACAGTACTTATAATAGGGGTTGCGATGACTCAGGCTGTCCGGTCAAATTGATACTTGTCGACCCCAACTTCTTGTTGAACGGTTGAAGCCTGACATCTTACTTTAGAACAACATGGATAATTCCAAGTCTACCAAAGTCGAGAATGTCCCGACCTTTAAACATGGCAACCTTGCTTCGCCTCCCACTGAACCACCTGTTCGCATCCGGACAATCATTGCTATTATTGTAAGTTGATGCTTAAACTTTCGACGCACAATATGTGGCAGTAGTGATATCGATGCTGACATAGGCTTAGGCCGTCAACTTCGCTGTATTTGGTCAGACAATATCATTAGTCGGGTCCGGATTCCTCGCTCAGACCATGGCTGGCCTTTTGGGCGACACCTCTAAGGCTGTATGGTTCAGTACATCGATCACGATCGCTAATATTGCATTAAATCCACCCATCAGTCAAGCGGCAGACTTTTGGGGACGGAAATGGCTCGTGGTTATACCGAACGTGATTGCAATTCCAGGCTGCATCATCATCTCGAGAGCAAGCAACATAGGAACCGCCATTGCAGGTTTCTGCATCATGGGACTAGCTTGGGGGTCTCAATCTTTGCTAATCTCTGTCGCTTCAGAGATTCTGCCACGGAAGTACAGAGGGATTGGCCAAGCATCAGTCAATATCGCGTCCGGCTTGGGCGGCATCTTTGGCCTGCTTGTTGGAGGTGTTCTCGTCCGCCAGAGTCCTGGACACTTCCGCACCTTCTGGTACATCACGTGTGGTATCTACGTCGTGGCCACTGTTGGAGTGCTTGTCGGCTATAATCCACCTCCTCGAACTTTACAGAAGAATTTGACCTCTGTCAAGCTATGAGCGCTGGACTGGGTGGGAATATTCCTAATCGCTGCCGGGCTTACGCTCTTCGCTGTTGGGCTGCAGTTCTACGGCAACCCATACCCCTTCTCGGATGCCCCAGTTCTGGGTCCCTTCATTGCCGGTATATGCTTACTTACTGCCTTCTTCCTTTACGAGTGGCTCGGACGCGCTGATGGATTGGTCCACCATGGCCTCTTCGGCGACAGAAACTTTGCTATTGCTCTATTTTCGGTTTTTACCGAAGGCTTATCCTTCCTGACTAGCAATAGCTACTTCGCATTTGAAGTGTCAGTCTTGGCTCATGTCGGTCTGTTCGATGCAGCTCTGCACTTTTCCATCCTCTTTTTTGGAGCCGTCGTATTTGCAGCTTTGGCGGGAGTGCTCGTCACTTATACAAAGTCCGTGAGAGAGCCATTGATATTCGGCTTCGTCGCGCTCCTGGCATACAATGCTTGCATGACTAGCATTACGCCTAGCTCAGGCACGGGTCCATTTTGGGGCTTTGCTGTGCTCGGGAGCATCGGCCAGGGGTTTGCCTTAACAACCGTAACCATCGTCGCTCAAATGAGCGCTCCTCCAGAACTGATTTCGGTGGCCACGGGTCTGATGATTGTCACTCGCAGTGTTGGTGCCACCGTTGCTCTAGCAGTCAACAACGTTATCTTCAATAATAGCATGGACAAAGAGGTACCCTTAAAGGTCGCTGCCGCGGTTCTGCCCCTAGGCTTCTCTCCGACAAACCTGAAGGATCTTATTCAAGCACTGCTCAGCAATAACGCGGACTTGGTAGCGAAAGTGTCTGGAATCACTCCTGAGATTAGTTTTGCCGCACAAGGGGGCTTATTTGATGCTTATTCGATCTCATTTCGCCATGTTTGGACTGCTGCCACCTGCTTCTGTGCAGCAGGTCTCCTCTGTAAGTCACTGTGTTATAATTCTTGGCAGTGTGAGAAGCAAAGTCAGCTGATGAACCCTTAACACAGCTTCACTCTTTTTGCGCAACTCAAAGTCAGATTTCAATGCCCATATCGACGCGCCAATAGAAGTGGATCGCGAATTTGAGGATGCGACTTCCTCCAAATCGATTGAACACGCCGAACATGTGGAGATCGGGTCAGTTGAGAGAGTAGCTTGAGACATAGACATCATGGAGATGAAGATTTATGATAAATCGTGTCGGAACATCAACTGAAGCTACGCAAATTGTTTGACGATGTCTGTCAACGCTTTTCCCTAAGTTAGCAAGTATACTATATAAGTAAAGCTTGTTCATACTGAGATGACTTTGTATCACGCTCTTGGTGGTCTTCCATAAGGTGATTTTCGTGAGATAGCACAGGCGAAACTAGAGTATCAGTTCACCTCTCTACCAATGAGTCTATCGCAGGCCTGCAACCTCTTTGCTCACCCATGACTGATTGACCTGAAGATCAATACTTTTAGAATTTTGTTACTACCATTATTACTTAATTAGGGTTAGGGTTAAATTGACTCCATACAGTCTGATCACTTTAATATAGAGCATAATAAGATGATTTGATTGGAGAATAAATAAAATTGTGAAACAAGATGAATGAAGAATTTCACTAGGAACTTGTTCCGAGAAATTGGAGGCGCATTCACCTCAAGCGTATGAGAGCCATAAATTCTCAGACAATCTGCTCTCATTTCCCCCACGAGCCACGAGTTGCAATGGTGTCAACGGAGGCGTCCCCGTCCTCATCGCGCTTGCCCCATGAGCCGCGAGTTGCAATGGTGTCAACGGAGGCGTCCCCGTCCTCATCGCGCTTGCCCCATGAGCCGCGAGTTGCAATGGTGTCAACGGAGGCATCCCCGTCCTCATCGCGCTTGCCCCATGAGCCGCGAGTTGCAATGGCGTCAACGGAGGCGTCCCCTCCAGTAGCAAGCTCATCACGTGGAGAGATGGGATGAGCAAGAGTCACTGACCCTAGTGAAGCAGTCACAAAGAGTGAGATTAATGTTTGGACCTTCATTGTGATGATTGTTTCGAATAAAGAGAGCAAGTTGGAAAGAATATTTGGAGGGTGAATGTTGGCAGCAATAACAAACAGGCTTGAAAGTCATGGGGTAATACCAATTTATACTTGCATCTCCAGCTTGATAGCGACTTTATAAATATTGGCCGTTATCTGTGCTACTACCATCAACTTGTTCTGTAGGGGTTATAGTACCTTCATATGCGCTAGTTAGGAAAGAAACCGGGTTTGAAGTAATTGATATGATGAGATGACACCCCCTCATGATGTGCTATTTACTAATGTCCGAACTAGTCAGCATGTCGATACTGTTTCAGTATATTGATATGAGGATTCTATCCTGGTGCAACCTCAATGGGTTTGGATCTTTAGGAAGGGATCGTTGGACGGTATAACGTGGGTATCTCTATATTACGGTCATATACGGTATTGAAAGGTATGTATGTGACGTTTTTAAACAATACAAAACGTAACGAGCCGGCATTAGATACACTGTATCGTATGATGTTTTGTGGTAGGTAGTTTGGGAACGCAATATGGAAAGTGATTCAGAGTATTCAGAGAATTTTGTAATTATCTATAATCTAATAGCGCTTGTAAATAGACTATCACTTAGACATTACGGGCCCCACGTAAGTTACTTTGCGTTAAAGTTTTTGAGCTTGAATGAAACCTTATCCGGAGTCTCTTAGATGAAAATTAATAGTTCACTTCTGATTTAAGGGGCCAAAATGTGCATGTTATGTTGGTTGTTGGCTGCCTTTCACTACCCGAGCAATCAATTTCTCGGAGACCTGCGAGGCTACTTACCAAATTGGGAATTGAAGTCCACACATGATCCACTCACTAACAATAACTCTAAAGTTCAAACGCCTAGTTAGCCCTAATAAGCACTTAGCTCAAATACGTGCTGTGACACTTGTACCGGGTTTATTCGGCTTTTCACCTCGAAATATGAACAAAGTCTTATCTCTGTTGCCAAAGTTATCAAAATAGCTTAGGCATCGGAATATCAGCATGCATGAAGTCACCTGGCCTTTTGCTTGTGGGTCGTTCCTAAGGTCCTCATATAGGCACTACACCACATGCAGCTTGTGGAGGGGAGGGATTTTCGTTGATACAATTACGAGTATCACAGTACTACAAGACCTGTTTTGATATCCATAATAACGTGACCGCTACTTGAATGAAATCATTAAGTATTATTTCAGGGAGACCGGGTTAATCTCTCCAAATATGAGCTTGAACACGTCGAGGGAGCCTTTTCACAATCACTTTTGTCATCTTTACATCTTCACATGACCCTATGCTGAATCGAGAAGGAATTCGCGGAAATTTTCTTGTAGACATGAAGGAAAGTCCATCCGAAAGCTTTCAATCCCACCAGAGTCGGTATTTGCATGATCGATCTTTATCCTTCATTCTCCTTGCGGTTGGATTATTCGTGGGGATAGGGATCTCACAGGGAGTTAACTTTGTTATTGGCAATGACATATCATTCTTAAAACAAAGAACCTTTGAAGTTGCTGCCCCTTATCCCTGTGGCTTTGATGCGGAAACGGCACAAGCGAACGGCTGCATCTTTGAAGTTCTGAGCTTTGCTTGGGTGCCCCCGGAATGCTATGATCACGAAGCTGAAAAGGACTTCCTAGAATCAGGGAACTGGTCATGGTTCGCACATGCCCCAGACGTGTCCGCGGATAGTCTTCGTGATTTGCCTCTAGGTGAACTACCGCCACTCCCTCCTTTATCGCTTGACCAAATCCGTCAAGGAACGCACCATGGAGTTCATGTTACATGGGGATATCACGTTACGCACTGTACGTATATCTGGCAAAAAATGCATCGGGCCTTTCTACGTGGCAAATTTGTGGATAATTATATGATGCAAATGGAGCACACCAAGCATTGCTCACGGCGCTTCCTGGAAAGCGCTACAGGAAAATTAGACGAGGATACGGACTTGATAGTCGGCCCTCCGCCAGCGTGGGAAAGCTGGATAACACAGTTGGCACTTAAGTTTCCATCATGCCAAGAAGCACTTATGTTTGCTTAGGACTAAGAGTGCATGAAACGAACAAACTTATAGACACGAGAAATATATCGTTAAGTAGCAAATAAGAAGAAATTAGACTGTGCTTTCCATTCAGACCTACGAAGACGCCTGTTTCGTCTCAATCCCCCTCCTTAAATGTATATTTGACCTTAAGTTCTGGTATAAAGTGAGTTGTGACGCCGGTACAATCAAGGAACCGAATTCAGTCTGCTTGGGTCGTCATCTGCAGGCTCATTGTGCCATATATAATCATCATCCAGCGGCACTTCGCGCTCATGGGCAAACTCCATCAAATCGCCCCAGCTTCGGCACTGATGTGCAGTATTGAAATCCGGATAAGGGCCATGAACACCTTTAACCCAGCGAAAAGAAACAATCCCAGTATCAGCAGTGCACATGAGCCGCTGTCTTATGATGTCAATACAGTGTTCGTAATGCTGCTCGTAAAACAGGGGTCGGTCTTTTTTCAGAGTTGCTGCAGCTGAGTAATATTCCAGGTGATGATCTTCCCACACCTTCTTAAGGCAGTGTAGCTGGTGCGTGACCTCCAATATTCCCAGGTAACCTCCACCCAAGTCATTTGGATATTTAACAGAGTCAATGGATCGGCCAAGAGAAACCATGTCTTCTGTGGTAACGTTGAGTAATGGCACATCGTCCGTAATGCGCTTCCATGCCATCTCAACTTCATCCGTAGGCGGACCTTTGTAGGGAGTCCACTTGGCGAATGTGCCCTCGAAAAGAGTTGTTCGATACTTGTCTACCATAGCTTCTGAGGCAGGAGTCCAAGTACTGTGACGAGAAGCACATAGAGATTGATAGTGCGAGTTCAAGCGATAGACGGTTAGAGTAAGGGTTGTGATTATGATCAGAGCTAGGCCATGAGAAAACCAGTGTAAAGTAGAGGCGACGGGTAGTTTTCCCTTATTATGTTTCGACCAGCTAGTCACTGCCACTGGTAAATCTTTCATCCCTGATAGCCGTGTAGTTTCAGAATCGGACTCTTCTCCTCCATTGATGGAAGGACGCTGACCGAGGTCGTCATAACCAAGTCGGTAGTATTTGCCTGCTTTTGCGAACGCTTTCTGCATCTTTCTGCCTTCTCGTATCTCTAAGACAGTGTTTCCTCAGTGACAAGAGACCAGAAAGTCGAATGGTTTCTATTTAGCGACCTCGATAGACAAAAAGTGTTCAATCAAAACTCTAGTTTTGAAGGCCACACTGGTGGAATGCGCTGCGATAATCTCTGATAAGTTGATGAACGATAGGGGAAAATTTCTGATTGGCGCCACGTAGTAATCTCATTTCTGCGAAATGTAGCAAAAGACAGAGGGGAACTACTATGAACTAAAAGATGAGTCAAAACGAATTAATCGGGGATTCCTCCAAAACCAGCTAATGCACGGATATTTACTTCATCGTTAATCAAAGGTATTGGTACGACAATGATCCGTGTTTCAATACAGTAATTACCATTAGTGGACTGGTAGATTTTCTTCTGTAAATTATCTTTGTTCAAAATGCTTTTCCAAACCATGTGCTGCAGCAGACTTTTCATCTTTTTCCCACTGATCTCAAGATATCCAGGTGAGAAGTTGCTTCGCAGACTCAGCGAAATGGTGACTTCCATTTGGAATTTTCCTAAGCATTTGGCTCGCTATACCCTGTTGCCAACTTCAGAAGAGGCCAAAGCAGGTGTCCAGACTCCTCAAACTTCGTTTCGTCGTGCTTTGATGCTCTTATTCGGTCTTTCAATTCTCATCAAAGTGATACTCATTTGGACTCTGATTTCACCTGCAGGGTGTTCACTCATGCCTATCCTATATTGTTGGTATACTCAGATATCTAAGTTATTTTCTAGCTTGTGGTTACTAATACTTCATCAATATCAAGCTCCGGCGCAGGAAGCTGTCAGTTACAAGATAACAAAATTCCACAGTGGGTTCCATGATGACGTGACTGAATACATGGGACCACCATCGGATGAACTTGACCACAGATGGGATGCTCTATACGCCGGTCAGTATATGGGATCATCAATTCTTTGCGTTACAGTTGTTAACTTGAATAGCTGGCGTGAACCGAATTCCTAAAAGCCAAGCTGCTCTCTTGCCCAACAAAACAGCTCCAATTCCTGGAGATGATGGCTTTTACATTATCACACTAGACGTCTTTCATCAGCTTCATTGTTTAGTGAGTACATGCGTACATTGAATGATGTACATAATCGAAAGCGAAATTTAGTGAGCTAAAACTTTTTTCGCATCTAGAACATGATTCGAAAAGCTTTATCTCCAGATCATTATCACCCCATGCACTTGGCAGCCGATGGTGAGGACAATCTTTTTGGTTTCACACACATTGACCACTGCGTTGACACTATACGACAATCATTGATGTGCCATTCGGATATCAGCGTGCTACCATTTCAGTGGAAAGATCATGATCAAGAAGTCAAGATATGGGGTCAAATTCCACATGTCTGCCGTGACTTTAATCGGATTACAGAATGGGCCCAGGCAAACCAGTTCCATGGTCAATTTGATCCAAAAGTACACTTGACAGATGACATAGTCGTACCCGAATTTCAAATAGATTAGACTCAGTAAATGAGTGGTGATGCTGTATTCTAGTTGCTGTTGTCTGGAATTTTAGTCATCAACGCCATTGCTGCATCTCTAGTGTAATGCTAAAGACACACCTTGCCCTCAAATATGTGAAAAATGATTTCTTGGCCAATACCAAAGATGCTACGTAATTATTGGTCAGACTTAATGAGACCTAGTGTACTAGCGTTGAAATCAAAGATGCTCGAGTGAAAAAAATCTTAGTTTATTCCTAATTCTTGACTTATTATTCTTTGCAAAACTTCCTAATTTCAAATCAAACCGTGCCATCGTTCGTGCCGAAAAGAAATGTCAACACCTTATTGTCCAGATCATCTCCAAGAGGACAATCTCCGGGGATTTTCAAGTGGCCCGGAGGATATAGAGCCTTTGATTTACGATGACAAATACATAGGAGAACATGCGTCAATGTGTCCTCAGTGGACGAAAATTTTCGACTTCTGGTTTGAGAAGCCATATATCAAGATATGGCTGATTCATGTGTTGGCTTTTATACTCTATACAGTAGTATTTTTGCTTTTCACGGAGTCTAAAATTCGACCGATTTTAGCAGAACAGGAAAAACAACTGATTTATTGTTCGTGGGGAGCTTTCCAAAATGCATAAAACAATATTGTACTTTTGATCTAATTTGTCTACAGCCCCGATACGAGAGGCCCTCCAGTATGAAAACCGCGTGGTTAATACCACCATCACACATCTCAACAGCTTCTCCGGGCCACCCGGGCCTGACATCGATAGTGCTTGGATTAGGGTTAGGGTTATAGGACATGGTAGGCCCAGGAGATTTTCGATTTTCGTTGCCAGAATCGAAAACCCAAGACTGATAAAATCGAGATTATTTGGAACGTTGAATTGAAAAGCTAACAATCTGACACAGAAGTTCATCTACGATTGACCGAAACTGACATGGCTCAGTTGAGGCGTTCATCCATCCCTTTGACCGACAAACCAGGCACCTATTTGGGGGCTCCTGATGTGAGTTATCAGAACTATGTAACGTTCAATTACAACTGTGATGTAATAATGGCAGATCTATCATCAACTCCATTGTGTATACACTCTTTACCGAGCCATCCATCCTGAGTATTACGATGGAGAGGCCAATAAGGAGGCAACCATTACGCCGGTTGAACATCTTGATCATTGCATTCAACAACTGAGACAAGTACGTGTTAGCCGCCTGTTTTCGCTGCATCATTCCAGGAATGGAAGCTCAATCTAATGCGTTTTATAGTATCTGCAGTGCCATGTATCCAGTAGCGTGTACACTTACCGTTGGGAAGATGAAAAAGCATTGATGACAGGGAATTTTGACCCGGAAAACGAGTGTGTAAACTGGGAGCGATTTGACGAGTGGGTCAAAGGCCACGCCGTCGATATTAAACATCCTGGCTTACTCATACATCCTCACCTTGGGCCTCTATATCGAGGCTAAACTGAGTCAGAATGTGGGTTTAAATAAGTGAGGTAGACAGCATAGTGGTCAGGATCATTTGGAGCTGCTGGTTACATTACGATACGTTACTCGTAATATAACAAAGTATTTAACGTATGTAATGCGGTGTATTGTAATGATAGGAATCGTAATCTTTCTCCATCGAGTGGTATTATGTTCATAAACCTCAGATATCAACAATAGCATTGCTCTTGCCTCCCCTCAGAGCACCGAATATACTATGATCACAATTTTGCTTTTGCACGCATCGAGCTTAATGGTGAGCCAAATTTAAAACTTTTGTTTTCAGAACTACCAAGTTGATGTTAACAAAGACATGGCCTGGATAGGATGCTCAATCGATCCGGAGCCCTTTAAGGGTGTTGATAATTGGTGGCGGATTAGGTGCTGAGTACAGATCTTTGAA
Organism: Talaromyces sp. F31; assembly: GCA_037356135.1. NCBI lineage: Eukaryota > Fungi > Ascomycota > Eurotiomycetes > Eurotiales > Trichocomaceae > Talaromyces > Talaromyces sp. F31. The sequence goes on along the minus strand of JAYXSF010000044.1, from coordinate 1,233,857 downwards.
ATCCAAAGCTCTTTCTCATTTTAAAAACAGGAGGTCTATCATGTGCTATCTCTTGTTTACGACAAGGATTGTCCGTACAGATAGTGGAAAAATCATGCGAGCTTAGAGAAGTGAATGCAATTATTTTGAGGAAGAGATGACAACATCTTCCTGATTTTCTTTTATATGAGAGCCAAATAGTTAGGAGCCGGTATCCAGTTGCCACCAAATGCAGTGCGAATCATGGATCATTTCGAGTTGATGCCGAAGATCATTGAGACAGGAGCTGTTGAGGTACCAACCTGGCGCTTAATGAAATACTCCGATGGGAAACAGATTGTCGCCAGGCCCGGTGGTTCCTGGTTGAGAAGACACTTTGGTCAGACTTGGTAGTAAGCTTATCTTCTCCAACTTCCTATTTTCTATTGCTATCGTCCAACTAATGGGAATTAGTGTCGTACATCGTGCCGACTATCAGAAAGTGTTGTTAGCTGAAGCCAAGAGGCTTGGTGCTATTATTCACTTAAATGCAGAGGTCATTTCAGTGGATGTTTTGGCCACTTCTATTCTCCTTGCTTCTCATAAAATAATTTACGCTGATGTTATCATTGGCGCTGATGGTGAGTTTCTATCAATTATTTATTCCTGGCTACCCATTTTCTTACTGCAGAAGGGCTGCATTCTGTCACTCGCTCCGCAATTCTTAATGGCCGCTCTAGGCCTATTGAAACTGGAGATCTCGCATATCGCACGATGATTTCAAAAGCGTCAGTCCAAGCTTTGGGAGATAACATTTTTGGGCTGGATGCTATCCATACTTGGATTGGGCCAGGCCAACATGCCGTTCTCTATCCTATAAAACATGGGAATTATTACAATCTAGTCCTATTGTAATAATCTAGAGAGGGAATAATTGCTTCAAATTGTCGTTAACAACCGAACAGGTGCCCTGAAGATTTGCCTTCTCGGACGCTTAAGACGCCAGGGGATTTGAAGAAAATGCTGGATCTATTCCATGGGTGGGATCCCAGGTTTGTTTCTGTGTTTCCTGTTCGTGAAAACTCTAATTTTGTGAAAATTGCCATTCCTAGGCTAGGGAAGCTTTTAGAGCATGTCGAGGATGTCACAAAGTGGAAGATTCTTCACATGCCTGAGCTTGACACCTGGCATAAAGTGAGTCCGAAGAAAGCCTGAAATTATGAAGTCATGGGACTGAATGACTGATTTATATTATTTTTGCAGGGCTCGGTTACACTGCTGGGAGATGCTTGTCATCCTACGCTCCCATATCAAGCCCAGGGTGCTGCCATGGCCGTCGAAGATGGTGCAACATTGGGGACCCTACTCGGCGAGTTCTGTCGCTTTCGAAAATCTGAAATACCAGAGAAGAATGTGACTGTTACAATTCCGGACGTACTTGAATTATACGAGCGTGCTCGTAAGAAAACAACAACACTGAATGTGCAAGGGGCTATCGAGAATCGTCTTCTGTATCATATGGAAGATGGCCCAGAATGCGACGAAAGGGACAAGAAATTGGCCGCGATTGACTGGGAGAGTAAAGATGTGAGAGGCTTTGAATGGAGTTGGGGTAACGTGAGCTACCTTGAGAATCTTATGGGTCGCGACCCTACAGAGGATGCAATAGCGCAATTTCGGCGAAGAGTCTTATCTAGTCGCATGCAACGAGTATTTACACCAAATGAATGAGACGTTACATTTGATCAGTAGATAGCCATTTATAGTTGGTTTGATTAGGTATGTCAGCTAACTGTCCTAACCCGCTGACGGCTATGGTTAAGCCAACTCTAAACCGTTTTTTTAGTTGCAGAGTAAATGGCGAAGATCGAAGAGAGTTCGATCACTTGTTTGTCGGCGGAATATTCTAGGACACGTGATATGGAGACCATCTCAATATGTGCGGTGAGTTGATTCTAACCAATCCTTGTAAATGAGACATGTGCCATGCCATAATTTAATTTTGAGCGTGATAAACCACCATGTATCCATATTGCATGTCGATGTTATGTATCTCAAGCTAGTGAAATACGAGCGTTACTTTTAATTACTGTTTATTACATTTCTTCATCCCTGCGAGCTCGTGTATGTATTTTTGTGTGGGCCAAATGGCTTTGGTACTTTCTCTGGATAGGTTTAGTATATGCTTAGATAGCATGTAAACGGAATAAGAGTCTAAGTGGGGGAGGTGACGCGACGGGTAAGAGAAAATCTTAAAAATCTTTATTTCCACCATACATATGCTAGGTTCTCCTACATACTTAACTCCGAGGGATATGGGACAAGCGCTATCTATGTAGACACCAGCCGGGTGTACCCGATTCAGCATCAAGAAGGCAGTGCTCTCCTCAATGGTACCGTGGGCAGTTTCTAGCCTGGAATAGGTCTCATGATACGCAAGGTGTACGGTGGAGTTCGTGAGCTATTATCGCCACGTCTTTGTCCGGCGATAATCCCGTCAAGACTTCCAACGATCAATGCGATAGTATGTATTATATAACTCGGAAAAAACTGAACCATGTACGCTGCGTGACATTGTAGTATCCGAATACTGTGCCCGTATAAGGCCGTAGAATTAATGGCATTGCGGATTGCAATGCGGTAGATATCTCTAGCCCAATCCATGATGTAGTCAACAATCAGGTCCAATTATAAGGCTTCATCCTTGATCAAGAGTAGGCCACCCCGTAATAATATTATTTCCTTGTCGCTAAAGTTATGGATAAATATTTCCTTTTATGATAATTAGGTAGACTATTTTAAGTTACTTACGTACTTTGTTGGCTGTCTGTCTTCTCTTTTTACTATAGTACCGCATTAAATTATTCAGACATCTCCATGAGACACGAGAAGCTAAACTAATAGTTTTAACGTTTCTCATCCTTCAGATATATATCTTCGCAAGTTATCCTGCAGTTATAAGAATGCTTAAATAAAGAAGTAAGTCTAAGTGAGTATCGCCTCAAAACTACATGAACTTAATTTAGACCTTACTTCAAGCCTCAGAAAAGGAAACAAAAAAGCATCTTCCACTTTGAATAGTATCGCTGTAAGGATACGCCATCATGTTCCCTTCTCTCCCCTAAATTATTAGACAGTAATTCATTAAAGGTATCTTTAGCAAACGATAATTATTATTAGGACCTTGTTTCTAGAGATGAGACTTAACCAGATTATCATAGAAAACAAACGCTGCTACCTAATCATCAAAGAGTAAATTATTTATAAGTTCGTAGCTATTACAGTTAGAAGTATCTTCTAGATGTTGCCAGGGCGGATAACTAATAAGTCTTTAGGAGCTTGATCAGATGGACATTGACATGTTCGTCGCTGTCTTCTGCATTCCTCTGAGCGCTGCCGTATTCATCAGTATCGTCATACCAAGTGGCTTGGATTTCAGACTCCGACACTGACGGCATTTCGGACTTTAGAGTGTTAGCAAAAATCATCAGATCGCGTTTTTGTTACTGATATTCAAGTAGCTGCATAGGCATAAGACTCCCTTTGATAAGAGGCTTCAAGAGCATAATCCGTCGGGCGACTTCCACACCGAACCTTCGCAACACGTCATTTTCAAGACCCAAGCGCCAGTCAGATACATTGCGCTTCTGGGAATAAAGTCGCTCTGCACGATTTACCAGCCATTGTACGCAAGCTTTGGTGTGTTGCATCCAAGGGCTTTCCTGAGAATAAACGCTGGCTTCTGGAATATAGGTGTCAAATGTCTATTGTGTCAGAGTTTTAATACTCGGAAAAATTGTTGTAAGGGCGTCAAGCCATCCTTCTCCCTCTCATAGATGCCTAATAGTGAACCTTTTAGCAAGCCTTCGCAGGGACGGAAGATTATCGCCCATTGTTGTAACAAGCAATTTGCAAAACGAGGCTCATACGTGAAGGTAAGCCGCGAGCACCAGATATATCAGGAAGAGGATGGATGGGATTTCAGGGCTCACTTATGCGGGGATTGTAGTCAATACGCTGTCAATGCTCATCTAGTGCGCCATTTAAGCTAGTCAATGCCGAAATTGTTGCTTCGTTCCCCTTGGCAAAACCCTGGAAGTCGTCACCTGCACATTGCAATTTAGCAGACTTTGTGAAAAACAAAGATAGAATGCTGTAATTTTTATATGCCTTTGGCATCAACAAGCAAATAATCTCAAGGATCTGGATTTTAGCTCAGTGTCTACGGTCACTTATCTCGAGCATATCGCTTCAAATATTGATGAAAAGAAGAACAGGATAAAGTCCACGAGGATGCCAACGCTAAAGCTGTCACTGAAATATTACCCTAAAGGTAAAAAGGAGTAGCTTTTGTACCCAATCTACAGTATGGCTATCTACACCTTTGTGTACTTGATCTTGAGGCGCTCAGCAGCCTTCGCACCGAGCTGTTTGATAGTCCCTCCACCTAGCAACTCTAAAACCGAAATATCGCGGCTTCGGTTGCACTCCATTGTGGCTTCTGTGTCTATTCCAGAAACTATGAAAAGCGTCCAGATGAAGAACATTGGCGGACCCGAAGTTTTGCAATACAAGACTGATCTCTCAGTCCCAATTCCGCTTGACGGCGAGATCCTGGTCAAAAATGACTTCATCGGCATCAATTATGTTGATATGTTCGTTCTCCTTCTTCTCATACCTTGCCTTCAAACCAACAAATTTCCTAACGTATTATATCAGATATTGGCGCACCAGAAGGATGGGGGTCGCTCCAGACGTTATTATTGGCCGCGAAGCAGAGGGAGTAGTAGTCGCCACTGGTCCCGGAAGCGTGAACAATCTCAGAGTTGGCGATCATGTGGTCTGGCTTGCCATAGGTGGCTATGCGGAATATACCGCAGTTCCTTCGTTGATGGCTTATCCAGTTCCGTCCGATATCGAACCTGGAATCGCTGTTGCATCGCTCTTGCAGGGCCTTTTCACCATGTCTTTGATTCACCAACTTGTCCACGCTGCTGCTGGAGGCGTATGGATGATGTTGTGTCGGATCTTAAAGGATCTTGGGGCAAAAACGATTGGGACCACGATTACAGCAGAGAAAATGAAACTTGCGATGGGGAATGGCGCAGATTACATGATCAAATACAAAGAAGAGAAGTACCTTATAAAGAGAATCGAAGAGATTACGGGGGGCCAGGGAGTAAGTATCGTATATAACGGCATTGGGAAGGATCAGGCCGAGAACAATGTGAACGTAGTGGCGAGGCATGGCACAATTGTAACTTATGGAGCTGTGGTAAGCAGATCTCTCTTATGTTCTTTGTGTATCCTTCATGATGATGCATACTTTACTAAAGTGAATAGTCCGGCATCCCGGCTCCCCTCTCACCAGCAAAGTGGGCTGCGAAGAATGTAAGGTTCGTGGGTCCCGCCGAGAGTGCGCTGAGGAGAAACTTTGGCACGCCAGAGGAGTTTCAGAAGTGGTGCTCCAAGCTCTTTGATACCATCGGAAAGGGAAAGGTAAGCGTTAGAATTCATAAAATACGTCCGCTCTCCCAGGTTGTGATCGTTCATCAAGATCTTAAGGCGCGGAGGACCGCTGGGAAAGTTCTCATGAAGCCTTGAGATGTCCAACCCTACCGTTAATAACAACACGTTTTACATGGTTCGACAGTTTCTTAGATATTCAACTTAATCTGAAGGGAGTACACGTCCCTTCATCCGTCTAGTGGTATAGCCTGTAATGCTCGAAATGCACGTTAACATATTTCACAGGTAAGCTAACCCTAAGCCTTTCCCTTATGGTATTAGATTCTGCCTAGTTTCATGCAGATTGGTTTCGTAACAAGACCCAACCCGACCCATTGTAGAGTTAGCCCTAATACTTAACCTATTTAGAGAATAACATTACCTAGATAGGTTAGAATATGGTTTTTGTTTTCTAAAATTACATCCCATGGGTCCTGAAAATTAATACCCAGTCCAGCCCATCCTGAGTAAGGCACTGGTTGGAGCGTGTTTACGGTGTGGGTTTACTATCTCTACTATTTAGTTTATATAGATAGTAATAGAGAGTACTAACATTATAATATTGAACATAGAGAAGGACTAAGAACAGGCTATTACTTATATAAGAATATTTAAGTTCTTCCTAAATTATCATATATTAGCTTTTTATTCTTCTTGATAGAGATTTTATTCTGATTTATAACTTCTTTCTAGAACTCTATCAGCAATAGACTCTTTCGGAGGTTCCCTATGGATAGTCTTGGTCTGTTAATAAATTGCACATCGTGGAAAGCTAGGAAAGACTACACATTTTTCTCTTTTGAGCCATTATGCTTTCCACGAAATCATGGCCAATGTCGAAGTTGACTCCATCCGGGTTGGTCACATTGACTAATCGATCTGCGGTTATATCGTCAGCATTTCTGAGCATCAAAATCAAGTGACTTGAGACTTACACCAACTCTCATCAGCCTCAGGATGAGGTCCCACAAGTCCAACCCATCCTTCGCCAAAGGAAGTTATAGAAGAAGCGACATCATTGTTCGCCGAGAAGTGTCCAAGAATAAGAGCGGACGCGTTTGGCGCCAATTCCATAACAGCGCCGTCCTGGAAATACAGCCACCGGCCATTCGCCTCTTCACCTTTCTTTGAGCCTGTCTGGAAATGCCAATCGACTTGGATGACGGTATCTGTTTCGTTCTTCACCTGCGCGTCGGGCTGATCCATTTCGTCGGCGATGGAGGAGCCAGCAGGGAGAAGATCGTATCCCATATGAGGGCCGGCTAGGTATGCCACAAGACAGAAGCCGGCATATCTGCCGCCGCTGGCAACGTACTCGCGAATGGCCTCTTTGTATTTTTTGGTATGCCTCCACCCTGGTTCTGGATCTGGGAGTTGGTCAGCTAGGTGTCCTCAAGAGTATTGGAGATGAAATTAGTATTCTATAGGCTCTGGATATTGACAGATAAAACTAACCTCCACCTCCCGGCTGAACAAAGAGGTCTACATCAGTCAAAGATTGCGCATTGATATCAATGTCCTCGTCAGGCCCTGCATACTGGACATGAAAGGCAGACGCAGACGAATTGAGCAGTGCCGTAACGGATTCTGGGCATCCGTCACAGGCTGCAGGCCCGCGATAAATCAATACCTTGAAAGGTGGCCGTGAGCCTCGAACGGCCATGACGGTGCTAAAGAGAAGAAATAGACTAAACGTGCGCATTTTGTTGTGTCGAAGACGCGTGACTGCTTGTTCACCTACTTTGCGGGTTCAAAACTATATACTGAATATGTCCAGCATTTTATGCTCATTCATGATTAAAGAACCGATTTTAGGCAGACTAATTACTCATTATTGCTCAAATGCGCATCGTGTTAGGCGGATCTGCGCTAAATCAAAATGATTCCCCAAACGATGGATGCAGTTAGAGCTGCTGCTGCGGCTGAGCAGCGGCGATCATTAACCAATCATGAATTCGTGTTGGAGACTTAAAGTTATGTTTTTGCAAATGTCTATCGTTTGGGGTTTCTAGTGGCCTGTTTCTTCAAACTTGTCGGGACTAGGACAGATCCCGGTGCTAGGTACAGAATCCTTCGGAGAGCCGATCATATGATATATTCGGTACTCCGATTGTAGAAATCGGGGATTCAGTGTCGAACATGAAAACCAGCAAGGGCCTGTTCCAAGTGCTACCTTTATTTGACATGGTGATGATACTCAGGATCGTTCCCAAATGCCACTCCTCCATATGCTAGTATGTAAGCTTCCAAAAGTCTCGCCCTTTCCTGAGAAGTCGCTTTATTCTAAGAATCTAGGCGCACAGGCGCATTAGCGCCGTGTGAGCCACGTCTTGGCTGCGACAGATGCGACATTCTGTACCCTAGGCCTAATTGCTATCAGCCCTGAAAGCAATTCATGTCTGATTCCTACGAAAGGGGGTGCCGAGGGGGCCAGCGATATATAAATGAAGCCGCTTGTATTGATATTAGAATTATTGTAAAAGTCTAATACCAGTCTAGTCCTTCAGGTAATAGCATTTGAATCCTGAAAAGTAGAGCTGACTCAAAAACAGAGAGTGCGTAAAACATGAAGGAGATTTCCAATACCTGTACACCTTCAACTGTTATTCCTTGTATCAAACAACCTTCTACGCTCTTTTTTTGCGTCAACTGTTTTTTGCATCATCTGCAAATAATTATCTTCAAACGAATCAAAAGCCCTTAAGGAGGACTTCTCGAGATGATGGTGCGATCGTCGGAGCTATTTAAATTCAGAATTGTTGTCAATTAAGATGTTGATTGTATCATGCTTTTGGGAAGATTTCCCTCCACCTTCGACGGAAGCGTGGGGTAGCATCTGCAGGGTTAGACGAAATATCTGAGCATGCTCAGTTCTTCCTCATCTAGAGCGAGAGGATTACTCTCCACTACATGTCAGCAGATTATCACATTCCTTGAAGAATCGGTAGATTAATCGGTCTAGATAGATCGGCACGTAGTCCCTACCTTCGAGACATTCAGATCCTCGGTAGGACGTAACGGTGATATCAAGACCTCAAAAGCCCCGCAGACTATCCGTGGTTGATAAAAAGTTTAGTTGCGTCAGATTATCAACGTTTGTGGGGTTCGCCGATATCTTTCAATGCGGCACACATCACAGACTTGAGATTGTTACTCTGGACCCAGGGTACATGGAAGGTTTCTGTCAATGTTAGTGGTCTTACCGTTTCCCTCATCAGGTGAGGAAAATCTCCGGCACTGTCTTTGCCCTAACTATAACAGTGAAAAAAGAGCAGAGCTCTTCTAGCCTTAAACTATCGGTTTTACGTAACGGTAGCCCATCGAACATAATAAATACTTGTATAGCAGTTATTTGCTTCATATTCCAACAAAATGACATGTGGCGGAGTCCCTCACTGATGGCAATCGAGTATGCAGAGCTGTATGCTTTTACGCACCCAGTGATGGAATGATAATAAAGCGAGAGTCTCTTCCTCGAAAGATGGTTACTCGCTGGTGGCTCGCGACGGCAACCTTCCCGGTCGTTGCGGTATTTTGTCTAACTCTACCGGGTTTGAGGTTAATCTGACTGACGCTCGTTGCAGGGACTTCTATGTGATCTGGGAATAATGTTCAATATTTGCGCTTTATGCCAAGGATGGCGAGAGATAGTAAACCTTGACGGAAGCGTAAGCATTATAGCTCAGCCGGCCTGGTACGATCAGCATTCTTTTGTCTGCTTTAAGTAGGGTTAATAATCAAACTACTAAGGGCTGTCGTCCTCAAGGCAGTATCGATGGCATTGGCTGTCGTCGGCTACTTCGTGCTTCTGCTTACGATGATCTCCAAACGTGACCCGGTCAAAGGATTTATTGTGACGATAGTGTGTTGGTGTGGCTCTGCAGCAATACTGCTTAGTGTCATCGGTGTCATATCTGGGGAGCATACGACGGTGGGCTATCAGCAAACGCTTCAGTATACACAAAATTACTTCTATGGGACATTCACTGCGGGCATTTACGTACTTATTGCTTTGCTGTTAGGAATCTACACAGGCAGTGTGCACTCAGTGCATCTGACTCATGAAGGAAGACGAACTGTCGAATGCACAAGCGTCGTCCTTCGAGGGACCGCTTTCTGTGTCTTTCTGCTCGGGGGGGCTGCTGTCTACGCGACTATCGAAGGCTGGTCGTTTATGGATGCCTTGTACTGGGCAGACTACACCCTTCTGACAATCGGGATCGGAAACCTTGCTCCAAAGACGCACCTTGGACGAAGCTTATTGTTTCCCTACGCATCTGGCGGCATCTTGACTACAGGTTTAGTCATCAGCTCGATAACATCATTCACAGAGGAAATGCGAGAGCTAAACATCAGATTCCGACTTGAGGAAGTGCACAGTGGTATCCAGGGATACCAAACTAGCCATGGATGCGCTGGCAACAATCGCCTTGATAAAGAGAAGCAGCCACTGCAAATGGCACCCTATTCTCAGTTCCCAGACATGGCCGACCTTTTAAAGTTACAACGGATAAAGCGCGACTTCCACAGAAGATATCGATGGATGACTTTGATCTTCTCCGGAGTAGCACTATTTGTCCTCTGGCTACTCAGTGCTGCTATTTTCCGTCGTTCGGAGAGAAGCCAGAATTGGACTTATTTTCAGGCCCTCTATTTCACATACACGTCTCTGACAACGATTGGCTACGGAGATCTTTACCCTACCAGTAATTTTGGAACGGCATTCTTCGTTTTTTGGTCTCTTCTGGCTATTCCTGTGTTAACTAACCTTATTGCTGCCATGGGTCAATTAGGATTTGAAAAGTTGACTTATTTATTGCGCTACCTTTGGAGGTTTCATGCTTTCAGACTAGGCAAGATGAATCGGAAAGCTCACTGCGAAAAAGAGAAAGATGAATTAGTCTTACGCCCAGGCATGGCCAATGGCAGCAACAGTCGTACCTTGGAACCCACAGACTCCATGCAACCATCTAACAGTGTACAAAGCAGTTCACTATATGAAAAGAAGGAGTCTGGTAAGTCCCTTGTCCAAGCCGCTCAGCTCTCCCTGTTGCTCGGCGAGGAAATCGGCAAGCTCATATCTATACTTCAAAGTTCGTCTACTACTCAGCTAGATTTGTACAACGAGTGGGAGAAGATCCTTCCATTGTTCCATTCTGAACGCAATGTGGGTGACTCCTCGGAAATCAATTCTCTTGTTACGCTCCATTGCCGTTCGGGAACTGCGCGAAAATTTATGGACACCGACATACCGACCATAGAGATGAAGAAGGAAGCCCTGTGGATGCTCAAATTCTTGACGCAAAAGGCCTGTTCGCATTTAAGGGAAGGGCTGGATATAGAGCAAGGCGGAAATTCTTACAAACTGTCCTAAGTGAAGGGAACATGGTTTCGTGGAGAGTACGATACAGATATAAGGAGAGGCAATTCGACACCGTTCATTCGCGGAGATCCCCGGAGAGCAGATCATTCGTACAGGTATATTTAAGACCAAGCATTCGGGTATGGCCCCCCTGGGTATCAAGGAACTAGCGATATCTCTGGATACATGACTGGAACGCAGGGTTTTCAGATGTGGGTTTGTGAGTCTCGCACGTTGCGTCCTGAGTCAGATGAACAATAGCAGCTAAAATGGCTTTTGCAGGCACCCACAAGCCAAACATGAACTACGGCAGGGTCTCGTTTGCTGTTTTGATGGTTCTCGCGTCAAGCATTGTGTGATGAAAAAAGCGCCTCGGAAAAGTGCTAAGATTCCCACGATTACTCGGGTTTTAATCCAACAACTTGTTCTTACTCTGTATGGAGAAAAGGTATAGATCATATCTATTCGTCTGCAGTTTCTATGATCAAGATCTAATCTTCTTATATTTCTTACACTCATAAGTTAATATTCGGCAAGAAAGAAGAAGTATCTTCAAAGGCGTTTATTCAGATTTTAATCTAATGGTTAGTCTCTATCTACAGAGGTGAAATATCCATTTCTAGAACAGAAGACTAAGAACTAATTTAATATAACTACTACTAACTCAACATTTCTAGAGCTTGCTATAAATTTAACCTTATCATGGTCCTGTTATCCCTTATTTCTCTTAGCATCTGATAATGAGCTAGAAATAATTCACTATTAAAGCATCCCATGACGTCCGTACAACTTCACGTAATCGATCATAAGAAAGCTGCTCATCATGAGGATATTGCGCTTGAGTCCCAACCAAAATACATATTGAATACTTAGGCACAAACAAATAAGTGTTCCAAAGACACGCCAGATATGTTAAAACCACTGTAAATTTCAGTCCAAAATCACTTTTCCCAAAGAAGTGGAAGATTTGGCCTGGGCCAAGGATATGATCATGCCTCTTCGATATGCCTGCCTGGTATAGGCACAGCGAGTGCTGCCCGCCATGTAGGTGCACTGAATTTATCAGTGAAGTACTGTGTCTCGTGTACCACAAGCTCGCGAGCAAACTCCATGATGGAAACTGAGTATGTTGGTACTCCGTCATAGGTAATGATGCACTCGCTCACCCATAGATGGCCGTCGCCTGAGATCCGTAGCACCGTAAAATGCCGGTCAGCCGGATGTCCGCCACGCTGTGCAGAAATTGCCGCACGACCTTTGAAACGCTCCCCTGATTGTGGGTAGTCTAGGATCGCGTCTTCGGCATAGATGGCATATTCGGCTTCGGTATCACCGTCATCCGATGCCTGCCAATGTTCCTCGATTACCTTCCTGGTCAATTTGATCGCACTCTCGTTTTCGGTCATTATGAAAAACGATAATATACTTTGAGGACCCAGGGAAGGGGCTGCCAGGTCGTGTATTCCAGTGGAGTTATAGGACAGAGGATATATCAGTTTGTCAAATGAGCTTGCTAACCAATACGGCCAATTACACGACTTCCCTCACAATATACGTCCCCAAATGGGCCCTCACCACTTTCGCTGGTAGGGGGCCTTCGACAGTCTGATATAATCGTACCTTTTGTAAGACTTGCTCGACCGCTAGCGGAGCAGCGCCTGAGTATTGGCTTTCAGCAAAGCGTATGACTGATCAATGAACGAATAGAAGCGGCAAAAACAACTTCCCAAATGCAGATTCGGGAGGGATGGGAGCTATTCCCTCCGCCAGCTGCTGCTCAGTAGCCTGTATTACCACTTCCGCTACCCAAAACGCACACAGCCTTAAGTGTAATGGGTGCGGAAAGATTAGGTATAGATTAAATCAATGTAAAGGAGCAACTAGGTACGTCTGGATACCGTATAGCATTTTTATTGAAAGATGCTAATTTAGAAAATAGTAATGAGCCAAGCGGCCGGATCAGCCGGGTGGCTAACTCACCCGGGAATTACGTTATGGATGGATGCCTTCGAAGACCGTCGTGACGTTCATGGTTCCGCATTCCAACCAATAACGCAAGACATTGCACCATTGAATCAGCGAACTGGTTGTCTTGTCGTAGGCTATACCTCCGTTGAAGGACAGCTCTAGATATTGCTTTAGAACCTGCGTAGGATCAAATACTGACTTCTAGTGACGCGCTCGAACCGTATTACCGACCTCATATTTTGATTCAGCTAGTTGTTGCAAATTTCGAGTATGCAGGCAGAATTTTGAGGCAAAATCGAAACAGAAAGGGTTACGCGACAAATCGAATGGATATTTGTGAAGCATTTTAAATTTCCTGGTGTACTTTGGTCATGCATTTCTGTTGCCTTCAGCTAATTATCATGCAGATGCCCAATGCTATCCGACCGTGTGTGAAGACGTTGTCAGCCTTGCAGGTAGGTAGCACGATGCTGTTACCCCTCAGCCTCGTGAACAGTGTTTTGCATTCTCCCCTCATGATCAAAAAGGCTTTACAGCTCAGGCATGCATCGCGCAGTTTTGATTAAAATCCAAGTCCTTCAAGTTGCCGAGACTTAATTAGCTATACACCAGAAACCTTCACATTTTATCCAAATATGGAGTTAGAAAGCTCGAACTAATTTTATGTAGTAAATCGCCAAAATCGTGCATTGAGTGGTAGCGGGCATTGGGTGGTTAACCACGGTATACTCGGCTCGTGCACGTCATAGCTTGCTCTTGACGGGCTTTGCAATAAATTACTTTGGAATAGAGCCGTCGAGATCAAATACATTCTCGGACTTGCCAGACCCAATTTAGCTGACTGTATGGCTACCCACTTGATGCGTGTAGTCCATGTCGTTCTATGTCACTTATAAAAGTGAACCAGAGTTCAATATTGTACCAAATTAAATATCTTCAATAGCCTATCTCATAGCTACGTGTGCTAATCCTCTGAGGAACATGCACCTATAGATACTCCGAAATTCCTTACACCACTTTTCTTTTCACCATTTAAGTTACACATAGCCCTTGAAAATAACAATCAACCTGGCAGAATGGCTTTCAAGCAAGGACGACTACAGACTGCTATCATGTGGTCGATGTTCTTCATCCCTTTGAGTACATATGCTTCTGTATGCGGAGAGGAAAATATTTCACAGGTCTCAGTGGCAAGCTGCAATTGTGCATCTAACTTTCCCGATAGCCACTGCTCCCCATGTACAACAAATTGTGGAACTCCTAACGACAAATTACGAGTGTGCAGCAAAGGTTGTACCGATGAGAATATGAGTTGTTCTGCTTGTGACATATACTTTGATAACTTATGCGGGTGCCTACAAGACAAAAAATGCTATCACACTCCGAACACTGATCCGTGGACGTTACTCCATGACGGATTTTTGATCACCACTCCACATCTCATCCAAGGGATCTTGGAAGTAGGCACGGATAATAGAGGCTGGCAACTTGGGCAAGATACACTACTTAACAATATTAACCCCCCTGCATTCAGCAGAGCGTCTGGGACCCTGGCGATGAACTCGGTGCTTGCAAGAACCAAGGAGCAGGTTCATATACATGTATGCAATCGACAAACCAGCGCTCTCCGTGCAAAGCTTGACAATTTGTCCCCAAGCGCTTATGCAACTCTCAAAACGATGCCTTTTAGCATTACGGGCTTCCCGCAAGGCAAAATACATTGTCAAGCATCGAAGAAAAAGGGCGATAATCAATTTCCCATGGCAGATCTTGTCCACGGCTATCTGGTTACTCTAACTTCCTGTGACCCGGATCACTTGGGGGCTGGGCTGATTACCGATCGTTACGATAACACATGGGGGTGTGTTACCGAAGGTGGTTCTGCAGAGGACCTGTTTTGCCGAATGTAGTGAGATTTACTTTTAACAACGCAAAAGTTAATTAGTACTATAATTATCATTGTTATTATTATTATGATGATGGTTATGATTATGATTATGATTATATAGAGCTAGAAAATCCTTAAATATCAACAATCTCAATCAATAAGAAAAATTAGAGAATTACCACAAATAATAACTGTATATTTTCTTAAAAATAAAAAAATAATATGATAGATTTGTCAACGTTTGTTTACAATCTGCCATTACGAAAGTTTTAAATCAATACTTCTGCCGATAGGGTATAGCCTCCATGAATTGTCTGATAGCGATTGTGGCAATAATCGACACTTATAAAGAAAGCGAAACACTATACATCAATCTCCTAGCTGTCTATTTATGCACAGCCTGATGTCCAATGGCTGAGATGCACATGAATTCGACAATCAAGTAATGAATTTCTCAACAATACCAATTTGTAATTGACAAGGAGTCAAAGACCCCCTAGATTCCCGCAGTTGTTGAGAATCTAACACGTCGGCGTACAGAAATTATCTAGGCTGATTATGGAAATGCACAGTATGGATTCGAATCCCCCTGGCATGTCATTCCGGCATTGCATGTAGCTCTCGGGTTCCAGACCTCGTTGTAGCATTGCTCCAAAACATTGCCATTGCATTGCCATGTCCCATCGGAACATTGGGCTACTACTTCGGTCGAGTCGGTAGGGCTTACAACCGTAGAAGTCACTAAAGTTGTAGGAGTAGATGGGGTGCTAGAAGAGCTAGCCTGATTATCAGAGCCTGAGATAGGTCCCTGTGCAGCTCCTGAGCCAGTACTGTCAAAGTTGTAGAGAGTCTCATCAACAATCTCCCAGGAAATATCAATGTGGCCATCTGCACAGGCCGCACCTCCTGACAACTCATTAAGGACTTCATAACTAAAGTCTAAACCCGGAGCGCCTGCTGCATCCCAGGAAGTGGCGGTTGCGGAACCCGTACCACAGCGCTCGCAGCCATCCCCAATATAGAGTGGCAGGTCGGAGGGTTGACCGTTGACCGAGACAATGACTTTCTTCCCACAGTAGAGGGACATGTCTGCCGACAGTTGGGTATTGTTCATAGCGACCAAGTAGTTTGAGTTGATCTGAGTCAAGCTCAGAGTCGTCTCCAAACTACAGTGGACGCCGCCCATGTTTTGATACTCAAAGCTAGTACCACAGGCATCTATCTGTTGAACATCATAATAGTAGGTTCCGAACCCAGTACCACTGTAAATGGTGTCTTGGCTGTAGGCGCCCAGCACCAGGAGCAGACCAGCTCCAGCAATAAAAGGAGCACTCATGATTGATCAATGAATGAATGTAGGATCAGATATGGAACTTTTATCTGCCGTGATGTAAAAGTGAATGAATGACTGGAAGAGAAAGGAAAGGAGTGTTTTCGTAGCCAAATAAACAGGAAGGGGATGTACTTCGTTTATATATACATCAAAGTCGCAATTTCTTTACATGCCAGCTTCTTTGACTGGATGCAGTGCTGCATCACGGAACTTGACGGCCACCCACAGTTTCCTTGCTACTTGTATCCACAATTATTAGAACCCGTAGCCTTCCCACTCTGGTCACGTACTCAGCGAGACCTTTTGACTGCCGGTGCCTTGACGGGAACTGAAATCTGATTGAATACCACACTCTAATATAGTCAATCTCTGGATCTTCATATCAGATTTGCCTTATGAAGGAGGTCTGTGCACTCTGCTATAGGCCTAGACCGCCATGGCGATTTTTTAAGATATTACTTACACAAATTCTACTCTATAGAGAGCTAGCTAATTAATTTTCATGCGGCGCTCTTGCAGTCTATTTTATAACTATGTGGAATACCAAGCAGAAGGCGGGTGTCTCAAAGCACGCATGCAAATGACCAGAACGATCTCTGCTAGGCTGCTCACCTAATGAGGAAGTAATGGAGGTCTTTGAACTAATCGTAGTCTAGCGGAACACTTTATCCGCTCTCCTAGAAAAGAACTGTTCCTGGTTTCTTAATTTCATTCAACCATGGTTCGTTCCTGACTACTTGGAATTTCTGAGGCGATTGGTCATTCTATATCTCCATTACCCCACTCGAGAGGCTGGGTGGCCCAATCCGCGTCTGGTTCCTTGAACATCTCTTTGTTTTTTCAAAAAAAAATACTTTGTACGCAGGACATGCTCCATACAACTCTGGTTCACCAGTCGTTTTCCAGCAGTCATGCTCCACTTGAAATATTGAATGATCCAAATGGACAAGAATTGAAAATTCCATTGAATTATCCACTTTGCAACGTGGCATTGAATATAATTGTTGCATGAACTGGTGGGTCAGGTACAACCACATGTTCGGGAAAGTTTAAAAGGTGAAAATGTTTATGCACCAATTCAGCTGACGGCCAGATTAATTGAGCCTGCTCCGATCAAACAGTGTGACATTACATGATTGGCTGTTATGCACGTCATTTAATTACGAGAAATCTCATCAACCAATTAAGAAGCGTTATTTATCTGGACTAGCCAGAAAATACAGACCAAATTCTTCAACATGAGGACAGGCTCTACAGCAATCCATGGAACTTCGCACACATGAATGAAAAAAAAAAAAATTCATACGGAAAGCGGAGTAAAATTTTAATTGATGGCGGTGGTGGTGGTGGCAAAAATTTGTCCCGGTACTCGAAGGTGAGAGGCGAGGTTGATAGCGACAGCGCCAATACCCGAACCATGCATCTCCCCCAAGTTACTGATTTTGGTTACGTACTTGCTGCTCAATCTACTACTGTAAAAGATATTGGTGGTAGACGTGGTGGTAGATGTGGTGTAGGTGTTGTGTACGTTTAAGGGTGTTGACGCGTCTTAAAGCTACTGTTCATATTTGTAATTATATGAAAAATATGTTGTTTATTATCAGACATGTGGGTAGGTATAGCAGTATCACTTTTAACTGTCAGAGGCTTCACTGTAGTGTTACTTGTAGTCTCACCGTCATGTTATAGAGATCCGTCATATGTTAAATCTCGTAATGATCACCTGTGTATTAATTCTTTTGCTAGATTAAAGCGCGTTGTGGTATCACAGAGCTGTCACCAGGCCCTGCTGAGCACTTATGACGTCCCATGTATCGCTGCTATTGCCCTTTCGAACAAGACCATGAGCCATTGTATAAGCAAGAAGATCCCTTAATTCGACATTCTTGACATCAAGCAAAAGACTCGTTCATGCAACATGATCATAATGATTACTTGTACCATGACCTTTATTTCATGGAAACACACAAACTATATTACCCTCTACCGGAGAAGAACACGAGAAGAAGAGTCATAATTTGTGAGAGTAACAACGCCATGCCACTTGTGAGCCTGAATCTACGTATACCAATCCACAAACCTCGTAGAGAAGTCTTCGAATATGAGATTTTGGGGAATTCTGAAACCACAAAAGGACTGCAAATTTTGCTACACTTGACTCCTAAGCATCTAGTACAGCTAGCTAAAACCCAATCATTAAGGTCAGCTTTTGACTTCTATAATAATTCTGCTTCTTATATAGACTAACTCATTCTGTGGCGCCTTCTTGAAATACTCATGAGCAGCGTTATCATGAATGCGAAGCAGTTTGCTTTATTTCAGGTATTTGGCTTGCGTCTGAAATAGTTCGATTGTCCCCCTATCTAAACTCCCTATATTCACCTTCTTGATGTGCAGTTATCAGAAGTAAGAAGTTCAATACCGAAGATAGTGAGAAACTGATTTTTGAAACCTTTACAGACGCACTTCTAAGCCTCTCATAGAAGGCCTTGTATCTATATTTATTTGTCCTATTTACGACTCTTAAGTATTTCACCAATCTCTGCCATAACCACTGGATATTTCTTCCATTTGTTGTCTAAATATCGAAAGATTATTTATCCTAGTGCATATCACAGTAGTTCTCACGTGTTTCTGCTCCGCAATTGTAAATTTCTTCCTATAAGTGTACGTTTTACGACTATATCCTAGAGTCTCAGCGTACCTGATATGAGAAGTTATGAAGTCTCCGTTGGAGAGAACCTTCCTTAGGGCTTAGGGCTGCTCAAACGGTGCTGGCAGAGTCCCGTATCAACATTCTATTGCTACGTCGGCATCAGTTGGACATGATTCTATACTGGATGTGCCAACTCGAATATATATTTGTAGAGTTAGAAGAGTTTTCGGCGTTCTGATCACTCATACACTATGTGTTGGATCAAGTGCACATATATTCAAGCTAAATTTGATACTGTAGAAAAGGATTTCTTCTTTCAAGACTTAAGCGAGACACTTTTTTTACGGCAGTCAAAAGATATATACTTATAGGGACTCTCTAGAGGATCAAGGAAACGGCACAGTAAGAGTAAGTGACGATTACCCTCATGTTGCGTTACCGGTTTCAATCAGATCGCGCTCACAGGACCGTAGAAATGCGGCCCAGGGCGGGCGAGCTAAGCAAGTAAGTACGAAAGATATGAGAGCTCTTTTTTCCGAAGCAGGTGGCTACACTCTCAATGGACCGTTTTAGGCCAGTGTTCACTACTTACTACCTTTGGGATAATTTTCAGCCGATCACAAGGGCTGCGAGGAAGTAAATGCGCAGTTATTCTCGGCAGAATAGGTATGATCGTAGTATTTCTTATTGGAAGGGTGGGAGTGAATATTGGGATGTGCAAGCAGTTCTGATAAAATTTCCTTATCCTGAATAAGTAAATGTCGATCTTCTCAAGTAACTGCTCTCGCTTCGACGCGAGCCCGCATAGCCCTATGGAACATGTTGGTTTCTGGGTTGATTGCTAAAATATAGCTGTGAAGGTATATTTATATTTGATTTTAAGAGGCTCTCAATTGAAGAAATCATTGTTCCGGCTGTGGATCTTCTATGAACAACAGATTGAGTTTGTCATATCACTCAAGGTCCTTAGTCGTTATTGTGAATGACTCGAACATTGACTCGGTACTCCGTGCGCAAGAAATAATAAGGGTTGTTAAACTGCATAACTTTATTTGAAAGCCCTAATTATACTGACTTATTTTATCTATATGTTCGGTTACACCTAGCTCTTGTAGATCTGGTGCGTAGTCATCTATACCAACAAAACAGCTCGGAATTGTAGACCCTACTATTACCATAACTATGTCGCTCCACTTAAGTCTCTTCCAAACGTCCAAACTATTGACTAAAAATCTAGTCTTGTGACCATTTTCTGCAACTTTGTCTACTTATGAAAGACCCATTGCTTTGACCAGCACGATGAACTGGTAGTCTACACCGAGATCTACGAGATGGAGGTCGATTGGCATGAACAGATACTCGAATTGGTATTACCCTGTGATACCCAAGTAGCATAGAATATCTAAGCTGTGGAAATCATGGAGATACTGGCACACAGTCTGCTTGAATTCAGCCGTTCCCCATCACGGTTGCTAACCAAGTTTGTATTTGCACCATGGACTTTCGAATTAATTTCAGAAGAAAGGGAAATAGGTTGCTATACTGAATCGATGAGACAGCCTTGAAGAAGCTCTGGAGGAAGCTATCCGGAAAGAAGTCACAAATTTGCTTCCTTTTCATCTGCTTTGACCAAAGATAAAAATGAAATCTTTTTTTTTTTTTTTTTTGATTTATTTTTAGTTGAATAGAAAACGCGCCGATCGCTGTCGGTCCTTAAACTTAATTGAGGGATGGGAATAAAACGCTGCGATTCTTCCTTTTTCGGAACTAAAATTTCCCTTGCAATTTTTCTGCATCCGATTTTGATGTATTTCACATCATAAAATCTCATCATATACCAAGTGCGACTGCGCTGTCTTGCGCGCAGATGGGACCAAAGAGTGCCCAGCGGTTCTCGTAAGTATGCGCCCACTGGGACAGGAAGGAATCATCCAAACTGTTCATCCGTAAATGGAGTCCACGTCTGAGTGAGTAATCTCTCCCAACGAAATAATATGATTCCAATGGGATACGCAGCCTTCGAGGAGGCTCTTTGACGATTTCAACTAGATATACGGCAGAGGCCAATGCTGACATACCAATGCCAATAATCCAGGCTTCGGTAGTCTCTAGGGAATGTTGTATTGCTAATTTAACTAGAATATATGCCTCAGTAAATCGTATAGAAAGATGGACTTTTTTCTATCATTTTTCTGAGCACCTGAGGCCTAAGCATGATGAGGCTATACAATCAATCCGAAGAAGAGACCTCAGACGTATAAAGATCATTGCGTTTCCTATTGGGAACATGATAAATCTGCCACTAATCAGCATCATAAGACTGCTCATAAGTTCACCCGCGCTATAACATAGGAAACAAAAATTTTAGTCACACCCAGTAAGTCTCAACTATCCCTTACTATACGAATTTATGGCTTGTGCATGAAAATTTAATTGTCTAAAACTATCGTTCCACTTTGATCGAGCGGCATAAAGGCATATATTTTCTCAATCATCATATGATCTCTCAGATGTTTGACAGTTGGGGTGGTGGCGAGGACATTCAGCAATTAGACGATCACAAGTTAGACGTTTCGAACGTTTGCGGCCAAGAAAACCGGGGTAGTATCATACCAGCTTGAGAGGCAACCTTTTGATTGGTTGACCATCCGAAGCAAGACTTGACGGCCAAAGCGCCTATTATAATTATGGTATTTTAACTCTCATAACGGGATTCACCTTGTATTGTACGAGGACTCCAGAACCCAAGCTGAGTAGAATGATACATTTCATATTGGCCTGCAATACCTAAGAAACGAGTTGGCATCTGATGGACCATGAGGAGTTTAACAGACCTTTCAGGCTGCTGCAGACTGAGTACTTTTCACGGAAGTTCATAGGTACATGGGTAGAGCTGAAGTACACAGAAGGAAACGCATTTGATACTCTATTATTGTACTAATTAATTGTGGAAAATCTAGGTGGATGTATGAGGTCATGCATAACAATTGAAACGATATTTGACAATAAATTACGTTATATAACACAGCATTTCACCCCCTACATAAATGGTAATGCATACGCTCAAAAAAACGATCAGATCATGATATTTATTCTTGAGTATGACCCTCATATGATATTAATCAGATCTTGAGCGTGATTTATTCACGGCCGTATATGATTTCAAGCATTGATCCACCAAGCTCATCCATTTCAATCCAAGACGGGAAAACATGATCACGTTAACGAGTCTCAAACTCAGAAAATCAGCAACGGCGGCCCCTAAATGGTTCTTGCATCGTTCATTTCGCCTGCAGCCCGCTTATTTCAACATAGAGCGAACAAGTGTCCACATAGAACACTCAGAAGTCTGTCTTTCAGGGGATGAAGACGATGTTGCCTACCACAAATCATCATTCGATCCATCCATAACAAATCCAGAAGGTGAATTTCAGGCTCTGGATAAAGAATGCAAATCTGAGGGAATTATTGATCCTCTCTTGTTCAGTCCGTGCAATATGGCAATTAGCCTGATAATGAAGAAGACTACTATCGACGAACCGCGCGTGGAAGGAATAATTGACAGGAAATGTGGCAGTGTGAATGGCTGGACAAGGAAAAGAAAGCTCGTGCATATGAAAAATATACATGGTGGACCATTTGATCGCTATGAAAAGCTACTTGAAGTGTTGAAAAAGAGAGCTGCGGATTCTTCTACCAAGTATTTCAGAGAGGATTGAATGCAGTTTGCTGATACCGAATGCGAACTGCAGATATTTTCTTCCGAAGTTGTATGTTAGTATAGCTGCTCAAATGGATCATGGCTAATTGAAACATAAAATTTTTCTCAAGAGAGAAATAGTGAGTATAAAATGATAACATAGAAACTGTGACATGCCCGAAATAAGATTAAAAAGCCCGATTCGAACCAAAGCCTTGTTAGCTTGACGTTGGACAACTTAAGGAAATACATCTTAAAATCCACAACTAGAAGGTTGAGGTTACCAACCATCATCTAAGCCGAGTTTTTTCGTGACATGGATTTTGGTTTTTAATCGTACAATGAGTAAGATGGTTACAATGAATAAACAAGTGACAATTACTACACAGTTTGGTATAATTAAGTACGATTTGGTATCTAGAGAAGCAATTAGGACAAAAGAGTTTGATTTTGTGGCACCATGGTTCCTTTTTATCATTAACTAGCCCCATCGTTGTCACGCTCTTAGGTAGTATTTTGAACAAGAAAACACTTTTGAGAAATCAAAAAAGCCACTTGAGGCTAGAGATAGTATTAAAAGTGTAGTATTAGAGTAAAGGACTAAATTACAGTCATTGCTCTGAACTGGCATATATGCACATCATTAATACCAGGTTCAATTTCAAACAATGAAATCGATAAACTAATTGGATCATAATTCTCATTCCCATCTCCCCGTGTAAAATAGTGTCATAAAATAACTAAATGACGAAATTGAGGTTTATCAATATAGTCGCCCAAGAGTCTAATAAACATCCTCATTCATTATGTCACAACTGCACCCTTTCTAACAGAGATAATATTAGGGCTAGTTATTTGAAATGTACATACGGTATTTATATATCCATTTAATTTTCCCATACACGTGACAGTCGGCCAATCTGGCTATCTAGGTGCCTGCGTACAGCGAATATCGAACATGGGGAAGGAAAAGGAAAGAAACCAAACACTCCCCGCCCAGAGGCTCTTTTATATGTGCGTTTTCTTTGTTCCCTTATTTCCTAATATGGTAGCACTGAGGAGATTCCCAGTACGGCACCGCCTAGGGTCTTTGCCTAGATGCGGATTATCCCGGTCAATCCCCCAATAACGCCATATCAGGCCTTCGTAGCTCAGGGAGCTGTCACAATACATAGTTATCAATTTCAAGCAATGCTTTTGGTGTAAGTGCTTTCTTCATGCATCTGGTATGTATGTATCTTATGAATTTCCTGCTGGTTAGGTACTGGTAACCTCCCTTATCCAAAAATAGATACCAAAGTAACTGCTCGTAATGATAGCTATTATAATCAAATATCTTATTTTATGTATTACTGATTCTTTAGCTTAATTCTACTACCACTTCGTAGTACAGTAATAAGAAAGAATCTAAATCTAATCTTTATATTCGCAAAACAGTGGCAACTCTAGTTTGTAGTAATAGGTTACATAGGTACAGGTAATCCAGTATAGGTCAGGGGCATTGAGCATAAAACAAAATAAACCAGTTTCAGCATAATATAGTATGTAGATATAACACTAGATACATGAAATCATATGTGACAGCTAAGGTCTGCCCTTTAGTAAGCAGGTCAGTTTAGTTGTCCGCTACCCAGTTGCGGCTCATGTTACTCGTATAAATCTTATCCGAATAATACAGAAGAAATATCCTTTAGTATTCCTCATCAGAGAGTTGGCTTTCATTGCGTATTGATTGGCAAGACTTACAATACATTTTTAATATTTCTATCAATCTCCTTAGTTTATTTTGCGCTTATTCGCTCCAACAACAAGAAAGCACATTCGTTCATTTACTCATACGTATGTCCATTTATTTAAACGCCTTGCATTTGCTCGTTTCCTTTAACGACTCATTTTGATACAATCAGCTTTTTGGTTAAGAAAAAAAGCCACCATATTTTTCAGTAAAATTATCTTCTTTACCCGTCACTACGACCATGTCTACGATCGTCGCCTCTTAGACCTACGTCCGATTAGTTACTGGATAAGTTGATGATTGCATCGTAGAGAATTACAAGCAGAACACCGCTTATATCTTAATTGACTATACACCCTCGTGTGTGCATGGCTAATGTAGATGGCTACGAGGAGATTGGAGTCCAGGTTCTCGAGAGTTGAAACTCCGAACGCTGGAGTCTATTGTACAAGACATCTAGCCATGTCATCAATACCTAATAATATCTTTTTGTTACTCCCGTATGTCGCATCATGATATTGCTCTTCTTCGGTGCTATGGATGAGGTTGTGTAAGAAAAACCCGTGAATTGGCGCCAAACCCAAAGGGATTGACCTTTCGGATAGTCTTGTAAAGGCCTTACTCTATGCTTTGACCTATTTGACAACAACTTTCTTTGATAGAGGTATCTCGAATGAATACTTGCAGATAAGTAGACCTTTTCCGGGTAAGGCAGCTGTCAAAGCATTCACGCCGCAAAGTTTATTGGCGATCTATGTCCAGCACAGCCTTGCATGTTTGTTGGCTATGGAGCCCCCAACCTAATGAAAATAAATATGGTTCCTTGACCAATGAGTACGAAGACATCAATCGTATACAGAACGCCTATATATCTTAGGATATTTGATTAGCCAGGTTGAGAGAACAAGTATATGTTAGAGACTGAGTTTCATCCATTAAGGTCATACTGCCGAGTTTGCTATTTTGCCGTATTACGGAGTGAGACGCTGAGCGTGTTAATGGCCTGTGTTAAGGCTTTTAAGTAACATTATTCTCCTAGCTGTCGTTGCAGAGCATCATTGATAAGAGGCATTCTCATCTGGTTTGAAAAATATAGGAGAACTGCATGGAAGACCCGCATATGACGCTTTTATACTACATAGGTAACCGCTTACTTAGTCCCTGCGAAATATTAAAGAAGAACAGTAAATGTACCTAGTTTCTATCATTTGATACGAATATATCAATTTCTTTATAAGGATACAGTATAGTGTTAAAATGATGAAGAGATTGAAACTGCTCTTTGAACAAATGTGAACGCTAAGGAAACGTCGTCGATCATTTTCAGCGCAACAAAAGGTCAAATTGTAGCCTCCAACCTGATTACGGCCCGTGAGGATTTTTACAATTAGAAATTGTGTCTCTCGACGACGAAGGTCCAGGGACCCTCCACTCTCCCGCAGTGACTGAAGCAGCGGGCAATCCATAGTATCCCCCATTCAAAAAGAGAATAACACTTTCATCAGGCATCACCCTCAAGCCCCTTGTATAAGAAACACCAAGCCCAGTTTCCAATTCTTCCCACATATTCGGATCACCATCGTTCTTGTTGATGAAGACTTGTGAATAAGTCGAATCACTGACGACGATTGTACCAGACGGTCCTCCAGTGGGAGTCCACACCGTGTATGGACCTGCAGAAGAGATTGTACCTGTATTTCGAGCTTGAAGAAGATGAGAAGGAGCTGAACCGAATTCTAATGGACTATCGGCGATTGAGTAATGAACCGCATAGGGGGCGAGTTCTCCTTGGGGAGCCAAGCCGACCTCATGAGAAATCATCCACTTTCCGTTTCCAATTTGCGCAACTGTAGCCATTCCAGGTCTTTGGGTGTAGTTCCCGTAAGCTACGGCGTTGATGACTGTGCTCCACTGGGAAAGATCATGGCTGGTCTGTAAGGAGAGTTTCTGTCCGTGCAGAGGGTCACGTTGGTCTGAATAGTAGACCAGTATTTGGTTATTGTAGATGCCAATGAAAGGTTCCCATACAGGCGTTGCTCCATTGTCGGTGTTCGGTGCTCCACCTGTTGCTACAACGGATACAAACTCCCAGTTTAGTCTGTTTCAAGTGCCAAGTCAGCTGGAACAAGGTCAATCATGATTTTCAGGAACGGATTTTAAGAATTTCACTTCACAAAGGACATACCCATGATCCTTGCTAGCATAAATCTCGATATTTGTAGATGAAAAGTCTGCTGGAATAGCATTACCCGTCGCAAGTATCGTGCCTGCCGGATATTTTCCGACCTGCTGGGGAAGCTCAAACAAGAAGGGCTGTAGAATAATTCCGCCCGTGTAATTTCGATGTGTGAAATATACCCGAGAAATCTCATTCCAAGAGTAGCCGAGGTCTGTTGATTTGGCGATAGGGAGATACGGTCCATCCGGTGGACTGAACGTCCAGGAGGCCAGTAGTACATTGTCGGTCTCACAATCTTGGTCCAGAAGAAGACTACGGGCATAGGAAGTGCTGTGGGATGGCCATGATTCTGGGGGTATGAATACAGTGACATTATTGAAGATCCCAGAATTAGGTGGCGGCGGCGGTGCCGGATGAGGAGCACCTAGAACAGAGATAGTCATCCACGAACTTAAAAGTAATTGTAAAAGCATGTTGTACCCAAGTAAATTGCTTTGATAAACAAGTTGTTATAATTCAGCCATTCTCAAGAGAAGAGCTATCAAACGATTCTTCTTTAAATGCTTCTTTCCGGTTAAATCTGTGGCTAAATAGCATGCATCTATACACGGAAATAGGCACATGTAGTCTTCGCTTTGTCGCCTAAGCTAAAAACGTATGCCCGCTTTCTAGCCCCAAAATACTTACATCTCCAAGGAGGCAATGGGAATGAGTCGCCCTTATTGTTTTCTATTACACAATCATTTATCATATTCCGCTAATGCTCTCATTATATCCCAAGGGTTTTAGTCCCTTGACTGTTGTGATATCTACAGTACTTCTAAGACTGGTAAGATACGCTTGCTTTTGAACCTGGAACAGTTCAACGAAAACCTCTTGATATTCTTCAACGTCACTTTTACTGGATGCATGACGTATGATCCTCTTAAATTGTTACCCTCGTCCTTTCGTATTTAGCCGTATCATTCAATGTTTTCCTCAAATGGGCTACATTGGTGAAATTTAACATGATCAACAATCGAGAGACATATTTCAGGCTATTACGCACCAGCTTTGACTTCATTTAACGGATCTGCCGTGAAACGAGATACAGACTCAATCACAGTAAAATCCACTCCTACATAGTGCTTGCCGGTTGGGTGATGACCTGAATTATTCCCTCTATTTACGTGGCGGGTACCGAATGTGTACATACATACCTACCTAGCTTTAGGACGGTTAGGCTTAGCGATGACTGGTCTGCGCTAAGAGGCGGGGAACAAATCCAAAGACTTGGAATCTGGGGTAACCGGATAAATTACGACCGGGAACTTTTGAGCCCCCACATCGCCAGTCCTGCTGCGATAGAGTATGCGGTAACAGGGCCGAATGTATGACTCAAAAACCGATAGACCCTAATTCAGAGTACGAACCTGCCTTATCCAATTAATATACGTAGGCAGTGCAGATGATCATACTCCGTGAAGAATGTCATAGGTTGTGTATCATAGCTCATGTTTGTTTTTCTGATAAATCAAGGAAAACTCCAGGTGCCGGATACTTGCTTATCGGTAGTGCTTAGCCTTCTCTACAAGGAAAATAAACTGAGAACAATACTGCTAGCCTGAGTTTTCCTACTTTTCAAACCGAGTTGTTAGTGGTAAACTGAGTGAACACGTTATTGAACAAAGACCTCATAGCGAATCAAATTCCCATTAAAAACTTGAGTTGGTGTTGCGCCAGTTGTAATTTGAGCTCTTTATAGGGAAAGCAGATGCAGTATTTGCAGAATAAAACGTTTAAATCAATTAACCATTATTCATCCTCTCGCAATATGCTTAATAGAGTTAAAAGCTCCAGTTACACCGGGTGGATAATGCACAGCTATATCGCTAGTAAAATACAAAATTGTCTCTGAAATGTACTTCCTCAAAACCTAAAGATGTGCAGAAAATATTGTAAGATACATACTACACATTTTATGTCGCAGCCATGTTAAATCGTCTACTATTTTGTACTTTGTGGCCTACTTTGGAGTAGTGTAGGCCGGCTTGGATCATTGAACACGTTGGACCACAGAACGCTCTGCAATATACAACCGGCAGGAGTCATAGCTTAGACTCAGCTATGTACTCAGTTCAATTCGTGAACCTCTTGGCAAATTAACTAGTCAGCAGCGAGTCTTAAGTTGTCTTGGAAGCTCTACGTCGTACGCGACATCCAGTAGGAGACGTGGACGCCAAAACCTAGAAACACCTCCCAAGAGCCACATTGTGTTTTTATTTGATTTGATTGTCTGGACAAACACGGCTTATAATGATTTGCAGTATTGCAGCATGATTCCGGATGGATAATGAAAACAAACGGCCACACTGTACTAACGTTATATAACATCAACTACATTACAAATCCAACTAGGAGCTATGAATAGATCGAAGAATTCTGCCAGGAAGTAAGAGCTTAGCGATCTCCCTCCCCATTAAGAAAATTACATGAGCTCCTTCTCTTCATGAATGTGATCGATCTTGCTCTCAATCTCTCCAACTTCGCAGTTTTCACTAGATTTAGCCTTTGGACCGTCGAAGATATACGCAATATCCTCTAGTGCCGGACCCTTCGTCTCAGGAAACATCAGATATACCCCGATGAATTCAACAACGACCCATACCACGAAGATGATGTAGAAACGCCAGTGAATATTCTCTAGGCCAATCGGCACGGCGAACGTCGATAGGATCATGAAACAGAACTGCACAAAGTAGAAGAAGGATAGACCCTTCGTGCGGAGGTGGAAGGGGAGGATCTCCGGGATGTATAAGCCGAGATTCCCATTGAACCCGAGATTGTACGCTGGCGAAAATAAATAGAGGAAGACAACAACGGTGTAAGAAGCAGCCTTGTTTGTAGGGTCCTTGGCGAACATGGCGCTACCAGCCGTGATGCAGATATCAACCACCCACATGGCGCAGAGAGAGGCGAGGAAAAGCGTCCGCCGGCCAAGCTTGGCAGGCAGGGTCGCAAAGTATACCGCGCTAAACCAGGAGAGCATCTGATTCGTTGCGTTGATGAGTGTCTGTTGGAGATCCGAGGTTAAACCCACCGACGTCAGGATTGGAGACAGGTAATAAGACACGAAGGCGTTTCCAGACATTTGCGAGCTGATAGCCGCCCATACCATGATGAACAGTCGTTTTCGGTTACCTGGCCCCGTTACCAGCTCATGTAGAAACGAGAAAAGTGTTGAATCGGTAGTCGAATGCTCTGCACTGAGCGCACTTTGGATTTCAGCATATTCAAATCGTACGACCGCGTCATTCTCGTCACCTTCTCCGTGATACTTAGCCAGAACCGCCAACGCTTCCATGTTGCGCCCCTTGCTGATGAGCCAACGTGGAGATTCTGGAACGAACCATACAAACAACAGCTGTATGACAGATGGGAAGCCTTGTAGAGCCGACGGAATTCTCCACGAAGCCGTACCATCGATGCGGAAGGTTCCAAATGTGCACCAGCCAGCCACGATGGAGCCCACGGAGTAAAATGTAAGGAATAATGCGGTTGCCGTGCTGCGCTGTGCAGGATGAGCAATCTCTGTGATGTATGGAGCTCCTACGCCGGCCACTACGACACTGCCCGCGCCGATGATCACACGAGAAATGACGAACATAGCGATATTGATGGCACCTCCCTGGAGGGCCGCACCAAGGCAACACAACGCGGCTCCTGTCGCCAAGCCCACCCGTCGTCCCAGCCCATCAGCGATAGGGGAGATGAGGAAGACACCACCGATGCCACCGAGAGGATATGCTGCATTGAAGAAGCCAAGAGTTGCACCTGTGGGGGTTCCAAAGTAGTTTTGCCAATGTGAGACCGACTGGAGACCATTCATCATGGATCCATCGAAGCTATCGAATCATCACAAAAATTAGCCCTTACTATTGCGTGTTGGAAAGACATGTACATTCTTACCCTTGAGAAAAAATCGATAGTAGTGGAATCAATAGTAACAGGTTGAGTGTGCGAAGGTTGCGATGCCGCCACCAGTGCTTGGTGTCCAGACTGCTTTCCGGCATGGTAACACCTACAGCCGTGCGAGAATGGGTCTTGTGTGAAGCCATATTTGGCAGCTGGAACTGCTGAAGCGTGAGACTACAAGTGGCCGGGCGGAGGAATTGGGGGAAATTTCAAGTTCAAGCGTGAGTAGCGGAGGTTGTGAGAAAGCCTGGCAATTGAGAGGCTACAGAATATATAGTCATCTTTACCAATTCCCTTCAGCGCTGGTCCCTATATCCCCGCATATGTCGACCTACATGCCCCCGGTAGTCAACATGTCGAAGGGTGGATCATGGATCACGTGGAAAAGAAAGTGGCTTAAGCCGGGAAAGAAGAAAAGGACCGGGCGGAGAAAGCATCCTCCGATTATTTAAGCTGTAACATCCCCCGATGAGTACTGGACGGCGTAACTCCCTTCCACACACCCTTAACTTTCGGTGTCTTTTAAACCGAGCGAATGAGAAAGAGAGAAAGCTTGAGATCTAATGGGAGGTTCAGATTCACCAAGCAGCGTATCGTAAGTTTTCCTTTCTACCCCCGCAATCTGTAGAGTCGGATGCTGAGTGTACAGATGCGAACGCTGCAAGCAGCGGAAAACACGATGCGACCGTAGGCATCCAACCTGCCAACGGTGCGAGAGACTTGGGGTGAGCTGCGAGTATGCTGGCCGAAGAAAGCCAGGATTTCCCGCCGGCCATCGGCAATTGCTGGAGGAAAAACTTCGTATGTCGTTCAAACCTAAGAGTTCATGGAAAGAGATCCCCTGACCACGTTCCTATTATATGCTTCCAGGAAAACTTGAAGAAGAATTGCATAGTCTTCGTAATGGCGGTGGTGGTAGAAGAAGCGGCGGCGTAGGTACTAACTCTGACATGCATGACATCGATAGTTCCGAAATCCTCCAGGACCTGCGTGCACCTCGTTCTACAATTTACGAGGCTCCCGGACCGACATCGCAAAGGACTCGGCAAATAAAAGAGCGACAGCCTCCAACAGACCTTGTTATGTCGTTAACGTCCTTGTTCTTCCGCCATATCCATCCCTGGTTCCCCTTCCTGGACATCCAACGCGTATACATCGCAATGAGCGCATCATCGGACGATCCCACACTACTGCATTATGCACTCTTCGGCATCAGTTTGCCCTATTCTTTTGACTCCCGATTGGATCAAAAGTCCAGCGACTCCTATTGGAAATATTCCAAGCGCCAAATTCTATTGGAGGTTCTTGAAGAGCCCTCGTTCAATTCTTTAGAAGCTTTGACTGTCTTGATCTTAGATTTGTCGGGAATGACCACTGGACCACAGGTCTGGGGACCTTTAGCAATTGCCACAACACTCTTGGTCAAACTGCGCAACGGAGGTGGGCGAGTCTTCCGAACGTCTATTACCGAGGGTGACAGCAATGCGTTAACTAGCGTTGATTGGTTATACCGGCAAAAGCTGTTTTGGGCTATATATATGCTTCACTGTTACATTTATATAACAACGAGCCGTCCATCATGCCTAAAAAATGAACAGGTGGAGAGTATCCTCCACACCAGACAGCTCATCTGGCGAATACCGGCACCTGAAACCGTGCTGACGCCACATTTTGTTTGCGGCTATCAGTTGCTGCTACTCGATGTGTCCAGGAAGCTCCACATGCTATACCTCCAATACGCTTCTTTGAGAGAGGACAATGACACCTTTTTCAATTGGCTTGATCAATTCCAGACATGCTCCACGGAATTGACTAATTGGGTCCAAGGCCTACCACCATGTCTTCAGCTGAATACTGGGGACGACAGTGCGCTGAAGACCGCGGCGCTTAATTTTGTGCCTTCCATCGTCATGCTTCACGCGTACTACCATGCTCTGGTCATTTATACTCACTGCTTGCTGAGCGACCCACCGTACGAAGCGTTGCTTTCACAGCCGTTTGATGATGCACGAGCAGACAGCCAAGCTCGCTGCGTTGGCAGTATCAATATCTTGACCGAGATTGCCTCTAGCTGGACAGCTAAAAATTATGACAAGCTCGGATGGCCAATAGCATGGGCTGTCTGGATCGGCGCTCGTTATCTACTAGTCCAAGAGACTCATGGCAGACACTCAGCGCCAGAGATGTTTCCCATCTTACTGGATTGCTTACGGAGGATGAGTCCATATTGGCAGGTCAGTGGCAAGTACTGGAGGCTGCTTAAACAAGCTACTACGGAACTCCAAGCTGGTAGCGCGCCCAACGCACACGGCGAGCGGGGGATCCTCCAGCTGCTTGCGGACTACCGTATATCGACAGCGGATCTGGAGGATCAGTTCCGAGTTGACCCGATCCTACGATATGAATCCGCTGGGGATAACCCTGGTTCTGTGTCCAACAACATCTTAGATCCAGATAGACACCCAAGTTTGCCTGACGATAATTATTTTAATTTCGTAGACCAGACATCAGACAACTGGTTTCATGTTCCTTTGTTCGCTTCTTCGGGTTACCAGCAGGACTATGACCTGTCCCTTTAGAGCGTTGTGACTCGAGGCTTTTTGTGAATAACTGAGCAGATCAGCAGACAAATTTGTGGAGGCGTGGTAATAAAACTGAGCTCCCATTTTTCTAATTACATATTTTCTACGGATATACCTGCTATTCTAACTATTAAGTGCACTTCCGAACCCTCTAATGTGACTTCACTTTTTCTCAAGCGGAACTTGATTTCGTCC
Organism: Talaromyces sp. F31; assembly: GCA_037356135.1. Taxonomy (NCBI): domain Eukaryota; kingdom Fungi; phylum Ascomycota; class Eurotiomycetes; order Eurotiales; family Trichocomaceae; genus Talaromyces; species Talaromyces sp. F31. Next base: position 1,200,839 of record JAYXSF010000044.1, on the reverse strand, counting down.
AGGCTCTGTATGAGTATTTCTGGTTGGCATGGTAATTTGACATGAACCGGAATGGCTGTGGCTACGCCCAACGCTTTCATAGAAACTAATATTTCATCTAATGGAGTGACCTTCCATGACACCTTCGCCAAAGCCGTACTACCATTGTAGGGGAACGGTACGGTTGCTTCAATCTCTCGATAGAGACTCAGTCTCGGCTGAAACTCCAGGGATGTCCAGCCAGGTTTGTCCGGTCTCAGACCAATGACCTCAGCCATGTATTCATATATCGGCGCGCTTCCCCACGCATGACAATCGGAACGCTGCGAGACACTATCTTCTTCCCACGTGGACAAGCCCAAAGCTATCTGCGTATTCCACGGTCCCCAAAATCGATGGAAAGATTCCTCGTACAAATGGCCCCCGACCATACTCAACGCCCGTAGTGTATAGAAGGACATGGAGATAGAGGTAGGAGTTAGCAACTGGGCTGTCTCTGGGCTTAGAGTCCGCCGGAGGAGATCTTGTCCTTGCTTTCCACTTGATGCGCCGCTAAGCACTGCCCACACCTGATTGTGTTGACTTCGATGATGGCACTTATCGGAACTCGCTGTGATGACGGTGTCACTAAAGAATTCTCCGTCAAAACAGAACTTCTGCACTGCTTCAACCACCCGCTTTGAACGAAGAATGTATTCCTGTCCAATTGTGCCTCTTTCAGCGCATGCGAACTGCAATATGGATGCTTGCTGAAGGGTATAAGCGTACAGATTGTTGGAATATGTGGAGATTCCTGTGTGATTGACAGCCGGTGGAACGCCATATGGACGCCACGCCTCTGCCCAATCATGGAAATGCCATACCCCGGTCTCCTCTGCTAGCTTCACCAATCCAGTGTCGGAGTCGATCCGCGATTCGAAGTATGCCAGGATAGCATCAGCGACCGGGATAAAGGGGCGGAGAAAAGACGAATCGCCAAAAAACTTCCAGTGGTCGGCCAACATGCAGATCCAATACAGAGAGAAATGAGGGATGATTTGAGGCTGGTGTGTCGGTGCACGGCTTGAAGTTAGGCCTACATGAGGCTGAAAGGAATTATGAAGCTGTATTATGGCCTGTTTTGCAAGCCGGTCATCTCCCGAGATGTAATAAGTGAAAAGGGCAGAGCTTCGGGTATCCATTGCATACTGCAACTGTTCATACATTGGGCAGTCTTCGTAGCAGTCATGCATGCAATTTTCGAGTGTCCGAATACTGATGTCCCAGAGTGTCATTGCTGTGGCACTTTCATTCGGGTTGACCTTGAGGGTGGCGAGGACGTTGAGAGGATACTTGGCTCTTTGCACGTCAATACCTTTAAAAACAAGTTCAGAGGCGCTGCCAACTTCTATCGAGATCCTGACGAAACGGAATGTGCGGAAATGGAATGGTGTGAATGATTCGTCCACTTCCTCGTCATTCTCGTAACCAAGACTTAAACAACGGCTGCTGCCTCCAAAGACGTACGTATCTTGAGGCCCAAACAGAGACTTTCTGACATCGCAACGCTTGCTCTTTCGTCTCAGATATGGGACTAACTTAGGCGGATCTTCATAGCTCTCAGCGTACGTAATGACCACGGTGCTTCCTCCCACACGCGGCCGCCGAAAACAGAAGCGGAGAAACGCTGTTATGTGGTAGGGGACTTCGAGCTCCAACTCATGCCTGGTTCCAGGTGGAAGATGCACTTCTTGCCACGGTGTCGTAATGAGACTTCTCTCCCATGCGGTACGGTTTATGCAGCTCTGTATATTATGAATCGCGCTAAACTTTGCCATTTCGCACTGCAACCGCGGAATTAGCCGTGGGGAGAGTTTCCATGGCGGGGAGACACCAGTAGAATTCTGGAACGGGAGCAGGACCGCTGGTACCCAGTTCCAGTGCACGTCGGTTGTTCTGTCAATACTTTCGTAGATATGTAGAAAGTCATCTTCGGCTTGATCTACGCAGAGTATTGCCGATTGATCGATGGCGGCCTCCCACAATGGGCCACCCTTTATATCAAAGCTTTTGGGGACCTGGCAATCGACATGGTTTATATAGACTCCACCTGTAGATAGGCGGGGGAAACTGGTCGCAAAACTTGTGGCATAGAAGAAGCGCAGAACATGAATGCCAATTCTATTTTTTCCAAGCCGCAGGTAGGGGCTTATGTCAACTTCATCGTAGAACCAGAGACTCTGATCCCCCTTTACTGGTCCAACACTCACCAACTCCCTGTTAACATAGAGCTTGTATCGGGTATCGGCAGTGATTCGAATCTGACAACATTTGCTCGGAGGGATCTTTTCCAGTACAACATCTCGTCGGAAGTGCACGAAAAGACCTGCTGTCTCGGCACGGTTCTCGACGAAAGAAGGATGCCACATCCAATTGGTATCGAAAACTTCAGCTGCCATGGTCGTCCAGTTTCATTTGGAAGTTGGAAGAGTGAAGATGCGCTTGACGCTGTAATACGTGGGTTGCAGAACTGGTCTCTTCTTTTCTCTCATCTTGCCGATGAACGGGTTATTTTTCTTGTTGCATGGGGTCCGGATCAACATACACCGCGCTCACCTGTTCTCACGGAGCATGTAAGACCACGTAAAAATTCTCACTGGCTGCCCCTTCTGCCCGTTGACAAGAAGTCCGATGAGGTGAGATTCGTGGTATTTCTCTTGAATACTGACCTGGGAATTGAATGGTGGACTTCGGAGATCGCAGTAGAAAATCAAAGTTATACAGTCGGAAGCCAGCATTATAGAGCAGCTCAATTGAAATTCCGGCAAAATTAGCAGGGTCTAGACCGATCCCGCAATTGTACTTGAAAAACGTAAGCATTCACTAATCTGGTGGCCCCAACTGCAGTTTTACTCTTGCGGTCAGCCATAAGCTCTGACATTCCGCGGAATTGAATCTTTTGACCATTGCGTAAATGAGGTTGAAATTTCTTAACTCCTCATTATTAAATACAGCAGCGCTCACGTAAACGAGTCGCCTACATCAGCGCGAACTTGGAACAAGCATAAGGCAAATCTGTGCTTAGTAGTCAATAGCAGAGACTTTTTTTCTATTTCCACATTTTTTATGTCAATCTTAATTATCAAGTCCATTACTATTACTACATCACAATCCCTTTCATATCTACTTCTGCCCAGGAGAAACTCGACTTGTCTGCTCGGAGGTGAACTTTCGACCTCATTTCACAGAAAGGATATACGCAGGTTTTATTCTCGAACAAGCTATTAAAAACAGAATTATGCTTTAAAGAGTTTTTTTCGTGAGCGCGGGATATGACAACTGATGTGTCATCATGTATGATTTTCGTGGCTGCTCTTTATTTAATGTTTGGTCAGAGATATATCGCAGATCCATAAGTAATACACGAAATAAGGACCGGAAAACGGAAGACCTTTCTCGGGAATCTATAGATGAACGGAGACAGTTTTTTTGAGCCTCTTTAGGGGCATCATATGCTCTTGCTCTTATTCCTAGTCTCACATATGAAGATACTAACGCCAAACCCTCCACAATTCCAGGTTCTCCAGATTTCGCATCTCACACTTTCCCGCATGCACCTCGGTGGAATATAACCCGGACTGTGGATCATCGTGCTATTTAGAGATAACCACATGAGCTGACGATGGAGGAAGCGATGGGCATCACTTTTTCGCGCCGATCGATGCGTGTAATGGGATGCTTTATATCGGGACATATTTACGTAAAAAAAAAATATAAGTTTCTTATGACAGAACAAGCATTGTGAGTTAAAACCTGTGGGGGTTACCATCCCAAAGAAGAGAGAAAGAGAGAAAGGACCTAGACATGTTCAGCCCCTTCGTGTCTCTTCTTGGTGTGCAGCTGCTCCTGGCTCAGCAGGTAGTAGCTGTAGCATATTCTAACTATATCCTCGCGCCTTTAACTCGCACTCTCGTTCCAGAGACAGTTTACCAGTCCATTGGCTCTGTTAGCGACCCTCAAAATCTATGTGATTTCACGGAGGCAACCGTGACTTTCACTGGAAACGCGTCTGTTACCTATGATTTCCACAAAAATATCGCGGGTATCGTGACTCTTGAAGTCGAATCTGCGCTCTCGGTCGACTCTCAGCTTGGCATCACCTTTACAGAGTCTTCTTTATGGATAAGTAACACCTCCAGCGATGCGACAAGTGATTCGGGCCTTGATGCAATTCTTTGGTTTACTCTGGACACCGCCGGGGGAAAGTACACTTCTGTGCCCGCTCAAGGACGGGGCGGCTTCCGTTATCTTACCCTCATAAGCAATAGTACCTCCAGTATCACTCTGCAGTCAGTGTCCGTCAACTATACGGCAGCGCCCACTCAAGACCTACAGGGCTACACCGGCTACTTCCATTGTAATGATGAGCTGATCAACCAGATCTGGTACGCTGGTGCTTATACCGTGCAACTCGCTACCATAGATCCGAAGTATGGGAATTCCCTCACCGTGTTGGTTACATGGCCCCCAGCTGCACCGTCAATGTATGATGATTGGTACAGCAATTACACAATCACAAACGGCACCACTGCTCTGACGGACGGAGGTAAAAGAGACCGCTTAGTCTGGGCCGGCGACATGTCCATCTCACTAGAGACTGCCATAGTGAGCACTTACGATCTGCCCAGTTTGCGAAACTCTCTGGAGGCGCTCCTTGCGCTACAAACGGCTGATGGGAGATTTCCTTATGCCTCGCTTCCCTTCCCAGACCAGGAGAGTTTTACGTACCACCTGCACACGTTGATTAATTCGGCCAATTACTACCGTTATTCTGCAGACCGTGCCTGGCTTGTCACGTACTGGACTCAACTTCAAAAGGGCATCAGTTGGGCACTTGGTAGCGTAGATGGCACTTATCTGGCAAATATATCGCCCAGTGCCAGCTCCGACTGGCTTCGAAGTGGTATGGGCGGCCATGTAAGTGATTCCAATATTATCGTAATTTTTCAAAGCACTACTTAACGGGGACTGCGTTCAATAGAATATTGCAGCAAACGCCATGCTCTATTATGTCCTTAAACAAGCCATCAATCTGGCGGCCGTGGTTCAAGATTCAGTCTCGCTTGCAAACTGGACTTCTCTCGCGGAAAATCTCAAAGTTGCTGCGAATGCCCTGCTATGGGATGAGGCGCTAGGCCTCTACCGCGACAATGAGACAGCAACTTTGTATCCCCAAGATGGAAACTCATGGGCTGTCAAGGCAAATCTGACGGAATCCCAGTCACAGAAAACGCGTATATCTTCGGGGTTGCATTCTCGCTGGGGTCCATTTGGTGCTCCGGCCCCAGAAGCCGGATCTTCCACGGTCTCCCCGTTTATCGGCGGCTTTGAGCTACAGGCGCACTATCTCGCTGGAAAAGAGAACACGGCTTTGGACTTGATTCGTCGGCAATGGGGGTTTATGCTCCAGGATCCCAGCATGACCGGTTCTTCCTTCATCGAAGGGTTCTCGACCGATGGAAGCTTGCATTATGCTCCCTACATCAATGATGCCCGCGTTTCTCATGCCCATGGCTGGTCAACTGGTCCCACGTCTGCCTTAATGTTCTATGCCGCAGGAATACAAGTGATCAGCGGAGGCGGTGCGACTTGGTTAATTGCTCCTCAGCCAGGAGATCTCACATCAGTGGATGCTGGCTTAATTACCATTCTGGGTAACTTCTCTGTGACTTTCAATCGCAGCCAAAGAGATGGCGTATACCAAACTTTTACTTTCACCACCCCGATAGAAACATCCGGAACTGTTCGGATACCTGGAGCCAAAGGCGTCTTGGTTTCATCTTCGGGTTGCCAGGTACCGTTGGTTGACGGAACGGCCTCTGGGCTCCAGGGAGGGACATGGACTCTTCAATAGCGTCTTGGGCGTTACTTGCTGCAATTTACACCAGTCATGACCTCATGTTACCCCGAAGCTGTAATATAACGCTACCATCATGAATACCTGTTTATCTATATTTCCCTTTCGTTTACCTTTTTTCATAACCATTCCGCGCCCATCAGAGGGTAATGTGATTTTCTACCTGTCATCTGCCAGTCATAGTAGCACCTGTGCAGGTAATCAATTCTAGATCTAGCTTCCTTCGAGAAACTAAATACGCAAATTATTCATCTTGCTCTGGATACGAGTAAATGGCATCGGATTCGTTCTAATTAGCAATTCTACGCTTCTCTCACTAGTGGGGTTACAATTAAAATGAATCACTTTCAGGAATTCAAATTCCGCTTTCGTCGTCGGCCAAAGCTTTGCCTCATCTACCGTATGTTTCTATTTTCTAGGAAACAACGCTTCGGCGAAACAGCATCCGTCAGTTCGGTGAATGTTGGGCCGAGCACCCCGGAAAGAGTGAAGAAGCTCACTCCGCAATTCAGAGCTTCATGCGAGCAGCTGCACCTTATTCCTGTGGAGCTTGTGTTAATGCTGGAAATTTATTTTTAAACTCACACGTGTTTTGATTGCGGGGTCCTGATCAATTCAAATACGAAGCTAGTGTATCTGCTGCCTCAATAATGGGTTCGCCGTATCTATCCCCGTCACCAGCGTCGAGCAACTTGCTCATCAGTGAGAGAATCTCTCCTTGGCAACAAGTCATGGGCTGCCTTTCCTAGGAAGCGCTTCAATATATAAATCATCAGCGACACCATCTAATACCTCATTCATCTGACTGAACCCTCCCAGAGCAAAGCACACGTAGAAGGATAAATTTAGGGCCGAGCAGCAACAATGTTACACCTATCCTTGCCCGTTTGTATAATGCTCTTTGGTCTATCTCTGACAGCCAAGACATCCAATTTGCAATATAGTGTGTCCAGTAGCGTTCCCCGCGATGCAACACCGTTGGATTGCACTCCTGTGGGAGTTTCGTAAGTGCAGAATGCCCTTGAAATGTGATCATTACCAACTTTCTATTTCCTATATAGGATGGAATTTTTCATGTGGCCATCCTACATGACCAACATTACCCCACCCATGCAGTGTATCTCTCGCTTCACTGATATATATGGAGAGAAAATGCCCATCCGTATCGGAGGTACAACTCAGGACCGCGCGACATACGACCCGAACTTTGACGGCTATGTATCATATACTGTGGCGAACCCGCTAGATGCCCCTGATGCCTTGATATACGGACCAAGATTCTGGAATTTAATCAGTGGGCTACTATTTCTTTTAGCATATCTATTCCCGAGACTGACTGCTACTAATAGATGTATATGGGGGTGAAACGATACTGGGTAAGCAACTGTGCTGCTCGCATTTCTACAGTTGTCTCACTCATCTCCCAAGGATTCAATCGCGGCGATGACAATCGAAGCAATACCTATCTTGCTGTCGTTGATGCGAAGAAACAGGTTCTCAACCACCTGTGGGCTGTTGAGCTGGGGAATGAGCCGGATGGTATAGAAGCCCTCGTAGCATCTCCAAGACACATCAGTATATAAGATTTTAAACTAATTGTCAAACTTCTCTAGTCTACCTCTTGCAGGAGAAACCTGACGCTATCAGCCCATGGAATGCAAGTCAAGAGGGAGCAGATGCCGCTAACTGGGCGCAAGGCTTTATTGATGTGTGGCAGTCGCCCCTTCCGATCCTGACTGCAGGTTCCTACGCAGTCGCCTACGCCGATGACCCCTCATGGCCAAATACTGACTATCTTATTGACACGGCCTATAATGACACCGTCAAAGCCGCAGTTCGGGTCTATGTTGGCCATTTATATGCCGCTCCGCCTGAGAACAATACCCTAGCGACAGAAATGAATCATGCCAAAACGGTCTCGGATCTAGCCGTTTATGTCGATAGAGTGGCCACCGCTGCATCGGTCAATCAGTCATTTATTCTTGGTACCCAATATTCTCTTCTCTCCTACGTTGACTGTTCATGAGGAGTCATTCACTGACTGATGACGGCCGTTGTGCTGTGCCAAAGGGGAAACGAACTTCCATCCTTTCGATGTGGACATGGATGCAACCTTTGGCGCTGCCTTGCAGACCTTAGATAAGTCCTTACGCTCAGTGACTTTAGGGATCAAACGTTTGTTCTTCCATCAGGGAACCATCAATCAAGGTACACATTTACTTTCCTCCGTGTCTGGCTCGGGAACTGGCTGTAATGAGTCACTACCAACATCTATGAAGAGGAAATGAGAAGCTGACAACGCTCTTCTCCCTTTGCAGCGCTTTTCAACTGGTGGTCCGACAATCAGATCAATGCCCCTTTTTATGGCGGATATTTTGCGGCTCTCGCACTCGCAGGCGGAGATCACATTGTCGAATTGGACTCTGGAACGAGCTCATATGCCCAGTATGTTATTTATCGCCAAGGACGGCCAACAAAGGCTGTACTTCTAAACACCGACTACTACTCTGGGAGCGGCTCGCGGACTAGCATCAATATCACGCTCGGTGGCCTCTTATCTTCCAAAGTAAGAGCTTTGCGAATGACGGCTGCGTCAAGCGATGTAACCACCAACCACAATGGGTCTTATCCCACCATTGGAGGTAGGGGATTACCTATAAACTTTCTAGTCACAAAGTACAAGCTTTAGACTGATTTTCATAATTAGGTCAGTATTTCTCCAATATGGACTGCTCATCCATTGGCGCTTTGGAATATGAAAGTACCACCGCATCCAGGGGTGAGGTAACCATTACCATTGCTGCCTCGGAAGCGTTGTTGGTTTACTTGTGATTGCCGTGCTACGAGTTCGTCTCTTCACGCAAGGCCGGTGTTGAAATCCATTCTGGGGCTCATGAAATCTTCAGGGTTGAAGATTTAGTTCTTCAACCAAAACCTGTACGTGAGGACAGTCAATCCTAACTACAAAAAGATGCTTCGTTATCTTTGGGCACACAATTGGCCTAGGGTAGGAGATAAATTCCTTTGACCATAAGTTTATGTAGAAACGCTTACAAAAACATGATAAGAAGGCTGGACCTCTAAATATAAATTGGCTCTATACGTATCAAGTGTCAACCAGTGAGGGAAAATCGTAGGACATTCCTACTACTTATGTAAAGAATGTGCCATCATTGCGATTTCACAATGCACTTTTGTAAGGAATACGACTCGGGCCGCGTTTATGATTCCACTAGCATATCTTTGAACTGATTGGAAGAAGAATGTTCTGCGGATCTTGGACATGTCTGTCAGGAACGAGAAGCGAAAATCCGATTTAGCGCTGTATGTTGAGCGATAAAAAGGGCACAGGCGAAATTATGATGCTTGCAACTATTGTCTGCGGAGAGTCTGCGTCATACTAGATAGATCCTTCAAGCCCAGCAACACATTTTGTACCTTTTTCCTGAAGCAGGAGTTACCTGCTCTCCACCTCAGATTAGGCGGTCTTTTCTGTGATGGCCTCAAAAAGCCGCGTCGTTGAGCGGTTCTTCAGCATGGGTCGCGTATTAATGAAATGCGCTATCCGTCGCTGACGTATGGTTGGATGCTAGATTGGAATGCGAATATGTAGAAATTCACTGCGAGAGTTCGCGATCCACCTCGACGGTTCAGAGAGCCACGGGTGTGGTTACGCTGAATAATCCGATTCCGCCAAGGTACTTTCTATTCTTGCTTAAATACATTTGTAGAAGTGTTGTATCCTCGGTAGCTCCACTTCACAACAAGAACCACATAGTAGTTTCTTTTACAGATTAGGTGAAATGGCTTGCATCTCTCTCTCGCAAATTTCAAGACGTACTCGATCGTTTGGAGGTTTTGACAAGTATGAAACGGTGACCACATATCATCGATATCGCACCATACAGATAATTCCGACCCAGCTCAGCGTCTGACCGTACATTACAATGATGTAAGAAGGCGAAAATGGGCCCAATTAAATGGTGTCACGTATTCTATTTTCTGTCTTAGGATCCAGGAATATATTTTAATCTATTAAAACGCCTGTCTAGAGCAGCTTATGCTGTTAAATGAATTCAGAGTATGTTTCTGTGTCCGGAGATACTACAGCTAACATCATTGTTTGAGTGTCGTTTTGATATGACTTAGATGACTATCATCCTAGCGCAAGGTGGAAATTAATCCTTGGAGAGCGCAGCTGCATTAAGAAACGCGCTGCATGCGGCTCTCACGTGCACCAAGTCATCGGTTGAAGGTGTACTATCTGTGGATGAAATACGATCGATCTTTCAACAGGTGCAAGATACCCGGTCGCCACGAGTGAGAACCATCTTTATTGCGTCTCATCAGCGATAGTGCATAAATTCAATGGAATGGAAATGCTAGAGCTGGAAGACCTCATGTTGCGCTAGTTCCCCAAGATGTTCACAGGTGTCATGCAAAAATGATGCGATGATGCGTTTGGGCCGGCTATTTCGCTCTATATGTTACCTGTTCCGGACAGGCCTAAAAAATTACCCTTTCATGACGAGGGTAAGAGACTGAGTGAAATTGTCACAGTTAAGCCATTGTTATAGATAGATTCTAGGAAGCATTAGAAATAGAACCCTGAAGTTTTGAAAAGTACTCTGCGTCCTGTATCAGTAGGCACCATAGAGAAATCAAGAGTCGCTTATTCAAAGTAGTCATTTGACACTTTTGGCCTGATATCCTTAAGTATATGTCTACCGTGATGTGGCACTGTTAGGAAGGAATCTTTTACTTCCTAGGTCGTAATGGTCTATTTCCGGATAGAAATTTGTGTTACAGTTCAACATAGGGACGTACGGCTGACCTCGCAACAGGAATCACAAGAGCATGACATTGAATAAGCTCAGATGATTATAGATCAACAGCCACGGAGACGAATAGCGATGAATGGTAATCCGGTCAAAGTCTCGGCGGATTGAAGCTGTAGCTTGACGGCTTTAGTTGAATAATACTCCTCTTCTAAGTAGCTGTTATATGGGAGTCAAATTTGGCGGGTTGTAATTTTCCTATGGATACGATATGATGAGCTTGCTCATCGTCTAAAATGGCATGGTTTTGTAACCACACAAATTCTGATCTCTTTGCCTAACCTTGTAGCTTACGGTAGACTAACGGCGGGTGAAAATGTGGACTTTTGTCTCAAAGCAGGGCCAAACTTCATGAATGCCAGCAGAATCGTCATCATAGAGCAGCCAGACATCCAAGAAAAGTAGTGGCCCATTGCACTTTCAGATTTTGAAAATCTGGTTCGAAAAGAGAGGAAATGAGGTACAGACAATGAATTGAATGATGGGCTTTGCTGCGAACACAGACGCAGCGCTTCATTTGGTTAGCAGAGCGTGTTCATCATCTCAAACAAATGAACTTGCAAAGATAGATATCCATTAACCAAGTGGTTGAAGCATTGCAGAAAATGACGTAAATACCAATTTCAGTCAACGCACCTCTAGCTAATGGAGTCACTTAATGAATTGAATGTGTGAAGCTGTAGATTCTTTGAAAGAAAAAAGTGTGTGCGCTCAGAAGCGCGTACATTTATCCGTTGACAAAACTCATTTCAAGTAGAATCTAGCGTACGGTAAAAATCATCCAAATTGTTTTTGATATAGAGGTTGAACCTATAAGGAAGACAATATGCTCAGTCAAGAGCATCGGGAACGGTCGGCTGAAATTGTTAATGATTGTTTCATCCCAATCCAACCCAAGCTCCTCCTGTCGTGCCCGCGCATCCCAGTCATGGGATTTTCTGCGCAAGGTAGCTGCCTTTCTAAGAATCCTCACGAAATAGAGGCAGTGTATGTTTCTCTCTAAAAGACTAAACAGAACCCGATTTGCCAGGACTCTCATGATAGACGCGATTTACATAGTCCATCACCAACCCAAATATAAAATCGTGATGAAAGCTCCTATTAAGGTTGAGGCGAAAAGACCGACAAATACAACATAGCAAACATCGCGATTGCAACACCTTGGGTTTGATTGCTATAGATGTCGGCAAACACGGCTGGAACAATAGCGATAGGACTAGCCGCAAAAATCCTCGGAGAAATCGGGTCAACACGATAGTTTGGACGGACTTGCTACATAGTTGCGGTTCCGACTGTCAAGAATGAGTATCCAAATATCACCAGACAGATTTGCCAATATCGGTCGATCTACTCATTAGCCGGCGCCAAACTTGTCGGGCCTGAAGCGAACCCGAGAACGTACAAGATCATTCCCAATGTTGCAACTTCAGTGCTAATGTAAAACAAAGTTACAAAATAAGTGACCGCGGAGGAGTTGAGGATACGAGCTTGGGGGGAATATCAGCCCGAACTCAGTGGGTTAGAAATCAATGTCATAAAATCCACCCCCTGCCACATTGCCATGTCTATGGGTACATGAAACTATACGTATCGTTGTTCATTCTACGGCCTTACAATATTAAATATTACTGTACTACTCTTTGTTTATTTATACACTTATGCGGTCAACATCAGCAATTCTCTAACAGTATAAATTACCATATAGCGCCATACTGCATTTTTTTAGAGCTACATATGATACAGATCAACAGTACCTACGCATTAGGTCACGATAGCTCAGTTTAGATCCTAAACTTCTAGTCGCTTCGAACACTGTAAAATAATATATATTACATCTGAAAGCCTTAACTCCTCTTTTTATGGAGTAATGTATCATGTTATTAATATTTATCTTTACAAGTAGCGTTACCCACTAGAGTAGTTGGACTGCCCTAGCTAGCTGCGCTATACGCACTGTGATATGGGATGCAGCGAAATCAACACTTGCAATTCAAGCTCGGTAAAAATTCAAAGACTTCGTTTTCACATGCCATCTTTCTTATGGGCTGAGCTAACAAAGTACACCAATAAAGCTGTCTTGAATATGTCAAACGACGCACAGCTTTGCATGCTTTTTCGATTTTCTGTAATCTATCGCGTATACAGTAGACTGAAAGCTGAATTTTTAATTCATAATCAGTATCATGTTTAACACGCGCTTTACCTGCTCTCGAAACACGTCGGGACTTCTGGAAGGGTGACCGAGAAGATACTAAGTAATTTACCCCTGAGGCAATTTAGTAGTCTAGATTTCAAAAGTGCGGGGTAGCGCCATGGCTGGATTCTAGATAACAGACTTCTGAGAGGCTCAAGCAATCGTAATTGGCCGTATCAGGAAATTCAGCCCGCCGCTATGGCAATCGTTTAATAAATATTAATAATTAAGTTTTGCAAAACTTGTGCCAGAGTTGTTTGAGGCCAGTGCTTACAATTAGCTCGTGTGCCAGGATGATACTCAAAGCGATTACGAGATGTCAACTACACCAAGGTTGAATTCGTGCATAGGCTCGCTCAGATCCCCCTTTTTCTTGATTACTGTAACAAGCCTGAACGCTGCTGATCAGGGTGATTTTAGTGGAATCTGACTCAAGTGAAATCATGCTCAACCTACAACTCGCCTGCTATCCTCTCCACTGTTTCCTTTTTCTTTCTTTTTTCCCAGTGGCAAGGTTCTAGGCTTTAGGGCTAGATACTCTGATTGAGCATATAATAAGATGATTGACCTGCTCCCATCAAGTTATAACTAAATCCGGTCGTTTTTAATTCTCCTGCTAAGTTTTCTATACGATGAAATTAACCTTTTTTTGGTCTTTAACTCGTTCAATCGATGTCGGCAAATATGAATCCTAATACTACCCCTGCACTACAGCCGCCACCGGGTCAAGTGAGCAACCTCAGTGATCCTTACTCTCTCCGATCTGATGTGTACGTGGCGGCCGGCGTAGGGCTGGGCATTTCATCCCTCGCAGTGATACTGCGAATCTTCACGAAAGTCAGGGTGCTGCGCTGCATGCAACTAGAGGACTATGTATTGCTTTTCTCATTGTTAGGGTTTTTTGCGTTTACTTTCCTCATGATTCATGCTGTTCATTTGGGACAAGGCACACATCAATGGAATGTATCCGTGGCTCATCTCCAGCAAGTCATCCAGGTCCGTTTTATGCCTTCAATCGAAAGTTTCCCCAAATACCACCGCTAAAGGATCCATTCACAGCTTGCAAACGTTATTGAGATTATATATTGCCCGGTTATTCTAGGAGCAAAAGTTGCAATACTCCTGCATATGAGGCGAATGTTCATTGTGAAAAAAACAGGCAAACTGTTCTGGCTGCATGAAATTCTCCTATGGACAAATATTCTGTGTTATGTCACCCTAATGCTGACCTTCGCGGTCGCTTGCATTCCCCGTGAAAAGCTCTGGAAACCCGAGGTGCAGGGTCGTTGCATCTCGTCCAATGGTTCTCTCATTGGATCTTCCTCCCTGAATGTGGTTTCCGATGTTACCATATTACTGCTTCCTTTGTCCGTCATTCTACGGCTTCAGCTTCCTCTCAAAAGCAAGCTGATCTTAAGCACTGTGTTTGGCACAGGCGTTCTGTATGTTTGACACTTTTGTTTCCCTACAGGTTTGTGAAAAATCTGACGCATATATCGTATTAGGGCCTGCATTTCTAGCACCTTCCGACTAGTGTATGGAATCCGACTCACAACGACGGAAGATTTTACCTGGAGCATTGCTCCTGTTGGACTCTGGGCGTAAGTACACTCAGGTATGCTTTTTAAGACAAAATTGCTGACGGGCGGATTTTTAATCCTAAGGATCGGAGAGATATGCACAGTCATCCTAGCTGGCTGTATTCCCATGCTGCCAGGTTTTGTCAAGTTTGTTCGAGGTAAAGATGAAGCTCGATTGGGTTCATCCTTGCCCAGATCGCGTTCGAGGTGGCCTCACCTGAGCAACGCTGCATCAAAGCACCACCCTATTCCCAACGATAATTCTCAATATGGAGACAGCTTTGCTCGCATGGGGGCCATGACAGATGCACAGATTAGCGCATCAGCTCTTATCGATTCAGAGACAGAAGTGGTACCGTTGAGCATTATGAAAACCGTCCATGTAGTGACTAAAAGCAGTTATAACTGATGATTGATGGGCCGGCCCCTACAAATTCATTACTTAACGAATACCATATCTTTTTTGAGCATTTTAGAAGGCGCATGTGCAACACTTTATTCGGATCGATCTCAGTAGTGCAATAGATGAGCCCTAATTAACAAGTTTTGTGGTTCGAAAGTTCTTGTGCAGCCTCGTATTGAGATTGACCTAATTCCGAAGCTGTTTGTGCCACTCATTATCGCACTCGAGCATAGCCACCTGCAAATTTGTGTCAAAGTTTCCAGTCAGAGAGAAATAGCTTTGCTTTCATATGCTACTTTTATTTACTGCTAGTAATTAGTCAGGTGAAATACATCTAGTGCAAGTTTTAACTAAAGTAAACTTTCCTTTCTTTCTCTGAACAGTGTCTTATTCGCATCATCTGTCCCAATTTCCCTTTCAGATAAGACCGCAATCACCACATTATACTTTTCAACTTTGCGCGATGTATGGCCTTTCTATTCCAATGAGATGATTCTTTCTAGTACTAATCATTAAGTAAAGGTATTGCTGCAACAATTTCGTGGTGATGGTGCAGATCCAGCCAGCAGTGTAGTCATGGTGTGATCGACGGATTATAGCAGCCATCGTACTACACCGTCAATGCTCGGAGTTTGATAACGATCAATTGGGTATAATTTGGCCATATAAAATTCTATTATACAGCAGCAAGGAATCCTATAATGTTGGTTTCTCCTACAACTCTCACAAAATTCAATAATCTCATAAATCATATAATCTTCACACGGCCATGACCCATGACATTTCCCATAGGACTAAATCTAGTTCCTGTCGCCTGGCTGACGGCGCTTAAGTGTTAACATGTGCCAGAAGTCCTACTTATAGCCTTTTTAATAAGAAATAAGGCTTTAGGAAACATCTCAATGCTTTCCCGATTAGGCAATCAACAACAAAAACGACTGCAAATAAACCCCCCTTCGCAACGTGTAGGTGGGATTGGTCCTCTTACGTCCTGTCCTGATGTTGATATTCTCTTGAATGACTACCTAGTCAAGGAGTCGAATTATCTACCTCGATTATGAAAAATAACAGCTTACTTGTTTTGGAGTTGCGAGTCAGCTTGTAGTAAAGAAAGCACAGTGACGCTGACCTGAGACCGAGAGTACACGTAATTGGTGGTTAATCAGACCATGTTAAAATTAATTTTATTACTGGATAGATAGACAGATACGTATATAACCAGTCTGTCTCTGTTACCCATCTCCGCTTTGAGAGTTACAAGACTTATGAGTGAAGATAGAGTAAAGAATGTACAGAGTAGACAGAAAACAAAATTCCAATTTAGTATAAAGTTGCAACTTTAAAGTATTATGAGTACAATGCCTTACAAATAAACTATTGTAGCGCGACCTTGATGACATGGTCGAGATCCTCCTTCTGCAGTCCTAGTTGCTCGAGTTTCGCCAACTCAGCTGCGTCTACCTTGTGGCTGAAGTCGCCGCCGTGGCCCTCTAAGAAGTGCGTGACGAAGAACTTAACAAAGGGCGCAAAGCCGTCACCCTGGCTAATCTTTTCCTCGTACTCCTTAGCCACCTCATTCACATCCCGCGTCTGGATGTCCCAGTCCGCCTCCGTCGTGCCCGTTGCGCGCACAACGGCGTCCAGGATCTGCCGCTGCGTTAGGTGAAATGAGGGTACGTAGACAGCCTTGTTCTTGTACTTGGCGAGATCAACCTCTGGCAGGCTCAGCACCGCGGCCGTTGCTTGACCAGTGTGCGCGATAGACGCCGTGCTAACCTTGCCACTGGCGCCTCGCCAGATAGTTGCCTTGCGAGCTTTCGCGTCGATACCCCAAAGACCAGGGACAATGCCTCCATCAAGCCACGGACCAGCGGCGATAGATACCCAGCTGCTAACACCGAGCTTTTCAACTAGGTCGCGGATGGACTTCTTTGCGATGAGCAGCCCATTCTCATTCACAAGCTCTCCGGCGAAGGGGTCGGGGCCAAACTCAGATGGGAAGATCCAGGGCACGCCTACCTTGGCGGCCGCACGGATTGCAGGCTCCTGAAGCTGGACAAGCTGGGGCAGAGGTGGCATGAGGACGAGGGCATCTTGGCCTTTAAGAACTTCAGCGAGAAATGCTTCGTCCTCAAGATTTCCCTTCTTAACAATAACACCTGTCGGAAACGTGCTGGTAGCTTCGGGTCGCTGAACGGTGGTGATAGTGTGGACGCCCAGCTTAAGAAGGGTATCGATGGTAGGCTTTCCGACCTGGCCACTAGCGCCAATGAAGGCGATCTTTCGTCCTTGGATTGCTGGAGCCATTTTATATCACGGAGAGATTGATGCTGTAAAACTGGTAATGGAGATGTCTTGTCTTCAAAAGAATAAGCTAGGTGAGCTGACTGGTATTTAGTAGTACAAATCGCTTTGAACTCCAGGTCATGCTGAATCAAGCTGGGCTTACCCTCTTTTAAATATCTCTTCGAGCCAAGGGCAAAGTAATGGCAGGTCGAAGTTTGGGTTTGCTTACAAAAATTGTGCTTTGTAACATGGTTAACTATCGATTTCTCATTTTCGTCATCGAAATATGCGATTAGCTGAGATATACCTCACAGGAACGGCTATTGCGGACACGATTATGGCAGCGTATTGATTGACGGGAAGGCTGACAGGAACGGCTATCGCGGATGCTGTTACGGCAGCGCATATGGCCTCCGTTGGATTATCGACTGGTCCTCGTCATACGGTCCCACGAAACCAAATCGAATACCGTACAATACGATGTTCCACCCAATGTCTCCATGCCATATGTACACGCCTTGCGCTTGACATGAGTAACCGCTAGTAAAAAGTAAGCTAGCTTGCTGTGTAACTAGACTACGGGGTAGTGAAAGCGTAGATCGCACAGACTAACGGAATCGATGGTTCGCTTACCGACTACGTTCGAAACTTCGTTATGGACTTTTAGCCGTGACTTTGATTGGATGTTATTGAACTACGTGGCGAAGTCTGCTCCGGCAACGTAAGTTCAATCTCGTCGTGTTGTAATTGTAAGAAGTAATTGGTATTGGTAACTACCGAAGTTCGTAGGTCCCGGGCTGCTTTGTAACACGGAGATATAACTCCTGTGGGCACGACGTCTCGACCAATGGGGTCTCTCAGGTTGCCGTTCTCCGCGATGACACTCGCGGTGCAGCCCAAAACTCCCAGTTCGCGGCTGCTAAATTCTCATGGACACATGCCGCCGCCCTCGCTGGACGTTATCCCGCAATTACCGATACCATAAGGAAGGAGACTGCGGACCTTTGCAGGCTCGTACAATAACGTCTCTTCTCAGCCCGACCATGCCGCAATTGAATCAGTCACCCTCAAATCCGGAGATTGCGCGATCCCCTTTCAATGTCGGGCCGTCCTACGATCGCCCAGAGTTTGTAAATGCAGATCCGTATTTATAATTGCTAGGTGCCTCTGAAAAAAGAATAAGTTGGCACTGTGTAGCTGTCGATATACACCTGACGAATACGTTCTTCTTGGTCTCTGTCACTCTCAGCATTGCGAGTATTCAAGCAGAGTTCTCCATCCGCGTCGCTTGTCCCTTTAATATCACCCGGCCGCGCAACTCCCAATGATAGATCTCAAAGATGAAGTCCAGTTATCAGACAACAAGACCCCGATGTCAAGATGGCGTGGCATTATTCGCAGATTCGCTCCATCGTATGTCCCATCGATACTCCAGATTACTGATTAACCAATAATGACAAGTATGCATCGAACAGATGGTTTGCGATCGTCATGGGGACAGGAATAATCTCAATCCTCCTCTTCAAGCTCCCTTACAATGGCGCATGGCTCTATTGGATATCAGTGGCCATTTTTGTCATTGACATCACACTTTTTGCGGTCTTTTCCTTAATTACGGCTCTACGGTACCTCTGCTATCCGATCCTTTGGCGTGCCATGATCACTCATCCCGTTGAGTCCTTGTTCTTAGCAACCATTCCGATGAGCATAGGTATTATCGCCCAAGGAATCGTGAACATTTGTGTACCCGCTTGGGGTTCCTGGGCTGCAACTCTGGCATGGGTATTGTGGTGGATTGAGGTTGTCGCTTCTGTTGCGATCTGCTTCTACATCTCGTTCAATATGTGAGTGTCACTTTTTTTTAGCGGCAATTAGACGGCGCATGGGCTTACGAGAAACTCATTTTACTAAATTCAGTATGTCCATCCATAAGACCGACATCGCGTCCGTGACACCTTTTTGGCTTCTACCTATCGTCTCTACTATAATCTGTGCGGCCACCGGCGGCATGGTTGCAGGCGTACTACCGAGTCCTACTCACGCTCTATGGACCCTTATAGTCAGCTACATACTTTGGGGAATCGGCATCCCGCTCGCGCTCTTTACCCTCATTCTCTACTACCACCGCTTGACACTCCACAGCATCCCGCCACCAGCAGTTCTTTCTTCTATATTCCTGCCTTTAGGTCCACTGGGAGAGGGCGGATTTGGCATCATGCAGCTGGGTGCTGTCTCTCGAAACGTTTTTCCACTAACAAATACTCTATCTCTTGCATCAGATGCAGGAGACATCGTCTTTGTCTTAGGATTCTTCACGGCGCTGTTAATGTGGGGATTCGCGCTTGCATGGCTGTCCTGGGGAGCTATGGCCTCTGCAAGGACAAGGCCCCCCTTCAACATGGGCTGGTGGAGTATCGTCTTTGCGATAGGCGTTTTCCTAGGGTCTACTATTACCTTAGGCGAAGAGATGGAATCAAGGTTTTTTAAAATGTTGGGAACAGTAAGTTACTTACCGTTGACAGCTTCCGCGCTCGTATGTGAAATTACGGGTTTGCTAACGTGTCATTACTCGTAGGTCTGCACAGTCATTCTCGTTCTCTTCTGGATGGTAGTATCCGCGTTTACCATCCGCGGCACCATTACGGGCGATTTACTCGTTTCTCCTAGCTTGAAGCAGCTCGAAGATGAAAGCAGTGTTTGATAACCATGCGTCCTGGTGAATTAACCTGGATGACTCATCTTATCAGGATATGGAACAGTCACAAATAGATATAGCTTCTTTCAAAAAACTATGATTTATTAGCTTTCAAATAGATCTTACCTACTAGGACGTTTAAGCGTTGGGTTTTCATAAAACTCATGGATTTCGGCGAGTGTCTTTAGTGCCCAACTAGACCAAAAGGTGATGGCTGAAATAGATATCTAGTCAAGTATGATATATACGGAGCCGATGTCCTAACAAATCTTAATAATGTAGGTAGAATGTCAATCGCAGTTCAGCGAAGAAAACGCCGACTTCTTCATCATAATCGTCGCTTTGGCCCAGTCATGATCCTCAAAAAAAAATCAGCAAACACAAGAGCTCACGGCAATAGGAGTAGTAAGACTAACTTCGTATTGGCAGACACAATCGAGTGAAATGTCTAAGGACAGTTAGAATTCGTCGGGGAGGTATAACAGCTCAACACGGTATGATGATCCGTTTTATGAGCAACGGCTCCGCGAAATCTACATCGGATCGCCCATACCGTAACGTTCTTCCGCAGAATTCATTTCCTACTCGACAAGGGAGATGCCCGAAAAAAAAGTTGTCCGTTATTCTCAAACTCCCAGTTATTGTAGTGGTTGACATTCCTTACCAGTCTTTATGAGGGCGTAACTTGGAGCTTTTACCTACCACCTTCAAAATTGCCGACCGAACAGCGGGCGGGCCAAGCTCTATTCCTAGTGAAAGTTACTCCGCGATTCGCGAATCTCGCTCAACGCTCTTCCCTTCTCCATGCAGACGGTATGATCAAACAATAAAAAGTTCTCTAGTTCAAGATGTCAAATTCGTCAGAGCTAGCTTTGCAAGGTATTCCTGGTGCACCACAAGAGAGAATCACCGATCAGGGTGCGCAAGGTGTGCGCGCGCCATCTGCCGCTTTTGATCCCTCGCTACCGGAGGGCAGTTTGGACAAGCGCATCTCTTCGGAGAATGCGACAGCACAAAAAGCGCATCGTGCAAGAAGGGCCTGTGATGAATGTCGTGGACGGAAAATTCGATGTGATGGGCGACATCCTTGCTTGCACTGTAGTGCACTGAATCTTGGTGAGCCATGGCATATACCGGAAGTACCAGTGTAGTTGGCCGCTTGATGATTGAACCTAGATTGTACCTATGATAAACCGGACAAACGATCTACGCGAATTTCACGGCGGGAGGTAGAAGATCTCGCGTCTAAGCTTCAGCGAGCTCGGAATCTTCTGTGGGCTCTTGCTCCGAATCTTGATCTAGATGACCCTCATGTAGATGCAACTGTGCTGAGCAAGCTTCAACTCCCGGCCTCTAACACGAGGTCGCCGGTAGCTACTACTACCACGCTATCAGAGTCTTCTCATCAAAGCCCGCACGGTCCTGCGGGCCCTGACCAGGATGCAAACTTGGCAACTGTACTTGAGGAAACGGGGCGACTAGGTCTGGATGAAAAGGGCAATTGGAGCTACCAAAGTCATGGATCATCATCTGCATTCGTGCGACGCCTGGGCGAACGATTTGGTGACATGTCCGATCTCAATATTGAAGACAAAACGACAAACCTTCGATTGGGTGGCACCCCCGACATTTTTGAGTCACCAAATCGTCTGATGAATTCTGCATTCAAAAACTCCTCAGGTGAATTTATTTCACTTCCACCACGAGAGATTGCCGTCGAATTGGCCACTAGTGCCTTGAATGAGGCCTGTGCTCTATTCAACTTCGTGCATAAGCCAAGCTTTTTTTCTATGCTAGAAGAGATTTACCTCCTGAATCCTGCACAATACACCGATAAGGAGCATAAATTTCTGCCACTGCTGTATTCAATTCTGGCTCTGGGCTACCTATTCTCGCGCAATGAGCGGGTTCACTTTGGCTATACACATGCCATCTCTGAAGGGTATGTATGAAACCTAAAAATTGTTTGCCTGTGAGTCTTACTTATTTTATTAAGGATGAGATACTTCACTGCGTCCCGCCAAATGATTGATATCGCGCAGTGTCAAAATATTTTCGCTCTACAAACGGTTGTATTCATGACTTTATTTCTACACTCGTCGGCATCTATGCCTACTTGCCATTCATACATCAGTGCAGCCATGGCTGCCTCTCTACAAATGGGTCTGCACTGTTCCCAGCCAGCAGAAATGGACCCAGTTGAGAGGGAGACTCGAAAAAGATTATTCTGGACGATCCGTACCCTGGAGACGTACATTGTTGTAATTCTCGGCCTCCCAAGGACCATTTCGGACGATGATATTGATCAAGAAATGCCGCTTGAAATTGACGACGAGTATATCACGAAAGAAGGAATTTTTCCCATGCCTGAAGGGCGGGTCTCGCTAGTAACGGCATCCAATGCACACATTCGACTAGCCCACATTCTAGGTAAAGTCTCTACAGACGTTTATCCTGCGAAACGAATGCAGAAGGAGGCATCTCAAAAAACCAGGGCATATATCGTCAATAACGCAAAAGTTCATGAGGTCGAGAACGATTTGCAAAGCTGGATGATGAGTCTCCCAACACATCTTCGACCAGGTCCGAGTGCATCGAAAGATCTAACAAGGTATAAAAAATTCTACTATATATCAAACATTCAAATCGTCATCACCGCTAATATTTCAAAGAGTCCAGCATCTTCTACGGCTAGCATTTACCCATGTCCAAATAACTCTTTACAGACCGTTCCTCCACTACATCTCCCAATCTCGCGAGGGCAACCTCACTAGCAAGCAGTGCTACGCATACGCAGCCGCATGTGTTGATGTCGGTCGAAATGCGATATACAACGCCAGACAGATGGGAAAGCAAGATATTCTTACCGGTCCATATTGGTTTTCGATTTATACAACATTCTGCGCAACGCTGTCTCTAACGTTTCATGTATGGGAGAACGCTGAAGTTGAGAACGCTTTGGAGATAATCAAAGATGCCGAATATGGCCGACATGTGCTCACGAGACTGGCTTATCAGAGCAAAGCTGCAGAAAGCCTTTCGCAAACATTAGGTGTGAGTTTGAGACCAGAGATATATATCATAGCTAAAATGGGGAGCTAATCCTAAGACTAAGATCATTTTTACACGGCTACCTGATAGACTTGGGAATGAGAAGCAGAACGCGAAGTCGAAAATGACCGCGCAAAGAAAACGACCGCAATCTCCGTCTCGGCCAAATCCTACGGAGACGCAGCTGCAGAACATCTTCCTACAACAGGATCATTCGGCCACAGATAGTCAAGATCTTGAACAGCTGAATATCGTCGGGTATGATCCGCTCGACATAAGCCCTGACCTGAACTTCAATCTTGACCCAACTCTTTGGATGTCTAACCAAATTTTGAATACGCCCCGCTCATTCACTACGCGCTTTCTCGGTCCAGACTCGATAGAAGAGATTTTTGGTTCCGCTCAGCTAGCACCAGGAAATGATTTGCCAGACTCGTCACAACCGAGAACAGATTTACATCTGAATTTAGGACTTGACAGCTCTACTCTTGGTATGGACCTGAGTACTCCTACTTCATCCCATACTTTCTCTTCTCTTGACCAGTATGTCAGTATGCTTAACTTCGATTTTGACGGTGAAAATGGCAAGTTGCTGGACCAATATCCTCATGTTTAAGGTCATACTGCCATTGACGGTACTCTAGAAAATATAAATTATAAGAGAAATAATAAAAAATGAAAAATGGTTAGATCTATAACTAATTAAATAGAAAGAATACTAATAGATAAAGTAATTGTAACATAATAATACAGAGTAAATAATAATTTAATTATAGATGTATGCTATAAAGTACTTGCTAAGCTTATTACTATTAGAAACTAAGAACTTAATATGGAAAATCTAGGATAAGATAGAGTAAAAGTACATACTAGAGTTATATAAAAATAATCGCTTAATTCTCTATTTTAGATATAGGTGGGGATCTATGCTCTTAAACATCTATGTGGTTGTGTGTCTAACTGGCGTTGTGCATATCTAGATCACGCGGTTGCGAGTTGGTGAGTCCTGATTCACAAGGCACCCATGCTCATGCCTGAGATCGTAGGCCATCAAGATCCGCGCATTTGGATTAGTTCTCTGGATCTCGCGATATAATTAATCCTTACAGGTAGCCTATAGAAACAGCTCCACGTTGTAGAGAATGCAGTACTGTAAAACTTAATATTCGCATACGTATATAAATGTGTGTTCCGGAACACCCTAGGCCAAGCATGGTAAAGAAGATCAAGTCTGTAGCTCTGGCGCTTCATCAACCATACATGAATTTACGAAATATCCCCCGAGACTCTTCCAAAGAGAAGCGATACGCAGGATCTGGGCTAGAAGAAAGAACATTGCCCTTCCAGAAAAGCGGCTACCATCGATGGGCTAAGGCCAAAATGATTAGCTTGGTCTAGTCATCAACGGGCGTATTGTATGGTTGGGCAGTGACAACTGGGCCTTTGGGACTTACTACGACAGTCGAACCACCACTTTTCTGGACCCAAGTAAAGCCCCGAGGGATCATTTCCTTCTCGTAATCGTCGCAAGCTTGGGTAATCTCATTCAATGTGCGTCGATGCCTGTCTTGGGACTTGGTGGCTAACTTCTCCAACAGTGGCAGCGCGACGGCCACATCCTGCATTGCCTGATTGCCGCCCATTCCCCTGACATGTCATGATGTGTCAGTCCAGTTCAGTTTTACTACGTAAGGGTGCAGCATACCGTGTTGGAAGCATGGCATGCATAGCATCCCCAATAAGCCACACCCTAGAGTGACCCCGGGATGAATCATTGTGTGTCTTAACTGCCCGCCTCCAGTTTGAAGGTGGTCGAGAGCTTACTCGAGCCTGATATATATACACATCTGATCCCTTAACCAAATTAATAATTTCGTGACTATAGCAGGAATTAGAAGGATACGGTGCATAAAAAGGATGCCTGAAAGGGGAGCTGTGTGTTTTTAGTCGAATATAGACGGGAGCTACTCTTACTATTGTGGTGCCCAGTGCTGTACTGAAGTTGTGATGAATGTCCACTTCTCGTCGTTCGTCCGATCTTTCAAATCTGAGGGACACATTTCTAGCGGTAAATGAAGACCAAACATGCACGAAGAGAGCTGATCATCAATACCAGTATCAGTCGTGCTGAAACTGTCATCCGAAGATTCAATTCGGTCGGGTAAATAAGCTAAGCCGGAAATGAGAAACAAGGGTGGAAAAAGGCTAGAAGTTAGGTCTTATACTGACCACAGAAAAACAAGGTCTTATTCTCTGCAAACGCCAAGACAGGGATCTCCCGCAGGCGTCTGCTCATTTTCAGATATTTACTGGTAGGGAGGTCAGCCTTTGTCACCATGCTCAGGTGACTCGTAATTGTGCTGAGGTTATTCAGGCCCAATTGCACGTTGATCTGTACTGGTACAGTTAGCGTGATGGGAAACGCCTAGCTCATTTGCCGAATGGTGTCTTCAACTTGCCTTGGAGTGGCTGCCATCTGCCCCTATGAGTATGTCAGCTTCATCGGACGAGCCACCAGAGAAAAAGACGCGGACACGCTCCTTCTCAGTGCCTTCGCCAATAATTTGGTATGTTTGAAACTGAGCCCCATAATGAAGGACGCCAGCTCTCCAGAGAGGCTCTGCAAGAGCGTCGCGAAGAAGAACACGATTGATAGGAGCCGACTTGCTATACGCTTCGAAGCGGCTCAGATCTAGCAACTCACGAAACTGACTATCATAGCATACAGGAGCCGCGCTTCTTGAGCCGCCAGCCCGACCAAACTTTGAGACCACTGCAGCAAGCTCAGATCGAGTCAGACAGGCTCTCAAGCCTTTCAACGCCGGCGCCCCCAAGCGAATCTGATAGCCTTCTCGCTTACTATTGCGCTCGAGACGTTCATAAACGACCACATCGATACCCTTTTTGTGGAGCCCATTGGCGAGGAGACTTCCAGAAAGTCCGGCTCCAATGATGATGACCTTGAACGGGGCTTGCTGTTGACTCATGGCCGTGGTGATTGATTTCCTCGCAGATTTCACTGGAAGGGCATTTGGGTTCAATGACTGTTATTTAACATAGCATTTGGATAGCTAAGGGTATATGACATCCGCGGACAATTTCTAGCTCAGAGGACTTCGACTGTTTTCTCCAGTGTCACAAAGCGCTTCGGAAACCCCACGGTTTGCGTAGGGAGAATCTCATACAATCATGGCACTTGACTCGGAGCTGCCTTCAATGTGGGGTGCTCCGTCACGTCGGAATCCCCACCCGCTCGGCATCGCTGCGGTGCCTCAACCTAGATGCGTCGGTATATTTAGGTCTCGCGAGGTCAAAAAGTCGATTTTAACCCGAGACTGAAACCACATCGTCACGGCGCCCTATTTCATAATAATCAACATGCAGCTGCCGGAGACAGCGGCAACGCTTGAGTGGTTTGGTATGTCGCTCCTCGCCTGCAACCTTGAAACATGCTCAGTCTCCCTAACGAACGTCACGATTATTTTCAGGAGCAACAACATTTCGACTCAAATTTAACGGATTGTCTATATTTCTTGACACGTGGCTTGACCGGCCTGCCTGTCTACCTAAGTATCTTTCTGTCGGCGATGTGACCGAAGCAGACTATATTTTTATTTCTCACGCGCATTTTGATCAGTAAGCATCTAAAAAGCTGCACGATCTGGATGTTCAAAAGTTCTAATCCTCTCAAGTCTTCCGGGTGCGGATCGAATTGCTCTCAATACCGGGGCCACTGTAGTGGGAAACTATGAAGCAATCCGCTTGATGCGAGACGCTGGCGTTCCCGACTCACAATTATTGCCCGTCTCAGGCGGCGAAAGACTCCCGCTTTTTTCGTCTTCGGTACGCCAGCAAGCATCAAGGGGTGAGGGGAACCTAGCTGCGGGACCTCCGGGTGCTCCTGCTCTGCCGCACCCCTCCCTGGCAATTATGTCGGTGCAGGTTTGGCCCTCTCTTCATTGTTTGATGCCAGGAAAGCCTGGGGAAACACCGGAAGTGATAGACACCGGTAGCATATTCAGGGGTGAAGCAAACCCTTACATCTGCACAGTTGATTTAAACCGAGGAATGCAATATGGATTGCTTCGGACTGGAGATCGAGTACCTGTGGGAGACAGGGACCCCAAACTCCAGTCGTTCATTGATTATGTCAACGATCGCAGCCAGAACGTCTTCTCGAGTGCAGATGGCGGTCAGTTGATGTTCAACTTCCTGTTTAACGGCAAGGCACTTCTCTGGAATTCTCACCTGGGCGCTTATGAAGGTATCATGAAGGTCTTAGAACCGAAACCAGACGTTGCCATTCTCGGAATTGCCGGAAGAGGAAATCTGAATGGTCGTCCTTTCAACGGTTCAGCAGCACAGTTTGCGCTGAACGAGATACGGTGGCTAGATAATCCACAGATTGTGATTTGGTGTCTCCATGATGAAAGGCAAGTTTTCGACTCCAACCATACCCTGATATTGAAACTAAATTTGGCATTTCGTGTTTCTAGTCCCATCAAACCATTTCGAATTGATACAAGGGCAGCAACCGAGGCAGTAGAGAAAAACTCTACTTCTCGCGTGAAACACCTTGTGCATCACGTTCCTTTCCAGCTCTTCGATGTCTAGGGGCTAATAGCAGAATACAGAGGTTTTAGCATTGGAATCGAAATCATTTGAAAAATGATCCGAGACCCACTAAACGTTGCAGAGAAACAACTTCTCTCGCAAGCGCTAATATTGATTCGAAGAGAAACTCTCTCTCAGTACCTACTAAGCTAAAATATGATATGTACCTGATACGCAAGAAATTTATCACGTACCACACAGTATTAGAAGGAAACCCGATAAATGGTATGATATTAATTACCTTCAAGCTCCTATACATGGCTGCATCACCCCTAGTTATCCTCTCTGCTAGTGGATTCAAAGCGTTGAATTCTCAGAGCCAGCGAAGAGATGTTGTAATATGTCTTTAGGCTTGCAATTTCATGGACCTGTATCGGGTCCCGGGAGAAAGGACAACTTTCATGAAAGTTTGTCTTGGATCAATTTACTCGCCTGCAATGATCAGATGTCGCCTATACCTTCAACGAAGTTGCAATCATAAGCAGTACCGGACACGAGTATCCTCTCCAAGGCTCTTGCAATCCCTTTACCAATCAAGGACCAAGATGATTGGCGATTCAAAATCCGGATCGCTTCACGAAGGAGCAAACGTGGTGCCTCGGGTGCCTGCAAAATACCAACGCCAGCGATAAATACGGCGTGCTGACCGTCGCTTGCCAACCAATGCAGCCGGACGTCATCATCCATCTCCTCGTCGATGCGGAGAGGTCGGCCCTGCCAATCCATAGGGGAATATGCATGATCCCTCAACCTATCTATTCTCTTCGCATAAGACCAAATGAAAAGTGTTGCAACGAGAAGGCAATGAGGGTCGCAAAAGGTCGGTCGTGGCTGATTTCGTATGAGTCGAAAAAGAACAGCCGCGTGCTGCAGAAGTTGCAGCGCTATGTCTTTGTTGGAAAAGACCTGGGACAACTCTCGATTTGCAGCATCTTGATCCTCAGTGGTAGTTGCCCAGCCGGAAGCTCGGTGCAAGAGATTCAAATTCACTTTCTGAAGAATGACAAGAGCATGGAGAATCTTGCGTGCTAAAGGAATTAAGCCTGACGTCCGGGGTGGCAAAGATGGAAGCCTGCTAAAAAATTCCAAATGGCTTTCAAGAATGGCGTCTGCTGCACTGCCTCTAAGGTCAGACGAAGCAAGATTAAAGAGACCGAAAGAACGCAGACTTACAACTGCCGGCGGATTCCATGGATTGGAAGGAAGCCCGACCTCTTTCCCTCACAGAATGAAGAGAGCATCGCTATAAGCGACGCAAAATCATCCATAGATCTTATATTATCCTTCATCAAAATAGATGAGCCAATCAAAGCCAAAATATCGCGACCTTACACTGGCATTAGCTATCAGATTTGCAGAAAGAGAGTAAGTCATGATTTTGGACAAACCTGGATCGAATGCAATAGATTCGTGAGAAGAATTGATTCTGGGCCATTCAGTGGATTCAGGCGCGTTCCAACAATCATCTTTGCATGGGAGCGGAGCAGGAAGTTCCCAAATAGCGATTATAGGTGACATGTTGAAAAATATCGACTGGAAACATTCGAGCACTGGCAATTCCACACAGTTAGCAATTAATTACACGGCTATTCTTGATAAAAAGCTCCTTCCTACTCCAAGTGCAGTATATAAGCCTTCGCCAGGATTCATCAATGACCCATGTATTCCAATTCGTCTTGTGACCAACATGGTCTTGCGGCTTGTTTCTGGCGAGTATGGTGCCGCCTTTGGAGTAATGGAGGCGACATTGTGTAATAAGACTATTTCGGTGGTGTTGCAATTTTAATAGCTCTTTTTTTGTCCCATGAAACATCTGGCAGAGATTGTAAACGCAAGTAGCCTGGGATATCGAGAGGCTACTCTCCAGAGGGAGTTCAGGGCTACTCTAGGAGAATGAATTTTAGTTTCCTTTTCCAATGCGCAAATGTGTTCATTACGATAGTTTTGCTCACATTCTCAGCCAGTGCAAGTTCAACAAATTGTAATAGACCATCCGCAAACAGCTGCCGGTTGCTGATCTGTGAGTGATGACAGCCAATTCCAGCAACCGCCGCATTTAATATCCAAGAGCTGGGCGATGTATCAAATCTCGAGACGTTAAAAAGCGGGATATCTGGATGTGTGAATTCGAAGAAAAGTTGAATGAAAGAGTTCAAGATCTCGATGCGGGGAAAAGGAGCTGAATCGCCAGCTTTAGCACATACACAATGATTGATGTAAAATCGCCGCATGTCATCGTAAACGTCTTCGGGAAAGGGACGCGAGTGGTAGTAACGTTCAGTAGTGATAATTATTTCATCTTGTGCTGATGGAATTGGGAACCACGTCATAGAGCACCTCCTTCTCCCATTACAACAGTCCACCCTAGCCGCTGACTGGTTGAGGTTAGGGGTGGTAACGAGCTCGGACGGTGAGTTGTGACCACCTGTAACGGATAAATCTGGTCTCTGATGGCCAGTATGAGCCTCCAAATCGGATTCCAAGAGGAGTTCAGGAAGGATATTATTCCGAGAGGGTGCAGCCATAACGGCAGGCTCCAAATTCAAAGCACTCTGCGTATCCAGCTGTTGCATTGGACCTTCGGCCATGTTAGTCAAGCCGGAGGACGTCGGAAGATCACTAAATCCATTGATGAATCCCCTATCCTCAAAAATATACTGTTCGAAATAAGGCTCCAACATCGCATTATTGAAAATGGGCCATTCCTGAGCATATGCGAGATCTGGCTGAGATATTCCGATAGCATTGCTAAAGCAGGGACTTACTTCTCCTAACCGGGTGTTCTCTGAAGAACTGTTGTCTAATGGAGAACTTTGAAATGCAAGACCCAGCTCTGGTCGTGGAAGTTCCACCCAGTTTTGTCTTCCTGATTCCGTTGTTGAAATGGCGACCTGCGAGGCACTTTGTGCTGCATCAGTGGAGTCGTCGTCGTGTTGGCCGCTTCTCCGAGGCTGGTAAGCACAACTTATGCCCTTCTTGTCACAGCGACCACACGGATTTTGGCCATCGCAACGCTGCTTGGTTTTAATGCAGCCACTGCACGCGTGTGCTACTTTACTTGCCTCAAGCGCAGCCTGAGTAGCGTACATTTTGGAAGCTTCCGCTCCATGGGTGGCGACATGCTTCTTCAAGGTATCTCTGGGCTTAGTAAGTTACTTGGGGTCATTGCAGCGTTCTTGCTTCTGGATCGTCCTTACTTCCTTAAAAATTGCTTCGCGCAGAAAGGGCACTTGAACGGCCGTTGCTGAAAGTGGCGGCGCGAGTGACGAGTCAAGTGCTCCAGCCGCTTGAAACGCCCTCCGCATTGATCGCATGTCAAATTCATGATCGTATTGAGCTCCTTTCAACCTTCGAGCGGAACGGCGGGTAGGTAGCCTGATTACCGGGGACCACGCCTCTTTTCACCTGGAGATCCGATGAGAGACAAGCGATAACGTGGGGGAGAACGCTGAAAGTTAGCCTATGTATTCAAACGTTCGTAGTTGTCGTACGAAATAGTCACAAGGGCAGTAGGTACAGTACCTAATCGGTCGAATGATCGGAAACCCCACTTGCTCGGCATTATTCCGGCATCGCTCAAGGTATCTGATCGGAACCCCGCATGAATAAATCTATAGTGATGCGCGAGAGTTGTGAAGCAAACGTAAAGCAGATACACGAACCAGACAGGTACAGAGCTGTTGACATCTGAGGAGAAGGTTGGTGACAGCTGAATTCAAGTAGTATTCCGTTTACAATCAAATTACCACTATCTTTTACCCTATTTTATCTGCAACCACAACATGCCTATATGTAGTGGTATCCGGTCCTGACAATTTTACTGCCTATGGTATGGTCAAGTAAAGTAAAGGGAACCGTTTCGATCTAAGAGCGGTGTCAACTAGGTACTAAGTACATAAAGTGACACAAATGTCTACGCCTGTGGATGTCAACGTAACGTTTGGACTAGCTATAGTGATAGCTTCTGGGTTCGAGCCCGCACCATCGGGCCAAAGAGATACAATGGAAGACCGAGGAAGATGCAGGCCCACTGGATACCAGCAAACTCATAGAACATCTTTGCGACCCCTTCCTTAGCCATCCAAGTGTACGATCCCTTGGCCAATCCGAAAGCTACCACATTCTTTGAGGCATTGACCAACACAAGCGCCTCACCGCTTGTCTTAGGGTACGAGTCAATCACATATGACAGCATCACTGAGGGTATCAGAGCTAACCCGGCAGTGGCCATGGCTGCGCCAACAGCTGGCTTGACATAGTCCTCTTGCCGCGCGACAGAGAGTCCAAAGACAATGAGACCAACCGGGCAGATGACAAGAGGAAAGATTAAAGAAGGCAGACGGTGTTCCGGCTTATGGATATCATTGTTACGCTTGCGGAGCCAACCGGAGAGAAGATCGGTTAGAGGACCAGCGATCGGCCAGACTACTGCAATGCCGATGAAGCTGCTGAGAGTGAAAAGACCGAGACCGGCTGAGGTGAAGAGATAGGGTGGTGGAGAGAGCAGAGCTGGAGCGAGTGTTGAGATTGCGACGACACTAGTGGTTGTTAGTCACTGAATCTAGAAAATAGCGAGTGTCACCTGGAGTGCTCTACTTACCCACCAAGCGTTACTCCGTACATTATTGAGGCGATGAAGACGCCTGGAATAAGTAGTAATGGAAAAGGAAGAATAAAACAATAAATAAAGAACCTAATAACGCCCATCTGTTGGGCACTGTGAGTGAGACTAAAGTCGAAGAGTCCCTTAAAATATTCTCCATAGTCCGTCTTGGCCTCCGTGTTGTCAATATTGGCTGAAGGCCGAGCCTGGGATCTGGTTGGAACAGCCTCAAGATGGCTGGGAGCGTCCTTTCCGGGTTCTTCACAAAGCCCCTGAGGTTGCTCACTGGGCCCATGGATAGTCTCCGGTAACATCAAGATGATTGCCACAAGATTCAGCGCCGCGACGATGGCGCAGAGGATGAAAAACCATCGCCAGCCACGGGCCTCAGTAAGATAACCTGCAATCGCGGGTCCGATCTGGGAGCCACCAGAGAGGAAAGCAGCGTAGACAGCCATTGCACTGGCATAGTTCCTCTCATAGAAGATGTCTCGGTACTATTAGGTTCCAATTTGAAAAGGAGAAGATCACGACACACCTGCGATGATACTGGGGCCTAGAGATTCAATTGCTCCATAGCCTGATATTCATATTAGATATCTCATGCAGCGCAATCGTAGGCGCCACATCTTTGACCTACCAAAACTAGCAAAGACCCGCGAGGCAAGTAGGCTATTGTAGCTCTGTGCAACGGCGCTCCAGATAATGCCACCCAAGAAGATGATCATGGAGACAAACACAACTGGACGTTTGCCAAAGCATAGAGCAAGAGGCATCCAAAATAAATTAGCTAATCCCATAGCCAGGACCGATTAGACGATAAGGGACGATAGCTGGTCATTGTCGACGTGGAACTCAATTGCGAGAGGTTCGAACCCCGTGGCAAGTCCCGACTGTCGTGTTTAGAAAAACATTAATATCCTAGTAGCCAGGGAAATTACAGCTCACTCTACCCACCGAGTACATATTTCCCAAAAATACGTATACATTGACGGTCAGCAGGGCGGCATAGCGCACTCGCCGCGGGAATAGCTACAAAGAAGGTTAGATGTTGGTCTTGTAGTCGGAAAGGATCGTATGAATGAAACAGCAGCCACATACTTTGGGATCGACGATTGTCATTGTGAGTAATACAACAACCACCACAGAGGACATATGACTCTTGGGTGACTGGCGAGGGCGTCAACCCCCTTTTCAACCATCCGTATCCGGCATTAAAAGTCGGAATGTGTGAGGGCTCAATGGGGTTTCCGATAACTATTGGGTTAATTAGAAATTCCCTCTTTCGTAGATGACTCAAACCTCATTCATATTCAACAAGTCAGACAAGGTCTTCCCCCAAACGAAATACTGGACCCAGAGTCTTCTCGTCCGAGAAGTAATCATTTCGCGGCATGGGACACGAACTTCGGCAACCCCAGATATTCAGATATCCTGCATCAAAACTCTCACTGTAAACGGGATGAGGTCTCCAGAATTTAGGCCACTTGACACTGCAGGTAGCCACTGGCATCGGATCCTCCACTTCTTGCGCCATACGCACAGCAAAGGTGGCTAATCAACGACCATGTCAATTCCGAATTAGATTCTTTCAAATGTCAATATCTGTCGCCGGGGTCTATAGCCAGGCATATTTATAGGGCGTCATATGGTTCGGAGCATTTTCACCAGTGAATTCGTACTGCACTTTGCAATTTTTCTC
Source organism: Talaromyces sp. F31 (assembly GCA_037356135.1). NCBI lineage: Eukaryota > Fungi > Ascomycota > Eurotiomycetes > Eurotiales > Trichocomaceae > Talaromyces > Talaromyces sp. F31. Next base: position 1,166,998 of record JAYXSF010000044.1, on the reverse strand, counting down.
ATCACAATGGCTACCAAAATTGGTAACACGGAAATTATCTTTTCTCAAAGTCACCCAGATTTTGAAAATACTTGGCTTCCATTTGGAAGGGAGACCAAGGTGCTATCGAAGGGATGGCTGAAAGATGAGGGCCGGAAGCCAATGTCGGTCAATGTGATCTGGGATAAGGATGTCCCAATCGTTCTCAGAGACGGTGTCACTATCTATGGTGACATATTCCGGCCCGAAAAATCGAATACAGAGCCAGTGGCTGCGCTGCTTCCTTGGAGCCCATTTGGAAAGACAGGCACCGGTATTTCATTTTTTCTGATGCCCATGCGCCTCAACGTACGCCTTGCGTACGTACTCGCAAGGCGTACCATAAAAGGAAATCTAATACTGACCTGCTTGATTAGGAAAGCAAAGCCTAGATCGTCTTCCGTGGAGAGTGGGGGTCCCGAAGAGTGCAACTAGCGGACTTGAGAAGTGGGAAGGCCCTGATCCCGCCGAATGGTGTGGTAGAGGATATGCTGTTGTCAATGTTGACCCGCGAGGGACATTCCATTCAGAAGGGAATGCTTACGTCTACGGCACCCAGGTACGACGATGGATCGTTTCACTATTCCTCCCCATTTTGTACTCGTGATCATGACGCTGGATCTGGCCTTACATGAAATTATAGGAAGGGCGCGATGGGTATGATACAGTTGAGTGGATTGCAGAACAATCCTGGTGTAATGGGTCTGTAGCACTTGTGGGCAATTCTTGGCTGGGAACCACTCAATGGTAAACCACCATTTATCTTCCGGTTGCTACTTCCGCCAGCTCACCTTTGACACAGGTTCATTGCAGCAGAGCAACCTCCGCACCTGAAAGCCATAGCACCCTGGGAGGGCTTGGGTGATCATTATCGTGAATCAATATGTCGTGGGGGGGTCCCGAATACCCAATTCTGGGATTGGCTACTATCAACATTTGGCGGTTCGTGTACTTCTCTTCCGCATGCTCTCGATAAATTCCATTACCAGGCTACTCCCGTGTTTTTACTAAACAGCAACAGGGAAGAATAAGCGCGAGGATGTCACAGCTATGGTTAGGAAATATCCTCTGTGGAACGCCTACTGGGAAGACAAGAAGCCCAAACTGGATAGGATTACTATACCTATGTACGCTCTCGCTAGCTACTCGACGGGCCTTCACACGGAAGGCTCTTTGAGGGGATTTTTGCTCTCTAAATCAAATGAGAAGTGGTACATAGCTTCAGTCCTGCGGTTTATACTTGCTAAGTCTTCCGCTAATTTCTTTAGGTTACGAATTCACCCAACACAAGAATGGCACGATCAGTACCAGCCAGAGAATCTGGATGATTTGCAGAAATTTCTCGATCGATACCTTTACGAAGTCAAAAACGGTTGGGAAAGCACTCCACACATACGACTTTCTCTTTTAGGCTATAACCGGGCCAATGTGGTGAATCGCCCTGTTGACGCCTATCCGCCTCCAGAATTTCGATTTACGACACTGTACTTGGACGCATCTTGCGGCGGATTGTCAGCCATTCCTAGTGCCAAAAAATCCCACACAAGATATCATGCCGAGAGCAAAGATGATTATTGTCGTTTTGTGTATTGCTTTGAGCAGTACACAGAGCTGTGCGGATTCTCTCGAGTGTCCCTTTTCATGTCTACCCCAGACCATGATGACATGGATGTCTATGTTGTGATACGTAAGCTGGATAAATCGGGAAATGCTTTACAGAGTTTCAACATTCCATTCGCGCATCTCCCTCCCGGGACCAGCGTTCACGATATCCCTCACGAGAATATCTTCCGATATGTTGGTCCAAATGGGCACCTACGAGCTTCTCACCGCGCGGTAATAGAAGAACCAGGTCTTGATTCCCAGCAGAGATATTTGCTCTCTGATGGGTATGTATGGCACCCACATGACCGTGAGCAAAAGATTCCGAAAGGAGAGATCGTCCAATTGGACATCGGTCTATGGGCAGGGGGTATAGTCTTTGACGAAGGTGAATATATGAGCTTGGAAATCAGAGGCAGATCTCCCCTTGTGCCAGAGTATGAAGGGTTCGAAGATACAACTGCTGCGTCCAACCTCGGATATCATTTCATCTATACCGGCGGTGAGCATGTATCGACTTTGAGGATAGCACTTTCTAGCCGCTCTGGATAGAAACAAAGCTTTTAACGAAGTATTTCAACCATCTATAGGTTGCGTTGAGCCAATCAATAGGTCAGGGTTACAGTTAATAAATATTTCAGGAGCTAAGAATAATTTCGCCACGTCCATTCATGACTTAGGAATAAAGAGTTCTACAGCTTACTTCTATCTATATATATTCTCTTATTTATTTTCAATAATTATTTCTTAATTCTAACTTTTATCTTTTATTTCTTATAGCCTTGTAACTTACCAATGGTGAGCACTTCAACATCCATTGACCGTGTCAGTTGCGAATAAGTCCGTGTCAATCAATCTATCTTGGACAATGACAGTTTATTTGTACTGCCCCTTCTGCTTTTTTGTAGGTAATCGATCATAGCCTTGGAAATATTTATGTCGACCCTCACAAGACTGAATCCCGGGGTATGACTTTCGAGTAGATTTTCGTTCATCTTATTGTTTTCTTTAATTGAAAGCTCACAACGACTGTGCGCCAGCTGTCTAGTAGCTCCTAAGAACAGGGAGGAAGTATTGTTCTTCAATTTCATTATATTGAGGGTTGAATATGCTCCTTATTACTATTGCGCTTTCCATGCATACTTTTGAGTACGCATAATAAATAGGGTTATCCGGCATAAGGTGATACCTATTTGATATAAGTCAGGCATGAATTATCTGCTTTCTTCCAAGGCGGGTATTCCGGGACATATCGCCACACTGCCGGTCATTCCGCAAACGTATCTGTGTCTTTCACAGCATACGTCATGACTTTTTCTGAACAGATTTTTACATCCAGAGTGGATTTTGCGAAAGCTAGAATTCTTTGATAGTCATCTCAATCCATAAGACAGAGCCCCAAACCCAACTCAGGTTTGATGTAAATAGAGCTCGATCACAAAAGGATTAGAACAGAACAGTCCTAAACGGGAAGCACTAGGCCAAAATATGAGGGTATTCACATCAATTGGTAATGGATAATTAATCTAAATTCCTAGCATGATACCCGTGTCTCCCGATTATGCACTGGCAAGCTTGATAACAGAGCTGTAGATGGACGTTTCGTGCCAGGTCTCGCACGGTCCTAACCAACGAATCCCCTTAAAAATGGCATATAAAGAGGGGCTCCGAATCCAGCATTACTTGAGGCATGGCTCTATGACATTTCAAGTAATCTATATCTGAGTTGTCAATAATACGTGGTATACGAGAAGAAAGCGACTGCGATCGAAACAAGTCAAAGACATGTCGTCTACTGGGACTCTTTCCGATTTGTTCGAGCGTAACAAGTATGTTACCTAGCAACATTGTCTTCAAATGCTTGATGACCGCACGATACTGACTCTAAAATTTCTGAGTAGAATATACTCCCAATCACATACGGCCATTCCGACCATTGCTGAAATAAAAGCATCGGGGCACCCAGCTTATAAAACCCTGATAATCAGCTGCACAGATGGAAGAATCATGCCAGAAAAGTTTCTGAGTATAACAGTGCCTGAGGGTAAAGTTTCGAAGTCCCCCGAGCCTTAGATTGTTATCGATATTGATAATACCCTTCAGAAGTCCTCATTGTTCGCAACTCAGGCGCTCGTGCGAGACCAGCTTTGGCAAATCTGGTAGCTTTGGACGATCTGGTTTGTGTTGAGAATGTGCTTGTCATCGGACATACGGATTGCGGGGCTCGCAATTTCAGCGATGGTGCGATAAGAGCGCGGCTCATGAAAAGGGCTCCTGAATATAAGGACGAGATCGAGGAGATGCAGTTTGGAACGATTCTTGGCGAGTGAGTCCACTGCTTGAGAGATTTAGTTATCACTGATCTAATATAACCTCAAATAGTGTTGAAAACTCAGTCAAGGAAGATGTAGAGTTTCTAAAGCGATCACCTCTCCTTCGCGAGGAACTCAAAAACAATATTCAAGGCTTTGTTTTTGATATTAAAACCGGAAAATTGAAGGATGTCACTTGAAACCATAACGTTGATATCTCGAAACGGTTTGGAATAATGTTTGTTGCTATTTCAATCAAAATTTATTAGGTACGGACCGGATGAATTTCCCAGTGTTGAATACCGCTGGTCGAATTGTAAATGGCTTAGCTTTGACATTATTGTTAACGTTGCCTATATTGACTTTAAAGACACAATTCGTAATTTGCCTGAAATACGGTATTCCACGGACTACAGGTCCAATTTTCTCGTCGTTGAGCTTTTGAAGAAATGGGCCCATGAATGATCACCTATGCGTTGAATCTACATTCCCATCCCCCTTTGACTCAATTTTTATTCAAGTACGACATTCACGGATGGATATTACTTCACTTTTGGAAAATAAACCCATGAAACCGAAATGAAGATTTCATACCTAGATACACTTCCATCCCATTTAGTGGAGATTACCACTAACTAGTAACTGTCACTCCTGATTTTATCCACGTACGGGATCCCATACCTTCGCGCACTAGCTTTGCCATTGCCAAAGCCTGGCTGATTCCCATGCCATGTCCAATCTTTTCGAGACACATGATTGCCCAGCTCTTGAGCTGTGGTGAGGCAACCTCACAGTCAGCGGCCTCGAACAAGGGCCAAAATAAGACATGTCCGGCTACAATACCGATTCCATTGATGTTGGCGGAGTCAATGTGCGACGGAGTTTTTGAAATACCGAAATGATAAGGAACACTAGCACACACGTCTTCAATCATTGATAGCAAAATATGCCTACTTCTGGTGGCCACATTCGAGTATGTAAAGGGCTGTGTGGAAAGCCTGGTATCAGTATCAGCTTCGATCTGTAACTCACAGTCATCCAATATGATCTCGTGAATGACCATTCGAGCAGTCCGCCAATTGTTCCATACTGCGCAGGAAAATAAATTTTTGTATGTGTGGTACTCATTGCCATAAGTACCAATAATATAACTCATTTGGTTGTGGCTTTCCGGAGGTAAGTTGAGCGTCTCGAATCTACAATCGGACGGAATGCGAGCTGCCCATGCCTCCATTTCTGCATCAAGGGCAAGCGCAAGACTAATCCTAGCGGCGGGATCATATATGATGCCCTTTTTGATGTTTGCACAGAGACTGGATAATTGAATGGTAAGTCTGGCAAATTCATCTGCGTATCCAGAGGTTGGCTCCTCTAAATTGCAAGCCTTTTCGCATAGTGCAACTAACATTGCGGAGGTGTGGCTCTCCTGGAATATATTGTGCAGTATCTTTTTGACGTTAGAAGCCGAATCTTCAATGGATCTTACTTAAGGGTGTTGAATAAACGTACTATCTGGGTTCGCATTAGGCGGAAAAGATGCAGTCCTCGAGGGCTACTAAGTTGTTCTTCTCCGCGCCACTCAAGCAGCTTGGCCGCTCCTTGTATGTGTTTCATCCATCGATAAATGGACTCCGGATCATTGAAGGTGACCACCTAAGTAAGGTCTTTAGCTTATGACTGAAAGAAATATTGGAAATTCAGAAAATGATTGACCTCGAACATCCCCAGAAACATCACTGCCATCAAAATGTGATCGGTCTTTGACTCATAAGGATCCGTGATACCCTTGTTTGTTGCTGACAAAGCTTTGATATATTCTTCGCGAGCCGCCAACATTAATGGGGGGCTCATCCTCATATTTGCCATGGCAGACAGGCCCAAGGCGGTTATAGCTGAGGTCAATGCAACCTCGTCTTTTTGCAGTTTGTCGTCGCCATACAACCATAACCAGTTTTGAAGGTAATTCTGATGCATAAAGCACAAAGCTTGCTCGTGCACTGCCATAGATAGCCCGGGCTTAACACTTTTCCTTATACGATATTCTTCACTTTGGCCACCACGAAGCGAATGTCCATGTTTTGGAGTCCTGTGTCGAATCGCTTGTTTATTTTCCACTTTGCGACTGACGTCTTCACTTTCATCTAGAAATAGAAGCGAGCGCAGGTCCCGATAGCCTGGACACTCCACGTGCGCACGATTGCATTGCGAGCACGAGGGCTTTTCTTGACTACACTGCGTGATGTTAATACTGATCCCCTGACAGCATAGAACGCACAAACCTTAAGTGCCCTGCTTCTACAACGACCGCACCTAGGACTAGGTTTACCTCTATACACCATCTCGCTCGACGGCCGAAACAATGAACGGAAACTCCGGATTACTGTAACACTTGCGTATGGAGCAGACTAGTCTGTCACGATACTGCTGAAAGTAGTATGCAACTAGTAAGCTTTGATTAATGCGCATCTGTCGAAGGATAGATTATGGTGCCGAAGCAAATTATATGCCATTTGAATTCCTCAGGCCTCAGCGGGTGGATAGAATGGACTATCCCAGATTGGGTATGCTTCCAGTAGCGCCGAAAATGGAGCATGAAGCGGGAATCAGCATCGTAGCGGGAGACGCCGCTAGAACAGCTGGCCAATTACAGCACGAACCTGGGGAGTGGTAACATGGAGTAATGCACAAAAATTTCTCTTCAATCCTTATTGGAGCTCATTCGAAGCTCAGATTAGAGTCTCTGTCGAATGAGATCCAAGAATAGACGTAAAATTCTACGAAAAGCCTATCCTTTACCGTATTCGGGTTCATTTTGGCGTAGCGATATCATTCGGAAGCCTTAAGAGCTCAGCTAGCGGCTAGTCCCATTTCATTATGTGCCTTTTGTGTGTTACGTACTACAGTGTCACAACCAATCCGGGCTCTATGCCAGCTGAGCGTGGATTTCAGCAGATCCTTCCTCCTTGGTGACTCGGAAAACAGAAAATAGTATGCTATACACAGGTGTAAATACATATCCGAGACGCAAGTTATCATATTCCACCAAGACCATGAGAAACAGGCCATATTTTTCCGTTGTTTATTGTTCTCGTTTAGCACATTGCTATTGCAGAGCTGGTGATTTACATCCAATGTCATGCAAGTCTCCTTTTTCGTAGTGCTGCGACAGAATTTACATCATCAGCTCGGATAGGTTTATTTGTTTGTTCAGTCTAGCATCCGGATTGCTAGCGGCGTCACGCAAATCTGCGGTCACAATGATCCCAGTAAGATCAATTACAACAAATGGGGTAAGGTTAATTCCATTCGTAGGACCATCATCCTTACTTACATTGAGTCCTGGTCTATTGAAAAGGGTGTAAATCCCTTCAAGGGAAGGGCGACGATTTTTGTCCAAACACTCGATTCTGACAGGCAAAATCTCGTAAAAGATGTGATTAAGCATCGATTCATGATCCCAATGCTGATAAAAAGTGACTGAGAACTTAAACTTGACTGGGAGATCTTTTAAAAGATGTATGATGGGCCGTGGCTGCTGATCATTCCATGTTCAGCTTGAACCCACAAATGTCCACAGATTAGAGATATATTCCATAGAGGCCACGGTATGTTGGCGGCGTGATAGGGCAGTTTAATTAATTTACATTCCGTCACTTATCATAGTGATAATCTCCATTACGGGCGACACTGGCCAATTCTCGACTAATATATGAGGGCTTGACTCTTAAAAGACACTATCATTTCTTGTTATGTACCATGATAGTTGCAACAAACCTCCAGATACCTATAAATACCGGCCCAGCAGGCGCCACACAAGCTCGGATATTTTATTCATCTGCTTACCAATCATTGCAAATAATGATGCAAATGAGATATATATCCTTTAAGAAAGTCTAGGTAATTGGTATGGGCTATCAAAATCACAACCATATCGGCAATGTCACTCAACGGCGGCCCGAGACCTAACTACACCCTTGGACAATCCTCCTGGCTTTATTCAAGTACGGGAGAGGTTCAACAGCAGTGTCTCAAAAACTTTGAACCGCACAGTTCCTGTGCTGCCTGCTTTTATTGTGAGACCGCATTCTGTGATCCACCAACTCCCGCTCTCATCGTACCCGACTATACGATTCTACAGACCGTATTCACAGGCTGCCAAAAATCACGGCTTAAGTCAATACTATTATTCAAGGGACGCACGTAAGTCAAATTTGCTGGTTGGAGGTCTCACACAAATTATGATGACTAAGCCCGTGAAAAATAAAGCTGGGAACAGCATTAGCGCAAATCCTGCTTGAAAGACAGCCCTCTGGCTGTGTGGTACGTTACTAGGACACCTGCGATCGAGGTTCAGACCTTTGAAACTCGCAAATGATGTTGTTGACTCTGAATTGTATTCAACTTCAGTAAACTGTTTGTATCATTTTCAGAACAGAAGCCGGGTTTCCAGGCAAAATGCGGTTGGTTGGTCAGTCAGTCCGAATTTCCCGGTGAGACGTGGCTCCTCTTCATGCGGCTATGGAAACTCGCCACAGAGAATTTCTGAGAATTTTGTGGTTGAAGAAAAGTCTCCCGGCAATAGGATGCTAGGTAGTAGTCCAGGTACACGCATCAAGGGACGTCAATTGAAGCATAACTTGTTGTGATTTCTGGATGCCGGGGCCTGTGCGCAGAAAGTCGTAAAGGCTGGATATTAAAATCGCTTCGATGAGGAGCAAATATCGGTGTAGGATTTAGCCAAACTAGTTCCACAATGAAATTATTGATGTGATTTGGCACAGCTTGTTCCAGGGCCAAGTCATTGGACAAAAGAGGGAGGTACCACTGTAACTCTAAGTCTTTAGTTGAGTCTATACTATAATGGAATGATGCATTGGAAAGTGCCCAGAAGCCAATGGGATAAGAGAGCTATGGTCATCCCGTCCAGTCTTTACTAATTTTTGATAGCTTGCATGGGGCATTCCGTGTCTAGTGTTCACTAGGTGTGTACTCCGTTGTCAGTGCGGGGATGTCAGTATTATTACTACGTCCTTGGGAAGATATCATGTATTCAATGCCTAAAGATTAGAGTACCCGATAGATGAGTAGGTATGTTATTGTTGTGTATTCTGATTTCTAGGTGCGTATATCACGCTTGGATTAACTGGAAGAGACAGACAACTTTTCCAAAGATCATTTGTGCTTCTTCTGGACTCCTCTTGTGGTCGTACCTCGTCGTGTAAATTGCACGAAAGAGGAGATTTCAGAGGCAAAATACTTACTAAGTAGGGATTATGATATAATACTATCAGGTCTTCAAGATCATTAATTATCCGCTTCTCTCTGCCAAGCTCTGATCTACGCAGGTCTTCTCCAATTCTCTAGTCATAACATTCAAGCTCAGTCTATTTCAGAGGCCATAATTTTAGTATCTTAGCAGTCACGACTGAAATTTCATCACGAAACATGGCATGTCTGTGGCTCATGGTAGCCCTTGCGACAAAACAGGCCGCCGGATTGGGGCTACCGGACGTCCTTGTCAAGGATGTTGTTATTATTGGCGGAGGTGCATCAGGTGCTTACGCTGGCGTCCGACTCCGAGATGACTTTGGCAAGAGTGTAACAATTGTAGAGATGCAAGACAGACTGGTAAGCAAAGCTACCTAACTACCACGAATTGAATATTATTCAACCATGTGATATATTTACTCAGCTACTTTACATAGGGTGGTATGGTCAACACGTATGTTGATCCTGCTACAGGCGTCCCGTATGACTACGGTGTTGAGACCTTCCTGGATCTAGGCAACGCAACGGGCTTCTTCGATCGCTTTGGCATCAAAACGGCCCCTTTAAGCCAAGCAAACGTCACCACTGAGTACATTGATTTCAATACTGGGGCAATCGTTAATCTCACTCTACCCTCATTCACCGATCAGTTGGCTGCTTTTCAGAGGTTTCTCGACGTGGTAGAGCCATGGACAGAATTTTTACAACCAGGCTACTGGAACTTTCCCCAGCCAGCAGATATTCCCAATGATTTGCTCATTCCGTACGGTGATTTCATTACCAAATACGGACTCGAGGATGCGATTCCTTTGATCTATGAGACTACAGGGCTGGGTCTCGGAAATATGACTCAGGCAACGACCATGTTCGAGCTACAGGCGTTCGGCACATACATGGCGCAAGCAATAGTCGGCCAGCTCAACTCCTACCATCCTGCCACCGGGGGTAATCAAGCGCTGTACAACGCTATTGAAAAATACTTTGGTAATGATGTGTTATACAACAGCACAGTCTTGCAGAGTCTACGTACCACCTGGGGGGTCTTTCTTACAGTTCAAAATCATGCTACTGGTCAAATTACACTCATTACTGCCCGACAGCTCCTAGTCGCCATCGAACCCACTACGCAAAATATGGCTCCATTCGACCTAGATGATAACGAAAAAACGGTACTTTCGAAGTTTACCTACACCAGAGAGTATTCTGGCATCGTCAATAATTCAGCCTTTGCCGCACCGATGTCTTATGCCAACATGGCTGCTGGTGCCGCTCCGGACAAGTACCTCGTCCTACCGAATGCTCCATTTACAAATACGATTAGTTACCTAGGAGGCGATAATCTCTTTCATGTTATCATTATCGGTGACGATGCGCTTGATGAGGCCGGTGCTAAGGCTTTGATGCAGCAGAACTTCGAAACTTTGCTCAAGGCCGGCAGGCTAAATGAATCCTACAATGGCCAGCAGGTCAACTGGGTTTCATTCTCGAACCACGGACCAATGCACGCGCGTGTGTCTGTGGAAGATGTTCAGCGAGGCTTCTTCCAGGATCTCAACGCACTGCAGGGGCAAAGGTCGACTTGGTGGACCGGAGGTGCCTTCTCATGTAACTTCCAGACGACCTTATGGGAGTTTGATGAAACCCTGATCCCAAAGATTATTGCCAACCTCGGCTAGAAATATTTATCTTGCAATAAAGTGGCATAAATTGATCGCAACAAATTTAAAATTATTGGCTTTGGTTCGGAAAACATTATTGATAATATTACTGATTCGGTCATATTTGAGATATAGTCCTAAACAAACTCAAAACTTCGAGGTACATAACATAAGTAATTGTAATACTTTTCAGGAACAGCGAATGTCAACCTACCACTGAATTACTGTGCTTTCTACGAACAATTTTTCGACGATATTAGTGGGATTTCAACGAGGACAACCCCAAGTTTGAAGGCCAGCAATCTCCAGATCTGGGAGCAGCTTTTCTTCTCGGAAATCGTTGTCAGCTTTATAAACATCCCAAAATTAATTCGTTCTAGGTAAATCCATGACCTAAGCTGACTCGATGCGTTGAAGGGGATTAAGACTGGTTTTTGAAAGGGAAGATTGCGCGTGGTTTCGAACTGTTACATACTGTCCTCTTCACGATCAAGGCAGGTACAGTCTCCATGGTGGGAAGACAAATCACCTCTCTGTGGTTCTCTTGCAAGAGAATTTTGGGTGAATCGGATCCAAATGAACAGTGATGACGACATGCCTCGAAAGAGACTTGGTACACGACTGACGGGGGAATGTGTACCTTTTCAAGGGACTCGCAAATCTCTGTAACGAATGACGACCAGTTTACCCACCGCTGGCTTGGACGATCATATCGCAAGCGACATATCTTAATCTGTACGGTTACTATGTACAGAATTTGATTCGCTCATGGGGCTATGTCACGTGGGATCTTGCACGAATTTGAAGTATTGGTGCATAGGATTTTCTGATGCTGCCGTAGGAGGCGGATTGAGGCGATACCTTTCCCCGAGATCATTAGATGTAGCTATGGTGCAACAAACTAGCACTTTGAAGGACATATTTGGATATGGGAATAGTGCTTTCTTTTCAGAGCAGGTCGTCTCTTCGAATTTCTCCTCTCACAACTTTGGAGGGCCACTCGAGGGCCCACAGCCAGGATTCAGGCATCAGACGCGTAATACCCTGAATCGAATGTTCCACGACTAGATGGTCATTTTTACCATGAAGCCACCAAGCATCATCTATGAATTTCAGAAAGGCAATATTGAGGGCAAACAAAGCTAATGCCGTCGGATCATTTTCTTCTAGAAGCGTCAAGAAGTGTGGAGAAAGTCGAAGCACCATTGTTGCTGCGGTACACTGTAAAATATCTGGCTCAAGATGTCTTGCAATCGCACTGTACAAACTTGCCAGTTCCCGTAGTGCTGTACCATACACAACTCTATTCTCAGGAGAACCTGTCACACCAAGTGCCTGAAAGAGTTCATGTAATTCATGATTGATGACCTGAGGACACGGGCCATTTCCTGCGGTTATGGACTGCAGTTCCGTATACCATAAAAGCTTAGAGTTCAAAAGCCATGGAAACATGTTCGTCGTCACGCATTGAAGACTTCGTGCCAGGTGATAAGTTTGTAACGGCAGGATGTAGGGCTCATTGATAGAAACACTATGAGAACCTACCCATGTGTGGTGTGTTATTAAAATTGATGTAGCCTGAAGATACTCCGCATTGGTCCTGCTGGCTTGATGGAGTTCTTTGCGATGAGAAGCGATGGCCTTAGCAAGATAACGTCGAGACATGGTAGCTAAAGATTTCTCCTTGCAGTTTAGTGCCCACATATGCTGAGCGGATAGACCAAGAAGCGCATTCAACAGGTAATCACAGCTGAATGCCATTTGCGGAACAATCACGGCCCATAAGTGGAATCCATCACGGGTATTACCTCCAGGAAGCTGCGCACATGTTGAGGTCAAGTAGTGATGAAGAAGGCGCAACTGCAGTGAAAAATTGTCACCCGTGCCCTCTAAATCAAGAGGGTAACTGTTGATTGATGACCCCAGAAGTTCCGTCTTTTGCCCTGTCACTAAGATCGTTTTGATGGGTCGTGATTTGTCATAGATACTAGCAGTCGTCAAAGTCACATGTGACGAGTCCGGAGAAGCGTCTCGAGCAATTACCGCACAATGGACGCTTTTCGTCACACTATATAGGTATAATTAGTGCTACGTTGGACGGATCCAGAGTGTCTTTCGAACCTTGACTTTTCGTTTCTTACAAGTCCGACAGCCTCTCCGCGATTTTTCAGATGTTCTTTTTGCGATCGGGCCCAAGACGACTCAGGTAGACATATCTAGCAATAGCGAGAAATGAGGGAAAAGAGTGCCCAGACGAGATATTTATTGTCAAATTCTCAAAGATAGCTCAAGCGTCGTGCCATCACTCAGACATTTCAGCCCCGTTAGTCTTCCACTTATGGGGGCGGGGCACTTACAGGTCCAGCCTTGGCGAATCAGAGAACGTTGCGACGAGGAGAAACACTAGGGTTACGTTTCGGGAATACATTTTTCCACAAATGTACCAGCTTCTATTGGTCGGAGAAGGCTCTCCATCAGGGTTACCAGGTCCGTTGAATGGAGATTGTCCAGCTCAACCACGATTCACATATTCTTCTCCAGATAGCATGCAGTCTATCGTCCCCTAAGTACTCCGAAATTTTTCTAGAAAACGTTCGGACCAACTGTGCAGATTCAGGCTGCAACAATGGAAGCTCAAGTATTACGTCCTAGATCAGCTTCTTCGTACACGCGCGATTCCTCTCATGCCGTGGAGGTTAATCAGAGACACCCTTTGGTGTTGTTTGCTGCTTTTTTAATCTCAGTCGGATAATGTAAGCTCAGACAGGTGTGCTAATGCACAAGCTTCTGCTACTAGACGATGATAGTTCTAGACAAAAACAAAGACCTACCAAGCTTTAATTTGATGGAGATCGAATCTACAGTATACTATTTTCCTAAAGCAGAATCTCCAAGGTCCTGAATTTCCTACAGTAGTTACCCAGATGGAATTAGCACGTCAGAATGACGATCTCACAAAGGCTTGGAATCCGAGTGAGGAGTCAACAAGGAACGTCAAGAAAAGTTTAAGCGTGAAGTCCCAACCAACAGTTTACAATCAAGATGAGCACCAACATTACAAGCAAAAACCTCCCAAATCACTACCGCAAGCTGAAAGTGCAATTTTCAAGGCCCAAAGCTTTAGTAAGAAGAGAGATGGTAGGCATTGAAGAGAGAAGTGATTTAGATTTAGAGTCTAAATTAATGGTTTCTAGTCAAGGTAGGGACATATTTAAACTAAATACCATCCTAGTTACGACTAGACTTAGGTTAAAGACAAGTGCGCCGAGGAGGAGGAGTATACGATCCATTGCTCAGCGGATCGCTGTTCAGTTGCTTTATGCCTTGGACTATGAAGTGACACGACGGGTAGTCATCCCATGTCTATATTTAATCTTACATTCAAGTCCGTATATAGTCTATATATGAGTCCGTATATAAGCCCGTATAAGAGCTTCCATATACTGTCTAAAATTAGATGGATTTATTCAATACGCCAATTACATTGTGTAGAATGTGGAAAAATTGTAAAAATTTTTGTCGTTAAGGTCGATATAGTCAACGGTATGCTGATGCCGACGGGCTACAACCTGGACTACTAGGGATTGCTCTTCAAGGCCCAACTGCCAAGCGGTACCAATCCTCTTGCCTAAATATACGATTCGGTTGAAAGATCAATAGGTATTCGTTTAGACGCAAGGTATTTACATCTCAAAAAGAGCATTCCAGGGTTGGTGTTGGTTCCTCCACTATACTAAAAAAGTCTGTGTATTCTTAGTTCCGATCGAAAGGTGCGCTCTTTCTCTTAAAAACAAATTCGGGCAATTGAAAGATATCTTTGTCGGACTGCCGTTACCGTTGAGTCTATTTTGTTGATCACCTGAAGGTGTTTTGACAGGACACGGGTAAATTAAAGGCCGTGGAAATGAGATCATCCCAAACCCGGAGTGGAGGGGAAATTTAGTGAACATAACCAATGTGGGCCTGGTCCGAATTGGTTTTCGTTCTTCTTTGATATAAGGAAACGACAGAATTTTGGTATTGGACATCAGTAGACATTGGAAACTTTGTAACGAGGAGCATTAAACATGCCGTGCCGACCAGCAATAGCCTCCATGTCCCTGGGCCGCGCTTGGGTTCATCATCTGCCCGAAAAGTTGAAGCAGGCATCCGAAGCCGGTTTCGAGGGAATAGAGATATTTTACGAGGATCTGGAATATTTTGCGAGTGATTACGGGGACAACAAAGACGAAAAGAATTTATTGGCAGCTGCACAAGCGATCCGTGATATCTGCGACGACAATAACTTGACCATCATCGGCTTGCAGCCTTTTATGTTCTATGAAGGCCTGGTCGATAGAAAGGAACACGCATCACGAATTACGAAACTGAAAATATGGTTCAAACTAGTGAAAATTTTCGGAACGAACACTATTCAAATACCATCGAATTTCTTGCAGGAGGGTATTTCTGGGGATCCAGATGTGATCGTGCAAGATATGCGAGAAGTGGCTGATTTGGGCCTCCAAGAGTCTCCAGTCGTTCGATTCGCATACGAGAATCTCGCGTGGGGAACTTATATTGATACCTGGGACAAGATGTGGGATGTTATTGAACGGGTCGACCGGCCCAATTTCGGATGTTGTCTCGACACTTTCAACATTGCAGGGCGAGTCTGGGCTGATCCTGCAAGTCTAGATGGCAAGACACCTAATGCCGAGGAAGATTTGAGAGCATCAATGGAAAAACTTCGCAGAAAGATCGATATACGCAAAGTGTTCTACGTACAGGTTGTAGACGCAGAACGAATGACACAACCTCTGATCAAAGGACATCCGTATTATGCAGAGGATCAGCCTGCAAGAATGTCGTGGAGTCGAAATGCTCGGCTTTTTGTCTATGAAACCGATCAGGGAGGCTATCTTCCAGTTGTCGAAATCGCAAAGGTAATACTCAAAGACTTGAAATTCGATGGTTGGGTTTCGATGGAATTGTTTTCCCGTACCCTCGCGTATACTGAGTCTACAATACCTCATAGCCATGCCCAAAGAGGTATTGCGGCATGGAAAAAACTCAAATCGGATCTTGTACTTTAAGTTGCGTTCTTTGATTCTTCTTGAACTTACTGTTTGCAAAGGGCAGTTATTTTCAACAAGGATGCACTCTGTTTCGCTCTCACCAATGACTATTAGGATGAATGAGTCTATCTTCATAGATAAACACTCTTATATGAGGTCCCTTGTCACAGAGGAAATTTATAACAAATTTCAATATTTGATCATTGAATATTGAGCTTTTATAATTGTTATCGAAAAAGAATAGCCGCTTGGTTAGATTCCCTACGTCGTTTGGCATATATTCTACAAAGAAATCCGGATTATGGCAACTTAGTCTCGGCAAAAATAATAGCCGATAACGTTGAATTGTTAAGATTTTCTTATAATTTCGGCGAAAGGAGTTGTTTATTGCACCACGAATAAGATCAGCACAATTCTGCATATTGCGGCTGTCTGCTTTTGAAAGTGTTGAATACGAAATTTTTACCAGCATACCATCTCTTAAATCCTCCAGAACCATGCCTTCAATCCTTGTCATCAACGGGCCAAACATCAACCTTCTCGGAATACGAGAACCTCAGTTGTATGGAACGGCTACATTAGCGGACATCCTAAGCAACTGCTCGAGAATAGCGGCAGAAAATGAGATCGAATTCGATGCCCTGCAATCAAATTATGAGGGAGTTATCATCGATCGAATACATGAAGCGCGCGGAAAGGTCGATTACATTATCATCAATGCTGGTGCTTTCACGCATACAAGCGTCGCTATCCGCGATGCACTTACTGGTGTGTCGATTCCTTTCATTGAAGTGCACATCAGCAACGTGTACGCTCGAGAATCTTTCCGCCATCATAGCTATCTATCAGATAAGGCAGTCGCTTGTATTGTGGGCTTGGGTATATACGGCTACGATGCTGCGATGCACTTTGCAATTCAAAAGATAAGCGAGAGGGCGAAGGAGCTCTCATAACTACATACACATCTCGACTTTCCTTGGGTACATTCTTGTTGAGGTGATGATGTCAAGGCCGATACAAACCTAGGTGTGCAGGTTCGGCAGAAATGTTGGGGATTAATATCTATGAGCGAGCTACCTGAAAGAGCAACAAAACATCCGATATTCTGTTCCATCATGAACTTTGTGTGATTGTAACAGCCATATGCGATCCGGTAATTTTTAGAACAGTCATTTTTAATCAGAGGGCGGTTTGACCAACTTATATGTACAATTAAATGAAGCTGATTAACAACAACGGCTGATTCATGTTTTATCCATATCTTCATTCCAGATAATCAAGGAAAACCCCATTTTTCTGAGTAACGTAGCTTTAGTACATTAGCTCCTCATATTCTAAAAACATGCCAAACTTACGGCCCCAAGTCTTGCAAGTATAGTAAGTCACGTTTGATAGAGTCAATAATGCATCGTGACATAATTTATCATGAAGGAATGTTGTGACGTAGGGACCTGTCGTATGATAACATTTCGCAATGCTAACCAAGCCATTTGGATTTCTAATTGAGTCCTATCTTCTTGTACCAGATTCATGTACACGTAAAGCCTCTGTAATCGCCAGTACCGGGGCACGATATCCTGTCCATAGCTCAAACTGACCATATGCTTGTCTTTTCAGCACATCCAGGCCAGAATAGACTGACCATAGTTCCAATCGATGAGCGGCCTGCATGAAAGCAGTAACTTTCGGCCGGTAAGCCATCTCCACAAGTACACCTGGTTGATTTGCAACAAATACTCCTCGAGGTATATCAACCTCATTCACATCATCTGCTGGAACACATGCAACTATGCAGTTAACTGGCGTTGGAACGTCATGCAAGGTTTTGAAGACAGAGAATTTGACAGTGGGAAAACTCGAGATCATGTCTGTCGCACGCTCCATGGTGCGATTCACGACAATAATACGTGAGAAACCAAGGTCACGAAGAGCATAGGTGGCGGCCCTGGCAGCACCTCCAGCACCTAACACAATAGCAGAATTTAAAGAGCCGATTTTAATGCTGCTGTTTTGTATGCATTTTTGGATACCGACCCAATCTGTATTCTCTCCAATCAATATTTTTTTAGCTGGCTCCTCTTCCGACTGTCTCACTACAACAGTATTTACCGCGCCGATGATTTTTGCATTTTCAGATATAGTATCTAAAAATGGTTGGATGTTCAATTTGTGTGGGTAGGTAACTGACGCACCCCCAAAATCACTGCTCCTCAAGAGATCTCCCACTGCATCATCAAACTGTGGTGTCTCATAAATTGAGTAATTGTGTGGTAGCCCCAGCTCAGCAAAAGCGGTGTTGTGTATCACTGGGGATAGTGAATGAGAGATGTTATTTCCCAAGATGATAAACTTTTTGGGTGGTATCTTTCCAATTAGATGTCGAACTTGGTTTATGTTCCTGACAGACATTTGTCCGGGAGCTGTGGGAACTGGAAGTAGAGGATGGGTCACGATGGATATTGGCCCTAAAACCCTAGACAGTTGACCCTTTGGTCCCATGCCAACTGCAAGAATGGGCTTTTTACTGCGTTCTTGATGATGTCGTACAAATAGCATCATTTCGTGGTTGTCGCTCTCGTTGGCGTGCAGCATGCTAAGCTTGATGATATCTAAAAAAACTCGGGTTAGTTGTCACTGCGGAAGCTGCATGTCAAACGCTTGTCCGGAGCAGTATGACTGATGTTTCTCACCTCCAAACTCCATCGCCTTATGGTAGGGCACATTCAGCGAGGATAGGGTCCATGGAACATTCCCAGTCCAGTCATGGAACGAGGCTATCACTTTTGTTCCTCTATTGTGCCTAATTATATATGATACCAGGGATTCCGGCCAGGTAACCTCGATGTCGAGGTATTCACAGCTAGTCTCTATTGCAACTAACATCAACTGGCGAGCCTCGTCAGTTGCATGATCAGGGAACTTCCCTCCTTGGCTTGCGGTTCGAATCGTGAAAAGTATCGGAAGATCTGTCATTTTCCTCAGAGCTTTGATTTGCAAGATAACGTGATCTACCGATGGAGTGGATGTAGTAGATGTTGTGCTATCCGGAGAGAGATGATCTACTCTTAGCTCCACGACATCGGCTCCGTACGTGGCTCTTTCGAATTGGGAACCGTCGAGTTGATTCACATCGGGGCATGCCAGAGCAACGATAAAGCTTTGTCTTCCCGAATGATATCGTTTCGATAACAGATCAATCGCCGATACTGATGAGGACGCCATTTCGGTCGCAAAAGGCCACAATTCTGCAGAATGGGAGTAGCTAGTGAAATCTCGCCTCGCAAATATACATCAACCCTTCTCTTTAATACAGAAGCAATTACTATCCTTCCGATTCATCAAATCGAAAACAAACTAAGTTTTAATTGACTTTGTTGACAGTGATGCTAGCAATGAAATATTTTACCGATGATCAATATAGTCCCGGCTCTAAACTTAGCCGCCACTCATTTTTCGAACCGATCTTCCTATAAAATCAAACCTACATTTTTACCATTATTCGTCTACGTGATCGAGATTAGATTTACTAGTATCTTCAACTCGTATTATTTAACTTCAAAGCAGCGTGTAAAAGGCATAGCCGAGAGACATTGTCATAATGGTTGATCTCCATTCTCTCCCTGAGGACTCCAGACCGAGCCACGCTGTGCGCAACAATGGTCCTGATAGCCTCGCCGTTGAGAGATACAAGCTAAGAGAGCTTGCAGAAGGGTGGCCCATGTATCGGTATGTTCATTGAATGCTCATTAGCTGTAATATAGTGTCAACATTACGTTTGGGTGATTTCAAATTGCTGACTCTCGAATTTACATAAAAGCGATGCCTGTGAGTGGGAGAACTTGCTGTCTATCTTCCATCCCGATGCATATATCTACACTACTTGGACCGGCAAAACACATCATCTTGATTTCATCAAAGCATCTCAGGCTGGTATGGATAAGGGTGTATTCATCATGCATCGAATTCACGGCTCGAGTACGGACATTACTTTGGATGCAAAACGCGCCGTGACAAAGATGAAAGCGACTATCACACAAAGGTTTGAAATTGAAGGAGTTGAGGTTGATGCAGAATCGGACTGCCGGTTTTGCTTCTTTTGGGAGAGGCAAGAGTCCGGTGACTGGAAAGCACGCTTTGTTCGTCATTGGTACGAAAAAGACAAGTTGATTCCAGTAAATCCGGCAAAGATTCCCCCTTTGGATGAAGAAAGACTCAAAGGATATCCCGTCGGGTATAGGTACTTAGCTTATTGTCAAGAACTCACAATGGGGGTTAAAGTACTTCTAGATATGCCCGGGCATCGGAGAGAAGGTAGCAACATCAACGGCCAGAAGCATGACCTTCTCTATTGGCAAGCGAAGCAATGGCTCGATGGAGAATCTATCGACTTATGAACCTATGTGATCTTTTGTGCATATGTATTTTTTAAAATGCCTATCTAGTCCCGAATACACGATTGACTCAAAGATACTCGTTGAGTAATAGTTTAAAGCATTGATTCTAGAATATTTTGAAACATCATTAAGGCCACCTTAATGAGTAATCGGGCCAAAGCTTTGTAGCAAATGGAATTTTCATGTGATGATTGTTATATCAGGTTTCCGCCCAGACTCTTGAAATATCTGAGAATTGATCAGATCTGTCTTCCAATTCACGTACGGATGATCTTCTGTAAAATTTCGGATTCGAGGAAGAGACTTTCTCGCCGCGTCTTAGTGGTCATCTTACATGAGCAATCGAGGCGAATTGGGTCAAAATGGTAGTGTCAACAGATTGAAAGTGTTCCGGGACGAATTGAACCAAATGGCAACCTCCACTGTGCGTCGCTAGAGTTCGATATACGTAGTTCGACGGCATAACTGACCCAGAAACCGACGATTTTTTTTATTACTTGAATAAAAACTACAAAGACGCTCGCCGGCCAATCACGAAGAGCTGGAGACTAAAATTCGAATATTAACGTTGAAATTATCATAGGTTATGCTCCGACCGCAAGTCCCGTAATTGACTATTTTGCCGGCACATATCAAGCCAAAAATTGCCGGACAAGAAATGGAGAGTATGACTCTCCGCACATAATTGAAAAGCTATGACGGTCAACTTTTTGGTCACCAGCCGGCAAAGAATGCATCCAAAGAATGCATCCAAAGAAATGCATCCAAAGAAATGCCCAGCTTGGAAAGTGGTGACGATGTTAGCAGAAAAGCAGATTTGGCGCTGGGATTTGTGTTGGTGAAACTAAAGCGAGACTTGGACGCAACCCTGATACTACCCCCGATCAACACAGAATCATAGCCAAGCATGGCGGATCCCATGGATGTACACAATGCGAGGAAATAAAAGCGGATTTGGATACCTCATCTGCGGAGCATAGTGTAGGTCGGGGTCCCCGAAAAAGTACCCCGTCTTTGTGGCGAGCGTAAGCCTTGGATCCTAACATAGCCGATGATGGGGACCGGAACTTGAAAGTGTTTACCCATGACTCACAATCTCTATGAAGAGTCGGAAGATTATTTAATCGTGTATTTGAACACAAGCTGCAAGGATTCGCGGGTCGTTGCGCGGACGCGGCTCATGTGGCTAAATTCAATACCGACACTGGCTTCCACACCCGGACCTCAATACCAGTATGACATTAGCCTCTGTCTCAAGCAAAATAGCCAGTACACTGCAAATAAGATATTCGCACACTTTTCTCTCTCTCTCTCTCTCTTTGTGTGTGTGTGTGTTGTACATAACGTACTCCTCATTCAACCGTATATTATAGCTTCCACAACAAAGTCTTCAATGGACCAACGGGCTTTCTTATACTTAGTGGGCGTTGGGGTCTCACACTCGATAGCTCCTCCTATGCATAACTACATCGCGGAAGCATTGGGCTTTGATTGGAAATTTATTGCTCAGGAATGCCAAACTGTGGAAGATGCTCTTCAACTGTTCAGGCTACCTACTTTTGCAGGAGGTGTGGTGACGATGCCCTACAAGACAGCGATTATGGAACACTTAGATGCACTTGATGACTATTGTATGAAAATTGGAGCATGCAATAATGTCTACAAGACTGCAGATGGCAAGCTTCGTGGCACAAATACCGACTGGCGAGGGATAAAGGGTTGCTTGTTAGACGCGACATCACAAGGCAAGGGCAAGGCAGCCCTCATAATTGGCGCTGGTGGAGCATCGCGGGCTGCAGTGTATGCACTCTACGACCAACTACAATGCAATCCTATCTACATTGTGAATCGTGACGAAGATGAAGTGAGAGCCCTACTACAAGATACCAAAAGCTATGGCAGTCTCTCCATCGTGCATCTAACATCACTTGAGCAAGCACGTGAGGTTGAAGAGGCACCTTTCTACATTGTTGGCACCGTACCAGATTTCGAGCCACGGACACCTGCAGAACTATCTGCGCGCGATATCCTCGAGTATTTCCTCAAATCGGGTCCTAAAGGTGCTCTCTTAGACATGTGCTTCAAACCGCGAAGAACCCGCATCCTGAAATTAGGTCAATGCCACGGTTGGACTACCGTCGATGGTACCATGATAATCGCTCATCAAATCGATGAGCAATACAGGCTATGGTGTGGTGAGGAAAAGGCTCAACAGATTCCAAAACAAGGGGCCTGGGCGGTATTAAGAAAAGCTGCAGATGAAAGCCCAAGTATCAACTTTTGATCAGAACAAGTACTTGTGGTACAGGAACCAGAGATGGAACCTTTTTTTTTGGATTTTTTCGACTGAGGCATATGCAAACTTGATTTAGCCAGCAACATGAGAGGCCTAGAATGAAAATCCGAAGGAAAAAATCATTGGTAGATTTATGATTCGTAAAAATCTCACTTATTATACTCGTAGACATACCCGTAAAATGGTATATTAGTTTTTTTTTCAATGGCTGTCGAGGGACCGCTGATTGTCGTGGTCGTAGGAGTCGTTATATAAGTAGAGTTACACCTGTACTTGATCATGTCATCTCTCTCTTAGGCTCTGAGATATGTACATTGCTAGAAATGGTCAGTGTTCCCTGAAGCCTATATCCGTTCGAACACGAAAATTCAGCAACGCGATTGGTCTAAGAGTTTTAAACTTTGGAGTAGAGGTAGGCGAAGTTTTAACAGCCGTTTCCTGAAATTGCCGCCATTAAACGTATTGACTGGTATAGATTCAGCGCAAAGTTATAGTATTAGAGATGTGCTACCATCCCAAAATGAGAACCTCATTGCCCCCAAAAAAACGTCGGAAGTGAATTGGAAGGTAGTACCAAGCATGGTTGCCATGATATGGCAAGGAATTGCGCAGCACATCGTATGAACTGAACATGAGTATCCGCGATTCGCATTTGATAGTACAGGAGATGGGAGAAACCGTGGAGGACGACATAGTGAATCTCAGTTCAAATTAGCACACTTGAGGGGGTCTCAAGGCTACTTATCCCACATCCTTTCGTTGCCTATCAAGGCGACCATCAGCGGAGTTCAACCCGTGAAACTCTTTGATATCGTGACAAAAGACGCTATTTCTTGCAAGATTTTAAGAGATTTCATCACTACATTTCATAGCCTGCTTTACCTAGCGGCTGATCTAGGAAATTAAGTAAATCGTCGTCTACCGAGTCATGTAAAAATCCCAGGTTACGGGCGAATGACGAGTCTGGAAAGCTTCTGTGCGCAGAATTAGACTGAACCAAATCGATTTTTTCAAATATGGTTGGTCCTCAAACATACCTTTCTAATGGGTATGAAGCCACAATCTGTTCACAGAGGGCTTCGAATGGAACCTCCCGAGACATGTCTATATGATCAACGAGATCGACGGATCCCATCATATCCGAATATAACTCTGATTCTTCTACCGCTTGCATTTGGGACGTTGAAGGCTTTTCAGTATTGCCGTAGCATGTGAGTTTAGGAATTCCGAGAGGTAGTCTCCTCCAGTGAACCATCCTGTCTTTTGAGTCACCAGGAGTTTGAGTACTGTCCATTATTCTTTGTAATGTTTCACTCAGATTTATGCATGTTTGGTCGCGGCTTTTCGACATGTATAGATCGATCAACTTCCGAGCTTGTGTCACAAATCCCAAGAATAATGGAGGAACCCACAGATTTCCTGTCAGTTCGAGATATTTTTCCAGTAGTTCAATTGACAACTTCACAGTTTCGGCGCATAAAACCATAGAAAAAAACTCCACAGCACAGCTTTTTATAAGCAGAGTCGATATCACAAAGTTGATGGATAAATGAAGGACCAAAATAGGTGGTTTCAACGAGTCTGGAGAATCCGTCCACTGGAGATAGGCAGGAAGATTTTGCCGCCAATTTTGAAGGATCTGAAGGTCGGAATTTATAATTTCCTTGTCTTTGATTTGGTGACTTGAGAACTTGGAGGAATGACACATAAGCTGGAAAATGATTTTAAATGTGCTCAGCGCCCGCAGTGGGCTCCTGGAAGGAATCCCCTCCTTGAAGTGAACGGCGTTTTGCGGTGGAAAAGTCCATATATCCCATTCTTCTAGACCGTCCTCATCTTCTTCATCTTGATTATTGAAGATACCATTGTTTGCTAGCTGGTCATCCGAAAAGCAAGGCCGCCGATCAAGCAGCATAGAGACAAATTTTTCTAGAATGAAACATCCTTGAAAGACCTGCTTGTACCTTTTTGAGTGTGTCATGTGACCCAGAATATCTATCATTCTCACAGCCTGGGTAGTCAACATCCAAGTGGCATGTATATGACCGTTTTTCAGACGCAGGAGAGCAAGTATCAGAACAGATTGAACATGTCCTATACTAAAATTTTCGTCGTCAACAAGAGCATGGGCTCTAATACTAATTTCCAAGTTCTGCGGAGTGAGAATGGTATGTCTGTGAGATGACCGGGGTTGGGATGAGAGTGTGTACGCTATAAGCGCCCACAACGACATGCGATGCCCGGTGTCAATGACCTGCCGATCGTGGGCCTTCGATTCAGGCTGACCATGCATGATTCGTAATAGATTCTGACGTTCGAGGATAGGAAACCAAGAATGTGTATATGCAAAGTATTCCTCCATGAGCTCAATAGTATTAGGGGGGAAGGGTTGCTTGAAAAGGTCGATGAAATCTGAAGCATTTGTCCCAGACTTCTTCCTTGTGTGTTCAATTATCGAGTTCGTTTGAAAGCCCGGTAGAAGTTTACCTTGTGGAAGAGAGGTCTCGGTGCTAGCGGCGCCTACTGTTGAATCACAAGACGGTCTCATCGGAGACGTCGCCGTTGCATCGTCTTCAGACACAGGACTTTCATCCTCGAGGTCAGAAGACTGATTTTGAATAACAGAATGGATTTTTCGAAAAGACGCAGAGTTACGCCATGACTTTATGCAAGATTCACCGTCACTTCCGCCGAGCAGACAATCCTTTGTTTCCTGTCGCCGGAGGAGTCTCTCGATCTGGATCTCAGTGTCGGGATGACATCGTACAATGAGACCCAATAGTGTCTCGAGCCCTCGCACATAACCGCTCTGTAGCCCCCTACGCTTTGTGCTATTGGCGTAAACACACTTTCGTCCGGCAGATTGGCACATCAAACATGACGGGTGTTCCCCGTCGCATTTCGACTTTCTAGTGCGACAAGGCTCGCATGCGCGGCTGATGCGTTGCCTCTTTCCGGGTGGCATATCTTGAGCAAAATGATGCAGGAACTAGAGACCTTTATGGTCTTAATTCCTTATATTGACTGCAATTACCTACCATCAGGATGCTGGAGGACCAAAATCTGGGGAAGAGAAACCCGTTTCTGACGGCAACATCACGTGAACGGGTGTGGATTTAACCGACGTTTTTCTTACGGCGGTGGAACACGAACGTCACGCTATATTGAGTGTAATCGAGGCTATATTTTTGTTAACCAAGTCTTAACATCATTGCACTTTGCGAACCCAATATATGACATTTTCTTACAAATTTTAATGCTTTGCACTGACAATTCCGAGCACGATGATTCGAATTTGCGCCTGAAAACGACTTGAAAGATGGTGGGCCATAGTTGCCGTACTGCCACACAGGCCTACAGCCCTGACGCTTCCTTGGTGCTTATTGGATTCTTCGGGGCTGGGAAGAGGACGCTCGGTGTGATAGCGTCTGTGGCTCTACGCCGTTCCTTTATTCATTATGACAGTTACTTTGCTAAAAAAGTCGGTTCCTCGCCACACGCCTATCTCAAGACTCATGGTTCAGCGCGATATCGTGAAATAGAGCATGATATCACGAAAGAAATACTTTTTAAGCATCGTTCTGGGTGCATTATTGTTGGAATCGGTGGCATGGGAGGTCAACGGCAGAAAATCCTGCTCGAGGATTACGCTCGTAGCCATCCAGTCGTGCATGTGAGAAGAGACCGAGCCGACATTCAAAGATTGCTATTTTGCAATGACGAAAAATTTGAACTTCCGTTTCGGACAGGCAATGGTTTCTATGAATCGTGTTCCAATTTTGACTTCTATAACGTCACACAATACATAGACTCCGAAGACACTGTCTCGTCATATTGGAAACTCAAAGAGACAGCCAGCTCCTTCAAGAGATTTCTTTTCGGGCTATATGGTATCGAGATGAGCCGTATCCACTCAAATGATCCTTTGACCTCCGCATATACGTACATGGTAGACGTTCCATCTGAGTGGCTGGAGAGCAGCGACATGAACCTTGAAGAGCTGGAGTCCGGAGCGGATGCAATAAATCTTGTGATTCGCCTCGACGTCGAAAACACCTTGG
This sequence comes from Talaromyces sp. F31, assembly GCA_037356135.1. Lineage (NCBI taxonomy): Eukaryota > Fungi > Ascomycota > Eurotiomycetes > Eurotiales > Trichocomaceae > Talaromyces > Talaromyces sp. F31. The sequence goes on along the minus strand of JAYXSF010000044.1, from coordinate 1,140,332 downwards.
AGGATCTCTCACGGAAAGTCGCCACGGTCTGGAAACACTCGCGCGCCCCAGTGATCTTCGATGTCAAACTGAGTCCTACAAACAACGACCTATATCAGTATTTCACACTGCTTGAGGCTGGCCTTCGCATCGGTCCTGACTTGATTACTGTCAATTTAGGATTATCCGATGAACTTATACAACGTTTATTTGCCCGAAAGGGCTCCATAAGGTTCATTGCGTCATATTATCTCGAGCATGGTTGGCAGCCAAATCATGTTTACGATCTATGTAGAAGAGCGATTCAATTCGGGTTCTCCGCAATGCGAATAGTGTCTACGCCAAGAAGTTCAAGTGACAACTTCAATTTGACATCTGTGGCGATGAGATTGACCAAGTCTCTGGACTTTCCAATTATCGCCTATAATACGGGACAGCTCGGACGTGCCTCTGTATGTTTCAATCAAGTACTATCGCCGGTACTTCTTCCATCCGTGCATGGAGATGGAATCCTTATACGAGATGCGCAGGCTGCTCTCTATGCCTCTTTCGTACTACCTAAAAGCCTTTTCACCATATTCGGAAATAGCTTGCGTTATAGTCCATCGCCGGCCATGCACAACGCTGCCTACACGGTTTTGGGAATGCCACATGTATACCAGAGCCTGGAAAGTAGCGAGTTCGAAGATATATGGAGCCTGTTAAACAACGAACAGCATCGCGGAGTAGCTGTATCAATACCCTACAAAACAACAGCGATCTCTTTATTGGATGAGATCAGCCCCGAAGCAAGAGACATCCAAGCTGTTAATACTATACTCAAAGTAAGGTCATTGGAACCTGAAGATGGAGTACCCAGATATGTGCTCAAAGGTTATAACACAGATTATATCGGCATTCGAGAATGTGTACATAGAAACATATCTCCTGCTAATGCCATCAGGGAGGGAAGCACGGCACTCATTATTGGGGCTGGTGGTATGGCTCGTGCAGCCATATACGCTCTTTTCGAATTGGGACTGCAAGATGTCTGTGTGTACAATCGAACACTGGAACACGCCAACTTTCTCGCTGATTACTACACAAAGTGGGCCGTATCAAAATCAACATCAAAGATCGGCCAGGTAGCTCGACTGCGAGTTTTATCTTCGCTGGAAACTGACTGGCCAATGACGATGAGACAGCCTACTGTTATTATATCTTGCATTCCATCTTTCGAGAATAATGAAGGATCTCGTCCTTTTGTCCTCCCAGACCATTGGCTCCAAAGCCCCACGGGAGGTGTTTTTATCGATGTATGTGCGATATTTTTGATCAAATAATGGCTAATTGGACTAGTGACTGATTACATTATAGCTCGCTTACCAACGAAAAGATACGGACCTATCAAAACAAATGAGATCAAAAGTATCCCAAGGCTGGATTTTGGTAGATGGGTTAGATGTTCTACTTGAGCAAGGAATAGTTCAATTCGAATTATTTACTGGGCGACCTGCTCCCATACACGTGATGAGACGTGCAGTGCAGGAATCACATGAAAACAGAATCCGGTGACTTAGGCGGTATAATTCTGTAAATATCAATATATAAACAAAATTTTGATGTACAATATGAAACTTATTTTCCCTTGGATGAGAACTCCACATAGCATTCAATCATCACGTAGTGAAATCAAAGGAATTTTTTTGCAGTGGAACTAGAACTTCTTAGGAACAAGAGTCATGGAAGGGGTCGAAGAAGGACTCCTTGATGGGGTTCTAGATGCAGTTCTGGATGGACTCCACGAAGGGGACCGGGATGAAGACAAGGATGAGGCTGTCGCGATGGATGTAACCACGGCAGAGCATGAAGTTAAAACTACCGGTGATGAAGTTGTAGCAGGTGAGCCAATTCCAATACAGTCAGTAGGTAGAGAAATGGTCTCAGACTATGAGAACAGTTAGAAATTAACTCGTATCTCTCGCCGTCCATACTTCTGAGCTTACCGTTATAGTCACTGTGGCCACATCACTGACACTGGCCAAAAGCCAGACACCAGCTGACGGAGCCAGCTGAACTCCAAATTCATTATGCTCTGGATCTTTGGCACAAGCTCCAGATGGCGCTTCATAATTGTCTTGTCAGTATAGGATTATAGTAAATTGCAACCATAGAGAAACCAGCATCGGTTACGTACAGTCAATTGCAGAGAGCGTGGCACCAACCAAAGGTTGCAAGCCGATTCCAGCCGATAGCCCTTTCCCTATACTCAAAGGTAAGCAATGGTTGCTTTTGAACGAATCGCCAAAAATGTCTTACCAAGCACCGTCAGGTCGAACTCGACGTCAGCCAGAAGGCTGAGAGAAATACCCGCACCAATTGAAGCTGATACAGAGGGCGTCAATCCAGCCACCTGTGGAGTCCAACCCGACGCCTTAAAGTTCGATGGGGAAAGAAGGTCGATATACATCTCAGCGGAATTATCAACGCTAACATTTACACCAGTTGTTACGGATGCAGTACCCTTCAATGGACCAATGTTCAGAGCTCCGGTGAAGGCAATTTCCGGGCCCAAATCAACAATACTAGCAACTGTGATGCCATCAATTGGGATCCGAAGAAAGGTATCTTTGAACGACAGGCTTCCACCGATGTTTCCGCTAAGTGAGACTGTAGGATCAAGGACCACTGATACATCCTGAGGGATGACGGTAAGAGTTGCGTCCACAGGGATACCAAACTCAGTTTTTATATCAAAGTCGAAGGCGAAGTCACCTGCAGTGTAACAAGTCTTGCATGTCAGACCTACTGAGAACGTAGGATCGATTGGGAAAGACCAGTTGCCAAAACCGATTTGGTGATTAAAGTCCAAAGTGTGATCACTGGTGTGGTCGCGCCGAGATAAATGAGTCTGAGGTACTGCACCTACATGAAGATGAAAGTTGGATGCAACATCACTCCATTCAACACGTGAGCCAGATAATACAGCGGTGATTGTTGCATTATTGTAGTCGATGGATGATATAGAGAAAGGCTGACGATCCTCATTCCAGCCACACTGGCCGGCACCTGCAACTAGGATGAGGGTATTCTTTGCAGCTTGATTTGTCCAGCTCCATTCACTATGCAGCTGCGCATACGCTGATGTGTCGTTGAAGTGCAGAGTTACTGTAGAATCGGAGCACTGAATCGATGTGGTCGAATCTTGAAGCCGCTCCAGGTTGACAATGCTCTCTGTTTCATCAGACGTGTAAAGAGTGAATGTTGCGAGAGCTGCGCGGTCGCCAGTTGTGCCTAGACACATCGACGTTAGTCTAACGTACATGCTTGGGCATTTTTATCTCAGCACATACCACCCCATAAGAACGATTCACTTGATTGCAGGCCTAAAGAAGTAGAATGTACTACTCCTGCGGTAAGGCTAGTAGGAGTTGTTGAAATAATTGGTTGTAGCTTCAAGGAGTGACTCAAACCGCTCAAAAAAGAGAGAATCCACAGGGATAGTTGTAAATGAAAGTACTGTGGTGCCATATTGACCGTAGATCTTTGGAGACCGAAATACGAGAAAATGAAGGGAAACAGCAAACACAACGGTGAATGCTTGAAAGAAACGAATGACTTTTTCGAACCTACCTCCTATGCTCGACGCTCATTAATCCAGGAACTGAAAAGTTTTCGATGTTTTCCCAAGGCATGTTCGCTATTTAAGATTCTATTCAAGGGTTGTTTCAGGATGTCAAAGCCTGTTTCTAGGCTATGAGTGTTGCATACCGCCCCAATTTTGACAGCTTACAAGCGACAAGGCTTAACAGATGATTTGGACCATGAGCAGGGTAGCATTAGCAGAGATGACATCCAACTTCGGCCCCATAACAGTAAAGTAGGTAGAAATGATGATCAGAGTTCCCCTGAGGCTTATTGTTCGTGAGACTGCGGGCTGCAAGTAATTGAGCTATTATAGATTTTTTTATGCTACTTCTACAAGTACCCTACGTATCACTCAATTGAGTAATAGTCTAGAAGCATTCTTAGCATTTGAAGTCATTGCTAGAAGGATTTGTGGAACTGTGCCTGACAGGGTCGGCTTATCGTAGCCCAAAGTGGTTGGCGCAATGCGATCCGGCGTTACAGTTTCCGACATCGTGTTTCAGACAATGCAACGCTTCCTGTCAGCATAGTTCTTATGCCACATGCAGTTCGGGATTCAATTTAAATATAGAATTCTAGTATTCGGTGACTATGAGTCCTACGTCTTTGCGTACCTCGAGATATTTCGGTATTTCACGATTATACTCATACATGCCGCTATAGCCCCTGTGTATGGATGTCTGCACTAGATAGCCATCAGATTTGAAAAATTCAAATGAGCCGTGTCAATCCCGAAGATACCTTCACCAACTGTATCAAGCGGATCGAAAGATGACATTCGATGCATATAGCAACCTAGCCAGGTACGTAGGCACACTAGCAATACATTATCCATTTACCAGTATGGTTTCCTGCTTAATCAACACAGCCACGTATCATTCAGACTCAAAAGACTAGAAACCTCCATTACACAATACTCTGCTTCGTTTGAGTGCAAGTCGCCGCTCAAGTGGTATCGATGCTTACGACATACCTTTGCATTGAGCGTATTCGTACGATATTGATCCCTGAACAGTGTTATTCATGCTCCACGGTCTACGACTAAACCAGTCGAATAGAGTCAATTTTTTTTTTCCAATGCTCGGAATCAAAAAAAAACTACCCTGTCATTACAAAACAATGTTTCAATCAAGTATAACAATATGATTACTGATCACACATTGTGTACGGCTACGCAGATTCCTCGATTACTGAACGGTGATTACTATACATGAAATGTTATCTAAGTGAATTTAACGACTCACTATAAAAGCGTAGTGTCTTAACAGTCCTCCTATGGAATATCTACGAGGCGATGAAGGAAACTCTCAGAAAATCAAAAGGACCCAACTTTTATCTATCACGGTAGCAAAAAATACGTCCACCTTGACCGTAGTTAGCTTCAACTACTCGCAATGTCCAAATACAAAAGCTCAAATATCTTTGTCATCGGCGGCACGGGTGCTCAGGGCATTCCTGTCATTCGGGGTCTTGTCTTCGACAAGGGATACCACTGCAAAATCCTCACTCGTGACCTGAGCTCGCGTCGCGCCAAAGAACTCAGTTCTCTACCGAATGTATCATTTGTTGAGGGCTCCTTTGCCGACGAAGCAGCACTCCGTACAGGCTTTCAAGGCTGCGATGGAGCTTTTGTCAATCTGGACGGATTCAACACGGGAGAGAAAGGCGAAACATATTGGGCAATTCGCTGTTACGAATTGGCACTTGAATCTGGCATAAAATTCTTTGTTTACGGGAATCTCGACTACGTCTATAAGAAGTCGGGCTACGACCCGAAATTCCGCACCGGTCATTACGATGGCAAAGGTCGAGTAGGAGAGTGGATTCTACAACAGAATAAAGATAATGGCCACAGAATGGGCGCTGCCCTATTCACAACAGGCCCATATATTGAAATGGCAATTGCTAGAGGCACACCAATGACGCCAACAGTTGAAGACGGAATCGTCACATGGCGTGTGCCTCTAGGTGCTGGAGCAGTGGTACATGTCGCCCTTGAGGATTGTGCTTATTATGTCCGCTGGCTTTTTGATAATGCGGAACGTGCGATCAGCATGGACCTCGAGGTTGCTATTGCACACATTGGGTATGATGAAATGGCAGAAGCCTTTACAAAAGTGACCGGCCACCCAGCTCAGTACATTGATACAGATCTTGATGAGTACTGGAAGACCGGTCCATTAAGCCCTATCTCAGAGGCTTCGGCCGGATATAGTGCTGATCCGAGTGACAAATCGACGATGACCACAAGGGAGAACTTCACGGGGTTCTGGAACATGTGGAAGTTCTCCGGCAGTAATCTCGGTGTGGTGCGCAGAGACTATGCTCTTTTAGATGAAATTTTTCCTGATCGGATCAGGAGTGCTGAGCAGTGGTTTAGGAGAGAAGATCAAAGGGGCAGAGAAAAAGGACTAGGTGGATTGTGGGAGAGGGTTCAGTCAAATAATCTCAAGCCTATACTCAAGATTGCAGAGGACGGGAGACGCGGTCGTCTCTAATCATTCCTCGAATGGAAAAGTAGGAAAGGTCGGTCATCTGCTGATCGTGTGATGACGCACCAATTTAGACTAGGTATTACCTACCGAATGTTTCGATGTTGTTGTTAGTTCGCAAATTCCAAATTGAATTGTAGACTCCAAGTATTCCCACAAGCAATGAGAATAACCTACAGGCTATGCCAACTCAGATGTCAACAGTAATAGAGACGGTAGTATCCAGGACCGAAGAGGTTATAGAAAAGGCGAAGTATTGATAAGTACCGGTAACCCGACCGGGTCAATTACCCATATTCCCTATTTCGTTAAACAAAGAAAATTGTAAGAGAAAATCATGGTACTGGGTAATGCTTGCATGGAATAATCTGTGTTCGGATGTAATCTACATTTTCAATAACGAGACGCACTTATCATTACTCATGAACGAGATTTGGGGCTGCAACCCAGAAGCAAGGGAGCCGCTACTTTTGAACTATTGGCCAGCAGCACAATCTCAGAGTATTGATTAATTTATCCACATCTCTTTCGGAGTCAGACAAGCAGCTAAATTATTTCTATGCAGCTCGGTACCTAATCTCGAGTCGCTCTTTTACTGGTACAGGTATCCTTATTGACACCAAAGTTTATAGATATATCTGTGCCCCGAGCTACAAACACCTCTTGAAATGGTGAGCGAAAATTGACACAGATCCGGCAGTCTTCCCGTAGAAAACATCTCATCTGGAGAACATGACGCTACAGGTTTATACTTAGCGATTGGAAAGAAAGTCACCATGGATCACAAAATTGGTTGGGTGCTCAAAGTAACCCCGGCGAATCACCCCGGAGCCCCCACGGACACGACAAATTATTACTCCGAGCGCCATTTGTCGGTGGTGTTTTCGGTGGCACGAGGATGATATATAGGAAGACCTGCCGGGTAGGTCAGTCAAAAAATTTGGAATATTTTCTCTTGGCAATGATCGGACACTGTCCATAGTAAGTTCCGCCAGAGACGGAGTGAAGAGGCAGTTCAAGGACTGTCGTGCTGGGCATATTGATATTTAACTCTTTCACAAGAGTGCAGGCAGTAAACCATCGTGGAAGATGTCATTGAGAACAGAATTTGTAGAGATGCTTCAAACATTACCTACGATACTGGTCAGCGTCCTGGTGGTGTTAGGACTAGTAAATTCTACAAGAACCTGATCTGATAATAAAAACCAAAAATTCGTGAACCAAGACCATTTTCGTCTTTCGCGCAGACAATGGTACCTTATCAAATTTCCCTGGGCCGTGCCCAGTCGAAGGATTCTGACGTCCGCTAATACCAGCGTTCTTTTCGCGGCCCAACAGGTCCAGTAGTTCGAATCAGTCCCTATGAACTAGACATTTCCGAAATTAAGGCGGTCAAAGAAATCCATCGAGTGGGCGGTCATTATCGCAAATCCGACTTTTACAGTAACATTGGACATCGAAGCATCAAGACTCTCTTCAGCACAACTGATACGCAACATCATGCTGTGCGTCGGCGTCTCCTTTCGGCAGGAATGGCTCATGCTAGCCTTGCGCATGTAGAACCCGCGGTACAGGACCGTATTCAGCTTACCATAAAACAAATGGATGGCGAAATTTCTCGTCGTGGTGCGGTGGATTTTTTCAAGTGGTGGACTTTCATGGCAACTGACGTTATTGGGGAGCTGAGTTTTGGCCAGTCATTTCAGACATTGGAACATGGCGAGGTATGTTTGATTAAGCGCAAGACTAGAATAAGTATTCACGGGATCACCATGAAGAGAAAGCTAACATAGAATCCTAGAAGACTCAATATGTAAAAGACTTGGAGAATGTGTCGTCTTTCATGGCCATTAGAGTCACATTTCCAACTCTAATAGCATCTTCCGCTATCTTACTGATACCCTTATTCAAACAAGTACAGGAAGCTGGGCGTTGCATGGCTCAATATGCCCACCAAGCGATCGAGAACTGTCAATCGGTGATTGAGAAAAACCCGGAGAATCCTAAAGAGATACTCTTCACGAAAATGTTCGACGGAGGACCGGAGAGACTCAAGCTCCAAGAGATAATTCCTGAGGCCAGTGGTTATATTGAGGCTGGAAGCGATACGACAGCAATTACATTGACCTATCTTGTGTGGGCAGTTTTTCGAAAGCCATTCATCAGAGATAAACTAGTCGCTGAAGTCAGCGCTTGACCACCTTATTTTACCCAGGATTCTGTCCGTGATCTGCCATATCTTAATCAGGTAATACAGGAGGCTCTGCGTATACATTCTGCTGTTTCAAGTGCACTTCCGCGCGCTGTACCACCTGAGTGTGCCAGCCTCGCTGGATATAGGATTCCTGGAGGTGTCACAGTGTCCACCCAGGCATATACTCTGCATCGCAACCCTGGCGTGTTTCCTAATCCTCATGTGTGATTGGTTTCTATATCCTGCGCAGCGTCATTCTGTCTATGGAAGCATGGCAAGATGTTCAACGTCGTATCACTAACCATTGATTCTGAGATGTAGTTTTGACCCGAGCAGATGGGAGCATCCAACAAAGGAGATGAAGCATATGTTCATGCCGTTTGGAGGCGGGTCTCTCAGTAAGTCTTTGATTGTATATTTCTAACATCGGCACTCCGGGAAAATAAATCGCTAAATGAATTACTTTCAAGTATGTATCAGTATGCATCTTGCCTGGATGGAGCTACTGCTTGCAACTGCTCTGTTCTTTCGAGCGTTCCCCAAAGCAAGGGTCTCAGGAGAAGGAGGGAATGTGCGACGAAGATATGAAGGCCAAAATTTTTTTCTTGGTGTCTCCAAAAGGTCGTCGGTGCTTTATTGAAACGCGATAAAGACTGGTTGACTACGGAAGGTGTACATGTATTAACATCTCTATTGTCAATAGAGAAATGTTTCAAGCCGTTCCAAAGTACGTGCATCATTACTAGCCCATTTTAGGCTTTAGGATGAATGACTTTGATTTTTGATATTGCTCACGTTCGAATTTTCGGAGCTACACGTAGGGGATTCGTATTCAAAACCGTTGCAATCAGAAAGAAACTATCTACTTTGAAGTACTTATTCCTTTTGAATAGTGGACTTAAGAGGCTTTGAAAATATAAATTCCCCTCATTCCTCCTATGGGTCATTATGATGTGTTGATGACGGGACAATTTCTCTGCGAAATTCATTGAAAAAATTCTCAAGACACGGTAATTGTGCTAGAACCACTGCTCTCGTATCCTTCGGTGGAAACAATCATATAGTTGTAAGTTCCCATCTCAAGTCCGAGTGCCTTCCATGCTGCAAAGTGATTGGCCGTGGTGACAGTTCCGCCGACTCGCTTCTCTGTGCGAACTGACCAGTACTGATTGAAGGTTGAAGTTCCCTCGATGGAAGGTTGATCGACGCGCTGTGTAGAGTAAATATCGTACGTGCCACCATCGCTAGTAACTTGGCCAAGTGAAGTAAGGCCAGATGCTGGGTTATATGTGCCGTAGGACTCCAGGATGTAGTATTCGACAAGAGGGTCGGTTGTCCAGCCGTAGATAGCAAGATAGGCATTCCCAGAGGTATTGAATTCTCCAGAGTACGTGACGGTTCTGTAGATTTTGATGTGAGCATGTACAATGTAAGCTTCGAACGTAAAAATAGGATGCTTACTGTGCATTAGCTGGATTCCAGCCCTTGCCAGATGTAAAGTCCCCGCAATCGACCCAGGTCACGCTGTACTCGCCATTGGCACCATTCGTGTAAGTGACCTCTCCTCCACCGTTAGTCCAGAACGAGTAATAATAGCCATTGTTTGTTCCTGTCTGACTGGCCGTGATCGATTGGCGCTTGCTAAAGTCTCCTGCAGCACGCTGAGCAATTTCTGATGGTAAGGCGACCGCGGCAGTCACACACAGACCAAGTGTAGCTAGAGAGAGCTTCATCTTGCTTGGTATGATACTTGTGAATGTGGAGAATTAGGGATATTCAAAGAATGAAGGAATTCACTGGTAATTCATTTGTTTTGGAATAGATATTCTATCGAGGATGTTCCACATATTTATATTCCAGCTTCCCAATTCTCATTTAACACTGACAGGCTGGTTGTTTCATCATGCCCTGTAATGCTTCGCACCCATATATCCCTCTCAGGGTCCCCATTGCGGAGTTTCGGTTGCTCGAGGATATTCGTAATGGAGCACTTTTCTCTTGCCGATCTGTGGTCGCCTTCACGTATCGGAAAATTTGTGGCTAAATTCTCCTTAAAATTTTGAGCACGATGTTCAACGGGTTAATCAGTATGGCGACGATCCTTGATATTGATGAACATCCGCAGAATTGTTGCGTCAACTGATGTATAAACCGACGAGGTCATAATAGCCGTTCTGGCTGTATAGGTACACGAGTCCTGAAACAGACTCATTTGTTATTTATTAGATGAGAAGATATCAAATTGACTCGTTCCATGTTAATTAAAGATGTTCCATAAAGCGGAGTTATTCTCTCCCACAGCCCTCTGGTTGGATCATTCGTCACCCAAAGTTTCAGGTAAAATGAGACCGCGATTTTGCATAGATGCATTTAGCCTGGGCTCCCGAGATCATATGCCGGTAGAACGGTGATGATCGACAATGTTTATTGATTAATCAAAGTTCTTACATAAGAAGTGTCGATGTTGATCAGCGAAAATATTCTTGAAGATCTTTTCCATTTTGGATTAGTCCCTGGTCGGAGACTTGTACAAACATTTAGCCTTCACCAACCAACAAGGTGTCAATCTGTTTTTGCCTATGAGACTGATAATGACCATCTAGGCATTAATCAACGGTTCAGCTCCTTTCATGTAGAGTCCTCAAGGGTTTTGCCCAATATCAAGGAGGTTGGGTCATGGTGCCGATGAGATTGCCCACTACTGATATTAGAGGCCTCCGTGCTAGGGTTGACATGGAAAGGAGCGGATCGTGACAGTGTCTGAATAGTCTAGGATAATATTGAATCATACTCATATGTGAAAGAACGCATGTCTAAAGCTAGACATTCTGGCAAAAGAAGAAAGGAAGAAAGAGGTAATGAAGAAAAACGAGAGAAGGTTGAACTTCTGCCTAGCACAAAGTCGTCTACTGTCTTAGATTCAGGTTATACATTCCCCTGTATTAGCGAGACTATGCGCCAGAACCGTGCAATAATGAAGGGCTAGAGTATGTATGGCTCAGGTCTGCATAAATGAAACTACATAGAAAATGACACAGAAATAGAAAACATCTAGAATTGTGAGCGAAGTCGTGAGTAAACAAGTCGCCAATTCTGGTATCAGAAGAATTTCCAAGCCATTATCGTGGCATAACTGAAGGATCGAAGTCGTGTAAGCGTAAGGATGACTCCGTGCTCTGTTCGTAGATCAGAGCGCGTGTACGACCTCAAAGTTACCGGCGCATCAATGGGCGTTTGATAAAGGTCTATTTCTCCATACGACGGATAGATTGAATTGAATGTCGGCTATCTGGCATATCTTCAAGTCGTAAGTAATTGCCAGATGGGTCGTAGTCGAAGTGGTAGATGGTAATCATCAATTGAGCAATTCCGTCCTTCTCCGCGCAGGGCGTACGCGCTTCATAACATAGCGTGCTATGTATATCTTGCTAATTCAGTTCCTTGAGCTCAATGCATAGGAATACTGAGATAGGAAGTTGTGTGCCTTATCAGCCACAACATAGGCGCTTCTTTGTGTCTGTCGATGTAAAGCATGAGAAGACTTTCGCCCAGTTAGGAGAGAAAGTCCCGGCTCTTATCAACTAATTGGGATTGCTGATTGGCTGTATGTTGGTATTTGTTACACGGCGCTAAGCTCTTTGAAGCCTTGGCAGGTCGAGTCTCGTGGTCTGATTGGATGATAAGCCGTACGGACGATACACTAGCGTCTATCAGTTGTGACGGTGTGCTTTGACAGCCAATCAGTCTTGAATGTCCTATCCACTCTATGTATACGCACTGTATCATAACTCAATACGTAGCTGCGCATCTGGCGGCCGGAACAACGTTCATGCCGTCGTTTGCGGTGTTCCTGAAAAGCCCAACTAACTCTATTGATCATCACCATCTTCAACGAAACTATGTATATATGTACACCTACTACCCACATTCAGTAGCTCCACATCACGTGGCACGGTGCCTGGGGTCCAAGCACAGTGATGACAGTGGCTGCGTCGCAAGGAAAAGTCGTTTTTGGCGCAACGCCCGAGCCGCCAAGAGGCGCGCCATTCCCGTCTGGCCAAATCGCGCACGCCATGATTGGCCTGAGACTTACAAAACACTCCATCGCTTTTCGTCTGGCCGTATCAGCATGCCAGGATGTGCAGGGGATGCATGGGACTGTTCCACTCGGCATGGCGCTGTGCGGTGGCTAATCATACCTACCGGCCTTTTGCAAGATGCTCTCCCCAGTGCGCGCGGTGCGGAGTACGTGGAATCTACACACGATGACCACCGGAAAAGACTTCCTTGAATGATAAGATGAATACATTTACCGACCATCACATTTGGTCACTACTCACTACGGAGTACAAGGAAATGACTCGTTAAAGAATCTCTAGTGACTCGCAAACACGTCCGATCAAGCCAGGGCCGAATGCCACATGGGGCTTGGGGCAAGGATTCGGGAAGTTCCCTGACTCCGACATCTAAACCCACGCGACGGCGTGAACTTACTGTATGGAATCTTACAACTATGGATTCCTGGTGGAGTCATCTCCATATTGCTAGACCAGTCATGGGGCTAGTTTCTGGCCCTAGATATACTAGTAATAATTGATCCAAGCGCGATTGGCTTATCAAAGTCGATGTAATTTCAATCATAGCGTGATTTCCGATTGAAAATGTATAAAAGACAGAGGAGGATGCTAAAATAAAACATTCCGAAAAGTCTAAACGAAAAAAAAAGCAGTAAAAAAGCAGCGAGGTGGTATTTTTACCATTCTAGTTGTCTATTCTCTTTCTTCTCATATCTCTTTCTTTTTCTCCTTCTTTCTTCGTTTACGCTTATTTATGCTTGTTTATCCGCCTCAGCCTTACAGGTACGTCACTTGCGCAACGTCTAGACACCATGGAAGGCGCACGAAAGTATCCCGAAGACAAGGCCGTCGGGCCTGATGTGACACAAGATGTGAGCAGCGGCGAGTTGATAGACGACAATCATGGATTGAAGCGACACTTGAGCAATCGTAAGGTACAAATGATTGCCATAGGTGGTGCCATTGGAACAGCCATGTTCGTCAGTATCGGTGGCGCATTGAATACGGGAGGTCCGGCCAGCTTACTGTTGGCTTATGGGTTGTATTCATGCGTAATCGCCCTCGTCAATAATTCCATGGCCGAGATGGCCATTTACATGCCTGTCAACGCCTCTTTCATCCGCCACGCTTCAGTCTGGGTCGACGATGCCTGGGGTTTCATGGCCGGCTGGAATTTTTTCCTCTATGAGGCCATTTTGATTCCATTCGAGATTAGTGCTTTGAACCTGGTCATCCGATTTTGGAGTGACTCTGTGCCAGTCGGAGCCATTTGTGCCGCTTGTATTGTGACTTACGGGTATGTACTCGACCATCCCCTACAGATATTCCATTCTCTCTTCGGAAGTCTTTGACTGGACTTGTCTATGGGCTCAATTACTGATTTTTCTTGTGCCCTTTTTGGGTTTTGCATCTTCATAAAGTATTATCAACCTAGCAGCCGTGAGATGGTACGGAGAAGCTGAGTTTTGGCTATCATGGGGAAAACTTCTTCTTATGGGAATTGTTTTTGCTTTTACATTTGTCACCATGGTTGGAGGTAACCCTAAACACGACGCATACGGTTTCCGCTACTGGAACAATCCTGTAAGCTTCCCCGCGCGCCCACAACATTGCGGCGAACTTTCATCATTTTGCCGATAAGTACTCCAATGCGACCTTGATTCTAATTTTAGTATTATAGGGCCCGTTTGCCGAATATCTATCCGGTGGTGCCATGGGCCGATGGGAAGGTTTCCTTGGAGCTTTGTGGGCTGCTAGTTTTGCCATTGTTGGCCCAGAATATATGGCGATGGTAGCTGGAGAGGCCAAACTTCCTCGTATCACGGTCAAACGTGCCTTCAAAGCTGTGTATATCCGCTTTGGTGTTTTCTTCATTGGAGGTGCTCTCTGCGTCGGAATCGTGCTCCCATACAACGATAAGACCCTTGTTGCCAATGAAGGTAGCGGAACTGGTGCGGCTTCACCATATGTGATTGCTATGCAAAATCTTGGTGTCAGCGGTCTGCCACACTTGGTCAATGCGTTGCTAGTCACGTCCATCTACTCTGCTGGTGACGCATACGTGTATTGCGCCTCCCGAACTCTGCACGGATTGGCCCACGACGGTCACGCTCCTGCTTTCCTGAAGAAGTGTACCAAGTCAGGTGTCCCAATTTATTGCCTTCTGATCACTATGCTCTTCCCATTTTTGTCTCTGCTTCAGCTATCTAATGGTGCTTATGTGGTCCTTACCTGGTAAGTAGCACCGGCCCCCTTTTCTGAAATATGACATACTTACAATTGCAACCTTTTACAGGCTTATAAACATCATCACAGCCGGTGGCATTATAGATTACATTGTCATCTGTGTCAACTACATATTCTTTTGGCGTGCCTGTAAAGCCCAGGGAGTCAACCGTCGTGAATTCGCATACTACGCCTACCTCCAACCCTGGAGTACTGTCTTCGCCCTCTGCTTCGAGGTTTGCGTCGTTGTTTGCTACGGCTACGTCAACTTCATGCCTGGAAGCTTCGACATCTCTTCATTTTTTACCCACTATGCCATGGTCTTTGCGGCTATTATTCTTTTCTTCTTCTGGAAGATTTTTAAGCGCACCAAATTCGTTAAGCCTCACGAAGCAGATTTGGTCTGGGATCGACCGGCTATTGAGCAATATGAAATGACGACTCTGGATCAAGATATTGGTTTCTGGAGAGAAGTTGTCGAGATTGTTGGCTGGAAGAAGAAGAAGGTATCAGGTGAAGAGGCACTGACTTTTTAAGCATTTTGCATATTTCAGAGTGCTGTCACCGGAGACGATCAATGGCATTTCTCCCCATTGATCGGACAGAAAAGCTTGACGATATATATCTAGGTATTCTAAGGTTGGATACGACGTTTTGGATGTTTTGATAGTTTTATACCAATGATACCCATTCATACTATCACAGCTATGCTGCACCATTCTTTATGGCCTTGAATGATTCTAATGAGCACTGCTCGAAACTCTCAAAGCACAAAACGTAGAGGTAGGCATTGGCTCTAAAAGTGGTCGGCTTTGATCGATTTGCATAAGGTATTATGCGCCGGCAAAGCTAGTGGCCCCGGGCCATATTACCCCGCAAAAGATCGTCTCTATACAACTGGGTCTACAATCGGAGCCTGTTGAAAGAATACGTCGGATTAGACAGTGAGGAGTACTTAGGCAACATTCACTATCGTAATCGACAGCAACAACTGATTGTCACCCTCTCATTCTCAGATCTCTCGTCAACATGGAACCTTACCCGTTCAAGTTTGGCACCGAAGAAATAACCCATTCAGCCCGATCCGACCAGGGTGATGTCACACTACACTTGAAGAATGTTCGCGGGCGTATACCATCTCCACAGGCGTCTCGCTTGCGAGGTCTATGGTTAGAAGCACAAAAAGACCCCACCAAAATACTAGCCTTCCCTTGCTCATACGACGGACTGTCATCTCGATTGATTGAAGAAGCTGGCTTCCCGATGATTTTCATATCCGGATTCGCTGTTTCTAGTGCCCATGGACTTCCCGATACCGGATACATTGCGATGCAGGAAATGTGTGATAAGATTCAGGAAATTGCTAGACAGGTATCAATTCCGATTTTGGCGGATGGTGATACAGGGTATGGCAGCCCGATGAATGTGAGACGGACTGTAGAATCGTTTGCGAAAGCTGGTGCAGCGGGAGTTATGATTGAGGATCAAACATGGCCAAAGCGTAGGGAATACAATGACTTTTGTCAATGCCGGAAGTATTATTTCAGACCTTGGGATCTTGCTAAGCTTTTTTTTCAAATACAGGCTGCGGTCACACCAAAGGTAAATCCGTCGTCTCTCGCGAGGAAGCCTATGCAAGAATTCGGGCTGCCTGCGACGCCCGCGATCAAGGCCAGGATATCTTCATTCTAGCACGCACCGATGCCTTAGTTGTCGGCTGGGACGAAGCCATCACTCGTGCGAAGGATTTCAAGCAGATAGGCGCAGACGCGATCTTTGTCGAAGCACTTCCAGATCGAGCAGCAATGAGAAAGTCTATAGCGGAGATTGACATGCCTATGCTCGCGAATATTATCGAAGGAGGCAAAACGGAGAATTTGTCTGCTAAGGAGCTCTCCGAACTGGGTTTTGCGGCCGCAGCATACCCATGGACGCTGGTGGCGGCCAGGTTGAAGAGTATTCGTGATGCTCTAGAGAGTCTCAAGAGGAGCTTCATGGTAGGACCGCCAGATATGATTCTGTCATACGATGAGGTTGTTAAGGGCGTTGGGTTTGAGGAGTACTGGGTACGTCGCTTTCATCTATAATTTGGATCAGGACTGATAGATCCTATAGGAACTAGAAGAGAGGTATAAACATTGAGGGAACTCGTCCTGTCCTTCGGGAATAAGTAGTTGAGGCTCAACTGAAGTCTCACAAAACAATTGAAGGATCAACGTATCAGCGGCTAGAAATAAAATCTGTACTGCGGGCGATCAATTACCAAAGACGCAATGTTATTATGCTAAATTAGAAACAAGGATCAATGAATGCAGGCTAAAGCAACAGCCTATGCCGCCGCACTGCAACATGCTGAATTAATGAGTTCAAGGATAAGGCGACTACGTATTACCACCCCATCCCATAGTCATATTCCATTCCTGACTGACCTCACTCACTCCGCGAGCCAACCCAATTACTGAATCCACAAACGTGCCATCTCCACGATCAACTCGTCGTCTTCGTTCAAGCTCAGCGTCCGACTCGGTTGTGCGAGCGCGGAGTACTTGCTCTGTTGTAAGACCCTGCAGGCGCTCTGCGTCTTGAAGTAGGAGAATCTCGTTGTCTTTGCGTCGCCCCCATGCTGCTTGTTTGACGGCCGGGGCCCAAAATTCAGCCAAAGCGTGTTCATCACGACCACGAGCATAAACCCTCCTCGCAATAGCGCCCGTGCCGTCATCAACAGTGTGCGATGAATACCAGCAAGAGTAGACTACGGCGTATTTCTTCTCCAACAGCCATATGATGGGCCATGTGATAATCCATAGCTGGAGGATAATGCACGCCCAAAATACCATCCAATTGTTGCGCAATTTGTTAACCCAGTGGGGTGAGTAGATTGTAACTTTGCCGTTGACGATCTCCATCTCCGCAGTTATCCTGCCTCTGTAGTTTGTCTCTCGGATTTGAGACTTTAAGTAATCTGCCATTGATCCCTCCTTGAAATTGTGAACGTGACGAGTCAGGGTGAATCTGCAAAACAGTCAATCAAAAGTTTTTATGACTAGAGATGAAAGCGAGAGATAAGGTACTCACGACTTTACGGGTGACGGATCATTGCAGTATCTCTGACACCACTCCAGCAAACCAGTTTGATCTCCCTGGATCAACCTCTCCTGTTCTGCGTCGACTGGAGGGAGGCCTTCTTCTTCATCTCGATACATAGCATTCCGATCCAGCGCAGCCGAAGATGGTGCGACCAGTCCCCCTTTTGGCGCTTTCCAAATGAGAGTCTTCCTCCGCGTTCCTCTGTACGTTTTTCTCTCATCGTGATCCATAGACACACTCGCTCTAAACCAGGTGGACTGGGGAAGGACCTCTCGTGTAGCCGTCGTCGGTATGCTTTCCCATCCAGTCAGCAGCGTTTCTGCGAGGTCAAGGCGAAAGTTGAAGTCTGTGACGGCATTGCTTTGTTTCTTGTTGTCTTTATTGTTGGTCGATGTCTCGGTATGACTACCTTGAATGATAATCTGAGGACGTGGCGGTAGGCGGACTTGCTGTGCCATCAAGGCGGCCAATTCCTCTGCGTAGATAGTATACTGTGGCTGTAAAGTGACAATATGTGTATTCCGTACGCTTGACCTCACGCTCTGAGCTCTCCGGCCGCCGATCAATCTGTAATCGGCGTCGATCAACCTGGCACTGGGAAGCGATACACCGGCGCGAGTGCGGGTGTTCGATATCGATCCGGAGCTCGGCCCGTCTTGATTGATCGCTGCATCGTACGATGGAGGGTCCTCGTAGTTGTCATCGTCGACAAGCACGTCGGTATCGTCATGATCCAGAAGTTGCAGAGAATGGATGGACTGCGAGGATGGACCTACCGCCGGCTGAGAGGTGGGTAGCTTGCCCATTGCGTAGTGCTCGTTGCTGTTATTGAAAGACAAAAAATGAACTCGTTAGTTTTGTCTTTGAGATGGGGACGGGTGCCTGGAGAGTGGGGTATAACAATCAGATAGCCAAGTTTCCCGATTGGCCAATAGAATCGCGCAACTCGTATTCTGAGGCTGCAGTTCCACGCTAGCCGCATCGTACCGTCCCAGTACGTGATTACATAACGTAATGTGTATTGTGATACGAGTGGAGAAATACGCACTAACTTGATATGGATAGGTGGCCGTGTGGCTGTGAAACTGAGTCCCGGTCAGGGTCTCTACTCTCTGCATACTCTCTGCACAACCCTAAATTCATACGTCGCTGGGATAATTTTGTGATACATTGCAATTGCGTTACATCAGCTCCATTGATAACCAATCCAATTCCCTCTTCCAGTAATGAATCATGCATACCTACCTGAACATCATGTCCGGGAAGGTTTTCCGTTCGTTAATGAATAGAGATTCCGACTTCTGGACCACACGACATCAGAATCGGACAATGCAAGAAATCTATCCGCAGATTGTCACCACCTCGGGACGCCGGAAGGGAGCAGCATAATAGCCATTTCACCATTTGCTTGCCTGTGATAATGAATTAATGATTGGCCAGGTGCTTGACTATATGGTAGTAATTATGCTTGTCCTTCTTCACGGGGCGATCACGTTGCCATCCTCAATATACTAACCCCGCCGTTCACCCGGTCATATGCTCATTCGAGAACTCCAATCGAGACCGGCAAGAAGAACGCGTACTGCATGTCATCATCATACAAAATTGCCTTGCTCTACCTTCGTCGATCGCTCTAATTACTTATTCCTCAATTCCTTCGTTCTTAAGCGACTGCTTAGGTGTCAAGAATTCTTCCCTTACAGTACAATTGGCTATCAATGAAGGGGCCTTTTTGTTCGTGAGAGCTTGTAACAATGACCAAACAACCTATGCGAGTGATAATTGTTGGTGCTGGTAGGATACTGTCACATCGTTGAATATCTGCCTTTTGCTGACTCATTATGGTATAGGTCTGGCAGGACTAGCTCTCGCACATGGATTGCAAAAGGTAAGCAATTTTCTTCATGCCGTCCTATTTTTCTCGACCTAAGGTAGCATGCAACTTTAGCTAACAGGCTCCCTTGGACTTTGCTCACATAGATGAACATAGCCTTCGTCATTGTTGACCGAGAAACCACCTCAAGAGATCGCAACTGGTGTATCACAATGTCATGGGCTTTACCACTACTTCAAAAGCTTCTCCCAGCAAGTGTCTTCGATTCGATCAATTTATGTCAACCGGATCCTACAACAGACCCAGCTAAAGCAGGTGAATACGGAATAATTGTACGTGACGGGTCAACAGGCAAGGTAAAGATACGTCATCAATTTCCAGGTATTCGACGAATCAATCACAAGAAAACGAAGCATCACCTATCAAAGGATCTTCCCGTACAATACGGCAAGCGACTTGTCGATGTAGTCGTTGGGCCAGATGACGACGAAGTGACTGCCCATTTCGCCGATGGTACACAAGAAAGAGGCACTATCATTGTAGGCGCGGATGGTGGGGTGTCGCAGGTACGACGCTGGCTACTTGGAGATGAAGCCGCACAGGAAGTATTACCATGTCAATTCATGAATTTTTCTTTCAGCTTGCCGGCGGAGATGGCCCAATGGCTTGATGAGAGTCTCGGTCCAACTGTCGAGGTTGCTGCGCATCCGCGCAATATGTACATGGGTATCTCGTTGTTGGACAAGCCCGACACGACGAAGCCTGAGACATGGCTATTCTACATTCTTGCGGCATGGGAACTAGATGATAGCACTGATGGCGAAAGCTCTGGTAGTCGAATTTCTAGGCTTCGGTCGCGCATGTATGACTGGGCTGATCCTTTCAAGACTGTCGTCGAAAAGCTTCCTGATGACACCTTGATCAGACAGGATCAGCTGAGGATATGGCATACGAAACCATGGAATAATCACCAGAGACGTGTGACATTAGTTGGTGATGCGGCACACAGGTAATTAACCATTTGTAAAGCCCGTGCCTAGGTTGAAAGCTTACAATCAGTTCTAGTATGACGTTCCATCGCGGCCAGGGTGGCAACTTGGCAATCAGAGACGCCTATGAACTTTTCAACAAATTAGTTTCAGTCCACAACGGCGAAAGTGACCGGAAAAGCGCGATAGACACCTACGATAGGGGCGCATTCCTTCGAGGCGAAGAAGTTGAGATTTCTCGACAGTGTACGATGGCGTTCCTAGAATATGAGACTATGGAAAGTAGCCCGGTATTTCACCTTGGTATGAACCCGGCGATGGAATATTGATTGCATCTGGTATCAGTCTGTATCATATCTAAAGACTTTCTTTTTATCAACACTAAGGCGAGCGGATTCTTAACCCTTAATACGTGGCCCATTTCACTACGACCTACATTTGTGAAGAATCATTATCGATCGAATTATTGCGCTCTTGCGAGTTCAATGTGGCCCGCAATTGCCTGTGATTCTTCGAATTCTCACATTGCGAAATAACAACACAGTTGATTAAAAGTTGGTATGGATAAGTAGCTAATACATAAATATGAACACTCGAACACACAAAACCGCAAACATAACGTTGCTTAGTCCAGATCATATAGATTGCAAAAGCATGCAAATACTATGCATGAATGCCTCACTTCTCAGTCTGACTATTACCACCACCAAGTCCAATATAACTTCCTGCACTCTTTGCACCGCCTGATATCGAATTACCGACGTATTGGGCACCGCCCTTGGCATTGTTGATCATCGAGTCCGTATATCCAGCTGCAGGACCTCCATACGATCCCTTATCATCCTTGCCATTCCTCTCCATTCTGTTGATTCCTTCCTTGCTGGCCATGTTCCCGATAGGAGCGGCAAGACCGTTCTCACCGAGCTGGTTGCCTAAAAGGTTGTGGACATCGTCTTGGAGCTGATCGACTTGGCTGACCCCAGTCACTTTGGTTTTGTTCAATGTATCTGCAAAGTGTGAGTAACAATGACTTTCGTTGAGCTCTCAGAGCTAAATACCTTTGGTCGCGTAAGATGCCTTGTTGTCACCCTTGCCGAACCACTTCAGGTATTGGTCTTCGATCCACGGCATCCACTTTTCGTATTGTTCTTGGTAGGCTTCCTTTACCCATTCGGAGTAGGACTTCTTTTCTCGCTCTTCGGCAGGCAGGTTGTTGTAGAGGTGCTGTTTCTGCTCTTCTGTGTGCTGGCTAGCTGAGCCCGTTGCTTGTTTGATGGTATCCATATTGCTGGGCTGTATAAAAAAATGATCTAGTAGAAAATGTATGATGTGTAAAAGTATAGAGGAGGATGAGGAGCGGTGAAAAGGAAAACGAGGGAGAAGAAGAGCTTTTATGGCAGATTAGGGTCTCTGGCTACCCTTTTAGGCAATCCCCAAAGATCGGACACGCTGACGTCGTAGTGGGGCAGCCATTGACGTAGCCGAGTTATCTAAAGCCAATCGGAGAATTTCTGTAGGCCCATTAGGGTTACGGCCCATGAGGGTTAGGGCTCTGTCAATATTACCTGGACCCAATCTCCGTTGGAAGGCAACTGGTGTTATGATAATAAAGGGTATACTCTGTCCTAGATAAGAAAAGATACTATACGCTCAATGTTGCAAAATTTATAATATATTCTTGGGATTAACAGCTCCAAAACTTTCCGTAGTAATCAACCTCTCAACGAGAAAACAAATGTTTTATACCTAAGAACCCTGCTATCGACTAGTTCACAAATTTAGTTAAAGTTAATGTGTATCATCTGCCTGTAAATCAGTTACTTTTCTATTGGCTAGCTCACAAGAGTGAATTAATACACGTGCATGCATGCCTGAACATGCATTGGGTGACTTTTGATCATAGTAGATTGGCGCGTTGTTGTTTGGCTAGACTTCTTCGCGCCAGTTGCTTGTCAAGTACCTTTTGGCCAGGAAACACATCAGCTCACTAGTGCTCCTGTAAACCCAAAAGTTAACGTATCTTGAAGCAGGGCCTCATATAGTCGACGATCCGATGCGCTCATGCCGTGAAGCCGTGCAGTTTCTTTAGGAGCGCCGATCAGTGGCTCAAAGTCGCTAGGGCAGAGTGATCCGGGCTTCGGTAGTTGTCCAGTCTGAAAGTACTTGCGTATAGCCTTGGCAGAGCAGACTGACGGACCGGATCCGGTTGTATGCTAAATCAAAAACTCGGGTCAGTTGTCTGGGTTTTGGATATTCTATCTTATCTAACGTACGCCTTCTGAACTTTGTTCAAGAACAACTGATCCATTGAACTGACCAGACATTTTTTTTGCACTGTAAGATTTTTAGCGACATCTGCACGGGAAAAAATTTATCCAAACGGTAGAAGTCATTTACCTTTTTAGTGGAGTAACCGGATCCAGTGTGGTACTGACAAGCATCAGAGGATGTGATGTGTTCCCAGCGTAAGGACCTAGAATATCACTCGATATTTAGATTGTGACCCATGCGGGAATCAGCGATATCTGTGACCTTACCATTCAGTCGCCATTGAGCCTGTGGTTTCCAGCCTACACAGGTCAAGTATATACTGGCCCAATAATCACCAATACTCTTGCTATCAGATGTAAGACTATTCCATATACTCTGAAATTCATCAAGGTCATAGCTGTTGGTATATATGGCATCGCTGCAAAGAATAGCCTGACTGGAGGAGTCCTCGCTAGTCTCATAACCAACACATTGCTGTGACCACGACCCGGCACCAACACATTCCTCTGACAGACACGTAACTTCACGAATGCCTTGTTTGAATGCAGCCATCGATGATCCATCTCCTCGCTTGAGTTCTGCCAAGAATTTGGCCAGTAACGGGAATGTAAGGAGTGGTTGATAGACTGAAATGCGTTGAATAAGTTTCAAGTCTGACCATGTAACAACTTCAGGTCCGTGGTTTTTCGAAGCCGCTACTGGGATAGACTTGGCCCGGAGGCCGGATTCAATAGCATCAAAAGCTAATCTTATCTCAGATGGTCCTCCTTCCATGTGGAATGGACATTTTTCTGGGCCAGCTGCATCGCAGTATTGGAAGAATCGGTCAAAAATCGCATCGGCATCAGTGATACTCGATTCGCCTCCACCTTCGTAGTAGTCATCGGTGTCAACCACGCCATCCAGCAACGTTCTTGAAACTCGATCGGGAAACATGGTAGCAAAAGTGGCGCCCAATACAGTACCGTATGATCGGCCCCAGTAGAGTAACTTCTCCTGTCCACGAGCCCAACGTGTACGAACAGCAATCTTCTGCTCGGTGTCGTAGCCTATAACTATGTCCTCTTCTTGCTGTCTCTTAAGACCTTCCTTCTCACGCCATTCGGCATGCCTTTCAATAATCTCAAGCATATCACGTGCTACAGGTACGGTGTTCAAATGTTCACCAAGGGCTTCTCCAGTAGCATCATTATCACCCCTCGCAAGTAGTGCCTTGGAGCAACTTTGACTTAGAGCGGCTGCTCGCTGCCAGTTCCTCATTAAGGAGTCGGCGGAGCTGCCTAGTAATCCATCAGCCTCGGCCTGCAATCCAAAATTGGCCTTTGCTAGCAGATTAGGAAAGCAACTAAATTGAGGCGTAGTATTGTTTACGCCTCGCGGATCAAAACCAATGATGTCAAAGTAAATCGAGTCGTTTTCTCCGTCGGTTTCTGCTAGAAAGTCCATGTCCGCGTCTACTATGGTCTGAAGATTGCGACCCGTGATCAGAGCCTGAGCGACACCTGAGCCACCCGGCCCTCCTAAGAAAATTCAGACCCGGTCAGTTGTTTGATACCTCTTATATGTGGGTATTTCCAGTGTCGGAAAATGAGAAACACAGAACACGAAAATTGAATCAGAATTACCCGGATTAATGAGAACTGCACCTCCATAGCGTGGATCAGTGACTGGAACCCTAGCTGGTAAACGAGTTACAGCGACAGCGATTTTACGACCCAACCCGTCGGCGCGATGGTAGTCCATTGGTAGCTCAAGTCTTGCACATTGGAAACCATCAAAACAGTCATGATATTTTAGGCTGGAAGATGGAACGACCTAAATTGACCCAAAATCTCTCGACATTAGTTGCGAGGACACCAGTGATCATTCACTGCATTCCATACCTCACTCCAGCTGAATGGCTTATTTGGTGAAAACTTCTGATCGTTGTTCTCCACCTGATGTCCACTGTCCACAGCCTGGGGAGTTATGTACCAGAAATATCCTGTTGCAAAGATCATCAATGAAATCAACACAGTATGAATTTGAGTATTCTGAAATTGCCTTCGGCGGCCACGGATCGCTGCCCCCGACTCGACTATCTGCTCGCCATCGTAACGCTTAACTTTATCCATGTCTTTACTCCTCATAGTCGCCCGTGGGCAATGGGAGCGAAAGAAGTATGCCCGGGCAACTATACTCCTTAAAACAAAAAATTCGCAGGGTATACCGCACTCATCACAATTCCCCTCCTGCAACTAAGTGTTGGCGGAAAATGGCTGTGTCTGCCCGCTACTAACACTAAGCGGTCTAACTAGTTAGTTAGACAAGAGATATATGTAGCATCGCTGATTGGCTTGTAGATGGTGTACAATGTGGATCTTATGCTAATCAGTCATCTCTGATAAGTCCGCCAAAGAATCAGCTGTTCGCTTTTGCTTTTTTCATCTTCCTCATTTATAGTGAGATTTTCGGCATGCATGCTTAGGGTATCGCTTAAATATTCGGCTGGAAAAAATCAAAAGGCTCAAATTGACGCTTTGCTTGATTTCTATGACGGATGGAGCTGTTCGGATAACAGTGGGACCCGATCGATGCCCTGGGCGCCCTACAACAGAACAACAGAGACAGAAAGGTATTTTCAAAATAACACCTACTTCGGATGAACCTAACGGGATTGTCCTGTGCAACATGTACCACTTACATACCAAAGAGGCCGGTTCATTTGTGTCTTATCATTTGTACAACGCAAGTGATTGGCAAAAGCTCGCTTTGTGACTATAAGCACAATTTAATAACAAAACTGCGACATAAAACACTTCCATATCAGTTTTGAGAAACAAGCAAGAATCATTTACTTGACCGACTTATTTATATAATCCCTTGAACCAATTGAGTTGGCATATTGATAGGGACTCCAAGTTAGTGGGAATACTTACCGACTACCGGATATATCGCGATGAACATCAGGAAAATTCGAGTATGGTAAACTTAAGATGGCAATTTTAAAATTCTTTCAATAGTGATGAACTATGGTATGCTCGCTTGTGATCATCGTAGTAGTACTCGAATATCATGGGGTGAGAGGATCTTGTGTTCTGAAAGCTTTTCGCTATCACTGCTAGTCATATTAAAGTCTCCGAAAAGATTCATGACGATTTCTGCCCTGGAATTATCTATACTAGTTTTGATCATATCTTTCATGATTCCCAATAACAAGCTCTGGGGTATGGCTCCCTTCTTCTAGGATAATTCTCATGAGTAATACATTACTGACTGACGACCGGATTTTTAAAGAGACGCCCTGAACTTGTACGAATCCAACCAAGTTGCGGAGCACTCCAAGAAGACAGCAAAGAGAAACGCCAACCAAAAAGAGCAGGGGTAACGAATACAGCTAAGCATGACAGGATCAACATCTAGAGCCAAATCAGCTGAGATATCTGCACATTGACACTATGTACTTATTTACAGTTTTGATCAACTAACAAACCCTTCTGAGCGCAACTTTGATTAGTAAATTTCACCTCAACCTACGATTTCCAAGTAACGATTGTGAACGGTGAGTTCCTGAAACTACATGCCGGCATTTGAATCTCGTATTACTATATGGATGACTTAGCTGGAAGCACTTTTTTAACATAGTCAACCTAAATAAAATCTATTTAATTATATGTACAATGAAGGGTCAAGCATATATACAATGTATCTTCAACTTCCTTCAGTATCTGCAGCCTGGTACAACCATCGAAGAGTCGGGAATGCTGGGTCGAGCAAAATTCCGCTTAAGTAATAGCTGGCATGAATTTGGACCCCATGGCCACAGCGTCGCTGATCTGAGTGATTTTACCATGTGGTTGACTAAACAAGGTGCCATTCGAGGCCGTTGGAGCCAGTCATGATGGTTCCGTCGCCGTCAACTCCACCGAAATCCTCCCACAAGTTAATGCACATGTCAATGATATCAGCACCAGCAGTGTCAGCAATAGCTGCCTGTACGGAAACGCCATTGGCTCCGGTGATTTCGATTGTCTTTCCGCAGAGCTCGTTGTTCTGAGAAGCGCCGAATTGGCTCATGACCGCCGATGCCATGGCGACCAAGGGAATGGTTGACGAGCTAGGGATCTCGGAGGTGAAGTAGGTAGATAATCCACAGCTTCCAGCGGTGTAGAATATTTCATTGCAGCTGGCATCGTCGGCGAAAGAGTAGATTGAGCCATCGATAGCCATGTTCGAGTAGAAGGAGGAAGGAATGTCACGCTTCTGGATGGGGTTGGCTGCGACCTGGAAGCCGAGCAGAATGGCCGAGGTGGCAAAAGTAGCAGCTGCGAACTTCATGTTGTTCGGTATCTGTTTTTTTGACCTATCAAAGGGTTTTTAAATAATAGCGAGAGAGAGCGGCTGGAAAAGTAAGCTGATTGATAAAGGATTGACTGACCGTACACGACAATGAAACAAAAGAGAGCACACATGAAGGAGGAATATGGCCTTTTATGTTTTTGGAGCTCATATTCAATTGATTTGAGTCTAGACAGAATTTCGAGATGTTTACGATGACATGATTAGGGTTGCATCTGGCCCCCAGATATTGCTGACTGCAAGTTGGGAATAGTGCTGGTACCTAAAAGTAGTCATTCCGTTTCATCCGTTTGAGCCATACTTCGGATCCTGTAATTATGCATGGTACCTGAATGCACAGACGTCAAATAGTTATTACTGGTAGCTGCTGTCACAGTGGTACCTGAAGCTATTGTAGGGTAACTCTAATCTAAGCTAGAGTAGATCTAAAGTGTGTAATGCTCAAATTTTCTAGATATGAGGATTTCAAAAATTTACATCATGTGAATGTCAAACACGACCTTAATCATAGGTACATAGTACATAAATCATTCAGAGTTGTTTGTTAAGCTGACTGTAGTTAAATACTAGTTGGATTCTCTAACATTGACTCTAGTAACACCCATCCGCCCCTTGGTTACATAGGGCTAACCAACGGCATCTGACGGATCCTAACGAACTCCTATTTTACGTACCATTTTAGGTACTGAACCTTTTACGATTTAAAATCACGTAAAATTTTCCTCAAGTTTGATGCTACATGGCCAGGTGAAGTTTAACGTGTCTTGAGCCAAGAAAAGTCATGTTGTTAATTTGCCGATTTTATTGCAGTCTCATTGACTGATTTATATCGCAGTATTTGTAAAATCAATGTCTAATTGTTTTATGTGACGCCAGTATCTGGGTGTTTTATGAGCCTGTCTTGTGATGCAACGTATGACAAAAAATTCCCGCGCTGCTATATTTACAATGCTGAATATTGTATATAATTCAGACATACCAAAGCTTTAATTGGCTGTTTATGGCCTGTAATTGCCTTTTTGGAATCCTGGTTACTAGATATGGTACATTAAGCATTCAGGTGTACACTTAAATCACTCAATCAAATGTACGTAACATAGCTCACTGGCGCTTAGCATAATGCTAATATTTATTAGCAAAATTCAATGGCGATTATATCACCGACATTTAGAATTGATGAGAGAAATAGACTGAATGGAGTCCTATACAGAGATCTTGCATGATACCTATCCCGGTCGACTACCCTAACATACTCGGAGAACAATTAAAACATTATCACTTAGCGCGCATACTAGGTAGTGATATATTTTGGTATATAGCCACTTGTAGCAATGTAACAACCGTGATAATGATTGCATAGCGCTAGCATAGCCTCCATAGCCTCCATTAGCGACCTATTACTTTTAAAATGATGATATCGTAGTCACCATTCCATTCAGAATGCTTACTGACATGGAACAAGACAGTATTTACAGCACCAAACGGTTCGTTACCAAGATCAAATGGGAATAACACCAACGTCGAAGGTGATCGGAAACGGAAACGGAAACGTACGCTATCGGTGCGAATTGGGGTCAGTACGACTTATTCTCTACAAATGCCCCCGTTCGGTGTCTGGTTGTTTTTCCTTTGAGTTAAATGTCAGGACTATGAAAAGCCCCATATAAAAGCCTATGAGTACAATTTCATTGCTTTTATCGAAATAGTTATACGGATGAACCCACAGGCACCTCTTACAGCTAAAGTCATTTCTATGGGTATAAAATTTATGGGCCTGTTATCATGAGTTGGGACAGGAAAGCTCACCATACCACAGGCAACTCAGCCGGGATGCACTTAAAGAGGTCTTGAGCATCCGTGAACGCGCCTTCCATGCCTTTTTGAAAAGCTTGATCATCCGCTAACAAGATGGAGGCAATACATGTCCTGCTCAGGTCTGCACTGGTCTGGGAAGTGGAGACCGTATCGCCACCCACAGCGTGGACTGCCCCTACTAGTTCAACGATGCTCGATTCGGACCCCTAGCTGTGACAAGTGTAGCGGTCCAGTCAGGCGCAGGCTCTTTTGAGCAAGAGGGAGTTGTATCACTCGAGTCTCGCCTAGCCAAAGCTGGTAGCAAGGAGCAGGCCATTGAAATCACTACTGAAGCCCTGGTGAAGAAGATAGCAGAGATCCTGTAAATACCATCTTCTGAGGTCGATCCAAGCCGGTCCGACCATATATCGCTATGGAGTCGACTCACTGGTAGCCTTGGAAGTAAGAAATTGGATCACTCGTGAAATGAAGGCGAATATTCCACTCTTGGAGATATTAGCAGCGGTACGATCAATACATTTGCTGGTAATATTGCCAAAAAGAGCAAGCTGATCATGGAGTCAAAATAGTAGGTAGATAGTGATGGGGCGAGGTCTGTTGTATTAGGTGGCGCGGAGATGGATTCTATCCCACACTTTTTATCCGTGCGCACGATACCATACTTCACAATGCACAATGAACGAAGGATTATCCACAAAGATGTTGGAAATATAAGGGAGATTTAGCAAGGTGTGGGTAGGTAAAATTTTGACATATCCTTGCTGTCTTATGCTTAGTCTGATGGGTTTACCCCAGACCTAATTAGTAATAATTTATAATGGATATGCAAACTTTTTAGGCGCCTAGTTTGAGTCAACAGAGTCCACTTGCAAGAAATGAATCTGTCGGATATGCCAAGAACTATGTATTTAAGGACACTATGTATCTAGTTCTAGTTATTCTTCTTGAATTAACCGCGATACTTCAGTTCACGTTTTACTACGAACCGGATATTCAGAACTTTGGGCATCAGGTTAGGACATTGATGGTTTAAATATCATCATCCATGTTGCCGGAACGAAAGGCAAAGGTTAATTGGAGTTCACATTGGAGGTATCAATTTCGCGCGAAGCAATCCGAACTTCCGCCTTGCTTTTCTGTACTATCATACAATACATTTCATTGCCCGGACTCGAGTGGTCTTCATGTCTTTTCGATTACTAGCTGTTCGGGACCTTCCCCATTCATTGACAGGTTTAGACTTCTGGCGCTTTCTCTTCTGGCTTTTGATCCTCATCTTTATGTTCTCCCAGTCGAAGGAACGGGATTAACATAGCCAAGGGGACACCAGCTAGTGGTACAGCCAAAGCACGGGCAAAAACGTCTTTGATTCCGGTCATGTAAGCCTTGAGCACATCCTATACAAAGACTAGGATATCGAGGGAAACATGAAAGTTAAAAAATGATAATGCTTTTTCAAGGTACTGCTCTGCTTAATCATATATACGAATTCCTTGACTTTGCACTATAGCAATAGCTTAATTTGTTAATCCATAGCCTTGCTGCGTATTCAAATTTAATATGAAATTTTCCTGCTGTCAACATACCAAACGCCTATCGGCCCAACTACAACACAGGAGGACTTACAAGTATTAGATCCTCCAATTAACCCCCAAATCTTTATAGAAGACCCATTTATCCTCACTCACACCATGGACAAGAACCTATTGACCGCAACCAATGGATAGGGCAACATTCACATAGATGAATATCTGGCTGAAAATTATAACTAATAACAACATTACAGAGTAAGTATATAATACAGCTAGGGTGAGTCAACCACCAACTGTCTGCACGATAATAGACACCCATACAACGCGGAGCCAGGTCTATGAAGAATATAAATGCTTATCATACCAGGAAATCTAAAATAATTAGCCTACATGTGACGCTGTGCTTATAGTAGCTATAAGTAAGAATACACATGTATATATAATGAATAATCATACGCCAAAGTCCTTACCAGGGATATATCGATCAACATGTTGTTCTTCAAAACGAAATATTCATTGGCATGTTATGCCAACTCGCAACTATCTTATAACGATTACGTTATCACTTACTCTCTCAAAGCTCAGCTCATTCCACAGCCCTCCAGTCATTATTATAGCAAAATCCTTTCGCTTATTACGGAGCAACTTCTGTTAGCTTCTCGTCATGGGTTCTGTCAATCCTATAACAGGTGTTGGGCAAGGTTACAGCGTATTCCAAGGCATAAGACGGGGCATACGATACCAAGTGGGATTCTCTAACCGGATCACTGATTACATCTCAAAAGCCTTCTTAATTGCATAGAGTAAGTCTCTGTCAGTTCATTTCATCGCGAACCTATTGTAGTCACCTTTCACACTACCGAATGGCCTTTGTTTTCGTTTTTATCAAGATGTGACAAATAGATGGTGGGCACCTTATGCAGCAACTCCAAGGAACGCAACCGCTGCTGGACCGTTTCCCTATGAATCAGCGCTGTATAATGATATGGTATTATCTTTGGGCTCAGCACTGACCGGCAATGGGATGGGTTTTCTACTAAACAGCCAACAAAGACTGATTGGTGTGTTACCTTTTCTGAGCACGAGGGTGATTTCTCCAATCATAAAGCAGTTGCATTTGATACGCAAAGTTTTACAGTCCAGTATTTTCAGAGTTCCTCAAAGTCGCTGGATCACT
Organism: Talaromyces sp. F31; assembly: GCA_037356135.1. Lineage (NCBI taxonomy): Eukaryota > Fungi > Ascomycota > Eurotiomycetes > Eurotiales > Trichocomaceae > Talaromyces > Talaromyces sp. F31. The sequence goes on along the minus strand of JAYXSF010000044.1, from coordinate 1,108,695 downwards.
ATATGTGACATTTAAATACAATCAAGCAACACCATTACTGACATTTTTGAATAGGAACATAAAGTCCTTCAATGATAAGGCTCTGATGAGCGGGTCGAATGGTATTTTAACGACCACCTAATAACACACATCCTCAGGGACTGATAATCGTGCACAGTAACCGCGACAGGCATTTAGTTTAATATTGTCGAATATTGCCAGCTCTACGTATTTCATTTACGGATTGTCTTCTCTTACCCTGACAGCCTATCATAATGCTTCGATTATTGAAGTCTCAAGCCAGTATACTGAAGTCATTCGGCTTGCTATGCTGAACCAGACGTCTGACAAGGCACTTCCAACAAGTACTCTCAAGTATATCCGATGTCGGTAGGGCTCAACTATTCGTTCGCCAACACAACAAGCCCACTGATCTTCACCTGGGGCACTGTTGGAAATGGGGATGAATTTCTTATGCTCACGTGGCCGTATCATCAAACGTCGTTGCAGAGTCCAAGTTATCCTGCAACAACAGCGCTCTCATATCTGACGACTAAGGTAAATCTCCGTGTCTGCGGGCTATTCCTACTACGAATTGACCACGAGTTGGAACTTCCCAAACTTGTACAATTGAGATGCTTTTTATAAGCCACGAGATTATGGATGTAAAATTGTGCCATTATTATGTAACAAGACATGACGCACGTCAAACATGGTAACGGGTCATTAGCCCCTTCAAGCACTTGCAAAATTACCAAACGACCCATTTGTTTTACGAAATAGCTCATTGTACTGTGCATCAGTAATGATTACCATCCTCCAATTAATCGCCCGAGGATCGAGATTACCTGCCACTATATCATCCACATCTTAGAAGACGTCAGCATTGAGCAAAGCTGCACCAGCACCGAAGACCATAGCAGCACCCATTCCGGCAGTGCGCATAGGCATCGCGGCAGCAGTGCTACTCGAGGTGCCAGTAACTCCAGCTCCTGCGCCAGCACCGGTGCCAGATACAGTTGCTGAGGCAGACACACCACTGGTGAATGGAATGGCACTTGCGGAGGAAGCACCAGAGAATGCCGGGACTTGAGAAGTTGCAGTGGGATTAGGAGTGGCGGAGGTGTTGTTAGGATTGAGGACACTGCACGAGGTGAGTCAGTATGACATATTAATAGCCGAGGGGTAATCAAAATCATACTTATCAATAACATGTACGACACCATTGGCAACTAGCACGTTTGGAGTAACCACCCGAGCAGAGTCAACAAAGACAGATCCATTTTCAATTCGGACAGTAATATTCCGCCCATCCACAGCGGTATACTGTGTATCATTCTTCAAATCGGTTGAATAGGCCAATGTACCGTTGAGGACATGGTACTCGAGGATACCAGATAGTTGATCGGCTGTCAAGTTGCCAAGAGCAGAACCAATGGCCTGAAACGCAGAGTTTTCGGGAGCAAAAATAGTAACGTTCTTGAGCTCATCCACGGTTTGGGTCAGCTTCTCTGCTTGTAGAGCACCTACGAGAGCGCTGAGACCGGCTGCTGCGGCAGAGGCTGAGACATTCAACGGGATCGTGAGGACCTTGTCGATGATATGCACTACGCCCCCAGTAAAATTAAGATCCTACACGCATGTTAGCTATTGCCAATCTTAAATGGAGGTTGGGCATGCGGGCGTACAGCTTGAGTCACCGTCGAATTGGCAAGCAGGCCGGAGTAGAAATATGTGTTATTATCCCGCTTGATTGCCTCGACAACCTGCCCGCCAGTGACATTGGTATATGTCGTATCATTTAGGAGTGTGTGAATAAAAGCGGGTGTATCAGTAATGTTACTCGCATAGTATTCGCCCTGAAGAACATGATAGCTGAGAAGGTCCTCGATGGTTTTGTTTCCGTTTGGGCTCGACGCCAAAGCTTGGAAGGCAGTGCTGTTGGTAAACTTTGCCAATGCGTCATTGGATGGTGCGAGAAGAGTCACGTTGGTAATATTGGCCAAAGAATTTGCAACTCCGGGGTAACTGGACAGCAAGGCGGTCAGGCTTGATAACTGAGTGGTGTTTGCTAGGAGCTGAGTTAGGTTTTGAGCCATAATGGCACTTGGCATCAATGCCAGAATGGATAACTTTGTAGCTTTCATGATTAATTGCCCTTAGTGGCAGGTAAAATACACAGATCCGAAAGTAAAAATTTGCTGCTGCAAGCAAACCGGAGATTGAAAAGGGGATATGTAAAGAGAGCTGGAGAAAAAGTGGAATTGCATGTCACTTATATGTGCATTGGCCCCAGTATCCATTTCCAACTATGCAGAACCAAGTTTTTGACCGTCTCTTTGCCTCTGATGCAATATTTGAGAATCTTTGTGTGAACTTGGTACCATCGAGTTGCACAATGAGCTTGCAAATGCGGGCGAAGTGGCTGGGCATGTCGCCATATGCCGAAAAGACCGGATTAATGACATTTCCATAAAGTAAGAGCAATGAGGCAAGCCAATTAATGTGATCAATTGTCACATACGCATGTATTCTGATGTATTCCAGCGCCAATAGAACTCAATCGCCATGACAAGATGACGCAAATTTTGTGGCAGCTTTGTATACTAGCCGGCTGGTGATTGGACGATCCCCGTGGGGAATTTGGAACAGACTTCACTGGCTGGAACAAAACGCCTCAGATGGCCAGAACCTGGCCGTTGTCCTGTAAATCGGGCGAGAAGAAGCGATGATTTGCTCAAACTCTGTTAGCAATGATCTTTGAGCAGAGCTTCAGGCTCCATGATGTCACTATTTGGCAAGGCAGTCGCTCGGGAATCAGTTTATTATTGATCTGTAATTCGTTGTCGTTGAATTAGTTACACGGCGCTACTCCTTGCTGCGGATTCACAATTCAATACATTTCCGATCAGACATTGCGTGATTGATTGGATCGATCAGTTGATCTTGTGGTAAAACCCAGAATATGCTCGTTATGTTCCTCTTATGGATCTAGCCAGGGCATGTTCGCTTAGAACTACCAAGGCAAGTGGCAGTCATGAGTAAAATTAACAACTCAGAACGACGCGACAAAAACCAATGATTCATGTACCTTTGTCTTTTTCAAATTACTCGTTCAGCATCAGGTTGCTGTGCGAATGTCGGTCAAAGCTCAATCTCATTAGGGTTAGGGTTATTGTAGAGATATTATGTTTATGCGATGAGTGAAAGGCTGCCTGCAGCTTAAGACCTTGCAGTAAGTTTCCTTACCTACTGGAATAACAGTAAATATGTTTCTAAATTCTTTACTAAACCAGGTCAGTTGTAAGACTATGAGGTTCATATGAGAGGCACGCAATGAAACAATACCTAGAATCCTAGGCACCTAAGTCTGGCCCTGATCCAGGCCCGGGTTGGTAATACGCCGAAACTTCGTGTGGCACTGCACGTGGTATATTAATATAAAGAAATGTTATCCACGTACCTAGTCATTAATAGAAATTTCTTTCCTTCAGTGCTCCTTGGTCCCCACGATCTCAATGTACGAATTTTCCCGATCGTGAGCCCCCAAACCCAACACGCCCACAAACCCACAAAGCTAACCAACATCCATGCTCCTTCAATAGATCACAACTACGTGTCTTCTTCAAATCCTGTCTGTCAAGATATTAGTGGCTCTGGCTTATCTGCGTAGTGTCCCTTATTCAATCTTTGAACTACCAGACCTTGAACCTTTTAATCTTCCGCCTCCCAAAATAATCTCTTTAAGAATGCAAGCAAAGAGTCAGAAATATTTTTAGTACTTTTTTCTGTCCAAATAATCCATATGGGTCATGAATAATTTCATTTTTAGGACCCGTCTTCTATCAACCATCACTTCGAGGATCAAATGCTAGTTTTGACTCTTCTTCTCAGTATCACGTAACATGAGCTTTCCATGTGCCTATATGTTATCAATGGTAAAATTTCTGGGCGGAGATGATCCAGGTCGTGTATAAATAGAGGCCTCCGGTCGAAGATATTTGGAGATCAGTATCATATCATCAATCAACTTTATGGAAAAACTCCTTTCACCAAAGAAACATTCTAGCCCCACTTCATTACCGAAGACCTTTCATCCCTAAAATCAATACCATCTTGACAATGCGTGTCTTTCAAGCCGTGGCTGTTTTTTGACCAGTCTCCCAATTCCCGCGGTTGCATAGAAGGTAAGCTCGTTGAAGCCCATGCACCATTATGTGATATGTTAAACTAAAAGTTTCAATTGTATGGTTATGACAAAACTACAAACACTTTCAAGGCACCGTCGATGGAACAGGTTGTCTCAACATTGGCGCAAGTTGTCCACCACCAGGAGTTACGTGCTCTCTGCATACCAACGGTGGAAATGCCGATCCTGCAGCTTGTGATAGCACAGATATGAAGGCCAACTCTACCCTGATCAGTGAAACTACAGACGTAGGTTCAAAGACAACCTGCTTTGGATGCGTCTTTTTTGAAGCTGCAGATTGCAATCAGAATACCTGGATCATAGTTGGCGATGCTCAATGCCCGCATCTCGGTGCTAATTCGGCCATGTCTTTCCGCTGCGTACGTGCTCATGATCCCACAAGACTGGTTTCGCAGACTATACCTACATTGGTCTTTTAGTCGCAATTGATGTATGTTGATGGTTGCCAGTGATTCCCGAAACAGATTTCGAACAACGGCATAGCGATCAACGTTGAAATTTGATAGGAATCCTATTCCAAATAGTAGATAGCGTTTCTAAAGTCTCATCGGATCATTCCTAACTACAGCGTAAAAACCAGGTTTCTAGTTCTGTTCCCACAAGAAGAGTGCGTCAATTGTCTCTTACCTCCCCTCGCTTCAATACTCTGAAGTTTCCCGGTGTGCATCGTATCAAGGAAGCCGAAAAGTCAAGCTGTATCCCTGTACGCAACTGCATTTAGATCGGCTAGTCAAGTCTACCCACGATCCATAGAAACGTCGTAACAGCCCAGCATATTATGCAAATAGACATGCACGAAAGGTTTTCGAGACGGCAGAATCCATTCCACGAATGGAGAAAAGCCGGCCTTGCGCCTGGATTAGTGGAGTTCACGCGGAGCAGTGATCTCCATCGATCATGAATCCAGAGGATCCAAATATTGGCCTTTTCCGACTTGTAAGAACGTATTAGGCCGCAGGTCACTCACCCATTATGTACCTAATCGGTTCAGGCAAAAGGAAACGGAAATGCAACAGCGGCAGGCGCATCTTCCATACCTACTACACGTTGATCTCGACTGGATACAGTAAAACTAAGTTTTGGGACGCAGTCTATCTCGCTTACAGCAACCCAATCTCGACTCAAGTACGGCCAAAAACGGCGAATAGTCAAGTATCATGCCTGAAGGATCTTTTGCATTTGCTATTTTGTGCGTGTGCACCCAAAGCATCGGCCCGTTCCGGACAGCGGAGCTACGCCAACATCTGACGTAGGTAGTATTTATCCGACACCATTGATTCATTTCTTGCTGTCGAGTTGGCTGGAGGGGGGGTTTTTCTTTGGATGATTTTTCGAGTCTATATTCACGTACTTTTTACCCATTACTTCTTACTCAACACACTGCGTTATTGAGATGGCGGTATAGTCGAACCATGTAACTAAGTTCCGTGCGATGTGGAGTTGATTCCTGAGGCACCACCGTTAGGCTCGGACTTCCTCCGGGACTTTCTTCCAGGTGGTACATCGTGCTCGGACTAGCGGAATGCCTATTGAAGATAAAATGCATGGAGTCCAAAGTGGATCGCTTCATTCAGCGAGATTTTGTTACACGTAAACTTTTCAAGTGAAACGGAGTGCTCTCGTGATCTGGCCCGCGATCTATCGCCTTTGTCCAATTATTTGACACGTCCCATTTTCTTCCCTGCCTGCCGCCTCCAGAGAGGTGCGGTGTAGGGCGACTAATCACGGTTCAAGGATAGCGAGGAATCTAGTGATTTAGCAGTGCATATGCCAGAGTAAAAACATAGACATGCCTATTCGAGCGGCCCACCTGCGGCCGTATGCACGTAGTAAACATCAATCCTGGCGTTTCGAGTCTGATACTGCACCAGCTCTCGATATACATTTTTATGCGAGGCGGCCAAGTCCCTACTGCTTCTCGTCGCCATCACATCGCATACCACTCCGGATGTTGGTAGTTACAGAAAACATCAAATGCGGTGTGCAGTAGTAAACTGAGTCAAGCCGAAAGAGGCCAATTCAACCCGATGAGGTCAACATGCAGGAAGTGACTCCCAACCCAATGACAATGATTCGCTTGGACTCCGTTTCGACGTGGGCCATGCCAAACAAAAAACATGAAATACAAGTCAACTTGGTTAAGCCCAAGTCCTTGCTGGCGCTCATTTTTCGGGATTTGCGACTAGATGGCTTCTTCTCTTCGAGATGAGTGGATCGTTTCGTCGATTCTAACCTGGTTTGGTCTTGAAAAAGACGTTGACTGATGATTACACTGATTGGGTCACTATCGGCTTTTTTGCGGTTTTCACCCCCCCCTCAAATCCCCGTACCTATCGAATTTCTTGTTTTGATTTTTCTTCGCACGGTCTTTTAATTTCCGTATCCTTGTCAAAATTCTCTTCTAACTTGTGCCGCATCGGAAATAGTCTCGCATATCTCCAACGCACCATAATTTGCGGACTACTAAGACAGGGTCAAAAACAGGGAAACAAAAGCTTGACACCGACATAAGGCTGCCAGCGCTACGTATCAACCTACCAGCTTGCGGATCGCCACACACTTTTTTCCTTATTGTCAAGTTTTGGCGTTGCTTGCTAGTCTTGGTATGGTCGGCTTTATTCGATTTTACTGCTTTGGTTCGCGACTACATTAGGTAGGTACTTGGTGACGCTATCCCATCACGAGCGCCCATACCCTGTTATTTGTCACGAATTGGGAATCGACCTGCATCTCTCGGCATATGCCTGGCGAATTGCAACGTCGTTGGTCTCATCATTCTCTTCACGGCTATGACTGGGCGATCGAATTAAGCTGTCAATTAGCGTCCGACTCTAAATGTGTCGGTCTGATTAATTTCTTTTTTCGTCGATTACCAACTGCATCAAAACGACTACCTCACGTACTTGGGACAACCTTGAATTTGGCAACAATTGACAGAGCAGTGTCAATCCCTGGTCGGCACGACTTTCTTGTTTCAATCCGCGTACCTATATTGTACGGCCTATGAAAAATCAGTGATCTGACATCACGCGGCGTTTGTACATGGATGAATATCAAAGCGGTGGTCTGAGCGTTTCGACAGGGCCTGACTTGGTCATATCCATGCTTTTCGGGCATACCAACCACTTGAAATAAGCTATCTTGTTTTCATAGGTGGTTTCATCCCTCCGACATTCAAAACAACAAGCTAATTGATGATAGATCTATCCTCCGACTTATCTCATGACTTAGAAAAATGTCGGCCGATAGATCGAAACTGCACCATCTGGTGCCGGCCCCCTGGGGTAACCCTCCGGACGGTGAGCGCAGTCAAGCCGCAATGCCGCGACGAGTTCGGCCTAAAAATGCATCTCGCGCATGCAACGAATGTCAAAAACGCAAAATTAAGGTTCGCACTGCCTTTTGAATTCTTATGTTGTCAGTTTTCGTTTCATACTTATACAACGAGAAACCCAATGGACTAATAGTGACTTCTCACCTTCCTGTTTGGGTCTGTTATTTGGAACAAAATAGTGTATCGGTTCCAATCCTTGTAAGAACTGCCATGAAAACTCGTTATACTGCGAAATCAACGACGAGACGGATGGACGACGGAGATTTGCCCTGAAACGAAAAGTCGAAGACCTCGAGCAGGATCGGCATTTGTTGTTGGGGTTAATTGAGGCGTTGCGAGATGACGGATATCAGTCCACGCAGCTGCTCGCGCTGATTCGAAGCAATGCGTCTATCGACGATATTCGGGTCGCGGTAAGTAAGCGGATGGAGATATTATCACATCCCGTGTCGGCGTCGGCACCGGAATCGTCGAGTTGGGGGGCGCCATCATCTTCAGCGTCGTCGATGAGTCCAATGCCGTCGAGTAGTGGCCAAATGGATACACATGCATTTTCTTCATTGTCAGACACAAATTCGCGTAATGTTATGAACATCGACCGATTGACCGATATCCCTCTATTCGAATTATCGGCTAGACCGTGGACAGAGGCTACGACAGACAACGGATTCGTGTCTCATTTAGTATCTCTGTGGTTGACGTGGGATCATGTCGTTCGAAATTGGATTGACAAGGATTTGTTTATTGCGGCCATGAAGGCGGGAGATGTCAATTCACCATTTTGCTCGCCGTTTTTGGTGAATATTATCTTATCGCAGGCTTGCGTCAGTTCATATCTATACAAAGACCGAAGAAAATAGAACTGACATTTTATGCAGTGGTATTCGAGCTATCCGGAAGCATTCAGCGAACCGGACAACATTAACTCGCGCGGACAGCACTTTTACAACGAAGCCAAAAGACATCTAGATGCGCTAGAGGGGAGGATCAATTTGACGACGGTGCAGGGCTTGGGCATTCTCTTCTTAAGGTACCTCCTTTCATCTTACATGCTTATTGACAGTGCCTAACTGCAGATAGCACATGCCTGATGGGCAAAGATCGGATTGGCCACAATTACTTTTCTCAAACGATCACTTCCATACGCAATCTAGTAGTACGAGCGGATGAAATTATTGCGCAGGCAGGGCCACAGGCGGATGCGATGGAGCGATCTATAGGACTTTGCGTTCGTGGAATATTCAGTTTCTTCACGTATGTTCAACCGCAAAATCAAAGGGGATGCAAATATTGACGTGTCGAAGTCTCGCAGATCTCGCTCTACACACTCCAATCTCCATGCGCCCGCCGAAAAGGGCATATCTACCTATTGATCATGATCCGAAAGATACATGGATGACTTACCCATATCGAAGTCAACCTGTGCCGGCGCATCGAAATTGCGTACACAACCAGTCATTCAATCTCCATCTCATTATGTACGAAGTCATTGAATTCTTCAACGCTGGAGAACGAGACGAACAGACACGAAAATCACGTTCTTACGCCGAAGTCGAGCGCGTTACAAAATCGTTTTACGAACGACTGACAAGCTGGTATCACTCCTTGCCGGAGTGTATCAAAGAAGGACAGAGCTGGACTCCGGCCGTTATAGGAATGCAGTACGTGTATGTATGCCGTCTAAGCTAGACATATGGGCTAACCACGGGATCAGTATGTCTTACCATTGCTACATAATCACAATCTTCAGCTATCTTAAAGTCCACCCTTCTGCGCCCGCAAACGCAGCATTATCTGTACAACAACAATGTATTTCATCCGCAATAGCCGTGCGCAACTTGATGAATACCTACCGCTCCAATTGGCGACGAATTGAATATCAGCCCGTGGAATACATGCAAATTACCACCGTTTGTCTGTTCGTCTTACTCGAAGATCTCGATGCTCCCGGAAGCTGCCAAGCGTTTGTCGAGCTTTTGTTCATAGCTCGTTCGATGGCTCGCCGCTTCCAACTTGCGAGAGGGATACTACGACTGGTTCAATTATCGGCGCGAGAGCAGAATATCGTCTTACCAGAGGAAGCGCAACAACTCTACAAAGATTTTGAGCTGGAATGGTACCGTACTGGAGGCGCCGAACAATTTAGTAGCTCTTATCCGAACTTTTCGCTTTCAATGCGATCGCTTGCGGCGAGTAATAGTTCGCCACCGGATGGCAGCGATGACGACGGCGACGGTGCGAGTCAGAGAAATGATAGAGGACCGGGCTTGACATGGAGTAGTGCTGAGTTGGATTTGTTCTTGAAGAGATGGGATGATGTGTTGAGGATTGATAATGAGATGTGACGAGACATGTCTTTTTCCCACTTAAGTTGAGGTGGACGTGGATGGCTGGCTGACAATTGTATGGAAACACGTATACGCACATATTCCGGGAGACCCGATGTTATGTAACTCATAACACGTGAGCTTAATAAGGTGCACATGAATTAGACTGCATACTGCGATCTATGCCCAGGATGGAAAGTAGACACAAGTCATGTCAATATCCTAAGCACCGAGTGAGATCAGACCAGATTGATGTCATGATGGTCAAAGCTCAACAGACAACAATACTTTGTTTGATCTACCCTATAATCGCTAAACATAACATCATCAGGCGTAAATGCAGTAATAATGACATTGTCAGATATCGGCCGCGCAGTTTCAACACGAATGCAGCCGCCTGCATAATTATGAATTAGTAACAAAAAACAGCCGATGGTTCTATGGCTGTCTTTGTTCACGTTTACTAGACATGTACGTATTGATGATCCAACGACCGCGGTCCCTGCGGTTCTTTGTCTGATGTGCTTGCCTTAGTAGGGGACGCAAAGCATATCAACCACGGACAAGATATGTCGAATGCATGTGCGAAATGTCGCGATGGTCGCCGACCACCCAGGCTGTAAATCTATGCTGGCAAATATTTGACCGATGTCAATTTGTGCGAGGTCTTAGTAAGGGGGCACAAACTTGACAGGCCCACTAGTCCAGAGAGATCATGATAAAGCATAAATGATTGACACGCCGCTGAAACAGGCACTACTTACCACAAACCTCAAGGCATAATCGGCGATGTTATTAAGTAGGTACCACACCGTTGACAGCAAACACGCTTGACCGATCCGGCTATGCTGCCGCCTTAGTGCTACAGGGATGAAGGACTTATCAAGGGGCTTTCTGACTCAAGTGGCACTGTTTGAGCGCCCGACTACGGAAGAGTCATCCGGAACCCTAGTTGGCAGTTTTGATCTCGCATGTGAATGTTTGTCATTCGTATAACCACCACAGCGTAGATATGTGACTTGTGTTTTTAACGTGGTTTGGCAGAGCGGAATTAAGTTCGTCAAAGGCAGAAGGACGCGCAAGAATATTTCCCTCGTATACATTGTTGTTTGCCCATGTTTGATGTCTGACCGTGATACCGAATGCCGATTTATGAGACACGTATGGGTACTGTCAATACCCATACTTACGATCCACGTGGTACATGCAGTCTACATACGAGGATTCCGTCGTTTGAACTCGTCACAGATCAAGCGTAACTAAACGATGTTTCCGCGGAGGAGTTCGCCCGACAAGCAGGATTTGGCCCCTATGCGTTCGCTGCTGTTAACGTGGATGACTTCGAAGTTCACACGTCGTGGTGGAGACTGAGATGACTAGAAGGAACGATATTACTTTTCCTCAAGGACGTACTCGTCCGTAGTGGTTTCAAGATGGTCCGTACGGAGTAGCAGATAAACTATGGTGGTAGTCTTAGCAAGCGAATTATATACTGTACTCCGTATGTGGCCAAGCTCCTTCCTAATCTAGCCGTGTCCCAGAGAACTGCCGGCCGGAAGGAGCAGAGTCACAGACGCCGGGACAGTGCAATTGGTCAATGGCTGTGTGGCTGCGGGACTTGGCGCAAGAAACTTGGAAGGAGCGAGAGCAAACCACGGTACGCGTTGTGCTCATACATATTTTGTGCATATTTCCACTATACATATTTTACACTCAGATGATACAGGGAAACAACAAGGAGGACACATTTGATTCGATGTACCTGTACCTGTAACATGTATATGTACATGCACACGTCGTCCTGTATCACCGCCTGCTCATAGCACCTACTCGTACAGGTTAGCCGAAAGAGCTTGGCGGTTCGCTTTGGCCAGGCACTTTCCTTAGGCGCGGTGGAATACCGAACGTACCGAGTACCAAACCAGTATTGTACTAAGTACTCCGTACTAAATTAGTGAATTGGCGAGGAGACGCACGTTGAGATCATGCATCTGGAAATCACGAATGAGTAATATTCCGACACTGTGCCGATCACCTGCATGCCATACAGGACCGGCTCTATCAGTGTATCTTCTCATCATGGAAGATCAGCACAATAAGCACAAAGAAGGAATCGACATAGATTCTCGAAGAAAACATGGAGATAAGGGCTCTGACCTGACTCGTCATCCAAGGAGAACAATTAGAGTTTGCCGCGGCCTGTAATTTATGATTCGGTATGCTAGCGTATTCCGGTATTGTTCCGTCCCTCCTTTCTGCATTTTTCTGCTTGCTGTTTGTCCGGAGACCGCCGTGGTACATACAACGAGTGCTCTGGACTCTGCTTGTTTATTTGTACTCCGTACACATACTTACGGAACACCGGAAACCATTCCATACAGCGTGGGGTACGCTAACTTCCAAAGAGTTAGCACTCTCAGATGCGCCACATGGTTACTATCCTAGTAGTAGACCAGCCCGTGATTCTTTTTTGCCTTCTGCCATTCTCGCGATTTTAATCTGCCATCCGACCACAGGCCCCATGTACAGACACGCTGGCATCGCAATCCTGGACTTGACCGGTCATCTTTATTGAATTTTTTTTTATCGCGATTCTTTGTTCTCGCTATCCCCAGCGTACGCTCTCTGCCCTTACTTGGTCTCCCCGGGAACTCTCTCATTGCACACCGGAAATTCTCTGTCCGTTCTCTGTGTATACAGACACTTCGTTCGCTATCTAACAGTGGGACTGCTAAAATATCTATCTCTACTCGCATCCGGCCAGCCCGTTTTGTCTCATTGTCCGGTCCAAATCCCCACTCTGCGATATTACGCCAGGCCATACTATCTTAGCCTATAGTCCAGGCCTTATTGACTGCCTTGCCTCTGCGATCTAGAATTTTCTACATTTACCTGCATTTTTCCCAAAACCTGACCGTCTAGCATCGCTTCCTGCATTCTGCTCTTGTCGACCGTCGACATCAGCGATAATGATATCCAATCTCGACGACTAATTCCTCCACGGCCGCGCGACCGATCCTCTTTCCTTCAACCCTCACTCATCTTCCTCGTTTGCGCCGTTTCAGCAGAACGGCAGCATAAGAACGTAAAAATACTTGATACCAAGCCGAGCCAGGAAACACGCATATGCTGTTTGTCTCTCAAAATATCGAACAAAGCAATCGCATTCTCCCAAACAAGATTTTCATTATTCCTATACCCCGTACGCATCAAACAAGACAATCGGGACGGATACTGGGCAAAACAGCGACACGCATAGCAACCAATTGGAGAATCATCAGCGCTAAACGAATATATAAAGAATGCCTTTGAATACGGAGACATGACACACTCATTACTATAATAGCGGACATTCCCTTGAATTTTCTTGTTCTGCCACAAAAAGCCCTGCTGAATTCGTCCAATACCGTTCCTTTCCTGGAGCTGATTACTCACCTGCTTAATCCGCCAACCTGGGGCTGTCATTGATTTCAACGTCCTACCACGCCAGGCTATTGATCTAAACGCCATTTCACTTTGCGTTCTGCCTCCCGAGTTGCGAGTAGCATCACTAGAGTCACAACTGTCAGCCAACCTTTGCTACTCTGCAAAAAGTTCACCTGCTCCAGCACTGTCAAAATTAGCCGCTTGATATAGAATGGCGACTACCATGGAGAAGGTATGGGAGATTGCGAAGAACGAGGCCAAGCTCTGCTATGGCTTCATTCGTCGCGATGTGTCCATGGGAATGCTTCCTATCCCCGTCTTCACGACCGCCTCTTTGCTTTATCGCAATGCGCCTATGGAGGAGATTGTCATTGCGATTGCCAGTGCGTTACCTACTTCAACTCGCATATTGACTATCTGCTAACAGCTTCAAGAAACCCTGGTTCTAGGACTCTTGTATCTCTACTCGTTTGTTGTGGGGAACCAAATATGTGGCGTTCAGGAGGATGAAATCAACAAACCTGATCGTCCTATTGCAGCCGGCGCAACCAGTCTCAAGGCAGCGCGTATTCGCTGGGCCGTCTTGACCGTTCTCTACTTCTGCTACGGCTGCTATCTTCGGGTCGGAATCTGGTCTGCCATGTGGATCGCCATTTCATTCGCACACAACTTTTTGTCCTTTGGCGATTTCGGTCCCACCAAGGACTTGTGCATCGGTCTCGGATGCGTTGCTCAGCTGACGGCTGCTTGGTTGATTGGTGGTGCGCCATACGAAGTGGGATGGAACTGGATCAAGATCATCGCTCTCTACACATTGTTTCCGATTCCTTTACAGGACCTTCGAGATGTCCCTGGTGATTTGGCTGTGGGTAGACGCACCACCCCAATCCTCATGGGCGACATGCCTTGTACGTTCTCCCCTAGTCTGCTTTGTGTACCATTTTACTAAATTTAACAGGCCGAATCTACATCTCTGTCGGAGTCTTCATCTCCCAATTCCTCCTCATCAAATACCGCATTCTGGATCATCGCCTCGACTGGTCTACCGTGGGGCTCTCTGCGGTTCTGAGCATTTTAGCCCTGATAGTCATTTTCCGACTTTTCGCGTTCCGCGACGTCAAGAGCGATCGTTTTTCGTATCGACTCTACACTGTGATTTACCTATTCCAGCCGTTGTCGGCATGCATCACGCTTCGGTAATATCTTACTGTTCGTGCCTTTCATTTGCTGTTTAATTCAGCCTATTCGTCTTGATGATGCCATGATCTCATCCTTTCTCTGTGTATTTCCTTTTCCACCTCAGAGTCAATAGTCGCTACCTCTCACACTCTCTCTCAATTTCCTACTTCTTCATCCGACATATCGACCAGACAACGAACTGGCGAAATACCCAAAATCCTGTACTATTGTGGGCGGCTCAATTGTCTGTTAGTGTTCTTGTATTGGACCATCGGCGGATCGTTATGATATCCATGTACCTAATTTTCTAATAGAGACACATTCAAAATCAACGGTTTGTTCGACATTTTCCAGCTACGCCACCAACCGTGAAATTAATATAATGATCCCTGCGTCAATCTCCGTACCCTGCATATTCGGGGAGAAACCATGTCACATCCAGCCAATGCTTTTACATAGCGGATAATAATATATGAACCCTTTTTAGTCTGGAATCAAGGACGTTAAATCGATCTACCAACCAACCAACCAACCAACTAACTATAAAATGTTCAATTCATTCCTCCATTACGTACCTAGTGTATTTAAAACGCCAAAAAAAAAAAAAGGAAAAAGAAAAAAAATCTCCGAAGCGATCGAACTGCGTAGCGCCAAGATGGATCGACGAGATTTTAGCGCATTAGCTGTGCGACAGATCACGCATCGATTGATGACCCATGCAAGTCAGAATTTGGATTTCAAGATTCATATACTTTTCCAGACTAAATCAGCATATATCACATAGCTATGGTCCAAGATGTCCGGTTTTTTGAGAAGGAGTCAGGAATGTGACCGAATGCATTTGTTGACGTTGGGTGGAATGTGCGCGGATGTGCCAGGCAACTCCCCCCGGGTGGCGCGGCTGATCATTTACTTCTTCGGAGGTTCGCTTGGGTTTGAATTGGGTTTAACGTTGCATATGTAGTGCGATGGGGATTGTTCCGTGGAAGAAATGTGAGATGTTGAGATTGGGGTTGTTCCGGGGCGGTCAAATCTGGATTGTTTATGCAAGGTATGGCATGGCATGCATTTATACTTGCACCTTGCACACGCTAGTATGAGTTACCTTGTAGCATTGTTGGCTGATAGTTTGTTTGACTGTAATTATGGCTCTGTTTTACTATTTTGTGCAACCTTTTCAATGGACCCAGGGTTGGTGCATGGCTCGTCTCTGTTAGCCATACATAACTTGACTGGGAAGTAATGTCGGAGTGATCCTGGATCATTGAAAGAAATACCTAATTATGTTTACATACCTGCCTGTGCTCATGGTACAACGACACAACAAGCATTTCCACGAACCGCGTATCAAAAGACGACTTGACCAAGCCCCGACACGCTGCTTATATTTCCGATGTTGCTGCCCTTAGATGCTACGTTGAGTACGACGCTGTATCTGTGAGGTTGTCAGGATCGAATGCGATACTGGCTGGATGACAGCTGTATAGGCTGATGGCGCTTGTGGCTTTAAGGGCCCTGGGAATCTATCTGGTGGATTTCGCCGTTGGGACTCGCTTCGGATGCCCATATGGATATACAGGACTTGTCGATTGCAGAGAGGCTAGATAGTCAAGGCCGCCAACGGCATGAGGTAGGTCGACACGATCCACGACACTTTGCTATGTTGCAATAACTATTGGGGTAAAGGACGAAATCCTCGGATATATGAACGAGTTTGTAACTATAAAAAGACTCGAGCGTCGACTATATGCCAATTGCTCCGTTAATAAGTTTCCTCAGTCGATATTTTTGCTACCTTTTTCTACGTTTTGTGCTTCAGGTTGATTACCCAGGTCGTACTGTTTCTTCAGTAACAAACAGCTCGTTTTTGTCTGGACCGAGAACTCCATTAGGTCCGGCTGTTGCAGGCTGATTTCAGAGCTCTGGTGGTATTAGAGCAAGGGCGAACTGTGAGGCTGAAGGCGTACCCGTACCAGTGGTGGTAGCAGTAGCAGTCGAAGTCGAAGTTGCTGCCCTTCTGAGCCGGTTTACTTTGATGCCCTTGATGGTCTTGTGGTGATTGTTGAAGTCAATGACATGGATAAGTGGAGCATTTTCGTTGTAGAGGGTATCGATGTGGATGCATAAGTATGGTGAAAGAGGAATGCGTATACATATTTTATGTAATATATAGTGCATATGTAGCTAGTTGAAACTATAGCACATTTATTGTTAAGCCAGATGTTCTTACAAGCGGCTCTTTGTTACATGGGTATCAATCTCCCTGCATCATCCATCTCATCTGACGGTTTGGCAACTTAGTGGTGGAGGGAAAATCTATCAGGATGACCTCAAATGACGCGCCTCTACATTGTCAAGTAGAGTCTGAAGACAAGTAAACTATTCATTTAGAGATATCAATATATCATCAAGCTGATATGTAAGAAGTTGTCAACCGGTGAGGTATCGCCTTCCCGTACAGCTCAGTAAACGAAATAGCTTCACAGTATGACCACGATCCAGCCGGCATTACCAACCTACAAGATAATTTCACCTGCTAATTAGGATCAATTCCATCCACAAACATGTAGTTATAATTACTGTTGACTTTCACGTTGTACAGTGAGGCATATTACCAATCCTACTAATGCATGACGCCATACCCCGCATTATATATGTCGACAACTGATGGATTAATCATCAAATGCTTTATCAGCACCATCACGAGAATCAGATACTTATAGAACGATCGCAGCTAGCATCAACTCTACAAATAATCTAGTTAACAAATAAATCCTGTGATTAAAGAATTTCAAAATGCCAGTCCCATTTCCCCCGGCAGGCTACTCCGAAGACGTGTGGCGGAGAGTTCGTGTACTCTTCAACGGACAGTTTGTTGTTGACGCGAATGTCCCTAAGCTCGTGTAAGCGTTCCCAATGATGAGCTATCATGTTTAGATTTACTAATTGCTGGATATCAGATGGGAACATCCATATTTCCCAGTCTACTACTTTCAGTCCTCTGCCATCAAACCTGAATATCTCACCAACAAACAAGCCGGGGATGATGTCGATGTCTATGATCTGACAATTGGCGGAAAGACCTCACCAGCCGCCATAAAATTTATCAAAAAGGGCGACTTGAAAGATTACATCAAAATCGAATCGAATAAAGTAGATGCATGGTTCGAAGAAGATGAGCGCATATTCGGACACCCGAAGGATCCGTACAAACGGATTATCGTTTTGCAGTCGTCAAAGAAGGTGCAGATAGAGATTGATGGGGTTGAAGTTGCCAATACTTCTCGACCAAAATTGTTGTATGAGACGGGTTTACCGGTGAGGATTTATATTCCGCATACGGATGTAAGATTGGATCTTTTGGAGGACGATGCGCAGAGGACGACCCATTGTCCCTACAAAGTGAGTACTTCTTTCCTGTTGTCGTTGGCCATGCTAACCTGAGACACAGGGCGATGCGAGTTATTACGTCGTCAAACTACCCAATGGCGATCGCAAACATGGTCTGGCATGGTGGTACAAGACGCCAAAGATAGAAAGCGCAGGTATCGAGGGGCATATCGCGTTTTATGATGAAAAGGTTGATGTGCGAGTTGACGGCGTGTTGAATGAGAGGCCGACGACAAAGTTTTCATAGAGCCTCTGCTTCTTTATGATAATCGAGTGTTTTCTTGTCGCCTTCATCTGCGACTGTAGCTTCTGTGGCGGTCAACGGCGCTTTGCCTGGATGCCTGAGATCACAATTTGCCCAATTGGGAAATCAATTTCTACTTCTGGCAATTTCGGGGGTCGTTCTCTTCGTCAAGCGTTGCCCTAAGTGTCCTGTGTAAATGAGAATTAATCGAAAAAACATATCTGTGTATCACTGCAAGGTTTAAGGCTTCTTTAAAATCAATCCAAACCACACTAGAGGCACTAGTAACAGACTACCATTGTCGCTGCCTCAGGCACCAAACGGCGGAGGTAGCGGCTTGACCGGAGTCCTAAGATGCTCAGAATGCTTAGCTTAAAGTCTTAGCCCTCGACTAAGGATGCTCTACTCCATCGCGGACGCCCCGTGGTGTAACACTCCTTTACTTCCATATTAAATCCAATGCAGACTACGGAGTGTATATATTGGAGGCGCAAGTCGTGGTGCTACCGTGTTATCTAGGTGGTCACTTTCCAACAGAGCGCATATTGATTTATTGCGCCGCAACGCAAAGCAAAGCACAGCACAGACTTTTGTTGGCTGTGGACCAATGCGCAAACGCAAAGCCGCCGGAGGAGGCAACGAGACGCACCATTTCATAGGCGAACGGTGCCGGCCAAGTGGAGTAGACGCTTAATTAGATCCACGAATTGACACAATTTCTGGCCAGATTGACATTATCTTTGGCGTCTTGGCCACGGTAGGCCCAATCACAGAGCTTTTCGATCACGCTCTGCCGCTTCCTTTGCTTTTCTACGCCGCCGCGTCTCCGCGTGGTCCCCCTAATTGAAGCTTTCAAGCCACCGTGACCATGTATATCATTTAAAGCATTTGACCCGCAATAATGAACGGTCAATGGCTGGAACAGGAAAGATGGGTAAGTGACGTGGGTCAAAATGAGAGAAAGGGTGCTGTAAAAAGGGGAGGGGGGGGAAAAGAGGCGGATTACATCAGGTCGTCATTAGTCGTGATCAATTTCCGAAACTCTCTCTTTCCTGCTTGATACTTGATTCTTGGTTTCTTGGTGGTTGCCCCTCATTTGCGTTCGGTTTCGTTTCTTTGAACTACAGTTACGTGGACTGGATTTGGTCATTCCTTTGCTGCAGTGGAGTGTTACAGCCTATTCTCGTACCTGGACATGCGACGGACGATTACGACAGATCAAACGCGACACTAGGCCAGAGCATATAAGATATCGCATTTTATCGCAGTATTACTTATCTGGAGCCGGTCTCCTAGACGTCATCTTCTTGGCACAGAACATCTCGGAGGAGAATTCCAACGGTCGGACGATATACAAGAAGTTGTGATACGTCAGATCATAATGAAACAGACTGTGTGAGTTCAATCAAAAAAAGGTCTGCCAAGGAGAAAGAAACTGACAAAGAATGATTGATTCAGTCAATCTTGGACTCGTTGAATTGTCGCATATCTTGCTGTTCCACTGATGACATCGAAACCTGGAAAGGTTGAACAGCAGACGACAATCGCATAATCATACATCATCACAACAGATGAACAGCTATACACAACATATCAATCTGAAAAAATGAGCCATATTCGCATCAGACCGCTGGCTGGCCTCTTTGTCCTCTTCTGTACCTTGTACTTTTTAATCTCGAACACGCTCGGATTTATTCGCATCTTCTCCAGTCCACACTCAGGCATCGCATTGAGCCAGTCAGGCATAAGAACAGCATACTATAACCACACAATAGACAAAACACACGAGCCTGTGATACCACGCAAGATTCATCAAATATATCACGACTGGTCGGGGCAGGGGGGCAATGTGCCGCATACAGCGCAGTGGATGAGATTGAGGGATAGTTGTATTAACCGCAATCCGGGGTGGGAGTATAAAGTATGTTCATACTATATGGAGTCAAATGATGCATGTGACTGACAGCTGTGCACAGTTATGGAGTTCGGCAGAATCAAGAGAATTTTTGCAAAGAGAATACTCCTGGTTTTTGCCTATTTACGATAGCTATCGACACCCCGTTCAGCGTGTTGATGCATTGAAATACTTCATAATGAGGCATTATGGCGGGATATATGTCGACATGGACAATGTAAGCGCACAACTAGTCCCCCTCTCTCTATAAGGATTTTATCTAACAGACAGAAAGGGCTGCCTCGAATCCCTCGAACCTCTCCGCTACTACCCAGCCTTCACGACCGACGGCGGCGAAGGTCCTCTATTCATCAACATACTGGGCGCCGCTCCCCACCACCCTTTCTACGAATACATGACCAACAACATATGGGCCTACAATCTATTTTACTACCCGCTACCCTATCTCACAATCAGCTACAACTCCGGCCGATGGTTCTTTACGTCGATGTGGGAGAAATATCACGATAGCGTGAACAGAAGGAACTGGAATCTGGTGCATTCTGCAGGTGAAGGCGCAGATCAGATTCATGCCTCGGGCATCAATAACAAGGATCAATTATACCGCGTTATGATGGAAAATCGCCGAGGCGCTGAGCCGTGGGTGTTTTGGAACGAGGGTGCCGGACTAACATGGGAAAATTGGGACTATTCGATATTCCAATGGATTGGACAGAATGCGACAAAAGTCATTCGCATTACTGTGGCTGTGACTGCCAGCCTTTCAGTCATCGCCTCCCTGGTGGTTTGGAGATGTTGCTGTAGGGGTAGGAAAGCAAAGAGCAGCGCTACGGTGGGATTCAAGTCGGTTGCGGCGCTGTTGACGCCTGTATTATCGCCTGTGCTGACGCCGGCGAAAGAGAAAAGGGTAGAATTTTTCATCAAGAAGGGCCATGATATGGTATGAAGCTTGCATTTGGTTTTCACTTCATTTGGACGCGTTGTCTTTTTTGTTGTAGTTTTACACGATATCCCTTGCTGCATATTATAATTGCTATTGTCGTTGGAGCATTGATTTGTATTGCATACTATTTATGTGTCTATAATGTCATATGATAGAATTTCTCATTGAGTGATCACTGGTACTTGTCTTTCTGCGCTTGCAACGCCTGAGCTAGTAGATCCGGATACCATCGCTGCGCTACGTCCTGATGACTCGTGATGCGTGCAATTAGGGTGCCTTCACCGATGTTGCCATTAAACATTTGATTGAACGTCGCTTCGGCATCAGACCGAACTTTCTCATCCTTGACCAGGTCCTTGATATGCTCCGGTATGCTGATGTTGATCTTCTCCACGCCCAAATCGAGACTTACGCCTTGGAAGATTGCAAATGAATATCGCGGACCCAATGAGTTACCTTGCGCATCTTTGTAATTCTCTCTGCGGAGGTTCACGCGATGTGTCGTCGCTGTGCAAACACCCCCGGTGATAGCTTCAAGTGCACGACCGATATTGATCACCAAGGTACCTGGAATAGGTTTCACCGGCAACCATGCCCCAGCTTTATTTTGTACCTCAAGGCCAGTGTGAGGTGTTCCTTGCATGAGGAAAGTCAAGAAGCAAGAGTCCTTGTGCGGACCAACTCCTTGAGTATCCTCATCTGGGTTGCTGTCCACCGGTTCCGGGTATTTTATCAGTTTCAGTTTATTTTGCTGGGGATGGTCAAAGAACTGATCAAAGGCCGTCGCTGGCAAATCTAGTGCCTCGGCAACAAGCGATTTGAATGATCCTGCAAGTTTATCGATATGGTCCATGTAGCTTTCTATAGCAGCACGGAAATGTGGCAAAGCTTGCGGATCGGGCCACTGCATAGGTTAGATTGTGTATCATGAAGAAGGTCCAGACAAATATACCTGATTGGGTCCGCGGAGGTTGCGGTAAAGTGGTTCTTCTGGACCGGGGGCAGGTAGTTCAGTTGCGAACTACATATTAGACGATTAGTTAAAATAAATAGAAGGGGTTAGATGAACGCACGTCAAATTGTTCTCGGTAATCGTTCTTTAAAGCAGTGACCTCCTGTCCGAGGCGCGCATAACCAAGGAAGTGCTTGCTATTTACCATCTCTATCTCTAGTTTCTTCTCCAAGGGCAAGTTAAATAATGCAATTGATTGTTCCGTGAAATTGCTCTGCACTTTATCTGGCACACCGGTATTCTTCAAGTAAAAGAACCCAACGTTGACAATCGCAGCTTTTAGTGCCTTTAGAAATGCAGGTCTAGTTGACGGCGATAAGCTCTCCGCATAGTCTAGCACTGGGACAGACGTAAACACGCCCTCTTTAATTATATCGTCCTTTCCAATGCCATTTGTAGACGAAGAAGCATACTTATTTGTCTGTGAGAAATTGCGATGTGTCAGCAAA
Organism: Talaromyces sp. F31; assembly: GCA_037356135.1. Taxonomy (NCBI): domain Eukaryota; kingdom Fungi; phylum Ascomycota; class Eurotiomycetes; order Eurotiales; family Trichocomaceae; genus Talaromyces; species Talaromyces sp. F31. The sequence continues at coordinate 1,086,287 of JAYXSF010000044.1, read as the reverse complement.
AATTTCGCTCATCAAGCCCGCCCATGCTTACCGAGACGTACCAGCTTCTCAAGAAATGTCCTTCTCTTGTCCCATAGAAGACCATGATTCAGCGAGAACTCGTAATTGTGACCGCCGCGGAGCAGGATCTCGGAATCGATTTCGGAGGCATTCGTGAATTTAGAGACGAGGTTATCGAAAATGGGGCGTCCTTCTTTTTCGTTATCCCAGGCGACCTCTAATTCAGCACACATGTATTGAACTGGGATCTTGATGGCGGGGTAGACTTTATTAACCAAATAGTCATAGAAATCGTCGGTCATGAACTCTCGAAGTTCCGACTTGATACCTGTTTGCAAATACTCTATTAGTGTGTCTCATCGAGAAACATAAAAACATTGAGATTGCGAACCTGGCTCAAACACCTGTACCACAAGTTCTGGGTCCAACGCTTCGATATTCAGCCATTCGACCTCGCCCATAAACCTCCGAATATTCTGGGGGTTGGTCTCAACAAAGAATCGTGGATTGGATGGCTCTGGGTCTGGGTTTGGAAGCAATGACTTCGCGTTTCGTAGAGGCGCACAGCCTAGAGCGCTCACACCCAGCAGAGGAAGCCGGTCTTGTGCCTCAGCAGTGATCGACAATGCGTAGGCGCCGCCGAGGGAATGGCCAAACAGGACGATGCCGCTGTTAGCTTTTTTGGCGGAGGACTTTTCATTGTATACCTTTTCGATGAAGTCGATGAATACAGGAATTGAGTCGCTCATGGGTTTCTCGGAGGTGGGAATCGCATTGCCGGCGTATCCGGGGCGAGAGATGTTGAGAACGTCATAGCCGGCGCTGTGGAAGCTTTTGACTACCCTTTGTGACCGTTAGAATTCATCCTCATGGCTTCCTCAAAAGGATATCGAGAAAGAGAAAAGGAGAGCGTACGAGACAGCAGAATTGTCAAAGTAGGCGACAGTTGCACCGCTGCCGTGAAGCAGGACGACTAATGGGAGAGCGCGCGCTTGGTCGCCCCGCTTAAACAGCCCGTACAACTGCAGCCCATTCTTCTCGTACGGGATTTTCTCATCAAATGTAGTCGCCATTGTTTGGTTGGTCTAGCAAGGACGAGCTGCTTTGAAGGATGCGTGTATGAGAAGAACGATAAAAAAGTGAAGAGGGGTAAAGTCACACATGTCCCCGCATACGTTGACAGCTGATTTAGTTATTCTCAGTCAGACTTCTTAGCGCGCGGATTCGGCGATCACACCATTTTGCAGGAAATGATGCTGCAACTTCTATGACTCTGAAAAAATTTGGCTGTGAATATGGTCGGTAGCGGATTCGTACGCGGTAAAGGGCTGATCTAAGCGAATGATGAATACACATTATTGATCACGAAATGCCCAAGGCACCATATCGACGACGACCATAACCCTAACCCATCACGGGCTCCAGACGTCACCACATAGTCGTAGCCCTAAGCAATTTCCCTATGCCAGCCAATGAGTCCCATCAATTGACTTCTGGATTATTTGAGCCGAATGGTCCATTTGAGCTGTTCATAAAATTTCTTACGCAACAATTCACGTGTTCACGTGCCCTCAATGGACTGCCAGATCAGGCAATTGCCCACCCCCGCCGGAGTTTCTCCCCTAACAGCCAATTGCCTATTTGGAGATCGAGACCGAGCAAGATCATACGGTATGCGGCCAGACGATACATTCAATTTGAATTGTGAATGTACATTGCTGGTTGGAATTACATAGGCCACCGGCAGGAATGATGTATTGGATCAAACTGGATGGCTTTTTCCTCTGACTTGAATGCTTTGTACCGATGCAATGTCTTGAGAACAACTATCTGCCCAACTACTCAAGTCACTCCAGACCGTATGCTTGACTTGGTCTCCACTTGCGAGGCCGGGGAAAATCTGGGGTAGGCAGCGCGTGCACCGAACAGGAAATGATTGTGAAGCTCCTCTCTGTTAAGTGAGTCAACTTCGACTGGCCCTAGCTAGTCTATTGGTCGCGTCGATTAGTTGGGGTACGGACTGGGGTGAATTTACAAAACTTCATTATTCTCCGGCGGAGTGGTCACATATCGAGGTCTACATCTCAGTTATTTAAGCACTCCCCGCCCAAAAAATGCAGCTGTTATACTGCTCCTGTAATTCTACATCTACTTCTGATCTAGTCTCATCAACCCAAGACATCAGCCGCACATACAATCATTGAATCTAAGCCAACTATCAGCATGGCTGACAGAACAATCGGTCTGACAGACCGAGAGTTGAAGAATTTCTCTCTGGATGTCCCCGAATCCGTCGAACTTATTCTACACGCACAAGAGAGTGATGCTGCTGATCGCAAATTGACTATTCGTCAAGCGCTGGCTAAATACCCCAAAGCTGTCTTCTGGGCCATGTTCCTCTCGACCAGTCTCATTATGGAGGGATATGATGTTGTCATGGTAAGCTCTATCCTCATGTTCCGTTATAATTAGAAGCGGGCAGATTAATGTGAAACTTATAAAAATACCTGCAGATCACTTCGTTCTACGGTCAATCCCAATTCCAAAAACGCTTTGGAGCCTATAATGCTAAGACCAATGCCTACACCATCTCGGCTGAGTGGCAATCAGGCTTGAGTAACTCGTCCTCCGTTGGCCAACTGTTCGGACTCCTTCTCAACGCCTACGCTCAGGATAAATTCGGTTGTCGGCCAACAATGATGTTTTTCATGGCATGGATGGCGGTGATGATCTTCATTCCGTTCTTCGCACCCTCACTGTCTGTTCTAGCATTCGGAGAAGCTATGTGCGGCGTGTCATGGGGTGTATTCCAGGTATGATCTATTATTTTGTTTCGCTTCCATCATATTGCTAAAAATTCGGGCTGATGAACTGCTCTATAGACTCTCTCCACTGCTTATGCCTCCGAAGTCGTCCCAACAGTCCTGAGACCATATGTAACAGCCTATGTCTGCATGTGCTGGGGTGCTGGAATTTTACTGTCGTCTGGTGTCGTTCGTGCCGTGGCGAGCATTGAAGGCGACCTTGGTTGGAGACTACCCTTTGCTATTCAGTGGGTCTGGCCAATTCCTCTATTTATTGCAGCCTATTTCGCCCCCGAGTCTCCTTGGAATGCAGTTCGCCGAGGCAAGCTCGATCTCGCTCGAAAGAGTCTACTGCGGCTCCGTGAAGACTCTCCTCAGAAAGAGAGAGAAGTTGAATCAACTCTTGCGTATATCCGACATACCACTCAACTTGAGATGGAAGAAAGTGGAGATGCCAGCTTCTTTGAGTGCTTTCAAGGTGTCAATTGGCGTCGAACTGAAATCGTGAGATTCCCCAACCTTTCATTAGACTTGACAAGTACAATTGTTAACAGTATTCGCTGTACAGAACTGTGTCGTCTGGGCAGCACAAATTCTTAGCGGTAATGCTATCCTCGGATACTCTGTCACCTTTCTCGAAGCAGCAGGGTTTTCCGAAATCCAAGCTTTTGACTTGAACATCTCGCTTTCTGCTTGCTACATAATCGGCGGGATCATTTGCTGGTTTTTGTTTCCACATTTCGGAAGAGCGACCATCTACATGGGAGGTCTCACATTTATGTTCTTCTGCCTGGTCGCGATCGGAGGCCTTGGATTCTCGCATAGTAAGCACGCCGACGTGGCTGTTGGTGTTCTCTTGGTCGTGTCTACGCTTTGCAATATGATCACAGTAGGACCGGTCTGTTATCCGATAGTGGCAGAAACTCCTTCTGGAAGATTGAGGTATAAGACAATTGTCATTGGACGATTCGTGTATAACCTCACCCAGATTTTCAACAATTCTGTGACCCCGCGCATGATTCAAGCATCAGGTAAGCGTTTTCCACCATCGAACATATCATCAGAATCTTTGTCACTAAGGTTTGTTTTTCTTGATCAGCATGGAACTGGGGTGCTAAAGCAGGTCTATTCTACGCCGGAACCAATTTGCTATGTAATATTTGGTGCTGGTTCAGACTTCCAGAAACTAAGGATCGTACCTTTGGCGAGATTGATATTCTGTTTGAGAATCATGTTCCGGCCCGAAAGTTCAAATTTACCAAAGTCGACCGTAAGTCATCCCCGATTTACCTCCAATGATATCCATATACCCTTGGATTTTGGATCATTCAAAGCTAATGGGTAACTATCGAACAGAATTCACGCACCAAAACTTCGAAAATAGCCAAATTAATGAAGAGAAAGTTGCTGCTACCCACGTGGAACATGAGATTGTCTAAGATGTTGAGAATGCCTCTACTTTGTGCTTCGATTATCAGTTTGGATGTTCTGTGATGTCATCTTGTGAATTTGGCAGGGGAGAATCTTGACAGTGGTATTACATAGCCACTTTTATTAATTTATTTATGATTTGACAACATGGAATAAGCATACAATACTGAGGTATAAGGTTCAGGCATAATATCATTAAATCTATTTAGAGCACACAATAAAAACAAATCATGGCCTGTGTGTACACGGGTGATGCTAATACACCCTGAGTAATAGCTAGATATCAAGCAAAGCAGATGGACATGCCAAAAGAATAACAACACGAGGATATACCAACAACAATAGACTAGCTAGAAGGGCAATTGCCACGCTGGAATATCTTCACACTCTTGACTGACATTCCTCGAGTATCACCTTCACCCCAAGTAGACTCCCAGGCAGAGGATGCATTGTAGAATTGAGACATAGCGTCACCTGATCCGTCGATCCAGGGTTTGCTACCGTATCCATCCCTGTCAAAAGTTATCAGTACATCAAATAAGATGTTGTAAGATGAAGCTTGGAGCGCTTACTCGAAATATGAGTTTGTGGATCCCACAGCGACGTTCATGATAAGGTAGAATGCTTGATCGAAGGGAGTGTTGTATCGTTTTGTGCCGGACCAAGGATCGAGCTAATGATGACAAAAATTGTTAGCAACGAGTAGATTTCCACAAATAACAGGGCAAAGCAGAACTCACGGGAATCGATCCATTGACACTCATGGAGGCGAAGTTTCCTCTTTCGTACATTGTGCCGTACTTTTGGCCGAAGGGGATGTACATTGATTGCTAGAGCGCCCGTCAGTCTCTATCCTTACTCAAAACCTCTTGACGGCAAAACAAATAACTTACTGCTAGTCGAGTGTCAACCCAGGTGTAGATGTAATCTTCACTCCATTCCATTCCAAAGGTGTGGTAGTCATCCGAGTAATCGCCGCGGGTCATATACTTGACACCATTTGTACGGTAGAACGCATCCAAAGCGGCATTGGGTGCCCAGTGAAGAGTACCTCCGACGAGATTGCGTCCGCCATCGTACCTATACTCAGAGCGAAGGTTAATTGATATCATCCGAGTGATTGTTTCAGAAGTACAGAGTTGCGCTTACGTTCGCCCGTCATTGCCTTTCGATTCCATGATATCGATCTCTCCGCTGAGCGGCCAACTACCGTAAACGTCCGCTTCAGGCATCATCCTATGATACGTATACAAGTTAGCAAAGTTGTCACGTGCAGTCGAGGTGTCGGGTCAAAACAAGGTTCAGCCCGAGCAGCGGAAGAATTGCCACTAGGGCTGTGTAACACACCAGATCGCCGGCCACAACCAGTCACCTCGTGGCAACTTAGCCCTGACCTCAATTTTACCATATGTGATATTGTGTTTGCCCTTGGTCGTCAATCGCGCGCTTCTGACGGGGTTGATAATAGTGTTCGTAGTGATGTTACTGACACGGACACAATCGCCTGAGTCATCCGCAGTACACACGCCCTGTTGTGTCAGGTTCAAGGTGTAACCATTGTATAGTTGCGCGTTTGTGATGTTGGTGACATTGGTTGTGATCGTGGGCACGATATGTAATCCATTCTCATCTGTATAGGCGTTCGCGGGGTCGTTGGTGGTCCAGTCGAATGAACCGACACCGTACCCTCCTAGTTGGATCTCGTAGTTCCAATCGTTTTCGTTGATTCCATTGAGGAAATCATCTTCGAATACGAGGCAGTACTAAATAGTTCACTATTAGTGGGGTTCTTCGCGACAAGCATTTCTTTCCTTGTCGCAAACATAAACTATGCGCCACGAGATCAAGTGAAATCGCGGAATCGTATAGGAAATGACAGAGGAAGACGCGAACATAGACTTACTGGAGGGTTTTCGACACTCGCCCATCCGGAATAGATAATATATGCACCGATTCCCAATCCCACTATCGTGAGTCCGACAAAGAATATTTTGTCCCATAACATACGAGGGTCTCTCTTAACAGTCCATGGCTTATCATATTCGCCTATTAGACGGGCAGACTTGAATTTACGCTGCCTGAGAGGTTTGGATTCTAAAGATGAAAAAAGCGCATCAATACCAAGATAACAAACTAGGATCGACAAAATCGGGTGATTTTGTTTTTTGAGAGTCAGAAGGGAAAGCTGGGTGGAGAGTGCCATACCTGTGAAAATAGAGTATTGTTGCCCCGAGGAGATAATGGATCTTTGATCATGAGGTGTAGAAAATGGATTGTCAATTGGATATTCATGAGTAGAATTTTCCTCACTTCGAGAGTGGTATTTCTCTGTGGTGACGACCACCGTTGACTTCTCCATGTTTGCGAGTGTAAAGAAATTTAACAGTGTTGACTTTTTTTTTGGGCAGCCCTAAATGACCAGCAAAATCGAGGAGTTACATTATTTTAACCTGGCGTGATCAGTGCCAATGTCTACCTAGCTGTCTACGACAACTCCAGTAGTGTTATCTATTTGTCTGGACCGATTCTCCTCGCTCAAGATTGCCAAAAACTTTGCGTGAAAGAAACAACATTAGTGAAATCGCATAGCTAAATTAGTACATTTGTTTTTTTGTCACTATCTGAGAACAATAATACAGATCCCAACCAACAAAAATAGGAATGACGCTAACGACCCCTGCGCCTATGCGCAGTAGACCAATCTCGATTGCAGTTGATAGTGCCTTCTCAGCTTACCGCTATCTGAGTTGGCCTAACGTGGCTGATACGAAGTGGGTATGTACTAACATAAGAACAGGTAGGAACAGAGTACAGCGCCATGTGCCTGAAGAGACCAATGAAAGGTGATAATAGGAGAGATGCCACGTACAGCAATGTGCCTATTTTGTACAGAAAATGGTGCAATGTCTCGGCTTACCACGATCACGGCGTAATATTCCCTACAACGGGTCACATCGATACGAGCCGCGCGATTATTCAGTGACCAATAACTTTTTCTTTCGAGGGCCTGCAGGATCTGAGTTCTGCGTCAGAGCCGCAAAGATAAGGATGAAAGTCAAAAGACCCGGATTGAAAAATTCGCTTTCTCGCTAAGATTATACAGATATGGCGTTGCTATTCAGACATAAATTTATAAAATTAACGCTAGAGATTTGCGCTATTACACAAACACTAATCCAGCAAGAGAAAAGGCCAGCGCTCGTAGCACGGCATTATACGAGTCAGGTTTATACCCAACGCCCGTGGAACCAGAGCCGGTAGGGCTAGAACTCGACGAAGAAGAGCTCGGGACATTACCAGTTGCTGCACCTCCGAGGTACCAACTTCCGATGTCTGTGAGTTGGCCATCCTGGGTTAACATTGCCGCGTTTGGTCCCACGTTAGAAACTGACGATCGAAAGGATCCAAAGTATGAGTATCTTTCAATATAATCTAGCCGATCAAAGTATTCAGCTGAAGTTTGAAAAAATGCTTGCGTGTCTTTCAAATCCGCATTTGCAAGCGCATATTCTGTTATCCATATCGAAGTGTTGGGATATCTGCACAGCCATATATTAGCGTTCGCTAATTTGAAGGTTCAGGTTATTGCATACGTACGTTGCGACGACCTGTCCAAGATAACTCGCGAGGCCCTGAAAATCTCCGTACCAATGCAAAGGGATGAAGTCAACCGTGCAGTTGGTTTTCAAAGAGGTGCAATTCGAGAAAAACTCGCTCAACCAGGTGAGACCGCTTTGACTTCCAGTCACAGCTGGAGCGCCGATTTTTATACTTTCGTTTCGTAGGGGCTCAACGTCTTGTATCCAAATACTGGCGGCATCGGCGGGCGAAATTGCACTTCCGCCTGTTGATGTGGTTCCATCCGGTTCGTTGAATGTCAATATATGAGTGATTTTCCGGCCGGATGTAATCTGGGATTTGACTTCTGAAGCAAACCCCGAACTATTTGCAGATCCCCAAAGCATCGGCACGAACTCGAACTCTTCCTGAGAGCGATTTGAGTATGCGGCCGCGGGTGTGTCCGTGTAGTCATAATACCAAGTCAAATCCGAATTACCTTCCACCCATATTTGGTCGTCAGATGGATGGTCGGAGGTCACGTAGATGAGACCTCGCTTATTTGAGGATTGAAACTTTGTGGTGCCTGAAACATCTTGAGACAAAGCCACTCCTGTGAGCGCCAAAGCAGTCAGAAAGGGCTGTGTTGACGTCCTCATCTTTCTTCTTTCCTTTTGAAATATGTGTTGGCGTCTTGAATACGGGCAGCGACCTGCAATTTCAATACTGAATATTTATCTTTCGTTCCAAGGTTCTTCTCAAGCGGTACCCAGAACAATTTTCCAGATACACAGAATCCGAACTAAGTTCACGCCATAGGCCACACCGGTATCTTGAACGCAGTTGATCTGAGCGTTGTCTACTACTCACTGCACACCCCGTCAGGAACGATGGATAAGGCTGGACATTTCGTCGCTTAAAAACACCCAAGTTGAACCGCTTGCATCATCGTTGGCGCCACAGGCTCGTTGTCACACACTATGTAGTAGACTAGTGCACGCCATGGCAGGGATCTGATGGTGCCTAACCCCAATCGTTCGATAGAATCATAGGTGCGCCCGGACCCAGGGGCTAAAGCCATAGCGCCGGATGTAAGTGGTCCTGGAAGCTCTAGATCCAGGAGCAGTCGCTGATTGGTTTCGGCAACGGAAGAAGCCGCGGATAAAAGAAAGTTAGGAAGGTTTGAAGGTAAATCCGGCAGCCTAACCCTAAGACAACGTCTCGACTCGAGATAAGGAATCCGGTGGATCCCAACTAAATATACACCGGTGCTCGTTCGTTCATACTTCTTTTGGCATAACTAATGAGTGAAATACGCCTGCCAAGGCGCGTTGTATAGTGTACCCCTGCGATAAGAGGCTCGGCCACCTCGTAAGCTCGTAAAAAAAGTAACCTGTACTAAATTTCTTCTTTAGTGCCGATGGCGCGAACCTGTACAGAATACTTGCGAGTGCCACGTTATCTATCGAGTTGAGTAGCTTCGGTAGTCACTTTGGAAAAAAGGCAATTTTTACCAGAGACAAGCTCGCTTCTCTGCATACCAGCACTATTGGTTCCACAACAACTACCTCGGCGGCAGCCAAGTAGCCATGGCCCATCACGATAACGCCGAGAGGAGAGTGGCTTTCTGGGTTTATTCACGCCGTGCCGAGTCTGTTGGCTGTTTTGAACTCGGTTTTACACTAAGGTAGTTTTACAGGAAGAAAACAGACAAGGTAAACGTAGGCGAGATTCTAGCCATGGGCTAGCTGCGAGTCTACATGGCGTTCTTAAGAGAATTTATGCAGCTGCAGTAGCCTTTCCCGAGATTGAGTTCACTTATAGCAGCTCCCCCGGCGCCAGGGTTCCTTCCACAAGTGTTGAAAAAAAAAAAAACCTTCTCCCAAGCTCCTTCTCAGGAAGTATATCTGTTGTCATATTCATACTCAAGCTTCTGCCATTGTTGCAGCTATTGCAGCTATTGCAGTCAGCAAGATGAGTTCTGCAGTGCAACCCAAGGACCTTGAGAGTTCTTCCAGTAATGGCTCATTTCAGATTCCTACCCCAGCTGCCCGTCCCAGGATATCCCGTTCTCAGACCTCGAAGAGCTTATTTCTAGGCATGAAGGATGTGGACAGCTATACTCGTTCGGTCACTGTAAGCTTGTATCTACTTTTCCAGGAAGTTCAAAGCTAATTAGCATTCAGATGGCGCAATTCCTTCATCGTCGATTTCAGGAGAAAGGCTGGCTGAATCCCGATCCAGCTGCAAGGCTCACTTCTTCCCTTGGTATCATCATCCGTGTCGAGCCTGAAACAGAGGAGGAAGCCAAATTTGTTTCAAAGCCAGACGATACAGATTCCGACTTGCAATTGATCAGCGCAAATCTTGGCCTAGAGGCTGTGTTTACGATGTCATCAGATATCACAGCTTTGATCTTTAAGCGAATCGGGAAAAATGATTCCGAAGTGACCTTGTCACCACATAATATCACGGTTCCCGTTGTGGACTCATTGAGCGCTTTGGCTTTAGACAACTCCAATGTTAGAAGGCGAGACTTCTGCTGCTTCTCGAGGCAAGAGAAGGCCGTCCTCATCTGGACCAATTCGCCTGATGAGCTCATGACACACGCGATTGAAGTAGAAACTAAGCTGATGGGCTCCGTATGTGATACCTTGTTTCCAATTGCTCACATATTGAAATTGAGCGCTAATTGATGCCACAGATATGGGGAACCATGATGGTTTCAGGAACGCAAAGTCCTCGACTAAGCCGCCCCCTAACAATGAATGGACCAGGAGGTCTAACTCCATATCATCATCGGACACCAAGCGTAATCTCCGATAGCCCTAGCCGAGCCTATACGCATTCGAACGAGAAGGGTCTAGTTGTACTCGATGAAGTTGATCTTACTGCCGAAGACGAAGAATCCGCGACACCCGTTGCTCGCCCATTTCTCCTTTCACACTCTGTTATGGTTGGCCTCGCCATGTGTTTGCTGATGGTCATTGAATGCTTCGCTGTACGGCTGATCATTATTGAAATCAAGGCGCTCGGTACTCCAATGCTTCCTCGTCTTGGTTTGTTGGCACCACTACCTATCTTTATGTTCTTCACGCTCTTTTTCACCATTGTCATCATCGGTACTGGCTTCCAGATGTTCGGTCCTATGAACGACGTCATACATGGCAACTCGCGCTTCTATAGCTCACAGCCTCCAAACATCAAGCGCCACCCGGATTATCAATTCCCACATGTTACCATTCAAATGCCTGTTTACAAAGAAGGTCTAAAAGGGGTCATCATTCCTACTATTGAGAGTTTGATGCCGGCTATCCGTCATTACGAGTCCCTTGGCGGCACAGCCAGTATCTTCGTCTGCGAGGACGGCATGCAAGCTCTTAACCCCGAGGTTGCTGAGATGAGGAAGAAGTTTTATAAAGCTAACAATATTGGTTGGTGTGCTCGACCTCCTCATAATAAAGACGGTTTTGTTCGCGCTGGAAAATTCAAGAAAGCCTCAAACATGAACTACGCTCTTAGTTTCAGTCTTCGGGTTGAGGATGAGCTTTTGCGTTTGATGAAGTTGAAGGCCGATGCTGAGGGAAGAACACAGGAGTCTCTTTCTATTGAGGAGGAAGAGGAGCTTTACCAGCAGGCTTTACAAACTGCTCTTGAGGGTGACGGAGGCAAGACTTGGGCAGAAGGAAACATCCGTATGGGAGAGATTATTCTGCTTATTGACTGTGATACTCGAGTTGTAAGTCTATCATCTCCTTTGAGCCAAATAATTGTTAACATCTCTCTCAGCCCGTTGATTGTCTTTCTCTTGGAGCCTTGGAAATGGAGGAAAGCCCCGAAGTCGCTATCATTCAGCATGCATCGGGTGTCATGCAGGTTATTCACAGTTTCTTCGAGAATGCTAGTAAGTATCGATATTGCTTTATAACGAGAACCAAACTCACATTTCTCCAGTCACTTACTTCACCAACCTCGTTTACTTGCTTATCCGATTCTCAGTTGGTAATGGTGATTGCGCACCATTCGTTGGACACAACGCCTTCCTCAGGTGGAAAGCCATTCAAAGTGTCTCATTCATGGAGAACGGCGTTGAGAAGTTTTGGTCTGAAAGTCATGTGTCCGAAGATTTTGATATGTCTCTTCGGCTTCAAACTGCTGGCTTCGTTGTGCGACTTGCAACTTATGGTATGTTCCTATCATGCCCAAGTATGTTCTGCCATATTGTGTCTAACGTACTATAGATAAGGGTGAATTCAAAGAAGGCGTGTCACTCACCGCGTTCGATGAGTTGCTTCGATGGGAGAAGTACGCATATGGTTGCTCGGAGCTGGTACGTCTAATAAATTAGCTGCAGCTTATCTCCGTTTAACACTAATGCGTGAACAGATCTTCCATCCTGTCTACCAATGGATATACCGTGGCCCCTTCACCGAGCTTTTCCGTCGTTTCCTCTGGTCGAACATGAAGGTATCAGCGAAATTCACGATTCTCGGATATATCGGAACCTACTATGCCATCGGCGCATCTCTTCCTCTGTCTCTTGCCAATTACTTCCTGACAGGTTGGATTGCAGCCGATTTGGATCACAGCTATCTCCCCAGTTGGGACATGCTTTGTGGTACACTTTTCATTTTCGTTGTTGTTAGTCCGATTGCCTTTGCCTGGTATCGACACCGAATAGGCGATAAAAAGTTCCTTTGGGCCTTGCTAGAGGCGTTCATGTGGATGCCCTTCTTCGGTAAGTTCACAGAATTGAGGTTACAATCCAGTATATTCCAACAATGACTGACCTAAATTATCGCAGTCATCTTTTTCGGTGGTGTATCCTGGCATATTTCTTATGCTCTCCTGGCTCACATGTTCTGTCTTCCTATTGAATGGTCATCAACAGCCAAGGAACTTGAAGCTGGCGGTTTCTTCATTGGTATGGAGAGGGTATTCAAAGCGTTCAAGATGGTCCTGCTATTTATGGCTTGCTTAACGGCTTGTGTGATCTATATGGCTCTATTCGCACCTTATGGTTGGAAGATCGATTCCTGGACATCCATTCTGCCAGTGGCTAACCAAATCGTCGGTCACGTCTTGTTACCTGTTATGACCATTCTGCTTTAGACTTGTTTGTTTGTTTTGAAAGACTGTTTTTTTCTTTATCTTTGTTATTTTGCGGGGAAATAATATATGGCTAGACGACACGAGACATGCAATTTAATGAAAGTTTATTCGTTTGATTACAGATATTTATTACCATAGAGTTCAAATTTGCTGGAGTCTTTAATCACTAGTTCTCAATGATGGTCAAGTGTCCAGTTTGTCATAAGCGGTTAAGTATATCTTGTTATTCCTATGCAGGCGTGGATTGATGAGTTTAATGTTGAAATCCGGAAAAGTTTAAGGCCATCTGATAATCATTCTTCACAGACCATGTGCAACCCTGAGTGCCGAAATAATGTCCTCGTCATAGTCTCTTGCTTTTTGTAGATAGTCGGTCATATGCATAAAGGGATGAGGAACTCCGAGGTATCTGAGGTCCATGTTAACATTGGCCAGTTCTAAGCATTTTAATCAGGTCTGTTGTTTTGATATTACCTCTTGAAAGTAACTTTATTACCTGCTGCAACAAGTTTCTTTCCATAGTCTTCCCCTTCATCACGTACTGGATCAATCTCCGCCGTAATGAGGAATGTGTCACAAAGATTGGCGAAATTTGGCGCTTTGATTGGTGATAACCACCATTCTGGCCAGAGTGACCGTATATAATCTACTCTGTCATCCGGGAAGACATATTGCTGAAAATATGATATCCGCGCCCAATTGAGGAGTGGTGCTCGACTGTATTGTCGGAACGACTCGTATGGAGAATCCTCGAGCTTCTTATAGGAACAGCAGTCCGTGACTGGGGCCACCGCTGGTATGATAAGCTTGAGAGGAATGTTGTTATCTCGTGCGAGATGTTGGAGAATACAACTAAGGTAGCCGCCTGCTGATATCCCTCCAAGAGATATGGATGACTTGTTAACGTTCAGCTTCACACTTTCATCTCGAACCTGCATACAACTTTAGCCTGGTTCCAGACTCAAAGGACTAGAGAATCAAATTTGATCATTTACCCAAGATAGAGCCGCCCATGCATCTTCGACGTTCTTTCCCATAATTGTTTCTATTCCGATTATTAGCGACAGCTGTTCGGCGTCAAATCGATCCTTTATACCCAGGACTTACCGGGACAATGCCGATAATTGACGTCTACAATTACCAGACTAAGACGATCGCGTAGGGTCAGACAGAACTTAGAATCCGCCTGTAGACTGCCGAAAATAAATCCACCACCTAGTTTCGCCGTTCAGAAATATTTATTGTGTAATCAGAAGGAAAGGGAGCAAACCATGGAAATTAATATGGACACTATACGGTCCCGGGCCAAATGTTGCAGGATCTGGATAGTAACATCTGATAGGAACAAGTGCTCCATCCTTGGACTCAATTTCATAATCCCGGATACGAGGCTCATCTTTACTGTCATAAGCCCAGACGGCCGCATACTGGGAAGGATTGGCTCGAACTTCTTCAATGGGAACTTCATGTGTTGGTTTCGATTTTGCTAGGACCTCCTCATAGAACGATACGAATTCAGGATCCATACTTTTAAGAATACGGGGGTCAACGGAGTTTGGTAACGACGATGCATTCACATCAGACTCCGCCCGGGGGTTTGGTGGTGCCATGACGAAAGGCTCGGTCTTTTCTTAACAGATACAAATATTAAGTGACGACTCGAAAAAAATGCTGGGAGAACATTCAGGTGAATTTAAGATCAGATTCAAGTCGAGCGACTGCTCTAACTTACTGAAATTTGCATGTGTCTAAACCAGGCAATACAGGCGGGGAAATGATGGAACACGTCGGAGTGGTGCACTCGGTTCTTCCGAGCAGGTTTACTGTAAAATGAGCGGCCCATCCGTTCATCTTCTCATTTATTACATGCAGCCGGAGCCGTGACATGCGGGGCAAGTCAACAGATCATCCGGCTCCTTGATTTCGTTAAGGCGGGGGTGCCTTGACGAACGACCAAACATCAAGAAGTAGAGAAATGTCACTCGAGTCGCGAACGAGGACACTTGGTAAGCGGAGACAACCGCCGCAAGGGGAGGGAGATGGAGAGACAGTTCCGGGTTCTGATCTGAAGAGACCGAGGACATTGCAAGCCTGCCTACCGTGGTATGTCGTGCTCTCAAGCTATCTATCTCTAATTCTATAAACACAGGACTGAAATTAAATAGCCGACGACGCAAAGTCAAATGCAATGGTCATAAACCTCTATGCCATAACTGCGCTCGATTTGACGACGAATGCCACTGGCCCTCAGGAAACCTTCCTTGCGGACAATCTATTCCGCCGCATGTAAATTCGGCATCTGACGATTTTCTCTCGGAAGGACAAGCGTTGTGTTTGTCCAAAGCCTTTTTCTCATCACCTCAATTCTCAGTTGTAAGTCATGCATTCCATAGGCCGACTTTCGAAGGTCGACGATTTCTGGAACAGCCTCTTTTTTTACGAGTGGCCATATGTAGCTTAGCAGCCCTAAGTCTCAAGGAGGATGAGTTAGAACGGTGCTTCAGCAGAGCGACCGGCCCAGATGTATCCAACCAGCTGGCACTGATTGGACAGACACTGTCGAAGGAGAGCTCGTTTCACTCAACGGTCGAAAATATCTTGGCCAACGTCTTGCTAGGATGGAGAGAACTTATTGCAGGTAGTGGCAACCTAGCATGGCTATATACTGGTTTGGCAATCCGTATGGCGCAGGCTTTGCGACTGGGGAAAGAGTATCATCAGCGTCATTCGGCAGTCGAACGCGAGAGACGGCGCCGGGCAATGTGGACCGCTTTCACACTGGATCGCTTAGTCTCTTATGTGATGGCGCGTCCTCAGACAATTAGTGTTCACAAACTCAGAATACAGCTGCCATGCCCGAACCATCTTTATGTATTTGGCGAGGCATATGACGGTCCTGATATTCATCAGCCGCTTCTAGGAGATGTTGTCAATGATGACATTCTTGCATATACCATCAGGGCAATCAATCTCTGGGGTGCATGTACGGACCTATTTGCGAATCTAGCAATTGGAAATAGTAGTTCCTCTGCGCCGCTAGAGATCGAGCTGAGGCGAATGGAAATCACAATTGAGACCTGGACGGCACAATTACCTGAGCGTTTACACTGGTCCCTGAATAATTACGCTGCTCACAAACTTCTCGGAACAGGTAGCCAGTTTATATTACTTCAGATGCTTATTCTACATTCACATTGTATCATACGACAAGGATTTTTGCCCTTCGAGAGCCCATTCGTATCGGAGAGTGACGCGGATTCGATTGCCGCGCAATCATGTCTGGCGTATGCTCAACGCATCACTAAGATTTCGAGTTCGCTTTTTCAGGGAGACGACATCGATCGTACGAATCTCATGTCTCCGTTTAGCGGCGTTGCAATTGCTTGCGCGGCAAATATATGGGTATGGAGAATTAGCGTAAAAGACATACCTCAGATCGAAGGGAGTGAGAGGCCGTCTGATAAGGAAATAAAGTCATATCTTGCAAACATAGTTGCTATTTTACAGTCATGGGCAAATACATGGAAGCTCGCCCAGTCATGGCTCGACGTTATTGATATAATTACTCAGTACTACGAAACAATATACACCGGAGAAACCGCAATTAGCCTAGGCGAGAAAGAAGATGGGAATGGAGAACGAGCTTCCGAACAAGACCCGGACCAAGAAGTTGAGATAGGAAGTGGTTTCCCAGAGCCACCCGACTTTCAGGATTTATTCAAAAGAATATATTTTTTGAATGCTGCCGTAGGCGAGTCAACGACTCTAAGGCGACAATTTGCACGACTTCAGACTCACAGTTCCTGGAGTCAGATGTGGTTAGGATCATTGCTTTTTACACAGGTGGTGGATGATCATTTAGCGGGATTTGTTGATGGTACAGAATTGCTACGAGTACTTTCCTAGAGATAAATCTTACATGAGATGGTATTATTGTGGGTTGATATTACGTGAACCTTAGTAATAAAGAGAGCCCTGGAAGATTAAAAAAAAAGGGTCAAATTGACTACGAAGTGTACACACTGCTGCCAGCTTCCACAATCTATCTTAGAGATGCGAGTTTGTCATAACCAGATCTACAGCATGTTTTGCCATGCCCCTACAAAGTTGTTAGACTAGACTGTGGGAAGACGTATCGGCCAATTCTTGGTGCACTTACCAAGACGCTTGATAGCCAGCTCCAGCTGCGCCATAATTATGAACCACCATTCTGTCCTCGAAGAATTGCTTTTCGATCCGAGGACCGCCTTTGCGACTGGCTATAATTCATGTTAAGCCACTTTCTCTTGTCGCAAAGTTTGCATTAATCAAGGATGTAGCTTACGTCTTAATCCGACCGCATGATATAACACTTTAAGATCTTCTGGCTTGCCAAGATCTGGACATAGAGCACAGCATCTTCTCTTGATATCTTCGGCAAATTCCAAGTCGATGTTTCCATCCCATACCCCGTCCAATCGACAGCCACCAAGGACAACTCCTCCGTGTGGATATCGGGGAAAGACGTATGTTGTGTCGCTCGCAACTCGTTTGGGGGACCGGAAATACATCTTTTCGAGAGGTTTCGGAGGTGTTTCGACTACTACTATTTGTCCCTAATTGTCGAAACACGTAAACATCCGTCTCTAAACAGGGCGAGAATGAGAAGAAAGGGTTGTAAGGATCAATCATGTGAAACTTGTTGATGGTGTACCTTTGTTGGGTAGACATTATGGTCCGTGACCCCATTCAAGCTATAAGATCCCAGACCTGTGCAATTGAAAAAGGCCTTTGCCGTCGGGAAACTTCTGAATAGACTGTTGATATCATCGAATTGACCGCGACGTATATCAACTCCTGCTTTCAGTACCTGAACTTGAAGCCTACGACAGTCAATATATGCATAAAACACTTCCTAAAATCAAGACGAACTCACCATGGAAGATATGATTGCACGTTTATCATGAATGTCGATAAGTCATACCCGAAATTCGAACCCTGAGGCAGTTCATGCTTAGGCACCTCATGTAGTCCACCGACTAGCTTCTCATACCAAACCTTACCAGTGCCTTTGGACAAGATTCCAGCATTCTCTATCGGCGAGTCAAATATGGCCCTGATATCCATCCTCCTGACGCCGCACTCTGGGGACTCTCGTGATAGTTTTTCAAACTTCTTGAAGCTTACAGAGTCCCATTCTTCCTGCACACCATTATCGGTGGCCATCGACAACCAGTTTGCGCCTGCCCATGGAGAGGTGTATTCAACGCTTGTATCACCCGGTAGATGTTTGGCCACTAAAATGACCTCCGAGGCTGGGAATCTGTCCTTCAACTCGAGTGCTGTTGTAAGGCCGATCACACCAGCACCTAGAATCACGTACAGTGGTGTGTCGATTTCTTCAAAGAGGGCAGATAAGCCTAGGCGGCGAATTTAACAGCAACAAATCAAGATTCGCGACTCACCCATTTCGGTCAGATACTGGGCACAGCTCGAGATGCTTCCTTTTGATATGTTGGGTTCAATTTTTTCAGATATTTGGGACCACGGAATAACTCGGAGACACTCAAATAGCGATAGGATTATCACTATATTTATTCAAATTTTCTCTCCGTAATGTCTTATACTATAAGCGTTCTGGTCGATGTCCCCCTCAACTTAAAACAATCTGTCCATCTATGTGAGTTTCGTGCAATACATGAACCAATGGTCTAGTTACCATGCGTGGCACGAATAACTCAGATCTTCTGCCTACCATCCCCACTTTACACCGCGGAAGAGCCGTGCGACAAGTTCTCCAAATGTCACGGCTCATCCGCTCCTTATCTAGATTTCATCTGAGGCTTCTGGGGAAGCCAGTGTAAGACTATCTTCGAAACTTTAACTTTCCTGATATTGTTCGACAATGTGAGAAGATTCTCTCTCGGAAAGCTCATCGGAACAAGCCCAAACTTCTTCTCCATTATCATGCGAGGCATGGTTTATTCGGCTATTCAAACAAATCGAGTAATTCAGTCTGCCACTCCAACATAGTTCATGAAAACATGAGTTGTGCTGATGCCCCTCCGAGCAGTATGCTGTAGACCCATCTATTACGCCCGCAGAGTGGCCGTTTCGAGACAAGCCGATAACTCTACCTACGCGTTCCCCAATTTGTGTCATTCTCTAAATTTATCATTAAAGGCACATCGCGATATTTCTTGGATTCTACTAAAGAAACACTTATAAGCAGCTATAAGCCGCAGTAGCTTGATCAGAAAACGGACAGATACTGTGACCGTTAACTCCCATAACCCTGATCGCCTACCGGTCATGATCACAAATGGATATTCAGTTGGGACGCTTGGGAGTCACACAGACCCATAATAACCTATTAACAGCTTATATCTTTCCAGATTGATCAAAAAGAAGACCGTGTGATCAGATGAGCCCGAGTATAAGAGACTTTCGTGGTCCATATCAACCTCGCAGTTGAAGTTGTCTTAGGGCAAGGCTTACCATCAACCGATTGACCATGTATCAAGTTCAAACAAAAATCAAGGCTGGGGGAGTTCAAGCAACAGTGCACAAAAAAAAATAAGAAAACAAAATATCGATAGCTACATTTGTCCCAATCTGGTCCAATCCATAATTGTCAGCAAGTAACCCCACACAAGATAAGACGGGCTGTTGGCGGGGAATCACGCGATGCTTACTTAGCTCACCTACCCAGCAACAAACAAAAAATTTCATCAACTACGACTATCTTCCTGAGAGCCTCGCAGTCTACGGAATACTTCTGACAGTGTAATTTCTCAGTCATGTCAGATGAGAAGCGCCCGCTTCAGTTTGAGAGCTTAGCTCTACACGCTGGGTTCGTCCCGCCATCTACTTAATTGAGAGTCGTGTCGTGCTAACGATTTTTCTGCCAGAGAGAATGTCCACGATGTTCAGTCAGGGACTGGTGCATTGACTACTCCAGTATATGCGTCGACTGTATGTTTGATCAGATAGTCATCATTCCCATGAACAACGATTGCTAATGGCTGCCATTAAGTCGTTTACTTTCAACAACAGCCAGCATGGGGCTGATATCTTTGCCGGGAAGGCGCAAGACTTCGCTTATAGTCGGCTAGGAAATGTATGTTATCATGCTTTTCTGCTACGTAATCTCTCTTTGAGATAGCTTCCGTCCACCAGAGAAAGTATAATTGATTTAATATAGCCAACATCAGCCGTCTTCGAACAAAGAATAGCAGCCTTAGAAGGAGGCGCTGCGGCCCTTCCTGCTTCGTGAGTATCATCATCTAAAACATTATTCTCATGCCAATGATTTATCTAGATCCGGAGAAGCAGCTCGCTGGATGGCTATTGCTGCCCTAGCAATGACCGGCGAGAATATCATTGCGGCTGCTACAATATCTGAAGAAGCGTACACTCTCTTCAAATATCGACTCGCAACATTGGGAATTACGGTCAAATTTGTCGATATTAATGATATAGATTCTGTCAGAGACGCGATCGACGACAAGACACGTGCTGTATACATTGAGAGTATCAGCAGTGTTGGTCTTGAAATTGCAGACATCTTGGCCGTAGCATCAGTTTCTCATGAAGCTGGCGTTCCTCTTGTAGTGTATGCTCGGTCGTACCCATGGTGGAAGAAAAAAAGTCGCCTAACTAGTTCACAGGGACAATACAGCTGGTGTCGCAGGCTATCTTATCCGTCCCATCGACCATGGTGCTGACATCGTAATCAACTCAACATCCGAATGGGTTACAGGAACCGCGACAACAGTCTCCGGAGTTATCGTCGACAGCGGAAAATTTCCTTGGAAGGAGCATTCCTCTAAATTTCCTCATCTCACGCAGCCTTCGCCAGGTTATCACGGTATGAACTTTGTCGAGCAGTTTGGCAACATTGCCTACATACTATACGTGAGGATGGCTATTCTTCGAGATGGTGGGGCATGTCTGAATCCATTCGCAACATCGTTTGCTTTGGCTGGACTTGGAAGTCTGTCACCTAGGGTAGATCGGCATAACAGTAACGCGCTGTCGCTTGCTGCGTGGTTACAGACCGATGAAAAGATAGCCAAAGTCGTGTTTCCGGGACTCACGACACATCGTACTTTTTCGCGTACAAGAAAGTACCTTCGTCAAAAGTCTGGGTATGGATCAGTAGTGCATTTCTATCTAAAGGAAAGTGGACCGGAGAAAATAGCAACTCTTGTTGCCAATTTAAAGCTTATCAAGCCGTCGACTGGGTATGATTTTGTTTCCGGAAGATGGATATGTGATCGCTAACCTCTATCTTTGCCTCATAGACTAGGAACTCCGCAGTAAGTGATTACTTTGATATGTGCTTGATTTCAGAACTGACTCGATCATTAGAACCTTAATCTACGTGCCCGGTGAAAGCTCGGCAGTTAGAGAACAGATCAAAGGTGTTGATGATGCTAGCATTCGTGTCTCGGTTGGTCTGGAGCATATAGTAAGTTCAAAAGACACAACTAGTGACAAGTAACTGATTTGGTTTCCTCTTCAGGACGATATAATCGTGGATCTGAAAGAAGCATTGAAAGCTGTTTGATATATAGTTAGAATAAGTTAAGTAGAGTACAAAAGAGGCGAATCGAAAGTGACAGGAATTTAATTCTCCCATGGCTGTATTGCATTATCTTCGTAATTGAACGAAAACAGAGATAGAAAGTCCGGGTCTAGGATGCTTTCCAAGCCTAAAATGTCGCAGTTGAAATCATCATTCGTGTTGTACGCTGACTCCGTCTCCGTAGATACGTTTCCCTGCGTGGTATTATCATTGCTAAGATTACCATATGCATCTCGCCACGTCCATAGAAGATCGTGAAGAAGACTCGCTGCTAACCGAGTTCTGAGCTTCAGACTCGGTTCCTCCTCGAAGCTTCCAATCCGAGCGTAACCGCTCCAGAGCTGGGTCAAGATCTTTGACATGCGCCCTTGAAGATCATTGTCCTCGAGGGAGGTCTCCCGAATCATTTGAACTGCAATATGAAACATGCGTTTTCCTTCACCGACATCAATAAAAGTTGAGTAGTTCGAGAAACCCAACTTAAGTATCAGCATTGCAGCTAATGATAAGACTTGAAATTGGACTTGAGGTGCATATCGAACAAAATCAGACTCTATGCCGAAGTCAGATACTCGCCGTATCAGACCTGTCGCCAGGCTGTAACCGCGCAAAAGGGCCGTTTTGCGATTGGGGGGCCCACTTGGTTCCATAAGATAGAAGGTATAGAGATGAAGACCTGCTCCGTCCAGCAAGATGCTGTTCTCAATTGTCAATTCAGGGCTGAGACTTGCCCACAGTTCGTTATATTCACGCTCAAGTAGAGCTAATAGAGGAAAAGTTTCACCTGGTCGAGCTGAGCCCTCAGCAAACCCAGGCACTCCAGCTATACTCGAAGAAGTGCGTGTCTCGAATTGATATATTTTGAGCTGCTGTACAATTCCCTTTGGGACTAGCCTATCATTGTCTTGCGTGATGAGACGAGCAATAGTCCAGTCTGAAAATGGTGACGGTTGCCCATCTATGAATGAATTACTGCTCAGGTGGCTGTTAGTTCGTTGAGACTTCATGTGCTAGATCTTGAAGGGATTTAAATACCTATGTAAAGCGATGTAGCATGCTGACCATGCCTTTAGACAATCGGAAGCTTCGCTTGGGCTTAATTGTTTATGTGTCCGAGAAAAGTCACTGATGACTTCGGGTCTATGTAGCCCCAGTTGTAGTGAAATTGAATGCGCCAACGTGGCCAGAGTTATAGTGCTATCAGTGGATAGGGAAGAGGTGGGGAATGGCCACATGCATATAAGTACTATGGACTGCACAAGCTCCACCGTATGTGGAGGATTAGAAATGGTCTCCCATAATAGTTTTTTAACGGCCGAGATCAAGCCGACGAACAAATGCGGCTCATCGAGGTTTCTTCGAGAGGCAACATAAGCTACTGTCCAGAAAAGTAATGCTGACTTATTATGATATACTTCTGGCGTGGTGGACGGGTTGAGTATCGGAACATGAGGATGATACTTGTCGAAAAAGCTGTACCCATTCAGTAAAGCGAGATGTAATGAAGAGAAATCTAGACTTACATGTAGAATAGCTTGGCGACCTGGTCCGGTTCGAGAAGAATATCATCGAGAGATCTAGCAGATGCATGCATTTGTACCCCTCTACTCATAGGTCTTGTAGCCGATATCTGATCAGAGAGCGCTGTTGTCGGAGTAAAAAGTAATTGGTTTTCGGATTGAAATGTTTTTGCGCCAGGATTGAGTGCACTTGGAGCATTTGTTGCTTGCTCAATCCGTGGCATTTCCTGATCACCATTTGATGGATTATTTGTTATGGAAGACCTTAATTCTCGTATCTCCTTTTCTAGCGCATCGAGCTTCCTGTATTGGAGGATTTAGATTTATTGATTAAGTCCAATTTATAGATACTCACTCTGGCTTATTCATCCGCTTGAAGTCCAGTTCGATTCTGCACTCGCGGTCTAATCGTCGGCATCTCACACAGGGAATCTTGCCGCCTGTAGATAGCTCACACCGCATCTATTGCAATGACTTTGGATCAGATCAGCGACAACAGATATCGTTCTACTGGTCCTACCTTTGCCTGCCGACAGTGCTTGCAAGCAATCCGACGACTCTTGTGGCTGGTCGAATCGGACAATTCTGTCTGATACCGGGATCGAGGCATTGTGGATGATTGTGTTCAGCGCTATGAGAGACATAGCTGGCTATTAAATCAATGATCGATGGATCGAATGATAGAAGGAAGAAAGAAATGCTTGAGGCTCAGCTCCATCCCAGTTGTCATATCTGCACGTGACTCGCGGAGAAGACGCGTTATGATTGGTCAACTGGCCACCCGGATACCTAGTGGATATATGGGGGTCAAATTTGGCGGGTTTTTCCCAACTTCATCTTCAACTTCTTTCATCATCACAAGACGCGTCAGTCACGATGATAATTTAAATTTCTTGACTGTTGCTTTGATGTTAATACCAATACTAAAATGCTCACCGCATCATTGTCCTGCTACAAGCTGCGAGATCGTTTTCCGAAACTTAAGGTACAAAGTCACCTTAAGCGATGATTAACATGAAATTATTGGCCTTTCACAGAATATCAAATACATGCGGTGATGAATCTACCTGTGCTCGTCACCGAAAACTGCCAGGTGATACACTGTGTGCAAGGCTACCATTGCAATTGGGCCCGCACGTTACTATCACTACTCACATTCTTCCCAGCTATCGCTAGATTTCTCGGCGCTGTCATAGCTTCAAACAGATTCTTACCAAATTTCGAGAAAGCCGAAGAGATGCCGCCATGGTCGAACAGCTCTTTTTCCATCTGGCTCAGTTCGAAACTTATCCGTCTTTCCCCGAGCACGATTTCATTAGTGTTCAGATTGATTGAAACCTCCATGCCATCCGTCGCCGAGTCGTAAAAGGCTTCATCAGAGATGGTTATCCCAAGAAGACCGAGGTTAGGCATATTGCGCTGGAAAATGAACGCAAACGACCTCGCAATAACACATTGTACGCCACAACCTATAGAAGTCAATAAAACTCTTGATCAGTAAACTGTACTTGTGACTTGTTGTTTGTTGACAGAAACATATCTTCACATACCCAACAAGGCCATTACTGCCTGCTCACGAGATGATCCGCAGCCAAATCCTGTACCGGCGACAACAATATTAAAGCCATCGTGTACCCTCTGCCGAAAACTAGGATGGGTGTATTCTAGGCAATGCTTGCCAATCGCTTCATTGGTCTTGCTTTCTACAAGAAATTCTGCTGGTGCTAGCTGATATTGGGTATTGGTTAGCAATGCGTGTTGAATGAGAACCTTGGTGAGATCGTGCATACCGCATCTGTATCAATGTAATCTCCTAATCTCTGAATTTTACCTTTCAAAACATCATCTCCTGCCCTTGAATTGACTGGCTCTTTTGGCTTCTTGTTGCTCAATTCAGGGGAATCGGTATCATCCGGCGCTTGAAACCAGGACGAGTCTTTCGAAGTGGGATTGCTGGAACCATTCGGCTCTACATAATTCAAAGGCAGCGTTGACCTTTCAGGATAGTCCAGAGGAAGAGCGGCTTTCGTTCCTTTGAGTGAGTTGAAGTGCTCGATATTGACTTTCGATATCAATTCGTGCGGGTCTCTGACCTTCATCTCAAAAGATGAAGCGGCGACGGTGGCAGCAGAAGCAAGGTATGCAAACGATCCTGATCGTGGGAAATCGCATGAACGTCAGCAAATTCAGCCCTAAACGATCACTATACCAGATCCGTTTTTGAATCACCTTTTCCCATACGATTTTCAAAATTTCTGTTTTGTGATGACAGCCAAACTTCTCCCGGTTTAGCCTGATCAGCCGACATACCGACACAGTAACTGCAGCCGGGCACTCCTATCTTGAATCCACAAGCCTCGTAAATTTCCAGCAATCCGAGCTCGCGCAGTCTTCGATGAATTGGCAGCGATCCCGGGACAACCCTCCGGTTCCCTCCAGTCACCGGCTTCAGGCCTGATTGAAGACCCTGTTCCAGTACCAAAGCCCCTAAAATCAGGTCTTCCTCGGTTGTCGTGCAGGCCCCAATAAAACATCCATCCAGAGCCATGGTTTCGCATTCTGCTACAGGTACGACATCATCTGGCTTTGGATACTTGGCAATAAAAGAATGGACATTTCCGAGATCAATCTCATGTGTCTCTGCATAATGAGCATCGTCGTCTGGTTTCAGAAAGATACTGCTATCTTTGTGTCGCGGATGGAGGCGCTTCTGCACAAATTTGAGAGTAACTTCATCGGGAACAAATATGCCCGTGATACCTCCGAGTTCCTATTACATATAAGCCACCAGCTCTATCAAGAACTATTGAGTCCTTGCTCTCATAATAGGAAAGGGAAAAGCTTACCGTAGTCATGTTGGAAATGGCAAATCTTGCATCAGATGATAGATGCTGGAGACCTGGACCAGTGTACTCCACGATTCTTTCTGATGCAAAGGTATTCCTTTTCAATTGCTGCAAAATGTACAGGATCACATCCTTACCCCCTATTCCCGGTTTAGGTGACCCAACCAACCTAACATTGACGGATTCGGGAACCTTGAACCATGTTTCTCCTGTTACCAAGGGCAAGGTGACGTCTGCAGCACCCAGGCCAATTGCAAGGCACCCAAGCGCTCCAGAAGAGCAGGTGTGAGAGTCAGATCCTATTACAAGCATCCCCGGCTGAGCTCTTTCCCGATAAAACTCGGTGTGCATGATAGTGTACTAGTTCCACGCTCTGATTGTCAATATCAAAACTGCGACGGAATACTAGAAAGGCTATGTCTTACATTCATTCCTTGATACTCTGTCAATTTGAAAACCCTTTTGGCTCTTTCACTAGCATCGATGAGGGCTTTGACCTGAGGCACGTCTTTGACTCGAGGATCTACAACGTGATCTCCAGCAAGCCAGAATCGATCATTTCGAAATATTCCAGGCTGACCTAAGCGGTTATACGTTGCTGCCATGCCCTGAAACCACCTTGTCAGCAGCGACCTCAGTGAACCTGGGTCATCAACGAAAAGCCTACCGCCCATGAAGCCTCTGAGGCTATGACCCAATCCACATCTACCCGAATAAGATCTCCAACTTTCACATATCCTTTTTGCGCCACATCATGCATGGCAAAGATTTTTTCGCTTAATGTCATACCTCGGCGACCTGCTGGCCGAGCGCTCAGTGGCTTGGGCTTAGCTTTTGCTCTATCCGCCGAGTTAAGGGCCTCCAGCCATGCGGATACCAGAAATGATATCTCTGCCTGTTCGTTCTTATCAAGTGGTCGACTTGTGTCTAAACCTAATCCGCCTAGTTCCACAGGCTGCTCGCAAAGGATAAGGACATCGTTCATGGCGGCTGCCTCACGAGGGTGTCCTTGGGCTCGCAGGGCCTGACTTATGGTCTCAAGCCGCTTCAAAATGTTCCCACCAGTTGAAATCTCATCTATATTTCATGCAACCTGTCAGATTATCAGGGTACTAAGAAGTAGCGGCGTTTTGCTCCACTTACTCGTCGCTACATTGAGAGAGATGTTCCGGGCCTGATGAAGCAGGCGATTGATTTCTTGGAACTCTGGGTTTTCGTCGTTGTTCATCTTTCCTTGATATTTTATTTGCAAACCTGTCTTGAGATTCTTTTCTTGTCTACCAACATTTCCAACGATTAAATAACTCTTCGTGGTTATTAATTCTTGCGGTCGGTCCGTTAGTGGCATCACATCCCAAGAACGGCCCGGAAGCGGCCCGGTTGGTTGTTTGGTAGCCCTACAATCACGACCTTCGACCTTCAAATAATGGAAGCAGACATCCTGAAACAGTGTCAAGCCTTCAGCAGTCATTTTATATCTTATTTTTCGACCAGATTTGGATATATATACCTAAAACGACACTAAAAAAAATGGTTTCTGCTGCTGGCAAGCTGCGACATCTTCTTGCGGATCCGGACAAAATAATTGTATGCCCGGGGGTTTATGATGGATTCACAGCGCGCATCGCTTTGCAGACCGGATTCGATGCTCTATACATGGTACAGAATGCATCAACAAACATCACCAAATTTAGAATCTTGCTGACGTTCAAAGACCGGTGCAGGAACAGCTGCTTCTGTTCTTGGTATGCCAGATCTCGGAGTCCTCACACTGAACGAGATGCGCGGCAATGCAGAGATGATTGCCAATCTAGATCGATCCGTGCCACTGATTGCTGATGCCGATACTGGATTTGGAGGTAAGGAAGCGAAGTCGACGGACCGCACAAATCACCATACTCAAAGTTGTATCTAGGGTCATTGATGATTCATCGAACTGTCACTGAGTACATTCGAAGCGGCGTAGCAGCTCTGCATCTTGAGGATCAACCAACCACGAAAAGATGCGGTCATTTACGCAACAAAGTGATCGTTGACGAGGCTGAATTTCTATCTCGAATCAGTGCTGCGGTCAATGCTCGTGCAGAGTCCGGTGGTGATATAGTTCTCATCGCTCGCACTGATGCACTCGAGTCTCTTGGCTACGATAATGCCATGCAAAGATTGAAACGTGCTATCGCGCTGGGGGCCGATGTCGCTTTTCTCGAGGGCATTACTTCAAAGGAACAGGCAAAGCAGGTTTGTGAAGATCTTAGCCCAACGCCTGTTCTGTTCAATGCTGTGTCTGGTGGGGTTTCTCCTTATCTATCGGTGCAAGAAGCTCGTGATCTTGGGTTTCGAATGATTATTTTCCCTGGTTTGGCGTTGAGCGCGGTCTACGGGGCTGTGACTGCGGAAGCAAAACACTTTAAAGAAACCGGTACTACTCCGGCCAGAACAGGTGGTCCCCGGGAGCTTTTCAATGTTCTTGGATTGAAGGAGGTCATGCAGATAGATTCTGCAGCAGGTGGTAAGCTATACGAAAAGGGCTTTTAGCTGTCTTCTATCATGGGTTGGACTCTTTTATCCGTCTAGCTTTACTGTAGATTGAACGATCTGTGTATGTTATAAGACGGCAAGCAAGGGGAATCACTCATCACTAAGTCATATACTATGAGTAAACTATAAAAAGACACGACTGTTCTTTTGCACAAATATCTTCACGACGTCACCGACAGTACGGTATGCTTGATTTCTGCCCCTTCAAGGAATTCCTCAATCTTTCCAAGATCATTCAAGCCTTTCGACTCTGCAAACTTGAGGTGATCTTCAACAGAATGCCAGCCACTGAAAAGAACGAATTCATCCTTAACGCCGTTATCTTCGTCTCTCGTTGCCGGATCTAATCTCCACGCCCCAATAGTACTCCATGACTTCAAAAGTGCATCAAGATGGTTTTGGCTCACAGAATACGCACTCTGAAAATCGGATTTTCTGCCAGGGTTCATCAAGTAGCGAGTGATGGCAATGACTGGTGCTGACAGCGGCACGACTGAGCTTGAATCCTCGTCGTTGACAGATCCCGGAGAATAAGAAATCGGCGCAACATCAAGATGCTGTAGCCAAACCACTTCCATGTCTCCCTGTAGTCCTGCTAAAAGATCATGGTTTGTCTTTGACGGAATCCATTTTTCGACGTGTGTTTCGACCGAGTCCCAGCCTCCTAGGAGATACAAGTAGGATGGATCTTCGATTTGGGTCAGGAGGTGAACTGGGTATGAGGAATACGAAGCCTGTACTTTGATTGCAATTAAAATGTTTTCTTTTGTTGCTTTATTCTCTGGAGCTTCTATGCCCTTGTTATTTTTAAAATACAATAGAGCGAGTTCAGTGATTGCCATGATGGATACTTGGTAGGCGAATGTCGTGTATTCAAGCTCGGGCAAGTGATACAAATTTTGTTGACTCAAAGATGAAGGCTCAGCCTTGAGAAGCCTACCTGGAGTATTTAGAGGAGAACTTATAGGCGAGTCAGCCATGAATCGAGCAGCTACTTTGCCATTGAAGTAACCCAAAGCGGACCCCGAGGGACGCTTCACAGACAGTTCGGCTCCACTATTGTGACTGTTTCTGGGAGCTTGTTCTAGCGGACTATAATCCATGGTGGATTATATAGAATCCGAGTTCTCTACGCATCTTAGAAGGCAGCTTGAATAATCTATGAAGCCTTGCGGAGATGTTGCTTCGTACTGATGGACAAAACATTAACCCTAATACATACCCATACACAAATATCCACTGCAATGAATGGATAAGATGTTATGAAACAGTAACGATACATGACGTATAGATCAGCCAATTAGGAGCCGTCGATAGGCCGGAATCTGCGGAATGACGGAAGCTCCTTTTGCTCTTCTCAACTAGCCCTCTTTAATCATTTGTCCTTTTATCCTTTGTCAGTACTCATTTTGGCCGACCATCTGTACGACATTCCATCAGATTCCTCTCGCATAGGCGATATCCTCAATATGTCCCGGCTACGACCGCCATAATCAAGTGGAGAGCGGTCATCATCGAGAGCAACAACGATCATGTCGGAGCAAGAGCAAGGAATCATTCAACATAGTGTGCCGCCGCCTCCGTACAGCGAGAGGGAACCAGTCCCAGTGCAATTTCAGATTCGCCGGAAACCGATCGGTATTCCCAAAACCAGCAGCGAAAATTCAGTATCTGGTTTCAAGCACGATGATGCACGTTCATTTTCCACGAGTGCGAGCCGGAAGGAACAGTTAGAAGAGCCGTCTCGTGCCTCACCTAATTCGCACTTCAGCGACCGTCCGGATATCTCACTTCACACCACATCGCCGCCACCTACACAGACTATAATTACAGATGGTGATCTTGTCGCCAGTCCCTCGTCAGCAGCGAGTGCAATACCTTCCGTCCAAGGTACCAGCTTCTCTGGAGGTACGAGCGCTTCCCCCATAAGCGCAACGTCGTCAGGACCTGGGTCGGTATCTGGAGGATGGAAAAAGGCTGCCGCGGGACATGCTTCAAAAGCATTTCAGGAAGCAAAACATCTGGTTGGGGGTTTGGTTATGCATCCTACTGTTAGTAATAAACACTACACCATCCTAAGGCACTCTCACGGGGTGGTGTTCTATCAAGGAAGCAACACGTTTCTTGCCATTTCCATATTCGTCGATGAGCCATTGCCAAGGGACCGCACGATTTGGATGCAGTGTAAAGGATGGTCTGGAAAGTCGGGCATGAAGGCAAAGGCATTCTTTGGCTTGAATGACAGTTGGCTAAATGTTACACCAAGCCTAGCTATTCAGCCGGACTCGGTCAACGCCAATGATGAACGTGCTTGGCAGAGAGATATTAAACGATTTAGAAAGAAAGCTTCTGGCACCCCTCTGGAACGCCACATACTTCGAGAAACGGCGATCATCCGCGTACCAGTGGAAGCTACCGACGGTTATTATCAATTAGTTCTTTGTCGTGGTGATCAGAAGCGCAAAGTTCTTTGCACCAGTCCCGTATTCCGTGTCATCTCAACTTCGTCGGATCCGTCAACTTTACGAGGAGCAAGTTTGAGTACGTTACCCGTAGAATTAGGGTTATGGATTGGCGGAATGTATGCACAAAATACGGCGAGCACCATCGTTTCCCCGATCACATCTCGGATAAAGTCCGCAACACAGCCGCTCATGCCGTCTGGTACGACCCAAACGGCTCTTCAGACTGCGTATAGTGTGAGTGGGTTGGAGGACCGCGTTGATGCGGGTGTTCAGGCTGCTGGTGATCGTTTTGATGAGGTTGAGGTCGCAGCTTTCTCTCGGCTCGGCATGACAGATGTTAATGCTGAGACTGGTCCGGTCGCTCCATATCCGGTTGATTTCGTCGCAAGAATTGATGAACAAGTGGCAACACATTCATTTGATTTAAATGGGTTGC
Organism: Talaromyces sp. F31; assembly: GCA_037356135.1. Taxonomy (NCBI): domain Eukaryota; kingdom Fungi; phylum Ascomycota; class Eurotiomycetes; order Eurotiales; family Trichocomaceae; genus Talaromyces; species Talaromyces sp. F31. The sequence goes on along the minus strand of JAYXSF010000044.1, from coordinate 1,055,008 downwards.
CAAAGAAGATCGACCTGAAAGCTGTCCCCCGGCGAATTTTACCGCGGTTGGAGGGCCACTACTTTGCTTGGTGTAAGTTCCTCCGTGGGACCGAGAAAAGTATAAGTAATATCGGCGACGGAAAGACAACAGAGCTAGGACAGTCGTGGTTGCAAAGTATCGTTTCCGCTTCAAGGATTGTCTTCGAAGAGCGAATCTCAAACGTGCGCTCACGAAAAGCCCTGAGAATTATCACATCTATAAAGATACTTGAGGATATGGATCTCCCACCAGCTGCTCAAGTCCAAATTCGAATCATGGGCTTCATCCGTCCGCCCAAGCCAAAAACTGCCATGGCCGGCAGTGACCCCAGTGACGAAGCCGAAGATGAACGGCAGATGGTACTAGATATTTGTGACGTTGAACTCACACGCAATACCCTAGACAAACCTTCATGGCAGCCCGACTTTGTGCCCGGTACGCTAAGTGGTTCAAGATCTGTTGATGGCAACGAACCTGGGAACCAACAGACAGGTGTTTGGGACAAGGCGAAAAACGGATATGCTAACGTACGTCTGAAAGGGCAAACGATGGTTGGCCAGATTCCATTCCATCGTGTTGGGATTAGAACGCCGACAGAGCGGCTTATGGATAAGAACATTGATATTTCTGGGTATTACATACCGCGTTAGGCCTTCGAAAAGGGCTGACTTCGTGATCGACACGAGATACGATTTACGTTTCCATTCTATTCTAATATCTTTGCACCTTCGGATTTGTTTGTCTATTCGATTCAGATCTTCTATTATTTATAATTTCATAACACGACTTCCATCAGGTGAGCACTAAGCACAAGGTAATATATAGTTATTTATCAATATCTACAATCTAATACTTTTCATAATATAATTTCCTAACATCAAAAAACATCACTTCATTACATGACACAAAAGACACAGAGCTCAGGCGACGTGCCTGCTCGTAGGGAATGAAAAACTATCCCTTTGCGACAGCACAGCCAACAAAGTCAACACGGCAATTAAAACATCAACCTCGTCCGAGTCAATCACCATGACCCCTCCTGGTATGACCTTGCCATTGTCGCTCTGATACCTTCCTATCTCTATCTTACTCGTCGATCCAAACCCCTTATACAAACTAAGAACACCGCCTCCGCCAGGGAACAACGTCTTATTCACGTCCCATGCATACGAAACAGAGTCATGCACAAAGCTCTGGCTACGTCGCGTGGCATTCGTAGGTCGAACGGTGATCGGGTGCGAAGAATGAAGTGAACCAGGTGGGAAAACGATATTCGTCACTCCAAATGCTAGAATTGGTGATGAGGATTCCGCCAGCACTACATCACTATTTCGATTTCCTTGTTTTTCTTGTTGCGCATTTTCCATATTCTGTAGTTTCTGTTTGCGGATGGAATCGACGTCGCTCTCGCTGTCCAATGCATCTAGTAATCGCTGTTCGAACACTGGTTTGGTCACCGTCCATTTCGAGTCGTTGTACCAGTGAGTCCTTGACAGTTTAAAAATGACTGAAGGATTCGGAATCTCCTCAGACGCATTTTGGTCCTGGGAAATTGCCGTGGTAGCAATCTCCTTTGCCTGTGCCATTACATCCTCGTTGAAGCCAACGTAGTCATCGGTGAACCAACTGACCGATGAGCGGTCGAAGTGAGATGAGAAATCGAAAATGGGCGTACTCTTCTTCCCAGGTGCCCATATTCCGGTTTCGGGAATGTAGAGAAGCTGGTTGAAATGGAGGAGGGATGGGTCGTTGCGGGTGTCCAAAGGCAGTTTGAGGATGGAGGTTGTTTTGGTGGTTGTCATTGTTGGTGCCATTTCTTTTGTGATTCCGGGCTTTTGAAAGTTGCTTGGATGTTTGAGTAGTCTGAAGAAGTCGAATGCGACAAGGTGGTTATGGTGGTACCAATGCCTCGCCGATATCGTCTCTAGCTTTATCCTACCAAAGCCAGCTGGAGATAAGCACTTCTCGACGGTCTATAAATCTGAAACCTCCTTTTGGGGATTTGAAATGTCTAAATGTGAATATTCTTCTCTTCAACAACCAAGAAATATGAAAGAGCAATGGAATAAATCGCTCATCACGCGAGACCTCGTCCGGATTGATGCGGGGTACGCTCAATCAGAACCTCACACAGCCCCCGATTGACTTTCACTAAGCCCTTGATCTGATTGCACGGCGCTGACAGGATTTCCCAATCCGGTATACTCTGAACTCTTAGGCCCGGCGCCTCACTCTTTTCATGGTCTAGCTACCTAGTTTCAAGCTTTGCAAGCCCGAAATCGGCAGCTGCGAACGGCCAGCGAAGGATCACTTTGGGGGTTGTTCCAGGTTGATTAGAGATCCCGATATATCCGAGATAAGGGTAGGAGAATGGTATGTGAGCTGAAAAGTGATAGGATCGGCTTGTATTGCTGCATCACGTCTTTCATGATAGATTTAACTGGTGAGAAGTTAGAATCACCTGATTAGTTGCTTTAGGAAGAATCGACTACGCGGAGCTATCGATGTTGTGTAATTAGACACTACGTACGTAGAGAATGATCAAGTTGACGCACGTGCGATAACATTCTTCAATTGAACATTCCAATATTGTCATGAATAGCAAGTTTCAAAAGAAATGATTGGTGTAAGTCGATTTGTTCCTTTCCTGTGCCATGTTTATAGGTCGTTTCTATTTCGGTGTCGAACCATTTATTTGCCCCAAACCCTAATAAACTCGATAACTTTCAGTTTTTGTTGATTCTTTGAATGGTGCGCATCATTTTCGAGAGCAAAGCTTTACCAAAATATAGATGTCTTGGGTAGTCGCTGGCATGAATTTTAACAGGATCTTTGGTCATTGATTACCTTTGCAATACAATCACAGACACCTCAGCTGTAACAACGGAGTGGTTCCCGGATATCCTGTGTCGAGAGAGTCGCGATTCGTCATCGAAAGACAGCTTACTTAATTATGATTTATCAGAAAGGCCAGGGTGGCAAAATGCATTTGTGAGAATTATAATTTGTCATCATAGAGCTTCATAGTATGCAGCGAATCAAATCGTGAGTTGACACAGGACAAGGTTATTCTGACGAGTATATGATTAGTAATATCCTGACTTCGAGTGAGTTGTTGTTACAGACATGGGAAAGCTAGGACTACTCCTCAGACAAACACTATCATGCACTCCAATAGCGGAATTCTTCCGACTCGTAATCTCAGATTCGATCCCTAGTATAGGAGCCAGAGTCTCTATAAGTATCAGTCTATCAAGCTGTCTTTATTACCTAAGATCATTACACCCATCAAATACTATTTCTTATCGTTACAAGCAAAATTCCAGACACATTCTGCAAACAAAGAACGTATAATATCTGACAATGGACGCTATCGTGATATCGGAATTTGGTGGCCCAGAGGTCTTGAAAAGAGAGACAGTTCCGAAGCCTACACCTGTCCATGGTGAAGTCTTGGTCCGCGTGAAGGCGTTTGGACTAAACCACGCAGAGATGCATATGCGGAAAGGCGAATGGGATGAATGGAACCCTATTACCGGTCTTGAATGTGTCGGTGTCGTTGAAGCTTGCCCAAGTGGTGATATCCCAATTGGAACCAAGGTTGCAGGCGTCATGGGTGGAATGGGGCGCAATCGACCGGGAAGCTATGGCGAATTTGTCAATATTCCGCTTACGAACGTCGTTCCAGTGGAGACTACGTTATCCTGGGAGGAGTTCGCAGCCCTTCCTGAGGTTTATTCGACAGCCTACTCGTGTCTTTTTACTGTATTGGACCTGCAGCCCGGCGAATCGCTTCTGATCCGTGGAGCAACCTCAACTCTGGGACAAGCAGCTCTACATTTAGCTGTAGACGCAGGTGCCAAAGTCACTGCAACATCCAGACGTGAGAGCAGATTCGGTATGCTGAAAGAAATGGGAGCAAGCGATGTGAAGATCGAGAAAACAGGAATACAAAGCGAACTCGGCAAGAACATCAAGTTTGATAAAATTCTCAACCTTATCGGCAATAATGTCCTAGTTGAAACTTTTTCGCTTGTCCGGACACATGGTCGTATCTTGCAAGCTGGCTGGCTCGGGGGCCTCACACCTGTACGAGACTTCAACCCCATGGTTGAAATGGAGACGGGCGTTCATTTTAGTCTTTTCCATAGCAAAGTTCTCGGAACGCCTGAATTCCCTATGTCGGCTGTGCCGCTTCAGCAGATTGTGCACAAGATTCAAAACGGACGATGGAACGCAAAGCCGACGCATGTCTTCAACTACGAGGATATACAAGAAGCACACAAGTTATTGGACTCTCACAATGCTGGAGGGAAGATCGTCGTGAAACACTGATAATTAATGTGCCCCAGGGGGACGTTAGTGAAACCTTTTATTTATGTGTGAAATTCACTCGGTGCAGTAAATAATGCCAAACTAATATGCAAAGATGGCAACCAAGAGGTCACAATAGGAAGATGAGAAACAGTATTTGCTTTGTAATTAGATATGTACAAGAATTAAAGGATTTTAAAATTTATCGCAAACTGGAACCGATCTACGATCGTTCCTTTCTAGATATGATTCGCAAGGTAGAGTATGCAGAGAACATTTCTACCAAACGCAACTGACCATAAAGTTAAGCCGGCTGATTAGGGTTGGCAGCACAGGCAGCACCTATACAGCAAGTGTAAGTACCAGTCTGGCACGTACCGAAGCTGTTAGCAGCACTGTCGTTGGGGAAAGTGTAAGCCGCACCAGAGCAAGGTGCGAAGAACGTTGTGGCAGAAGTAGCAGAAAGGTCGCTGCGGAGAGGGTTGATGCAGGCATTTTCATTATCGTTGTCCTGTCGAGCATGTTGTTAGCAAATCATCATGGGTTATGAACGAGGGATTTTTCTACATACGGGGCAGGTGTTGAGTTCAAACAAGTTCTTGTTGCATCCAGTGACGACAGTGTCGCTGAGTCCACCGCAGTGACAGACGATAGCAACAGAAAAACCATCACTGAATAAATATCAGCATTCTCGATTCCTTTCTCTTCGTCATCGTATAAGGGAAAGCACTAACACATAGCTGACATCAATATCGGCCACGGCCACAGTTCCTTCATAAGGAATGACGAAGTTGGCCTCGATCAAACTATCGTCACCAGTGATTTCCCAAAGGGCGTCGTTGATGGCCATATTTCCGATCCAATTCGTTGGAACAGCAATTGAAGCTGTCTGACCATTGGTCATAGTGCCGGCGCCAGTGGCTCCAGAGACAGGAGTAGGGGCATTAGGGTTGGTATCAAGAGAGGTGGTTATTGTGTCACCGTGGCTGTTGACGACAACAATGGTCATATACTCAGGTGGGCTGGCATAATCAAGAGCAGCAGCAACGGTGTGCACTGCCATGGCACCATCGACTGCGAGACCGTGAGTCGCAAAAGCAGTGGGTGTAGGAGTAGGGTTTGGCAAGGCAAAGCTCGCAGCGGCCAAAGCCAGCAAAAAGACGGTAGAGAGTGTATTCATTTTGTTGGACCCGAATTTCGAATATAATCACAAAAAAAGAGTGTGTAAGACCGTATAGCTTGGATACTAAGGAACGACTGGCTACGATCTAAGATCTTGAGTAAAGGAATGACAAGAGAGTTAGGGCTGTAGCTTTGAAGTGGATATCATCACACGAGTGAGGATTATCGAGAGATCAGCGTCAACATTATATATATCTCTAAATTCAGACTCGTGGCTGCTGCTTGTACGGGTACCGTGCAGGAAGTCTCGCCTTCACCGAAATAGACCGGGCCAGAATGTTCCAACTTTGGCTGAGCCCTCAGGTTTCATTCAAGCTGACAGACATATAAGGCCCTAATTGTATCCATGACATGGCCAAAGGTTCCGCAATGTTACTTGCAGGACAGAACGAAGTTGTTAGAGAGTGGTAGTGCGATACAACAGGGTAAGCTACGCTTTTCTTTTTGCGGTACCTGAGATGTTATGTGACTTATGTCTGGTCCACACATAGCTTCAGGGACATGCTACATCAAGACTTCAATTATTGACTACTAGCTACTTTCATGTCCACTTGTGGGTCTGGCATCGTCTTGTTGGGGCGTCCTATGTTGCAAGCTTGGGTAGAATTAGTACATTAGCCTTAACTACTGCTCGGCCAACATCTCGATTTTTGTAAATACAGTCTAATAAGAGAAATACAGCTCAGATAGCTCTATGCAAAAATCACTTTGTAAAAGAATGATTTAACATGTTGGATAATGTGAGTCCGAATTGTCAAATCTACCCTCTACTGAATAGTGTGCCGCGGTGTCCTGTCAGCGTTGCACCAACATCGTTCGAACTAGCGCTTAACATCATTCCGCTGTGCGAAATTTCCTTCAGACATACGTAACCCCAATTCCTCTGACTATGCTAGCGCTGGAAAGAGGGAAAGGATTTTTAGAGCCAGGCTAGAATTTTTGGGGCCAAAACGCTTTAGTTGGCCATACATATCTATTAGCCAACGAACGTTGTAATAAGGTTACATTCTTGTCCAAGCCAGGATCACTGGGCCAGGAACCAGGATTATCCGAGTGTGTATTTCTTTCGCTTCTTAGAGGACGCTATCTTCATTGATATTGGTCAAAGGTTCGATGTTCTGTTGTTGGCTCACGTTGTTCACCATCTATGTATTGGTAGTCGTGGCTCTACCCTAACTATACAGCCGGATGAGTCAGATTACAATCATGGGATACTTGAATACGCACGGGATTCAATTTACAGACTTTTGCGCAGGGTTTACGGTTGGCCATATCCATTTTAGCAAAATGTCGCGAATTCTCTCTGCATGATCTATGTCGAAGTTGGGTATCTCCGATCGACCCTAAAGGTCACTCTCTACCTCTCCACAGCTCGCTATAAGGGTCAGTCAAAGTGTGCTTAGCGCACGCGGTACAATTTGCTACGTTGCCTCTATCATCAAAATTCAGCTGTACACGTCCCGGGGTACAGTAGCTGTCTAGAAGGATCAATTTAATTTGCTCCATAGATATCTAGGTATCTATACAAACTTGATTTTCCTTGCCTGGTGGGGTTTCCCTTCTTCAGCTACCGCCGCTTTTTTATATGTGCGTAGCAAGGCCTCCGCGGTGCCCAAATAGGTTATCACAATAAAAAAGGTATATCCAGTTGAGGATAGCATGGAGGGCTCAGAGTTCGATACGATCCCGAAACGGCACCATGCCTCCCTCGTAAACACACAACCGTCACACATTCTCGTTTCTGAAATAACCTCACGTACGACCGTCACAGGCAATATGACAGTCAATTGACTGTCGATTCAAGCACTGTTGTCAATATCCGTGAGGGCTTCGCCCGAATATACTCATGAGGTCAGCTCATAACATCTGTTCAACATGATCTATCCAACTGATGTAAAGAGAGGAGAACTGAGATAGTTTTAATTGTGGAGAATATCACCATCGGTGGTTCAGTCATATCTGAGCACCTGTTATTGCCCTGCGACGTCGTGCACAGAGCTAATCTGATTATGTAGCTCTCAGCCTTACAGAAAGAAAATTAAGATAAAAAAGCGCGATTTAATAAAGCAATGATCAAATGTTATCCGATTAAAAGGAAGACACGTTAAGAATGGGTATAGATTTCCATTAAATAAAAAACGTATCAAGACAATCTAAGTATATCCTGTGTTCGCAAATCGCTAGGCAACGGTGGCACCAACTCAAGACCAGAAACGAGGCGAGGATGAATGTTTGGAAGACATGGTACTGTAGTTGCCATGTATGAGATCCAGCATATCCCCATCGATTTTCATGCGCGGACACGAGCATTCGCATGTGCACTCTGGACTGACGAACGACGACGTTGGCTTCTGAACGTTGGCCTCGTTGCGAAAGAATTAGTTCAACTTAGTATCAGAAGGTTAAGTACTGTCGTAGGCGAGATCGCGGCTAATGCCGATGTTAAGCATTCAGACCAATACGGACAGATACCCCAAGCTGCGGACACACGTCCCAAAGTCTGTATCTATGGTTAGCTCGCCTCTGCATTTCCAGGCGTTCTCCATAATCTCCAGTGCCTTCTGAGCTGCCCCAAAAAGTCGATGCGGGACCAGAGCCTCTACCATCGCCCGAAAGCGGTATTCCTCTCCGGGCTCGGCCAGGCAGCCGACCATGCAGAAGGGCCAAACCATGGTGCGCAGCAACTCAGGTGCCGGCATCTGTTCCAGCAGTGCCAGTGTCCGTAACACATTCTCCCGGATCGTGGTACTCTTGGGTTGCCACCCAGAGACTACAACTGAGAGATAGAGCAATGCGGCATGCGCCCAAACACGGGTGGTAAAAGCAATGCAGCCGCCCGGCACAGATGGTAATTGGTTATTGTAGAGGACGAACAAGCCGAGCCAGTTGGTCTTTGGTGTATTTACTGAGGTGTCGAGACGTGCGATGTTAGTGAGTAGTGCCTGCTTGATTGGAGACGCTCGTGCCACCAGCTCCATCATGTCGAGCTTCCCGGCCTTTATTATTGACTTCTTCCACGCGTCAAGCGCAGATATCTCGCTGATCTGCAAGATAACCCAGTTCTCGCAGCCGGTAAAGTCTTCGAGGTTCAATCGAAATCTCTCGCCGGAACTGCTGCATTTAGTTAGGAGTTGAGTGTGATACTGGCGCAACCTAGGTGGTTCCTCTATGCATGTACTGGCGATAATGTCGTCCAAGATTAGAAGCGCAGAGTAAAATCGAAAAGCGGCTTGATTGGAGTTCCACGCCCCGCACTGTTGAGATGTTATAGACCAGAGCGGTCGTCCCATATGATTCAAGACATCGTGGAAAAAAGCCAGGTCGCCCCGGTCGATAAACTTCTCCGCAGCCTGGAAGATCTGTCTGAATAGCGTAATGGCCGCATCGAGATGCTTTTGACAATTCTCGAAGTTCCCGATCGAGATCTCGAACCGTTGTAGTTGAATAATGCTTCCCATAATTCGAGAGGTCTTGACTATAAGATCCTGCGTACTGCTTAAAGTAACTTCCTGGAGGCTGCGCTGGAGCGTCATGAAGGTTATGCCCATCTGCTTCAGAAGCCTTTCCCAAGCGAGTGACTGGCATACGTTAGGTCCTGAAACAGCGCCATCCAGGGCGACTGAGACAAAATATGTGCTAAGGCAAAGTGTTGTGTGCCACATAGCCTGATCGCTAGCAACAAGCTCCATAACCCACGTACGTCCACCCTCTAGAAGTGTGGGTTGGTAAAAGGGGAATAGAAACGGGAAGAAGTGGTCAAAGTAGAGCATCATGAAGCGGCGGTCTAGTTCTAAGTCCCCCGGTTCCTCACCAGATGATTTGCTTATTGGCATACTATTCAGCTTATTCCAGGAGTCTAGGTAGGCATTGCTCGGTGTTGTGATGGGTAGCGTATGCGTAGAGGGGATCCAACTAGGACTAGAGCCTAGATTCGAATTCGACTCAGCAGGAAATGGCGGTGACTCTGTCGACGCACTCCATCGCCTGAGTCCGCCCGTAATCGACCCAGCGTCATTGTTGGCAAGGACATCCATGGGCAGGGTCCCACGACGTCGCGCGGCAGCAATCTTAACCTCGCGTTTGATCTCTTCGGCTTTCTCTTTCTGTCCGAATCCGTTGTCCATCCAAGACGGCTTCTCTTCGCTGAAGTGGCAGGTAATATGCAGCGTTGAGCAGTTTCTGCACACTGGCCGTGTCTCATCGCACCGCTTCTTCCTCAGCCGGCATGTCCAACAGCCGTCATAGCTCTTCATTCCGAAGGTGGAGTAGCTCGCAATGCAGCCGTGGTGGAGGTTGGAATGCAAGATCCGTGTTATTCTATACGTGGTTCTGATGCAATACGGTAGTTTTTAGTGTAATCCAATAGTGAAGGATGTGATGTGTTCAATTTCGGATTTCGATATCTCTTAGATGTCTTTCCCGTCTTAGGCTCTAACTTCGCGCGACCAGCAGAATCTACTGGCGCGCTAGCACCAACTCCGCTAGGCCGCAAATGAGATTTTATTAAGAAGCGTACAACCTACTAAAATTTGTGACAGGCTTTTTAAAACCGAGGGGATGGTCTGAGAAACTGAGACAACCACACCGACCTTCCGTATCACCTCACATCAAAAGGATTCTTTCCTCGCGCGAGTCGATTCCGTGAAATCGTGCACGAGAGCCGGTTATTTTCAGAGACATTTGTAGCCCTAACTCTGTATTGGCTGCCAGACCAGATACTCAATTCCGATGCTAATTCCCATTCAAGTTCCCATAAGCCGGAGCTCTGGCACCAGACAAGCAACAACTGCTGTAGGCAGCGTGATAAAATTACTGGAATAGGTCTATTGGGACTAGGTGGATAAACTCCATCCAACCCGGCGTGAGGGGTACGTCGTTGATTATCAAAGGTTGGCGGGGTTCAATCCATTCTATCACTACATCTGTGACGACTATGCAGAGCTATCCCTGTATCCGCAGCTCTCTACCCTCTAAGAAGGGGAAAATACCACCTCGACCCCTGATATCACCACAGATCCAAAAGCTCAAAAACCCTAAGACTGTACAATTACTCAAGCAAGGTTTTCAAATCCCCAAAAGTCGATACTTCCAAGAAGAAGGCGTCCCTAATCTCGGTTTTGAGCTCCTCACGCAGTCTTTGAGATAGAACGAGAGACATGAGTGAATCCAGCCCAAAATCAGCGATGTTTGCATCATCGGTTAGCATCCGAACGTCGACGGCCAACTCCTCAGCTATGATTGTGAATGCACGAACAATCGAATCCGACGCCGCTACGATTGACTCATCCTTACTGTCTTGTGCTTGGACGCTCCGTGCCGGTGATGGGGGGGTCAACAGACCGCTAGCGATTTTAGAGTCGCCCAGAGAAAGCGATGGCGGCACGGGTGATGGTTGAACTGATTGCATCTTAGATGTAATTACAGTTGAGCCCAAAGATGCCAGAGGGAGGGTAGCCCGAGACGCGTTAGGAGCCTGAGATGCACCCTTGATGACTGGAGGGCGGAAAAAGCGATCCAGCATAACGCGGGGCCATCGCCTGAACACAATCGCCTCGACAACACCGACAATCTCGTCGCCATGAAGGATGTACACATCGCCAACAAAGTCATTGTTGTTCTCAGCAGGGATCATTCGCACGTAGGATAGGTATCGGCCGCCAGGTACAAGCGGCTTTGCAAACCGCATGGATTTCCAGGACGGAGTAATGTAAAAGTATTTGTCGTTATCGAAATGTGTGCCTCCATTCAGGATGAAACCGGAGAGGGACACGCATCCATCGATGAAATGAGGAGGCACAGTCCACGAGCCGCCATTGTCGGCAGGGAACTCCACTTCGGCCACAGCTTCATCTTTGTTGAGAATCACAGATCTCATTGTTCGATACATGTCCGAGTAGTCGACCAATTTCCCAAAGAGGCTGTATGCAAGATTGGTCGTCAATTTATCGGCACCGCCGCTGGCAGCCATGTCGCTCAAGGCCGCGATACGACTCGTCACAAGGCCTGCTGAACGGGACCACGTTGACAACCAAGATGAGGGATCTTCGTAAGAGATAGAGGCATGGCAATACCACAGGTCTTTGGCAACATTATACCATTTGATATGCGCCAGCCCTTTTTCTAAATCGGCTTCAGCACTCACAGCAATCGGCTGAGCTTCAGTTGGGTTGCGGTGCTTGACTACAGGTTCGTGATACTCGAAGTCGACAATGTTGATGCCAATGTTAGCTGAATTCGGAAGCCCCTTGTCAAGAATACGTTTCGCGACTGTGAACGCCATATCTGCATGCAGGAACTACTGAAGTCAGAAAGAGGTGTCCTAGACAAGAATATCAAACTTACCGAAGAAGCAACTCCGTAGTTGTTCATAGCATGGCCGTCGATAATGTCCTTGAGCGCTGGGTCGGTAATATCTGACTCAGTCACGAGCTGGGCTAAGGATTCAGTGTAATTTTCCGACCGAATTTCGTGGATGCTTCCCGTGCGGAAGGCGTTGATCTGAGTTACGGCCTTGGTGAAGCTGGAATGAGACGACGCCTTCCCCTTGGTCAGATTCCAATCTCCTCTGTATTGAATCCAATAATTTTTATTGTTCCACGCGTATGTTGGGGTATCGACCAGTCGGAGAGCCTTCTCAAAGGGTAAGTGGTACTCTGTCCAATCTATGGTTAGGCCAGCATTGTACAACACAGTGAGCGCCTTGCCGAGCGTCGTCCAGTTGTCTTCATCTCTGTTCAATGTTGGACATGTCAGTCGAGTATCTGACAACGTCTTTGCGATGAAGCTGACGCAGCAAGGATGATGGCCGATCTCTATCCAAAGGCTGGATTTCGAAAGAACGCCAGATCCCCAAGCCGCATTGAGTCCACCAGCATAGTCGACTGTCCCTCGAGTCGCCTTAGCCAAGTATGTGACATCAATATCAGAAGTAAGGACTTTGGAGTAGAGGGGTAAAATGACGGGTACTCTGGGCGGCTTGCACACAACCGCCTGTGTCAATTTGATAAAATCATTAGTCACAGCCTCCATCTGGCTTGTGTGGTATGCATGGGGCACATTTAGCCTTACGCACCGGTAGCCCGCTTTCTTGAGAACTGTAGAAAGAGCATCAAGGTCTGCCACTGTGGCTCCAAGTACTGTTTCCTCGGGGCCATTGATACAAGCCACTTCAAAGGGAATGCCATCGACAGCTTTTAAAATTTTTTCGTGAGAGGCTCGAACGGACAGCATGCCGTGCGTAGCAGGCATACAATTTGACTCCAGCAGCGCCGCACGGGTTCCAACGAGAAAAATGGTGTCACTATCGGACAAAATACCTGCTGCATTGAATGCGGCATACTCCCCCAGACTGTGGCCTATAACGACACTGGGTTTGACGCCAAATAAGGCCCAAAGTCGTGTTAGAGCGATCTCCACGCACACGATAGCGAGATGCATAGAAATAATAGGTACGTCTTCAACATTGCAGGTGCTCTTGATGACAGGTAAGAAGGAAGGGAACTTCTGCCGTTGTGCAATACCATCGAGTTGGTCCAGTTTCTCCCGGAACGACCTGAAGTCGCGGTACAGTTGTGAGCCAATACCGATATAGAATGTCCCTTGGCCAGTGAACGCGAAAGCCGCTGGTGCTTGTTTGGATGAAGTAGGTAGCTGTTCTAGCGCGGGTTCGATATGCGGACGAAGAAGTGTAGCAGCCTCAGTAAGAGAAGATGCAAGTATCGAAACCCGATAATTGTAGTGATTCTTTCTTGCAGTCAATGTGTACGAGAGGTCAGCAATAGAGACATCTGGTCGCAATTCAATAAATGCTATAAGTTGTCTGAGGTTCTCCTGAAGAGAGAATGGCGTCTTTGCCGACACGGTGATGGGATGTGTAAGTCGTGTATCGTTGCCAAGTCTTGGACGCAACGTCGCTTCTTCCAGTATAATTGCTGTATTTCCTCCAGCTGCTCCAAAGTTGTTGACCATGGCCAACCGTTTCTGATTCCTGCTCTGTTCCCACGGCGTGGCCGTGAACGGAATAACAACGCCTTTCTTATCCAAATTCTCGGGCAAAGCCGGATTAAGACCAGTCTTTATACCAATATGTGGAGGGATAATGCCTTTCTGGAAAACCAGCATGGTCTTCACGAATGACATGATACCAGCGGCGGCCTCACCGTGCCCGACATTGGATTTTACGGATCCAACATATAGGCTTGTGGATCTGGGTTGTCCGTTCGCAAAGACACTGGTTACTGACCTCATTTCGGTTGGGTCCCCGGCGATAGTGCCTGTTCCGTGAAACTCAACATAGCCTACAGACAATGGATCAATACCAGCTCGTTTGACCAATTGATTGTAAAGATGGGCCTGTGCCAAGTCGTGAGGGTGAGTTATGGATACAGCCTCAGCCGAATGATCGGTGCCTGCAGCAAGAACGACTGCGAGGATGTTATCATTGTCAGCTTCGGCGTCTTCGAGTCGCTTGAGAACGACACTGCCGACTCCATCTGCACGACAGTAGCCATCGGCTCCCTCATCCCACGTTTTACAGCCTCCAGTGGATGATAAAAAATGACCCTTGCTTAAGCCAGCGTAGACGTCCGAGTTGCTGATAATGTTCATACCACCTGTAATGGCCATATCAATGTCGCCGCTCCAGAGCGAAGAGCAGGCAGCTTGAATGGCTGCCAAACTAGACGAACAAGCTGTATCAATGCTGTAGCTTGGCCCCCAGAATTTAAGAAAATAGTTGATGCGGCCAGGACCAAAAGCTCTACATCCGCCTGGAATGAAGTAGGTTCCAATATCCTGACCAGAGTTGACCTCTCGGTAATCGTCGCTAGCACATCCGTAGAATGTGCCGACGCGACGCTGGTGAATACCACCTCTATTATTAACATATCCCGCATTTTCTAAGGCCTCGCAGGCCGTGACTAGAGCCAATCTCTGCATAGGATCAGTCTGCTCAGCTTCGCGTGGAGACATACCGAAGAAAAGAGCATCGAAAAGTCCTGGACTGTCTACAAAACAACCATAGGGTGTTTTAGACGTGTTAGACTTCTCTCCTGTGGGATCCACATGAGTTGCGATATCGAAGCGGTCAGCTGGTACAGGCGCATGGACGTCGCGACCTTGTGCCAACAGCTCCCAAAACTTCTCAGGATCGTCTGCGCCGCCTGGAAATCGGCATGCCATGCCAACGACGGCGATTTTGGCCGTCTTCGCATCTCGGGGTGGGCTTTGCTCTAGATTCAGGCTCATTACGGCAGGCATCATCATCTGGTGCGAGAGAATCGTGGAAGGAAGCTCGGTGCTCCATCGTTCGAGAACCCTCGACATATAATGCGAAGGCTGCAGACTCCACAGTTGTGCTTCATCCGGTGAAAGTTGTTTTAAATGTGCAGACACGCCATCAATGGTCTGGTCCCACCGGATAGTTTGTGTTAGAATCTCCGTCATCATCTCTGCGAGCAGTGATGTGCCTTCAGTTGCCTTAAAGGGTCGACCAGTTACAGGCGAGAAGATAGGGAAGCACAATTGACCGCTCAGTTTGATGCCTTCGACAATCTGCTTGACATGCTCTGGGCCATAAGCTTTATTAGTATGCCACATACCTTGAACCTTCCTCATTGGAACGTTTTTCGTGTGCTTGAAGAATTCTGACTCTGAAAAGAGAGATCTTAGAGTTGACGGTGGGCCGCCGATGCTCACGGATTTATCATCGGCGTTGAAAACCGTCGCCATGCTGGCCTCAGGGTATCCCTAAGATGGTTTGTTGATTAGTGGTCGTTGGGCCTGCAGCTCGCTAACTGCTTACCTTTTCCGCATTGAAATCTGCAACTGCTTGCTCAGACTCGATTAATGAAGCTCCGTAGGAGCAGTACACCCAAGCCTGCGAGATAAAGGTCAGTAAGGGTTTCCTGTTCCGAAGCCTATGGGGTGAAACGTATATAAGATACTGTCTTAGAGTTGCTTCTAGAGTGATAGTCTCTTGAAGCCCCTATATTTCCTCATACCACAGTGTCTTACTTACGAATCCCCTTCGGCTAGAAAAGTTAACTCCGAAGGATCGCTTACACCCTCAGCATTGATCTCGTTAGGCGACACTTCAAGGGACCGACAAACTTGATCCACAATAAGTCCAAATCTGAAAGTGACTTTTGTAATTTCGGCGGCCATGGCTGGAAGCAATAGCGGAGATGGAGAGAGTGCAATGGCCGCCCCGGAGAGCAAACCTGGACCCCGTCCGATAAGTAGAGTGTTTTGCGATCGAAAATCATATTCAAGAGGATAAGCTTCATGGTAGCTTGATTCATGGGTCAGCGTTCGAAGTCTTTGCTTTGCATCTTGACTTACGCAATGAAGATACCCAATTGGAAGACGAGAACAAGAACTCGCTCAATAGCCCCTCCCAACGGCGTCTTCCTAAGCTCAATCACTTCATCGGTCAGGTCTAGAATGTTTTCAAAAACAGGGACTAGCTCTCTTTGAGGTCTATCCAGCCGCCGGCATTCTTGTTTAACAGCAATAGTGATCGCCTCGAGAGTCGAAGCGAGGATAGGGTGACTTCTCTCCTTGCTCAGTAGATGCAACTTTCTGAACAATGCACGCTGGTCTCCTTCCGGGTCCCCTTGAGGAATTTCGCCAGACAAATATATGATCTTCGCACGCGTCATGGTACTTATACTTCGGATAGGCTCTTTGCAATGCGAAGTATCGACGGCGATTTAGTAAAAAATAAAGGGACTTCTCCCAGGAAATGAGTCGGCCAAGTAGCACATTGACTAACTGATCAACTTACTCGCCTTTTTCAAGTGATTTTAGTCGAAATTAAAGGATTCCGGAATCCGAATCCAAGCTGGAATTGCTGTTTACCAGTGACAGCCGAATGCCGCGCTTTTGTTTTCTGGCGGCCATGGTCCGCTACCGTGGCCGTTAATCCATGACGGCCGAAGCCCGGAGCTATATTATATTGGACTTCAGGCTTATTAAAGCTATTCCGGAATATTATGTTTGAAGGAATGCAAAGTCTCAAGATTGGCAGCCCGCTTTTTCAAGAGGCATACTTCTAATACTATACTGCTGCTAACAACTTTACTCGAAACATACTTCCGGCCGACCTCTAACTCTAGCCGTGCTATTTGCACCGGCATCTCGAATACAAAAGTTTAACACGATGGTAGATCTTTTGGCAGAAGTTAAGAAACGTTTGACCTCCGATGATGAGGTTTCGCGAAAACTCTTCCAACGCGAGTTACACGAAACTATTGCCTCGGCCGAGACACCCAAAGAGACGGCAATCCGCTTGTAAGTTTAGAAAATTGCACTTTAGATTTAAAAAGAGCGCTCTGCTGACTTTGGCAAGATCTCTTTATGTAGGTCTAATCGATTTTGTACGCGCACGCTTCCACTAACTGTGTTCGATTCTGTAGCCTTTGCAGGCCGCAGCAGCTCGAATCGGTCATGACTTGAAGATTTTCCAGACACTGGATACCCAGGGTCCTCTGACTCTCAAAGAACTGCAGGCTCTGACAGGCGCCCACCCTCTGACTCTTTGTGCGTTTGTATACCCAGGATTCTCTGAACTTGGCTGATCCCGTCGTCAGGCCGTCTACTGAGATACATGGCTTCTGTTGGGTTGATTCACCAGAGCGCGGCCGATAGATTCGAAGCAAACAGCAAATGTCACCACCTTGCGACGCCTGAGGCTATTACGATCGTAACACATTTGTATGTGCCTCATTTGAATAAATTTTGGGTAAGCGCGTGGTAGCTAAACATGTATAGCTTCGAGAACTGCGGACCCCTCTTCCAGGAAATGCCAGCGTTTTTGCGGAAGAACAAGTACCAAAACGTTACAGATGGCAAGGCCACCATCTTCCAACCCGCATACAATACCGACCTCGATACCTATACATATTTTTCTCAGCACCCCGAGAATCTGCAAGCTCTTATAAAGTACATGGGTCTGGAGCAAGACGTGCGAGGTCGCTGGCTGGAGGCGTACCCATTTGAAAAGCATACGCAGGGCTGGAACCCGAACCCCGAAGAGGCTCTTTTTGTGGATATTGGTGGCAATGTAGGACATTATTGCGCACTTTTCAGAAAGAAATTCCCTGAAATCCCAGGCCGCATTGTGTTGGAAGATTTGCCTGGCACTTTAGCTCATTCTTTGCCAACGCCAGGAGTCGACAAACTGGGACACGATTTTTTCCAGCCCCAGCCCATTAAAGGTGAGTTCAAATTACACGTAAAAGCCTCAGAATCTGTTTTTGAACCTGCACGCTCATAGTGGTATTTCTTAGGTGCCAAATTTTATCATCTGGGCTGGATTCTGCACAACTGGAGCGATGAGAAAGCAAAGACCATCTTGCAACATATCAAATTGGCTATGACACCACAGTCTGTGCTGCTTATTAATGACATGATCCTTCCAGAAACACAGATTCCGGCGTTTGCCACTGCGCTGGACTTGGTCATGCTAGGAGCATGTGGTAGCTTAGAGCGTACCGGGCAGCAGTGGAATGATCTGCTTGCGGAGGTCGGCTTGGTGATTCAGGATGCAAATGTATATGACCACGAGCTCTTCCATGGTATAATCTCTGCGACAGTAGCATAAGCCGGTTAGAAGTCCAATTTCAATTTTCATAATGAGCGTAATTATGCGTCCGATACCTGCCATAAACAAATGTCTTTGAAATCGCTTAGGTGGAGACTACCCTATGGTAGGATTTTGCACGGATCCATGGATGTATATATGTGTGCTGACTCTACTGGACAAGTTTTAATTTAACAAAGTACACCATACCGTCTTTTTATAGGTTTAGCTAACGGTCATATGACTGTTATATGACTACAGGCTGGCCAGTATGCGAGTAATTCGATAGGATAAATACTACTATTAAGTACTTCAAAACTAGACCTCTCTAAGTCCCATGGGACTGAGTCTAGATGTTTTTCAGGCCCATGGGACTTGCAGAGGTCTTATAACTGTTATATTATATATACTACATTCTTGTGATACTATTACATGTCGTTTAGTCAAATACTCAATGCGACGCTCTGGTACCCATGTCGCTTCGATGTTCCATGGGGATTCTGACAGGCGGACATTCTCAAAGTCGTTCCGTGTTAAGAGTGCTAAATTAATCCATTCGGACTCCGGGGACCGGATTTTGGAAAGTTCAATATTAGAACGAATGTATGGATATATACTGATATCGACGCAAGCGCTGAATCGCAAAAGTACTGTGAAAACTTCGATTTCCATTGACGTATGAAATAATATCGCCCGAAATGTCGTCCCCTCACGTGCTTATCATTGGTGCTGGCATGAGCGGTCTCACACTCGCGCAACTATTAAAGAAAAACAACATTTCCTTTTCGATTTTTGAGCGAGATCCGAACAGCGACTCCCGCGGCCAAGGTTGGGCACTCTCTCTGTTCGGCGAGGCTTATGACTTGATGAAAACTGTGATGCCGCCAGAATTGGGCCCTGTGGAGCAGACTAGCGTTCTGTATCCCCTGGATCTCTCACCCCAGTTCTGTTTCTATGACATTACCCGCCCTGACTTCCGGGTCGGAGTCGCCGTCGATGACACCTCTCTCAAGGCCGTCCGAGCGAACCGCCGAAGGCTGCGCGACTGGCTGATGCAGAATATCAATGTAGAGTTCAACAAGTGTCTGCTCCGCGTGGAGGAGCACGGTGACAAAGTCACGGCATATTTTGAGGACGGTACTTCGGCGACAGGAGACTTCCTGGTTGGCGCCGAAGGTACGCGTAGTGTGGTGCGTAGGCACCTCCTTCAAGGCCAGGACGTGATGAAACCATTACCAGCCGGCTCAATTTTCGGCGAGATATCGCTCAGTGGCGATGAATTTTTACAGCAGCTCACGCTCGCTCATTCAAACTACATAGTCATGGACTCTAGGCTCCCTCCTGACCAGCAGGCCGTCATTTTCGGTGCTCTCAACCGAGTGAGCCCCGATGGTAAGACTGGATACTACTATTATATCCTGCTTTGGGTGGATCATCAGCCTCCCACGGGGGCCAACGAGAAGCGTTGGTTTGAGTCGGCGTCAAAGGAACAGTTGGCAGCCTTTGCACGCGAGAAAATCAGCCATTTCCCGAAGAACCTCCGCTCCCTCGTGGATAAGATCCCTGTAGAGGGATATAACGCCCCCGGCTTCCAGCTTCAGGGTGTGGAGTTAGAGCTTGAACAGTTGCCAGCTGGAAGAGTGTTGGTGATTGGCGATGCGGCGCACTCGATGGCTCCATGTAAGTCTCTTCCCTCGGATTGATTAAACATACTGACGAAATGGATAAAAGTCCGTGCTCTAGCTGCAAACACGGCCTTCGTCGACGCGTTCAAGCTCGCTGACGTCCTCACGCGCGCCCGAAACATGCAGGGGTCAGGCGAAACGCTGAAGGGTCTCGTGTCAGCGTTCAACGGAGACATGATTGTACGGGGCAAGGCGGCGATCAAGGCGTCCAACGCGGTACTCGAGGCCTACGGCGAAGAGGCTAAATTTGTTACATTCGGCAGGGAGGCCACACCAATACCGCTGAAGACTGTGGTATTGCCAGATCTAAATGTTATAGCGTAGATAGTGCTTAGGCACATTTTGTTTTTGAGACAGATTCAGATAAAACATTAATTCTTGTCTCAGATACGAAGGCTAGCAGCTAACGGACTTATGTAAATTGCTAAAATCCTTTCCATTCTCAATATAACGCTTCTACATACTGCAAGGCTGGATAACATTTCACACCTAGTTCCGGTAGAGTAAGGATACAAACTACAGTAAGTAGCAGGGATTCTCCTTCATTTCGGAATGACAGATTATTGCGGTAAGACGATAAAAAATTTTGGGCATAATCTTCATCATATTATTCGCCAGTCATTTATAAATGACCTGTACATAGCGAAGAGGGCGTAAACTAACGCTAAGAGCACGCAGTATTACTTTTCTTGACGGATATGACGGCTTTAAAGTCAGCTTTGGATCCGGCCGGCTTGGGATCGGGGACGCGGGCATGGACCTAGGTCATTAATGATATATTCATTCCGAATTTCAAACAGCTGCTCTGAATGTTGCTGAACTGGCCGGCTGGCCGAAGCTGAGGATCAGCCAAATACGGACGGCCGAGACCCGGCCCAAACATAAATGCAAGGCTATAGTCTAATGTATGAATTACATATATAGTGTTGTGAAAGGTACATCCTCCGATGCCCGATTCCACGGGAAATCCTGTATATATCCAAGATGTCTTCCATTAAAGAGCTTGGTGAAAGAATTGCCAGCAACTCGGCTATAGTCGAGAAATGGTTGGTCAACAAGGGCGCCAGAATGCCGTCCTTCGAGCAGGATGCAGACGACGAGTTCCCTGATACTGCCGATGAGCTCGAGATTGAGGCGGCACGACTGGCGGTTATAGATGATACAAGCGCTCTTCATGACTTACTTCTTGGTCCACGAGAAGTACTGGCTCGGGTCTGGGGAGGTGTAAGTGAACTTGTCAAGTGATAAAACATCGCTTGCTGAGACTACATGTGCCTAGTCCCTCGACAATGCCGCCCAACAATGCATCTACCATTTTAATATTCTTCAAGCAATTCCGCTGGAGGGTGGTGCTACCTATACGGAAATTTCCGCAAAAGTCGGTTTGTCTGAGAGGAAAGTTAAAACCCTTGTGCGTAAAGCAGCCTTTAACCGTATGCTGCGAGAGGACGTCCCTGATCATGTTGTTCACACCGCAGCCTCGGCCCTGCTTGTGCGAAATCGTAGCATGATGGATTACTACGGGTTCTTTGTTGAGCAGATGTTCCCTACTAGCGCAAAACTGGCCGAGGCGCTGGAGAAATACCAAGACAGCACAGCTCCTGAGGACACCGCATTCGGTCTTGCCTT
The DNA here is from genome assembly GCA_037356135.1 of Talaromyces sp. F31. NCBI lineage: Eukaryota > Fungi > Ascomycota > Eurotiomycetes > Eurotiales > Trichocomaceae > Talaromyces > Talaromyces sp. F31. Next base: position 1,033,594 of record JAYXSF010000044.1, on the reverse strand, counting down.
CAACACAAAGGAGACTTTATTCCAATTCCTTGAAAAACGTCCCGAGTTGCAAGCTCGATTCGCTGGTGCGATGGAGGGCGTTGGCAAGGATCCTAGTCAGAGCCAGAGACACGTTGTAACGGGATATCCATGGGCAGAACTCGGAGAGGCCGTTGTTGTCGACGCAAGTTCGATTTGCTCTTCATTCTATATCTGAAATCCTGACATATCATATAGGTTGGCGGTTCCTCCGGTTTCATGAGTATAGAGCTCGCACAGGCATACCCGAATCTGAAAATGGTGGTAGAAGATTACAAGAAGAATGTTGAGCAGGGAGCCGCACAATTGCCACCCGAATTGGCCGGTCGAGTCAAGTTTGTGCCGCATAACTTCTTCGATCGCCAACCGGTAGTGGGTGCCGATGTTTACATTTTGCGTCATATCTGCCACGACTGGTCTGCCGAAAATAGCGCCAAAATCCTTCGCCAGATTGTACCAGCCATGAAGCCTGAGAGCAAGATTCTGCTTGTAGAAATTGTTGTTTCGCCATCAGATAGACCGATGTCGAGTATCGCAGAGCGGTACCTGCGGTAACTTTCCACTTCGCAGTCAACTATTCTACGCTAATGCCTCACTAGAATCAGGGACCTTAACATGGTTCAGCTACTGAATGCGCAAGAGCGAAGTGAGTCTGAGTGGAGGGAAATCATTACTGCAGCAGATTCCCGTCTCGAGCTGACCCGCACTATCGTAAGGACTCTAATCCGGTTGACTGATAATTTGACATATGGCTCCCCAGAGGGCACTTCTTGCTCCGAATATAATATCCCAACTCATGCATCAACTTCAGAGACTTCCGTAATAGGCAATACTGACTTTATTGTTCTGCAGACGCCCCGTAATAGTACTGACTCGATCATTGAGATTTCGTTGAGGTAAAATTGAGAAAGTGATTTATTGACACCTGCGACGATGGCGAGCACATCTCTATGCGGATGCCGGTCTGTAGCCACAACCAAGTGTAATCTTATCGGTGCTGTTTTTTGGAAGTCAGTTGACTCGAGCGAGGATAGTCTGCAAACTCTTGCTTTTCTTTCCTACTCCCTAAGCTCGATATTCATGTACCAGTGGTTCGAGCAAGCTGTGCAATACAAGCCATTGCATCATCAGCTTGGTAGTTAAGGCTCTACACACAGAGAAATATTAGCAGTACTTCCATGTACTACATGTTACATCCGGTGAAGAATTGAAAGTGTCGTCAATCATTTGATTACATGACCAACACCTCGACTTGAGGAGATTATCGAAATCAATTCAAATATGTTGGTAATACTGCAATCAATAATTGTTGGACCCCATTCTAGTCCGTACAAAATTCCAACATCCAGGAAACTGACACTCCCAATCTAATTCTAATTTATTCAGTTTGTTCTATCTTCAGTAATAGACAATCTAAATCTTGGTTCTAAATCTGTTCTAGAAAAATGATTCGAACTTCAGAAGGTTGCTGGCTGAACGATATTCACGGTTTTGAACAAACGAGAACATACTGCATGAGCCGGACTCCGGAATCCGAGGAACTGGTTTGGCACAATAGCAGAATCAAAAAAAAAGTATAGAGTTGAATTGGCAATGTTGATTTCTAAGCCGCCTCGCCCTGAATCCTGTTGCATACGCTACAGGCAGTTTCTTTGTTTGAGCACTGCAAAGCTGCATGATAGTATCCCGCGCGGGTTGTGGGTCTCAGTTCCGCGCGGCTTATATAGTTACAGAGCCGATCACTGTTATAATAAGCAAGCAACTTTCCTTTGCGATTGCGTTCATGATGTAACACCAAGTACTTGTCTATACTATAATTTCATGCGATTACTCTCTGCAAAGTTGTTGCTTCATACACGAAGCTATTTGACATCCTCGAAAAACATGGCCACCCGTACCGTTCTCATTCTCGGCTCAGGGCCTCGCATCGGCGATGCTGTTTCTGAAAAGTTCGCAGCAGATGGATACAAAGTCGCCCTTGTCTCAAGGAAAGGAACAAATTCAATCAATGAGAAAGGTTATCTATCGCTCCAGGCCGATTTTGCCAATACCGACCCCAACATCATAGCATCCATCTTCGACAAAGTCAAGAGCGAGTTCAACGCGGCCCCTAGCGTAGTCATATACAATGCTGGGTCCATCACTCCTCCGCCTGATGAGAATTCGGTCTTGTCTATTCCAAGTGCAAGTCAACCTTGATTTCCCATTTCTTCAACCCTCCATACTTGATATCTCACCCACATGGAGGAACACTCTTTCTCCCAAAATCAGCCTTTTGTCATAAGAAAAAGCTAACCTTCTTATTCTGCAGGCTCGAGTTACCAATGATTTGAATGTCAATGTTGTCAGTCCCTACATTGCCGCACAAGAAGCTATCAAACACTGGGAATCTCTTCCTACAGAGGACAAAAAGCTGTTCATCTACACAGGCAATATTACAAATGTCGCTATAGTGCCTGTACCGCTTTTGTTGAACGCTGGAATGGGGAAATCAGCAGCCGCCTACTGGCTTGGTGTTGCTGATGGGGCATATGCAGCAAAGGGTTACCGGTGAGTTCTCTTTCAAAATTCTGTTTCATCTACATAAGGGGTAGCAAACATTCTGACTTTCTCAGGTTCATTTATGCCGATCAGCGCCAGCCAGATGGCAAGCTCGCAGGCCCAACTGTAAGCGGGCCGGCGCATGCCGATTTCTTTTCGCAGTTAGCAGCGAGCGGTGCGGAGAATGTCCCGTGGCATGCAACGTTTGTTAAGGACAAAGGATATGTCAAATTCTAGGTGTTGATTATCTCATTAGCTCGGCTGCTCTTCATGGTCAAATGTCTTGCAAAATAAATCACTCTTAGTCAATGTTTATCATGTAAAGTGGTAAAAGTTCGCATTCGAACAGTCGAAATACTGAAAGCAAACTTACCCTTGACATCTCCTTCTACTTATTCACTCCTCCTTACGGCTATTACCTGTATAATATAAAGATCAAGACTGCATAGACTATCAGATCCTCAATCAAATATGGAGGTTGGTTTCTCAGCCTGAACGCTGCGTTGTACCCCAGTTTTTGACATAGACGAGGAAAGCTGTTACAATCTCAAGTTCATGCTCTTCTTGACTACTGTAAGCTTTAGCTGCGACTTTCGCTCGTTTCAATACTACTTGGCTTTCATTCCAGCCTCATACGATACATGACGATGTGTGACAGCTTAGCTAATAGGTGCCACCACCCGCGGCTTCAATTATATGAGCTGTTTGTTATTTTCGTCCTTCTCTCTCTGTCTTAGTAGTCCAGTGCCAAGCTTCCTAAATACGAAAATCTATATTGATTCTTTGAGTCATCTAGTTTGGGCAATCGGCATGCGTTGCTCCATTGCTAGTTGCAGAAGCCTTTTATCCTCTCGCATAGGGACTCGCATCCCTTAGCCGGCTACCGAAAAACCAGAGAATCAGAGCCCCGGCATAGCCAACGGCCAGGACGGCAAACCCGAGCACGCTATTACCCCAACCATAGCCGAGTTTTTCATACAACGTAGGGGCAAAGAGCGGGAACCCAAACCCAGTCAAACTTCTCAGCACCGCTGTTGCACCTATCGCGGACGCTGCAAACAATGGATAAGAGTCAATAACGTAGGTCTGTATCGAGGTGAAAGTCATAGCCGCCCCTATAGAGAAGATAGCAGCACCGATGTCTGCGGAAAGCCAGAGAGTCCTTGCCTCGGCAGACCATCCATACATGAAAAGTCCCACTGCGACTACAGCGGTGGAGAGGAAGAGAAGTGGCACACGAAACTCGGGCGAACCAGTTTTATCAGGTGATCGAGATTTCAGGGTCTTGTATAAATAGTCTACGATACGACCGCCCCCCTGTGCGCCGATGGTTAAACCGCACATGATGGCAACGTAGTGGAGACCGCCAACCCCAACTGATTCGTGATAGTAATCTGTCCACAATGATGGGAAGCTAGACTATCGAAGAGATTGCCGAAATCAGCCTTTCGTCGAATATTGAAGTTGAAAAATTCAATGAGTACTCACCAGCATAAGGTAGATGATACCATAGACCATCGCAAAATAGACGGAGAGGAAAATAATGATTGGTTGGGTGGTAAGCAGGATAACGACGCGAACAAGCGAAGTTCGCATGATAGAGACGAGGCGCAAATCGTTGAGCTCGAACGTCGTTCGCAACTGGTCATTCCCGGTCTCCTGACGAAGCTTCTGGGCTTTAATCTGCAAGATTCGTGGGCCATAGGTCTCTTTCAACGTGAAGAAAACGAGGGTTTGCACAATCACCCCGAAAATGGTGATGGAAAAGAAGCACCACTTCCACGTAGATTTCTCGACAATCCAAGCTCCAAGTAAGGGGCCGAGGGCAGGAGAAAGCAAAGGCGCCAATGTGTAAAGCCCAATGGCCATACCAATCTCCTCTGGACGCCATAGGTCTGAGAGGACACCACCGCCAATTGTCAACGGAGCACAGGCGCCTAGACCACTAAGAAAGCGGAAGGCCAGGAACTCGCCGTCACTATTCGCGAAACCGTTCACCAAATTGAAGATCAGAAAGAATACATTGGAGAGCTGAAGAACCAGCGAACGTCCGTATATCTCAGAGAGTGGAGCTAATGCTAGAGGTCCGATAACATAAGCAAGTTGGATGATGGAGAAATTGAGTTGCTGTTGAAAAGAACTGTGGATTTGAAAGTCGCCATCGATCACATTGCTAGCCGGTGCGATGATAGCAGAAGAGATGCCCGTCATGAATGTGATCAGCGATACTAGAACCGTGATGCCCCATTTCCGCTTAAAAGACCAATTTTTAGGGTTTGTGGGGTCGTCTGCTCCATCCCAGGTCACGATCTAGGACGAACACAAAGAGTCAGCCCCTGGCATCTGGAAGTTTTCATTTTCCGAACATACCGCCTGCTCGTTTCCATTTTCAACTGGTGGTCCCTCTTCACAATCAGCCTCGGCCAGCTCTTGGGAGTGGGAGATTCCCGTTGATCTTATTGGCGTTAGCGTTTTAGAGAGCTCGTGGTCATGCTGCATGTTTGTCGCGTACTTTCCATCGATACTCAAGAGACGAAACGAAAGACTTCCAGCAAAATGAGACTCGGAGTGAAGATAACCAAGGTACAGGAACTGTATAATAAAACAAGTCGGCTTACAACCGCAAACTGCGTTTCCGTCAAGTCATGGAGCCCTAAGGGGAAATGGCGCGCGGCGGCGCCACAATATCACGTCGTATATCATAGAGCTGACTGAGATGGTAAAGCCGAGAGCCCGAGGCAGGTTACTTTCCCGTATAAGATACCCTAACTGACCCCATTTATCCACTAGATACACTAAAATAGTGCGGGAAAGCCGCGCGGGTTGTGGGGATTACGGTAACGTGCTGCACTAGTGGAAAGACGGCGCTAAAACAGCAGTCTCCTCATTTCTTACGAAGTACGTGATTGTGGAATTGAGTGAGAAGGCGTAATGTGTTGTATTGTGTGTCTTATTGAAACAGAGAAAACATCTCTACATCGCGCTACATACAAGAATATACGGCAAGGCCTTGCGCGCTAGTTTGGTGAGAGGATTGCTTGGCAATCCCTTATTGCGAGGTCTGGTTCTCCTCCAATCAGCGCGCACGAGTGGACATATGTGCTGTGCTCATCACATTCATTCATTCGCTTGTCAGTAATGTATCCCTGGTCAATTTTACAGTATAGCTATATGGCAAAGTCAAGTTGTTGAAGCTCTTCTTACCGTAGCGCAGTTCGACGTAGTCCAGGTTGTATTCTCAGACCAGGGGCGTACTACTGCCAACATCGGTCAAAAGAAATTCCCATGTTCGGGGTTTAACAAAATTTCGTAGACAATCCCCCGACTTTCTCGCCCTTCTCGGTGGCGACGTCTGAATCCTTGTGAGCCCGCAAACGTTTCCTGGTGTTGGGAGGCTGAGGGGCGACATCAGACCATGACATAGACCACTCCGGGCTGCCGCTGGATTCACCGTGTCTCAACTGATTGAGCATATCCGATATACCAATCTCAGATATATCCACCGAATTCGCTGAGCCAAATGGTGTATGCAGTCCTAATGAAGATGGGGCTGATGACTTGATATCCCAAGAGAAACTTGAACTGTCTCCGATTGGGTGTGAGGGGGCGATGCTAAAGAAGTCCTCTGCCTGCGTATCCTGAGACAGCGTCACCTGAGATATGGATGTTGTTGGGGTAATAGATGCCAGCTGATGTTTCTCAGGGTGTTTGATCAGATCACTTATTGAAAGCAGCTGCTCAAAGGTCCACGCTACCTTGCGATGGTAGCTATTGGACTGCATCCGCTCTGTGCTCAAGGTGTAGCAAGCAGACACTTTCCGCAGCAATTCAAGATCAGCGTTAGACCGGTTGTCATTCTCTGAGAATGGGAGAACGTCTTTGAGGAGTATAAAGAATGCTGGCAGCGAGAAGGCGTCGAGCACCGTGGCGAAAGAGACTGCACTTGCTTCGATGGCCGACAAATTCTCACCCGGATCAGACTGTGGGGTACGTTGACAAGTCAGAGTATTGAAGGCATTGACTACTTGACGGTCCTGAACCCCCTGTGCTATCAGCAATAGGAGGCAGCTGGTTCTTGCATCGGAGCGTAGTCGCTCAGCATGTCTTTGCTCGGATCCGTGCTGTAGCGCTAGAATACGGGTTGTCAGGAACTCCAACGTCAACATAGCACGACTGGAATTATAAGAAGAAGCCCGACAGGTGAAAATACCAAACTCCCGAGTATACTGTTCCAGTTGGTGCTCGATGGATCGCAAGGCCTTTGCAGTTCGTGAATTATTATGTCCACTTGTCCGAAACGATGCAGTATGCGTCAAACGATAAATATCATCCTGGATCCTTGCCAGGTGGAGTTTCTCTAAATACGGCCTCCGGCGATCGACGGCGGAGTTTATTTGGGGTGCAATATTGCAGTCGTGAGTCGGCATCCAGGACACAGAACCCCGAGTAGTGCATAAGCTCTTGTCCCGGACGTACAATGACTGTACGACTTTTGCCCTCTCGAGTGTATCATATGCACTGGTTTCGTCGGGAAAGAGTTGTGCTTGGTGGAGTCCCATGGCTCTTGCAAGTCCACAAGCGTGGGTGAAGATGAACTCAGCCCATCCAGGAGGGTCAAATTGTTCTGCTACGACACTCTAGACAAGCAGTCAGCTGGCTAGTGTGGCATTAGATTGAGGCGGCACATACAAGAATTATCAAAGTCTGAACATTGATGAGTCTGGGCGTGGACAGTAAACGTTGGCTGACCAGCGCAGCCCGACTAGGGAGGAATGAACGTGCAAAGTCGCCAAATAGACCGTTCCCAGTTTGGGCGGAGATTTCCATACCCCAAACGAGCACAGTAATGGCCTGTAAGCAGATGACCCATACATCGTCCCGAGGCTCCGTCGACTGTGAATATATACGTTCAACGTGGGCAAGGAGATTATTTTTTACAAAAACATCGGTCACGCAGTCAACATGCTGGAAGAAATGGCCAATAATGGTGGTGGCCAGTTGCTTGGGCAGGAGGTTGATGACAGACTGATCACCAAAAGGTGGGAAAGTTTCAAGCACACCAGCCTTCTCACACAAATTCTGCAGTATATCTTGCAAAGGAGCAGCACGTTCGGTATTACATACAGAGAGGGCACAAGATCGAAATCGCTTGCAGAGGACAAACAACGACATTGGTCCGTGATAATAATCGGTCATATCTACCTGGTTGTGAAAGACGTGCGAGTCTATACACTCATCACTGTACTGGAATGCATCATCATCCTTTTCATCAAAACTTCCGCCCACGGAGGAAGAATTGTCCTGCTCAAAGTTCTGTGGGATGCTGACAGTCATAAGACTGAGAAGCGATTCTATGTTATTCAGTCGCTCCTTGACCCCATTGACGCTATCAAATCTGGGCACCAGTCAGACATGTTCTTATTATACAAAGGATAGTAGCGGAACTCACAGCGACTTTAAGTGATTTACTCTCTTGGTGGGATTTTGATAAATGCATGTCGCGCTATCGTCTCGATCGCAATTATTGCATTGTGGGAGCTCACGGCCACAACGAATCTTGCGCTCACGGCAGCGGGTGCAGGCTTGATCCGAAGTGGAATCCCCAGAGTGTTTTGGTTTCTATTTTCTCAATTAGTGGTTGCATGTTGTAGTGAAGTACAATGTCAATACACTTTTCTGATGGCCCGACATTTTAGAATATGTTACCCAGACATCAAAATCCGATTCAATTATTTTTGGACGTTCTTGGCTGGGTTCTACACAACTCGAATGACGAGAAATCCAAGCAAATTGTTCTTCAGATGAAATTGGCAATGACAGGACACAGATACTGGGAGAGGCGGGCTTGGTGAAGGACAGCATAAATTTCGTACTATAATTAGACTTATACCTAAACCGTGTTTCGACAATTGTAAATGTAATCCCCTCTTAGATATCCTCATATAATATAGAACCAATCAACATTTGAACCTAGAAGCTATCATGATAATAAAACGAAGGAAGCTATGCAAGGTCGTCATGTAATCTATGCAGACTTAGCAGTGAGGTGAGGTGTATGTAGCCCTAACACAACACGCCATTATTCACCCATCCTATAGGTGTATTAATCTACTCTTCACATCGAACAATTTGCTACTGACGATATGATGTAACCCCCGTATCTGCAGTATTCGGGCTTTTATAGCACCCGGCAGGGCTATACTGCCGGATTTAAGAGCCAACAGATTTAAATCACAATGCTGAGGGATGAACACACAGCTTGCTCCTGCCCTATGCGCACGCGATTTTCCAGCCTTGTTGGTTCCAACAATTGACATCCATATCAATTTAAAATCAAACGAACTAGGTACGAGGTACGTTTCTTCTCTTTCTGTGTAGTTGGAGATACGTGTATACCGACTATACCCAACGTGGAAGCATAAGGGCCTGTGATCTTAGCAACCATGCCTCCCGAAATTATTAAGCCTGAGGCGTCCATTTTACGTCGACAATGGTCAAAATTAATTAAAGAATCATCACTACACGGCTGTGCATAAATTTATCCGAGCATTTTCAGCTATTTAGAGGCGCTAAACCATGGCAACCAATCAAGTGTGATCCTATATCACGAACACGGGATTGATACTTGTTCAATGTGTTGTTGCTTTCCTTTTAAAAAAAGCCCAATGTTGCTGTAAAGATCAATGCATGTCTTGGCCAGTTGAAAATAAGTCTGACTAAACTTGCATAAGGCGTACCATTTCTATTGAATGAGGGGCAACAGAACGATATGGGCTTGTGAAGCCAATATAATCTTCTTTATCCAAATTAGGAACTGAGGTGGACTTTGAGCATATCCAACAGCCTAATATAACTAAAAATGATGTCTCATACTAAGCACGGGATTCGCAACACCAATTGTTGCAGCGTAAAGTGATTAAGAGGCACCATGATATAGACAGGGTTGGCTATACCAGGGTCCGACCCGCAAAGCCTAATCCATAATGATAGCATGTCCGAAGTACTTCCTTATCCGGTAGCATGCATACCTAAGTACTCCAAACTCGACATAGCGCCCGGGGGTATAGATACACCGCGCGCGCTATACGAACGGGCAGTTGCAACAAGCGCTGCGAATCCGCCCGCTCATCATGAGGTTCGACCTCTTCATGTAAAATTTACGAGCACATATGGTGACAAATTCTGAATTGAGTAGATATAATCAGTACCCATGGCCCTGCTTGAACGGATGTTTCCGCTCTTCGAATATTTTCGGCGTAGGTTGAAGTCCGTCGTGAATACCCAAATAGAAAACAGTGTTTTTTTTTTCTCCTCTTTGCAATAATGGCCCCCAATCCTACGCTCAGGTACTTATTGCAGGCACTGAAATGAGCGGCCTTACGCTTGCACACCAATTGAGAGAAAACAATATTTCCTTTTTCCTCTTCGAGCGTGATCCAACAATCAATGACGCCCGTAATCGGGTCGGGCTTTTTCACTGTTCGGCTCCGCTCTTTCAGAGCTAGAAGCCTCTATGATTGCAGAATTATGACAGTCGAGCCATCTACTTCCTCTCGACCTCCAAAGGCAATTCGGATGATATTACTCAGCCTGAGGTGCGAGTGGGTATCAAGAGCGACGAGTATCCTACCTGGACTGTTGGAGCACCGCAAGAAGAATTAGCTGCCTTCGCACGCGAAAGGGCCAAGGCATCTCCGTTTTCTTGTAATTAAGGTACCTGTAGAAAGATGTAGAAGGCGCGGTCTCGTTCAAGTCACAGCTGACCAGTTGTCTATCGGTAAATTTATAGTGATTGGAGATGCGGCCCACTCTACTTATTGACAGCTGAAAGCAACGGTAAATTATCTGCTAACCAAAGTTTGAATACGCGCTCAAAAATAGATACGCTAAGCACTTGGGCACACTGAAATATGAGAGAAAATGATGATAGATAGGGTAGATTAACTATATTAGGAAATAAGATATATTTTCAGCTCTTACCAACTGCTTTTGTATCTTTGTATATTAAAGTGCGTATCTATCTTTTAGGGCGCGTATCTGCGTCCATATTCGGGGCCATATTTGACCTCAGGCTCCTCAGCCTAGATATGGGTTTATTATGTGGTTATAAGTGTACAATCCAAAGTTGTACTTGTGAAATAAAGTCAATATAAAATAGAAAATATGAGGTTTGGACTTTGGCGTTGATCAAAAAATCCTAAAAAATGTATTTCAGGCGAATTACGAAGTTTGTGTTTTTAGTCGATTACAACTTCATACAAGCTTTCTACCCTTACTACGCCCAGGCGGCAGAGGGATTTTTATTTTATGCAAATGAAAGATTCTTCTAATTAATATTATATTATATAGTTCTATAATTTATATTAATAATATCTAAAAAGATAAAAAGGATTCTACCCTGAGCATTGATATCTGCCCCCTCTTTAAGTAGTAGCCGAATAGTCTCAAGATGACCTCCCTGAGCAGCAGCCTGGAGAGCATTTTTATAGTATCCACTCTGAGCATTGACATCCGCTCCGTTTTCAAGTATCAGCTGAACAATATTTAGATAGCCTCCTTCACGGCTGGAGTTTGTGTTGCCCGTATTGGATAACATGGGTTTCATAAGCTTGGTGAACTCACGTGGAGCCATGGATCGTTAAGTAGGTCCCTTGCCGTGCTTCGATGTTTTGGTTCCCATGTGAGCATCTTTTTTACAAAATTGATGAACATCCTCTTTTCTTCTCCACTAATTTGGGTGATATTAGTCTCTAAACTCATTTCTGGTATTCCCGAAAGTGGTTTGAGGTTCCCTAATACAAAATAAGTCAGTCCGATCCATCTAGATGCTATTTCAGTGAAGACTTACCGTCGGGATCATAGAACATTGATGTCCTCCGACCCCGCAAAAGCAGCTCTTTCGGCGGAGGTCCTAACAAAGCTGTAGTGCATGCAAGATGTGTTTTATCATCATATTCCAATGTTGGCGAATCAACCGGTTCAAAGAGTGAATGGTTTTCGAGCAAATCCCATAACTACTCTAATAGTTAGTAATGATGAACAAACGAGAGAATCTTAAAAAGCCTAACCATCACTCCTAGATTCCAGATATCTGCACTGTAGATCCAACCAGCGTCAAGAATCACTTCAGGGGCACGAAATGGTTCTACCTCAATGGCGCCATAATGCGGACCATCTCCACAAATAGCAAACCCAAAATCAGTGATTGTTACTAAGCCCAAGATTTTCGCCATATTCGTAGGAGGACCATATTGATTTCGTGAAAGGTAGATCGAACGGTCCTCGCAAACTTTCTGTGGAAGCGGGTTCTGAAACTCATCCAGAGCACTCCTTTCAAGGATGGAGCTGTCTTCAAGTCGGGTCATGATATTATCAAGTTTCAGGTCTATTGGATATAAGTAAATTTTATAAAGAAATATTTCCTCCCAATGATGTGCGACCATCCCTGTGTGAACAACGTGGCAACAAGTATGTAAGTAATCGAGGCCATGAAGCAGCATTTGGACCACTATTTTCAGAATCTCCGAGGGGAGAGTGTTTGTGCGGAACCTAGTTTTTGTGAGCCAAAGCGGTTCGCGTAAGGGTTCAAATACAAGGCATGTGTGTCGGTGGTATGGTCCTTCTAGAATAAAATTATCGAGCAGGTTACGAACAAAATGTCGCCCCTGGTGGGATGAATCTCCCTCGGAAATGATTTTTGAGATCCGTAACTCGTTCTCGGCATCTCGCCGTCCTTCCCGGTCAAAGGAGTTTATCTTTATCGCAACATAGCGTTCCGATAACCATCGCCATCTAAACCCACTATGAATACTGGACATAGCGGAGGAGTGAGCGATCCTAACTGATAAAGGTCCCTTGCAAGCCACACTGTAGAACTCGTGCCATACCCAAGCTTGGTGGCAAGTTGGTACCTAGCATGAAGAACTTCACCTAGCCGAGCAGGATAGAAGCGCTTGGGACTGTAGTAAGGAGTTATCTCTTCTTCCACTAGGTCGCTTTCATTGGGTAATGCTGGCACGGCGGTTGAATCAGGCCAAGGTCGAGTTCGAATGGCTTTTAGAGGATCCATGCTCCACCGTCTAAAAGAATACATTTGAATAACGGTTCTCGAGGCTGATAGTGTACAAGTAATGTTCTCGTTATCTCAAGGCTAAAAAGGTATTGCATTTGAAGGGTCTCTGTTGAGGCAGTTTCAGATGAGAGTGAATGAATATAGGTGATGGAAGACGAAGGTTCCCAGCGAGTGTTATGCCAAGCAAGTGCCAAGCAAGTAGAGATCCGCTGGCTATCCAATCAAATAGAAACTTGGCAGCGCTGGATGTACGTACTAGGTAAAAATCACAACTGGATAACATAAAATTAGGATGTAGATATAGTTAAACTATTTACATATACTGATAACCTAACCACCACTGACATGCGTAGACATGTGACAATGCATAGGCCACACGCCCGGATTATTCATCTCCCACTCCAACACAATATATGATGGCGCGTCCGTGCTTCCCGGCATCATCAATTGTGTATCCTGTCTCTGCGGATTCCTAGGATTCGTAATCGATCCATCCCAAGTCCCCTTTCCTTCAGCTAGAACCCAGAAATTGTGCCTATGTAAATGCATGGGGTGTTGTTGGCCACATGTATTGTAAATGACCATCCGCACACTGCCATTAGACCCAAAGTTGTAGATGTTCAATTCAGGGTCAAGAGAAGAGGAGGATACGCCGGCTTTGGCGTCTAGGAGTATTGAGTTGACTCGTGTTGAGACGTTGTTTACGTACATAAGAAAAGCCCCAGTGGCGTTTGGGATGAGTGCAATTTGAAGATCTTGAGTCGTTGCGAGAGATGCTAGAGGTTTCTGGGGATAGCAAGGCACTGTGCTTTCTAGAGGGTAATTCCTGCATATTTTGCTTGACTAGGAAGCAGCAGTCGTGGTTGGGATAATCTGTTGATGCAGGACAATGGTGTAAGGCAAAACCCTGGAAACCTTTTTACTTGTAATTATAGAAACCAAACAGGGACTCAATGTTATCCAGTAGGAGAGGCTATAACAAAGACGTGGGAAAGTATCTATCTCTATCCAGTCACATGTCCCGCGCTACTATAGCTGTATTGTGAATTTCTAGTCTACCCAGATGCAATGTAGGCCTGAATGGTAGCTTACGGCTGCATAGAGTATTTCCTACGTATTGTCACTGTTCATGCGTACGAAAGAAATATGGAGAGTAGTGGACATCAGATACCTTCCCGTCATGCTTCACAATTGGCTTAGAATTGGTATAATGTGTGGTGTGTATCTCTAAACATGAGCGCGCAGAACAAGCTCAAACAACCTCACTGGTGAAACTAGATGTTACCATTTAGTTAAAGCAATCCTATGAACATCCTTCATATTTCACTCATGACACATAATACTCACGTTCCTTACTATAACTATGATGATAGGAACGCGACTATGCAATTTCTGCCTCAATGACAGACTCAGCTCCAAGACCATGGTGATAGATTTGGACAATCTTGAAGCCAGACTCTTCCAGCAAAGCATTCCACTGTGCTTCAGTTCCTATATCACGGTTAGTCGGTGATAGTATTTTGAAAAAAAAAAAAATGCTAAGATAAAGAAATGTCATTTACGTACTCTCCATACCAGAGACCATCGCCATCATTGCTATGTCAGAAGAGGTACCAGTCTCTTTGGGCTCATTCGCATCGAGGACAACTTCATGAAGAAGCAATTTGCTGTAGCCTTTCTTCATTCCTGCTTTTTGATTACTGAGAATCTTTTTGCAGTCTTCATCGGGCCAGTCGTGAAGGATAAAATGTCTACCGAGAAGAGTCAGTATTATGTCCATTAAAGGCCACGTTGGCTGGCAGCGATTAGAGAAGCCTGGTTACTTACAAGTAATAAGCTGCGGCACCTTCCACTGGCTGAGGCGTAAAAAAGTCATATTCCATTTTCTTGATCGCTGGAATTAGCTCTCCTGCATTCTCGAGCACAGGAGCTCGATCTTGGAGAACAAGAGTTTCCGGCTTGAAATCGGAAATCTTCGAAAAGGAGAGCAGATCATGACCCAAACTACCACCAACATCGACGAGAATAACATCATTCTCATTGGTGGTGCCGCTGAGTAACTTTTCGGTAGGGTAAACTTGTGACAGAGTTGGCCTATTTCCAGCATAAGTCATCATGACCGTTCCAATGACTTTCTCGGCATCAGGATGCTCCTTCAACCACTCCCAGAGAGGAGCTTTAGCCCATTTTGCAAAAGAGCCGTCGACTTGATCAGTCGGGTTTTTGAAGCCATGATCCTCCACGTAACTCGGAAGGGTGTGTAGAGCAGGGCCTTGCACCTCAAAGTACAATGTAACAGTGCTTGCAATTTGAGGACCGTCTCCGAGGGCTGCGGTGAACGGGGTGAGGCCAAAGACTCCAGGCTTGACAACTTTGAGGAGATTTGTGCCAGCTAGCTGCCAGACGATTCGAGCTATGATTTTTGAAAAATCAATTAGTCAACAGCTTTCAACAACTGCCACTGTATGGAATGATTGAGAACTGTTACGTATCTAAAACCGAGCGAACCAGTGGAATTAAAACTTACAGAGAAGTTGAAAATCACAAGTGACGAGTTTGGAAATTTCTTCTAAAGTCTTTGGAGCGCTGCCATCAGCGACCCATTTAGTCCATAAACCAATTTTATTTCCAATTTCCAAACAAGCCATACGTGATGGCTCAATCCATGACTGGCGAAAAGCTGTCTCCCACGGCGACTCGAGGCGGGCAATTAGGGCTCGCGCTTCGGTAACAGCCTTTTGACGATCAGACTCAGAGGTAAAGGAGTCCTTTGAGATTGAGCGCAACGTTAAAGCGATGTCCGCCATTCTAATAGATTTGCTAAGTTTAAGACAAAGAACAAAGTTTTTTTTTGTCTCCTACGTCGAGTAAGGGTACTGCTCTGTATGTATATTTACACCACATTCAAACACGCTTCCACACATCATGTTTATGGAATTGTTTTCAGCTCGTTTTTTGGCCAATTTCTCCAGGGCTGAGCGAATAATCTGTTCGAGCAAAAGTAAACAAAGAAATGTTCAAACAAAGACTTTATGAAATTACCCCTCAGCGAGTCGACATAGCCCCTCATCATTTGCTGCCGTATACAAGGGTGTCAAAGATAGCAAGGGCTACGCAACTAATGGCGGCGCAGATAAACAGGGAGGGCACTAGGTTCTAATACGGACGGTTCATTAGAGGCTCATACGCAGATAGGTTCTAATAATAAAAATTACAAGGATAGGTTGTCACATCGAAGCTTATCGTCACTTGCAGTACTATGACATTTCCAGTCTTGGAGTCGTCGCACAAAGCCGCGCCATTTCCATATTACAGCAAATGAAATTATGTGAACGTGATATTACTGTTGGTTCATATTGGTGACCGTACTTGGGTGATTTCAAATCACTGTTGCCTAGGCTGCAGTCATACGGGATTTTGGGGTGCTTCGGCGAGTATGTGGCCGATGGCCGTATTTGTACGTATTTAACTTACAGGGGTTGTTGACAGTGTTTTTTATACGAGGTTCATGACGCACCTATCATCTAGTTCTATGATGGCCTCACTCCGAAAAGGATATACCCCGTCAGGTGAGGAGCCAGGTATCGACGTTGGCTTCATCATGATATCGCGACAGAAGCCGCATGCAGATGGCATCTTCTCTGGAGCCGTTGCGATCTATAAAACGAGCCTGCTTCGCTTTCTCACCAACCGTGAAGCAGGGATAGCTACTGCCTTGTACGAATCCAGCCGATTGACGCTTTGGACAATTATTGAAGCCAATATCATTATTATCGCGGCCTGCGTTCCACTTACGACACCGATATTCCGCTGGTTCAAAAGTAAGACCATTGGCACATTCACGGGAGCGATATCTGCTACTGCTGCTGCAACCAATGGAGGTAGTACCAAAAGCAGCAAGTATGCAACGCATGAAAGCGGTCACAATTTCTCAAAAATAACGCGAGACAATTATCCTGCTTATAAGCCGGATGGAAGTCAGATTTATATTCGAGACGACTTTGAGGTTCAAAGCTATCGAGATCTTGAACTCGACGGTATGTCGCCGACACATACTTCTGCAGGTCTCAATTAGAAATTCTTTCATACATATTAAAATTTGCTCTCCTACAAAGCGTTCTTGTAGATTACTCAATGCAGTCACTTCGTTAGCATTAGTGTTTACCTTACTACTATACCATTATCAACAGCATGCTTGGAAGTTGCGCATTAATAGTCACCCTGTAGGTACTGTAGCGTGTCTTTCTGGCTCCTGCACCAATTTGTAGTGCTTCCAAGCCGTTGTATCTTTTCAATTTTCCTTCTCACTTTGCCTCTATCTTTGCCATCATAGGATATCATCATTTGAATAATATAGAGGTATTTTCTTGATAAGTACGTGTTCATGTTCTCTTCAGCCATTGCGTTGATTGTGTCTATGTATAGGTCATGGGTTATGATTGCGCGTTTACGATTGCCCTGTAGGGAAATCACAGTTGATCATGAATCTTTTCCAGTGGCTTGCATTACGAGTATACCGAGTAGAGACTCTTGATTAGGGAAAAGTGATTATTTGCGGCTTGATACTATGCTTCATCATCAGAATCGATCTGCTTGTTTTTCGTGCCTCCAGCTGCAATCGAGGACTTGCTTCCACCCAGAATCCGGAGATGGGACATGAATATGCTACTTAATCTTGAGAATCTAAGCAGCAATGAACTACTCTCCAAATGCACAAAGCGAAAAACACTGCGTAAAAAGCCATCTTCCCACAATCGTCGACAGAGCGAAAATACTGCAGGTGCAGAACAAGTCGTTATGGCTACTAGAGCCCCGAGATTTGACAAGAGACTGAGGTAACCTTTATCATACGTCAAATCCGGAGACGACACCATGTGTAGGGCTTTGAGGCGAAGGGCCGTTACTATGATCACCCTAGAATGTTGATCGGTCATCAGGTTTCAGCAATGATATAAATAAAATAAAAGGCAGAAGACTCACAGGCCCCCGACTGAAAATACAAGCGACAGTGCCAGCTTTTTCGAGACTGGTAGGTTCAACCTCCAGGTCAGAGTAACGGGCATTATTGCAATACCAAAATCCAGCCCAAGACCGATAGCCTCCAAAGCCACGAATGATGGTATCTCATCACAAGAAGAAGACGGATCCCATGCGGCTGATATTGGTTGACATACGAGTAAGGGAGTGATGCAGAGCACAATACCAAACACAGCTGATAGTATGATGGCACTAAGCATGGACCGACGTATTGCATCAGTGACACCAAATACTTTCCTAATGAAGAGAGTGGCAGATAATCGGAGGAGGGTGTTGACCGACCCCCAGAGTATTTCATTTGCGAAAACACTCTAGAGGACTGTTTCAACTTTTTGCCACGAATTTACGTCGGGGCGATGACGGTACATACCTTCGCAACAATACCGAACTGACTATGATGAGACACGTCGGCCTCGTGCTCCCCTTGGCCTTCATCAACGACTGCCCATGTCGTTTGCGCGACTAAGAGGACTGATACAAGATATGCGGTAAATAAAAGGTAGTCGTCAATATCGATGGCCTTTCGATGGTGTATGCTCAAGACTTGAGCGATGATAGATATTGTTGCGAGTCCAGTGAAAAGCCAAGAGCAGACCAGAGTGGTACGAGCGATGTCTGAATAGGCCATAATTTAATTTATTCTCCGGATGAATCATCAGATTGAATTTATGATATCGAAATGTAGAAACACTTCAGATGAAATAGCGGACCTGGAATGATCGAAGAAGACACCAGCACCCGAAGAAGTCGGACTCAAGTTGCATCTTCAGGTGTTGGAATCTGCCTTGGTATCATTTTGATCAAACCTCGTATAGCCACTCTGTTCTAAGGCAGTGCTAGCCAATTGCATCGTGTCTTATACCTACAAGGCTGTGAGGCTGCAAACGCTGCCTGCCGCTCACGCATGTTTAGCCGCAACATTGGGCGATAACGCTGTAGGTTTGGACTTCGCACTTAGAAGTGCGATCCGGCTTCATTTGTGTATGAATGGCTGCAATGTAGATATGATTTAGGTCACGGGACTAGGGTCCAGTTCCAGTCTCTTATATCTACGTACATCAAAACTATCCTGTCGCGCAAGGCATCGATGCTCTTCATACCCTTTTAATCGGGTATATGCAACCTAGCGGAGCAAGGAATCGAGTAGCCGACTGATTGTATGAAGTTGTCCAAAGCTTGAGCTAGGAATTTACTAGATATAGCGATTATCAAGAGGCCCACCAGGATGACCAGGATTTGATTGCTAGCGACGTCAATATTTTTGAAGGTGTTCCAGGTTGCTTTGGGTGCAGGTCTACTCACAGCCGGTAGCCTTAAGTTTCGTCATTCCAGCAGCCGCTGCGTCGCGCGACACCGCCGCCTCGGATTTCACGGGGGCTTGTTACTTGAGGCTCACCATTCGACATTTTTTCATACTTGTACATTTTTAATACTTACAAAAGACTTCGGTTTTCTGAGGGAGGATGCAGTGAATTACACTCGGAATAAAGAGTCGATTCCGGCGGGTAAAAGCTGAGCTTTACTTAACTCCCCGGCGGGCATCTGGGGAAGTGCCTCGAACACGCCATTTTTATTTCTTGAGTCAGTTAACTTCGTATCGCTCGTCGGTTTTCAGCAAGGCAGTTTTGATGCGTTCGATGGGGTAGGGCCGCGTTGAAGGACTCCAGCTCATATAGGTACAAATCCTAACACTACCTGGTACTGTCCACGGACAATCAATATGTCTCTGGTCCTGTGCGACTTGCAATGAAATCCATGTAAGCGACCCAACTAGGATGCCTGCTCGTTTCGTATTTATCGAGAAAGAACAACCTTTCAATCGTGTGTGGTATGTACGTAGTACTCCTAACTTTAAACCAAATTCGCATGCATTTTGAAGTTGGAACTGCTTTTAGAAAATGCAAGAAAGAACATGATATCATCCCTTGCTTCTTGCTCTGTACGTATTGAGTTGAGCTTCGTTTACTCGGGACTGAGTCAGTAGTAGCATAGTAGATATTCACTAGATGGGGCGATAGAAGGATCTTCGTCATGGTCTGGCTTTGATTCGTCGCCTATTTTTCCCGGACCCATATATTCATAAAAATGTACGCAAGATTCCCATTGGATGGCAGTCGTTCCATGAAACGCTCGTGTATCGCCTACCAAACATAAGCTTAAATGGATGCGAGAGCTGTTAATTGGCCCAGGAACAGGTCCAGGAGTCGATTGGTGGGAGGTATCCGTGATTTGCGATTGCAAGTAGTCACGCGAGAGGTCACAGCACCCCACTCATCCTTACCTCGATTGGTATTTCGCTGCTCTCGAAGAGTCATGATCAACCATCTCACCGGTGGATCAGTCAGAACTCGAGACCGGTTTCGAGGGAGCTTTTGTCTCCAGGGTTTGGTACATTTCCTTCTTCGAGTGGGGAAGGAACTATTCAATTCTATCGAGATACCGAGCTGGAAAGGGAGCGGCTTGAATATGTGCTGCCCTTTCATTTTGCTTCGTCGTCACAAAGGCTTCAGTCGCTGTAGCTGTTTTTATCAATGCATGAGCATAAAGGTATCCTTCTGCTTCCCTATGTGAGCTTGCATGAATAAGTTGTAAAAGTACGCTAGCAAGCCGTTTATATCGCCACCAATATCGCTCCGTGAACGAGTGCCCCTTTTGGTCAAGCGGTATCTTGCTCTGGCAAATCCTGCCGTGAACACTGATGAAACAAGAGCTACTCACCTGGATGACCAACTGAGTACCATACGACCTCAATATGACATAGACTGCGAGCTCGTCAATTCTTCCATCTCCCAGCTCTAGGCGGAGGCCTGATTGGACGGGATGCTACATCCATGTCGCTAACCAGCTCTGTTTTCCTCTTCTGATCCACCACCGCCAATGCAGCAAGAATCTGACTGTGCGAGATAGCCTGGAAATACAGTACAAAAACAAGGAAGAAGATCAGGCAGGTAGTCAGGCATTCCAATACGTATATAACCCAAATGAAACTCCAAGTACGCCGCCAGCACCTATTACCCATCACCAAATCTCACTTATCCCTACTTTGGCTGCCCGGAAACCATGACCCATCGCCGTCCGTGCCACAGATCCTCTTGTCGTCGGCATGGCCTCGAACAACACACTAACACAAGTGCCATCAACTACGCAGGGGTCGGGAACCGCGGAGAGTAAACAAAGAACACGAAAAAATGTTAGCTCAGCGTGTCGAGCGTGCAAAGCGCGAAAGCTGAAGGTATTCACCCCTCCTTTTAGCATTCAACCTCTTTGGGGTAACAGTGCTTGCTAACGGTCGCAGTGTAGTGGGACACCTCCATGCGAAACGTGCGTCAAGTCGAAACAGGAATGCATCATCGACGTCGAGGGCGACCAACGCCGAAAGCTCAATTTGAAAAGAAAAGTCGACAATCTAGAGAGTGACCGACTCTTTCTCATTCGTTTGATCGAGAGTCTTCGCACCGGCCAACAAGACCACATCAATGATTTGCTCAGCTACATTCGCTCGTCATCGAGTCTCGATGAAGTCAAGTCGTTTCTCAACAGCTATATCCCGCTAACGGAAATCGACGCGACACCGCAGATGAGGGATATGTTTGTAGAGCTTGAGCGACTTCAACAATCTCGACAGGGCCCACCGACGATTCTGGCAACCCGGCGGCTTTCAGACACACCTTTGGTCACCGTACCGGCGAAACCTTGGACGACCGTGACCGATGACGATCATTTTGTTTCGCATTTGCTCTCGCTTTGGCTCACATGGCATTACCCCTGGTTCCACTGCATCGATCCGGCAATTTTCATCGAAGCAATGCAGTCGGGCGATTTAAAATCGTCTTTATGTTCGCCATTTCTTGTCAATGCGATTCTTGCTGAAGCATCTGTGAGTTCATTGGTCCAGACAGAGGCCTTTAAGACAACTGCTAATAGATATATCGACGGACAGTTTTTCTTCGACAGCCCCGAAGCCTTCGCGATAAGTGGTGACATCAGGACGATAGGAGACCTTTTCTACGCCGAAGCGAAAAGGCTATTGGACAATGAAGAGGGAAGGATGTCTATACCAACGATTCAGGGATTAGGAATCATGTTCGAATGGTAACTCGATACTGTCCTCTGAAGTTTGAGTGTACGCCTAATCGGGAACAGTGCTTGTGCTATGGGTAAAGACCGAGCAGGATGGGTATACACCATTCAAGCCGCTGAGGGAATGAAGGCAATCCGCAGAAAAAGGGCCCGCCTGGTTCTCGAGACTGGCTTGTCCACGGCGGTTCTTGAGTTGCTGATGCAACGCATTGAGCTCAGCCAGTTCAACGTGTTTGTGTGAGCAGCCCGTTACCCTGCGTGTGTCTCCACTGACCAATTGACGTGCATATAGTTCTAGCGCTTTGGCTCTCCAGATTCCTCCTCAGGTCATGAAACCACTTAGTTCTTGCATGTCGACCAATTGCGGGAATAGTACCGACGTGTTTGTACCATTTCCTCGTCGCGAGATACCGCTACCAGCCCACAACGATTGTGTCCTGAATACTTTGGCACAAATGGGGGATATAGTTTGGGACATTTCGACATTTATCGGCGGTGAAGAACGAACATTCACGCAGGCTGACTTGGCCGATGCAGTGGAAAAATGGCATGCACGTCTTGCTCAATGCTGGGAAACGCGATCTAGATGTATTGACAGTGAGAGAAATCCTGTGCCGGGTGTCTTGACAGTGTAGTGAGTTTTTTTTTTTTTTTTTTTTTTTTCTTTAGCTAAACCACGGGTTCCGCTGAATTAACCGAATCGCTTGCGGCGTAGCATGTATTACCATACTATCATCGTTACCATGTACGCCTTTCTCAAACCCGTACCACCAAACGCCGATGATCGTCTTTTGGAATGGGCAGAGCGGGCGCGGCAAATTTGTTTGTCTTCTGCTCACAAAGTTGCCCAACTCATAGAAACTCAGCAGCTACACTGGGGTCCAGATCCCGCTCCCGTTGCTAACGCGCACTTTATCAACACATCGCTGTATATTTTGATGGAGGACCTAGCGGCTGGCGACAGTCATCAAGCATTCATGAGTTTATGCCGAGCTCACGTTCATTATGCCAAACGGTGGCCGCTACACCGAGGTACGGTCCGGATGGTGCAGTTGACCGCACAACGTATGAAAAATCCGCTGCCACATGACGTGGTGGCTCATTTCCGGGACTTCGAGGAGCGATATTGGAGGCCTGATAGCGGTCGGCGATTCAGCAGTCGCTATCCTAATTTTGCCATCGCGATTCGGCAGGGGG
Source organism: Talaromyces sp. F31 (assembly GCA_037356135.1). Taxonomy (NCBI): domain Eukaryota; kingdom Fungi; phylum Ascomycota; class Eurotiomycetes; order Eurotiales; family Trichocomaceae; genus Talaromyces; species Talaromyces sp. F31. Next base: position 1,010,649 of record JAYXSF010000044.1, on the reverse strand, counting down.
TGGATTATCTTGCGGATGATCTGGAGCTGGATGCGTTTCTGGAGAAATGGGTGAATCTGGACGACCCGACATGATATGCTGACGAGTAATTAGCATTTAGCATTTAGCAGCTAGCAGTTTGCACTTTCCATGCAGTGTTCGTGCATCGACGGCGTCGGGACCTTGTCGTTATATCTAACATGACTGAGCAGTGATGAGAGAAGAGGAGTTCTATTGTGTAGTCGACGAAGCACGTACAGTAGTCCCACGAAATATGTGTTGGCCACCCCTATAGCTAACAACTTGCAAAAGCTCATTGCCTGCCTAACACATAGAATAAATTAATTTACTAGAAAAAACTTTTAAAAGCTCCAATTTGGTTTATATTTGTAAAGATTTCTATATCATATAATGTTTCCATCGAAGTACTTTGTTGTCATCTCAATAATGGAGGCGTGATGATTTAAGATACACATATTTCCATCCCACTGGAGCAGGTGGGAGTAAGCGACGCTCCAGTCATGTGTTGCTCTTTCCTCGTCTCCCTAGTCTGCTCTCTTCTCTATAATTGCACTTTCTTAATATCCTCTGATCTACATTCATCAACACCCAACACTTCCAGCGAGACTGGATAACCCACCACTGCTTCCATGTGCCGCTAGCGCCTTATTATCGAGGTACCGGTATAAATCAGACAGAGCTCAAAAATCACTCCAATCTCTCCTTGCTCCACCGATCCATTTTTGTGCAAGCCACACATCGAAGCTCGATCCGATCCACACGAACTTTTCGGTTGCTATTCGCCGACAACTTGGCCAAGGCTTTCTTGGGCGTCCAAGTCGAAAGTGAGTGATTAATTCCACTTTTGAACCCCTTCTTCATCGATGTTTGTTTACGGGCGGGCGGGTCGAATCGAAAGCTTTGCGCCGACAGCAAAATCATCACCACCACTGCCACCACCGCGCGATATCCAGCCTGTCACTAACACGACAGTCGCATAGGAAACATCTTCCACGAGCCTCCTCCGTCCAATGACCAAGCGAATAATCCCCGCAAACACGCAGGATCTCCAGTCGAACGCAGACTAAGGCCAACTAGTGCGGGGTAACGTAAGCTGTCAGATCTCGATCTGCTTTTGTCTCAGGAGTCCGATACGGTTCAGGTCAGGTGTTGGTGCGCTTAACTCTGCCTATCGCCTTATTTGGAGTTTCCACAACCCGTCGCTCAGCTAGACGTCGTCACGTCAGCATCTACCTGTTTGCAGGTCCGCCGGTGTTCGATCGCAGCCGCAACCCGACCGCAACGTAACTAGACCACCAGCCACAACGTCAACCACAACGTCAACAAGGGCGGTTACGCAGGGGAAGGGGCGTCGAAGATGTTGCAGGTGCACACTGATCCAATACACACTCAAACCATCTCTGCGGGCAAGCATGCCTACTCGCTGTTAACGAGAGTGTCTATCCGCTGGCCGCCGGAGGACGCCTACGAGAATACCGAGACGACCGTCATCAGTGTCAACAACTTCTTTGTGGATTTACGTGTCGAGAAGCAAACACGAAGGCTGGACTGGGCGATCGCAGGTGTGCGCCTCGTGGATCAAAATGACTCAAGTGTGTTCTCCTCGCTTTGCTCTGAGACAATAACCAAAACAAAACATGGTACCGACGATTGACTAACGTTGAGAAGGACGAGTAACATTTCTACACACTATCAACTCGCGTAATACATTCCAACACATTGATACCGGCTTATTCGAAAGACTGCCAAATGGCGACGAGAGGGAAACGGGTACCATGATACGACCGGGCGACCCTCAAGGTGCGTTTCCGCGCCAGTACGAAGAGGTCTGGCGACAAAGAAAGCCCGGCAATGTGCCTGGACAGAACATAGCATGGGTTCTTGAAGGTGCCGGGTCTCGGGTATCGCTCACACAGAATTCCGACGGCATAGGGTCGGAAGAGAGCAAGGAGGTCGAGACTTTTCTTGCTCGCTTGGGCAGTGTATACATTGCTATCCGCCAGCCTACTCGCATTGTGCAAACACCACAAGCCAACGGAAGTTTTTCATTTCAGAAATTCGGCGACGTTGAAGGGGTCAGTGTGCGCCATGAGGAGTATGCAGGAGGCAAAAAGGGATGGGTCGAGAAATTCGTGACAGGCCCTGAAGGCCGGGACTTGCCAACGATGCAGAAGAACAAGAGCGACTTTATTCCAGCCCAGGAGGGCAAGGGGAACTGGAGGAAACCGTCACAGAAGGTGATGATTCGTGGAGAAGAATACGTCGTGCGGGGTTTTGCGGAAGTCTCTTGATGCTTGATGTATACGCGTGGGTGTTTATTTGGTCGGCTGCGCGTCGGCAAACTATGACTTCTTTTTCTTATTTTGATCCTTTTGATACCATCTTGCTTTCTTACTGTTCATCGCGTGTTTCGAATGGATGTGCTTGAAGCACGTCCATACACTTTCGGTTGATGTCCCTACTACTTGCCTCGTACGCGGCCAGTGCATACATTTCATTGCTGTCTACGATGTATATTGCGCCATGCGATTTGCTTCAGATGTTTTCATTCGACCCAACCGCTTCCCAAGTTGGTCAGCGGCATGACTTTGGCGTTTGGCTATGCTATGTGTCTCTTGAATGCTCAAAATGATAGAATTCCTTTGTTCGTCTACAATCGCTTACTACGAAACTTGCTACGTAGGTCCACAATCTGTAGGTTTGCCATCTCAACGAAGGCCCAACTGAATGAACAATCAAAATAAGTTGATGTAGTCACGCAGAATAAGTGAAATAAATAAAATAAATGTCTGTACAGACGACCGAGTCAACAGATGGCGCTAACCGAACGCGGCCCCTGTGTGTTCTGCTGTGTCACGATGAACGCAGCCAAAAGATGCTTCCGTCGACAACCCAATTCGCCCGCTCATGCCTGAGAGTTCGCGTCCAGCCAAGGGGTCGCCGGCCACGTTACATGGCATCTGCTCCAGCAATGAAAGAACGATCGAATCGCGAATCCGACGGGCGAAATCACGCCATACGTCGTCCCCTCTTGGTGCGCGTTCGTTCATTTGCTTCTTTTGTTGTCTCTCGCTAGACCATCCCCGTTCGAGACAGCTTGGAATACGATCGCTGACGAGATCGACCATTCTATTCTATCCTAGTGTCGCTACTGTCGCTACTGTTGCTACTGCCATGGAACGGTGTTGCTGGAGCGTGATTTTGGTCAAGGTTTGAATCCTGCGAGGTTTACTGCAGGCAAAACGGACTTTCTTTTCTTTTTCGTGCTCCTTGCTGTGCGGGTTTAAATACTGGGAGTCGCTCGCAACATTTCTGTCCAGAGAGATTCTCGTCAATCCGTTCTGGGCAGTATAGTCTTGATTGATTACATCTCCTCCAATTGTGCGGCATCATGGGCCACGACGCAACCTCCAAGGATACAGGCAGCACTGCCGCGCCTGTGCCCGCAATCAGCGATGAAGTCGACATTCAACAAGGCGACAAAAGCGCCCTCCCAGCGGGAACATTTGACCCTGTCTATGAGGCCAAAGCTCGCGAACTCAACAAGGCTATTCAAGCCATTGGCATGGGCAGGTATCAATGGCAGCTATTTGTCGTCATTGGTTTCGGCTGGGCGAGCGACAATCTCTGGCCAATTGTTACGTCCTTGATTCTTACGGCCGTTGGGAATGAATTCAAGCCGCCCTATGATGCTTACCTTTCTCTGTCGCAGAATATCGGGTTACTAATCGGGGCGATTTTCTGGGGTTTCGGGTGCGATTTGTTCGGTAGAAAGTGGGCGTTCAATTTGACGATTGGTATCACCGGGGTATTCGGTCTAATCGCTGCGGGTTCCCCCAATTTTGCAGCGATCTGTGTCTTTGCGGCGTTGTGGTCGGTGGGTGTGGGTGGAAATTTGCCAGTTGACTCGGCCATCTTTCTCGAATTTCTGCCGGCGTCGCATCAGTACTTGCTGACCGTGCTGTCGGTCGACTGGGCATTTGCGCAACTCGTGGCATCGCTGGTAGCATGGCCGTTGTTGGGCAATTATACCTGCCAACAAACTGACAAGCACTGCACGCGCAGTAAGAATATGGGCTGGCGGTATTTCATGATCGCGATGGGCGGCTTGTCGATGATCATGTTTATCATTCGCTTTGCGCTTTTTACAATCTACGAATCGCCGAAATATCTCATGTCGCGCGGGAAGGATGCAGAGGCGGTAGCTGTCGTGCATGAAGTTGCGCGCCGAAACGGGAGGACGTCTAATTTGACTCTTGAAGATCTGACGCAGTACGATTCACTTGCTGATGGACGAGAGGATGGCGTCAGAGCGCAGCAGACATCTGCCGTGGCAGCGTTGGAGCGGAACCTCGAAAAAGTCAGCTTTACGCATGTGCGGTCGTTGTTCTCAACGGTGCGGCTAGGGATTTCTACGTCGATGATAACGGCGATTTGGGCATTCATCGGGCTAGGGTATCCATTATACAATGCGTAAGTCCCTACATTTTCTCTTTACGACGGTGATATACTAAGTTCCGCAGCTTCCTACCCTACATCCAAGCCACCCGAGGCGCCGACTTTGGCGATGGATCAACCTACATCACCTACCGTAATGAAGTCATCATCTCTGTCCTGGGTATACCAGGCTGTATCCTAGGCGGCTTTCTCGTCGAACTGCCCCGGTTCGGCCGCAAGGGCGCCCTAGCCCTGTCAACAACCCTCACTGGGGTATTCCTGTATGCATCCACGACAGCAACAACTTCCAACGCCCTGCTAGGCTGGAACTGCGCCTACAACTTCGTGAGCAACATCATGTACGCCGTGTTATACGCCTATACACCGGAAGTGTTCCCGACAAAAGATCGCGGCACGGGAAACGCGATTGCAGCGTCAGCGAATCGTATTTTCGGGGTGATGTCGCCGATTATTGCGATGTTCGCGAATCTGAATAGCGCGGCGCCGGTGTACGTCAGTGGAGCGCTGTTTATTGCAGCGGGATTGTTGGCGTTGGCATTGCCGTTCGAGTCGAGGGGGAGGGCCAGTTTGTAATTCTCTCAGCCGTGATGACTGCATCTGTCGAGTAATACGTTGCTTAATTTTTAACATCCTAATCATAATCTGGAGAGAATCTCAAGAGAGCACGTGCACACAGGCCCTGAGCTTACCTCGGCATGTTCGTTAGTCGTGCAGATCGCGCCACTAGCGCTAGAATCTCCCTAATTATGATCCTTCTCACAAGGTCACAATTCTGACGATGACGATTGTCGATTGAGACCCTCTATCGGCAGCTGCCTAGGGATAATCGGCATGGATGCCACCCACATCGCAACAACAAACACAACATCCAGGAACGAATGCGCCAACACACATCATCAAAATGAACGATTGAAGGAAGCATCAAGTCTGTCGAGCTAAGAATTTGTCTCCCCCATGTCCCCGCAGATCACAAACATCGCGTATTACGTTATTCATCTGGCTCCAGCTGATATTAACTCGGAACTTTATGTCCCATGTGAGTGCGGGGAGAATCACCCTTCCCCCGTTTACGTATGTATCGTTTCAGGCCAGACACACAAATGTGTGATGTTATTCCGAGTATTCGTCTGCCTAAAAAATAGTTCAAAGCCATTCTGCTATCCAATGAAAATATAGTCTAGCCTATGGTCTAGCAAATTGTTGGGACAAAGTCGCCAGAGCCGCGGCGAACTGTTTACTCACATGTCTTGGGATCGGCGGTCCGCCACATCATTAGGGCTAGTGCTAAGAAATCTACTACGTAGTTTATGGAAATCGAACTAAAGATGCGAAAATGATATAAGATGGGGGTTTCCCCATGTTTGATCTCGTACTAACATAGCGTTGGTCATAAAAATATTAGACGGTAATCCCCCAGCCAATCTATTACTCTCATTGCTTATCACACATACCCATACATCTGGTAGATATTACGGCCAGAAGAAATAAAAAATGTCGGCGCCAAACCCCAAAGACAGCATGAAGTCCACCTGGCGTCGCAACCCCAAAGATTCCTGGACAATATGGCACTGGTTCTACGAAGTGTTGGGCATTCACCCAACCACCCTGGACAAAACCGTGCCCATCCATTCAAAGGAAGAACCTATTCCACATCTACCAGAATGGAAAGAACATCGTTGGATTCTTTCGCATGCCATTATTCCGTTGGTCTTGCATCAGACATATGTCGCGTACACGGGCCAGAATCTGAGTAGTGTTGCGGCGTTTTTCTTGTATGCGGTTGCCTTCAAGTCGATTGCGATTAATCAGTTGCATATGATGAGAGGACTGGGGCACAAGTATGGATTTTTCGATGGCGATAAGCATGCTAGAGACGATGTGCCGGATATCGGCGTGGGCAAGGTTGTGCGTTCGTTGATGTCGACGTCGACCTTTAGGCCGATGTTTACGGTGATGCTGGCGTACAACAGCGCTGCGACGCCGCTGGCAGAACTCAGAGCGAACTGGGCGTGGTGTGTGGTGGAAGTCAGTCTCTATGGGGTCATACTCGATTTCTGGTTTTATTGGTATCATCGTCTGATGCATGATGTGGATGCGTTGTGGAAGTATCATCGCACGCATCATCTGACCAAACACCCCAACCCGCTGTTGACGCTCTACGCGGATATTGAGCAGGAGTTTTGGGATATTGCCGGTGTGCCGTTGTTGACGTACGGGTCAATGAAGTTGATGGGCATGCCGATGGGGTTTTATGAGTGGTGGTTGTGCCATCAGTACATCGTCTTTACGGAGTTGGCCGGCCATTCTGGCCTGAGGATTCATGCTACCCCGGCCAGTACGCTGACGTGGTTGTTGAAGCTGTTTGATGCGGAGCTGGTTATTGAGGATCATGATTTGCATCATAGAACAGGCTGGAAGAAGAGTCATAACTACGGCAAGCAGACCAGGCTGTGGGATCGGATTTTCGGGACGTGCAGAGAGCGAATTGAGTGTACGGACGAGATGGTGGATTACAGTACGATTGTTGATATGCCGTGGTATTAAATCCACTGTGATATATGTGTTGTGTGTTGTCTGTAAATACTTTTGTTCTACTTAAATATAAACACTTTTGTCTCAACCAAGCGACTAGAAACTCTATCTTAACCACAGCTAGACAGGATAGGAGCAGCGTATCTAATCCGGTTTGTATGTATCTCGACTCCTGGCCAAATCAACACCCCATCCTATGTGGAAAAGACACCGCAACTGGCTGGGGAGACGTGGAATAAGAGCATAGCGAGACAGGAAGACAGGAAGATGTCTGCCAGCGCCATGTAGAGCACGTTCCTTATTGGTGTTCTTTTGTCGTGGATATGTGCACTTGAGGACGACAGGACGAGCAACAATATCCGGAGTCGCCGGCAACCTCCTCTAAGAACTTTAGGTCCGTTTCGACGTAAGCTGCTGTAGAGGCCGCCTAGTCACATACAAGTCTCTCGCAGCAAGGATTGGCACCTTGTCTGAACATAACACTTGTCTCAGCCGACTGCTAAATACTCGATCGTAACCACCCATGAAAATCGTCTCCAGACGAATATGTCGCCAGAGGGTGTAGCGTCAATTCACCCGCTGAATCAGTACTCGCACTATGCACAGACATATCCGGCTGCGACGAATAATCAAGCTCGTTATGCGCCGCCGCCGCAACGCTCGGGGTCTTCAACGACGGACGCTCAATGCCTGACTCGAGATCCTTCGAGACTTCTGACGTCCCTCCACCGCGACTAGCGCGGCCTTTTCGACTTCCCTGACTTGGATCTTCATCTCCATTTCCGCCAGTGAAGCTATGGGACGAATCAAGGCGTCTCATCCAATGCTTTCGTATGCGGTCAAGAGCGGTTTTGAAGTCGTCTAGAATGACAATGTCGCTCAGACATTTGAAGATGAATGATAACTGTCTTGTCAGTATATCACATATAAACATGTATAAGGCGCCGGGATATACCTTCCAGAAGGGCTCCACGCCCGTAGCAAGACCCAGATGTATCACGCCTGTCACACTCAAAATGTCAAAGACAACAAATATAAGAGACGCGCACATTGAGAACAGCATAACGCCGAACCGAGGGCTAAAGCAGATGAGCTCTTTCAAGCTAAAATCGTATTCTTTCTTAATGATAAATAGAAGTGAACAGGACGTAAACAACCACCACGGATCACTGAAGAATTAGCCTTATTCATTTGTATCCGAGGAGCGTCCATACCGAAATAAAGGCTCCCACGGCCTCAACTTTGGAAACATCTCGGTATTACCGATATCGTTGAAAAAACAGAAAATAGCGTACAACTCCACGATCCAATACGGTTGAACCAAAATCACAGTACCGATGTAAAACGCTGACAAGCGACGGGACAAGAATGGCCGGTTCTTTATCCATGCGATGACATTGTGCAGTGACCAGGAGCAAAAAAGTAGCATTGCGGTCGCTGACAAGAGCCAGCCGTAGACTGGGAAGGTGGTGAAGATCCAGGTTCCATGGCCCATGCCGAGGATTAACTCCGGAGATGTCAGCAGGCATGTTACACAAACGATGGTTACAAACTCACCTCCGCCAGAATCAGCTTGTGCAGCAGCACGCCCTTTCGCATGTTGGCTATCGTCAACGCTGCCATGACTACCAACGCACCCACCATCATGCCCTGACCCCAGGCCTCGAGAACCAAGGCCTCAGGTTCAGTGGGCCGATTGTCTGGCCTCGTGATGCTCATTACGTAGAATCACGATATACATCAGAATTTCGCACTAGTACTTAGGTGGTGAATGGGTTGAGATGCATCGTCGACGATTCGACTTCTTAAATGTTCGCGCCGTATTAAAGATCGAGGTGACAGTATGACTCCAGTGCTTGACACTAGCCCCTTCTCTAGATATTCTCAACCATCGTATACTGATTCATCATACCATCGAGCCCACGAACGAATGTGATAAGTGAAGAAATTGAAGAACGAGAAGCGTGACTAAAGACATCGCCATCCGGTAACCTTCATGGCTCCCACGAAGAGAAATGCGGGGGAACCAGCCAAGACATGGACCATTCTTTGACAGATTCTAGAACTACAGACAGTCGAGAAGCCCGAGAAGCCCGAGAGTATGAGCACTGAGCGCTGGGCAATGTGAAGTCTTCCCAAACTCTCAGGAGGATCGGGGAGGCCGATCAGACGCTCTGATTGGCCAGTACGAGATAGATGACGCTGTGGATGTCTCTAGCCGTTTTAAGCATAGTGCGTCTATAAAGGGACTAGCGCATAGCAAACGAGAGCGCTCACGTGCAGATAAGATAAGAGCCGGCTATCCACAAATTTTCTTATCTCGACTTTTCTGGACTGTCAACAAGTGAACACTTCCAAGACTTGTATTTCAGAGAGGAAGTACATAATCCTGATTATAGAAGCTATTGGCAATGGGCAAAGTACAACCCAAAAAGCGCAACAGCTCCTCCGCTGGGTCGCCGTATACAAAAAACCTGCCGAGCGGGTCCCTCAAGAAGAATCCCATCTTCAAATTCAACACTGATATCGGTATATAAGTCCTTTTAATGCTAACATGATATTATGCTAACTCATACAGGTCAACACATATTGAAGAATCCCGGCATTGCTGACGCCATTGTCGACAAGGCGAATATTAAAGAACATGAAGTCGTTGCAGATATGTACCCCACGCCTATGGAGATGCTGCTGGGAACTGACCGAGAGTACAGGTCGGTCCTGGAACGGGTGTTTTGACACGGCGTATCCTTGCCAAGGCCAAGTCATGTACTGCGATCGAGTTGGATCCGCGTATGGCTGCTGAACTCACGAAGATGGTTCAGGGGACGCCGATGCAAAAGAAGCTCAAGATTATTCTTGGAGACTTTATCAAGGGTATGTGCAACGTTTCTGTCGTATAGTTTGGGGGGACTTGGCTGACATATTCTTAAGTCGACCTCAAGGAAATTGGGCATTTTGATGTTTTTATATCAAATACGCCGTATCAGATTTCCTCGCCGCTGGTTTTCAAACTTCTTGCTATGCCGCGTCCGCCGCGCGTCTCAGTGTATGTATCCTTCCTATGATACAAGGAGGAAAAAAGCTAATGATGGTAGATTAATGGTGCAACGAGAATTTGCCCAACGATTGATCGCCAGACCCGGCGATGCCATGTATAGTAAGTAACATCTACTTCACCTCATTACGGGCTAACATGAATCAGGTCGTCTAAGTGTCAACGCACAATTTCACGCAATCTGCAGCCATATACTGAAAGTCGGCAAAAATAACTTTTCGCCACCCCCTCAAGTCGAATCTAGCGTCGTCAAAATCGAACCTCGCCCCGATAGGCCTGACATTTCTTGGGAAGAACTAGACGGCATGCTACGCATCTGCTTTAATCGAAAAAACAAGACTCTACGCTCGAGTTTCTTTGTGAAGCAGGTTCGAGAACTTATTGAGCGGAATTGGGTGACGTGGGCGTCCATGTTTCCGGATCAGGTTAGGAAGGAGGACACAGACTTTTTGCAGGGGATTGGAGGCGCGGAACTATCTGTGCCGGACGTGTCGATGGAGATTGATGGGGAGGAAGATGAGAACAATCAGACTCTTCAGTTGGAGGGCGACGACGAGGATATGATGCAGGATATGCAGGACATGATCTTTGGCACTTCATCCGCCAGCGAAAAGACAACTAAAACCGCACCGAAACTCTCTGGAAAGACGATATCGATCAATGGAATCAGCGTGGACAGAAGTCGACTGGTGCAACTGATTCAAATCAAGATTCAGCGCGCATTAGATAAGTTTGGGTTGTCGGATAAGCGAAGTCAGAAATGTGATGAGACAGCATTTTTACAGCTGCTGCATGGTTTCAATCAAGAGGGAATACGCTTTTCTTAGATTTACTATTTTGTGGGTGGAGTTTGATACCAAAAGTGCATACATCATCTAAGCATGATTATTAGATTTATTATCCGTACTACATGTATTTGATACTTTGAAGAAGCCTAGCAGGGTTGATTGAATCAAAGGGCATTCCAGGGGCTACTTCCTCTGGATGGCCGACCACCACGCTGTGTACTGCCTTGAGTGTCAAAACAAGCATTTCCTTGCTAATGACAATCTTAAATGTTAGTGCCAGCATCTGTGTCAATGTAAAATGAGACACTTAATGGGTGGTTTTATCGAGAACATTGATTAGGGTTTCAAACCTTCCCTCCTCCTTCCCCCTTCCACTCGCCTCCTCGACCACATTCCCACCAACACCATTGACCCCTTGCAGCATCACACTCTTTCAAACACCTTGCGACTACGAGCGCGATATACAAAAATTCAATGACGTCCGTCGGCGCATCACACGTCCAGAACACAGACGGTGCCAGACGAGCTCCTACATACCAGTCCTGCGGACCATCATTCCTCTTTCAGGGCGAACCCTTACAAATTTGCAACAGTCCAAACGCCATGGTATTCATTCCATCGATCATCAATTAGGAAAAACAAGGCGTTGCGCGACAGGAATGCTACAGACTCGAAGGTCGATAAGATGGAGGGTATCCCATTCCTCAGAACCTTCGTTTCTCTTGCGCCCTTCTGCTTCGATGATTTTTGACTATCCGACTGCCGTTCCTTACTACTACGATATTAACTGATATACACTCTTTTACTTGATCGAACTACTCACTTGTGCACGGAAATGGCGCCGATTCAATTTTTATTTACGTCGGCTTTTGTCCTATCGGCTGTAGTCGCAGCGCCGATCAATTCTAACTATGTAGGTGCTGGCAAGGTGGACACGGTGAGTTAATTATTAGGAATTGAAATGGCGATATGGGCTAATTGAGAATAGTCAGCTCCGAGCAAGCACCAGAGCGAGCCCATGCGCGTTGCGGGGATGGGTATCGATACTGAGGCCATGAAGTCATCCGCTGCTGCCATGGCACTTCAGTCCGCTCCAAGTACCAGCAGTGGGCATCAGGGTGATGGCGTTTTTGGCATTTTGAACAAGTTGCCAATCAAGCGAGAGGAAGAGGAAGTCGCACCCCGCCAGATGAGTGAGGTTACTGAGTTCCTGACCAGCATCAACTCGATTGCCAAGCGGGACAGAGAAGTTGAGGAGCGCCAGTTGGGGTTAATCAAGAGTGTGCCCGAGGCTGTTGGTCAGGCTGCGCAGGTGGAGAAGCTTGTTGCGAGTCTGCCGATCAAGCGTGATGGAAATGGGATTTTGGGTGGTCTAGGTGGACTCGGTGGCGTACTTGGGGGGTCTGTGAAGCGTGACGTCGAGGAAGCAGAGAAGCATGATGAGACCTACACTGGAAAAGCACTCAAGGGGTTTCAGGGATGGATTCACCATGGTACAAAGGATGAGCACGAGACGCCGGAGATACCTGGAATCCCTTCGACAGCAGGTCTCGGTGATATTGCCAAGCGAACCGATCCTGTGGGCAGTCTTCTCAACGGCCTCCTTGCAAAGCGCGATACTGAGGGAACTGAGACTGAGAACCACAAAGAGACTTACACTGAGAAAGCGCTCAAAGGGTTTCAGGGATGGATTCACCATGGCACCAAGGGCAACAAGAAGGCAACCCCAGAGATCCCATCAGCAGCAGACTCACTTGGCCTCAGCAATATCGCCAAGCGAACCGATCCTGTGGGCAGTCTTCTCAACGGTCTCCTTGCTAAGCGCGATACTGAGGGAGCCGAGACGGAGACCCATAAAGAGACTTACACCGAGAAAGCACTCAAAGGGTTTCAAGGATGGATTCACCATGGCACCAAGGGCGACAAGGAGGCAACTCCTGAAAAACCATCAACAACAGACTCACTTGGTCTCACCAACATCGCAAAACGTAATGGCCTCGACTCTGTCGACGCACTCATCAAAGGCCTCACGAATGGTGGGCAACTGAACAATGGGCTCAACATCCGCCAACTCAACGTCCTCTCGTCATTGGCAACTGGTGCACTGAGCAATGCCGGTTCAGCAGCTGGTAAGCTTGGAAAGATCGCTACCGGTAAGCATCGTCGTGGGAATGGCGATGCAGGTTCAATTACTTCTGCCGCTACAGCTGGGATGAATGTAGGCAATCACCACAAGGTCGGCAACGATGATGACGAGACCGCCGATGTGGATGAAGTTGCCGCAGATGTTGCTGAGGGAGAGCAGACTTTGCATGACGCCACTTCATCCCAAGGTCCTGCTGGTGGACATTTGAATAAGCGTCAGGTTCCTCCTATTGCTGGTTCGGATGCGTTGAGTGTCGTCAAGGGACTGGTTGCGAATCCAAAGACGGTGTTGACACCGGTCACGAAGGGCATCCTGGTTGGAGGGACTGCGTTGGGTGATATGGCGCCCCACTAGTGTCGTCTGCCTCCCTAGATGATCTAAACAGCATGGTCGCACTTGCGAGACAGTGATGCCTCGAACTTTGGCCTCCTGCACTGCAATTATAGTTCCCTAAAGACTTTGATAACTGGTCAAAGCAAACTCGAATTTCATTTTGTTTCATCAATCTGCACTGCAGTTTTAGTTTTCAAGAGCATTTGTTTGCTGGGGGTGGGTTGATTTCACACTCCCAAAATGGAAAAAAATGAAATTGCACTGCAATCTTAGCTCCCCAGAGGAGTTGACGTGGCTTAGTCAAATCTTCAAAACACTGCGTCTCTTCACGTCGCCCTTATTATCTTGATTGTTTTCTCCGTTGATTTCTTTAAGGGTACCTTTTCTGGATTCTCAATTTGATACATATTTCGCAAAGTTTTTGAATTTGATGAACCATTGTTCCAACATGCTGGGTATGATATTTATAGGTCCATTGCGATAAATCAGTCATTATAGACTGCTAGTCAGTGACTTGAGTCCAAGACGTAGTCACTGTATCCACGTAGAGCATAAAAAGAAATGAAGGGCAAAACGCCGCAGCCAATGGAATTCGTAAACGTGACATTATCGGAAGAATAAAGCCTGCGGCCAGAGTGATAGGGGAGGATTAAAAGGTATAAACGGGGTAATAGGAGGGTATCATAGATGAAATGTTTTCAAGAAAGAGAAGTCGAAGTCAAGCTATTAGTCATCAAAATCCATGTCGTCAACTTCCACGCGGGAACCCAGCGCTTCGCGGCCCTCACGGATGAGAGCCTTAAGCTGGTCATTCATTTTTTGGATGCTGGCGTCCTCTTCGCGTTCTCGACGGCGAACCTGGGCTGCGAATCGCAGCGCCTCCCTGGATGCGGGACTTCCAGGCAGAGATGCGCGAGTAGGGCTGAGAGGTTGCTTGAGGGGAGTTGATGGACGGCCGGTTGGTGATAGCGGGGTGACGGCTGCAGGCTGGATGGGGTTCAAGGAAGGTCGTCTGGTCATAGGTCGGAGAGGATTCACGAGCGATCGTCGTGATTGTGGACGATGAGCTGTGCTTCGTCGCGGGACTTTGCGCGAGAATTGTGTAGGGCTAGGGCTTCGTGCAGATAAAAACTTCAGCGATGGTGAATCTTGGACAAAGACCCAGGGTTCCTTGTCACGTAAATGTTCTGCTTCTTCATCGGGATATTGTCCTGGAATCGGGGTTAAACCCCCACCAGAAGAGAATGGATCTTGTTGAGGACCTGGTTGCGAATTACTCGCTTCTTTTGAAGCAGGTGTTGCAACTTGATAGCTATTACCACCGCCGGCAGAAAATCCACGGAACGCGATCGTTGAGCAAAAGTCCCAAACTTTCCCTACAACGGTGAATACAGCTCGACCCCAGCCCGGTGTCGCTGGAGATGGCGCTGGTAACTGTTGTGTAGCCATTGCCGTAGCCTCGCTGTGGCTCCGCTTGCGACTGCCCACGTCTTTGTTGCCGACGGTAAGCGCTGGTTGCTGACCTGTGAGGAGAGAATTATAACGATATCGGTTTGGTCGGTAGTCTTGTTCCTCTGCTAGTTTTTCTGTCGTGTCCTTCAAATCCAGCTGTCTATAATCTTCGCCTCCATTGGCAAGAATATAATCTGTGTTGATCAGAGGTAACGGTGATGGACCCTCGAGTTCGCCCGATGACATAGGATCCCAAGCTAGAGTGCGCACATCTGGGGCTTCACGGCGCATACGCTTCCGGGTCGTTTCGGTCTCGGGTGTGTGGTAGACCGACGTGGTGGACGAGGGAGTGTGAGGAGGGCGGAAGAGTTGAGTTCGCATGCGAAAGGGCGTGTCGTAGTCGGGAAATGAGGCCATCGTTTCGGCGCCCTGGCCGGGGCGTACAGTCAATGAGTATTTAGAGCACGGCAAGGTTTGCGTCACGGGACACGGTACATGCACTCATTTAACCCGCAGATATGGGTAAATAGAATGAGCGGCAAATAGATATTTTTATGCAGTAAGAGATAAAGGATGTAGTGTGTGGTCGATAGTATCTACAGAGTGATTATCGCCCAGTTTGAGATGAAAAGAGTCGGAGTTGCGGCCCCAGGTTGTTTACTTTTTGTAACCTTGGCCATCTACAGCCAATCAGCAATGATTATTGTAGCTATTGCGGGGCTGTCCCCAACAGAGTCACCTGACGCCTCTGACATCCGCCAATCAGCATACACTGATCGTGTGTCTTCGTTTTACTTGAGAGTGCTCGAAGATTGCACAGATCTCATTGCAGACAGACAACTTGTATTGATAGACTCTACTAGACTGCTGATCCCTTACATCTACAGCTTCTGCTGCTTCCAAGTCCGCCCAGCAGACTCCAGCCCGTCCTCACCGTCCACCAAAACGCACCATCCCTCACTGCCTGCGCCGCCGCGCCCACCGATCACAGCAGGGAAATTGTCTCGCGCATATTCCAGCACTTCGTCGTTATATGTACCCGGCTGAAACCATACCGCCGGTATGCCGACTTCGTGGGCCTGCTTCAACAGCTGTAGCGTCACTGGAGGTGGTGTGACGAACGACAACGATGTCTCGGTGGGTGAGTTGAGATCTTTCGGGTTCGATGTGACGGGGTATTCTTGCGAGGGCAATCTAATACTTGCTTCGCGGGGGTGAATGGGTGTCACCGGCAGCGAGTGCTGGTGATACCATGCAAAGACTATTGCAATCAGCAAGATACTAATATGAGCAGCTGCATGAGAACATACTCTTATAGCCAAACCTGCTAGGGTCGTTGTTTGCGCCCGCCACCGCGAATTGAGGCGACTGGAAGAAGCGCGTAACTGCAGCCTCGGTCATTTTCTGAGATGCGTACCTTGCGTGGGAAGGTAATCGGTGTGAAGTAGAGAGGAGTCTCGATTGTTTAATCAAATGCACATACATAAGTTACAGAAGATGTTGAAAGTTTAGTGCGGGGCGGAAATCTCTTGTCGGGATGATGAAATATATATCCAAGGGGGCGCAATGCCATTAGTAATTCTACCTGTACCTAGGTACGTCTCCCACACATGATGCCAATGATAAAGCGGATATCTATGCGGAATATTAATAGAACGCGCCAGAGAGTAGATTACACCATTCTGCGGTGCTTGTAGATTAAAGTTTAGAAGAAAAAGATGTGTATACTTAACCCTAACCCATAATATGGTGGCTTTTTCCACCACATTATCCACATTATATTGATATCAAACTGCCATGTGACTGACAGTCACAGCTTATTCTTGCATTTACTTGAACTCATAATCTCAAAAGAAGTTATCTCATATTTTATTCCAAATGCAGTTGTTGATCAAGCGCGCGACGACTTGCAAAGCAGTCTAGATCGGCGCTCTTATCTTATCGGCAGCTGCCACTCCGGATTCTTCAAAAGTGACGACACACCATTCCTCATCCCTTCACATCCCATCCTGCCTCAATCGCAGACAATAAGAGCTCGGTGTATTCGATACGCCGAGTTTCTGCGCACGAAATCAATGCCCCCTTTCATACCGACGAAACGCTCCCTATCTCCCCCAAACCAAAACTTGCCACCACCTGCTAAACGGCCCGCAACCAAGAAACAGATCGCCGAGCTCCTAGAGGGCTCCGATTCATCGCTCAGCGATGTATCGAGCGAGGAAAAATGGCTTGATGTGACGCATCCGATAAAATCAAAAGGGAAGGAAGACAATACAGATCACGATGACCATGATGACGAGAGCGTGGATTGGGAGGACGCTATGGACACAACTACACCTAGCGGCTATGCGTCTCATGCTACGCCAGCTCAAGGGGATGCAATTCAGGATCTGGAGTTGACCTTGGATCCCACAGTGAACGTCCCGGATACCAGTCTACTAGATACGAAGAAAGGGCCGTCCCAGATTGAGCGTGCGATTCGACTAAGTACTCACAAGGCACATGTGCAGTGCTTGCTCTTCCACAATGCGATTCGGAATGCGTGGCTGAATGATAAAAAAATACATGACATACTACGAGGACAGCTACCTGAAGGAATCCAGAAAGAAATTAAAAGATGGCGAGTCGCATCCGCATTGGATCCCCCTCCACCCTCACCACAACAAAAGAAGGCCGATACGAAGGGCGGTAAAAAGAAAGGATCAAAGAAGAAGGAAAATTCGAAAACCCGTAATTGGGGCGAAGAAGCAAAGCGATTAGAGCCTGATCAGCCAGACATGAGTCACGGTGATCCTATCCTACAGCTATTGCGGATTTTAGCAGCATATTGGAAAAAGAATTTCAGGATCACAGCGCCTGGACTTCGGAAACATGGATATCGATCTGCCATGAAGCTGGAAGCTATAGTGTCTTCCTTCAAGAAAGAAGAGCACAATCCAAATGTACATGGCGAGCGCATAGCTGATCGACATGAATTCCGTATCGCTGCAGAAAAGCGACAAGGGTCGCGTGACGTCGGTGCTCAACTGTTTACAGCGCTTCTTCGATCATTAGACATCGAGGCGCGCTTGGTCTCGAATCTGCAGCCTCTCGGATTCGGATGGACCAAAGCCGAAGTTGATACTTCTGAGCCCGCACAGCCAGAATCAGGCGCTAAGCAGACCGAGGCTGAGAGCAGTGATCAAGATTTCGAATCGGACGAAGAAGACTTCATTCAAAAGTCTCCCAAAAAAATTCAATTTGATCGCGATCTACCGTTTCCTGTCTACTGGACCGAAGTGGTTTCACCCATCACTCATGAAGTCATACCAGTTGATCCTCTGGTTTTGAGCAATCCTGTCGCTGCTAATCCTGAAATGGTGGCTGCCTTTGAACCTCGAGGAGGTCGAGCCGACAAAGCGAAACAAGTGATTGCTTATGTGATTGCGCATTCTTCAGATGGTACCGCTAAGGATGTGACTACGCGCTATCTACGACGGCAAACATGGCCAGGAAAGACAAAGGGGTATCGGTTGCCAATGGAAAAGATGACCATCAAAATGTCCAGACGAGGTCCTACCTATACAATTGACTACAATTGGTTCCGAGAGACGATGAAAGGATACGTGCGCTCTGAAAAACAACGTACGGCTGTTGATGATGTTGAAGATGCAAAGGATCTCGTTGCCAACCAGCCCGAAAAGAAAACCGTCAAGAAAGAAACAGATACCTTGCAGAGTTTGAAAGCTTCAACGGAGTTTGTTCTGGAGCGATTTCTTCGCAGGGAAGAGGCGCTACGACCTGGGGCTAAAATTGTACGAAAATTCGTTAGCGGCAAAGGCGACAAGGCTAAAGAAGAGAACGTCTATCGCCGCGCGGATGTTTTGCGATGTCTTTCTGCTGAGAGCTGGCACAAGGAAGGACGGCGGCCGAAAATGGGAGAGGCGCCGTTGAAGCGCGTTCCCATACGAGCAGTAACTCTCATGCGAAAAAGAGAGGTGGAAGAGCTCGCGCGACAGACCGGGCAAAAACCTCTCCAGGGGCTTTACGCTAGCTATCAGACAGAATTCATCATCCCACCTCCCATCGAGAACGGGGTGATCCCCAAAAATGAATATGGAAATATCGACTGCTTCGTTCCTACTATGGTACCCCGCGGAGCCACGCATATTCCCCACAGCGGCACCGTACGTATCTGCAAAAAGCTGGGCATCGACTACGCAGAAGCCGTGACTGGGTTCGAATTTGGGAGCAAAATGGCCGTCCCCGTTATCGAAGGGGTGGTCGTCGCAGAGGAGAATGCGGAAATGGTTCGTGACGCGTGGCGGGCGGATCAGGAGATTCGTCGCGAGAAAGAGAGGCTTGCGCATGAGAAGCGCATTTTGCAGACGTGGAGGAAATTTGTAATGGGATTGAGGATTATGGAGCGTGTGAGGGCAGAGTATGGTGATGAAGGTGATGCGGAGCTGGATAATCCGTTTCAGCGACGGGGGAAGAATCAGGTTGCAGAGACCCCGAAGGGGACCGATCATGTAGGACACGAGCATAGTCACGAAGATCATCATGAGGAGGCAGATGGTGATCTCGGTGGAGGGTTTCTCTTGCCAGGTCAAGATGATGCAGATGCAGATCTTGGTGGAGGTTTCCTCTTACCCGGTCACGACGGTGATACGAATGATTTTGTCGTCGAGCATGGTGATGACGTTCATCGGCAAGCCATGAAGGAATCCATTGACCTTGATGGGGATGGGGAGTCGGACCTCGATGAGTCTGCAGGTGACGTTGAGATGTCTTCTCCTAGCGAAGAGGAAGAGGAAGAGGAATATAAATCACCACCTCGAAGCTCAAATCGGCGACGGAGGCGAGGCGGTTGATTATTCTCTGTATAAACTAGGACATTTGTATTGTAAGATAGTATTTGACCGTTCAGGGAATCCAATGTGTAAAGCAACTACGTGAAGAGACACACACAGCTGAGTCTTAATTCATGATTCGTTAGTCATATGATACAATCATCTCCTTTTACTTGCAAGCGGCGACCCAACAAGCGCTAGATCAAGGACACTCTCATTATCTTCGACGTAATCATCTGCGTCAGCACTAGCACTGTTATCCTCATCATCGAATCCGACATGAACAGCAGGTGACATCAAAGGACTATGCGCAACGCGTGGGCGACTTTTGAAAATACTAGCGTACTCTGCTTCTTCTGTGAAAAGGTCGTCTCGTGGTGTGGAGGCACCTGAGCGTGAGGGCTCGGATTGCTCTATTGGCGGGGTGGCGAATTGATTGATGGGAAAATGCTGTGATTCGCGTCGCGCGGCTAGGGATTGGCGAGGAGGGCGTGAAGTTGGTGGTGGTGGGAGGAGAGACATGGAGTGTCGGGTTCGTTCTAGTAATGAGCGAGGCTCAAAGCGTGGGAGTGGTGCATCAGAATCTGGGTCCGGGTCAGGGGTTCTCTCGAACTGTTTAATAATAGGAGGATTGGCACCATGTTCTTCTTTGATAGAAGAATCGTGCTCGCTACCCTGGTGATACAACGATTGTGACACGACATCTTCGAAAGTGGAATTGAAAGCGGGACGTTGCTCGTCTTCAAAATCGGTTACGTGAACGCTGGGAGAAGGAGAAGGCGAGAGTGAGTATCTCTCGGTATCTGGTATAGGTGATAATGTAAAGTTTTGCTTTGGATCCAGCTTTTGAGGCGACTCTACCGTAGTATTAGGAATGCGCGATGAATTCTTCTCTTGGTCTCGTGTACCCTTGACCTCGGACAAAGTGTCTCTCAGGGAGGATATGATTGCTTGATGCTCCTCAAACAGATTCCGTGGTGCCGCTGCTTCTCGTAGTTTTGAAGTGCTCGCCACCGTCAATGCCTGATGGTCTTTGAATGTAATGGTCAGGCTTTTGCCATGCAACTTTGTCGACACCATTCCACTTGCTTTCTCTTGGTGTATGGATCTTCGAAACTCCTTCAAACGTTGTAAGCGGCGACGTTGGTTCGTGAGACAAGAGTCCAAATCCTGTAGCAAGTCCACGTTCGATGAATGACTGGTTGTATGGATAGCCCCTTTTCTGGCGCGGCTCCATGCTTTCTCGAATGGCAACTCGAGAAGAGCATCCCTCTCAGCGGTGGAGCCTCCCGTTAACAGAGTATCAGCAAAATCGCGACCCCCAAGCCAATTAGCTTTGACATCATGCGTTAGTCTTTCGAAATGAGAAGATTCTTCGAACTGTCGGAATTTCTGTTTCGAGCGCACCGACAATGCTTTTTTCTTCTCCTCGAGCAAATTTGAAAGTTGATCATGAGTCTCTCGTATGCGGACTTGCTCTCGTCTCGTAGTGCTCAGGGAAGAATGATGAGCTATTATCAAAGGAATTAATTGCTCCTCCAACTCCGTGTCGACTAAGGTTTTCGTAAACGCTAATCGTAGCCCAGGCTCATGTTGGTTATCGCAAATAACTTTTCGTAGTACGGCCGTTGAAAACAAGGCGAGCACTTCCTCAAATTTCGGCCCTCTGCAGTCGTCCAACATGGTCTTGCGTACCGTGGTCTCTCGTCCCAAATCGCCATTTTTCTTGAGGTCGGATAAGGCTCGAAACAGAGCCGCGCGTAGGTTGACCGATTGCAGTGGCTCTAAAGGTGGGAAGAACGGACGAAGTTTCTGGCCCAGTAGTGAGTATGCGGTAACAGTGGAGCAATCGGGGGTTGACAAACATTCTTCGTCTCGGAGGGATCCCACAGTAGGAACAATTGATACAAGGCCCATTCCACACTTTTGACTCGCTGGGCCTGGGCTTTTTGGCCTCCTGAAAAGAGCTTCCGAGAAAGGCCCGGCCAGTCTGGCTGTTGGTCAAGTTGAAGTATGCGGATATTGTGGAGGAAGATGGTGACTGGCGATGGAGCGGGCCATGATGGAGTTGGTGGACGGGTTGCCTGCATAGGTTGGAGGTCGAATTGAGATATGTACCTGGCTGTTATTCTGTAGTAGCTGCTGTGTCACAACATTGATCAACGAGAACTCTTTAGACAAAGGAAAGAGTTGAGGCGGTCAGATGGCGCGAAGATGGACGTCAACAAAGCTGGAGCCACTCTGATTGGCGTTTGTAGATCCACAGCAAAGAGCTTTGTCTTGAGCAACGACCCATATATAGCTCTGAAGAACTGCACAACATCACACGTATATACTCTGTATGCCGTTCAAAAGCCCGATGCTGTAGATGCCTCTCCATAGCAGAATGTATTGAGGAAGTTCGCTCTTTAAGCATCTGCACAGTGATGTCAACAAAGGAAGGCAGTTTGCAGTGTTTGCACTGCTTTATCGGGCCCCACTGCCTGTCATATTTATCAGTCCTGCCCCTCTGCCTCTTCCACCCAGATCAATTATACTCATTTGCTCCTCTTACTACTTTTACTGCAAATTTACGATCTACGCTCTCTCATCGCATATACATAAGGCGCAAATACGCAGATATTTTTGGATCGTCTCCAATCGCAATGGGTTCTACAGAATCGCAGAAAGGAGATTGGACTCCGGCGACAGGTATTTTCTCCGATTCCATTGACTCTCTGGGTATTTGACTAATTGCAAGGTTGAACAGTTCTCTCAACACTTCGTCACCCCATAGAGGAAAATAGCTCCTCCCCGATACCATTTTTCCACCTCTTGGAGCGTCTCAAGACTACAAAGCGCGAAGGATGGCGCCGCTTCGGCCTTGACCGCGCAGAGTCTATCTCTGATCACATGTATCGTATGGCAATAATCACCATGCTCGCACCACCCTCTCTCTCCTCCAAACTCAACATCCCGCACTGTACAAAAATGGCTTTGGTTCATGACATGGCCGAATCCCTCGTCGGCGACATCACCCCGGTCGACAAATCCGTCACAAAGGCCGAAAAGGCACGCCGCGAAGCCGCTACCATGGATTACATTGAGCAGTCATTATTGAGCGGCGTGCCCGGCGGCGCCATATCGGGTGCTGAGATTCGTCGCATCTTCCAGGAATATGAGGATAGCGAGACGTTGGAATCAAAGTTTGTGCATGACGTGGATAAGATTGAGCTATTGTTGCAAATGGTCGAGTATGAGCGAGAACATGGCAAAGATCTTTCGGAGTTTACTCGTGTTGCCAATCGAATCACACTGCCAGAGGTGAAGGAGTGGGCCGATGCGATTATGAAGGAGCGCAAGCATGTGTCGCAGAACCAGTCTTGATGCTGACTCTCAATACACTCGTTTCCTATTTCCGAGGATTTGGTGTTCTACCTACAGGTTGGGAAGTCCGTTGGATGTAAATAGATTTTGTTCATATTTTTTATTCTGGCTTGTGAGCTCAGGGGCATGGCGCTGGAGGCGTTTGTCACTTGCACAGATGTTACATTGGTTCGGTCTGATAATAAACATTGGCATAGATTTTGTCTTCATTTGATGATCATTGTTACCAAGGCAATGTATGTACTAGCATCCACCTGCGCCGGCTATACCCAAATTAATCATAGACGAACTCGGTCATCCTCCTTCTCCATCTCCGCCGCCAACATAAGCGCTTCCCTCTCCATATCCTCCTTGCTCCTCGGCGTCCTACTCTCATTATCCACAGCTGGAAAATTCGACCTCCTCTTCCTCCCTTCGGTCAACAACGTCCCCGTCGAACTTTCTTGTAGCACATCAGTATTCTTCTGCATCTGTAACTCCTTCTGTATCCTGCTCAAATCACCCTCTTCCCCATCCAACATCTCATAAATCGCATCCGTGCCACCCTTATGATCCAGATCCGCCCTTTTGCGCGGGATGATGTGTGTATGAACATGCGCCACGCTTTGGCCCGCATCTACTCCATCTTGGATTGCGATGTTGAGACTTGTCGCGCCGTATACGCGCTCGATCATACGTCCTACTTTGCGGACTGTGAGGAACAGATCGGTGGTTTCGTCGGCTGTCAGGTCGGAGACGCGAGGGACGATGCGGCGAGGAGAGACGAGGACGTGGCCTGGGATTATGGGTTTGAGGTTGACGAGGGCGAACGTAAGGGGCGTTTGGTAGAAGACCTATTCCCATAAATCCCGCCAATGTGTAAGTTGAGTCAAGGAATCGCAATTGATAGGATGACGGTTGTTTACCTGGGAGGTTACTAGGAAGGGACCAAAGTAGATTGGCCCCTTGGCGAGGTTCGCCATTTTGTGACTCTGCCCTTAAAGGATTGTCAAATGAGGAATTCCTTCTTCGCGTGAGATCCAGAGTCTGAATTAAGTATAACGTTGTGATCAGATGACGTGAGTTGGATGAAAGAAGGTCCATGCTTTGGCCGAAAGTCCAAAGTGGAGAACTCCGGCCGATCTGATAAGATAAGACTCTCGTATCAATCTGGATGAATACCTTCATTCTCTAGCTTAGCTAGATTGACTTCACCCCCAGAAGATTCACGACCGTGGTGCTCTGGGCGAACACTATTTTTCATGGCAACAAGTTCAACTACAGATCAGTAGGTCAGTGCTGCCATGACTTGGATAAGCCTTCGCCTTTTGAGATTCTTTGCCTCTTACGTTATGGACCGCGAATAGTTCTTCAAAGCTCGTAAAACCAGGCTGGGTCATGAGAAAATTAAAACCTTTAGCTTTGAACTTTGCGGTTTTGATGAGCCCTACATTCTCCATTGAAATTTAACAAGATGCTAGCAGAAGCTGGTGCTGCAACCCTTCAGGTGCCTCTTCTCGAAAATAGGAAAATTTGGTTTAGAATGAGACACAATGCATGTATGTTATGATATTGAACTGCATCAACCCAGACCACGCTAAGCTGGCAGGAAACCCAGAAACTGGAGCTGGATCCGACAGTCGTTTGGACGTGGAAGGAATGTTAAAAAGTGACATATTGGTCTCGATATTATGAAACAACAAAGCTTAGACAGAGCTTCCATCATCTCACATGCGTCGGCTATTCACGAAATGAAGCTTGTTGAGGGGTTAGTTCACCCTGTATCTCTGGGACAGATTGCACGAGAGTCTCAGCTATCAATGTTTGTCGATTCAGGTGAGCTATACAGAGATTCAAAATCAACCCAATAGTGCACGTGCGAAGCTCTCCTGCCAAGGGGTTGATATCCCTAGATCCCGTCCAATCATAACAATCTTGCAATGATCCGGTACTTCTGTCTCATCGTCTTGGTTTTCTCTCTTTTCCGAGTCTCTTATCTCATACATTTCTCTCACGGCTTGGATGATTTTAAATGATCCATCAGTCAGAGATAGTATACCCTTGAGACGATGAATTTCAAAACTGGAAGATTGCGTACTGTTATCTGCAACGCCACCGCCAGAATTCTTATCAATACTTTTCCATAAGATCGACCTCAGCCACTCATCTACAAGCGGTAATTGATCAGGTGAAATTCTGGGATGCGTCAATGCAACGGTAGAAATCCTAGGATCAATATGCGCATGTCCCTTTTCTGAGAAATCCATCTTTGATAGTTGATCATAGGCATGTAGATTCAGAACGACGCCTTCTATCTGAGGCGTGCGACTGTGGTCTGTGACATGAATTTTTGCCGCACCATTGATAGATGCAATCCTTTGCCGGGTAGCCTCCAACTCCGCCGGCGTTACCAAGTCGGCTTTGTTGAGAACGATGACATCTGCATGCGAAATTTGTAGATGGGCCATGGTCAACGCTGGTACCGCGCCACAGTGCTCGTCGTGTTCGGCTCCGGCATGAGTTGCTGTTGTCTCTTCCGGGGCGGGCTCATCTAGTAATCGCAGAATGTTTTTTGCGTCTACAAGTGTGACGATACCGTCGAGATAGATTGAGCTTCCTAGGCCGTCATCGACCCAAAATAAAGGGGCGATGTTGCCGGGGTCAGCCAGCCCAGTGGTTTCGAGAAGAATGTAGTCGAATGTGCCGCGGCGGTCCATCAGTGATTCGATTGCTTGGACGCCGGAGTCTCTGCGATGTATTAGCCTCTTGGACACACGCGTTACTTGGTTTCAAGGGGCAGTACTTGACTGAGCAGCAGATACAACCATTACCGACATCAAGCCATTCCGTGACCTCCTGCCCGTTTTGGTTTACGGTTAAGGACTTTTCGATGTCGGTTGCTATGCACAATGAGCCAATGCCACGACGATCGTGTAGAGCGATGACTTACAATCTCCGAATTCTGTACACTAGTTAGCCACATAATGAAGTATTTGAGGTCTCAAGCGCACCATTCATGATAACGGCAATTTTTTTGCCATGCTTCTCGGTCAGGATGTAATTCAATAGAGTCGTCTTGCCCGCTCCCAGGTATCCTAGGCAGGTGTCAGTCAACGTCAAGGAAAGAGCAGATCTTCATGGTCCTGCCTACCTGTAACTAGAGTAATTGGCACCCGACTGGCGAGTTCTATAGTTTCTTTCTCTCGTTCTTCTATTTTTTCTTTGTTGTCGAGAAACTCTGGGAATGCCGTCACCTCTACCAGCTCTGGAGGGGCATCTTCGTCATCCATTTTATCGTCTAGGAATATCGGGAAACAGAATAAATAAACGCAAAAAGTCTACTACTCTCTAGATCCTGAACACGAATTCCTTGATATTCCGATGAGATTTGGCTGAAATTTTTATACGCCTCTCAGGGTCTGACGTAAAGCGAACCGAGGCACCAAGGCATCCGTTTTAAGGCACCCAGGCTACCATCAGGCGCCAAGGCAGCCACAGGCATGGACTTTTATTTGTTCGACGAGCCGCCGAGCGACTGCAAGCACGGCCTAGACGAGCTCAACGACTTTGACTTTAATTACAACCCCAACAGTGACTCTCCAGACAGTCGCTATCCGCTCTTTTACTCTACAATCTCTCAACTGTTCGCGCCGACCTCCCCTATTTTGCGCAAATCCCCCGCGATAATCTCCTTGTCCAGGAAAATGGCTGCGACTGCTGCGGCCGCCGTGTCTCCTTCGAGCTCTCCGCGTCTGCCCAGCCCTCCGCCATTTACAGAAGTGCAGATCGGACCTCAGTCGCCCACGGTTGGAGATAAGGGAGGTGATGGCCAGTTCTTTGCGCCGCTTATAGAGACGGATGATGGGTCAACAAGAAGAATTAGACCAGGTACTAAAGCTGCCGACATGGCTTCAGGACCGCCCCTCGTGCCGTTGTCGCAGGTGAGTTGAGCTGTCTACGATTACACATGTGGTCTGTAACTTACACCATGGACTTCTGTGATTAGCTCGACTCTCCCTTCCAGCTTCAAGAGCACCTCAAAGCTCTTTTCCATAACTATACCATGCCTAACGGATCGTCTACCATCCATCCGATCACACACGAAGTCGCGGTCTCGCTCGCTCATGCTCCCGAAGGTGTCGAACGATCTTTATGGCTGTACGAGTTGTGTCGCTTCTTGACAATGAAAGTAAACAACCTTATCATTGCATTTTTCGCCGAAGACCCTCCTTGTTCGCAACAATCATGCCCCGAAATGCGCGCGTCGGAATGGCAATACCTTTGTGCCGTGCACGATCCACCAAAGTCTTGCTGTGCGATCGACTACTGCTGCCATACTCTCGATTGGGCGACAAATATTTTGACTTCGCCGAAATATTTCCCCAGTCGCCTCACCCTAGGTTCGGAGTCTGGAGGGGGTCCGCAAGCCAGCATGCGGCATTTGACAAACATATTCCGTCGCTTGTACCGTATCTTTGCGCACGCCTGGTTCCAGCATCGAGATGTCTTCCGTCAGGTGGAGAATACAGATGGTTTATATGTCTTCTTCAAGACGGTGTGTGACGTTTACGAGTTGATACCACAGGATAACTACACTGTTCCGGAAGAAGCGGAGCGATTAGCTGCCTCTGACGATACTCCGGAAGAGCCACAGGGCCATTCTATCACGGCAGCAGTCCTGCCGCCTGAAAGTAGCCGCCGGATTTCAGTGCTGCGGAACGATACAGCCATCTCGGCGCCAGCCCTGTCTTTGGACACCCCTGTTGATGCACAGGCTTCCTTAAATATAAGCACGGGTGCTACAACGAGACGACACAAACACAGTCCCTCAACAGGATCGAGCGTATCAACTATAGCAGAAGTGATTGAGGATCACAGTCCAGCTGCCAAGCTAGAACAGTCTTTGCCCAAGGTCGAGGAAAATGCAGAGGATACAAAGAGCACGCCCTCAGAAGAGCCAGAGAATGAGCAAACCGACGCCCTGAAAGCTGAAGGTGGTTCCGAGGAGGAACAGAAGGAATCGGAAGCGGTTGAAGTGACGCCTGAAGAGGCAAGTCAAGGTGAAGAGGGAGCACAACCAACGGAGGCATCAGAGACGGAAGCAGAGGGTGAAAAGCAGGAGCCGGAACCCACGGCTCCATCAGTTACGGAATCTGCTTCTGAAGAACAACAGACTTCCGAACGGGAACCGTCTAATGGAGAGCTCGAGACCAACTTCAAGTTTCCAGCCTCTACAACCGAAGATAAACCTCCTTCTACCGAATCTTCCAAAACTGCAGCTCCCACCGAATCATCCACTACTGTCTCGGTGACTGAAACAACTGAGGAGAAAGACGACTAATTTCTCCAGTCTGTGAACGACTTGACGACTATATTCGATACAACTAATTCTGCATATATGCCCTTGTTTATTCTAATGCCTGTACTGTACTACTAGCATATTTCTTTACGCTTGTTTCTTTCACTTCGTTTCTGCTTCATTCTTTTTGGACTCATCTCTCTCTTTGTATACTTTTGTACGATATATGAGGTTTGATTCTAGTGGTCACTGTTTTTATCACCGTGGGAAAATGGGATGGAACCAGACACGGTTCGTGTTCTTGAAGGATAGTTTTTATGCATTTTCTTGATACTCATTGCCCTTCCAGGCATTCAACATCGCTACTTGTAAGACACCAATCCCCCAAGGGACGCTAGACAGGAACCGCCCCCCACTGCACACCTAGAAGCCCCATGTCTTCCTTTTCTTCATCTCTGTGACCCTCCCTTACCACATCTCTCAACTGATTGGGATCGACCCTGGGATGACACGCCGCCGCAATCGCAAGACTACCACTCCCCGCCACGAGCATAGATCTCAAGCCTCTGCCGGGATAGCGCCACGAGGAAGGTTAACATGAACACTCCAACCAATATAGAGCTCAGAATTGCGACAGGCGTGTTTGCGCAGTTTATTACTGAAAACTCGTGGTATGATGCTTGAACTAGACTAGCTAAGTTACACATTGCATTTGTATAAGTCAAACCCTGGTCGGTATGACCTTGCACGTAAACGGACTAGCCCTGACTACGCCAATTTATTCAAGCAAAAGTTGGATTGATATATGTGTCCATGTAGGGAAGAACTTCGAAGTACATTCAAACACGACCTAGTCAACTTCAAAATTGAGACTGTATCTGACACACAGATCTGTTTATGCCGGATAGTGATCTACCAGGGATAAACACCATCCTTATGAACTAAACACGCAACATCTTTATCCCTCTCCCCAGTGATGATGCTCAATAAAAGCTTCCCCGACTCCTCCGGATCGCCTGCCCTGCCCCAACCAGTCCTCGCTTGCTCGCCCTCTCCCCGGAGGTTGGATACAACAAACCCAGGACTCATAGCAAACACTTTCAATCCCTGATCCCCAAAGTCTCGCGCTTCGAGAACAGCTAGCATATTCAGCGCTGCTTTGCTAACCTGATACGCACCAGGCCTCTTGCTTCCGATTAGGGCTTGTTCTGCTGTTTTCTGCATTGCGTTCCGCAGCAATGTCCTCGCGCCGCTGCTGACAAATACCGAATATGGATTTGTAGATTTCAAAAGCAGAGGGCGGAAAGCAGCTGCTACAACGGCTGGGCCCGTGACGTTCGTCTCCAGTACGAGATGGAACTCGGTGCGGAGGTCGGGTATGTTGAGTCCACCTATTCCGGCATTGTTGACGAGGACGTCTAGGCGGCCATAGGTTTGGGCTATGTGTTCGACGGCCTTGGCGATGGAGTCGTCATCTGTGACGTCTAGTTGGATAGTGGAGAGCGTTCCCCTGACCTCGTCTGAGTAGGAGGATCTGAGGTCCTCGAGTGCGGCGTCCAATTTGGAGAGCGAACGACCAGCCATCACTACATGGTAGGAAGGGGAGGCGCAAGCGAGCACTTTTGAGGAGGCGAGACCAATACCGGAGTTTGCTCCTATAATTGTTACTAACTGAGTGGCATTTGATCTGTTGTGCGGAAGAGGTACATACCGGTGATCAGAATGATTGTTGAAACCATATTCTCTCCTTTTTGAGTTAATTCCTGGATATATTACCGAAAAAGTGAATTATGAAGATGGAAGGGCTTTAAACTTTTATTTCAAGCCTGTTACATTCTCTATATATATGTAGACATATCAAGACTAGCATCATTTTAATATCATAGTGATTTAGGGCTTGCATAGTTTCGAAAAACAGTGCAAGCATGTCCAAAACCCTACATCCATGGATCAACGCGGAATTAAGACTATTCAGACGCCGCAAAAGCCATTATAGTCTCTTAAAGTGACCAAAAACTTTGTTGCAGTCTTCAGACTGGTTTTCGCCGTTAACGCTTTCGTGTAGCTTAAATATTGACACCAATTCCTGTCCCGGACCGGTTCCGGCTATGCTTAGAAAACCATGAATTAGGTATGGTATTTCACAAAACGTGAGGATATAGTTGGACATGTTCAATTTCAGTTCGTTTTTCAGTAAAATCTGAAGTTAGACAGAAATCGAAACCATGAGACGTATACACAGAGTCTCCGGAACCCTCACAAAAAAAACCAGATGCTAGCGTAAATGCCCCGAAATTACTGTAAAATTAATGTTTCTTTATATTAACTGCCCATTGATTGAGCCTATTCTCCTTCCAATCCTGTTTCGAGGCTGATATCGTGCTATACACGGGCTCTGTGGATGCGACTTTTTCGGAATGAGTTGACAACAAACTGATATCCGTAGTAAGTATCCTGAGAAACTCGCCCAATATACTTTCAAGCAACTTCGCAATTTTCGTTTCTGGACCTTGTCACTGCCGTTCCTGGTAGCGATCGCGAGATTTCAAACCTTGTTTCTCGAAGACGGCGCATTTACCTCTCTAGCTTTGAACGGACTCTACTGCGTCAGCTCAACATAGTAGACTTATATAATATTGTAGCTCAAGACCATACTATAAATCAACAGGCTCTTGATGATTAGAGTAGCATACAGGTCATCGAATGGGTCACCAAGCATGTCTAATAATCGTAAGAAATTGGAGGCGCACGACCCGCTCAGCCCTAATGTCGTTACTGGGGCCTAGCCATTGACGACAAATTTACCCAGCTATATCGCTTTCAACATGCCACTTTAAGGATACGCCTGCTGGTATCGGCAGGGCTTGTCAACGAATGTTGTGATCGCATCGATGGATGTATCAGTGATACTACCATGTTCTAGCAACCCCTTTCCTTTTGTTGCTTGAACATTTTCAAGGCGCAATACAGAAACCCTATCAATGTCTTAAATTATGATCTGGATCATTTTGACTGAATGAGAAGTGGGGAGCAGACATTCTATCCATAAAAACTTAGAGCACTCTTTCCAGGTTATGCTTTAAGATAACTACCCAACCAGATATCAATGGACTGATTATGGAGCCTTCTGTTCGTTATACTCGGATTCAACGGTACTATCTAACTACATGCTCAGCACGAGGGCTAAAGGACATGATTGAAGAATGTTTATCTCAATGTTCTATAAATATAGGTATAAATTTGCAGTGCTTTTTGCAGCTCAATGATACAAACATTCATGCTTTTGCATGTCTGGTGGCCAGATCAAGCAATCAAAAGGTTTTTATGTTAAGTATCTTCACCGGTAAAGACCGCTCACTACCTAAATGCGCTCTCCTTTGTTCACTTATTCAAATTCTCACTTCTAACTCCAAAATCAATACTGCGGTGCAGATACCGGTAAAATCCGTACACAGAGGCTCAACTACCTGGGTACCGTTGCTGGTCTTCTTCTTTTGATTGCTTTTCTTTCTTTCTCTCACCTTTATTTGCATGTCAACACTCGTTCTTCTTCACTCGACATTCTCACAAAAGACTATTACAATTTACGAAGTTTCAAGAAAGAAGCTTTGTTTGCTCAAAGATGGCGCGTAATCTACAAGAATTGCCGGTTCGGCAGTTGTCCTGGGAGTAAGCAAATTTTTTACATTCTTTGCTTCTTGAGCGAATAAAAATGCTAAAAGAGAACCAGCTCCGCAGACTCAACATGGGAAGAATCCGAAGTTGTAATGCGAAGTTTTCTAGACGAAGATGTGAGAAAGACTGCTTTCTTAATCTGTTATTTCAAGATTCACGCTAACACTACCAAGATGCTAGATGGAGAACCAGAGATGAATGGAGATGTGCGCATCTTGTAAGTTGTGCCAGCGACAACCCGATACTACTGTTGTTAATTTATTAGATTTTTTCCCACGCGTCGAGGATCTTAGGGGAACCGATGCTGTCTCGAAGAAACTCAGTGAGACGTTACATATTGATCCTTTCTTCTGGGAGATGTGTGAAACAGATCTTTACTTTCAAGGCAATGCCTTCCCCTTCACGACACGACATCAAACTCCTGAGGATTGGACATGCAGTATGGACATCAAAGAAACACTAAAGCAGGCCTATATCAGAGCTAACAAGTAATCTGTGCAGCTCACATGTCACGTTTCATTGTCCAAGATCGAGCGGAGGAAAACACCGAGGACAAATACCACCGGCACAGCCTTGCTTTCTATTCCGTATGGCTCAGCGAGGCCGATCGAGCCTCTTTTACGCTGTTACTACTATGCTTCGGTCTCAGTGACGTGATGAAGTACTCAGTAGTCAAGGACTTCAAGGAATCAGATGGTCTAATCATGAGTGGCGGTGCGTTTGAGGTTTATGGTGTTTTGGCGAAGACGATAACGAGTTGTGCTGAAGAAGCAACTCGGAGGTTGGAAAGAGCTATCTGCGACATGGCAGAGGTATCCCCTGCTTATTCTTATACCATCATTTCTAACCAAATTACTTCATTATCTTCTGATTCAGAACAGTCGCTAACTCCAAAACTCAAGAATCAGTCAATAGTCAACGAATGCCTCCCAGAAGATCCACAAGGTCGTTGTCGCCTACTCTTCGACAAGTACGAAAAAATGTATGACCTCTCGAAAAAGTTCATTCAAGCGCGTGAATCCTTGACCGCGACTGAGGAAACATTTTCCTCGATCAACAAGTATGCTGAAAATTTCAACGAGCGATGGTCACCTAACGCGCAGATCCGTCTAAAACAGCGCATCAAAGTTCTCAAACAATACGGCAAGGCGATTCATAAGATCGGCAAACGAGCAGGGTCATTCAAACGCCGACTCGATCACGAGATCAAACTGGTAAGTCCTGATTCAGGTATTTAGGGACCTGTAACGACTTTTTGCTGATGTATCTTCTCTTCCTGCCAGGTTCATCAGCTCATTTTCGCAGAAAAAGCTGCCGAGTCAAGGCAGAGAATAGCCCAGTCAGCTCTTTTCGAGGAGAGTATGAGATTGCGACAATACATGTTCGTCTTATTCTGCATTGGAATGATACTTTTGATCTTTGTAGTAAGTCAATCCGTGCCCGTTTGATCGCGATAACTAACATTGAGAAATTTCAGGGAATCGTCTTGCAATCAAAAATTGAACAACGAAAACTCTCTTAGTGGAGGTGACCAAAATACCTGCTACTGCAATTTTCCCCTGCGTCGAGATGGCTGACATGCCTGAGGTCTTTCCTTATTATTTAACTTAAAATGTATCCGATTGGTTCCTTGAGCGTTTACCTGGATTGTCAAATTCTTACTATGCTGTCTGTTTGATTAGAATGAATCCACGAAATATCAATCATAAGATCCTCCATTTCTACATATAAACCAGAGATGCACGTGGCATACAACTAATTCCTACCTCGTCTCAACCAGCTCGTTATAGCCCACCAACGCGTTACCGAAAGCGACAGTAGGGTAAGAGGCACCGCCACCACAAAGAATATCCAAAACGTCGTGCGCAAACTCGCAACATCCGAAGTCATACTAAAGAAACTCGAGACGAAAGAAAGTGGCACAAACACAACAGCCAAATAAGTCAACCGGGCAAGACTTTTGTTCTGTTCCGCTGATCTTTTGGCTTCTTCGATGGATATGATTGCCGTGACGACGCGAACGAGATCTTGCACTTGTGCTTGGAGGGTCTCTAGGTCCCTCAATATGACGAGAAAGTCTTCCCGTAGATCTCTTAGGGCTTCATCTTTGGGGTCGGTGGATGAGAGGTTCTTGTCGCTCAAGATACCGTTGAGAATATTGGTTACCCACTTTCGATATCTGGGCACATTACGGCGAAATGGATGTAGCCATTTGAGAGAAGCGTCCAACCCATATTTCTCACCATGTCCGCGAAAGTCCGGCACCTCAAGTTCCCACTCGATCTGAGTCAATCTCGTGGTCACATACTCTTTGACAGTCAACCATTCGACCGCGATAATGCTAAGAATGGCGATGGCAAAGTTGTTCGGTTGCTCCTCCAACCCCTTTAGATTCTGTACAGACATTTTCATTGTCCAATAAACTACAGCCTCAAATAAGGAATCTTTTGGAACCGGCGTGCTTGGGACGGACTTTGATGCGAGACTAGGGGGCGAGTCGAAATTGAAGCCTTTGCCCCAAAGAGGATGGCCTTCTTTGATTGAGGGATCTACAATCAATATCCCTGCTCACTTATGTTAGTTTGCATGCGGACTTTAGAGGTATGTTGGATTGCTTACCCAATGTATGTTTTTGATGTTTCTCGTTACGTCTCAGCCATAAGGATGCCTTGCTGCGCCACATATTCACCGAGGCCTGCTCATCATCGAGCAAACTGGCACTTATACGATCATCATCCAAACGTCTCAGCACGTTCATTCTGCGTGCTTCTTCTGTAGCTCGTCGTTGCGAGTCCTTGCTCCTAAAGTATCGCGGATGAACATAGCGAAAATGATAAAAGTTCCGACTTCGAATAATATGAGGAAGTTCTTCCAGCTCAACCCATGGATCTCTGGTATTGTACCACAAATAGTCGCTTATATGACCCCTCCAGAAATGGGGATCAATGTCATAAGCCGATCCGAAAGCTTCAATGACATCTCTAGACAGATCTTCGATGACAAATAATCTTGAATAATCTGGGCTGTAGCTGAAGCTAGAATCATTGAAGAGTCTGCGAAGCTCCTGAACGCTATTTATCGACGTCCGTGTAGGTTCGCCGTCTACCTCCTTGGGAAAGTCTATCATCACTACTCGTGTATGCTTTGCACGAGCGTTTCGATCTTCTTCGGTGAGATATTTCCATTTGACTGGTGACGTTGTCACTTCCATCCAGCTTGCCAAATACGACACAGAAGGCCATGACCGCGAAATATTTTTGACATGTTTGAGATACGGCATGAAATCACTGGACGGAGTAAGCGGTCTCCAAGTTGAGAAGAAAGACTATGGACAAGTACCTACTCGTTTACCTCCCATGGTTGCTTCTGCTCCAGAGGTGTATATACATCTCCGATTTGGTATGTTCCTGCTTCATTAGAATGAGGCAACACATTATTTGAGTTGTGTCCGTGGAAGCGGTTTCGGAATCTGTTCTGCTGGGATACTGGGAGGAGGTGCCCTGCATGACTGGCCCATGATGGAGAAGGTCCCACTTTTTTGTGAGGCTTTTCGCCTAGAGCCATTATGAAAGTTCAGGCATCGAACATACAGGCGAATTGATAAGTACAAGGTGAGCATTGGAATGTAAAGGGCTCGATTTAAGCTTATTTCAGGGGCCAAAAGTTAAACATCTAGGCCCCACATTGGGTCAATACTAATAATTAATTGGTTTAGGCGATTAGCCGGTCCTGTGCAGCTCAAATCCGACTGCTGCCTTGTTGCCTTAGGCCGGGTCAGGGCAAATAGCCCTACTTTGATAGAATTGTTGACGTGGATAAGCTTGTAAGAAGGGAAGAAATATTGCTTGATTTTTTTCATCTGACTGATGTCTGTACTGGCTATGGGAAGCCTTAGCTATACATGCTTGTAGGCCACATATCAATACTTCCAACCTAATAATATCTACTTCTTGTAACTCCGATGTGAAGCAATTTAGTCAAAGAGTTATATCGAGTATCAAACATACCTTTGTGTATGAAGCAATCTATAAAAAGGCGGAAACGTATGGCAGAAACAACATAGAGATTATTTATGCTGGCAAGAATGAACATTTGCTTCGAGCCTCGAAGTTCAGTTTTCAGCAAGTAAACCATGGAATGAAGTTTTCGATACATGCATTCACAAAGCTCAAGTACAAATGTGCTTGCTATTGTCCAGTGCCGGTGTTCAAAGTACTCGGTATGACTTTACATATTAGTTATTTTTTTTAAAAACGATAAGGACACTAGTTCTACGAGGAGGCAGTGACATCTGGATCTAACACCTGGGGTCTAAATGTGCAGAAGTGAATTTACATTCTTGACTTCACAGTTTTGGCTCGTTAGGATACTGTCAGGGTTCCAAAAATAGACATGGTCTTATGTGAGTTGGGTGCACTGTTTGCTCAAATGTTAAAAGTCGGCTGAACGTCGTTATGGAGCGCATTTTGACCGAGAAGGAGTATCTACCCTCTTACGAATTGCGCTTATTGGATAACAGTCGGAGGAATTATCACGAAAGTGTACATCAACCTGGGAAGAATTCACCTTGCTTGATAAAGTCACCCAAACTCAGAGTTTGCCCGCACCGGACCAATTCCGGAACATCGTCGATTGAGTCCGACTACCACGGCCAGCTTCGTCCGGATAGAATATTGAACCGGGCTAACGATGTTCCGATCAAAACATATCATTGACTGGTTATTTAAAAGCTTCGGAGAGTATTCATCAGTAAAATGCGAATATTGAAAGAATTCATGGAACACGTTGCCTTTGATCGAGATGATTGGCTGTCCAGTATACGAACCTTGGGAGACTCTAAAGGCCGGGTGTAAGGCCGACTAAATACCGTTAGAAGGTTTTATTATAAAGGGACATGACTTTCCCTCGAATGTTATTTTCTGAAATTTGAAATAAACAAATGAATAACTGAATTGCTAATTCCGTTTTTATTGACTGTTCAAACATTCTCCGCATTACTGACCATCAACTCCAAACATGGCAACAAGTAACTACCTTACCAAAGTGGCTATTGTTGGTGTGAGTTGAAAATCAAATCTTTCTTCCATTCGAAATACTATACCCTTCAATGACTGACATGATCATCCAAATCCTAGGCCGGTGGAAACTCTGGAAAATTCATGACTGAAGCCCTCCTCACGACAGGCAAACACACAGTTACAGCCATCACCCGGGCCGATAGCAAGAGCCAACTACCTGAAGGAGTAATATCAAAAGTGGTCGACTATGAGAAGCCGGAAACGATCGTGGAGGCACTCAAAGGTCAAGACGCGCTTGTTATCACTTTAGGGGCATTTGCGTTGAGCAACGAAGTCAAGCTCATCGAAGCCGCTGATGAAGCTGGTGTTCCTTGGATACTACCGAATGAATGGTCTTCGTATCCAGGAGCTCATGAGTTTATCGAGGATATGTTCTTTTACCCGATGAAGCGTGAGTATTGAGTAAATTTCAGGTTACCTTGAGCTTTGGATAGAGGATGGGTGCCGATCTTAGGGTATAACATGTTACAATTCCATAACAGTGGCTAATTTACGCTTTTTAAAGGTGCTTCTCGTGAAGCTTTGGGAAAACTAAAAAATTCCTCTTACATTGGCGTGTCAACTGGTTTTTGGTATGAGTGGAGTCTGCCTATGCCTCCAGCATTCGGGTTCGATATCATCAATCGTTCTGTTACCTTCTTCGATGAGGGAGAGACCAAGGCTTCTGTCTCAACATGGCCTCAGGTGCGCCTTCCCACTTTGTCCTCTACTTACGAAAGGTTATTTACACGAGTGATGATATCTAGATCGGCCGCGCTGTAGCAGCTATCCTTAGCTTACCCATAAAAGCCGAAGAAGGTAAAGGCGACGGCTTTCTTGAAAATCTCAAGAACAAAGACGTCTACATCAACTCATTTACAATCAGTCAAAAGGATATGTTTGAGTCTCTTCTACGGGTAACAAACACGAAACCAGAAGAATGGACCATTACGAAAGAGTCAGCTGAAGGGCGTCTTACGGAGGGCCTGAAAGAAATGCAAGAAGGTAAACAGTCGGGTTTTGCGAAGAAATTGTACATACGTGTCTTTTTCCCCGACGGCTTTGGTGACTTTGAGCGCAACAAAGGTACACTCAACGGCTTGCTTGGCCTACCGAAGGAAGATCTCGATGAAGCAACCAAGGTTGCTGTAGAGCGTGCTGGACTTCCTCGATGGACAGCTGAATAATCAATGTGTTTCTTTCATATTATTTGTTTTACTGGTTGTACGTAGAAATGGAATTTCCATCACCAAGACATACACCAAGCAACAACTTGCTGTAAGAAATAAGTACATTATTGGAGATGACACCAACCAACCATGTCAAATCTGCTCCAAATAGATAAGACTACAAACGTAGCTAAAGGAGACTCCCTTGGCTGCATCTGAGTACAGGTGTTGATCCAGGAGATAAGCGATAGAGACTGCGAGGTATAAGTGATATCAATGGCATTTTACTCATTGCAATCATCGATACTACACCTAAGTTATGCATCCATGACGCCACGCATCGTGCTAAATTTATATCTTAGAGCTTAGCTTGATCGGAATTGCTTTACATACATCCGGATGCATAGGGCAGTTCTGAACGTTTACTAGAGCTGCAATGGATATCTTCTCGAAACCGGCTGAGGAAAATGAAGACAAATCAAATCTATTTCCAATTCGACTTGAAATATGCTTGCTGTTCAATTGACTTTCCCTGAACCGGTAATCCGCACCGATTGTTGCCCGAAAATTTTTAAGGTGAAGCGCTTCGGGCATCAAAAATGGGTGAGGCTGACAAGGACGACTTCTTCGGTAAGCCGGACCCACGGATGATGTTCTCTGGCCAGCCCTACGATAGATCAGTGAATGAAAAGCCGATTTGTCTGTGAATGCAGGTATGAGCTCATTATTATGCTGCCTTTCTCTGCATCTGCACCTGGACGAGTTTTGCATGAAGATTTCCAATTTTGATGCAGGATTAATGCGGCTCTTCAAGACCTCAACGGTTTGCAACAAATCTTAAAAAAAATCATCAGCATTGAATGTTTGATAAGTGATATAGAAAATGGCAGTAGACATGAAGATTCTTTGTCTTGGGCGAGTGTAGAGGCGGTCTTATTCGTTGGCATCGAGGCTGACATTGAGAACAGTTACTACCCATTTAGTAAATGAATAGTACTGACTTATATCGGATGATGAGACAACAAAGATGAAATCTTCAATCTTACAATTGCATCTGAAGATTGGTACACAAGTAGTACATGGATGTAACCACATGTATTTTTCAAAAAGCGCAAATGCAAATCCCGTCAACACCCTAAGGTGGACTTGACTTCCTGTTCTGACGAAACTTTTACAACGCATAGCCCACCATCACCAGAAAGATCAAGTACATTGATCTTTAGCTTGTCTGCTCTACAGTAATATACACAGTATTCTATGCAGTTATTTATGCATCTATTCAAATTCGTCCACAAGATCGATCACGAGTTTCCAGAAAACCACAGTAATTCGACAGCCTTCAAGCCCCCTGAGAAAACCTTCTATTCAGCAGTGTCTATCAAGTACGATCAAAAGTTCTAGCTTGATGCGCTTAAAAACGCTCGCACTAATATAGTTACATATCTTGCTATTGGTAGTTGACATGCATGTCACCTATCAATTGGAAGCATCACTTTGAAGGACGCTACGTATGTATGAACTCGAAGGACTCTCCGCAATATTAGCTTGTTAACCCGCCCTAAAACGAAATCCCAGAAAATAATCAAACGTAGAAAGCTGAAATGTTGCTGACAATGTCTTATCTAATTCTTTACCCAATCGAATATTCCGGTCTGCGATATTAGGGGGGCCGTTTGATCCTTGAAGAGTTTGGGTCTGCTTTCTATGTTCAAGACAAAAGCAACAGTACCCGCAGAACACGGGAAACAGTGCGGGCTTTCGAGATGGCTACTTGTTCCAGTTACTTTTCGCATCTTTTATATTTGCCGATAGAAGATTGTCTTGCTTTCCATGTAGGCTTTTTGTTGAGACAATCTTACAATTGGATATGATCGTCGGTAAGAATGGTACAAGTAGGTCGATCGGACCTTCCCGCCCTCGGCCCGCGATCGAGCCATTCTTTTGATTCTTTTGATGGGCCACATCCGTACGCTGACATGTGGCCCATGCATTGATATCATTGATATCATTGTCTTCAGGATGAATTTTTTTTTTTTAGCTACCGAGCGCATAGATAATGTAAAACTAGCTGGTATGCGGGAAACCCACAGCATGCGCCTCACTATCGTGAGCTTCTCAATGGGAACTATCCCAATGCGGTTGTCAAAAAAAAGAGGGGAAAGAAAAGAAACACCAATTTGACCGATGTCGGGGCTCTACCTCTTTTATAGAACAGGTTTAGATGCAGCCGCCGACGCACTGACTCAAAAAAGTGAACGATATAACGTTAACCCTACTCTTTTTCTGCTCGTTTGCTGCGCGTTCGGCGGGGCTTGGCTGGTTCATGGGCTCCATGGCGGCACTCACAGAACCATTGGGCCCCGCCAGTCAATTGGAGCCACGCATAAGACTAACGCAAACAGGTCACATTCATTCGACGGAGGTTGGCTATCTTTTCGCTATAAAGTAGTACCAGTGACCTCCATCGTTCAGAATCAAACCACCTAACCAGCGTAGTGAAAACTTAGCCCTTTCTTTCGTGATGCAATTCAACAGCCGAGCATCCAATGGCAGGGATGATACAATTTCTCGGTACAGAAGATGATCCTCTCTTGTCCCCTTTTCCCGCCGGATGTGCGCGCCGCATTTGAAAGGTGCATCTCAGTCATCCTGTTCGTCGGGATGAGACGAGAATATCGGAAGATGAAGGAACGGTTGCGAAGTAATCCGAGCTAGAGGTGACAACCACCAACTAACGTGGTCAACAACACCCATGCTGCTTCCTTCTTTGTTCTCGATATTATTAATCCCTAGGGTCGCATATTTCGGAAACATGGATTGGAATCAGGTGTAGCCAGTGCATGTAACTATGGCGGTTCTATTCGGGCCATGGCTTTTGGAAGGAACCTTGGAAGACTCTAACGTAGAATTTATTGTCGAGGGCAATCCCGACTAGCGAAGTAGTAGTTATGTATCTGGAAGTAAAGAGCATGCACGATCGTACTTGGTCCAATCATTATTCATCGTCTGCACTGCTGTTCCTAAAAACGGCCACGTCGGATGCGCGGCGGGGATACTCGCTGCGATAGATCAGCGTATTGTATCGTCTTTTTCGACTGTTCAGAATCTAGTTTATTGGGACGCAGGAGCTGTTTCAGTTCATCCTTTTTTTTGTTTTTGTTTTTGTTTTTCACCTTTTTTCCAATCCCTAACCTTCTCAAAATTCCAGCTTCCATCAAGGGACAAGGATTGAAAAAATTTTCGCTGTAGTCTGCGCTATTGATTGTACCCTATCTGCTATTCGCTCTAGGCTGTGTCCAGGTACACTCAGACCAGCCGATGACACCAGCGCCCCCTGGTCAGGCCGCAACGCAGCAGAGCTTTTAGAAGGAAGAAAAAATAATTCGCACACTGAGGAAGTACTCTTTGTGTCTCGGTCATACATACAACAGCCAAAATATCGGCCATTATTCATGCTCGTCGTGATAACAACTTTATACAGTCACCAATCGAGTGAACATTTAATACGACGCTGTTAGTTTTCGTTACTATTAGAGGCTACACAGCCCTACCACAAGACGATTGCTGCCTAGTCTTTTGGGAATAATATTGTTACTCTAGAAACATTGTTCCTGACCCGAATTAGC
Source organism: Talaromyces sp. F31 (assembly GCA_037356135.1). Lineage (NCBI taxonomy): Eukaryota > Fungi > Ascomycota > Eurotiomycetes > Eurotiales > Trichocomaceae > Talaromyces > Talaromyces sp. F31. The sequence continues at coordinate 968,882 of JAYXSF010000044.1, read as the reverse complement.
GGTCAGATTATCAACAACATCACCAAGCAAGAAAAAAAAAATTTTTCATGTGTGTGATAAAAACAAAATTTACCCTGCATCTGACTCATTGACCGTCTACTGGCAGTCAGCCACCGGCATTTCTGAGGCATTGCATTCGCCCATGCAATTGTTGCACCACGTCTTCCAGCCGCCATCCATCTCTAACCACTAACATTGGTGGTGTTTCTGTCCTACAGTCTAGACTTGTGCGTGTGTGTGTACTTGTGTCACTGAAGATTTCGGCTCGGATCCCGATTCCACGAAGTTCAAACATTGCTTGAAAATAAATCGCTGTATATCGATCTTGACATAATAGTGTTGCGTCGTTGGTCAACAACTACACGGACAACGCCGCAGCCGTCTCAAGTCGCCCACACCCACCACCATTTCGTATCTTTTCTTCCGTCTCGCCTCGCCCTCTTTATACCTTTATACAGTTACAGACCGATACGTACCCCTTGCGCCTCAGCTCTTACCGACTGAGGGGGCCAAGGGGTGAAGTTCCCTTAGGCGCCTTGATTCCCATCAACTTGGATTCTTGGCACATCCGGTTGTTGTTGACTCCGGCGACATCTAACCTTCTTCCTTCCTTCACGCGGGCGTCTGCTGCCCAGCTACACACCCACTCTTATGGCCGCAAACTGCTGAGTTTAGCCGGTTGTCCAGGTCCCTTGTGCGTGCTAGCGGACGCGTTTGAAATCCTAGACTCTTTCCTGGACAGTCGAGCCCTCCATGGCAATCACTATCCGCGACAACTCGACCGGTAGTTCTCACCGGGGATTCTTCAATACCCTCCGCGATCACGAGCTCGAGGCGCGATCCGAAAACGCAATGCTACCTTCGGCTGTGCCGAAAGTGAGCATGTGGCACCGACTGGGTTTGGGACGATGGCTTCACAAGGACGAGCACACCTCCGGATCGAGCTCCCCCACCAACACCAACGACCACCGTGAAAATCTATCGCGTCGTCTGTCTCGAAAAGTTGGTGCTGTCGGTTTGCCCCGACCTGCTACATTTCGTCGACAAATTTCCGAGCGACGAGACCGATTGGCAGCCGTCGAGCCAGAGCATCGCCGGACGCAATCCGCGGATCGTCGTCTACCATTGAGTGTTCCGCGATCGCAGTCACCGACACCCGTCAACATCGCCCGCCTTTCAGCGCCTGAGGTGGGATCTTGGAGCGAACAACTTGCAGGTTTGGGCCTTCGGGACGACGATTCAACCCACGAGTATTTACAAGACACTGCGACTTTAGATCATGTGGATTCGGCACCGCATAACCGCTACGACAACGCGAGTATACAACCGGAAACCGTGGACGACGAATTAGAGCAGGAACTAGAGAGGAAATGGATTCTGAATCTGAGCATGCACTTTCGAGACAAGTCCGAACGGGAAAAGTTCTTCGTCACATACGCAGAGAAACCAAATAAATGGCGAAGAGTAACAGTGTCGTGCGATTACCGAGACGCTCCACCAGATTCTTTGGAGCAGGATTTGAAGGAGTTACATTACCAGCGCGACAAAAGCGCTCGTATTTACGAATCGATACGAGAATCGCTTCCCGAAATCCAATTCTACGACACGGTCACCAACCTCAAACTCGAAACCAGTGATGGCCGGTTGCATGTACATGTGACAGAAGATGTCAATGAAACAATTCCTTATCCGCCCGTATCGAGCGTTCGCCATCTTGGAAATCGTCTAATTCCAGAGCAAGATCTCATGTTTGAGTCTCATCTATCTGGATTTGTTTACAAGGTTCAGTTAGACGGCAAAGCTTACATCAAGAAGGAAATCCCTGGCCCAGATACCGTTGATGAGTTTCTCTACGAGATCAATGCGCTTCATGCGTTACATGGTTCACAAAGTGTCATACAGTTCGAAGGAATTATTGTCGATGATCATCTCGAACGCGTCAAAGGTTTGCTAATCAGCTATGCAGAGCAAGGTGCACTAGTGGACGTACTATATGATTTCCGTGGTCAGCTGCCGTTAGCTCGCAGGGAACGATGGGCCAGACAAATCGTACAGGGCTTGTGTGAAATTCACGAGGCCGGCTATGTCCAAGGCGATTTCACATTATCGAATATTGTCATCGACGGAAATGATAATGCCAAAATTATCGACATCAACCGCAGAGGATGCCCCGTCGGATGGGAGCCACCCGAAATTGCCGCCAAAATAGAGAGCAATCAGAGGATATCTATGTACATTGGTGTGAAGTCAGACCTTTTTCAACTGGGAATGACACTATGGGCCCTCGCAATGCAAGAAGATGAACCAGAGCGTCAACCACGTCCGCTATTCATACCGATCGACATGAAAATTCCTGATTATTATAGAAGGGTCATTACTCATTGTCTCAGTGACCGCCCTCGAGATCGACTATCCGCGAAGGAGCTATTAGCCATGTTTCCGCCTGACATTAAGGACCATCACCATCCCATCAATGCTATTGTACCACCTCCTTGGAGTGCCTACCCCCATCCCACTAGTGGTCCTCCCTTTTATGATTCGCTCCATATTGATGCTCCTCAGTCAATTTGCCTTGATGAACACCATGATCAGCCCGCCAAGCATCCGAATGTGGTATATGTAACGCCAGCTGAATCTGAATCAGAGGTCGAATTTCCTGAAATCGATTTTCCGCCTCGAGGTCGTCGTCCATCGACACACGGTCTTCCACATAGCGATTATCAGCCTTCGACGTACATGCCTTCTAGTGTCTCTCGCGATCCAGAAGGTCGTCGTTCCATCTCACAGAGCGATTTTGAAGTTCACAGCAGGCCGTCCCCAGCCATGCGGGTTGAACCACGGTTTGAAGAGGTCGAGGTCAATGGCACGCAGTATTTGGTCAATCCGAACATGTTCTCTGCGGAAGATTTTGAGGCTCTCAGAGATAACACACACGAATTCCACGATTCGCAAGAATTAGAAAGTGGCAGAAACTCTGATATAAGCCATGCTGTCGTTCCCTCGTCGGTTGACGAAGTTAAAGATGTGGAGGTAGATCGAAATGCGATTGAATCAAATAATGGTGTGGCTGGCAATCATCATAATGCCAGCATTCTTGGAGACTTGGCTAGTGTTGGTAATCACCCATCAGTCTCACTAGAACATCGAACTGAAGCCGCGCCGTTCACTACTGGTCTGGGCAAGCAACCCATCGAATTCTCTTCCGCTATTGCCATACCAGCTACTGTCGCCTCGCAAATTGTTCAATCCCAGGTGTCAACCGATGTTTCAGAGCTCGAAGAAGAAACCGGAATCTCGCAAGGCTCAAGGCGCACTGAAACAAATATTCCGGCAGAGAGCTCATTATTCACTTCAAGTCTGCCGATCAACCCGGCCCTTCCACGAACAGCTCCATCGACAACATCATCAACAAAAAGAAAAAGTTCACTGTTTAGCTCGATGCTGCCTATCAACCCGGCCCTTCCACAGACAGCAGCCTCTCGCCCAACGACATCACGACCGATACCATCGAGGCGGAATTCGCTCTTTGGTTCTCTTTTACCTATCAATCCGGCTCTTGCACAGAATACGCCATCAAGACCAATCTCGAGGAGGAACTCATTGTTTGGTTCAAAACTGCCGATTAATCCTGCCCTACCACAAACAGCATCAACAGCGAAGTCAGGCCGGAGTGAGAGGCAATCTAGTGCTATGAAACGTCTGTCTTATCTTCTCGATTCGGTTTTGCCGATCAACCCAGCTTTCTCGGTTAAACGCCAAGATGGAATGGATTCTAGTACATTCTAAGGAATTTTCGGACCACTATGCAATATGATACGATACATCTATCAATGAGAGGAATAAATACATGTACCATCCTCAAAATTGCACAGCAAATATCGGAAGCAATACATCACCACCACAAACAAGTTCAACAGTGACCACGACAAACCAAAATCGTCATACCCCGGCGTTTCGTCAACATGGATTTTTTGCACCACATCTCGGCGTGATACAAAAAAAGTAGCAACGCATTGTTCTCAGGAGTTTGATTCAATATCTTGGAAATTGGCTGAACATTTTTCCTTTGTTTTATCTCTTATCTCGTTGGAGTTTCTCATTTCTAGGACATTCTTGCATCTAGATTATTCGCTTTTGACTATCACGATTTCGCAATTTGGCAAAAACGGGCAGGAAGATTAGGGACTTGGGGAATATGGCGCTTGGAATTCTTGCATCTTTATTCTGTTTCTAATGACTCGACACGTTTGATATCTATTTTTGGCGCTTTACATATTTCGTCATCTTGTTGTCTTAATACTTTTTTTTCCTCTCTTATCTCTTTTGTCTCTTTTTTCTAGCCTGTTTGTTCCTCTCTTTTACGATTGTCGCGCATCCAATTCTTCCTCATGGTGTTTTGATATATATAGCATTCTGATTGACTCTTGATTTGACCTTTATATTTCTTCTCTATCCTCCTTTCGACCGCTCATCTATCTATCCATTCTTACATCTGGAACTTGGTTCATTCCACATGACGACGTTACGAATCTCCCATTCTGCATCTCCATTTCACATCTCGCATTCGGTTCTAGGGGCACATTACTAAATCTCTGTTCCATTCCATTACGGTGTCTGGTGTCCACATCATCTCTCCCCGTCGCAATTCGGTCTTTTTGGTGGTCCTTTTGACATTCTTTGGGGTTCAAATTGGTTGGGTTTCAAGACATGGTCGTTAGCCGGTTTGATTGTGCTACTTGCTTATATATAGGCTTTTTAACTCTTAAATGATCAATCTTCCTTTCTTCTAACATCATTCTCATTCAACTCACGGTCTTTGCTTTCCAACAATAAAAGTAGTTGACAGAGTAGAAGAAGTAAAACGACAATGTATAATTCAATATTCCCAATCACCTACACAGAACCCATAATCTCGACACAGAAATGTAAATGACTATATATATACATAGATTCCACATGTAAAACTGGGTCTAATTGGAATTTCTTTTTGGATAAGAGAGGAGATGATATGAAAAAGAGAATATGTCTCGAGACGGTCGGGATGTTGTATATAACAGTGCGAACCTTGAAATTGAGAAGTATCTCGAAAGTTCAGGTTGGTTTTTGATCTCCTGGATAGGAGAAAGGTGGCGGGCAGAGGATTGTATATGAAACTCATCAACGTTTATCGAGAGATGTTGTGAGGATGTGAAGTAAATCAGAAACTCAAAATAGCATTAGGCACAGGGTACAAGAAGACCGAAAATGTAAAACTCCAAGCAATGCAATCACCACTCGACAATAGCAAAGAAATGCTCGTTTCTCTATGCCACCGCAGAACAGAAAATTAAAATCAAAAATTGTCCAAAACTTCACATGAGCGAGTGTTGAGGACAGAAACGTAAAATGCTTCCGATACCAAGTATCGTATGCGATTGTTGTGTACAGATTTAATCATCGTCGTCGTCGTGCTCTTCCTTCCTCTTTTTGGACTTGGATGGCTTGGTGAGCTGTTTTTTCCAGACATTGTTTGCGGCTTCCCGGTCTAAGTCGGCGAAGACGATGTTGAAGACGTCCGAGTACCAGTTCACGGCGTGGCCTTCGATGCCTTCTTTGATGTTCTATTTACATTATTAGTGTTCAGCCGGGCCACGGGGATTCGAAATAGCTTACTTCAGGTAGTTCCAGCCAGTCAGACATGTTGTCAGCTGGGAAGAGGATCTTCTTAGCACCGGCACGACGGGCTGCGACAGTCTTTTCGCGAAGGCCTCCGATACGGAGAACCTTTCCGGTGACTGTCAACTCTCCGGTCATTGCAATGGTGGGGTCAAGAGGGTGGTTCAATGCAAGAGAGAGTAAAGAGGTCGACATTGTGATACCAGCAGATGGTCCTACCATCATTATCCGTTAGTATATCCACTAGAAGGTGTAATTGGGTTTATCTTACCATCTTTCTGAACAGCACCCTCCGGACAATGCAAGTGTACGCGAGCCTTTTCGAAGAATCGGTTCTCCGGAAATTCCTGAGCCATCACTGACTTCGCAAAGGAGTACGCAATTTGAGTCGACTCCTTCATGACGTTCATCAGATTACCGGTCGTCTCGAATCCAGGGCGAGAGTCGTAAGTAAGTGCATTCTCAAGAATCGATTCCACGTAAAGAGCTGCACCTCCCATGCTAGTCCAGGCTAAGCCCATGGTAACACCAGCAGGGAATACATCGTAGAGACGATCGGACGTGAAGACTGGTGGGCCCACGTAATCCTTCAATGCTTCTTTGCTGATGCTAACATGTACACTTTCGGGTACCTTCAAAGCAACTCGAGGAGTCTCGGTTCTGGCCTTCTCTGGCTCGATCAAAACGTCTTGTGGATCGACGTTCTCCTTGTCCGACTCTTCCTTGGCCTGTTTTCCTTCGGTTGTGAGAGCCTCTTCTTCCGAAAGAACGTCCTCCCCAAGGTCTTGAACGATCTTAAGGGCCGCCTTGCGGTATACCTTCTCAATTTGCTTTTTCAAGTTTCTAACTCCACTCTCACGGCAGTAGAATTTGATCAGCTCCTCAATAGCGTCTCGTTGCAAAGTAACATCGACGTCCTTCAAGCCACTGAGTTCTTTGGCGGCAGGTGCAAGGTATTTATCGGCAATTGCCATTTTCTCATCAGCAACGTAGCCAGACAACTCGATCAGTTCCATACGATCCAATAGAGGGCGTGGAATGGTATCGGTCACATTCGCCGTGCAAACAAATAGAACTTTCGACAAATCCACCGGCACGTCCATGTAGTGATCAAGGAACGATGAATTCTGTTCTGGGTCAAGCAGTTCTAAAAGAGCAGAAGAAGGATCGCCCTGATGACCACGTCCGATCTTGTCGACTTCATCAATGAGGATAAGCGGGTTCTCCGTCTGACACTTTTTCAAAGCTTGGATGATTCTTCCTGGAAGTGCACCAACATACGTCCTTCGATGTCCTTTAATTTCAGCAACGTCCGTCAATCCCCCAACTGAGAATCTGTAGTATTGCCTGTTGAGAGCCCGGGCGATGGATTTTCCAATACTGGTCTTACCCACACCTGGGGGTCCGACCAAACACAAGATCTTGCCTTCTACTGAGCCACGGAGTTTGCCGACTGCAATGAACTCCAGGATTCGGTCCTTGACATCTTTCAGGCCGTAGTGATCCTCATCCAAAACAGACATGGCATTCTTGATACCAAAGTTCTCCACGCTCTTCTGGCCCCAAGGAATTTGCGTGAGCCAGTCGAGGTAATTACGAGTAACGTTGAACTCAGATGCAGCAGGTTCTAGATGCGCAAGTTTATTCAGTTCCTCGTCAAACACCTTCTTTACTGCCTCTGGCATAGCCAGCTTCTCTGCTTTTTCCTTAAACTTCTCCACAAGCTTGTCCTTCCCGTCCGACTCAATACCCAATTCCCTCTTGATCCCTTTCATCTGTTCCATTAACCAATATTCCCGCTGGCGTTTCTGAATCTTGGCCTCAACATCTTTCGAAATCTTTGACTGCAGCTGAGCATTGATCAACTCCTTTTTCAAAACGACAAGTGCTTTAGGAAGCCTGTCTTCGATGTTCATGGCTTCCAATACTTCTTGCACTTCTGCAGAGTCACCGGCGGCCACGGCCGCTGCAAAGTCGGCTAGCTTTCCAGGCTCATCACCGAGATTTCCCGGGAAATGATCCGTTGCGAAGGCAGAAATCTGGTCTCGGAAGAGTGGGTTAAATTGAACAATTTCCTTGCAGACATTGACGATCTCGCTGGTGACGGCTCGGATGACGGGGCTCTTCTTATCAAACGGTTCTTCTGTGAGGTTCTCAACATTGGCAAGGGTGACTGCGTGTTTGCGTAGGAATGATGTTGGCTCGTAGTGGTAGACATCCTTTGGGGGAGCTTCAACCGTCCCTTCTTCAAAGCTTGCAACGACGTCGCCTTTCTTTTCCGCGGTATCCTTTGAAATTGGCTGATCAATTGAACCGTTTCGTGCGGGGTCATTAGGTGCTAGCAGTGTACTAATCTTGATCCTTCGGTGAGGGTATAGAACGGCCGTCAGGCCACCTTCACCATCTTTTGTGTTCAAAGGGTATGTGGATGTGATTTGAGCAAAAACACCGACGTCATGAACATCATCCAGGTTCTCAATAATATCACCATCCGCATCGTCGTTTTTGAACAAGAAGGCTCCCACGTATGGCTGCCCGCGTTTCATCATCTCTTGTATAGCTGCCGCCACGTTCGGATCTTTCACGGTGATCGCCTTGTAGAAGCCGGGGAACAACGGTCGCCTCGCAATTGGAATGGCCATGACTTGTGGGTAGACATCAGGGATAAAAGGCTTTTGAAGCGACTTATCCCCCTTCTTGCTTCTCCTTCCACCATCATCATTACCACTCCCGCCGCTGGGCTTTGACTCTGACCCTCCACCGCCTCCGGAAACGGGGATCGGCGACGGCGAGCTCGAATCGGCTTTGCTCTCTCGGCTTTTAGCCTGTTGTGCTTCTCCCTTTTTCATCGCTTCTGTCTGCTCTTCCTTCTCAGCGCTGCTCTTATCCCGCCGTCGGCTCGTGGAATCGGTCGTTTGTGTTGATCCTTGCTTGTCTGTCGCATCGCTAGACTTTCGTCGAGAGTCTACTTGCTTGGTGGAGTCCTTCCCCTCTGAGCCATCACTGCTTTCCGCATTTTCCGGCGCATCGTCTGAAGGTGGCGCTTTTTCCTTGTATGAGATTCGACCTGACGTAAACGCTCGAAAAGCGACGGCCGACTTAGGGAATATTGGTGTGCGTGAGGATGACAACCGAAAGCTCGCGTGATGCCTAGCTGATAAGGGAGCTATCCTAGGAGTCACATAGTGTGGCGCACGATGGAGTGCAGCTCTCCATGAAATGACCTGGCCTCGAAGCATGCTATGAGTGGTGCGAACATCTAAGGGCACGTGCTGGCCCGATGCAGGTATAGACCGTTTCAATAAAGCGAATGCGAAATGTAGAAGAAGAAAAAGGGGTGCTGCTAGAACAAAACAGTCGGAAAGAGGATGAACAAGAGCTCTTACTCGGCTGTATGGGTCGACTGGTTGATAATCAAGCATTGATTTCTCCGAATGTCGGGGAACCTCTGAGATCATCCCGCGGGATATTGTTTTTCCGCTTGCCGAGGCGTTCTCTCCGTGAAACTTTTTTAGAAGCTTCTATCGAGGTCCAGTTCGTGAATGCATATTTGTTTGGACGCTCTCTTCGAATTACACTATTGCGTATCCATTTTCGATATCAGTGGATGAGAAATCGATGAGACATGGCCGCAACACCTGCGGGACTGCCCAAGGCAGTCGCTATTCCCACAAGAATACTTCTTAGGTCATCACGGCCATCCGCCGGCAACTGTCCCGGTTTCTGTCAACAAGTCAACAGCCGTTCTTTCTACGATCATCGGTCATCGTCGCCTCCAGGTCGGTATCATAATGCTCTTCCTTCGAGCAGAGAGCCTCTCCGCTTCGGAGCTAGGGTAAGTCAATGTGAACGGTTATATAGCCGAATGTTCATTTGCTCATGCGATACAGGAATTTCATGCATCCACGTCACAACAAGCGATGAAAGATCCCTACAAAGTCCTCGGAGTCGACAAGAATGCTTCCGCAGCCGATATCAAAAGAGCGTATTATGGAATGGCCAAGAAATTCCACCCCGATACGAACAAGGAACCAGGCGCCAAGGACAAATTCGCGGAAGCACAATCGGCCTACGAACTACTCTCAGACGCGAAAAAGAAAGAAACTTACGATCGTTACGGTTCAGGAGCATTTGACCAGAATGGAGGGTTCGATCCGAATGCTGGCGGAAATCCGTTTGCCGGAGCTGGGGGCTTCCATGGTTTTGGCGGTTCTGGCTTTGGCGGCGGTGGTTTTGGAGGTGGTTTTTCAGGTGATATCAATTTCGAAGATCTTTTTGGTGCTTTTACAGGAGGTGCTGGACGTGCGGGACGACGACGTGCATCGCCGCACGAGTCTATACTAGTGGGAGAGGATATCGAAGTTCAGACGAACATATCCTTTATGGAGGCTGCCAAGGGAACCGGCAAAGACATTTTCATCACGCCGCTTGTCGAATGTAAGACTTGCGCGGGAAGCGGTCTGAAGAAAGGCGCCAAACGATCTCAATGCAAGTCGTGCAATGGTTCCGGTACTCGGGTTCATTTCATGCAAGGGGGATTCCAATTGGCTAGCACTTGTGATGTCTGCAATGGCTCTGGAATGGTTACTCCTCGTGGCTCGGATTGTGGTACTTGTAATGGTCAGGGTGTAGTTAGGGATCGGCGGACTGTTCATGTGGATATTCCCGGAGGAGTGGAAGATGGTATGAGAATTCGAGTTGCCGCCGAAGGTGACTCTCCTCCAACAGGTGCGGCGAATGCCGGCACACGGACACAGCGCGGTGACCTCTACGTTTCGATTCGGGTCGCACCAGACCATCGCTTTAGCCGGTCCGGCTCTGATATTCTCTACACTGCATCGCTACCATTGACTACTGCGCTGCTGGGCGGAGAAGTGACGGTGCCGACACTTGACGGCGAAGTCAAGATAAAGGTCGCCACTGGTACGGGTACTGGTGATCGCATCACTCTTCCCGGAAAGGGTATGCGCAAGCTTGGAGGTCGAAGCCGCGGCTTCACCTCAACTGGTGACCTCCGAGTGGAGTTTAAGGTTCAGATGCCAAAGTACCTCAACGAAAACCAACGAACAATCCTTGAGGTATTGGCAGATGAGATGGGTGATAAGACGGCTAAGCGTATCATGAATGTTGGAAAAGACAGGTATTTGTGATACGTTGCACGCAGTTTAGATGCATACTGATTGATCACAGTGACAACCCTCCCAGTTCTGGCAACGGTGGATCGACGACAGATTCGCACAAGAACGAGGGCTTCCTCAAATCTGCGTGGCACCGTCTCATCAACCAACAGAAGTCTCCCGAGCCGAAGCCCACTGACACTCCGAAAAACGACGCGCCCAAGAAGAACGACGACCATCGCGACGAGCCCAAGAAAGCTTCCGAATCCAGCTAAGATATTGGTTAGTTACTATCTCTGTACATTTACCTCATTTTGATTTGCACAAATTAGACCCATAGCGTTGGCGAGTTGGTGTTGTCATTTAGGGTGGTTATTCATTGTTTGCTTTTAGTTGTCGGAAGCCATGTATTATAGTTAGAACAGACCATAGTATATGTGAAGAATCACAACCCCTCTCTTGATAATAAGAGTATTCTATAGTATAACCTGCAGCTTGGTCTTGCCCAGCGCCGGTGCTCAGGCAGATTTCCTCAACTGCTTCAACCAATAGGACAACTATCGCAACACCTGATCGAATATCGGCATCTCGCTCCCAAGGGCAAATAAACTCTTTGCTCCAAAACGGCTTGAGCAGACAGTCCGCACGCCAATCAGCGTGCTCGGGCTGATCCAGGGGCGTGACAGCGGCTCTCGACGTGCAGCACAAGATCCAACCAGAGCGCCCTTTCGCAACTTTTCAAATGTTCGGCCTGCAGGCGCCAACCGTGTGTGTCTGTAGTATCTGGCGTGGGTTGTTCGACTGCTACCACATCGCCGGGTAGCATATTGCGATCATTTCTTCTTCAGCCATTTCCCGGGTTGTCGACAGTCATTGTTATTGTTTTTGCTGTTGCTGTTGCTGTTGAAACATTGCTGAGTCAAGGAGAAACTAAGTTAACTAGTGCTGAGGAGCTAAGCAGGTACCCCACACCGTGGCCGTCCCGCCGCCTGAACAACTGACGTATCTCAGCCAACAACATTCTCAGTATACACCAGACAACTTATTCCTTTTTTTCTTCGACCGCCCATTATCCTGGTAGGAGCTTCTGCTCCTATCTACTCTCTCAACACTCAACATGAACCAGTCTCCCATGCTCTCGTGTCCGCTCAAGCAGACTAACGAAATCGACTGGGTCCAGCCGCTCAAGGACTATATCCGCACCGCCTACGGTGACGACCCAGACCGATACCAGGAAGAATGTGCCACGCTGAACAGATTACGCCAGGATATGCGAGGCGCTGGTAAGGATAGCGCTTCGGGGAGGGACTTGTTATATCGATACTATGGACAGTTGGAGTTGCTGGATCTGCGGTTTCCGGTGGATGAGAATCATATCAAGATATCCTTTACCTGGTAAGCCAATATGACAATTCGCGGACTAGCCATCTAACCTGCAGCTCGATAGGTATGATGCCTTTACGCAGAAACCAACGTCGCAATACTCGCTTGCATTCGAGAAAGCGTCGATACTGTTCAACATCTCCGCCGTCCTTTCCTGCCACGCTGCGAACCAGAATCGAGCCGACGATACTGGATTAAAGACGGCATTCCACTCATTTCAAGCCTCGGCCGGCATGTTCACATATATCAATGAGAATTTTCTTCATGCTCCTTCAACGGATCTAAGTCGAGCCACAGTCAAGGCTCTGATCAATGTTATGCTAGCGCAGGCACAGGAGATCTTCCTTGAGAAACAGACTGCTGACGGTAAGAAGTCTGGTCAACTTGCCAAGCTCGCCAGCCAGGCCGCATGGTTATACACCCAGGCCGCCGAGACGGTCCAAGAATACGTCGGAAAGGGATTCTTTGAGAAAGTGTGGTCGCTCGTGATACAGGCAAAGGCATCACACATGGCGTCAGTGGCGAGTTTTCATCAGGCCAACGCTGATGTAGATAGTGGATCGTATGGAATTGCTATTGCAAGGTTGCAATTAGCAGCGAAATTGTCCGCGGCAGCGGTAACATGGGCCAAGTCATTCCCTTCGTCTGTGCCTGCAAATTCCAACTTGGTTTCGGAAGACGGAGTTAGTTTGATGGAAGAGATTAAAAGACATCAAGCGATTGTCGAGGAGCAGGTTACGACGCTGATCCGAGATAATGATTTCATCTATCATCAAGGGGTGCCTAATGAAGCAGGTCTGTCGGCTATTGCGAAATTGGCCGTGGCCAAGGCTATTCCTGTTAGCGAGTTGTATCAAGGACAAGATATTCAGCGAATCATTGGACCGGATATTTTCCAAAAGTTGGTGCCGATGTCTGTGACCGAGTCTGCTAGTTTGTATGATGAAGAGAAGGCCAAATTGATTCGAGCAGAAACAGAAAGGGTCGAGACGGCCAACGGAGAAATGGTAGCCGGCTTGGACTATTTGAAACTACCCGGCAGCTTGAATATTTTGAAGGGGGGTATAGACCAGGAAGTGACAGTGGACGAGGAATTCCGTAGGTGGTGTGAAGAAATGGCAGATCATACTGGATTCCACAAAACACTGGACGAGTTACAAGACAGCAAAGCCAGTATTATTGAGTCACTGAGTCAATGCACGCGACAGCTGGATATGGAGGAAAGCGTGTGCGAGAAGATGCGATCAAAATACGGGGCGGACTGGACACAGCAGCCAAGTTCACGTCTTACAGCAACCCTTCGCGGCGAGATTCGAAGTTTACGAGACACAATTAATGAGGCCGGAGCGAGTGATACCCAATTGAATGCGACCCTGAAACAATACGAAGCAGATTTTGATGAAATGCGGTCAGCGGGAGAGACGGACGAAGCTGATGTGTTGTATCAGCGCGCGATGATTAAAGCAGGCGCCAAACAGAAGATGTCTCGGAATGGACAAGCGAGTCCGTACTCACCTGGGAATGAGGGGTCATTGCTTGATGATGTGGATGATGAGGGTAGTTTATCGGTTGCGGAGCAGATTGCAAAGGTAGAGGAGTTGCTGAAGAAGTTGAATCTGGTTAAACGTGAGCGAGCGCAGGTTCTGAAAGATTTGAAGGAGAAGGTCCACGAAGACGACATATCGAATGTGCTCATTCTCAATAAAAAGTCTCTCGGAAATGGTCAAGAGCAACAGTTGTTCCAGGCAGAATTGGAAAAGTTCAGACCATACCAAAACCGCATCATCAAGTCGAATCATACTCAAGGCTCGTTGATGAAGGAGCTTACAAGAACATACGGGGATCTTTTACAGGATAAACGAGTTCGATCTGAGCAGTCGAAATACGAGACTATAACACGACAGCGGAATACAGTAATGGCGCGGTACAAGAAAATCTATAATGCGTTCCGAGATCTGGTCTCTGGGGTATCGCAGGCAACTAAGTTCTACAATGAAATGCAAGAAACGGTGGACAACCTTCGCAAAAACGTCGACACATTCGTCAACAACCGTCGGTCAGAAGGAGCGCAATTACTTAGCCAAATCGAGCAGGATAAGAACAACAGTGCTTCTGGACAGGAAGACCGCGAACGAGAGAAACTGAGGCAGCTAATGGAACGGCTATCAACTGAACCAGCAGCTGCTCCAAGGAACACATCACCGACGAAACAATCCCGACCCCAACCGCCAGTGAAGGTCGTAAGCAACAGTACCACATCGCCATCACCACACTATCACCACGCAACACCTGTGGCACCTCCACCATCCCAATCACCTGCACCTAATCCATACGGACAATACGCACCCAACCCAATGGCAGGATACTACGGCGCAACTCCCATATCGGCTTTCCAACAGGGCGCCGCCACACCCCTTTCAGGCGGATATAACCCCATGGCATATCCATACCAAACCCCCGTCTCACCTCCTCAAAACCAAGCCGGTCTATATTACCATCAGCTTCCTCACCCTGGAACATCAACGACGCCCGTTCCCGTACCCTCATACCCCGGCTACCCAACCAGTGGCACACCCGCCCCTCCACCGTCACATACACCGCAATTCATTCCACCAGGTTACATACCCCCTCCGCCGCCTCCACGACCAGCCGAAACCCAATACCCGCCTTCGACAGGCGGTGCATACCCTTCTGGTCCAGGCGGGTATGCGCATAGTCGACCTCCCTATGGAACGGTTCAACCGCAACAGCATCAACCTAAGGGGAGTCAGGGATTGGGAAACCAAACATCACCTGGTAGTGATCCTTGGGCAGGGCTGAATTCATGGAAATAATCTCCATCCATCTTAGGTCTATTTTATATGTTGCATGCATGTCTGGTTGATGCGAGTTTTGTCTTTCTCAGAATAGTTTTTGTGTATGTCGCGAGATTTTATTCGATAATTCTATTTATTTATTCTGTCTGTCTCATATGGTCAAGTTGGAAAGGTTTTTTCTGATTTGTATTTGTATGCTTAGTTAATTTACAGCTGAGAGGTTATATGTAGATCAACATAACCTTGCAAATATATAATAGTACCCTACCTTAGTACAATCCGCGCCATTAAATACCCTGATGTACCTAGGTAGGATGTTTGTATGTAGCGTGTTCGTATAGAACATCGAAGTCGAACAGGGTAGTGCGTCATCACATAGGGCTCAATGCATGTGCCCTGGCAAAAACAAGAAACACCTCCATAGATGCAGGTAGCCATTTATGCTTTTGAATCTTTCGTCCTGAGCACAGTAGCATATCTAGTAAGCAGCCACGGCACCGGCAGCGCCAACACTGCGATGCCACCCAACAGACTGCAACCGGGGCCAACACCCAGGTTATCAAACATGGGTCGAACAGCTAGCGGAAGCCCGCAGGCCACGAGAGAGCGTAGCATT
The DNA here is from genome assembly GCA_037356135.1 of Talaromyces sp. F31. Taxonomy (NCBI): domain Eukaryota; kingdom Fungi; phylum Ascomycota; class Eurotiomycetes; order Eurotiales; family Trichocomaceae; genus Talaromyces; species Talaromyces sp. F31. The sequence continues at coordinate 953,295 of JAYXSF010000044.1, read as the reverse complement.
GTGTTTGCCGAAACCGCGCTGGCGGCGAAAGGACCGTAGGTGTCGACGAGGAAGTTGAGGCATTGCTGGAAGATGATGTTGAAGCCTGCGCCTATGAATGCTTTTTCCTTTTTTAGCACGAACGGTATACTGTATGGAGGGGAAATGAATTCACAAGGGCAAGGGGGAAGGGTTTGTCTTACCTCCCGCAACAACAGGCAAAACCCATGAAAACCGCGGCGCAGCAGTCCAGCCAAACCAGAACAGACCCACGACAAGACATATACCACCGATAAACAGTGGCGGTAGACGCGCTTCAGGGACTGGTTTTCCATTATTTCTTTCCAGGGCTCGCGCATATCTAGGCTGGTTACCCAGATTCACCAGCAAGGCACTCAAGACGCCCACAAGCACACCTAGGAATGGTAACGTGGAAACTACAAGCGGATAACCACGCTGTTCATGGAAGACTATGGGAAAAGCTTCGAGGGTGAAGTAGACGATTCCGTAGACGAAGGAGGCATATAGGGCGATGAACATGAGTATGGGCTCGGTGAAGAACATTCTTTTCCCCACACCTGTATCAGCAATTTATATGCAATGGTTTGAGAAGCGCAGGGTAAACTTACCGAATAGGACGGCTAATGTGCTTCGAAAGGACATTCTTGATATCGATTCGTTCCTTTTCATGGGGATGCCAGTATCTCTCGTCTTGCTTCTCTTTGCGTAGCCGTTTCGCTTTCCGGACGAGAATGACAGGTGCATACGTCTCTGGTAAAATGAGTAATGCTAGAGCAAAGATGGTGAAGATGAATATTGCCTCGAGGTATTCCGTCCCTATGTAGTCAACCATCTTAGCATAATGCCCTTCAGGCGGTTATCTAGTTGAGATGGGGAGAGTATGCGTACAGCGCCATCTCAAACGCGGATTCACCTCCAGCGCGGAGCCGATGATCGGTCCCAGAGTCGGTCCTCCAACAATACAAAGTGAGACAAAAGTCATCGCCGTCCCGCGCGTCCGGGGTGCAAAAATGTCGCCAAGAGCGGCGGGCACATTACTGATAGGCGCAGAGGCGAATATGCCACCAATAAATCGAGTGACCAGCAAACTGGTGATATTTCTGCTCGTTGCGCTGCCGATGCTGAAAAGGCCGTACACGAAGACGGCAGGGAGCATGGCCCATTTGCGGCCGTACGTTTCACTTATAGGCGCCCAGAACATGGGTCCGAAGGCCCAACCTAGATTCAAGATCAAGATAAGTTAGTAGGTTGGCATGTTGATAGCAACAGACTGGGCATACCTAAGACGAAAAGCGAAAGAGTCAATGAAGCAACTTCTTCGCTGACTTGGAAGTCGTCTGAGATATCAGACTGAGCCGGAGAGACAATAGAGGAGCCAAGAGAGCCGGCGAAGGCTAGCAGGCTCATCTCAAAGGTGAGAAAGATTTTGTACCAAGTTCTAAAGTTTTTGGGGTTTTCAGTGTCAGCTTCCTCAAATGCCACGATCCAGGCCTCTCTTTCTTCTGTTGCTGCACTTTCATGATCCTGGGGTGTAAGCTCATCTTCATGTGTTGATTGATTGTGGACGTTGGATGACGGTATTGTCACCATTGTGTCCGGTTGCAGTGTATCGTTGGGTTTTGGGGTCTCTTTATCTGCCATAGTATTAGGATATGGGTTATCTGCTTGTTGGCATTACATGTTCTTGACCATCAAGCTCCTACTTATACAACAAGCTGTTGTTCAGTTAGGGCAATGAGCAGCTGAATCAGGACTAGTGGCGGCCGCCGGCTCCACAGTGACCCGATCCACATCATCGTCCAATATCACTCTCAAGGTCCTCCTCTCCTGTGCTTGTACTATCAGACACATATGCTGTTTTTTGACAAAGTCACATAATCCTCACGGCGGCCGCTACCATTCCTTTCTGAGAACTGGAAGGCAGATATGACATTGATCATCCATGTCCTTGTTTACGGGCCTACCAAATAAGCTAGTATCGCCAAATTTTAGTCCGACTACATAGTAGATGGCTCTGACAATGAAATGGGCCACTACGTCCAAGGCCCTCCGCGTCTGCGCCACATGCAAAACGCGCAAAAAGGCCTGCGACAAATGCCTACCCATATGCGGGTACTGCGCTAAACGGAATTTGACATGCATCTACATCGAAGAAGAAGAGGTTCATTACTACCCACAGACATACCAAACAGATCCACCGATAACGAAGACTGTCACGACAGTAGATGATCTGGTGCATGGTCAACTCCGGCATGTCGTGTCTCTCATGCGAGTCTCGATTCGGGAAATGATTGGTGAATTCTTTCAGGGCGTATATACCGTCTTTCCGGTTGTGTATGCTGATGATGCTCTCTGGTCCAATCTTTCGGCGTACGAAGAGGACCAACAAATTCTTTCAGCTGATGTCGTACTTGTGTTGTTGGCTATGTATATATTGACGATTCACTCATCATCACAGGACAACCATGACGAGCAGACAACTTTCATCGAGACTGCTTACATAGATATCAAGAGACTACTCGGCCATGTGCAGGCCCTAAGGACTAGCTCTATCTATCTGGTACAAGCAACTCTTCTCGTTGCCGCGTTTGAATATGTGTGTTGCATACCATATACGGCGTACATATCTATTGGGACATGTAGTAGAATGGCAATGATACTGGCTAGGGGTTCACACTCCAACCCGAGAAATTTGCGCAAAGTCCTCGGAGAGCATATCTACGGGGGACTCGTTCTGTTGGAAAGGTTGGCAAGACTTTTTTTTTCTCTCTTCCTACGAGCCCAGTACATCAATGTGCGGTAGTTAATTTCGATCCAGACTCGTCGCATGCGAAGTCGATATTCCATTTGTCCCATCACTGGGCTCCTATCAGCAATCCACAAATGTTGAACCTGAAAATCAACACACTACGATCCTTGGTATGATCTCCATTCCCCGAGGTAAATATTCATCAGCTTAACACAACGTCCTGGTGCAAATTCCAGCCAGCGAAGCAAAAGAGAAAGCGCTACACCTGCTCGGCAGAGTATTGCTTATCACCAAATCACCTGATGATCAAGATCAGACCAGCCTCGAGAACCTCTCTGCACTACAGAAAATCACTGTCGATCTACAGGACTTCCTCTCAAATACCTTGAGCTCTACGACAATAACCACAGCGACTGATTCATGCATTGTCATGGCAACTGCAATAAGGTTCTCTACCCATTCTCATTTCCCAAGAACGACACACAGCTAACTCGAACTGTGCGAGGGGGGGAAAAAAGATCTCTATTCTCCCTCCATCAGCACATCCTCGACACCCTGTCAACTACCACTAGCTATGATACCCCGACAATAATATGGCAAATGCAGGAAACATCCCTCAACGCCCTGCATACCGCAACCCGTATCATGATCGATGTTTCACATGACCACGTCGAGTACGGCGTACCGCATGCATCGGAAACATTCCCGCTGTGCGGAGGATATAATCTTCGCTGCGCAGTGGCGCATTTGAAGAGATATGGCGCGAAAGACACAAGATATTCGAGTCGGCGGTGGGATATTGATGGTGATCTTGCGAGACTGGAGGAATTGTATGTTGCTTTCTGTCGGAGGTGGAAGCCTTTGACTACCCAGATACTGGGTGACGACGACGCGTTTTGAACTTGCACTAGTCATTGCTAGTACTTGTAAATTTCTTTATTATTGACAACGAGGTGCATAGATAACTCTGGCTTCGCATAGCAGATGGCATCTAAAGATCAATCATGAGGCAAAAAACTATCAAGTGGCCTCGACCACAAGATCTAGTGAGGGACACATACAAATATATCTAGTAGATATGAGTTTTAAATTCTACGGAAGGTTTTCAATATTAGATAAAAAGTTGAGAGACGTCATAATTAATCTATTGTCTGATGAAATAATCTGCTAATCTCATAGCATGACAGAAGTGTAGAAGAAAGAAAATAGAGAAGAGAATGATCAACATCAGACCATTGTGAGGATTCTGAGTGGAGTAATAAAGTAGAGGAAGAAACAAGCTCCAGCTTGAGCTTGAGCTTCGGTACAAAGGAGGTAGCAAGAGAAAGACGAACACATAGCAAAAGAAAAAAGTAACATGTCTATTGAGCAAGAGAAACCCACATCCCATCCCGTCTATCATGTATTTCGACTCCGTAAAAGACAAACAAAAGGTAAAAAAACAACCGCGCCTCGATGTATGCAAAGCGAAGTAAAATAATCAAACAAGTCTATTCCGTTAATGGTTCATTGCTGAAAAATGTATCGTTGAAAGAGAGAGAGAGAGAGCGCGGAAGGATTATAATTCCATCACGGAGCCGTTGACGGACGGAGTATTGGATGAAAATCCGTTCGGCGCCAACATATCCTGTACCGGGATCTTGGGTACTTGCGGAACGGGAAGTTTGCGCTGTGTGCCGTCGGGTCTGCTCATAATGTCGGTAATGCTGGGTCCACCATGTTGCTGACCGGGGTTGTAAACATTAGGTCCCTCAGCCTGAGGCTCCATTGGTGCGAGTGCCGGGGTGTGGTGTAACGACAGGTGGCGGATGGATGGTAGTTGCAGATCAGCAGCACCATATGGACGCAGACGAGGCGAGTGTGCTGGGGTTGCGAGAGGAGTATGATCGGGTGTAGGCGACAAAGAGTCGTGAGAGAAAGTAGGCGAAGATGGCGCGGTCGAGTTTGGTGAGTTAGGACGAGAGCGCTTGACTCGGTGATGTCCGTAGTTGTCCTCGTCCTCGTGAGAATGCGACCGGCTCATGCTCTGAGAAATGGCATACGCCGAAAGCGATGGCAAACGACCGGGAGTGCCTGAGTAGCGAGAGCTGAAGGGATAGTGGCGAGACGATCCTCCGTAGTGGTCACGCTCGACTTGCGAAGCAGCAGTTGCGAGCAGATTAATATCCATACCAGACGAAGCGCGGTCGCTATTGCGTGAATAAGGGCCCAAACCCGCGCGCAAATGCGAGGTGTAGTTGGTGTATGAGTGTGGAGGAGACACATCTGGAGATCCGACCTGAGATACTGGAGCCGACCGGGTAATAGGCTTGCTTGGAGGGGGCATCATCGAGGTAGCAGCGTTGAGCATACCCGAATCCTGACCAGCCGCAGCAGCCGCAGCTGCAATATGCTGGGCTTTGTTACTTCTTCTCGAGTTGGGATTGTTGTGAATGCGCGAGTGACGAGTCAATTCATCTGAACGACTGAACCGTTTCGTGCAACCTGGAAATTGACAGGCATGAGGTTTCTCGCCGGTGTGAGTACGGATGTGACGAGTTTGGTGCTCTAGACGATGGAAAGCACGATCGCACAGAGGACACTTGTAGGGACGGGGAAGATCCTGTCGCACCTCCTCTGCGGCGGGGCGGGCGCCCTTCATGAGCGGCGGGAGCAGACTGACAGAAGAAGCCATTTCCTTGTCTGAGTTGGAGTCTGTGCCAGTGGTGGTAGCAGGTGAAGATGTGGTACCTGTAGATTCAAGCGAGTCGGACTGTGGATTCAGCAGATTGGAGAAACCCACTGACGAGGCTGACGGTGACATGTGAAGAGACTGGCGGATGACGGGTTTAAATAGTAAGCTGGGGAAGCAAGCCAGGAGTCGAGCGTCTAGCCGAGGTGATCAGGTTGTCGATCCTCCTTGATAAGCGTCCACTGATCCTTGTATCGATGCTTGTGGAGTTGTAGTTGGTGAGAGCTGGTCAATATGTTGGTGTGGTGGGTGGGTAGTGGAGGGAAAAAGTCTGGAGAAGGAAGAAGAAAAGAATCTGGGGGAGTTGCAGAGTAAATAGGCGCACGTAAGGAGATGTCAGGATGAGGGAAAGAGGGAGGAGGAGTAGAGAAGAAAGGAATGGAGGGGAAAAATGTTAACTCTCGACGGGTGATCGGGAACGGGGGTTATCCGAGTTTGGCAGCGCGCTCAATCAGGAGATTTTTTCTTAGTGTACGTAGCAAGTACGGAGTACCGTGTGGGGGAGCCTGTATGGCGAGTGATTGGGGAGGAGAGGGGGCAAAAAGAAAAGTTTTCTTTTTTTTTTTTCGTTTCTTTTTTTTACCTTTAGGCTTTAACCATTACCAAGCGCTGGGCGGGCAAGCAGGGTGACAATGAGACAATCAGCTCTGTTCCATCAGACTTTTCAGTTCTCACCGAAGAGTGGCCGAGCTGGTGGTTAGTGTGGGCAGATGTATTTTTCGTACGAACATTACGAGGCTATAGGATAAGCGCTGCGAAACAGAGTGGGTTAGCGGAATGTGGGGTCTGGATAGTCCCAAAACAGCAACACCAGACGGGTCTAGACTGCTTTGGGACGCGAGGCTGTGGCTTTTATCCTCTGCGGTGCGTGTTCCAAGCGGTTACTCTACTACATACGTAGTAGCACGTATTTGCAAAGTGGCCCGGGTATCGCGGGTATGGCGCAGATCCGGGCTGGTTAATGTGGCATGTGTACGAGTACGAAGCACACATACGATCACGAGAAAAGGGATTCCCTGTTAGAATGACAGAACTGTTAGTCGCTTGGGATAATTATATTCTCGATTATTATTAAACACATTTCTGCGGAAAATTGTCTGTACTCCGTAGATAGTTGAGCATCGGATCATCCTCCATCAAAATCCACAGGCCGGATTCCGGGGCAAAGATAGCACTAGAACCAAAGCAGTGGCTGAGCAGCACTATCTTTCACACACTGATATCCAGATACGCACGGGGTATCGTAAAGTACGCACTATGTAATAATACCAATTCATGATGACGAGACTTCGGCCTAGAATGATGATAGGATGAGGTGATATCTCGCAGATCTGGGGAACCATACAGCTGCGCATATTAATTATTATTATAGCGCAATCAGACCCTGTCTGTCATTTATCTTTGTTTTTTCTCCACGGAGTACTCATGGAGTATTTGCCATGTACTACATACATAGTACATAGACGTAGTACATGTTGCAATCGCATACAGAGCACGCACGGAGTACATCTTCCTCATCCTGTAGGCAGATAACGCAAGCGACCATGTGAGCAGCAAGAAGTCAAATCGATCGACACGTACCCAAAGATTTTTTCATCGTTATCTAATAAATTCAGGTCACACATTAGGTAATTGCGACCGGCTGCGAAAACCGGGGTTTCCGTAATTCTGTCTTGTACTGTAACCGGTGCCAGGTCGAGTATTTTCTCGAATTTTCCTCCTATCAGGGTCGGCGGATCTTAACCGCATTCTTGCTTCCGTCACGAGAATTCTTCGGAATGTCGCTCTTTGCTGTCGCCGTCTGGTTAGTCATGAATACACAGTACAGCGGAAAAGCTGGGGGTGGTACGACATACGTACTCCGTATTATTGATGATGATCACATCATTTCTCTTCATACTCTTCATACTCTTCATACTCTCCATACTAACTCAGTCACTACTATCGAGACATGTCAAATGACTCTATATTTGCGGACAAAATAATATCTTATGACCGCCATTTATCTAGCTGCCTGTCTCAACGAAGACAGATTATGGTCGGACGCCTATCTCTCGCGGAGCACACCGTAACAATCGGCTGCTCCGTACGGCGCATCAAGATAAGAAAACCAACACTAGCCCGAATCAGGCTTCCGAGTATCTACGTAGGTACTATCCCCAGACTGTCCGGATAATGTATCGGACTGAGTTCCGTCTACCTCCAAGTCACGACACAGTTTCTATCAGCAGCGACCGCTGAGATCTTAAGGGAAGAGCATGGCTGTCAAATGATACTGTCGTGTGACATTGGACTAGTCAACTACATTAGTACAAACTGTCGAGATTAATTAGATGGCGTTCGTACCTGACCCCAAGATACGGTTACATGTACCTAAACACCGATTTTGCTGCATGTCTAGTGTCTGACAATCTTTGCGACTGATGACTAGTACTTTGCATTGGCATTAGGTAAATATTTTGTTTTAAATGTCCACTGCGACATACTCCGGATATTTTCAAATCTTATTTCTTTTCTTTCTCTTGCCGCTGCACATAGGTCACGGATGTATATCGGCAGAACACCGCGGAGTCGCAGAGACAGGGAAGAGGCATGGCATGTTTGAGCACGCTGATTGGGTACGGGGCTACTCCAGACTAATCTCCATATCTCTGTCAATATGGAGTAAATATGTGGATCCTTATCTCAAACGTTTGATTGAATCTACGGAGCCTTTCCGTAAAGGACACCTCGCCTTAACATTGACCCGCCGCCCGGATAGCATTCAAGGCAGATGATACGTACGTATCATTCACCCCGATAGCTCTCCGGGGATAAATTCTCGCTCATTCCACGGGGGCCAGTGCTAAGAAGCGAATTGTTCCGCGGAGAGTAAGCGGAGCACGTCTCGTCGAAGCAGCAATCGGCTTTTGGCTTACCCCAAGTTTTGAGTCGTGGTACGGGTAAAGCCTCGTCTCGAGACGTGATCCATTATCCATACATACATACATACTCACTACCTAGGTATGCATCGGACAGCCATGGCCAAACCCTGCCTGTTTCATATACTTGGTTCTGGTTCTTCGGACTCGAGTAAGGCAATACGTACGTATTTACGTATCCGATGATAGAGGCGAAACGGGAAATTCTGCCACACTGCGCCGAGTTAACTTCGGCCGGATTCGGCGGCTATTGTACGGTACATCCACCACGGTAAATTAGTTGACTCGAGCCTAGGGAATCAGGCTGCCACATTTGTTCTATATCATCACAAAGAAATAAATCGAGTGCGGAGTAGACAGCGATGAAAACATAAGTTATACATAACAGAAAGGTAGCTATTGATGTCTGCATTCAACAGTCATAACTATCCTTATCTCTTCTACTGCAGCACTCCGTCGATTTTTCTGCCGAGCGTCAAGCCACTGATCTCTGCAACCGTCAGGATTCAGCCGTCATTAGCCGGGTATTCTGCCTATCTTTGCCCTGAGCAGGATATGAATATAGCCGATTCATACGCCTATGAACAATAGCACGCATTTTCGGTGGCAATCTATAGGATCCATGGAACTAGCAGGCAATAGTACCCCATGCATGACTGACTAGCTTACCCCAAATTTGATTCTTGACGGGGTTTTAGGATAACTCGCTTTGTGCTGTACGTACAGACTAGGTTGCACCATATGAACGGCTTATCTCAAGAGTATCTCCGCAGTCGCAGATCTGCAGATTTCCGAATTTTGAGAGAAGAATCTTAGAAATCGTAAGATGCAGCGAAGGAACTACATATTATATTTCGTCATTACTTGAAATTAATTCTAACCATTATCTAATACCTTGATATATTCTGAGTAAGGGGAATACAGCACTCGGTAAAATCTATAATGCTACCTCAATATCACACCTGACATGATATGGGATGGGATGACACTATCGTCTAATATTGTAAGATCTCTGACACCAAGGTTTCACCACCAGAACGCCCCGGGGAACCCTTCCCGCGAATCCGGGGTTATTTAGTATTACCCTGCCGCTTCGAGATGTATGTACGTAACCAGCTGAAAGGTTACAGGGTACGTAGGTATATTCAAAGGTATTATGCATATGCACATGTAGGGAATGTGCATGTGTCTGGAACTCTGCTTATCAGCCCCCCATTGTATATAAGGCAGGGAATTGGCAAGCGCGAATTGCGCGCCGAAATTCATTTCTATGCTAAGCACGTCTCCGAAAGATAATATTGAAGATAACGACTGTGCAGGAGCTATGACATCCATGACCTGTCACAGCCATAAACAAAGAGAAACATCAAGCCCATGGAGAAAATTGGGGAACTTACTCCGCAATACGTACTCCGTGTTGTTTCTTGCGCGAGCCGAGACAAAAGCTTGTGAAGAAAGCGATAGAATGAATAAGAAAATGCGGAGGTTGAATCGGACCCCATGGAGTATCCAATACATCTACATGGTACGATGTGTACGCGTACAGCCCCAGACAACATATCCGTGAACCACCAACGACCATCAACAGCTGACACGTACATATCGCCCCGATCGTAATGCGTATATACCTACCGCCTTGGAGTGATCTGGGAAAGGGATAGCCATCTGAAACAAGGCTTTTGAAATTATTTAAACCCGAATCATATTACGTAGCATCGCCGCGGCTTCCAAGGTTGGAGAAGGGGGTTCAGCCACAACATACCATAAAGGGATACTGCAGCCTGGATGATCGCTGGCCAGACGATTCTCGAAGGGGTTGCTCATCGCCGGAACAGCCTGCGGGTCTAGACCCGATATTTAACCGCGAAGGGGAGAGATATGACATGCTGGACTGATCCTGTGGTGGTGAGCGGGATGATGAGTCGAAAAGGAGAATACATGTCGTCATTATCACCATTTCACATGTGAATCTTTGAAGCGAAAGCTTATGGGCACGCACCTGGTTGTGGGGTTGGTAAGTACGGTACAGGGTACAATTCCAAAAAGGGACACTGATGATGCCATCGGGTAATTTCGGATTGTGTCAGTGTTATCATATGGGGAGATACGTAACTAGGAGATGGTTCCTATCATCCGAACACGTGTTTCTTCAACATGACGACTGGCTCAGCTGAATATCAGCAAGCGCCAGTCGACAACTTAGTGACTCGGAATCAAATTAATCTTATCATCAACAAAGAATGACGCCTAAGCACAATCACACATTTCAATACGCAGCGGCACAAACTATCGGCAAAACAATCGGCATCCAAACCTGTCGCCCGACAGAAAAAAAGAAATCGGCCATCCCGACCCGACTCGGCAGGCCGGGTGGAGTCCGCCTCGAATTTTTTTCTCCTTTTCTCCATATCAAAAACTCTTCATTTATCCACTCCCCAGTCTAAAGCGCGGTGACTAGCCTCTTATTGATACCGGCGGTCTCTAGCTTTTAACCTTTAGGGCCTAAGGTGTTTAAAGGTTGGCACTTTGCAGTCACATCGCTCGCCTCATTCCCAGGAACGGCGTTTTTGCCGAATTGAATGCCGTTCATATTTTCCGGTTTGCGGCGGTTTCGTTGGAAGCTCTCCATTGTGGCCTGACACCGACGGTAGTCACACGGCTACGTACCTGACGATACATGCATACTGCACAATACGACTATCTGAGGAGTCTTGGGTAGTGGATCGTGGATGAGGGAGGGTGTCTTATTGGTGGTTTGATCTGCTCCGGATTTTCGCATGTGGTCGGTCTGGATGGTCTGCTTTTTGAGTGAGAGATTCCCCCATATAGCAGGAGCGCGGTGCTCCGTGGGTGTAGTAGAACTACACGTGTGCTTGTATCACATGCTGGGGTAGTATGTAGCGATGCATGTGTGGCCTGATTGACTTTGACATGGCAGTTCCTTGATTTCTACTTATATGCAGTTTACGGAGAACTTGCTCGAAAGCCAAGCTCTTACAGCCGGGACTTACGACCGACAAGCTCCCACCACGGCAGTGCTGAAGGACCTTCACATGCAGGTCCTGCAGTAGTGTCTTGCGGCGTATAGTGTAAAACTAAGTACTATCTTGTCGAGGCCAGATAGCGTTACTCCTGCTCGACACTTGGGAGCAGTGTGTCTAGCCTAAATGATAGAAGGCTGGCAAATGACCTGGTACGCATAACTTTCTTAATCTACACGCAGACAAACCGCCATCCTATCGTCCTATGGATCCGGAACGATCAATTCCCACCATTTGCAGGGTTGTTAGAAATTGGTTGAAATTTAAATGCTCGCAGACTTCGTTATTGTCAACAGGGTTAGGGTTATCATATATATCATGTGACATCATATCACCATTCTGTCCCTACCCACCGCTTCTAGACCAGCCAATAGAATGTTCAGCTTCGATTAGGTATCATCTGAAATCAGAATGTGCTATCTACAATTTCTAGCTTGCCAGTAAATCGATTCACCGCAATTCCTATGGTGTATCTTCAATTGTCGCGGTATATATAACACCGTACCCTGAACTACACGCTGAAGATAATCCCATTTCTCGCCCCTAGAAGAATTGACCGAGAACAAAGATATGGCACCCCCGCGTCAACGTCCACCTCCAAGCTCCTTCCCAGGAGGAGGCGACGATTCCCGCTCCGAGGCATCGAGTACAGCGACCGGAGGACCGACATCGCGCGGAATCCCAGGACCAAAACCGCGCAAGACTGCAGCTGCCGTTGCTATTTCAGGTGTTGCTGCGACGACGACGGGGACGCTGGCAAGCGCGAAAGATCTCAAAGTTGCTGCTGCGACGGGCGCGGCGGCGGCTGCTAATGCTGCTGCCGCAGCTACAATGTCGGGTTTGGCGCAGGGGAATGGGGTTGATTTCTACGGAGTTGATGGGTTCAGGGATGATTTACCTGGTGTATGTTCATATCGTTACCCTGTTATTGTTGTTGTCATGAATAGAGCTAATGGTTTTTTTTGTTTTGGGTGGATAGATACCGTGGCACCAAATGCCCCTCTCAATCCTGCACGATTACAGACATGCCTACAAACTCTCCACACCAAGCGCCTACGCCCGACCCATCTCGAAGATATACTTCTCCTCTGGCATCGGTCTTCGCTCTCCGACGGCTATTGCAGCTAGAAAAGCCGCTTCGGCGGTCGCTACATCCTCGTCCTCGTCATCTTCATCATCTGCATCAACATCATCCGGACCAACGCACCGCTCCAGGAATGCCGTTCTCAAGCCATCGACCGAGACGAGCAGAGCACGCAAGATAAATAGCCAGGACCGCGTCGGAAAGGAGCAGCTGGCGCTTGCAGTGAGAAAGCATTTCAATGCGGCGGGGCTGGTGGAGCAGGACGCTATTGCAAGATTTTTGTACAAGGTGCGCGAGGAAGGGAAGGGGAGGGAGTTTCGGTTGCGGTTTCAGCCTTAAAAACCCCCAGCGAACGCGATGATTTGCTTTTGTCGCTTGAGTTTACTTGGCGATGGTTCGATACCCTGTTTATTATCATGGTCTGGCGTTGGGTTGGGGGGCATGTATCTCGGAATTTAGTTTTTATCTAGTTCAATATTTTTATCTTTCTCATCTACTGGCACACTCTCGTCTTCCTGATCCCCGTCCCATTGGAAGTCATCATCTGGTACTTCTAGAAACTCGTCTTCGTCTTCATCCTCGCTGTCCGCGATTTCGTCGACTTTCCGTTTGCGTACCGTTATCGTTGATGTGGACGCTGATTGAGAGAGAGGTGGTGGACTTCTCCGCTGCTCCTCCACGTTATCAATGCCAATGGTAGAGCGTAACTCGTGTAGTCCGCCCTGCTTACCCTGTCAGTTCACAACATATCCTCACACCAGTGGAAGAAAAGGGACGCACGTTCTCAATGATAAACGGGAAAATATTCCCCTCAGCCCTGATGCCAACCACTTTACCGCCCTTTTTCGTCACCTCAGCAAATCTCACTTTCACCCTCTTTCCTCTGTCATCGGTCTCGAGATGAGAAGGCGGGTGATCACGATAGAGCACAATCCGATTCTGCACACAGTTCTCCCACGATCCTCCTGCCAGAGCTGGGTACAGCGTCGGCCGCGGCTGACCTTTTATCTTCGTATGTGTCTGATTCAGCAATATAACAGCCATATTGTGGCTCACGGCAAGTTTGCTGATACGGTTGATCATGTCGCTGGTCACGTTCCATTTGCGGTTGAGTAGCCATTGGAGTTGGTGTGCCTGTGCCTGGGCTGGTCCAGGTCCAGGTCCAGGTCCAGATCCTTGATCCTGTTTAAGGGCTGACGGTTTTAGGCCTAAACGGGATTTGATTTCTGTTGCGTTTGGGAAGTAGGATTGGTAAGGGGCAGAGATCGTGTCAACGACGATCAGACTTGTCCCTTTTGGAGGGAAGTTGGGTGGTGGGTGGGTGAAGAGTGATAGGAGATGGGGGAGGGAGTGGGCGCGGATGTGGATGAAGCGGTTTGTGCAGTCGTGAAGCTTCAACTCAAGCTCCTCTGTTTTAACTTCGGCAGTTGGGGCGGTGGTGATTGATTTGAGATTGACAGTCAATAAGTCCCTGAGTCTGGGTTTGGGGATCGGTGAGCCGGTGTCTATGTTGCTATCAGAAATTTTTCATGGAAGAAAGAAATCAATGAGTCAGACCAATCCAAACAACCTTCTCATCATCCCCGGCCGTCAGAACCTTGGCTGCTATGTTCAACCTGCCGATGACAAATCAGCTTCTCTTTTCACTTCGGCGGGGTAATGAAGAAGAAACATACGAAAAAGCAGTCTTGCCTACACCAGGCGGTCCATAGATTTCAGTGATAATTCCCCTCGGAATTCCAGATAACCCCGGAGGAGGAGATATTGCATCGTCTAATCCATCTAAGCCGGTAGGCAGGGAATGCGCAATGGACGCAGGCGCAGATGCAGATGCGGATGCAGATAGAAGCTGCGTTGACGAAGCGCGGAGAGCCTGTGAGGCTGAAATGGATGATACGCGAGCTATCTTGTTATCAGTATGAGATTCAAGTGGATAGAAGGGTGGCGTACGTGTTGTGGTAGACTCGGCTAGGAAGTCATAGTCGGTCATTGTAGATGCATATTTTGCGATGTATTCAATGTCTAGTGCAGTATAAGATACATTACTGCATCTATTTGAGCTTCTCTCCTCGGTCTATTTGACTTAGTCTGATGTGATTTGTTGTGATCTGATGGGTGCTGTGGTTCGTTGATTCGACGCGGAAGATAGATCTGATAGATCGCCCACGCGCCGCTAGCCGATTTTTGACGACACCCAAATAAACACACTTCCTGACTGAGCAGCCACCATTGAGACATCTCAGTGCTAGTCTGAAATGAGCATGATAAGCAATGATTAGTTCATATACATGATCTATCAGGCAAAAGGAAGATCCGTGTAAATGTGGGAAACTGCAGTGACACAATACAAGCCCTAACCCTTATCTTATCGGACGCGTCGGAGCTAACCCTAATGGGCATTATTGATTTGATCTATAGCAGTCTGCTTTTCATTATCGAGGTAGAACAGTCATTGGCATAGACGTAGAAAAATACAGGACCAGTATAAGGATGGATGGTCATGCAATAAACTGAACAACGAGAAAATCCCGATGTCAACTGGTGGTGTCTTGCCCAGGTCAGGAGCTCGCCTACATGCTAGCCGAGTTCCTATGTACAATCTGGACTGCACGGTGAACTGTCTCGGCAGCAGAGCCGAAGGAATGAACTATTTTGATGTCGTATAAGTGGCTTCGAGAGTATACCGTATTGGGATGTAGGTGTCGGCTACTTCGTTGCCATGTTGATCGATCATGTTGCCTACTGCCTGACTTGGAAGGATGACACCTGCAGAAAGAGCTTCTTTGTCTTCTTCTCGCGTACCCATTGCTCCTTATGAGAGATAAAATCTATCAAGCTTACATAGGAGCCTGCATTTATTGTTAAGCAAAATGTCTTCAACAAGGATCGCCCATCTCAATCTGGGCTTGATCAAGCATGGAAGTAAGTCGAACATGGACTATCGATAGCTGACGGACTGACCATGGTTGAAACAAACAGATACAGGATCGATACGTGGAATTCCAGCTTCGTACCATGGCATATTGCCTGCACTCCGTATCCGCCCAATACAATTCATCCCCTCACGGAAGTTGACGACATCTCCTCGACGATATGGAGGGTATGAGTCAACCCCTACTAGCAATAGAACATTAGTCCAAATGACTGACATTGCATAAAGTTCCAATCTCACACCTCTAGAAAAACAACGCCTCCGCCGCCCCGTCTCACCACATATCACAATCTACAAATGGCAATACCAATCATTGACTTCGATTCTGCAACGCTTCTCCGGCATGTTCCTCGCCGGCAGCGTCTACATATTCGCAATTGGGTATCTAGTCTCACCCGCAATCTCACCTTCGCTAGCACCAGTATTTGAGCTCGAGACTGTTATAGGTGCTGTGCGTGAATTGCCGGGCTGGGTTAAGAGTGGTGGGAAATTTACGTTGGCGTTGCCGTTTACGTACCACTTTTTCAATGGGGTAAAGCATTTGACGTGGGATTTAGGGTTTGGGTTGACAAATAAAAAATTGTTTGGAAGGTTTGCGTGGATTGTGGCTGGTTGTAGTGTTGTGAGTTCTTTGGGGTTGGCTGTTTTATAGTCTGCTATGACAACAGTGCCTTCAACCTTTACGCTTGATTATTCATAGTAAGATTCGACTATATCGAGTTGTGCACCGATATTAGTCTCTTTACTTGGGGTTTTATAGCTCTCACTTGAGGGTTGGATCACCTTCAGAGCAGGATGCTTAGACATCGAGCAGATTAATACGTCACGCAGCTGCTTACATGCACCTCTCTAGGTAGAAAATATACATCTTAATAACAGATTTGTATCGCCGCTTTAAGTGATGGCCTGGCATAGAACGCTCATTCTGGTATTATCTATCAACAATCTGGGTTGAAAAACACGGAACATTCGTGACTATCGCCTCGTGTTTCAAAAATTCCGCTTCTAAAGATTCGCTTCCCTCTCCTCCTTCAATTTCGCAGGCAAGAGCCGCCTCAAAATCTTCCCAGTTGGCGTCTTCGGCAAGTTCTGCAAGTGAAACACACCACCTCTCAACTTTTTATAACCCGCCAGCTGGCCATCTACCCAGACTCTAATAGCGTCGAGGACTTTTTGCTTCTCACTACCCGCAAGCTCTGCCTTACCAGGGGTGAGGCTCACGTAGGCTAGGGGAACTTCAGTGGCCTGGGAATCGTCGTAGACGGCACATACTGCTGCGTCGGTTACGTCTGGATGTCGCAGGAGGATATCTTCGAGCTCGGACGGGGCGACTTGGAAACTATGTACTCATATCGACCGGGTCAGTAGGTGGCTAGACTGCTTGGATGTGAATTTTCTCAGCGTACCCCTTATATTTGATCATCTAGACGACTGTCAGTGAAATGAAAACGTCTAATGAGGAAGAGACAAATACCTCTTTGAGCCGATCAGTAACCCAGAAATTCTGGTTCTCGTCCACCCTCAAGATATCCCCGGTTCTGAGCCATCCGTCCGAGAACGTCTGTTCTGTCGCCGCTTTGTCGGCAACGTAGTACCTGCAAGTTTGATTAACATGTTTGGTACTGCACGTTGAGAGATATTCTGGGAGAGCTCTCACATCATTACTGTCGGTCCGCGGATCCATAGTTCGCCCTCTTCCCCAGAAGGGACGTCTGATCCTGTCTTGGGGTCTACTAATTTCGCTTCCCTATAGGGTTATGGAAATCAGCAACGAGTCTTAAAGATTGTCGACGGCCGCAAGACAGTAATCTGTAATCCGGATTGCTCCCGTGCAACGTACATTCCAGGAAGGACCTTGCCAACACATCCAAAAGCATACTCTTCTTCTTCTATCTGATGTAGAACACCACCGGTTGCTTCGGAGAGTCCGTAGCCTATACTGAAATCAGCGTATTCAATGTTGTTGATGCAAGGCTACGTACCTTGGCAGATACTAGTGTGTGGAAGCCGCTTTTTGAGTAAAAGTTGCACGGATTTCTTATCGTCATTTAGCATCATTCGGTAGACCTATTCATCAAGAGAGACGTACTTTCAATGGTGCAGCGGAAATGACGATCCGTTTCAACGAGGCCAAGTCATATTTCTGAGCGACGGGTGATACGGCCAGGGCGAGGGCCACAGGGGGAACAATGTGTAGGTCTGTGACCTTCAGCTCGCTCGACTGTTTGCAAAATGTTTCGAGGTCAAATGCAGGAAGACCGCAATAGAGTGCCCCAACCCACATACCGGCTACCACCGATACAGTCAGGCCATAGATATGACAATCTGACGGTCCCAAGAGTGTCAGTATGCCAAGGTACAAGTAGATGAATATATTGGGTGACGAGCTTACAGGGCGCAAAAAATACTTCGCGAACTGTAGAATTGACTCGGGCGGGCATCGCAGTTCGCAATATTATAGCATTCATGATGATGTTGTGATGGGAAAGTTGCACGCCCTTCATTTTTCCAGTTGTTCCGGATGAAAAGCATATGGTACTAGGCACATCTTGGGAACTTCTGCCTTGGAGATCGAAGGGTGGGAGGGTTTCTCCGGCTTTTGTTCCGATAATGTCATTTGGAAACTACTGCATGTGAGTAAAATAATACTACTTGACAATTTTGAAGGAGAGTATAAGTGTATCTCTTAAGAGATAGCATCATCACTGACCTGCGGTAGATTCTCTACTTTACTGAGAACAGTCGCAACCTTTATCTCTGTCGTCGAATTCGAAGCCAATGCAGCTCGTACATCTTCGAGCTTCGGCGCGATAGTGGCTATGTGAGTCGGCTTAACGATTTGAAGCAAGTGTGAGATATCCTTTGGGGTTGCTGATACATTAACTGGTCTGGATTTTGATTTAATATCTGGACGAGACGCATTCTAGCCCGGTTCGAGCCAGGGAGTATTATACTTACGCAAAAACGGCACCCGCCCACCACGTCGCATGAGCTAGAATCACAAAATCACTCTGTATTCTCCATCAGAATCCTCCCATCACATCTCTAGCCATCATGTTGCGCACTCACCGAGTTGCTGACCAAGGCCATCAAGACATTGCCTGGCTGTAGTCCCCAGTTCCGCAGACCCCAGGCCGCACGGGCAGCATCATCTCGAAGAGAACCATATGTGATAGGCTGTGTCGAAATTGTGTCGACGTGAATAATCTTATCTGACGGAACTTCGTCCGGGTTGTATCGCGTCATGAACTGTGCAATTGAGAGGCTAGTCGTGTTGTCCGTCGGAAAGACAGGCGACTGGTAGGATGGCATCTTCGCTAAGTTCTCGGCCTTCGAATGGAATTTCTTCGGAACTATAGGATGCCCGTTTGATCGGCGGTTAGGTTCAAGGGGGGACGCCTGGTGAAGCTTCGCGAGACAGTGTGATCACTTCATGTGAAATACAATAAACAATTTGACGAATTCTTCTTACAGTGACCAGGCAGTTGAATTCGCAAGAGCCGGGATTTTGATCCGGAGCAGGGGTTCCTCTTCTCATGCTAAACTCGGAAAAGACCCTGGTCTGTACTAAGCCCTCAGGGTGCATACTAGTTACTAGTACGGACTCGAGCTACCCGTTAACAGAAATTTACTGCACATCATGCATCGCGTCCTGACCGATTCTGAATCTTCAGACCTACAGATGTGGATGCGCATTGGCTGATCTAACACCGCGTGCCGCACCCGTAGACTTTCATGCTTGCCGTCTTTCCCTTTGTAGCTCTTGCGAAACGAATACGGGCATGGAGTACGGAGTGTACACCTAAAAGCTGTATTTGCGGCGCAGGAGCATCCTCCAAACTGACAGGGTATCTGTATGGAACAGACCCTGGCGCTTTGCTCCATCCGGCGACCGTTTAATTCACCAATACGAGGTGGATGACGCACAGTCCCCCGGAAGTGGGAATCACTTCCGTATATGCGTGCAACTAGCCACCGACTTAACTTCCTAGAAGTCGTATAGTAAGTTCAATTAATTGTCCAAGCGAAGAGTAAATTACAAATCCTACAATAACACCGTCGATCAAGTCGCGTCTCCTGTTTCGCCCGAGCCGGGTTAGTGATTCTAGTGAAACTAGCCTTGCTGTTGGGGTCTGAAATGCATACTGCATGTTGGGAACAAAATTTCATCGTTTCTTATTAGGAGGATGGTCTACCTATATGTGACCGATCGACTCGCATTTGACATGCTCGGTACAATGTCAGAGTGAAAATGCAATCATGCGCTTTCTGACAGTCTTGACGAATGCGACGGTACTTTTGTTTGCTGTGGCAAGTGCTGCAGCGCAGTCTTTGCCACAATGTTCAGTACGATAGATCCGTCTCCGTTGCTTCAGTTTCTAGCTGACAGAGTATTATAGACAAAATGCCTAGAGGAGATTCTCCCCCAATCACCCTGTTCACCAACCAACCAGACCTGTATCTGCACCAATGCTATTTTCAAAGAAGAACTGAGTAGTTGCGTGGCGGCGAATTGCACCACCAAGGAAACTCTTAGTATGTGGCCGGCAATTCAATTTTTTTTAAGTCAAACTGACGAGTATAGCTACTCTTAATGTCACAAATACAGAATGCGGAGTCCCGGTACGAGATATGACGAGTCCGAGCATCATTATCCCAAGCGTGGGATATATCGTTGTGCTGTTTATTGCGGGGAGGATTTATAACCGTCTGGTGATCGTGCCGGGCTCTAAGTTGGGATGGGATGACTGGACAATGCTTGTACTAGGGGCTGTTATGGTGGCAGTGAATGCAGGCTCTATATTGCGTCAGTACACCTATCGCGTGCTCCCCGGACAATTACAGGTACGGATATTTAACAAGTCGATAGTTGGGCAAGCTGGTCTGGGGAAAGACATTTGGACCTTGGAATTCGACAAAATCACGCAAATCCTCAAGGTATGGCACGTACGACATGAAAACCACCAAAGTTGATCTGACTCGTCGCAATAGATTTTCTATATCCAGGAGCTGCTTTATGTCACCGCCATCACTCTTACCAAAATCTGCTTTCTTCTCTTCTACCTGCGCATCTTCCCCAACTCGGGAATACGCTGGATTATCCAGACGACTGCTGGCGTGGTGATTTGCTACGGCATTGCCTTCCTTTTTGCATTTATCTTTCAATGCTCGCCGATTGACTTTAATTGGATAGGCTGGGATGGAGAGCATCAAGGGTCATGTGTGGACAAGAACGCCCTGGTCCTGGCGTCGGCGGCGATAAATATTGTTTTCGATCTGTGGGTTATCGCTCTGCCGATACCAACGCTGTTGCACTTGCAAACTTCGACGTTGATGAAGTTTCAGATTGTTCTCATGTTCTCGATAGGGTTTCTGTAAGAGCCCCTGTGTCTAGGCGCACCTGAGAATACACTCGAAGACACGTGCTAATGTTCCAATCCGTGAATGTTACAGAGTCACCGGCGTTAGCATATACCGCATGGTAATGCTCAAGGAGTTTTCCACAAGTTCGAACCCGACATGTACGTCTACACCTTCCCAAACCCACTTCAATTCTATATAATCTTGGAAACCTAACAATGTACCAGGGGACAACGCGCCCGGCGGTTATTGGTCTGTTGTCGAGGTAGATGTAACCGTTTTCATCCTGTGTCTGCCATCTGTACGAGCATTACTCCGGCGCTTCTTCCCCAGCGTGTTCGGTTCATCGACCGGAGGCCTGGAAAGTAGCAATCAAACACCGAACCCTAGGAACCCTGGAAGAATGGTACCATCCGGCGACCCCTTGCACAATACAAGCTTTGTCCAATTAATTGACGTGAATCACGACGAAGGGAGTGCAAAACACTATGGAAGTGGAAGAACAAAAAGTTTTGGGGAGGAGTCCTCATATCCCCACAGCGATCCTTAAGTCTATGACGTTGATATAACGATTGTATGGTTTTCTGAACATTAGGCGGGATTTTCAAAAAGTGGTATATACAAAATGAGTCAAATTCGAAAATGGTTTGATCACTCATCAGCCCTCGATGCGCGCTGAGTACTCCGTGAGCAGGCTCGCGCCATCAGTGGTATATCAGCGAATATATAGAGTGTATCTCGATCCATCTCTAGATAAACTCCATCCATAAAGAGATGTCTAGCATCGAAATGATTCAAGACCAGCCAACGAAAAAGTGAGGAAGCTTTGGGGCGATGGATCAGGCCTTGTCTCCGTCATTAGTGTCTTGTCTTTCTTACCTCAACCCCTTTGCAAGCGCGTGTATTTACATACAGTCGCGCAGCTTGGAGGCATCATCCTTTGGTCCTAAACCAAAGCGATTGAGAACAGCTCCGTGTAGCCATGCTAGATCGAGTGCATGCGAAATGGCAAGAGCAGTCAGCCATCCCTGAAACCCATCCAGGTTCAGCGCAACCTACATATCATTTCTGGGGTCATTCAATCTCTTACAACTTGACTGCATGTCCACTGTATCACGCATGGCTTAATAAACGTTCATACCATCATATGTGTTTTATGAATCACCTGGGAAGATTCTACTTCCCCAAAATGGAGAGATCTTACTGTATAGCAAGTATTGTTATCTCGCGTGGATGTTCGTTGGTCGGCACAATTCTGTCTTCACAATGGTAGCTAGAGCTATAGCAGTTACAAATCCTCATGGCATACAACTTCATATATAGAGCCCATCCTGGTCGTCAAGAGGCCCAATTCGGGTGACGGGCTCGCAGCGTGTGATGAATCATCTGCATCATGAGCTTATGTGAACTTGTAATGGTGTATCTAACGTGAATGACTATGAAAAGTTACAACGAAAATAATGCTTCTTCTATGGAACATACTGGGCTGGTTATGAGCCACGGTTTCGAGATGAAATTTGTGGCTCTTGAAGGATCACAGCCTGTACAAGTCGTTGCAGTTCAACACATGTGAGGGAAAAGGCATTCAAGAGTTTCCGAGATTATACGCATATATATACACACCCCGGAGCAATGATTATCTACGTAGGATGGCTAGAATGAGAACGAAGGTGAACAGACACCTCATCATTAATAATAGAATTCACTGCCCAACAGCACGGAACATATTCATTCAACAGAAACTGGTACTAAACGCAATTCAACATAGTTGTATCCTGTATGGCCTGTCGGCTAAAGCAGTGCTACCGTTACCGCGAATATGGACACATCAGACCCCATATCATGTCGAAGAGAGATGCCGATACTGTGGGAGTGCACACAACACGAAAGAGCGCACGAGCAACAAGCACACCAAACCAAAGCCTTTTCTTCATTGATACCTCATACTTCAATCCGAAGAGATGTGCTGCCTCAAATGTTGCGAGGGTCAAATGAAGTTCGGGAGTATCATTGTTCTAATGAAGCTTGATGGAATAGTACGGTTGATAACGTTTGAATATGTGCAGGACATTGATTTATCTATATATATACACGCGAAAATCTAGCTGGAATCAAATCATGAAAGTTTCGTCGACTTGCCCTCACCATTCTCACTTGAGACAATAGCGGCATTCTCAGATGCTGCAGCCATCTTGTTGTGTTCTTCGGAAGTAGTAGCAGCATCACTCTCTAACAAGCGGGTGTCCTCCTCCTCCTCATCGTCATCTTCCTCGGGCAACAACAGATTCAGAACCAGTGCCAACAATCCCGTGACCACGAAACCAGTCGTCATAACCAACTCGATCGCGTCAATGAGACCGATTAATCCTTTATTGTCGCCGGAGTAGGTGAATACATATGAGAACCAAGTCGGGACAAGGGTGGCGCCCATGCCAACTGCAAACGAGGCAGTAAGAATGAACCTGTTGCGGCGCGTAAATGGCGTGGTGGCAATGATACGAATACCAGAGATGGCCACAGAAGAGAAGAGGAATGTAGTCATACCACCCAACACCGGTGAGGGGATAGCCACAAGCGCAGCAGCGAATTTGGAGAATATGCCCATGATAATCAAGAAGAAACAGCACCAATACCCAGCTTTGCGGTTTGCACAGCGAGTCAAAGCGATAACACCGTTGTTTTGCGCGAATGTGGACATAGGTGTGATTGTGCAGAGGCCGGCCAACAGACCGTTGAGGCCGTCGGCGAGGACACCACCGCGGATTCGAGAGTCGAAGAGTTCGCCTTCGACGTCGAGGCGGGAGACGTCGCAGGTAGCTGTAACGTCGCCGATGGCTTCCATCATGAGGACTATGTAGAGTGCCAAAAAGGGGAGGATGAGCGGGGAGTAGATCTTCAAGGGGAAGGTCTTGACCCAGATGAATGATGCGACGGGTGCCTCGTTAATGGAGGAGGGATCGAAGTAGCCGCATGCAGCTGCAACAATGCAGCCGACCAGCAAACCTACGGCGACGGAGCAGGTTCGCATGATGGGTGATCCGAAGCGTTCACAGAGGATGATTGTCAAAAACACTAGAAAGCCGAGGCCGATGAACTCGGCGCTTCCCCAGGGCAGCGCATGTGGTGCCGTCGCAGAGGGACAGAGAGCGGCAGATCCGCCAGCTGCAGCATTCGACATGCAGGAACCAGCACCACCGGCCCAATCCTCTAAACCGCTCTGAATCAGACTGACACCGATCAAGAGAACGGTGGGACCAGTCACCAGAGGCGGGAAGATGCGTTTGAGAATATCGATTGAGACGAACGAAAGACCAATTTCGAGTAAGGCGCAGAGGCAAGATGTGCCCAGGATAGCGCCATAACCTTGAGGACAAGCGAGCTTTGCGCCGGTTTCAGGGTCGATGGGGCAGTATCCGGATTTATACATCTGGGTCAATGCATTGTCGGCAATGGTCAATGTCGAGAACGATGTACCAGCGACAGAAATAAGACCGGTACCGATGTAATATGGTGTTTTGGGGATGCTGAATCGGGTGATTTGAATAGCCGACAGAATACCCGAGACGATCAGCGACGTAGAAACGAGGTATTGAGAAGTGGAAGTATCAAAATTGGCGGCTGAGCCGATGATGATGGGTGGTGTAATGACACCTGCCAGCATGGCGAGAGCATGTTGAAGGCCGAGGAGGAGCGCGAGGAAAACAGGGATTTTCTCGTGAAGGCCGAAAAAGGGAGTCCGGGAGCGGGATTTCTTCATAAATGGTAGGCGTGGTTTGAAGAGCATGGCATAATCGTATTCACCAATGAGGCCTTCCCTATATCATGTTTAATATTTTTCCTCTACAGAAATTGAAATAGACGTACTTTGTGGTGAATGACCGGACGAATCGTCCGAATCGATCTGAGATTGTTCGTTTAGGGCCTGTATCAGGCCCTATCCGATCTGGGCCGTCCATGATGTTGATGGAAATATAAAAAAAATGAATTTAGATTGGGAGAGTAGACCGGGGTGCAGTATTAAATATTCAAAGCTGACAATAAAACGGCGATATTATGCCTCGATCAACGAGGATTTTCAATTAGTAGATAGGCCGATGATAATGAACCTCAGAGTACGTCGTGAACAGGAATCAAGGATCGTTATATACGTCAGGGCAAACAGAGGACGAAGACGCCGATGTCCGTTGTCTAGGCACTTTTTATCGGAAGATATATTGACTGCCAATATAAACCGTGATGAAAGAAATTCTTATTACTCGATGCGAAGGTGTAAATTCGCAGCACACTAGAGTGATTCAAATCCAGCTAAGAGATAGGCAGTTCCACCAAGCTGATAAAGCGGGCTCCATTAGCCTCCGTCCGGGCTCTTCTGGGAAGATAATGGGGAATTCCACGCGGTCTAACCAGGATAAACACGTTTAGTGGGCGCGCTAGGTTTTATTAGTGCTAGTGGGCGATGATAAGACTCTGGCTGCTGAGAGGTTCAGAGCTGCTTTAGACGCCAATTAAGCTCGACTTGGGGTCTGCTAGGGATTTTTAGGGATTCAGTGGGCTGGAGCTTGTGGCCAAGTCCGATAACGCTCTGAAGTGTAAACGTAGGCTGAATACTTTTGTGAATCACATAATCTTTGATATTAAGGAAATCAATTCGATATGTTGAAGAAGAAGAGTTAGGGCTAGGGCACAGCTAACATAGGGGATGCTTGTTGTCATCACCGCTACCAAACAATGTATAAATTGACATTGTTTGTCGTTGAAAGATATTGGCAGATATCCAATCCCCATACGGAGTACATTTTTGATAACGACGATTAACATTGATACGCACTGATCGCGGGGGACCAATTAGCAGCTGTTCGTAGCTTAGCCTTTACTACAGACGAGATTGATAGAGATTGGCGCGTCGGACCACGCCGATACCCTGATCGCCTCTACAACTCTAAGTGCTACGTTTTTGTCGCTTCACGACATCAAAATTTGACATTTGCATAATCGCCACCCGACTAGTCAAGTGGTCGATGGGATATTTCGACATGATCGGAAAATATGAAAAAGATGAGAAAAACTCAACCGGGACGGACTGATCCTGAAGCTGTCAACGATGTAGCTCTCGGAGACGCGATGTCCTTGATTCTGAGAAGTGGCGATTGTATTTTCCTTCGACTCGGACTGACAAGCAAAGAAATGTCCATGGAAAATGCAGCGGATGGTGTGAACACTTTTAATAGCAGGTCGACGGTGATCTCGTGACTATCCCGACCGGGGCATGCCTCAGAAATAAGGTTTCCAGCAATTATGAACAACCAGCCAACCACTACAAGCACACTCACGTCGTCAAGATGGCATATAATCTACTATCGCATGCCGATTTTTCTATGCTGGTTCCGACAAACAGCATTGTATACGACACTGCCACAAGCACACCCAAGAAGTTTTTGTCGATCATAGCCGCAAGCTTTAATACAGAGTGTGGCTGAGCGATCCCTGCGTAACCCATCGACGAATCGACGGCCACCTGTGACATCTTTTTGAGTTCTGCCTGGCAGAAACTCCTGCCATATATTTTTCCTACTATACTGAGCATCGAAGTGTAGACATCGACGTTCAAAGTAGTGACACGACAGGCAAAATGTCGACCGACCAGATGAAGCCTGCCATAGCGCACATCTCGAAGTTACTTGTTACATCGTACATTATCGACTGGATTCTCATTATGTAAGACCCATCTTGCCCTGAGCCGAATTGATAACTTTTCTAACAATATTACAGAGGCCTTGCTGGTATCGGCGCCGGGCTCTCGAAAGTGGCACCTGCCCAACGACCCTTTTCCCTCGCCGATCCAGCCATTTCCCTGCCGTACAAGTCCAAGGACACCGTCTCGTCCGGTCTTCTCATCGCAATCGGTCTCGCGATTCCAGCTGGCATAATCCTGGTTTTCAGCTGGTTGTTGGTCCCCAGCAATCCGCGCGCACTACGCAGGGCACCTTTGGCCCTTATATGGAGACGCAAAGTCTGGGAATGGAACGCGGGGTGGATGGGTCTTGGGCTTGCTCTGGCGGCCACATACACGGCCACACAGGGACTGAAGGATTTGATCGGAAAGCCGCGTCCTGATTTGATTGGAAGATGCGATCCGGATCTATCAAAGATATCGACGTATGCGGTTGGTGGATTGGGTGAACTCCTACAGGGGGCGCCGACTTTCGTGACCTACGAGATTTGTAGGAATCAGGGCAGTGACCTCAAAAATGATGGGTTTGCGGCTTGGCCTAGCGGGCATTCCTCTTGTACGTTTAACCCTTTGTTCCGTGAGAGATACGGTTGTGCTAATGAGTCTAGTTTCGTTCGCGGGCATGGTCTACTTGACCCTTTGGCTGTGTGCCAAGTTTTCAGTCGCGTTCCCATATATCGGTCCCTTGGCCTTTGGCGCGAGGGCACCTGCAGCAGTAACCCAAGTCCAAAAGACTGAGACCGAGCTCGCAAGCACCACTACCAACCCCTTGGCGATATCACCCCGCGATCAAGGCGCCGCACCACCAGTCTACTTGCAAATTCTGGCCTTCGTCCCTGTCTGCGTCGCCTTTTTCGTCGCATGCTCGCGCTACCATGATCATCGCCACGCAGGTTTCGACATCATCTCCGGTTCTCTACTCGGCATCTTCTTTGCCTATGTCGGATTCCATATGTATCACTTACCGCTGCGACGAAGTGACGGATGGGCCTGGGCGGCGAGGAGTCGTCGACATGCATTCTTCAGGGCGACCGGGTACACGGACTTGACTGTTACGGAGGGATGGGCTGGTAGTGAGGCTATGCCTGCAACTATCCAGGAGGAAGTTCGAGATGAAGAGCAGGTTTGATCATTTACTAACTCGTGATCTTTGATCTCTATACTCATACGTATACATACGGCCTTTGAGATATTGTAATTACTTAATACTGTACATTAAATTATCCTAAATATTTACAACCATACCAAATCTAATACCAATATTCAATATGAGAGTGATGATCATGTCGCCCCCAACCGAATACTATGCAAATTATTAATCTTCCTAATAACCTTCTGGTCGTTCGACAGATCTACAAACGCCCATTTTCCGCCTCGTTTGAGCTTTATGCCTATGAATACCGCAATGAACACCAAAACCTACATAACCGTTAGTCCGAGTTGCGTGAAAATGGGGGTATTACGTACGATGAGATAACTACTCAGAAACGGCATAACGTGGAACCCGTTCCAGAGCGCAGCACTATTCGCAACGACGAGAACGAATAGGCAACCTGAAAGTGCCGCGTACGCCAAAAAGGGCTGTCCACTACCCCGGTAGGGATAGTCGTTGGGATGTTTTGTGCTCCAGCGTCGGACGAGGGAGATACCTTCGCGTTCGAGGGTTTCGCGGTGGGCGGATATACTATCGTTCCGTTCATGTGTCAGATTGATATCGCGGATTAGGGTAGAGGAAGAATATTAAGAGGGAGGGGGTACCAGTGATAATAGCGTATAAAGGCGAGACAGTTGCAGGCCCATACTATCAGGATGCCGGTTGAGCCCATCTCGGCTAGGATTTCGACGAACTTCATATTTCATGTAAGCCACTCACACCCAGCCCTAATTCCAGAATGAAAGGAGAGAGAGAGAGTACCATTCCAATCGGATTATCAGTCGCCGTTCCAGCCCTCAACTGCAAAAACGGAACCCACCAAAACGCAAACGCTGAAAAGATCATCGCTCTCCGGGGCACACTGTAATCATCGGTTTTACCGAAATAGGCCATTGCTCGCAAGTACCAGGGTTGACGGGGACCATCATCTAGTCGACTGGTCAATCCGAACAGGGTGCGCGAGGCAACGTACAGATTTGTGCTTGCGCAGCTGAGACATGTGAATACAAGAAACATATTGAATATGTCGCCCAGATGCGGAATCTGGGACCGTGAGGCGATTGCGACAAAGACTGAGGACGTCTTTTCGCCTATTCCTGTTTCTACTGATGAGTTGGCAGGGGTTGATGGGGAGGAGCATTCGATAATCGTCACCCAACTAAGGCGCGGAAGTTGGCAGTCGTCCCATGATATTTCGAGTGTTGCGAGTACGCTTGTCAGCGTATATGCCAAAGTGGCCATGACGGAGATCCAGATGGCGGAGAATTTGACGGTGTTGCCTATGAGGGTGTCGTTCGAGCGCTGAGACGAGGAGGAGAGATCTGTTTTGACGCGTCGGGGCCATTGGACTTCGAGCGCGGAGGCGGCGACGATTTCAACGCCGACGTAGGCGAATGTTGCGATCGAGATGGACATTCTATCTCGGTAAGTATACATGAAGAAGAAATAAGGGAAGGATGAATACATGAACGCTGTCGCCCAATTTGGGGCGGCGTTGTGATCATAGACAAGCACAAGGGACCAATCTAATGAATCCGAGTTAGGATGCATCTCATACATGTAGAGGAGAACGTACTTTCGGTGTTTACTGGCTGATTTGCAGTTTGGTCCGGTTGAGCTGAACAATCAGTCTCGTTCAACGTACACAGGCGGGTACACTCACCCATGAACTTCAGTATAATCAGGAATACAAAAATGACCACAAGACAGACTATCTTGAGTATCCCCGTATATAATTCTATATGTCGATATATCTACCATTCAGTCAGCAATCCATCCCTGTCGCTCAAAAAGAGATAAAAACTCACACTAATTTTGAACGCATTCACTAAGATCAGACAAACTGGAATCGCAAAATAAATCACCAATCCCTGAAAACTCTTACTGTCGTCCACAACCGGCCAAAACACCAGCTCTGCAGCTGATGTCGCCACCAGCGCTGAAAATGATACAGCGTAGGTGAACCAATAGGTCATGCCGACAGCGATACCCAGGTCCATGTCGACGAACTCGCTGACGTACATGGACAGAGCACCTGGAATGGGCCAGATGCAGAGTATTTCAGTGATGCATTGCATTACGGCCCAGGCGAGGACGCCTACTAATAGAAAAGAGAGTAAGACAGCAAGAGGACCGCCGAGTTCGAGGATTTGGCCACCTCTCCAATAAAGGCCTGTGCCGAGGGTGCCGTTTATTGTTAACATCTACATCTGCCATTAGCATGTATAGACAGAATGATAGAAAAAGGGCATACGAAGAGATGTATCCCCCGCAGGCGACGTTTTGTGATGCGGTCTCTACTCGGTCTAACAGGGACAATGATGGGGGGTTGCTGGATCCATTCGATTGTGCCTGTTCCGGCATCTTCGTCACCTAGCTGATCTGATTGAGACTGCCCGGACTGAGAGGGTGGTTGATACAGAAGTGGAGGGGATTGAGGTTGGAACAGTCGTTGACTCTCTTGTCTTTTGATCGCCGCTGGCGTGTTTTCTTCATGCTCATTTTCTTTATCGTGTTCATGTTCAGAAAGTGGCGGATTAGGCCGAGTCAACTGAAACCAGCCATGAGTCCAATCTAGTTCTGAGAACCAGGTTGGATAGTCCTCTGATTGTGACATTCTTATCGCGATCCATTTGTCGTCTTAAATTGTAGATCATCGAGGTTTTAAGCATCACTAGGAGGACGATGGATATGTACATGTACAGTATGAGGCTGAATCACGAGACTGTGTGACATAATAAGTGCGGAGGAACTCCGTAAAATCCGTATTCAGATCGAAAACCTACACGCACCAAACAGAATCGAAGTTTAGCGGGAGTGGGCACGGACTGGTTCGGATAAGTATTCTGCTCTCGTCCTAGTATTAGGGGCTGAATATAAATGATTGGACGCGGTGTGGTAGGCAAGGCAATTAGTCTGAGTTAATGGCTTGGGGGGTTCCTCATATGGAAAGATGTACCGAGTCGGAAGAGTCAAATCGTCAATCGCCTGAATGCGCTCATCGATTATCGCGTGCTTGATAATATAAAGTGCTCACTTGGACAGACACAGGATTTTAATACATGTATTTCATCTTGAAAGCCATATATGACTATATACTTCCTTGCAAGTCAAAACTACCCTAACCCTAAAAATGCCCCACACGGGCCGAGCCTTATCTTATTGGTGAGATCCATGGAACTAAACAACTCTCTTTCATCTTTGAGTGTCCGTAATATCATAGAATCGTTTCTCACTAATTTGAGAGAAGATATCGTGCATCAAAGATTATGGCACTAGATTGAACAGCTAAAACTCTGTCATGAGCAAGGCACGGGTGATTTCAAAATATCACAGCGCCGCCTAGGCAGATTTGGAATGTTGCCTTGACTTTACTGGCCAGCTACTACTTATAAGGACCAAATAGGACAGCTCAATACAAACTTATTAATGTCAATATATACGAATGATATGCTCATCGAAAGATCCGAGAATGTTGAAAAGAATTGGTGGGCTCGACAGGGACAGATGTACGACCATCACTCACACAACGGCCAAAGGGTATGCAAAGACCGAGACGTATCAATACCGAAGTCGAAACGATTAAACTGTGGGATGTATACTCATATATCTGCGTGTGAAAGAGTTGACAGCCGCGATGGCCACGCTGGATCTTAATCTTCTTGATTTCCCAAAGATCAAACACCTATACCCTAGGATCTATCGGCGAGCACAGAATTGTAATTGCATGTTCACCAAAAGTTAAAATTGACACCGATTTACCTGCAAATTCCGTAATGCAGATGATGCATACCTTTTCATTCATCAAAGTCGGTTTCATGGTTGATATCGGTGGTGAAATTCCGTCCATGATTTGGCTGGGAGGTGTTATTATTGGTACTCGAAGCTGCAGGTCCGATGAAAAACTTGCCATGCATTGTTGCACGTGGGATATTTGATTATGGTGGTTCTGAAAGGAGCATGTGTTGACAGGAATATGCTGCCGCTGTAGCTGCAGCATGTGCAAAGGAGCTTCTTCATCATGTACAACAAAGTGATATTAATGTAGAGCCCCCAGTATTGACTTGATACTCTGACCCGCGGATAGATCTTTCCAAGCATTACTACTGGGTAAGATGATATAGCCGTTTAGTATGAAACTATTTGATTCTCAAATCCTGAGTTTGATCTTGAGTGTATGAACCTTATAACTCCTTTTGAGTCTTCATTGTTTCGAAGTTACTCGTGCACAGAGTCGATAAACTGATTCTGATCGAATCGTATAATCGAAATACGACCATTCTCATGTCCCATGACCAAAATACCATCTCGATAAGCTGCACATGTCGCATAATACTCAAGGGGTAGCAGGAGTATCTTTTGCGTTCCGCGAAACACCCAAGGATTTCTCACATAGATTTCAGAATCATGTTTTGAGATTCCCGAAGTGATCAGACTGGGACATATCATTTCGATGCTTAATCGTCCCATCCTGGTGTTGAGATATTCGCCGTCCTCTGAAAAGTATATAGGGTGTAAATGATATGAATCATGCGCCACGTACTCGTAAGAAACCAAAAGCTCCCCGGTTGCCGGATTCCACAGTTGAATTCTAGGATCTTGGGATGTAGTTGCTAAGATCCTGCCATCGGGTGAAAATCTCGCAGCTATTAGACCCCCGGCATGTTCTAATATCCTAACCAGCTCTTCTGTATCTATGTCCCAAAGGCTCACATTCTGGCCAATGTCTGTAATTGCTACCATCTTCCCATTCGGGGAAAATGTCATATCGATAACTAGACGTCCGTCAAGATCTAGAGACTTGAAGAATTCTCCAGTTTTTGCATTCCATAAATGCAGCGTGCTGTCTGTATATGTGGCTGCTGCTATAATCATCCCATCCATACTGAAATCTAAGCATTGTTTGTCCCTTAAAGGACCATCAATCCTCTGTAACAGTCCTCCGGTATTTGTATCCCAGAGACAAATGGATGGGTCTGGAGTTTCTGGGTCGAATTTCCAGCTGACACCTGTGGGTTCTAGGCTTTGGTGGATGCCGGAAGCTGCAGATGCCAGAACTTTATTGTCTGATGAAAAAACCAATTTGCTGATTGCGCCTTCATGCCCCCCTGTAAGTGTTATAAGCAATTTACCTGTCTGGAAATCTAGTATCTCAATACTTCCCTTTGGGCTCGAAGCAGCTATGAGACTGCCATCGGGCGAAACAGCTAATCTGAAATAAAATTGTCCATTCAAAGTAATATTTCTGAGCACATTAGCGGTACTCAAATCCCAAATAATGGCCAGACTGCCTCCATCAAACGACATGGCTCGTTCAAGACTTGTATCTAAGGTTAGTTGGAGGACTGGCGTCGTGTGAGCATTAGATAAATGCCGACAAGCCGTGAGGTTTGCATCCCACAGTTGGATCCTTGTCTCTGTTGACGATATCAGAACATTACTGTCTGGGGAAAATAACACGCTGCAATAAAGGTCATTTTGGTCGGCTACGATTTTCGCTAGTCTTCCTGACTTTGTCTCCCAAAACTTTATTCCAGAGCTGTAGGAGAACAGTGTCCGGTACCAACCACCCGTGGATGTCAAGAATTCTCCATTAGGTGAGAATACTGGTGCAGTAAATTCGCCGTCAATCTTTTGAACTATAGCCCCACTGTTCACGTCAAAGAGGCAAAGGCTTCCGCCTTCATCTGTTGATGCGAGAAGCGAGCTGTCGGGGGAAAATGCAAGGAATCGAATTTCTTTGGCCTTATAATAAATCTTTACCAGAATGGCTCCAGTGTCCGCACTCCAAAGACTGATGGTCTTGTCCATGGCTGCAGATGCCAGTATTTGCCCATTCGGAGAAAAAGCCACAGTACTCACTCCACCACGATGCTCTCCCAGGGATAGTCTCAAGTCAGCAGTGGTGGTGTCCCAGAAACGAACTGTGCCATCCTCAGATGCAGATACCAAAACAGCACCGTCGGGAGAAAATGCTAAATTCATAATGTCATCTGAATGCGCGCTCTCTCGTTTGATATATTTTCCACCATTAATATCTGTTATAATAATAGATGTAGAATCCGATCCTACAATTGCTGCCATATTCCGACGTTTTGAAAACACCACAATTGGCGTACGTGCGTTACTTGTATCCGTGCTGAGTTCAAGTACCAAGGGCCCCGTTGTGACATCCCATGTTTTGACGGTCCTATTCCAAGTCACTGAGATGAGTGTCTTACCATCCTGGGAGAATGCCACGCCGTTCATATCATCCCAAGATTCCAGATGTTTTACCAGCGTCCCCGTCCAAGTATCCCAGATCAGCCCAGAGGACGCTGCCAGCTTCCCATCAGGCGATAAGGCCAAATCAATACCTGAATGAGAACCCAGGGTTTGAAGCAAAGAATCCCATTGAGGGTCTCTTGTCGGTAATTGATCTAGCCATTTTGGGATGTTATGCTGGAATAGCTTGCCAACCACACTCATTTCTGGGCTAAATACGAGAGCCGAATTATTTATCTGCAAAGGTCTTGATTCGATCATTGATCTGAACTTGAGCACAAAGCGTCGAGCATCTTGGACTAAGAACTTTAATTTGATCATAACTTCCGCCTTCAGAATGAAAGTCAGCCATAATCAATGTAGATTGGGACTATGATAAATATACGCACTGGGAGGGTAGCGAGATATTCGGACAGTACAAGAATCTGCCCGACTGCTTCATCCATCTTACCGAGTAGAGACAGAGCTTCGAGCCAGTGAAGAAGATGAGTTCGGAGGAATTGGTGTACTTTGCCGTTGTCGGTAGGTTGCGCAACGCTGTGCTGAAGGTGGCGTACCCATTGACGACAGGCATACTGCAAGTGGGTAGGGATGTGTTGACTGATTTGTGACTGCTCAATGTCGGAAAATTCCATGGCTGGGCTATGCAGGCCACAGAGATCATGCCGAAGCATGGTTGACATGACTTTCACGGAGTTTTGAAAGATAGTTTCATGCGCTGTGGCCTCTGATATGCAAAAGTTATCATCGAGACACCTCTGATTGTCGATTAGAAAGTCCCGAAAAGACAGATGAAGCAGCTGAACCGTTTCGCTACTCTTCTCAGGTACTGCCAACACCGAATGTAGGCTTTTCAGCGTTTCCTCTACTCTTGACAGCGATGTATCGACCAATGTCGCGAGAGATTGTGGAGACAAAGGTTCAAACAAAACAACTATAGATCCCACAATTTGTTTGAACAAGCTTGATATTTCGGTCTTTTCTTCTTCAATAGCATCTCCAAGAACAGAGAACTGCAATATGCTGGTATATATTGCGTCCAGATTCTTCTGTGGTGAATCACCGGTCACTTTATTGTCAAAGATCATCTTCAAGCGCATGTCTAATCGAGACCTCGTTAAGCTGGGCCCATCGAGAAATCGGCAGGCTGTAGCTGCATAAATGAAAAGACCGTCTGCCTTTGTTGCGAGCTTGTCGATGTTGGTTTGCCCGGGTCAATCTTCGGCAATTTGATTCTTCTGCTGTATAGTTCCCAGCTCATGGGTCAAAAAACGTGTGATGTCGTTTTGAACATTTCCTGCCCGGTTAGAGACGCTCACCTTATTCAATACAGTCTCATAAATGAGATTTGGCGACAGCCCTCGGAAACAAGACCTGATATGCGCCTCTGGCCTACTGGTGAGGAAAAAATGAATGTTTATAGTATGAAGGTCTCTGACGCGGCTCATCAATTGAAGGATTAGACTCAAATCGCTGTCAGGTTTGCATTCATCTAATGCATCAATCACAATTACCAGAGTTATTGGGCACAATATTCGAGTTTCGAGTTCGAGGAGAGGCTGAAATATCAAATATTTCCACTGGTTCTCTGGTAACTCATCTCCGATCCTAGGATTGTTATATATGGCGTCGCAGACAAGAGCCTTCAGATTAGGTATTGCCTCAGCCAAGGACCACGCCAGTGTTGTAAAAAGTCGCTTGGCGTTATTCCTCAGAGGTTCGTACTGATTGAAGAAGAAGCTTGCACCAAGGCAAAGATTGCTAGGCAAAGGCTCTCCGGTGACGAGTCGCGTCCTATTGTGAGATGAAGCTGCAAACGTGCGCGAAATCGTAGATTTACCAGTACCGGCCATTCCTCGTAACCAGAATATATGACGCCCATCTGGATCTTCCATCCATTCTTGAATTTTGGTGAGGATATCCACCTGCGTCTCTGCCAAACATTGACGTTTCCCCCGGTCTTCGAAGGAATTGAAAACAGCACCTTCGGCGTACGGTAACTTCTCAAGTAATTGCAATTGCTTGGATGCCTTTAAATAGTTAGCAAGTACGTAGAGGAAGTTCCTTCAGGACGGAAGGGTAAAAAGGGCTGGAGTGGGAGAAAAGGGATAAGATGGTGGATAAGTACTTTAGCCTCATCTCTGGCTTCAGTTATAAGGCCCAATGATGTACCCATCTGCATCTGCAGGTTCTCGAGCTTGTTGTCAATTGTTTTCAAGGCATGACCGCTGAGAAACTCTAAATCGTCTTTTATGTTTTGATCAATCTCGGTGATTGATTGAAGCATATCCTTCCAATTATCAACTGCTACCAAGTCCTTTAGGAATCGAAACGACCAGGAATGAGAATATTGTTTTGCTAGCCGTATTTGATACTTGAGAACTTCTTTATATAAGTTGATGGTTTTCGTCCTCAAGGATGCATAGATCTCTTCCAGTGGTTTTATTGATCTAAACTGTCAACCTATTTTGTATCTGATACCGGAAGGGTCCTTACCTCGACTTCGGATTTGTCGACGTATAAACCTCGAGCTGCGTGAATTCTAGGAGCCTATAACGGACAAGTAGACCTAAAATCTGCTCGAAGCCGTCGATGGCATCTTCCTCTTGTGTAATAGCTCTCAACACGGGCTGCAAATATTCAAGTCAACACCAGTACCCTTTGATTTTATACGATAAAGCAGCATGGAAGGTAAACCCACGTTGAGTAGCATCAATATCCCACCCCACGCCAGCGCTGCATGTGGTTCTGAGCTCACAGCA
Source organism: Talaromyces sp. F31 (assembly GCA_037356135.1). NCBI lineage: Eukaryota > Fungi > Ascomycota > Eurotiomycetes > Eurotiales > Trichocomaceae > Talaromyces > Talaromyces sp. F31. Next base: position 916,566 of record JAYXSF010000044.1, on the reverse strand, counting down.
GATGATATGGCGTCTTTGAAAGAGAGAATAGTGTGTATTATCCGACGAGCTTGATCTTTCACCACAACGTCTCGTCCACCGACCGTTATCTGCAAACGCGTCTCTTGTATATCGGCTAGTCTGTGCTCTATAAGGTGCTGTAGCTGTGTTTCATGACTTTTGTCGAATACATCGCTGGTTTGTTGGCCTCCAGACTGTGCCTTGCCCTGAATAAGCAAATCCTTTTCATACGCGACAATCAGCTGCTCGTCTTCTTCACGTAGTTGTTCATATGATTCATTCCAAAGACCACCCATTAGGAGGCTCTGTGGATGAGTGGCATGAATAAACGGTGGTTCAGTTTTTTCCAGTTCTGACCTGGAGATCAGCCGCTTTATGGTCCCCATCTGTATGGTCAGGCTCATTAGGATTTTCCTTTCCTTCAGATCCCGCAAGAAAACGTTTGAAACGTGTACGGAGCGGCATGACTTTTTTGATGCACGAAAATAACGGTGAATCCTCTTTGTTCCTATCTTCAAGTCAGTTGCAAGATTGAATAAGCAGAAAAGGACAATAATTTGATATCGCAACGCCGGCGCGTGGAAGGAGGGGTTATCCGAAACTCCATGTATAGACTCGCAGGTTTCAGCCAATGAATTTGCGTCCGAACAAATGACGGGCGTATGGCTGGCTGTACACAACCTTTCTTTCGCAGAAAGCTGTGGCCGAGCGGGCTGGAAAATAGAACTTCCCTGCGAATATGGCCGGGTATTTTTATCCCATACGTAGATCCCGGTCATCAGAAAGGAAAAAAATAAACAAATGAAAGGGCGCCACGCCCTGTGGGAATAAGGCTGGGAGGCTCCAACGTGGTTGTCTAGTTGACTACCCCGCGCCTGTTATATTATTTGCAACAACAACCACACACCTAACAACTTCTGCTGATGAGAATATCTTCAATCAAAGGGGGAAAATGGACCATTTGCCGGCTGTGAGTCGACGTTCTGAAGCCATTCCCTACCTGGGCATGGAAGGCTACAAGTACAGCCACGAAGGGTTTTATTTATTCCCAGATAAACATGGACAAAGTATTCGTGCGCTGTTACGTGGTGAAGCACCTCACTTATTTTCACAACGAGCGCGAGAATCTTTCTTCCAGGCTTGGCTTTATTTCGGCTTACTCGATGAGTTTGCCAAGATGAACCGAGAAGTCTGTGTGGAGGAGTTTTATGACAATGATGAGGCATCAGGAGCAATTTTCCACACGACTTCACTTCTAGAGTATCTACAAGACTGGTTGAACAGTACAGAATGCTGGCCAGAGTCGATCAGAAGACCGCAACAAATGAGAGCCACCATTGTTTTGAAAGATGCGAGAATGATCATATGTGAGCGCATTGCCAACGCTTCTCCTGGGTCTGGGTGGTGGGTTGATCGATTGTTGGCAACATCGTTTATGATACTAGGAGAAACATTAACGTGGGCAATGCAGCAGCTTGAGATTTCTGTTGGTGATGCCCCCATAACTGGCTGGACGGGCCATTTCGACAATGGCGGCTGGGGTCCAAGTTCGTTCGTGTTGGCCCGCCTCCGCGAACAAGGATGGTGCCCCTATTCTATATCGATGCTACGAGGAATGTTGAAAGACAATGTCTCTGGTCTATATTACGCAACCACATATCCCACCTCCCCTGACCAGAGGCTGGGTTGGGACCATAGCCACTGCACTGACCAGTTTTGTTCAGCAAAGTTCTCATCAGAAGAAGTATATCGGATGAGGCATGTCACGACAGGCTGCAAATGCTCTTTTATTGAGCCAGATGTTAGCGATGTTGTGCATGTCCTTGACTCTGACCAAATTCCGCTTTTGTGCTACATGGGTTCTTTTGAGTCCGGAACCGCAAGGCTTCAAGTTCGGCCGTTCAAGCAGGGGATGAAGTACATCGTTGTCAGCCACGTTTGGGCTGATGGACTTGGAAATCCATACGGGAATGGAATGGTGACCTGCCAGATCCAACGGCTCACTCAACTTGCAGGTGAACTCCTACAGTTGGCGCATGGTACCGTTTTTTTCTGGATCGATACTTTGCTTATACCAGCCAGTCCACGACACAAAGCGGCCCGCAAGAAGGCAATACAGAAAATGCATGAGGTTTACGCCAGCGCATACAAAACGATTGTGCTAGACAGTGATTTGATGGAGCACTGTGTGGGCCAAGACTACGTTGAAACAGCCATGCGAATCACCATAAGCGGGTGGATGCAGCGTCTTTGGACCTTGCAGGAAGGAGTAATGAGTAGATCCATATATTTCTTATTTCAAAATGGGCTACAAGACATCGAGGACCTAGATATCAATTATCCTGCCGCTGCAGCCAGATCGAGCGTGGCGGGTGCTGCACGAGCATTTTACAGCAATCTACTCCGCCCACATAATCTTGTTGATCATGTTGACACAAAACGCATCGGTGCAATGTGGAAAGCAATGCAATGGCGTCAAACGTCGAAGCCCAGCGATGAGACAATGGCAGTTGCGAGGATCTTGAACGTTGACCCCATGGAGCTCGTCGATCGCAACGAGGAAGAGAAGATGACAGTTTTACTGCAATGTTTGCCCGAGATTCCCCCAGCGTTTATTTTCCTTCCAGGAAAGAGGCTGACCATAAAGGGCTTCCGATGGGCCCCAGCGACGTGGATGGGTGGTTGGAAAATTGATTTTCCTGACCCTCTTGGTCTTTCAAGCAAGCCGATGCTGTTCCCGCGAGGATATGATATCGTAAACGCACCAAGTGCCTTGACCGAAGGTGGATTCATGGTTCGGTATCCAGGCTATCGCCTTCAGACAACCAGCTTAATAGGTGCTACTGAATCTTTCAGAGATGACCCTGTTTCCACACACAGGTTATGCAGCTTCCGCAGCTTCGTATTTCCGTCAAGTGATTCTCTGCATGAATGGTATCAAGTTACTCCTGTATCTAGCAGTGAAGCTGAAAATTACTTCAACAAACTCAACAATCGTCTGATAGAAGAATGTCTCGATCTGCTTGAGGATCTCCCCCAGTTTTCCGATGGTAGAACCAGGCTTGAAAAGGCGCGAAGCTTGGGTGATCATAGCCTGGACACGGTAGGGCTAGCAATCATACTTTGTAGGCCAAAACCAGGCATCACCCCGGAAATCGCGCTCCTGGTTGAGACAGATAAGCTTCTAGACCATATTGACAAGCTAGGGCCAAAGGAGGTCGCTTCGCAAAATACTGCAATCAAATGCAACACAGTCATGCGGGTGTGGATCAAATTGTTAACATATCAAGACCATGCACAACTTGATCAGACAAAAGAAGCGTTCAGAGTAACTCCCCGTGAGGTTCCATTTTGCGGCGAGGAAATACAAGAAGATCAGCTCTGGATTATCGACTAGGATGGAACTTGGGATTATGGTGGTTGATTATATGATAATGTCCTTACTTATCCAAAGGCTGGTACGCAAATCAGGCGTCGTCATTAATCATTAATTATTATAGCTGTAGTAGACTCTGATATTCATAACAAGAGAATAACCATACAGTCTTAGGCCGACGATGCAGCGGCTCATACGTCCCACTCTGCCTATCTTTTGGGTCAGTATACGCGACTTGCGACCCACGCTCACGCCTGTTAGAGTTGGATATACCTCAAGGAAATTGGGGCTTCAAGTTCAAGCGGATAGTCAAGATAAGAAAATCCAATTTACCGGCTTGTAGCGAGTTTGTTACGACGAATTACGTACCTTAGAACGAGCTTCCTTATGCCAGAACTGTTTTTTAACAAAGTTCTCATGCCTAATTATAGTCTCCGTTATTAAAATTTCTTACTCTGGGGTGCCGTTGGGATCTTTTCACAGTTGCCCTTCACAGCTTACTTGTTTCGTAACCCAAAGCCTCTTTCAAGCTGCAAACCAATGGGATATCATGGTTTAGCGCCGGTCTCCCTGGTTCAAATACACCCCTCCACAACGAATAACAAAGTGCTTTGGAGCCTAGGCTCATCACCTAAAGTTGCTATATCATTTCCTTTCACAATCGGTGTCATTGGTACGAAAGTGCAAAGATGGATCCATTCTCCTGTATCCCAATTGAAGTTAGACAAGTGATCCTGAAACAACTACCTACTCTACGAGATTTGCAGGCTGCCATTTTGGCATCCAGGCCCCTGTATCTCGCATATGGCGATTCTCGCAAGATTATTCGTCAGAGAGTCTTCCAAATTCAGATCCTCTGCGGTCATCTCCCAGGTAATAATGACGCCGCTATCTTTACCCAAGCTCTCCGTCAAATTGAGACATTGGAGAAAAAGAACTCAAACGATGGTATTATCCTACGAGAATCGCTATGGCCACTAAATTACTACTTACCGTGAGAGAAAGCTCTTGGAAATCTTGGTTACATGGTCTCTTGATTTTGCGAAAGCGTATCGGGCCTCTTCTCGCGAGAAAGAGGCCAGGCTCATCGAGGCACAGGTTATGCAACTTTTCTATCTCTACCGGGCGCCTGCTGAGTCTGGTACTGGGATTTGCTCACATGAAAGCCTGATAGTCAGCTGGATCCATAATACAATGACTTCCTCTGTCCAGCATCAGCACTATGAGTATGGAGCAGTTCTCTATGGCCAAATGTGCGACGGCTGGGATCATATGTGCCATCAAACGTTGCCTGATATGCTCAAGGTGCTTCTATCACTTTGTTCCAATGATGGGAATTTGTTTGTAGTAAAGAGCTTTCTCGAAACCGTCATATCTAAGAGCTGGTCATTGTTCTGGCGCAGCAGAAGCACCAGCCGCCATGTAGATGACATGCTTTGCTATCATTGCCTGGGTGGAGCGAAGAGCTTATTGGCCGCTACTAAATTAGCTCATCTCGGTGCCAAAAAGACTCTCTACTCCATTGAGAAGATATGGAATGAAATGTCCCCGCGAAGTCCGGCAGCAAGCTTCTGGGCCAACTTGGTTGTGGAAAGCCACCGCTTACTGGGAGCTGGCAGGTTGGAGGGAGTTTTAAAGGTCTGGAACAGACTCCGTGAGATTATCCCCAGTGATCCAACCCAGTTCGAAATAATAGACCTTGACTGGGCACGAAAAGTAATTTTGGAATTACGAAACCTGGAGAGAGTTAAGACTCAAGACCGGAGCTTGGAGTTCCAGGCGTCAGTGCTAGCTCTTCTGAGCCGGGGAAGTCCAGTTTATTATGCATTTGCAAGGAATTTGGCTGATAGCTATGTTTTAAATGGGGATATGAAGTCCGCCCTAGCGCTACGACAGCAGATATGGCAAGACCTGCAACCAACATCACGTATTTACAGTTCATGGGCGCGAGAATTGGCCGGTCTCTATCGTAGAATTGGCTGTGAGCAGGAGGCGATACAATTGATGATAGGCTTGAAAGAAAGAAGGTGAGGAAACGTCAATATAATTGTTTGAAATAGCGTTTCCAATTGTGTGCCACTGAGCTTTCGCGGAAATCGACAAATATATTTAACGATTGTGCTCGTCAAAGTCCTTCTTTTTCCTATGTCCGATCCTTGTAAGTGAATACTTGGGATCAATTATTATGACTTACGTCCTTCGCGCTTCCTTCGGGTTAATATCGATGACGTGAAAATGCCCAATTCGACAGTTGTACTTGGAGACACGCCAGGGCATCTCACAGTGTCGGACTTAGATTTTGACACTTCTAATTTGAAAATTAATCCTCCTTTAAAGCAATGCTCACAGTTGGGGAAGGCAGGAGACCCTGAACACTACATGACCGGTGCAATATGCGAAGCTACAGAGTCAACTCTATTGACGAGACTGAGCGAATTTTGCCGTCAAGTACAGGATCAATGCGCAAAAGATACTTTTTAGTCGTGGCCAAGCACAAGCACATTTGCTGACTACGCTATTACTGGATGTCTAGCTTGAATCCACCAGCACGTCCACTCTGGAATAGACCAATTGGGTCATATTTGTGGCTCGCCTCGCGCATGAGCTTCAAGTTTTCTTCGCCGCATCCTTCATATAGCCGCTACCACTCCATGCAGTAATTAATGAAGCGGTACCGATGGGCCATCTTCCTCGCTTCTGCGGCCGCCTCTATTCTTTCTAAGCTGCGGCGGATAGTCGATCGAACGAAATCGTCGTCTTCAGCATTGATCCATGATGCAGAGTAATTGATGATGATCAACGGCTCAGTACAATTCTCAAGGCTGAGAGTATTTGGATCTCCCTTGTTCATCCATCCTGGCAAGATTGCCTGGAAGACAAACGGAAGTATAAGACTTTTCACACGGCGTAGGTCAGTTGCAGTCTCACAGAAAATAGCGTACGCATTCTTCATAGTTTCGAAATCATTGCGGATAATCGTCGTGCCTTGTACGTGACGGGTTCCAGCCGATGCAAAACCACCAAATCTTTCGACAATGCTGGTGTTGGTCTCTACTCGGTCTTTACGGATACCATATACTGACTCATCGAGAATGAGTTTAGGGTGAACCATTGAAAGCACGAATCAATCGTCGTGGTGAACCACAGCTATCATTTTGCAGCAAGAGTCCATAGGGAATAAGTGACATGAAAGTTCCGGCCGGATATTTTAACGAACAATTCTTATGCCTGATATCCGATTCCATTAATAATATGAAGAAGGATGAAAAGGAGCAACAGTGTGGTTATGAACGAGTCTAAGGCTCCAAGGCAGCTGTCAGGCACCAACTGACAGCATACATAACCCTCACCGAGGCCCCGCACGGCCCGAACCGGTCGAGCATCGGAGAGATCCAGGGTATCGGTACAGTATTATTTTTGTTGTTATGACATATTCAATCGATATGCCTAGTTGAATCACCGCTGCCTACTACCTATTATCACCGGTCTGAACTCCCCTCGAAGCGATCACAGGGCGGTTGATTGTTCAGCTATACACCGGCAGACGCCGCGCAGCCAATCAGAGTTGCCGTGTAGCTAGCATCACACGACTACCCAAGGCATATCTTTTCCATCTTTTGACGTGTCCTTATTGATAATCATCGATATGTGAAGAGGCTCTGCGGTTGATAAAGGAATATTATTTAACACTAAGTAGAAGGACAAAATTCTACATGTCCAAATTCTTTCCGCAAGTATTGTTACTCGACTAGCCCTGTCTCCTCTGTTGTCCAGTGTCCACCCAGCTGCTTAGCACCGGGTGATAAGGCTTAAATCTCCGATTGTTCATACCATCCACACCCAACCATCAGAATACATTCATTCGAAAGTATCAAAAGAGGTTAAACATGCTCTTTCGAAGCTCCACCAACGCAACCACTACCACCAAATCCTCCGAACAAGCCACCAATAAAGCAGTTGCCCAGAACACAACTAGGAGCTACTTGAGCAGACCAGTTCTCCAAGCGCTACTCGAGAAACTGTTTCCGGACCAGACGGATTTTAATATTGAAGTACGTAAACTATCAGTCCTATGCGAAAAACATGCCTTCCAAGGTTGAAAGTGGATGCTGACCGTGGTCATTGTGGCGGGGGTAGATGAGAGATGATCAGTGGCATTTCACGGCCCCGCGAGTGATTGAGGATGTATGTTACCCTCCGTGTGTGAATCTTACTGCTTGTACAATTTGGCTAATGATCGCGTGTGATAGTATGAACTCGAGTGAGTAGCATTAATTTTTAAGGCTGACTAGGTGAATGATCATTTATTAATCGTTTAATCGTTTACGTACAGTTCCGTTCGCCAGCAATGATTTATTCACTGATCATGGAGTACGGCTTGTGGAGGCTGAGCAAAGCAACCTACCGACCACCCCTGCGGCAAATGGTCTGATCTGAGACTAACATAGCCCTGGAGGGAATGGCCTTTGGCACACGAGATTAGCCTTGGCTGATTTTGAGAGGCTGGCCTGGCCCTTTTTTTTTTTTTTTTTTTTGATTCTCTTTCATCAAATGGCGTTCGGGTGCATCGCGCTTTTTCTGGTTTTACCTTGTAAATAAATAAATTGACTCCCATTTCATTTCGATTACTGCATCGCATCTTATCAATCGATCTACTGATCGGTGGCACGCACCTCTTATTAAATTCAACATGAGTCAACGTAATAATTGCTTCACGGACAAAGCGCTCGTTGAGTCGGTAAAGATTATAGATGTTGTCGCTTCACCACCACCACCACCACCATCGCAACAAGAGCCAGCACAACAACAGCAAAAGACTAGATCCTCAGAGTTCAAAGATAACGCAAGTCTGACCAGACATCTCACTTCTCCCAATAATGAGAATTATACCTCGCGCTACATGTTTGTCGTACTCCCCTCTCCCGCAAAGCCTAACTAACGAGAATAAAGATCAATATGTCAACGCAACTCCTTCCAACCCCTCCAACTCACGCCGGAAATGCTGCAAAACATTATTGATGCTCACAACATCGCGAATGGAGATACATTATGGGACTTGAGCTCCGTATTCTACACGCGTAATCTGAAAACCGAGATGGTCTTTTGCGTTCCTTTTACGCAGATTGAGGATGGAGATTTCATTGGTACGTATATACATAAGCAATTTTCAAGTAAAAAGGATAAAGCTGAGAAAGATAGAAATGGCATATAGTATTCGATACCCAGAATACAAACCGTCCGATGAAGAATGGACTATACGTCAGAGTGGGATATATCATCGTTTGAATCGCAAGACGAAGCAGAGTTTGTACATTCTGTTTAATCCAACGCCAAATTCGAAACTGCATCAGGCTTTGCTATCCACGCTCCAATTTGCTGACGGCAAGAAGTCATCGTTCTGGCTGCATCACACCCTCTTGGAGACGTATGTACCAGCATGGAGACATTACATCGCATCACTCGAACGACGATTTTTACCAATCGCAAACACGGCTTCCGCGACGTATATCAATGAAGAGTTGCGAATTGGGCATGAACATCTGAGTTCGTTAATTAGTATTCAGAAGGACTTTTTGCAAATTCCGACGATATTGGAGGCGGCGGTGGATGTGCTTACTGCATTGAATCCGCTCTTTCACCTGGTATCATCAGGCGCAGAGACTCAAGAGACTCAGAAGCTGAAAAATATTCAGCGGCAATGCGAGACATATTCCCGCACCGCGACGCATTTACAACAGCGAGTGCAGATAACGGCGCAGTTGCTGGCGGATACACTCCTATTTCGAGACCAGGTGCTCGCCAATGAACAGAATGGGAATATGTTGCAACTGAATCGATCGGCTGTATTTTTGACGACGCTGACGTTGCTGTATTTGCCTGCTTCTTTTCTCACTGTAAGCTCCCCCGTTATCAATATCATCATCAATCGACTAACGTGACAAGTCCTTCTTCGGAATGAATTTCTTCTCCATGGACCAAACAGACAAAACAATCATGGGAACGCCCATGATCTGGATCTTCGTTGTGAGCGCTATCCTGCTGACGGTAGTCACGTTCACAATGTACAATTGGCTTTCCAGCCGCGAGGCATTCTTCCGCACAATGGCGCCTAAGAAGTGGATGCCGGCTGATTTGAATATACGAAAATTGACGCGGAGGTTTACGGCAACCAAGACGACTGATAGAGCGACTGGTGTTTGATTTTCTTTTTCTCACTGTTATCTTAATGAAGATTAAACCGCCGTTGAAGAATCCGGTAACGAAATACGATATATCCAGCGTCGGCTTGGGTTTGTAAGCGCCGCTATTAAAATATAGTCACTACCTTGTTTGGAGGAGCTTGACGAGAGAACCATCGTGGTTTCATCATCTTGCGATAGATCTGGTAGAGATACCAGTTCTGAAATACTAATCTTGTCTGCTTCATACTGCGGGACGGTCATTTCTAGTAGATAGACCCGATTAGTACCGGCCGGTGTACCTAGAGCGAAGATTTTTCTGTCATTCCAGTCCATGACCAACTTCAAGATGCGATAATTTTGAATCGCTGTTTCAACGGCAATACTTTGGCGATCTGCGAGGTTCTTGATAAAGAGCTGCTTTTCCCGCGCTATGAATGCGCAGGTCGATTGTTGTTGGCGGAAGGCTGTGAAGGCTGTAAACAGACCTACTGTGTTAACAGGATCGAGTCCCTGCGCTCTGAAATACACAGTCTGTGAACTTCTCGGCCTGGTTTTGAGTGATAGATGAATGATGGGAATTTCATTCTCACGACTGCGTGCCGTAATCCGCGGCTGGACGATCAAATATACCTCGTCATGCGTTGGGAATGAGATATAAGTAATATCACTTGCCGGCCATTTGACTTCCAATATCGTTGAATCATGGGGAAGGCCTCGTTTTGATAGACTGCCTTCACTTTCGGAGGATCCCTGCGTTGACGGAGTCAACCTGCTTAGTGTTAGCAACGACCCGTAAGCTTGGAAGAATACGTACTGTCTCGGTGCCTCTTGAATCAGTTCTTCAATAGGAACAAGAAATACAGAGCCGCACTCTTGCCCCTCTTCTTTGCTCTGCATGACACATGCCAGCATCTTGCTGTCAGGAGAAATAGCAAGTCGACTGATTTCTGGTAGTGGCAAAGTACTTCGGTATCGGCGCTCAAACACCAGATCATATATGTAACACTATTCAAAATGTTCCTTAGTACAGGACTTGCACCTAACTATTTCGGTGTCAAAAAGCTCACCTGAAAAAGAGCACCCGTCGTGGAAGCTATCAGAAACCTATTCGTCAAAGTAACAGACTTCCAAATACAATCAGTCAAGCTTAAAGAATATTCAGCAGCTGGCAATGCAATTGGAGGTTCTGCAAAGTTCATCTTCGGCGGAACAGAAAGCTCGTTGTATAGAAAGATCTTGGTATCATTCCAGAACGCTACTAGATTCCCCTTAGGCGATATTTCGCAGCCTTTTAGACCTCTGGCTGCCGACAACTTCCAGGAATCAACCTGCCAATTTGAGAAAGGGGAGTTTCTGCTGCGAGTTCTACACAATTAGTATTTGCGCCACTTGATCAAAAGTGGTTTGACATACCGTCTATGGCGAATTCTGCCCATCAAATTGTGGTGTGCTTGCGGATGGTTCTCAACAGGTGGCATACTCTTGAAATAGGTGTACGTTTGAGACAGTTTCTCCTTGACTTTCTTGACACCATCTCTTCCTCCTTGATCCAGCACAAGGACCCTTTGCTCTAAATAACTCAACATAGACTGGACCGCATGCATTTCCTCGGCTTGTCTTTGAGCCGCCTGTTTGACGAGTCGTGCATGCGTCTTCTTCACCTCTGGGTGGTCGTGGTTCGGCTGGAAGCTTCGACCACGGACAAAAAACCGATCGTATCCATCCGAGTCTGCATGTTTGAGTCTTCTCATCTGATAATTTTCAACGCCCTCCCCACCTTCTTCTAGATATACAAAGACGACGCTCAGTACACAGCCCAGAGCCCAGACGTCACTGGCTGTTGTCATTGTCCGCGTCGATGTCAACGATTCAGGAGGGAGATAGGTGCCCTCGCCACGCCGATTTCGAGTCCCTGATGGAGACCGTTCTGATTCTGGTTTAATTCGGTGCTTGAAAGCGCTGTTGAAATCCATTTCTTCCCGTTCAACAGTCTGTCCACGCTTTCTATACTTGACTCGAGCCATACCGAAATCGCTCAGTTTCCACACAAATCGTGTTCCTCCATCATAGGCGGTATCACGGAAAATCAAGATGTTGGAAGGTTTCAGATCCATATGATAGCACACCATATCTTGTTGATCCGGCCCCGTCATCTCATTATGAAGAAAATCCAATCCCTCGGCAAGCCCCTTCGCCGCTAATACTATCGGTGCTTTTTCGTCCACAGTGCTGCGTCGGGTAGGATGATATTTTGTCATGTAATCGCTGAGATCACAAATCGCACACGGCATGAAAAGACTATATCCATCGGTGCCGATACGAAGACTTCCGTAATTACCCAAAATATTTTCGCATTTACGAGTTGATCCCTTCAGAATTGTCTCCATCATGTTGCGCTCCTTTTCACCGTCGAACTGCGCGGTGGTAATATAATCCTTACGAGCAACGTCCATAGTCGTATCGTTCAAGGTTCCATGTCGCGTATCCTTGAAATGACCCTTGGCTATTTTCACTTTGAAAACTTTGCCAAAGGAGCCGCTGCCTAGTTCCTCCTCTTCTAGGTACGGTAGACGCTGCGAAGCAAGACTCTCGACGATGACTTCTTGTCTGTTCCGAATGACCACTGTGCTGAAACATGCCTGTGAGCTGCGGAATTTGTCGACAATGACGCCGTCCTTGAACAGGTGCAAGAGATCATCGCGGGAGGCTGGCAGCTGATGAATATCGTTTCCGGAGACCCTGCCTTTCAAGGGCCATTCACTCCTAGCTACAAGCTCTTTGGTAAATATTCTCCCAGCCTCAATGCCGCAAGAGGCAAATAACAAGACTGCCAGAAAATCATGAAGTTCTCGATCCTCTACCCTTTTTACAAGCTCATCCTCGGTAAGTCCGAATTGTTGTGCAGCTGTCTGGTATGGGATAAGGAGACTTTGAAACAGTCGCGTCAACAGATCGCTATGGAGTACTCGCTCAGCTGTCCCATTGGTAGCAAATCTTAAATTTGGGTCGTCTTTTCTCTCGAGTTTGTTTAACAGTTGCGAGTATACTTGCTTGCAAAGGGCATCGAATGTCTCGGAAGTCATATCTGGCGTGCATGCGAATGGACGTTTGTAAGTATCCTATGTCGTCGCATTTCTCCTTATCTTAATTACATGGAGAGCACATATAACTAAACTTGGGCACGGTGACGACTTTATAGATAGTCGTATCAGTGCATGGCATGAAGTGAGGCTGAGAACGAAGTCCGAGCTGAGCACATGAAAGCGAGGGACGCTGTGGCGCAGCCTCAGCCACAGCAAGTGAGGCAGCCATTTCTGAGTTGCTTTTATAGGAAGGTGATTTCCCTCTTCATCCACTTTCATTTATTTCCCCCTCCTCTCCATCTTCTCTCCCACTCTTCGTTTTTCTCCAGATCATGAATTCTACATCTTCGTCAGTATCATAATGGATGCGATATGTAATTTATACCGAAGGTAGTTGTACAGATTGTAACGCTCTAGTGCCCTATCCATACTCTCTGCTCGCTCTAGAGATCAGGCCACAGATAAACAAATTTAAAAACGTTCGTTTTGTCAACCAAGGCCCAAGAACATTAGTTTTGAAAAATGAGATACATACTCCTCCCCCATTTGACATGATTAATATAACAACAAGTCATGAAAAGAGAAAAGCTGAGAAAAAGATACAAATCATCGAATGCTGTTGTCTATTTGCACCCTCAACTCTTGCGCCATCTGAACATATTCCCCCGGCAGCCCATTCTGCTGTACCAACACCAACATCTCCGAAATCCGCGCAGCCATCACATCGCTTCCAAAAACCGCGCCTCCAACACGCAAGGTATCGCTAAACCATCGCTGAATAATATACAACAAATCAGTCGCAATGTACTTCTTGTTTGCGCCTGTAAAGGGCGCTTCGTCGTTGTAGAACATGTTTTCGAGGGTTGTGTAGATTGTTTCATGAGCTACTTCGAGGTCAAGGAACAAATCGACGACCCAAGTTGGAGGGCCGACGTTACGTTGGTGTTGGAGAGAGTAGCGTTCAACAATTGGGAGGATGCTGGGGATTGGGAAGACGATCTCGGACATGCGCAGGCGGCTGCCGAGGGAGCGGACTTTTTCGATTACTGCTTCGTAGGGTTGAGCTTGGCCTTTGGCGACGGTTTGTTCGTGGGTTAGCTCTAGAAGGTTTTCCCATGTTGAGAGAATGTCGGTCATGTTGCGGTGGTCGGCTGCATAGTAGATTTGTAAACAGATGTCGCAGTAGCCGCCGGCGTCGGCGTATCTATTGAAGAGCTGCAACTTTATTAGTACTAAAGTTCACACTGCTAGTGGTCGAACGTATTCAACATACCAATGTGAGATCTTGGATAGGTCCATCAATTTCCTTCAAGACCGCGTCCTTACTTTCCTTGCTCAACCGCTCATCCTCTTTCAGCCGTTGCAACAAATCGTCTTGAATATTGGCAACATCCATAAGATTTCCAATCTCCTGCAGAAGCCTTTGTCGCGATTGTCGCCCAATCTCGTGAGTGAATGTTGAAGCATTGGCGCGAGCTTGACCCAAATATTCGATGCGGCGACTCAAAGGCAAAACAAATGCACTTTGCGCAAGTTGGAACTGAACCCGGGCGGCGTCAAAGTACCGTTCGGACTGGGCATAGTAGCGCCAAAGCAGGTCGGCATGGAAGATATCATCGATCGACTTTCGTTCCAAATATGTCACGACAAACGGAGACTGGGTTGCAAGGAGTCGATCACTCCAGCCTTGCTCTAGGTACCAGTCATACAAACTAGTCAGGAAGACCTCATCATTAGAGTCGGATATGACACTGTATGCCTCGTTTCTTCGCTTGGCGAGCGGTGTATACTGGCCGTCAATCACGCCAGGATCAGTAGCCGCCGATTTGTCCACCGCGACAACGATCTTGAAAATAAGGTCGTAGCATTGTTTGCGGAACGCATAGTGTGCCTTGCGCGAATCCTATTCGATATTAGTATATCAGTTCACATATGATTCGATATTAACCAACCTCCTCTTGGCGGCCATCCATCATCCAGTTGAGAGCCAGATTGGCCTTGTCCGAGCTTGAAGCAACGTTGAGACAAAGTTGAATAGCGCCTACTTATGTCAATATAGATACAAAAATAAAAGAAGAAAAGTCGGCGCGACATACCCGCATAAAATTGATTGGTAATGTAGCTGTCCACGGCAGATACCAGGTTATCCATTGGCAGCTCCTCAGAAACTTGTCGGAACAAGCGCAAACTTTCATTTAGAAGATTTCTTCCGATTTCCGAATTTGCACCTGCTTCCGTTGCCCGCTTGAGTAATTCTTGCGCTTTGAAGATAATGACATCCTCAGCACTGCAGAAATTTCCACATCGACGCCGTAACGCATCGGCAACTGTTTCCACATTCGATCCTTTTGCGATGTTGCGGTTGACAATGGCTTTGACCAGCTCCTTGGCAATCTCATAACCCTTTCCGGTGCTGAAAAGTTCTTCAAACGTTAGTTTCAAGAAGCGCTGTCTTGCGTCATCGGGTAGAGCGAGGACGATTTCATCCACTCGCTCGTCGAACAGAACCAAAACGAATGAGATGCCCTCGATTGTATCAGACAGAAGCTGTACCAATGAATGTAAGGCACGGTGCTCCGCTTGAAGAGCAATCTCTTCTTGTTTCGTTGCCGCACGCGACAGTGCTTCAGGTCCGCTGAGTCCTTCAATGAAATTCTTATTAACCTTGAAGAATTCTTGCAAAGCAGATAGATCTCGTTGAATGCTATGTAGCTTGACGACGCTCACTGACGGTGTCACATCTAGTCCGGTCTTAGAAGGCTTCGCAATCGCGATCTCCTTTTTCCAAATTGAGCGAAGTAACCTTGACATGTACAGTGCTATACCTGCGTGACGAGGAGATGGGAGAATGGCGTCAATCGCTGGAGTGCTGTTATCTGCCACTGCATTTTCGTTCATAGACGGCCTTCCACCATACTCAATAAAGACTTTACGAGCATATTCCAGAACATCTGGGTCGTTGATCTTGGTAAGACGGGAATCAGACGAAATTTCCATTCCTTGTCCACATGCAACAGCCAAAGCTGTGGCAAGAGCCTCACTGCGCCCATAGACTCGAATAAAATTCTTAGTGTCACCCTCGAGTCCATCTTCACTACCCCCATGTCGCACAAGCGCGGCAAATATATCGACAAGGCGCCGTCTTCTGATGACGTGAACGCCCGTATTCGTCAAAATGGCGAATTCCGCGGCACTCTGGTCGTATTGAATGGCCAACTCGTTCCCAAATCCGTTGGCCGATGCGACAGCTGTCAAGGGGGTTGTTATCAAACCGATATCTTCGGCCCTGCTGCCCAAAGAGAGCCATATCGCCGACTCTGAAGGCTTAGGGGGAACAACATTTTCATGAGCACGAGCAATGCGACCAGAATCTGGCGCAGAGATGAACAAAGTATCTTCTTTTTGAGAAGGGTCTTTGCATGTAAAGCAAAAGAAATAGCCCGGAGGAAACCGCTGAGCCAAACGTGTAGGATCGAGAGTGTGGATGGGGACTTTTGTTGTGGTTGCAGTCTGCTGGAACTGCATCGCGCCAGGCACAGCTGCTGGGGTATCGAAAGGAGGAGTTTTCACAAAATGAGCCTGCATACTAGTGGGAGGGCTAGTACCGCTAGGCGTAGGTGACCAGCTATAAGATCCAGTTGCGCTGAGATAAATTCGGTAACCAGTAGCTGTTGTGGCTACAAGATGGTACCGGGATGCCTCTGGCGTTGGAACGGGACAGATGGAGACAATCTTCACTTTGGGATTCAACGCCTCATTAGACGGGATAATGTGACCGATATTGGAATAAATGTCGATGACAGGTTTCGTGATGGCTAGTGCCAGTGTCCCATCCGGCTTAAGGTGGAAGACTCTAATCGTAGATAACGAAGACAGCGTATAAAGAAGATTCCGAGTGTCATCCACCACCATCTGTTCAATGGACTCAGTCGGCTTCTGGGTGAAGCTCAACGACGGCGCAAAAGATGCAATCCGCGAGCTAGTCTGGTTGACTTTGGAACATCGCCCTTGAAACCACTTCTCTTCCTGTTGATACTTGAATTCATAAACGTCGTTATCGGATGAACTAGCGAAAAAAATCCTTCCCGAGGTGTCTGACGAAGTGATGACATGCACATCAAGGCCACGGATAGAGGTTGACATCCCAGTCTGGTATAACGTCACTTGTTTTGCACCACCAGACACGATTTCGCAGCCCATACCCAGCAGGATGATATCGTTAGTGGTGGAGATGACCAAAATGTGCGAGATAGACGGAAGGAAAACGCCTGGGCGAGGTTTTGCAAGCTTAACGGCATTGATACTGTTGGGTTGAGACTCATATCCGACCAGCTGTGGATTGGGATGCGTATAATCCCAGAGATAAAGCGCATTGTCAATGGCAACCCAGGCATGATTCAACTCAGCGAAAAGACCCATGCTCGTCGAAACTTGTGCGCGATTGTATTGATCGAAGATCTGGTCCGGGATATTGTACATTTTTATCTTGTGGAATGGCGCCCATGCTGGGTGCGCAGGGATCTCGTAGTCCGATGAAAAACCCTCTATAAAACAACAGTCAGCAAAGATTTCCAGTGACTTTTCAATACCACACCGCATTTGACGCACGAGAAAGATAATTGTCAAGATCCGGATATCGAGCTTCCTGTGCAAGAGTATCATTAACAGTCCGCGCAGCGCGTTCTCTTGTGCTCAAAGTCTCGCTCTTAATTTTTGGGGCTACCGGCGACAGTCTATGAAGGGCTGGCGCTGGTGTTGATTCCTGCGCGGCAGGCGCTGACGGCGTCCTGGGCTGAAAGAGCAGTCCATTATTGATATTGCTCGCTGCCGGGGTCTGAAAAAATGTTCCTGGCACTGGTCGAGTCGGAGTCAGAGCTGGATAGGACATTTTGTAGCCCTGTCCGTGGCTGTCACAGAACGTCTCCCCGCGTCGAGAAGAAGCGGCGCGAGGATTAAACAACGGTGTAAAATTTTAAAATATGAGGGAAATATTTAAAGGGTTCAAGACAAGGAGACCGTGTAGCTCATGAAAGCGTTGAATGAGCTCAGTGCGAGACCGAAGCTGCTGTGTTGGGCTGGCGGTGATGCATAAATACTTAGTAGAAAGGCGGCTGGTCGAGTAGAGCGCGGAAGTTGGAAGCTCGAAACAATATTTTGCGCACAGACCAACCAGCCCAGCTCTTTCTTGCCGGCTCCATCCAACAACATTAAATAATTGTATAGCATCAGTTTTGATTCTCTTCAATTGCTCTACGCTTGTTCACTTTTGCATGATCATTCAATCTCATTTTTGAAATCAATCTAAAATGTTTAATGCGATTCGTTTCTCGTCCCGCGTGGGACTGCGCACTTTACGATGGAATTCAACCAGCAGCTCCGTCCCTCCGTTGATGGCCAAGCTTCGTTCAGACCTCAAAGACGCAATGAGAGCAAAGGACACACCGAGGTAGCTATACTTGATAGTCTATTGATTTCAAGTAACTAATGTAGTAATTTCTGCAGACTCAACGTCCTGCGAGCTCTCATTTCCGAGACCAATAACGCCGCCAAAACCGCATCTCCAATTGAAACCGATCTTCAGCTACTCTCCCTAATCAGAAAGAAGATTGCTGCCTCCAAAGACGCCGCTGAACAATTCCAGAGCGCTAATCGGTCAGACCTCAAGGAAAAGGAAGATGCCCAAATCACCGTGTTTGAAGAATATGCCGGCCAGGTCCAAACAATGACACCTGGCGATATTAAAGCTGCTGTTGAGAGCACCATTGCTCAATTGGGCACCGACGCTAAGCTCAACGTGGGCGTTGTACTAAAGAATATATTTGCTCCTGGGGGAGCTTTGGATGGGAAACCCGCTGAAAAGTCCGAGGTTGCTCAGATTGTCAAGGAACTCCTGTCCAAAAATTAGATACCGACGATGCAGGCCCGTCGTTACCCTTATCTTTCTCAGCATGTACTATTATATCTCTTCTCAAAAGAAAAACGTCAATCGGTATGCATCCGCATGATCTGCAAAGAAACACAACAGATACGATGCGTCTAATGTACATAATACTGTCAACATGAACGATATATCAAGAGCACCACAACACCAATCCACCAACAGAAGTCGAAATGACACCGAACCACCACCAGTGTTCGATGACAGGGTCAATGCTTCTTACTATGGAAGATATTTGATTCTCTGTTCCATCAATCCCTACGGCCCTCTTCGACTTTCCTGTTGCCTTGCTGGGATTCAAAGTCGTGGTGGGCAACATGGAAGGGGGTCGGTAAAGGATATATAGAGGTTGCAAGGGCGATCCGTCGAACCGGGCCAAGTCAAGTCTCAGTATACCATGGTATTTATCCATGTATATACGGTAGCTCTGTCAGAAGTCAGCAATCTGCAACCGAAAAGATTTGGTCGTAATGTTTTCACCTCGAAGAGCACACTCTGGTTGTAGTGCGTGTATGTTGAGTAATGTCCTGCACAAGGATCGGATATCAGTTGACGTCCATCAGAGGGAATCGGTGTCAACACCAGCGAGCCGTTCGTTTGAAGCGAGTAGGTGCCGTGCTGCCACTGCATTATCCCCTTAGGGCAGTCCGGTTGCGTTGCTGTATACCTGTCAGGACAGTGGCTCGGAAAAAGCGAGGAAGAAACTCACGGTTCGGAATAGCCCGATAATATGCTTCTTCGTAGTAGCCATCGTCCGTAAATGAATACGATATTCCTGTCAAGGGAGGTTCTTGAAAGGCGTCCGCAACGGGGTCATAAAAGCCCTAATTGTTGATGAGTGAGAAGCGGCAGCACGTTAGAGATATGAACGTACCGGGCCCGTAACGACTTGACGCGACTTTGACGACCATGTGCCCGTCAATTTCGTGTCTACCAAGGCTTGTGCTGTCCAGACCAAGTAACTAAATAGTAGTATTAGTGACCTGATATGAGTAGTGACGCCCATCGTGACTGTTGTGATGTGTCTCCTAGAAGTAAGAAGAGACTGAGGTTTTACAACTGACCATCAACGCGTGTTTTACTAGATACGAATGTGTGGGCCAGACTCCTTTCTTTTCTCGACCTAAAAGTCATGTGCATTTTCAATGTTATGGTTGTTGCCCATTGAGGAATCTCCAAATTCCCAGCTCTCCGCGGAATGGAATCCAGCCTATGCCCACTTGGTCAGTCCCGCACTTGCCATGACATTGTGAGCCTTCTTTTTTACATTCTCCTTCGCCCTCCCTTGTTTAGCTGCTCGTCCTATGATTGATTGACAATACTAGATGGAGAGAAAAAGCCATGGCCGGCGTTCAAGTAGCGAAGAAGGAATTGAGGCGAAAAATCCATAATCTGCTGAGAGATGTCCCGCGGGACTCGGTGACTACTCAATGTTCGGATACCTTTCAGTCATCAACTACAGAAAAAAAATCATACATTTGTTTAACTGATCTCACTAACTAAAAATATTCATTGTCTAGCTACGGTCGTCGCCAACAAACTTTTCACATTGCCCGAATACACCAATGCACGCCGAATCAGTATATTCCTCTCCATGCCCACGGGCGAAATATCAACCACAGGAATAGTCCAAGATGCCCTATCAAAAGGCAAAGAAGTCTTCGTTCCCTACACCCACAAACTCGAAACAATCGGAAACCCCAGCCAACCCAAGGTCTCTGTAATGGATATGCTTCGTCTCGAGTCAATGGAAGAATTCGAGTCCCTCGTCCCCGATAAATGGGGCATACCGTCACTCGACAAGCAGTCCATTCCTGGACGACAAAATTGTCTAGGTGGTACGGGCGTATTGGAAGAAAGACCGCGAGGAAATCCGACTGATCTAGGATTGGATCTGATTATTATGCCGGGTATGGCATTCGACACTGATTTGCGGCGACTAGGTCATGGAAAAGGGTATTATGATTATTTTTTGAATAATTACAACAAGGAAATTGCAGGCTCGCCACGGGCCAGCCAGAGACCGTTTCTAGGTAAATTGAAAAGACCCCCCATTCCTTTTCTGTCAGGCCAATATGCTGATTGAAGTCCGCAGTTGCTATTGCGCTCAAGGAACAGATAGTAATCCCTCCCGATGAGATACCGGTTGCCAGCCATGACCAGCCCGTAGACGCAATCATCGTCGGCGACGGAAGACTGATATCCGCAAAGAGTTCATAAATCGGGAAGATAACATCTCTTCGCAGTTTCCTTTTTCATGCCGCCTTCAAAGTGTAGTATTTTTGGTGTCCTTATCTAAGAAACAAAAGAACCCTTAAACGCCGAATAAACAGAATCGACTCGCCCCAATCGCCCATTTATTTTGCGTAGAATTGTATGAGATTATCATTGAACCGATTGAATGAGAGAAACGTTATCGCCTTTGAGAAGGATTTGACCTGTTTAATCACAATGTCAACGACCACCCTCACTGCGTTATCATAAATGGGTAAAGAGCGGAAAGAAATACCTAAATTCCGTCTCTTCTCCTCCTCACTCTTCGTCGCCAAACGGACCTCAACAGCATCATCTACCACAAGGTTCATAAACTCGTCGAACCCCTAGACCAGTCACGCATACAAATTAGCTTCTGAAGCGACACAATCAACCAGCGAATAAAGAAAGACATACGCGAATCTTTCCCTCTATACGGAAGGAGAGCTGCTCATATAACCAGATCGATACCGTGGAGCGTTGTTGCAACAACTTGAAAATAAAGTGAATTGGCGCAAGGAGCGTCTTTCGTCCGCCTGGGTTTCCGCGACCGGTCATGATGACTTGCTAGACGTATAATCTGGGAGCGTAAGATTTGAGGTCAGGAACGTAACACTGCGGTGAGGAAGACGGAGGTGCGTTGTCGTGTGCTTAGAGGATTTGATTTGATGTGGAGTCGGCGGCAGAAGTTGACGAGCTTCTTCTGTCGAGATACCTTGAGCAGAACTAAGCCTTTCTCGGAGGCGGTAAGCAAGTTGAGATCAGGGTTAGGGTCAGTCTTGTTGCTGCGGCTAATTTTTTTAGCTTGTTTGGATTCCGTCACCTTTCCATCCCACCTTCCTCTTGAACCGCAACAGACAACACCCCAGGCGCGCCTGCCTCCTTATTCCAGTCCTTTTGATTCAACATTTACTTTCGCCTTATTTGTTTCTTAATCAATGCTTTCAACTTCCTCGAATTCATGACGCAAAGTAACAACAAGGCTGTGTGAACTCTTGCCTGTCAACGGCCACCATCAATTCCTCAGCTTTACCCATATCTACCCCTCCTACAATACCGAACCATGACGAGCAAGCCCAACGATGGGCAGCCATTCGCTGCTGTCCTGGCAGCAGTTGCGACAATGCAGGGTAACGTGTCGCGGTCCGAAAAGGCCCAAGCACATGAATATCTGGAGAAATTCCAAAAATCAGTACGGATCGGTTGTCGATAGATGAGGCTCTTTTCGCCAAACTAATCATGCTTCCTATAGGTCGAGGCATGGACAGCCACGCATGCTATGCTCCAGGCTCCCGATATCCCCATAGAGGCGAAACTATTTGCAGCGACAACGTTGAAAGGAAAAGTACGAGGGAAGAGAACATGCGAACGATAAGATTGTAACTAATAGAGATCAGATTACCTACGACCTTGACCAATTGCCTCCCGATGCCGTACCTTCTTTGCGGGACTCCATGTTGAATCAGCTTGCCGCGTTTGCTTCCGGACCACGACCGATACAAACACAACTCTGCGTGGGCTTGGTCAATCTCGCCATTCAGATGACTTCATGGAAGGACGTCCTAGCAACGGTGGGCTCGGCATTGGGAAGCAATGCTGGAGACTGTGTATTGGAATTCTTGAAGATCCTCCCAGAGGAAGTGACCGAAGGTCGCAAAATCAACCTGAGTGTACGTTCGATCGATCATATCATCCACCTACTATACAACTTGCGTCTGCACGAGCATCAGCACCGCGTATAATTTTCGCCCAGGATTAAGAGTCTAATTCGTCAAAATCAATAGGAAGATGAGCTTGCAGTTAGAACCAAGGAGCTCTTGGACGATAATGCGGACCAAGTTATGCACCTACTAACACAGTATTCACAATCGTCAGGTATGTTTTTCTCTTGTTTGTGTTTGTATTTGCTAATTATTATCCAGCAACCGCTGCGACAAATCCTCGATTAATCGACTGTATAACATCTTGGCTACGTGAGATTCCCGCCACTCAAATAGTCGAGTCGCCATTGCTCGACGTTATATTAAAGGCGCTTGACAACGACGCATCCTTCGACGCGGCTGTGGACTGTATTTGTTCGATTTACAGAGATACCCGAGAGGTGGACGATTCACTGTCCGCTATACAGAGGCTTTATCCCCGAATAGTGGCACTTCGACCAAAGCTCCAAGAACTTGCAGAAGCCGAAGATGTGGAGGCATTCAAAGGCTTGACCAGGTTGTTTGCTGAGGCTGGAGAAGCTTGGGTAGTCTTGGTGGCAAGGATGCCGAGGGAATTCCGCGGTCTCGTTGAATCCGTACTCGAGTGCTGTGTTCTCGACAAAGAGAGGGAGGCGGTTTCTTTCACCTTTAATTTCTGGTACGAGTTGAAGCAGTACCTTGTACTAGACCGTTATGCCGAGGCGAAGGCCGCTTATGCCGACATTTTCTCCCGTCTGGTAGACATCATGATCAAGCACTTGGAATTTCCGAATCCTGAAGAAGGCGATTCAGCAGATCTTTTTGACGGTGACCGTGCACAAGAGGAGCGATTCCGAGCTTTCCGTCATTCAATGGGAGACGTTCTTAAGGACTGCTGCGCCGTTATTGGCGTCACCGAATGTTTGATGAAGGCATATCAACAGATTCAACAATGGGTATCAAAATATGCCTCTCAGGCAACAAATTCAAATGTGCCTCACTGGCAGGAGCTAGAGGCACCACTATTCAGTATGAGAGCCATGGGGCGAATGGTCGATTCGGAAGAGAGCGCAGTGCTGCCGCAGGTTATTCCTTTGATTGTTCAGATTCCAGATCACGAAAAAGTGCGCTTCTCCGCAATTATGGCGCTCGGTCGGTATACAGAGTGGACAGCCAACCATCCCGAAACTCTAGAAGCGCAGCTTAACTATGTGATTTCGGGATTCCAGCACACATCGCAAGAGGTGATTGGAGCGGCAGCTCTTGCCTTCAAGTATCTGGGCAGCGACTGCAACAAACTTCTCGGAGGACATATACCACAGCTACACTCTTTCTATGAGTCGGTACTGGACAAACTCAAACCACCGAGCCAGGAAGAAATTACTGAAGGTGTTGCTGCAGTCGTCGCAGTACAGCCTCTTGATAAGATTTACGAATCGATGAAGCTGTTCTGCGATCCCATTATGGCGAGAATCATGACTTTGGCAAACAATGCACAGGATGAGCAAGGTCAGAGGGCGGTTGCAGGTAAGTTTTCCTTTTTGATTTGAGTGAATTGGGGCTAATGAATCAGATCACTTGCAACTGATTACCATCTTCATACAGCTCGTCACGCCATATGTTGGGCCACACGGAGAGAACCCAGCGGTGAAATACTGCGGTGAGATCATGCCAATTCTCAACACGCTTGTAATGAATTTTACCAATTCTACGCCGATATTGGAACGAGTTTGCCGTTGCTGGAGATACATGATCATTTCTTACCGAACTGCCATGATTCCCTTGTTACCAAGCCTGGCACAGAGCTTGGCAGCAGGGTTTGAAGGATCTCGAGAGGGCTGTTTCTTATGGGCTACGGATGCAGTCGTTAGAGAGTTTTCTGAAGGCGCCGAACTGGTTGATGCGGCTACCAGTCAGGCTGTGTATCAATTCTTTGAGCAACAAAGTCTCGCTTTCTTACGAATTCTGAACGAGTTGCCTCCTGAACAATTACCAGATGTGATCGAAGACTTTTTCCGTCTTGCTAGTGATGCAATCCGCTTCTATCCCAAAGAATGCGTTACTTCCTCGCTTGTGGTACCTATCTTCTCCGCGGGCCTTAGCGCCCTCACATTACAGCAAGTCGATCCGCTTATTGCAACACTGCATTACTACCGCGATTTGTTGAGCTTTGGCTTTGAGACGCCGTCCATTTCCAACTTTAGCGACCCAGATGGACAACCATACACAAACCCACCCGAAGTACGGAATGCAGTGAAAGAGCTGGTTGGTAATCAAGGCCAACTTCTGGTTGAGCGGGTTTTGACGGGGATGATGTTCAGTTTTCCAGAGGACTGCTTCCCCGATGCTTCTGGAATACTCATGACACAGTTTGAGCTGATGCCACAACAGACTGGACTGTGGGTTCAATCGACGATAGAACGACTTCCAGCCGGCACGATGAAGCCAGGCGAGGCTGAGAGGCTGTTGACGAGTATATTCGAAAAGATTCAATTATCGGAGGGCCGCAAGATACGTGTGCTTCTACAAGGTTAGCCATTTTTCCGTTCCTCTACATATACATAATTGACTCGCGTAACAGACTTCACGAATTCATACCGGCGACGGAACGTTGCACCACGAGATGGTCTTGGACGGTTAGAAGCGACACGTTTCCGTTTCAGCGGATAATTAAGAAACACAATCAGATACCCTGAATGAAAGAAGTATCCTCGTTCACCTTACAGATTCGTCCATCTGCATGGCTATGGCCAGCGTATAGAAGGTCTGAACAGATAATTGGGCCAGGTCACTGATCATCGCTTCATCTTGGTCCATGTAGCATATTCCACGTTTACAATAAAGAGGGAGAGGAGAGAGGAGAGGCAGAGAAGAAAGAATCTCATGCGACATACTTCCCTTCACGGAGGCTGTATTTTAAAAGCTTACCGCGCCACCCGCCAAATCAGATGTCAGGATAAATTTCTGTCCCATGATCCATAAATGACGCTTATACAGGTCTTGAGAGGGACGTCCGTACATAATTCAGGACATGTATATTCAAAAACGTCCATCTACTTACAAAAAGTCGGACGTGAAAATAGAAAAATGTACTGGTCCGGTCATCGGCGCCCAACGACACCAGGCGAACCGGTGACACGGTAGGCAGGGAAGCAGATTTAGGGCTTTTCTCCGGAGAAGAGGGGCACCAACATCTCGAACCCTCAAATAGAAAATAATTACTGGATCTCAGAGATGTGTAGACGCATAGATAAAGACTAACTACAGGAGATAAGACATATTATTCAATTTTTTAAAGTAAGCTTCTCACCAGACTAGGGTACATACGTATAGATGGCATATGCAACTATTTAGAAGACTAAAGTGCATGTCTGCAGCATCTGCGCGGAGCTATTTCCAAGGGATATCTGCCCTATCACCGTCCAGATTGAGTAGATTTATCTAGTGTAATATGAACTGAGTAGCCTGTAAGGTCGAGGCATGCATCCGGCCACATTAAGCGCGTGCTTAGCGTTGTCGTTTCTTTTTCTTCTCTTCGCTGCTACGTCTCACAGACTACCTAACGCACGTCAGAGGTCCTCTGTCTAGATGCTAAGTTAAAAGCTACATATGCACGCTTACATTAATAAGTCCGTTTTGGCGGATCGGGCGATCGCTGACTTCCTTCTGTCCAATTCCAAGCACTAGAAAGATGAGTAGTGTAGGGGGAGTTGATCAGGTATTGGTCAGGAAATACTCATTCATTGCGAAAGTCGGAGATGTTGAAATGGATTTTCTAGTTTCTTGTTTTCTGATTTACTCTCTTTTCTGGATTCTACTTGATTGGTTTGAGCTGGGAACAGGGGTTTACTGTTCTGAGGACCTAGGGCAGATATTCATGGATTGTGGTCGAGTTAGGGCAAGGTGGGAATTTGTCTTGAATGAAACCAGGTCCGTATCCATCAGAAGCAACAAATTTTTCTATCCCTTCTGTGATAGCCGCCCTCCTTCGATATCGAAAACCCAGAGCTGATGCCTTAGAATTAGGTAGGTACTACATATCTCCGCGCCCATTCCAATTCCACGTCCGAAGAACCAATATCAGCCTGAAACGGAAAAACGACTCTCCCTTAGACACTCAAGATCGACACAACTGTCATAGCCCACGAACTCATACCTATTCAGTCCCTAGCTACATCCGTGAGCTAGGCAAATCGCAGATTTATACATAATCGCGTAGCTAGCCGCGGGTAAATTCATTGAGCCCTAGTTTCTTTTTTTTTGCTGCGTATGTACTGCAATCTTAAATCTGCTATGTCAAAGACTTTTCGGGGAGGAGAGAAGTCTCACCGGAGAAGCAGATATCTTAATAAGCCATTGGCAAGTCACTAGGCAGTGTAACTAGCTTGGGTTGATCATTTGCGAGATTTTGTGTTTCTGTTCGGCAACCGCGAATTGCGATATAAAATACTCAACCACTAACCAGTGAATGCTTTGTCAACTAGCATATGTACTCCCTAGGTGCATTTATAGACAGATACTTCCAGCCTACATATAGCTCAAGGTATTCAATACACCCACAAGATCGGTTCGTACAATTTCAAGAATTTGGTCGCTAAGAACGAGTGCAGGCGCATCGAGCGGCAGTCGGAAATTCGGTATCCCTATGCCTTGTTAGAAACATAAGGTACATTTTCATCTTCCAATAGATGCTCGACTTGATTGCGTGATTACTTTTGATCATGTTGGTCTCCGAATTCAGCATTTGTTTTCGGCTTCAAATACCGTGTTCTTCGCTGACTGAGAAAGATCAAACGTATTCTTCTTGACGAAGGAAGAATCGTGCAAGATTTCCCCGCGAAAGGGTCTCACCGTAACAATACAGTACCACAGACGTAATTTACAATCGACACGTGCTTTTCACGGCGAACAGCACGGTAATACCAATACTAGCCAGCTAACTGTCCCAACTGTCTGTACTTCCCCACACAAAACCCATGCATTTCTCCATCTCCCCATCGGATCATCCTCCACCCTCCAGTCACTTGCCATCCCTCATCATCACTCGCATAAACAATGGCCGCTACCTCGTTTGATAGTCTCTGATGTATGCATCTTTCAGGTTCGACTCCGTTTGTCTCTGGGCCAGGACAGGAGGCGTTGGATAACGTTCCCGGCCATCCGGCGCTCGAGCCTCGAACGTCCTCACATCACACCATATTCCGATCAGTTCAACACAAAGAAAAAAATGACAGCAACAATGGCCGACACATTGCGAGACCACACCAAACACACGTCCGAACCCAAAAAGCGAAAGAGGAATCGTAAGGCGCAGCCAGACAAGAAGTTCGAATGCCAACACGAGGGCTGTGGCAAGAGCTATTCCCGTGCTGAGCACTTGCATCGCCATCAATTGAACCGTACGGTCGTCGCAGCTGGTCCAAAGATAACGCTAACTAGCTATTTTAGATACACCCAAACAAATTTATCGCTGCGACTTCCCCGACTGCTACCGCTCTTTTGTTCGACAAGACCTATGTATTCGGCACAGAGAGCGACACACAACCCATGGCTCGCAATTGCAAAAACGCGATAGTTTCACACAGGCTGCTGGTCGACCGAATATTTCCTCTTCGCCGCAGTCGTTGCATGCGCCGGACGACCCGTCTGCCATCCTGTCGCCTACGTCGCAGACATCCAAGCCTATCATTCCCTATGATGTGAATGGAAAAGACTCGTACATGTCTTCTAGATACGGTGGAGATTCCAGTAAACAAACAATGTACGGATCAGGCACATCATACGGCTCTAACTTTCAGGGCAACTCATTCGGTGCGAATACTTTGAGGGACAATGCTACGAACTCAACATTTATCGGAGATAGTCTCGGCAGCCCAACTGCATACATGTCGCAACAAGGACTGAGTATGCCGGAACTTGGCTATACCAGCGCAGAACTTGCCCAAGCACAATATGGACCGACCGGAATGACCCTCAATTCAGTCAATGGTTTGGTTCCAGAAGGCGAAGGAGAGATGGGCTTCGATTCGTCGTATCCGTATCCGGTGTTTGGTGGTGAGTCGTCATACAATAGATCACCGTTTGCGATGGCAGATGACTTTGCGGCATGGCTGTTCAACGAACCGACTGGCACTTCGCCTGTGAATTACTCGAATATGATGACAGGGTATACCGATGTGCCGCAGACGAATCCGATATCCTTTCTCCCAAGCGATCCGTCTTCCTACAATGGATTTAACAACCTTGTTTCGCAACACCCAATGAGTGTTACGAATATTGTCGACTCGACACCACCTGAAGCCATGATGTCGGAAGAAAAGCGACAAGATGTACTGCATCTCATAAGCACTCGATTTAACGAAACGGCGCATTCGGCGGTGAACACGCGGAAAGACTCGCTCATGGAAGGAAACATCGATGCGGATGGTCACATTCTTAGTCTGCGAATGATGCAAACGTACGTCGGCTCGTATTGGCTCCATTTTCATGCG
Organism: Talaromyces sp. F31; assembly: GCA_037356135.1. Lineage (NCBI taxonomy): Eukaryota > Fungi > Ascomycota > Eurotiomycetes > Eurotiales > Trichocomaceae > Talaromyces > Talaromyces sp. F31. The sequence continues at coordinate 887,564 of JAYXSF010000044.1, read as the reverse complement.
CAACTCCCAATCTTACACAGACCTACCTTCGTCGCAGACCGGACCCCGTCGCTACTGCTGCTATCTCTCATGGCAATTGGAGCGGCGACTCTCGAGCGGATGCACGGTCAGACCGTCATCGACGGAGCGGCCGAACTGGCCAATTTTTTGGCATGGCATATCAGGTGGGAAATTTTCATGGATGTCGACTGTCGGCCACCAGCGAAGTTATGGGTTTTCCAGACACTGCTGCTGTTGGAAATATACGAGAAGGGCTTCTCGACCCGAGCACTGCATGAACGGGCTCATATCCATCACGATACTACGTTGACCTTGATGCGTCGGGGTAGTTCGTTCTTAGGACGGTCTGCTTACGACACGCCGGCCAGTTTTAGAGATAGATCGGCGACTGGTACTACGGATGGCGACCGAGAAGATCCGTGGTCGTATTGGATTAGGACGGAAGCTACGCGACGAGTCGCTTTTGGCGCGTTTGTCATGGATTCGATTCATTCGACGATGTTTGGCCATTCTGTCAAGATGGTAGCTCATGAATTGCGGCTGCCGCTTCCTTGCGACGAGGCTCTGTGGTCGGCTGGGAGCGCTGCAGAGGTGTCACGTATGCAGACTGTGCTGCAGTCGAACGGAGTAAAGCCGACCATGTTTTTGGATGGGTTAAAGAAGACTTTGACAGGACAAAAGGTCCGTACTAACGCCTTTGGTCGGATGATTCTGATGGCAGGGCTGCTCAGTGTCAGCTGGCACATGAACCAGCGTGACTTGCAAGTCAGCTCGCTTGGAGTTACGCAAGTACTCGGAGGGCGAGATAAATGGCGGTCGTCATTACTACGGGCTTTTGACAATTGGAAACGCGATTACGACGATGCGCTTGCAGAATCAGGACACCGGCCGTATTCGAAGAATAGTCCTAGTTTCTACCAACAGCATTTATTACCGTTCCAAGTTGATGAAGATGATACATATGAATCGCGGACGGTCTTGCATCATCTAGCGCATATGGCTGCACACGTTGATATTGTGGACTGTCAAGTTTTTGCAGGCGCTGGTCGATTACTAAGTCGTTCCATCACGCCCAAGGATTACAGTACAGCCCGGGAGAAAATGACCGAACGATGGGCTACCAAAGCTTCTGCCCGAGATGCCACTTTTTACGCGCTGAAATTTTTGTGTCATGTGCTACTCCAGCCTACCGGTCCTACTCTTAACAAAGGGGACAAAAGACCCGGCTATTCTGCTCTGGAAGACTACCTGCTCCATAGGTCCTGGGTCGTCTACTTTTCGACGCTTGTCGTTTGGTCCTACGGCTACGCTTTGGAAGGGCCTATCCCTTCACCGCCAGAATTGAATAGCGAAGCCGCACAGTTACAAGACATGCAACGATTCCTGCAAACGGTTGGCGCGGTACGAGAACCGAATGACTTGGAACATGTAACCGGTCGGAATCAGTGTCTTGGGCTGTTGTTGCATTTGCGGTCGAGTTTTTTGAATACGCGGTGGGAGTTGCTTCACGAGGCGGCGTTACTGCTGGACAGTTGCGTGCAGAAGCTGAAGACGCCGATGCGATGATTCGTCTTACGAGTGGTCGACTGGAAAGAGTTGATCTGTATATACTCATGAATAATGATGTAACTATGTAAATGAGTATTCCAAGAAATAAGTGTAATCATAATACGTATTAATAGAAGGTCTATTTATGTACGAGGGGGCACCCACCGGTTACCACAACAACGGACGCTCGACCACGCCTTATCCACCGATCCACCCCTGCTTGACTCTTCACACTCTGTTCTCTCTGCTCTACATTCTCTGTTCAACTCGAATATCTCCAATTTCACCTGAACTTCGATCGAACACGGAGCCATTCAATTATCAGATTCCTGTCTATACACAATCTCTGTACTCGACCATACCAAAATTTATTCGCTTCTCGATTCGACTGTGAAACACTAAAAACATCAAAATGGTACGTTGATCATCTGTTTATCATCAATTGTTGTCTCTGTGTATACTGTTCAAGGCGATGTTTGGGTGTTGTCTCGGCGCATGATTAATCCGTTTCCTCCCACCTCTCATTCCTACCAGTGTTCTCACTGTAAACAACTTTACTCTCACTCCTTACTCAATCACCCCGTGTTCCTGCCTTCAAAATCAGCCCGACAAAACGACGAAATGTCTAACTCCGACCAGGCCTCCACAAACTACAAAGAAGCTTTCTCCCTCTTCGACAAGCGCGGCAACGGCCGCGTCGCCCTTGACTCTCTCGGCGACCTCCTCCGCGCCTGCGGCCAGAACCCCACGCTCGCCGAGATTCGTGATTTGGAGGCTTCTATCGGCGGTGATTGTACGTTTTGAACCCCGAAAACGGAACGAACCAAAAGAAAATGGTGGACGAATTTGTGCTAATAGTAGGCAGTCGACTTTGACTCCTTTCAAAAAGTCCTCAACCGCCCCGGCGGATTCCGTGACCCTGGCGAACCGGAGGAATACTGTCGCGGATTCCAGGTGTTTGACAAGGATCTGACTGGGTTTATTGGTGTTGGACAGTTGCGATACAGTACGTCCCATACCCCATTCACACGCTCTGTAAGAAAGACTTGGGCTAACCAAAAGGGTTTCGGGTAGTCCTCACAAACCTAGGCGAGAAAATGACAGACGACGAAGTGGATGAATTGCTTAAGGTTGTCGACACGAGTTCGGGAGAGATTAATTATACCGGTTTGTCCTCCCTTTTATTTTACTATTCATCGCGAGCAGCAGCTAATCGTCGGTATTGTGTAGACCTCGTCCGGACTATCCTCGCAAATTAATCGCTTCCTATATACCCTTCCTGTGCTTCCCTTCGCTTCGACCAACTTGATTAACCCATTTCTTACGAAAGAATGACCCGCTGGTTTTGTTTATATTCTGTTTATTGTCCGTGCAGGTGAACTGGTACGGCGTCTGGCCGTTATTATCTGCTTTGCTGCGAGAGTGTCCTGTATTTTATGTTACTTATGGTGCATATGGAATTATGATCATCAAAACCATCATCGCCCCAGTATCCCAGGAGTAGATAAAGGTTGGAGAGGAGGCTATTTAATCCATGCCACCCACTCCGCCTCCATCCCCTTCAATACCGCATTCCGCTCAATCATGGCATTTGGTCCGCCTCCTTCTGCGTCTGTTCCAACATCCAAATCTTCAGTCCCCACTATCGAGCCTGGAAGTAGATAAATCGCTCCCTCCTGTTTTCCTTGTCGTAATCCAATTGTATCACTATCCTCATCTTCTTCACCCTCTTCGTCGACGTCAAGGTCCTGATCGGTCGTAGGACCACCCGCGGTGTTACAGAGTCTGTATCCAACAACGACCCTGCACCGCCCACACCTCAGCAACAAGCGCTTCTCAAACCCATCTTCGCGCCGGATTATGACTGGCGTCGGATCTGGCAGGAGTGTCGACAGCGGGATTGTGTAATGCGCTTGTTCTGTCTTTTTTCCTTCGGCTATGGTGGAAGGGACCGCCGCCCCTCCTCTTTCTGTTGCTGTGGTTGTTGTTGTTGTGTCTGTGTGTGTAATAGTATCGCGCTCCTCACTCTGATTATCCTCATACGCCTCCCCCTTCGAATCTCCTTTTAACTTTCCATCCGATTTCCTAGTGGAGGAGGGTAATTCAAGTATAATCGCTCCATCTAGCCCCCCCACCCCCTCTCCGATTTCCGCTCCTCCCTCCATCGTAGAGGTCACTCGCCGTCTGCGCAGTGGTTTACTCGAGGACAAAAGCTCGCGCGTCGATGCAAGCAATAAATGGGAGCAGAAGCGGCAGTGGTATGTCTTTATCGGGAGTCTCTGTTTCGCATCTGCGTCTGCATCTGCGACGGGTGTGGTATCCATCTTGTCGGGATTGTTGCTTGACTGCGCAAGAATTAGGTATCAGTAGTTGGTTTGTAGAATATGTTGAGTATCGTGTTTATTTGTATTGGTAAAAGAAGACGTTGAAGTATTTTTGTTTGAAGAAGAAAGTTAAAGGTTGAGATGGATTTGTGAAGCTAGCTAACTTTCTCTACCTTGAGTGGGTCCGGCGTCATATATAACTCCGCACCCAACCCATACTATACGCTGCTCTCAACATGCTCATGCTGCGTATTCGCAAATCAAGACAACCCCAAATCCTTATAAAACGCCTCCGTCTTCGGCTCTCTCCCCAAAAACTCTGTCAACGACTTCATCTCATCCTGACTCCCGCCCTTCTCCAACACCGTCTTTCTATATCGTCTACCCTGCACCGGGTCCATTGGATTCTCCTTGAAGATTGTATAAAACATATCTGTCGAATAAACCTGCGAACTCAGATAACCATAATAACCAGCGTCGTAGCCGCCCATCAAATGGCCAAAGGTCGCCTGTCCATTACCCCATTCATCGCCCTCGCCGAGAACTTCGGGACCTTCGATTTGGGAGATTTCTTTGCGGAGGGTGTTGTATGTTACTGTCGGGTTTAGGGCTTTGATTGCGTCGTGGGAAGCGGGCTCGTGCATGGTCATGTCGAAGATGCCAAAGTGGAGTTGTCGCAGATTGAACAATGCATCGTTGACGTGTTTGGTGCGAATCAGGGATTCGATCACATCATCCGGAATGCGTTCGGGAGCTGGTGTGCCAGGTGTAGCGGACGATTCGGACCATGCCTTGCGGTAGTCTTCCGATAGTGTAGAGTAGTGTCGACTCAGGGACTTGAGCTGAGATGGTGTCCAGCACCAGTTTTCTAGCATTTGGCTGGGCGCTTCGACAAAGTCGCGCACGGTGTTGGTGCCATGGAAGCGGGAGTAGATTGTCTTCGCGACCAGGTCGTGGATGCCGTGGCCGAGTTCGTGGAAAAGCGTGACGACTTCGTCGTGTTTCAACAGGCTAGGTTTCTTCTCTGTTGGTTTGGAAAAGTTGCATACCAGCGCGGTGGCGGGATAGCGTTTGTTGCCGTTGGAGTCGATGAAGCCCTGCAAAAACGTCAGCATGTAACTTATCTGAAGTGAGAAAAAACGTACTGGCTGCAGGTTAAAGTTGGCAGCATGGCCGTATTTTCCCTCACGAGGATGCAAATCAAGATATAGATAGCCCACGAACCCACTTCCCTGAGCCTCGTCATCCCAAACACTAAACAGCTGCACATCCTCATGCCAGACAATATCCTCGCCCTTTCCAGACGCAGAAATACTAGCCCTATCCTCACCCTTGACTTCAACAAAGACCAGCCCAAAGAGCTCCTCGAAAATCTCCAACATACCACGGATTGTAGTCTGCAGAGGGAAGAACTCCGCAATCTTCTGGTGATCCAACTGATACTCCTTCTCCAGCATCAACCGGTCATAAAACCTGTGATCCCAGAGGAAGTAATGACCATCAAACTTTTCTCCACGAGACTCCACATCCGCCTTTTTGAGTGCCTTCAGCTTTTCAATCTCTTTCAACCCACCAGCCGTCAACCTCGACCTCAAATCACCCAAAAAGGTGTCCACAGTCTCCGGCGTCTTGGCCATCTTATCCTCAATCCTGAACGCGGCATGATTGGGGTATCCCAACAATCTCGCTGCCTCATCACGCAGAACCATCGCTTCCTTGAACAACGGCACATTCGAATTACACTTATTCTCGTTTCCAATGGAAACACGTTTCCTCGTCTCTGCATTCTTCGCATATTTCAACGTCGGGAAGAGATCGGGATACTTGAACGACAGCCGCAGCTTTCCCTCATTCTCATCCTTACCCTTTTCGAGTCCCGACAGCACATCCTCGGGCACACCGTCAAGCTCTGCAGGCGTAAACCAGATCCCTCCATTCTCTTCATTGAGCGTCTTTTGGAACTCGATGCTCAATTGGCTGAGTCTTTTCTTGATTTCCTTGAACCGGTCTCGCTTCGGACCAGCGGGTAATCCCAGTCCATTGCGGATGTAATCCTTGTGCTCCTTCTCCAGTAATCTTCTCGATTCGGGGTCTAGTTCCTCATTCTTTTTAAGCGCAGCATCGACCAGCTTGAATAGATCCTCACGCATAGCAGTCTCAATACCAAAGTCGTCTAGCAATTTCTCCGCCTCGCTCGATGCATCGCGCAGCTTCTGGTCGGTAGATACAGCCTGATAGAATCCGAGAATGTGTGCCTCCAGCGTCATCGCATTCTCGTCATGCGCAAGCGGGAGCAATGCATTGCCGAACGTGGCATCCTCCGGTTTCACGCCGTTGGCAACTTCATCTTGGACCTTGCGGGATCGCGCAATCAGGCGTTTTGTATCCTCGATAATCGACGTGGGCGTTGCGACAAAGGAAGGGGGTGCTTGAGGTGGTTTCTTGAGTAGTTCAGGCGCCATATTGGATGTCGTGATACTTCTAATAAACTGTTGTGGTAGATGAAAAGGTCTCGATGGTGATAATGGAGAGTGAAACTGCTTGACTAGTGCACTGAGCCTAGACGAAGAAGCGGGGGAGGGGAAACGGAGCGGAGGAGCCAGGATGAGGGCGAAGCTCAGGACGAGCAGGAAGACGAGAAAAGACGGTCTGAAAATGTGACAGCGAAAGTGATTGGATGAATCCAGGTTGTGCAGTTGCTGAACAGCGCCAAATGATGTGAGTGATAGGCAATGATTGCTTGATGATGATGCGTGCGTTGTCAATCGTTGGGAGCTTTCGGAGCTTGCGGTTGCCTGAGGCTTGACTCCGCAGCCAAGACTTCTAATGAAGCATACGACTGACTGCAACTTACTCTACAAGCGACTACAGACATTACGGATGGAATGTATTGTTTGATAATGGTCATCTGTATTGGAAATGACTGACTCTGCATTTGCATGCGGTAAAGATATACCCAAACTCCGAAGAAATGAACTGCCTAAACGCCAGGAGTCCCAGAAAAATGAAATACGAATAAGCTTCTAGCGTGCCATGAGAGTTTGTTACAGGGTGATTTGGCGAAAACAAATAAAAATCATAAGTCATCAAGCGGCATCGGCTGTAGCAACCGGCTGCGGAATTTTGGTGACTTGCTCACCGGCACGAACGACGCGCTGGCCGTTGGTGTCGCGAACATAGTCGACATTGGTGTTCTCCTTTTGCGCGCGCTTCCAGATCTCAACTTCGCAACCACCACGGATAACACCGACACGCATGGTAGAAAGCAAGTTGTGGGCAGCGTTGGAGTGGAAGTACACACCACCGTTGAACATGGCAGTGGCGTCCTTGCCGATACCAGAGTTGATCATAGCCCGACCACCAGGGTGGTCCTTGATGAAATCGGTTACATCGTGCACAACACCGGCAATGGCAATCAAGCCACGGCCATTCTTTGCCTGTTCAACATAGTCGTCCCATTCCATAACCGGCAGCTGATCAAGAGGAACACCCCAGTCGAGTTGAGTACGGCGCTTGTCAAGCTTCTTCTGAAGTTGCTGAAGACGGCCCTTTTCGATTTCGTTGGCACGGAACTGCTTCAAGTCGTAGGCGAGACCGAGCTGCTTGCAGGTCCAGATGAACCACTTGGTAGGGTCGTACTGGTGCCATTCGATGGCATTGCGGTAGTCAGACGGGAACTCGTGGTGGAAGTTGTGGTATCCTTCGCCGAGGGTAACGAGAGCGGTAATGACGTGATCGCGAGGAGAGTTGCGGTCATCGAAGGGCTGGTCACCGAGCCAGTGGGCCAACGAGTTGACACAGAAAGTAGCTTGCTGAACGAAGAAAATACGCAAGATACCAGCATACACAAAACCACCCCACCAGTCACCCCAGCCAAGACCAGCGACCATCATGGGGAAAACGAGACCCATGAACGCGACGATTTTAATGTAGTGGCGGTGCTGGAACTTAACAATGGCGTCCTCGTTCAAGTCGGTGATGTCAGTGCGGCCGATACGCTTGGGGTTCTGCTTCATGACCATCCATCCCAAGTGCGAGTACAAGAGACCCTTGCGGACGGAGTAGGGATCTTTCTCAGTGTCGGTATAACGGTGATGAGCACGGTGGCCACGAGCCCACCAGCGGATGGAGCCCTCGACGGCACCACCGCCAGCTGCAGCGAGGAAAATCTGGAGAGGAAGAGTGGCAGAGTAAGAGCAGTGAGCCCAGAGACGGTGGTATCCTGACAGTGTTAGCCTGCCCGTTTTTTACGTTGTGTTGTATATGACTTACCAGCTGTGATTCCGAGACCAGTGTAAAAGTAGTAGAGAACAGCCCAGACGGCAGTCTTGAATTGCAAAGGAACCCACAGAGACTGGATGCATCCGTAGAGTGGAATGCCAATGATAAAGTACACGTTCAACCAGTCGACGTGCTTGTACCAGTTCTTGAGGGTCATTTTTGTGTCAGCAATGTGCACCTTTTTGGTGTCAGCAGCAGGCCGAGGCCTGGCATCTGCAGTGGTAGCAGACATGCTGAGTTGTGAATCGTCGAATGTCAATCAGTATGTGCCAGTGAGTGTGTGTGTGCACACAATAGACAACAAGAGAATGTGAGGTATGAGATGTGTAATTGACAAGAACGACAATGGAGTGAGGAGAGAGCTTTTAAAGAGAGTGAGTGGTGGGGAGGCAAAAAAAAAGAGAACGATAGGAAGCTGCAAAGTAAGGTTGGGCTGGGTCCACCCGCTCCAACAATGATCGGACGACGTTGGGGGAAGGGATTGGCAGTTGGCCTGGCCACCTGCTGTTTGAAGCCGAGGTTTCTGCTTGTACCTCTTGGAGTATGCTACGTAGTGTGACTCTATCTGTTTGTGGCTACAGGGTATTAAGGGTGCTTGAGCGTCGAATTTCGTTGACTACTTGTGATTACGGAGAGACCTAGATGATAACTGATAGTACCGATTCAAAGGCGATATGAGCCCATTGCACCTCAATTCGATCTCGACCGACAGGAGATAATTCGGCCAACACATCCGAGGATTGCTCAGAATACGGAACAATCATGAGCAGCATCAGGGTGTACTATTATGTGTGCGCTATGTAGAGGTGTTTCGTTGAGCGTGCGAGGCTGTTGGCATGCTGGGTGGGTTATCGGTATCGCGGAATCCCAACAATTCCAGACGTCGATTGATATACAGTCTCTGATTGGGTGATAAAAGCCATGGATCCATATGTGGGCCAATCAGAAGATCCTATCTGTTGACTAGCTCGGATCAGGTTAGACTGGAATGTGTGTACGGGACCACCCAATGTCGGTTTGCTGCTGCAAACAGTGCAAACTCTATCAAGGTCGATGAGAAGAATGGGATCAAGTGCATAGACTGACTGCAGACGGAAATCGATACTTTCACTTGTTACAGCGCTTTTAATCATGCGCAGGAAAGAAGTGGTGGAACATCAAATGAGGATGATCGGAGGCTCGGTTCAGTGGCGCAGTGGGGCCGCCCCTTCTGCCCCAACGCTTCTTTCTGCTCTATTTTCGGCCTAGCGCCAGCACGTGTTTGACTTTCGGCTCCCGCCTGCCCGCCTCACGTGATGACCCCCAATCTATCATGACTGTTGATGCTCTTATCTATGGTTGCACATGAATGCCGAGGATGTTTACAACTGCTCTTGTGCCAGCCTACACAGTATTGCGGTGATGTCAGGTATGACTTTTCTTTCAATGAATTCAGTCCCGAATTTAAGGCAGATACATTCTACGTTGGCCGGCTTTTCTTCGTCGGGGTTTCTCGTTTGATAGTTGATGTCATGCTCGAGGATCAGCAACACTACATACGAAAACTTCGCGTCATGTTTTCCTACCCCCGCCAGACACGTCCCTGCAAGCTTGGAGTCTGTACACTTGGTGAGACACAAGACGGTGATCAACTGCTTCATGTGCTGGAGGTCGAGCACCAAGGTGTCACGGGCGATAGTAGATGGCCCGAAGACTTGATCATCATATGCGCGTCTACTATGTAGTGAGAGCAGGGCCCTGGGTTCTTTTCATCCACGGAGGAATCTAGATGTATGGTATAAAGTGGGGATTTAACGCTTGAGGACTACGGTCGTTAGCGTGTCGTTTTAACCACTCGTCTTGATGCTGCCTCCGGAGTACACTCAGATCGATAATCAATAATAGACAATAGTGGCAACGATTGCTCTGCTGTATGAACGTGGTGTCGGGCTCTTAGCCGTGCATTGCCTCAGTCAATTAAGAAATGCGTCCCGTAGGCCAGCTGCTATATTACAAAACGTTGGCGCCTCATAGTAACCAAAAAGCATGACAACGTGTAGCCAGAGCATGAAGATATAACGAGACTTGACCATGTTACGGGTTAGGAATCTTGCAGAGGCTCCTTGAGGCTTACAAGGCTTAGTTGGATGGCCGCCTTCCTAATTAGGCATTTTACGTGTCAACCAACTTTAGGCCTTCCGTGTCCATTCTTGGTGTCAGTTATGGTGGATCTTGTCGCATTTAATATCTATCCTACCGTCAAGTAACGGTGTCGCAACAATATCGTATAGATATGACGTCGTATATATTACTATCCTATTACGGGGTACCTTTCCTCTAACTATATCGGTACTTCTAAGTGACTGTATTCGCGAGAACCTCTTATAGCTAGCTTTCATTGTTCCATAAAAAAGACAATACACAAATCCCATCGGCGTCGACTTTTTAGGATTTTTCAACGTCTTACAGTCTTGCTCCTTCCTAATTAGGCAATTTCGAGGCATTTAGGCACCTTCAAGGCAATAAGGCTTTTAAACTTAGACCTGCTGCGGTCAAGCTACGCCAGGGCTCCATCCGGTGTTGTATCCGTCAAATAAAAATATCTGCATACGTAAGACTCCTTGCCTCTGACCCCGAGGCCCCTATTCCCACGAGCGCTCGCCTCCCCACGTCAATAGAGCGGACCCGACCAGGTCCTTGCTACATAGCTAGGTGACTCGGGAGCTTTCCCATTAAATTCTTGATTCAATACTCGCTTGCTAACGTATTGACAGGCCTCAGTTTATGGTTGTGTGGCCTTGCTCGCCAGGTGAATGCCCATCGAGTACCTAATAGTGGAATTCGCAATTTCAGTCTCTCGATCGTAAAGTAGGAAATTTCGGCCGAATCCTATTCATTAACTGGGCACCTCCTGGCTTTGAAACTCTGGGTAATTTATCACCGGAATGATATTTTCTCGGTGAATCGAAGATACTCCATGGAGCAGCTAGCTAGATCCGTTGCATCACCCCTCGGACTAAGGAAACCAACATTATCTTTTGTCATTGAGCTTTAATCTAGATCAAGACAAGAAGAAACAAGAAGATTATGAAATTGTGGACACGAAAACATTGCTGTCCCCATACTCAGAGAAACAATATTGATACGCGAATCCCAAGATGTTTCCCAGCTGTCTCGTCCTCTCGGTCTCAGCATCCATTTCATTTGACGTTGTGGCCAGTGCACAACCGAATGGAGATCAAAGACGCGATGATTTCCGTCACTGACATGGTGGCAGCTTTCGAGAGTAGCTTTCGCAGGCGTTTCGACACTTTCTCTGCGGCTGGTCCTTGGAGGCTTTTCTCCTTCTTCTTTATTAGATCCATCACAAAGCCTTTGTCTAAGCCATTGGAGCAGTTCAACCGGCCCAACAGATCTTTAAATAGAGTGTCAAGGGGATGCGTCTTGAAGCGAAATTTCTCGATTAGCTTCTTGCAAACATCAGCGCGATCCCCTTTGACGACGTCACTTATCGTTGATGTGGCATAGTCAGAAAGCACATCCATCACAGTAAGCTTCAGCAACTCTTCCCTCATAGCCTTGAAGAACGTTGCGTTCAACTTGGGCATATTGCCATCGAGCATCGAACGAATCTCAGCACCCAGGGTTTTACCTAAACGCTTGGGGAACTTTATTGCTTTGTACAAGATGTAAATAATTAACGCTTGCGCAATGAACTCGTTAGCCAAGGCTGCGAACTTTTCCAGGCCAGCAGCCTCGATAGTTTTCTCGATGACTGTCTCCCCAATCATCTTTGCGATGAGCATTTCGATTCCATGCGCGATTATGGGCTTCAGGCTCAGGTCCTTCACTACGGACGCTGATACCAAGTGACCCTTCCCATCAAGAATCGTGCTCGCCACCTTTGCAGTGCGTGCAGCTTGCACTGCGCTGTGTTCTCTGATCTCCTGGAGGGAGAGCCTTGCAATATCCGAGCAAGTTGCCCCTTCAAAAATCCCTCCAAGTCCGCGGCATTCGAGCGGACAAATTGGCCGTAAGCCTCAGATATGATCGTAACGATAGGCGCCACAAGCGCGGACTCCACTTCCTGACATGAAGGATAACCCCTCGCAAACGACGATGCTCACAGTAAGTAAAGCGAAAAAGGAAAATATACTTAGGGGAAGTCGACGATGCCATTTTGTTGTGGACTATAGTGAAATGTGTGCCTGAAGCTTAGGAGGCTGATGCCGGGGATTCTGGCAATACTGGAAGGCGAGGAGAGACGAGAAGAGATGATTGGACGTGGTGGGTGATAAAGAGGGGTGATGGAGGATGATAGGATCCCCTGAAAAGAACAAATAACGAACGAAACGATGGGAAACGAATGAATTGATGGAAACGAGTGACGGGATGGAACGGAAGGAACGATTGAATGATGGGAAAGACTTCAAGCTTTGAGTTCCAGGGTCTATTTATACCGATAAAAATGACCCGAAGGAGGGGAGAGGCTTTTACGATGGGAATCACATCATTACAGTACCCCTCGATGATGTCAATCTCCCAGAACAGCCTTAACAGTATAAGCCACACCACCCGGCCAGTCACGATCCCAAGATGCACTAGCAACCGCCGACCAATCTACGCATGGTTTTTCTAGGCTGTTGTAGGAACTGCAGGTCAGAAAGTCTAGTCCCCTGCTGCCAGGTATCAACTGACAAATGCCTCACATAGGGGTCGTTGTCTCGTTTGCCTCCCCGGTTTCATTAAGTCGATGGAAAGTTGGGAGCCACGTAGCATACAGGCACGGTCCTGCATCCATGTGGCTCATCGATACGCGAGGTCCGGACGATCGATCTTAGTACGCTGTAGCCTGGAGTCTAGGGTCCCGTCTTGTTTTGGACCCCGATCCGGAAAAGTTAGCCGTAGCCACCACGTAACTCCATTCTTTGATCCAATTGGTAGTCTTTGAGCCCTGACTTTGAAAGGTTCTAGCATCTAACCTCTGGCTCTTACCAGCTGTGGCTCACCACCGACTGGAAGCATACTCGAAGCGCTCCGTCATACAGCTGCGAATCGACTAATGACCTAGCCACAAGTCCTCAAGTAAAATCTTATGTTCTGCTTCTTGTCTAAGTATCTATGACAACTTATTTGATATCCCAAAGACTATTTGACTTACTTTTTTTTTTCCAAAGGAACGGGGAGCCGAAATTAAGCATGACCCAAAATTAAATGCCGATCGATCTCCACAATGGCAATCCGCAAGGGGTTGGCAATTTGGCACACGACTGAGCCTTGGCAGGCGATTAAGTGGTCCAGTCTAACTACTTATAGAATATACGAAGCCCTAATTCAACCTCCTTATCATAAAATTGTTAATTGATGGAAATTTTGATGCTTTCTTCACATTTACATGTGCCGCGAGCATGTACATGTAAATTCGGTTTTGAGGAGACTACTCCAATTTTACAGGTAGCCGATGGACGTTATCTATGTAAAAACCGCATAGTAATCTGTAGTTGTTCTTGCATCTTATCCGTCTTCAACGCAAAATGACACTATTATTCGCCTCAGCCCTCCCTATAGTCTTACAACTCTCTGCCTTCCAATTTTTTTTTTTTTTTTTTAAAAAAAAGTGAAGCTTCAATACTTGATCATTCTCACCTGCATTCCGGGGGTACTCCCCTTATTAATCGCAGCCCTTCCGCCGAGCGTGTTTCTGGGGCACCAACCAGCGCCGCCACATCCGTAAGATCCCATATCATATTCATGATGGCAAGGGGATTCAGGTGCTGGGCGGATCGATAATTTGAGAATTGAAGAACAGACTGGAGCCCCTCGGGGATATAACGATGTTATTGTGTGTATAAATTACATTGTATATATTATGATTGACCAAATGCATCATTGATTGGATCTGTTCTTCTTAGGTCAATCTCTAACATCATTCCGACGCCAGTAATCAACAATAACTATAAAAAAGGCCACTGGATCTTTACTAGAAAGGGTGACGCCATGCCCCCCCTGTCTTTGCCAACAACAACCACATTCGCTCATGCAATGCATCAATACACCAGGTCTTCTGGAAGATCGTCTGTCCTCATAACAACATCCATAATCGTATGCACAGCAGCCACCCAGTGCTTTACATGCGCTTTGGGTCTTCTCTTCCGTACATGACAAGTTTCTATTGCGAAAGAGATCGAGCTGTCGGATATAACAACCCTTCGGTCTATGAAATGGGTGCTGATAAAAGTTGTGGGTATTTCTCCACCACTTTTCATTATACGTGGATAGTTGACTTTGAGCCTTCTCAAGTACTTCCTGCTCCTCGCTCGTTAGGTTTCCCACCACCTTTTTACGTTTCTCGAGAATGTGAACGGTTTCGGTATCGGCGGCTTCGGCTTGCATTGGGCTCGTAGCTTCAACTTCCAACTCGAGAATCCGGCCTATCCAATTCATCTGAGATGATTTTAGACGGTAAAAGAATTCTATATGCTTGAGCGCATTTTGGAAATGGAACACCTTTCGAGCGTGGCCGCGATCGAGCAACGCTTGTTCAATTCGTGAGAACAACATTTTGACTGGGAATGATCTTCGGTGGAAGGAAACTGCGAGTAAAGCCTAAGTTTGCTGTGTAGATTTCAACTCTCAATCCTTCTCGGATACACCACAGAGCGTGTGGAAGTGGATGATCAGGGAGAAACATGAATAGGACGTACAATCAAAAATTCGGAACGACTCGTGGAATAGAAAACTCCTCAAAGGCGTAACAAGTAAGACAGCCGGTGCTTCAACTATGTCCTGTTAAATGGTCAAGCCGAAGTTGCCTTGCAGCAGGGACAGCGGGAAGCGAAGGATCCGACGGAGATATGAGCAGGAGGTAAGTTAAACGAAAAGTGATATAGGGGTTTTGAAAGGCCGAGGCAGTTTCAAATTCAGATGTTGATTGTGAAATGATCGGGGGAAATGAAAGGAAATCAAGTGAAAGTGAGAGGTGTTGATTATATACCTCCTGCCTTGCGCAGGCAGCTGCTCCTACAACAGCGTATGTACATGGAGCCTAATCCGACCATGAGTAAATGAAATACTCCCTAGGTATCCATGATACTGAAATAACTATATTTAGACCTGATGAATGTCTCATTAATTGATATTAGACTCTACCGCCTGCTTAGGTAACTATTCACGTCTTGAATGGAACCTAGGCAGTAAAATACACTGATGCCTCGCAACAGCCAAGCAAGGTTGCCCAAGTCTTAATGAATATTTGCGTAAATGAATGTAGGTAAAAGTAAAAATACCAGGGACACCGGCATCCGTACGCATGTGACAAACACCAATAAAACAGTTTCCACCGCCATAATTGGAGCCCCGAAGGTCATTGACTGGGAAAGAACTATGTCTGAGTATGAAGTCAAAGTTGAAGTTGAAGGACCTTCCCAATACTCATCTCTTAGTATGTCGAGTGAGCACCAACAATAGAGGAGGTGAGAAATCGCCATGTATTTGTGATGCCTTGCTTCTCTTTGTTACAAGAGGGAAAGCATATGGCAAGCGAAATGGGATGAAATGAAAAATGATTGACAAATGTGTGCGATGTTTGTATGTTGCAACTGATCGCCACTTATCCTATGAGTCTGAACGTATTTCTCAGCAGTTGGCACCTGGGAAGGCAACAACAGCTTTTCGGTAACAAAGATCTAGAATGTAATGTTCTTAATGAGAAGTATATATGTCTTAAATAATCAAGTGAAACACGGTGTCACTCTTCAAATCATACATGGTATTTCTCAATAACAAGCCATGGACTCGTATGCAAAGCCATTATATCACAAAGACAGAGAAAGAAAAAGGAAAGTCTTCAGCAATATGACGCTCAATAACTGAAAAGAATTCACTCTATTGCCAGTAAGCGACCACCGCTTTATACCATCTTTTCCGGAGAAAAATGTGCGACAGGCGATTCCTTCACAAGCGGGGTCAATTTCGTAGTATGATCGTGGTTGTAGTGGTAGAATTTGAAGGAGAGGTATAGTGTATCCGTCGAAATTTGATAGTGAAGGCCCAGAATGCCATCGCCTATGCCCTGTCGTATGAGATGTGCTAATGCCACAATCTATAAACGCACATAGCAGAAGTTTATTCTGCCTCGATTGTAGTGGCGGTTGGCCGTATCCTTGCTCTGGTGGATAACCACCTTCGGGTCCAAGAAAATGGGATACTTGGCCACACTTGTTACCAAATTGGCGTCTTACTGGAGGTTTGAGGCTAGTGAACTCTTTGTCTTTTTGACTCTCATGGTGGTAATTCGTTTGCTCTAAGCATTGTTTTGGCGGGTGGATGGCGCACAGCTCAGGCCCTCCATAGAAAACGAAAGGATGACAGCAATGCTGTGAGACAGTGGATGCTTATACTCGTACTCTCGGGTGCAATTTGTTAGGGGTTCGGTATATACTCAGAGACAAAACCGGTGTCGGGTCCTGATTCTCTTCATCACCAACAGGCAAGAAACGCTAAACAGCTTTTAGATTGACAACACTAGTTGATCGACATGTGGGAAGCGGCCCATAGCTACTAGTACGTACTAGTATTAGACCACGGTAATTAGCGTGATATGTGATCTCTGGCGCTAGCGAATCATTTATTGCATAACACAAGGCTGCTCTCGCACACAGCCACCTGGCATTGGGAGTAGCGGAACAGCCTTGTCTGTCTTCATGCCTCCAGAAGATTTTGCCAAAAAATTGTTTGCTAATGTTGAATCCCTAGGTCTGTTTTCAGCATTTACAAGCATCCCATTATCTACAAGCGCCTCTGATTTTCCGAAAGTCAGGCAAAAATGGATAGCGACGATCTGGGGCCTGAAGTGCATCCCAACTCAAAGCGACGGAAGACTTTCCACCAGGGCAGTCATCCTGCTCGACAACATGGACACTACACCATCGCCTGGATTTGCGCTCTGTACATTGAGATGGCAGTTGCAAAGGCGATGCTAGATGAAATTCACGAAACTCCGCCGAATGATACCAATGACACCAATACCTATGTTCTGGGAAGCATCAACAAGCATAACATCGTCATTGCTGGCTTACCGGAAGGTCGGTACGGAACAATCAGCGCGGCAACAATTGCCACAAATATAAAGCGAACTTTTTCCGGAATTCGTATGGCCTTGATAGTTGGGATTGGCGGCGGCGTGCCAGGCAAGAAGGATATACGTCTAGGTGATGTCGTCGTTGGAACAAGGATCATGCAATATGATCTTTTAAAGGTTGTGGCAGACGGAAAATACGAGCGAATCGCTATTCCCAGGACCTATCCGCCGTTGCTTGGAACGGCTTTGACCAGTCTTCGCGCTAAACATGAAAATTCTCCCAGTCGAGTCCCATCTATTCTGCACCAGAAGCTACAGAGTCAGATCAAGTATAATCAACCATCTGTTCCAGATCGCCTTTTCCAAGCAACATATGAACATACATCGGAAGCATCCAGCTGTGACTTTTGCGACCAGTCAAAACTTATATCTCGGAGTAGACGACCGCCCAGCACTATAGAGATCCACTACGGCGGTATTGCTTCGGGGAACCAGGTGATAAAGCACGGCCTCACCCGAGACAACATTGCTCGAGAGCTAGATATTGTATGTTTTGAAATGGAAGCTGCAGGCCCCATGGACATTATCCCGTGCCTCCCAATTCGTGGGATCTGTGACTATTCAGATTCCCATAAGAACAAAGAATGGCAAAGATATGCCGCAGCAACCGCCGCTGCATATACAAGAGAATTGATTGAAGAGCTCCCTGCGATTCAAGAGCAACCATTAGTCGCTTATTTACCTGAACTTAGTGAGTGAACTCATCAGCATTTGGAATGACTTTGCCTCTACTTATACTGAATGTCCAGATCATAATATCCCTCAGAATCACCGGCAGCTGCTGATGAAGTCCCTTGAATTCAAACAAATGCGTTCCCGCAGAATGACTATCAAGAGAAATGATAAGGAAACCTGTCAATGGCTTCTCGACCACAATGACTATAAAGTTTGGCTTGATCCCACGGCATTAAAGCAACACTATGGATTTCTTTGGATAAGTGGCAAGCCTGGTGCAGGCAAGTCGACTATCATGAAGTTTGTCTACTCCAATATGAAAAAAGCATGTCGTGGGAATAATAGAACTGCTGCCTTCTTTTTTAATGCTCGTGGTGAGCCTCTAGAAAAGTCAACCTCAGGGATGTATCGATCACTATTGCTCCAATTACTTCAAGGGTACCGCGACCTCCAAAAAATACTGGATAACCCTGATATACTCCAATATCAAGACGAATGCCCTCCTCTAAACGTTCTTAAGGACCTGTTTCGCGACGCAATCTCCGCCCTTGATCATCGCCGGTTTACCTGTTTCGTTGATGCTCTAGACGAGTGTGATGAACAGCAAGTTATGGACATGGTTGAATTCTTTGAAGATCTAGCGGAACAGGCTACAGACCATGATATACAGTTCAGAATCTGTTTCTCAAGTCGACATTATCCATACATAGTCCTCAAGCATGGAATAAGATTCACACTGGAGGAGCAATCAGGCCACACAGAGGACTTGAAGATCTACGTCAAAAGCCATATCAGGTTCAATGGTTCGTTGCTCAATGAGGATTTACTACCCGAACTTTTACGCAAAGCGGCTGGTGTCTTTATGTGGGTTGTTCTCGTTGTTCAGATCCTGAACGACGAGGACCGACAAGGCGGACTAGCCTTAAGAAAACGACTCGCGGAAATACCCAGCGATCTGAGCAAGTTATTCAAGGATATAATAACACGTGATACCAAAAATATGGACTCACTCCTACTATGTATCCGCTGGATTCTATATGCAGAGCGGCCATTGCAACCGGAGGAGTTTCGTCATGCTCTCTGGTCTGGTTTATCATTAACAAAGGATAGGGTTGATAGCCAAATCCCAGCTAGTAGCCATAACAGGGATAGTCTCAACAAAATCGTGATCAGTTCTTCAAAAGGACTCGCTGAGATTACAAAATCCAAATCCCCAACAGTTCAATTTATCCACGAATCAGTTCGAGACTTCCTTCTCAGAGATAATGGTTTGAATGAATTATGGCCTGGAATGGAAACTGACTGGAAGAGCTCAAGTCATGAAGAACTCAAAAAATGCTGCATGTTCTATCTGAATCAGTTCCCGGTGTCTTCTTCCATCGAAAGTCTATTTTCATCTTCACATTCTACTATTGGAGAGGATATATCGAATAAATATCCGTTCTTAAAGTATGCAGCTCAGAGTATTCTCTACCATGCGAATGATGCAGCTGAGGCGGTTGTACAGAATGAATTCCTTTCTGAATTTCCAATCACGCGCTGGATCAAGACGAATAATCACTTCGAGAATCACAAGATTCGTGAATACACGTTAGCTGCGAGTCTTCTCTACATTCTTGCAGACAAAGGATATCCCAATCTCGTCCGTACATGGCTGAAAGAAGATTCGCAAATCCATATATATGGTGAGAGATATCGCTACCCATTATTTGCCGCTTTGGCTGGCGGTAACAAGGAAACTGTTACTGCTCTTTTGAACCCAGCTTCAAGTATTATGAATGATATCAATATCACAGAGGGCTTGAAAAATAGGAAAGACCTCATAGGATATAAAAATAGAACACCACTCTCTTGGGCTGCTCAGGAAGGTCGGTTGGATATTACCAAACTTCTACTTGGAACAGGGTCGGCAGTCAATGAGTTAGATGATGGAGAGGAAACCGGACTTTTGCGAGCTTCGGAGAATGGCCATGAGGCTGTGGCAAAGCTTCTTATCGAGGAAGGAGCTGATATCAATATCAGTAATATGTATGGACTTACAGCACTTCATTATGCATCACGAAATGGCCATGAGGTCGTGGCGAGGCTTCTTATTGAGAACGGGGCTGATATCAATATTAGTAAGGGAGATGGATTCACCGCACTTCATTTTGCATCACGAAATGATCATGAGGCCATAGTAAGGCTTCTTATCGAAGCAGGAGCTGATATCAATATCAGCAATGTATATGGACTTACAGCACTTCATTATGCATCACGAAATGGTCATGAGGCTGTGGCAAGGCTTCTCATCGAGAACGGGGCTGATATCAATTTTAGTGAGGATTTTGGATTCACAGCACTTCATTATGCATCACGAAATGATCATGAGACCGTGGCAAGGCTTCTCATTGAGAACGGGGCTAATATCAATATATGTGATAAATCTGGACTTACGGCACTTCATTATGCATCACGAGACGGTCATGAGGCTGTGGCAAGGCTTCTCATCGAGAACGGGGCTGATATCAATATCAGTGAGGAATTCAGATTTACAGCACTTCATTATGCATCACGAAATGGTCATCAGGCCGTGGCGAGGCTTCTTATCGAGGAAGGAGCTGATATCAATGTCAGTGCGGGAGATGGATTCACAGCACTTCATTATGCATCACGAGACGGTTATGAGGCCATGGCAAGGCTTCTTATCAAAAATGGGGCTGATATCAATGTCATTGATAAGTATGGATTCACAGCACTTCATTACGCGTTACAAATGGGTCATGAGGCTGTGGCAAGGCTTCTTATGGAAAGAAGTTGATGTTGATTTTAAAATAGGGCTCTCTTTGTGAAAGAGTCAATAGTATATTGCAGGTATTTATATGTGAGTCATGTTTTCGAAACGAAATCTTGATGTTAAAACCACTTTCGATACACAAAACCTAGTGAAACTTGGAACATGAAGAGGGCTGAAAGTGAACGGTAAAAACTGGAGAAGTAATAGCGGCAGAACTGGTCGCAGTATCAGGTAATATCCAAGGAAATTCATAAAACCATCGCAGTAAAACTTTTGAATAGTTTCTCAGTCTCCGGGTGTCGATTTCAGAGTCCATACGTAACGTTATTTTATGCCACTCGTACTACAGTTTAGACCCTCTTGGCGCAGCGGTTGAGAAAAAATCAAAGAGAGCAAGGTCCTTACCCCGGTTTTGCATCCTAGTATAGCTGCCAATAGAGATACGGCTTTAATCAAGGAAGCTGAGGCAGGTAACAGCCACCGGCCTCCTGACTCTACTTCCTATCTTCGACAGGTGTCAGTTCATAGAGCATAGTTCTTCTTGAAGTCTCCTGAAACTTCGGTTTGATTCAATATGTAACAACAAGTAATCTATACAAGCGAGCATATATTAAATACTTACAGCACTGAGTCAGGCCTCTAGATTCACTACCTTACCTCATAAATCTTGAATGTGTAAGCTATTTTTTCCCAACGAGTCCCGTGCTCGGGTATTCAGTAAACCCAAATACAAAAGCCCAGAGAATTCTTGGAAAGTTAACGTAGTACGTATAGAAAACCCACATCTTGCCCTATGTGTCATTGCAGTGGTGGTTGTAGTGATCATCGTTGGAGTCGTCGAGGCAGGAAGAGCGGTATCGGCTGGAAGGTAATCGATATAGTCCTTATGCAGCAAGAAATCAAGTCACTCTCAGACCATGAACTTCAATTTCCAAACTTCTGAGAAATGAGTGGGAGTGGAGCAACTGAGAGGATATCTGAGAGAACTTACTACTGCACCCTGCGTCTAGCACTGTTTCATGCAATCATTAATATATACTTGTAGTGACCTCCCAAAATGAATTTTACCAACATCTCCGACCCGTCCGAATTTCTAATCTCTCTCCGAAATCGTCCATTGAGTTACTTGGAGCCCACCAGATCCATTATCCGAGCCCCTTACAGGCTCTTTTCCCTTCGGGCTTGGTGGTTTGGTGCCCCCCTCCACGTCCAAAGGTCGACTTAGTCCCGCCTCGGCGAAGGTATTTGATGCCCCAGGGGCCTCCCGGCCACGGCATCTGAAGTCCCACAACCAGACTTTCTAGGTTTTCGTCTTGTCCCTATTGCGTAGTTAAAACATTAGTAATGATCATGTTTCGGAGGCCGTCAGGAGTAGTGATACGTACAGCCTTCGCCAAATTAAGGCAAGTAAGCCCAGGAGGCCGATACCTCCGATCACCATCCACCAATTGTCTTCAAACCATTTTTCTGGCCTTTAAAGAAACGTTAGAATCTCCAATTATCAATGATAAGATATGGGATCCCACCCTTTATATATAACTTTGAAGCCACCAGGGCCATCGACCTCAGTCTCGGTGTCATTCGGGTCTTGGGCCGACGCAGGGGAGTCTCGAATAGCGACCGGGAGGGCTCCCGCAACAGGAATGAAGTAAAAAGAAAGGTGCAATGCAAGCAGAGATGCTAGAAACCTCATGCTTGATGGATTTTCGATGAAAAATGATGGTTTGGGGGACTTGGGGGAGGCGGAGGAAAGGAGAGAAACTGAGGAACAGGATAGAAAAAGACAGGAGAAGAAGGGTGACTGTCAGTCTGGCAGGTGCCCGATTAGGCAGGTGCGCCCCGGGCCATGACAAACGGTGCAAACGAGACAGATGAGGAAAGAGGCATAACCCAGTGTAGGGAGAAGTGTTCGCGTTTGTACGAAGAAGACGGAGAGCCTCTTCCCTAAGCATACAGATCGAAGTATGCAATCGGAAGGCATGAAGGCACCACTAGCAATGATCAACACTTCCTTGTTCGGAATTGTTTACGTACGAAGTCCACTGGGAATTGAACGTTGTTGGAAGGGCAGTTGGGACCTTCTTCTGTCAGGATATGCAATATGTCATGGCTCATCGGCGTTATCCAAACCCCAAGCAAGGCAACGAGAACATGGTCTCACTTATGAGCCAGTCGACGAGTGAGCTGTGTCCTAGAGAATATAGGGCACGTCTTCCTAGTTGAGTAATTAGGGCTATGGATGGACTTCCCGCGGGGGAGGGGTGGATCTATCGGTACTTTTAGATCGGGTTGAATATCTTCCGCTTCACTATTGGAGCCTTCGAATTGAGTCTTCCTACCATTGAGGTGTTATGATTGCATACGAACTAAGTACCTAGGCAGAGCGTGAAATGTACTTGGAAAAAAAGAAAAGAAACTCGGTTCATAAATCTACCAGTCATGACATTTTTAGAGGATACGAATACCATATAAACAAAAACCGTAGCCCAAACGTACCACAAACGCCCATCCATTACCTTTTTGATATGTATAAAACCTAGACAGCGACACAGGATCTAACGACGTTGGGTCTTGCCCATTCCTCGCTTTCCAGAGAACAGATGCTTTGCCAACGACACGGTCTGGTGACGATCAGCCTCACCTTGGCGCGCCATACGATTCATCTTCTTCTGTCCCAACTTGGTCAATCGTTCTGCCTTGCTGCGCGATGTGGTGTCCGTGACACCGTCTGTCAATCTGTTTGTGGCTGCTTGGCTGCGAGCGCGGCTCTTGGCGCGCGCAATTGCGTCGCGTGGGTTGTTGGAATCAACATCCATTGCGTCGTCTCCATCACGATCCCCGTCGCGTGTCAATGCGCGGCCGCGAGAAGACTGTGATTGGTTCTGTGCGCGGGTGACAGCATCAAAAGTATCGTATCCAGCGTTATCGAGAGCCTTCTCCATCTCCGAGAGTCTCTTCGCCTTGGCGCTTCGCGGAATAGCGGCTCTATTCTTAAGCGATTTTCTCAAGCGGGCTTCGTTCTTCATCAACGCTTTCTTCTCGCGGATCAAGTCTGCTTTCATGCGGATTTCGGCATCCTCGGCGTCTTCGACGCTGTCGTCCGAGTCGTAGAATCCATCTGCTTCGAGTTTTTCCTCCTCTTCCTCGAGAGCAGCCAATTTGGCTTCAATGTCAGGATCAACGTAGTCATAAATATTCTTGCCGTTCCAGATTTCGGGGATCTTGTCGTATTTCCATTCGTCGTTGGCAAGGGTGTAGTTCTTTTGCAGATCGACACTGTACACACCAGCGCCGCCGTTCTCTTCTTCAATATCGCGTTCGAGTTTTCGGCGGTTGGGGTCTTCCTTGTCGTATTTCTGGAGGTTCTTGACTGCATCGGGGATGAAGGACTCGCGAATACCGCCGATAGGCTGTGCGACATGAATTCGCGAGAGAACTTCGCCGAGACGTCCGCTTGGGTTTCCGCTGCTATTGGTACCGGCCTTGAGTTTCTGGGACACTCTCTCTGCAATGAGCTTGTCGCAAGCGGCATTCTTGACATTAGTCACGCCCTCGGTGGTTGTGCAAGAAAGCTGAAGCATCTCGACATTTCCCTGCTTCAACACACTTTCCAACAACTCTTTAGTTTCCGGGTCCAAATCCTCAGGACGCTTGACATCAATCTTGTTGATAACGATAAAGACAAGCTTGTTCGCAAACAGAGGTTTGATACTGTTGAATAACTTGACCTGATCGACAACAGAGTAACCGCACTGCTCCGACAAGTCCATGAAGTACAGAATTGCCGACCGCAAATGTGCAATGGCTGTAATAGACTGCATCTCAATTGTGTTCATCTCTTCAAGCGGGTGATCTAAAATACCAGGAGTATCAATCGCCTGGAACCGCAAATACTTATAGTCAAAGTGCCCAACAAACAAACTCTTCGTCGTAAATGCATAAGGCTGTACATCGACATCGGCGCGAGTAATACTCTTCAAAAAGCTAGATTTTCCGACGTTGGGGTATCCGCAAATCAGCAAAGTGCGAGTATTGGGGTCGATGGATGGCAAACGACCCAAATGCTGTCTGACTTGCTCAAGATACAGCAGGGGATCCTTGAGACGTCTGCAGATTGTGGCCATGCGACCGAGCGCAGCACGCTTGAGTTGTTTACATTGGAAGAGCGATTGGGCATATTTGATCAATCGAACGTAATCGCGAGCGACGGTTTCGATGAGATGTTTGGCGGTGGAGATTTGACCGAGCGCGATACGGAAATGGTCTGCATCGTACAATGTGTTCATCAAATCCTTGTCTATTTGACAGTTGTCATTAGTCAACTGATCGAGCGAATTCCATTTATACAGTAAAGAGGTAGGCGGGGGTCGTACGGAAAGGATGGATATCCTGCAAACGAGGGAAGCCATCGAGGATAGCCTGGAACTTTTCGCAAAAAGTTTCCGAGGTGAATTTGACCTTTCTCGTATAGAATGCTTTTCAGTCGTCAGTATGCTACCTTCAATAAAGGTACGAGTTCGTTGAAAGAATTACCTCGAATACGACTAATCTGAAAACCAGCGCGAATAACGGTCGGCAGTCGTCGTTGTGTGCGACTAAGAACGATATCGAGGAATTCCTGGTTGGTCGGCACCGGGGCGATCTAGCAGAATTAATCAGCATGAAAATTTTTTGGTGAATAATTCAATCAACAACAAACCTCCTTCCATGTGGTCTTCATGGTGGGCAGAAGACGAGTGTTTGGTGAAACAATCTGTCCAAGCCTGTGTTGATGTGATGGTTTTGATAAGTGAGGAAGAAAAAAAATATTCGTATCAAAATTCTAATCGATTGGGTCGGAAAGCGGGACACTCAGCAGCCATAGAGAGAAGGTTTTCGCGAGGCGGTGAATGGCTGTGTGCGGCAGTTGTAGCCGAGTGAATATTTCGACAATGATCATCTTGAAAAATGTATTCAAGACCTACCCAGGTAGAAGTGATTTTCATGTATTGTAGCTGTGGCATATCGACTGACGATAGACTGGTTGATGAATTTCGATATACACTGAAATTTTTGCCAAGCGCTTGGGTTGGAGGACGGTTTCGATATGCATGAATAACTTCACCAAGGCAAATAGCGAATAGAAACATTCATAACCTCAAGTTACTAGGTATCAAGCCTATTGTACAAATGTATCACCCCGGCAATAACCATGCATAGACCCCTCACCACCCATGCATGCTGTCCATCACACCATCAAAACCCAAAACAGACGAAACCAGCAGAAAATCAAGCAAACATGTATTTCAAGCAACTCGTAACGCCGTACCCATTTTCTCCAAGTTGTAAGACCAAATATTTGAGAAGATTTCTTTTAAACAATATTATCACCAGACATCTTTCTGATCATTCGTCATCTAATTGACCCTTGGGGAATTCAAGGATCTATGCACCATTAGCAGTTGTCATCTCCGGCCGGGAGAATACACTTACCATATCGAACCAGCCGCCGCCACCAAACGTACAAGCACTCGGCCCATGATTCTCGAATCCAAGCGCCTCATAAAACGGCACCATATGGTCATGCGCGAGAAGCGCAATGCGGTCCGCGATCTGTGCTTCCTTGATGCGCTGAATATACGATTTCATCAAAGTCGAACCAACCCGTTTCTTCTGGTGTTCTGCCTTGACAGCAAGCGAATGCAATGCCACAGTAGTGCCCTGATCTTCATGCCCGACATAGTTCTTCTCGCCGGCGTCTGGAAGACTGCGCTTTCTGGTCTGCCAATCCTCGGGGATTTTCATCGATTCCTCCGTGACTCGTAGCGATGATGTGCGGGTCGCAATAACGTGTGCAATCAACTCCGGTCGAGGTTTAGTTTCGCCCCGATCGAGGATCGGCAACGAGAATATTCCCAAACTTAACTCGGGGCATTTTGTGAGACGATACACGAACTGCACGTATCACAATGTTAGTACTACTTCGACCAGGACCAACATGTCAACAAACCTTATCCTTTGAAGCCCGCTCGTGTTCTGGAAAAACTTCCTCTACTTGCACGCAATCCTCGACATTATTCACCGTCAACACGCTCGTGAAAGGATAAAGCTCGTCCAAGGCTGTGCGCTGCCTTCCTTGCGATGGTCGCCGGAACAGATATGAGTAGTCAGGAGCATCGTCGTGATCGACCGCAACATAATCTTCAACCTCTTCTTCATCGTTATCGTCGTCGTGTCCGTGTGGGTTGAATGACATGTAACCGCCGACAGGTCCAGGAATGATACCGGCGCTGTTGAAGATTCGAGTCAATTCGCTGGCGGTGGAGGTGCTCATTATATTCTCATCGGCATCGACGAGTCCGCTCTCTGAGGGCGGTGATGCCATGTTTTCCGCCATTTCGTGTCGGTTGTTCGTCGGTGATTGCAAGGGATTGATTCACAAAGAATTGACCGTCAAAGGCCTGTTGTCCGAGTGAAAGAATATTTGTAATTAGTCACTGAGCCATACAAAAAGGTGAATGTATCAAAGCCCGGGTATGCATACGAAAGGTGTTTCCAGGCGAACCGAAGCAAATCCTGAAAGATACACAAATCCGGGCAATCAGAGCTTGGACCCCGCTGTACGAATGGATACGGCGGGCAAAAATCGAATACAACGAGATACCGTGAAGTATCTTCTGTACGCTTGTAACGTGCTATTGACGATTCTTTATTAAGCGAGGAGATCGAAAGCAGTGACCTATATCACAAATGCAGGCCAGATCTGAACCAAGAAAGAAGAAAAAGAACAGGAAAAATGAAGCGGAGGAAGATCTGGTGACCGGATCGTATTATTACGGTAATTACATATACGAAGCTTGGAAATTGCTGGTATCCTGCGTAATTGGTTACCCCACGATAAGGCTGAACCATGAATTGCACACCATCTGGGCCTTGACAGCAATTATACCATCAGTGTTATGCATTAATTACCGAAGAGACTGCGCAAATAATCGAACATGTGTTCTTGGTGACTACGCACAGGCAGTGAACACGAACCGCCTGGATGGTATGCAATTTCCCGGGGATGTATATCAGCAAGTCATTAAGCTTCCAATATAGACCGGCAGGACATCCATGATACTCGAGTCAGCCAGCGATGATGACGCGGACATCATTAACAATACCTAAGTAGGTACATTAGTGACCTCTGGATCATGTCCATCCGGCTGCTGTGCAACATCCACTCATGCAGGCCAGACAGTGTCTGCATAAGCTCAAGTCCTTGTCGGCTCATCTACCGCTCGGATCACCTGAGTGACAGCAGGTGAAACATTTCCAGAAGGCCGCGGTGTCTCTTTATTGGCCGGTTCTCGCCATGCTGAACGACTAATCATAAGTTTCATGGATTTTGGCTTATCGGACCGGTAGATGGAGAACTCTGGTGCACGCCATGGCGTCAATCACCTTGTACCTAGGTAGACGATCAAAAGCAATCATCACAACCGTTGGCAAAATAACTTGTACTCAAAATAATTACTTCAAACGCTTCAACATAATCAACTATCAACAAGGTAGAGATAAAAAGTTGTAGCAGGCTCATCGCGCCAGACGCACCTCACCGTATCCGGAACTGTCCGCCACGCTTGTGTTGAGCGCATTCTCCTCACTCTCCTCCCCAACCACTAACAACGAACACCCTCTCCCATCCCCTGTTGCTCATGCCCTTTTGTGTCGCTTGCTTGAAGCGCCCGTCCTGAAAAAGTGCAGGCTGGGGTGTTTCTGCGCTGTTGGATATCCCTTTCGGACCTCTTGCTTCTAGCGTCGACGCTAGTGACGTGACCACAATAATCGAGTCCGTCAAGTTCGAGCTCTTTCTGCGCTGACTAACTATGTCTTTGGGGTTATAACCAGCTCACCTCTGCCTTCTGTCTTGCGTCCTTATTACAACCGAGTCATCGCCTTTTCTGGGGTTCTCCGTGCTTGATTCAGCCGTATTATCATCAGACAACCCCGCCACCGTGTTTACCACCCGTCGACCGCTCCCTCCGCGTATCGTTATCTGGTCAAACAAGAGTGAAGTGAAACAAGGGATATTACCAACCCTGTCAAGATGTGAGTGTCTTTATCCCATATTTTTGACAAAGTACTAAGAAACAGGCGCATCGCCGTGAGCGTCATCAAGCCCGACCAGTCGGACGCGGACATCATATCCCTCGATGTCGCGGGCGACATGACACTCGAAGTCCTCAAAGCTGTCATCGAAAGCGATTCCAACATACCCCCTTCCGCACAGCGATTGGTCTTCAACAATCAACTCCTCAGCAACGATGCTCAGACGCTAGAACAAGTGGGGATACTCGAAGGAGATATGTTGCTGGTTCACGTCGGAGGGGGTCGGCCTCAGCCTACATCTCGGAGTTTGGGTGGTCCTGCAGCTGGGTCGCAGGCATTACAGCGACAGCAACAACAACCATTATTCGACACCGAGACTCTGCGTTTGAATTTGTTGGGTGATCCACGAGTTATGGAGACCGTGCGCCGTCAGAATCCAGATTTGGCTGCAGCTGCGGAAGATCCTCGACGATTCCAGGAAGTGTTACTTGCTCAGAAGCGGAGGGAACAGGAGCTGGAACGTGAGAAGGAAGCAAAAATTGCAGCACTTAACGCCGACCCGTTTAATATCGATGCACAGCGAGAGATTGAAGAGATTATTCGACAGCAGGCTGTCACGGAGAACTTGCATAATGCTATGGAGCATCACCCGGAGTGTACGTCTACTTCCTGATTGTCTAGATCACCGGCTAATAAATATAGCATTCGGCCGTGTGACTATGCTTTACATTCCAGTCGAAGTGAACGGAAAACCCATCAGAGCTTTCGTCGACTCCGGCGCTCAAGTAACGATCATGTCGCCCGAGTGTGCAGCAGCTTGCAATATCATGCGTCTCGTCGATCAACGCTACGGGGGTATCGCCAAAGGAGTGGGCACCGCCAAGATCATTGGACGGGTGCATTCGGCGCAGTTGAAGATTGGATCTATGTTCTTGCCCTGTTCCTTTACAGTCATGGAAGGAAAACACATTGACTTGCTGTTGGGCTTGGATATGCTGAGACGCCATCAAGCTTGTATCGACCTGAAACGTGGCGCATTAGTCATCCAAGACCAAGCCGTCCCGTTCCTGGGAGAAGCCGAAATCCCGAAAGAATTTCAAGACGAGTTTGAAGATGAACCAGTCATTCGCGGAGCAGACGGAGCAGAGATTGGTGCCCGCTCAGGCGCCGTCACACACCACGCTGAGAGTCAATCTGCTCAGCCCACACAACCCCAAACTCGGACATTGGGAGGACCATCACAGTCATCAACATCGTCACGCTGGTCCACAAGCTCGATAAGCAAGATTGTCGAGCTGGGATTCAGCCGCGAACAGGCCATATCTGGTCTGGATGCAAGCAATGGCAACGTAGACCAAGCCATTAATTTCCTGCTTGGAGGTTGATTCTATGTATTGTATTATTAAGAAGCTTTGATTCGCATAGACACACTCCTACAGTCCCTTCTTTTTCTCCTGCTGTTGTCGCTGCAAGACAAGCGCCTCTTTGACGCGTCCATACATGACCACAAATAATGCCGCAGCTGTCATTAAAATCAGCTACCATTTGACCGTAAAGGGGGGAGAGAGACTTACAAATACCCAGATACGGCCCATAACACCCCGTCAACCCCCATTTCACGGTCTCGGAGCGATCATCCCACCCCCAAATCTCGACTACGCAAAGCAGCGTCGTGAAAAACGTCTCCACAGTCCAGGGTATAACACCTAACGGGACGAATGGCGAATCTGCAAACTTAGCCTAAGCCCAACTCTAATCTATAGGCAGAAAGGCAGAGGGTGATACATACCTCTCACCAAGCCCTGGATTACCAGCAAACAGACAGGAACATGAAACAACAACTCGCACCACGTAAACACGATGAACCAATCCGGTTGCTCAAGGACAAGCTTGTCATGATACGTCTCGATGTAAAAGTCGCGCAGGAAGCGGCCAGCAGTAAAGAATGGCAGGTAGGCTGAGGTAGATAGCCAAGTGGGCCAGAGATCAAGACAGTCGACGCAGGTTACGAAGAAGAGGTGGAGGGAGAAGAAGATGGTAATTAAGAGGTCGGGTTTGCGGGAAAGGAGTGGGCGGGACATTCTTCTTCTTCTTGCTATTCTCTCGAGGTTTGTGGTTGATCGAGTTGGCTGTATATATATGTTAAGTGCCGGGCGTATGTGGTTGTACACTAGTCAGGTTGGTTTTTTTTATGTTTTCTTTGAGCTTTAAGGAGTAGGCGCGGCGCTAAGCTGTATAGGGATAAATCAACAACAAAGCGGCGAATCAGCGGCGTCGACCATGTTTGGGCTTTATACAGATGTCTCCATTTTGAATTCTCTACTAAGAGATAATTTTCGATGGCATTCTGGGTTCAATAAACTAAATCAAACTCCATGACACGAGCACCTACCAAGAAAAGCTTTATGGTATGATGCGGCATGATAGTTTCCCTCACGACCAGTTGATTAAACAAATAACCGCAGGGAACTCGTATTGAGCTTGTAGTGAGCTTGTAGGTGAGCTTGTAGGTGAGCTTCTACGGTAGTTAAGTCCTTGGTAGTTGTTTGCTTACTAAGAAAAATCTACATATGGTGTAAATTACTCGGCTAGAAAAATCTGCGACCGGGCCTTGGCACTGCTGGTCGGGGCGTGCGTCATCTCCTCATCTCATGCAAGGGATTGGCACATGACCGACCCTTGGCAGGCGACTAAGTGGTCTAGTCTAACTACTTGTGGAATACAGAAGCCCTAATTCAATATCGTCTATAAAATCGTCAATCAATGGAAGAAATCGATGCTTTCTTCACACCTACATGTGCCGAGAGCATGTACACACTCAGAAAACATCTTTGTGAGGTTTCTAGAGTATGAATAGCCGCTCCGCCAAGACCATACGCGCCCTACACGCGAGTCGTGACTAGAAGAGCGGGTCCAATACGTTGGTTTGACGGAAGGACGCTATCGATGTAGAGTCAAGTAGGAATCTGTAGTCGTCCTTACATAGCCGCTGTCTAGTATCAAATCCACATCTGAAGTGCAAATAGTATCCGATTTTCTTTCAAAACAATCAGCAGAAATGGCATTCAGCCATTTGTTTTACTTCATTTGCATTGCCGGAGCCCTCCCCGTCGCAATCCGAGAACCGACCCCCGCCCCAGCCCAAGACCCGAATGACACCGAGACTGAGGTCGATGGCCCTAGTGGCTTCAAAGTTATATATAAAGGGTGGGATCCTATATCTTATCATTGATAATTAGAGATTCTAACGTTTCTTTAAAGGCTAGAAAAATGGTTCAAGGATAATTAGTGGATGGTGATTGGAGGCATTGATCTCCTGGGCTTAGGTGCCTTAATTTAGCGAAGGCTGTACGTATCACTACTCCTGACGGCCTCTAAAACATGATCATTACTAATGTTTTAACTACGCAATAGGGATAAAACGGAAACATGGAAGTTCTGGTTGTGGGACTTTCGCCGCCGTGGCCGAGAGGCCGAGTATATCGAACTGGGTGAGACGCGAGAGCGGAATCTGACCGCCAGTGCGCACCAAAATCACAATCCGGAGGGGTCCGGACAACAACCCCCTGACGATATCGAATCGGGGAAGACGCCAGAGCGGGATCTGACCGCCAGTGCGCCCCCAAACCACAATCCGGAGGGGTCCGGACAACAACCCCCTGACGATATCGAATCGGGGAAGACGCCAGAGCGGAATCTGACCGCCAGTGCGCCCCCAAACCACAATCCGGAGGGGTCCGGAAAAAACCCCCCTGGCGAGAACGAGACGCCAATTGAGACCGAGGAGGGGCCCGGAGAGACAGATGCCTTCGTGGTGGCGGGGCCATCAAAAACAACTCGACATTTGGACGTGCGGGAGGGCACCCGACCATCAAGCCCCAAGGAAAAAGGGCCTATGAGGGCTCTGCTGGCAAAGATACCTTTTAATTGAAATGAGGAGAGGGGTTAATGAGAATTCACATCAGGAGGGCACCAGAAGTATAGATTAAGATTGTATGAAACAAAACTGTATATATTATGATTAACCATGAATTAACGACTGCCCATGCTTTTTGAATCATTTCCTAACACCATTACGACTCCAGTAATCCACAAGAATTATGCTCAGGGCCCATCTATCTTTGTCAGTATAAATCAGTTCCCGCCCTCTTCTTCGCAAACAACAACCGCATTCCCTCACACAATGCATCAGCATGCCAGGCCTTCTGTGAGAACCTCTGTCCCGGTAACAACATCCACAATCATATGCGCAGCAGCCACCCACTGCTTTGCATGCACTTTGAATTCTCTCCTCAGGATATACTAAGTGTACGTTACGGAAGAGATCTAGCTGTCGAATATAACAACCCTTCGGCTTGTGAAATAGAAGCTGATAATACTCGTGGGTAAGGGCCCACCAGTTAGTGTTATGCTCCGATAGTCTTTTCTGAGCCTTCTCAAGGGTTTCCTCCTCCTCTCTTGTCATATTCCCATCAATCTTTTGAAGTTTCTCGAGACTGTGCACAGTTTCAGCATCAGCAATCTCAGCTTGTATTATACTCATGGCTTTGAACTCTTGGTAGAGCATGTCGTCAATCCAAGACGTCTGAGACCATCTGAGACGATAAAAAAACTCGACGAATTTGACCGCATTTTGGAAACTGTAAAGTCCATTGACGTGACGGCGATCGAATAAAGCTTGCTCAATCCGTGAGAACATCTTGGCCAGGGCGATTTCGTTAGGGGGCGGTAGAATATGTGTGTGCTGCGTAGAACGTCAGCCTTCGGTCCGCTTTGAAGTCACCACAAAGAGGGGTGGATGATCAGGGCAACATATAACCAAAAACAAAACATACATTCAAGACTTTAGTAAGCACACGAAGAATGTAAAGCGCTCAGAGGGTGTTACGAGGCGGCAACCAGTAGTTCAATTGTAGGTCTCGTAGGAAAACGGTTGGGTCCAGGGAAGCGGATTAGACGAAGAATGTGAGGATCACGTCTGCCGAAGAATTGCAAAGTAGGTTTTAGGAATAATAGACAATATTAATGTCAAGGAAGTCAAGAAAGATGTTAACTGTGAGATGAAATGAAAAAGGAAAAAAAAAGAAAGACGTGTGAAGCGAAAAGTGGGAGTTGAAGGTGATTATTTACCTCCTGCTCTGCGCAGGCAGCTGCTTCCCCGACGTTTGTAGCCTGATCCAATCATGAGTAAATGAAATACTATCCATGGTAATTGAGCGATTACACCCAGATCCTGGCCGAAGAACTGGTAAGTATCTCATCAATTGATATTAGACTCTGCTGCCTGCCTAGGCAGCAGGCAGTCACCTACATCGATGCCTCGCATAGGCTCTCAGTTTTGCCTGCGTCTTAATGAATATTTGTGTAGATGAATGTAAAGAGGTATATCTGGAAAAATTCACACTCAAGGCCACCGCGAAGGTGTGGTACGTGTACTTGCTTCACCTCTGATAGCTCAACATTTGCATATGGCACCATAACTGTCGGCTGTATCTGGATAGCAGCAGTTGTATAGTTAGAATTTGGAATACTCAGGGCAGCAGTCCATAGTGTTCTCGCACTGTGCTGCTTTCTTCCAGTACCAATTTTCGAGAATGCTGCTTGGCAATCCGACGAAATCGAGGGTTGTTTCGTAGCCGTGGAAGCGGACATATACATGTGAGTACAAAACAAGGATGTCATTGACAATGAAACCGGGAACATCAATGTTGACCCCCGCTCGTTTGTTGCACTTTTGGCGTCTAGTTTAACTCCTTGATTGGTCAATCGTGATCGGGATTAAGTATTCTCGCAGACAAGCCTGTCACTAACTTCGAGCACCAGGACTCATCGATTGTAGCTGACACCGGATTGACGTACGAACTCACAAAACTAGCTATTGAAGTTTCAATTGCTGTTGACTTCAAGCACCAGAAATCATCCGATCACGCCCTCATCTTCTTCAATGCACAAAGATGCACTGCCCTCAAAAATCTAAAATCAGATAGAGAGACTCGGAGAACGCCTCAGGGGAGGTAAAGTAATGCGTATTAGGGGAAAGTATCGCGACCCCGTGCATCGCAGGCAAATCCAGCAGCAGACATATTAGACGTAGAATGAATCAGAAAGGGTAAAAAAATGCATATTGAGAGGGAAACTTGATGTCCCCTGTCGACACAGGCAGAGCTTGACCTTGGTGGTTACATGATTTTCTTCTCTCTGGTAACGGCTCTAAACGCTTTTTGTCACGAAGGAATACAAAAGTATTTTCTCATACTGGGCATGGGATTTATGTCAGGTTGAACTTTGCTGTTATGTGTTTCGAGGCTGAAAACCTTTAAAGCAGACGGACCTCCGCATCTCAAGATTAGAACTAACACAAAAGTTCCGCAACTTGTGCCTAATTCCCCGTGGGAATTTTGATGATATCTTTCATCGTGTCCTTCTATCATTACAATCGAGGCCTAGATCATGCTATTTTCTTAGAATTAGGTGATTGAAAACTGTAGAGAAAGTGATGGAAGATGGAGAGTCTTTCTTTCTTGGTCACGTAGCTCTGTTGAAGCACATATATTTCGAAATTTCAGGTTTCCTCACTGACGTTTGGATTTACGCTCTTGATTAGCTAGATAAGAACGTGGCCATTTTAACCTATACTAGACCTCCAATTTGTGATTATAATTCTTGTAAAAACATAAGTTTAGTCGCTCGATATAAAGAAATTTCGCGAAGTAAATGAGACGGTCAATCGGTTATACCAAATATCCCTGACGCAAAGCAAAGATGACCAAATTAATTACAATAATTCATACCTTGCCTTTTTATACGACCTCAGAATTTCAGCAAAATGTCAAGAAACAGAAGTCTCCATATACCTGGATCTCATATGTTGCTCTACCGTAATACTATTTTCGGAAGGGCTATCCAGCGGCTTTATGAGAAAGTCCAGATTCCCATCAAAGAAGAACGGAACAGAATACCGATCCTTCCCGCTGGTATTGATCACTCGATGGATGGTGCTTTTGTATCTCCCACTAGTCCATCGTTCCAGCATATCGCCGACATTGACGACGTAGGCCCCCTTCTGAGGTGGGATGTCTATCCACTCATCATGTCCCGGAGCCTTTACTTGTAGACCTGAGCTATCCTCCTGCAGCAGTAAAGTAATTGCTCCAAAATCAGTATGTGCGCCTGCACCTACTAGTCGTGGGTCATCGCTGGCTGGGTGAGGGGGATAGTGTAGCAGCCGGACGCTGGCGATAGGCTCGTGACAGAAGTCTTCTAATATCTGAGTGTTGAGGTTCGGTACGCCACGTGCAAGGATACCCAGGACCTGGTGCGAAAGATTACAGAGTGCATTGTGGTATTTTAATATGGGATCTTTGAATTGTGTATCCGGAATGATTTGAGTAGGCCAGACGTTGGGATATTCAAAGTTTCGATACGGCGGTTGGCGATTTGGAACATCGCGGCCAATGAAGTATCCCTTACGAAAAGGAATCCGTGAGTATGAGATTGCTTATTGCTGAAGCGGGAGATTGTGTTTACCTCTTTGAGATCTGGTTTGGCGTTTGGATCCAAAGCCTGAGTTCCAATTAATTCGTAGCCTCTTCCCGGTGAACCAACATAGCGTTTCTTGATTTCCTGAGGAAGAGAGAAGAAGCTCTTTGCTCCTTGAAACACAACTTCCTGGAGATCAGGCGATATTCCATGACCAATAATTTGGAAGAACCCTACCGCCATACAAGCATCCCTAATCTCCGAGACTACCAATTCTGCCTCTTTGGAGAACGGATTGGCCAGAAAACTGGATATATCAACGGTTGGAACGAGCACTGGACTGTTATTGTGCGACATTTTGTACTTTTTTATCTCGAAGATTTCTGGTTCATCTCAATCATTTCAATCATCATAAGTCAGTTATGAACAATGAGTTCGTTCTCCTCATACTTTATTTGTCGTAGTAACATCACAGACCTGTGCGACGGTGTTCTCCGATAAGACACATCCGGAGATCTCCCCGACCCGAGATAGCAAGAAGCCACGAACTGTATCGCCCTCTACAATCTGGAGGAGTTATCTAAAACCCTCGGCCGAGCCTTGCCCCATTGCAGATGATAGATAACAATGACTGTGATATGACTTGGTTTGTGATAGCTACTATTAGTCTCATTGCTTCCCCGCACCAACATCTAGCTAGATGTCCGATCGAGTTCAAGATGGAACATGTAAGGCAAATTATAGAAAGCGATAGCCTACCGATGACGGGCTTTAGAACAATTGGCAGGGCTATATGCACTAATAATCCTGATGAATGGACGGTTTTGAATATATTTTTTCGATTACGTACATGATATATAGATAATATGATGCATAGAAAGAAATGGTCCTCTCAAATAGAAGTTACCTTGAATCGGATACAAGCGTAATCCGCTTCTACTGTGAAACATGCGCACATAACCCTCAGGAATGAACCTCTGACCTTCGCGATGCCGAAGAAAAATGTTTATCTCAGGTTATCGCTTAGAGAGGACTCCCACGTGATTGCGAGCCAGAATAACAGTCAAAAATGAGGGCAAACATTATGTTCAAACCATGGGGTTCTTCCCATGGAGCACGCAATAGGTCGGCTCTGCTGAATTCGGCGGTTGCAGCTGAGTCCCAGATGTGTCTCAATATGTTGATCATGGGTAGCCTTCCCAAGGGCTATCACGGGAAGGACTTCAGTGCCAGATTCCAGTCATATCAGATTTTGAAGACACTAATTTTAAGTTCAGGTTCAGGTATGGTGTTTTTCAAGTCCTTGTTGTATTTCGACTCTACATCCTTGTGTGTTGCTTGACTGTCGAAGCTGACACTCAGCAATTTGAGTCAGATCCCGGCTATTTCAGATGTCGATGACGGCTTTTGTATTCCACACCCATTTGCGGGTCAAAATCCGAAGTACGTCAGATAGTTCGCCCAAGACTGTTTCCAAAAGTCTGTTGTGAAATAAATGTGGTGTATGCGCTCGCAGCGCTCCATCGCGGCATTTGGTCTTGATCGGACGACGGAGACCTGGGCAAACTTCTTCCTGTCCAGACATATGAGTCGTGCCATGTAAACCGTGAGGATATTTTTGATACCGAACAGTCTTTCAAAGCCGTGTCTCAAGTTGATGCGTCGGTTGGAAGAATAATAAAGGAGATGAAATCAAGCAAGCAAATAATTGCTTGCGCTTTACTCTCCACATCTCGTAGAATCTCCTGCTGCAGATCTTCTTCAAACCTCACCTGATCTATGAGGAAGTCGTGGAAATAGGTGTCAGGATATGACTTCAAAGTTTTATTTCGATGATCGAGTTCGACTACCTGCTCAATGATCGGGTAGTCCTAGCGCACGACGGTACGCAATCTCGGAGTCCCTTGACATCAGTGGATGAACTGAGTCCAGGAATTTCATTAGTCCCTTCCAGTCACTTTTAAATGCCACAAGACCTTGGACTGAGGCCCTAGTAGAGGTAGCAGCAGGCCGTCCCAGCACACTTCAGATAAATGAGGTAGACAAATGTAGAGACGTTGAGCCTTTGTAAACGTCTGTAAAACCGTACCGGGACTCAGATCTGCTACAAAACCTATATCGAAAGACGATAGAGAGGGTTCTCAAAGTTGAAGACCCACAGCCACGTGCCGTGTCCATAAATATGCTCCCCCGTTCAGCGACATACAAAGCTGACAACGATTTCAGAAGTAGTATGTTTTGTAGTGAATGTAACCGATTCCCCGCGGACGTTTTAAACCCATTCTGCTCTGTTCGAGGTCATGTCAAAGGTTTCACATCACGGCAAACATGAGATTTCACCTGATCGAAGCTGCGGCAAGAACAGAGCGTTTAAAATCTGAGAGTCGATCGATTGTAGCCATCTCAAAGGCAAGATTGACGATCTCTTGCTCGGTTTTTTTCCGCTCCAATGCAAAATGTTTCATCATGTGTACAAAGCCATAGTCACGGACGCCGAAAGATATTGTCGTTTTTGGGTGACGACATGCTTGTCTGTCAGCAGCAATCGTCGTTGGGTTTAGTAAAAATCGTAAGGCTTTAATAATCGCATTGTTGCTTGAAAAACTCGAAACACTTCTTTGATCAAGTCGTTTGCGTCACACAATCGTGTCAAAAACTTCGATGGAGTTCGATCATAGGTTCAAATGACGGAGGTATAATATGTTCAAGAGCGATTATACAAGAAGAGATGAGTCTCGTAAACCTCCTAAAGATATTAAATTCCTCGCACGTCGACTGGATTTTTGTATGTCTTCTCGACCAGACCCATGGGGTGGAACATGTTGAAGAGAGTTTGTTTGATATTATACAAGAAGAAATGAGTCTTGTGCACCTCTTCAACATGTTGCATCTTCAAATCTCAATAGACATCCGAAAGAATGTGTTGATAAGACATCGATATCCTGGACGTATCTAAGAGTTCCTTTTGATCACGGACGAGTACAGCTTCTTCGGCGTCGGAATTGAGTCAAGCCCTTCAAAGTGATTTAGCTTCTCATGCCAAGCCATATGCCCATGAAGGTCACAACTGTGGAAGGGCCTGATCATTCTGCGATGGAAAATATGTTCCACTGTTGCACTCAAACGACAGGAGTAGAGTGCTCCTGAGTATCAAGGTACAGATCGACCGAGGCACAATTTTTTCGAAAGCTGAGAAACTGATAAGGAAAAGAAAACGGATTTGTTCCACTTCTCAAAACTCTGCTTCCAAGCGTTGCTCAACATTGTTTCTGCCTTCTTGATGCGAGGGTTATAACGACGGTTCGCTGGTATTCGGACTCGAAAAGATCTGGCCGCTTGATTCAGCTAGGATCTGAACTGAGATCAGCATTAGCAAAGTTCACCAGAGCAAAGCCGTTATTCCTTCAAATGATGGGAAGGAGTCATACCTTATCCTCAGCCTAAAACTGGTGCCAATAATTCGATTGCTTCCAGCTCCATCAAAGACGCAGCAATATCGGCGGAGAAAATTGGCGGGGTCCAAGCTTGTAAGACCTGAGCCGACCTGAATAATACGGTGATGAAGTGAGGGAGATATCTTGTCCTCAGGCTCTGGAAGCAAATATTTCATAAAAGGGAAGCATCGTAGTTGATATCAAACAAATTCGGAATTCCATCAGAAAGATTGGATACGGTGGCCGTCTCTTGCGCACAGGATGTCGTTGAGCTAGGGACCTACTGCTCTTACAAGTATGGCCCAGAAAATTCCCAAGACAGCAGGTAGCTTTGATTCCCAGAAGTCCTGCGTTCCATTAATCCAAGCGACGCATTCACGCTGTCGAATTGCGCACAAATCGAGTATCGTCGATATTGGCATGATCCAGCACGATTGATCAACAATGCTGGCCACTGAAAATTTTTTTGGAGTTCATAAGTTCTGTGGATTGCAATCTCAATTTGCCCAAATGATTCGCCGGCTATCGTCTTGAGAGGTACCAGAGCCTTGTAGGATGATGTGGCATTCTAGATGTTCACACCCAGTATTACTGCAAGTATGGGATAGTGTCAAAGTCGCGTTTGAACACTGACATAAGGTTGTATAAAAAAAATATACAACGTCATGGCTCACGACCAATCGTTTCGCCATGGAAGTTTAGTCGTAATGTGTTTTCAGATCGTCGTTTGAAGACGAGAAACTCCACTAGTTGATGTGCCAAAGGCGCACGTAAAAATGAGAATAAACAAGCAGAACATAAAGATTATCTCGTCCACTTGAGATATCTTGCTATTGTAGCACAGAGAACTTTGTAGATCGTTGTCGTAGTGTGAAAAGAACCGGTCCACAAAGTCTAGTCTTACTCGTTGACGGTCGCAAGATATCTGTCGACATGTGGAAGTTTGGTCCAATATCCATCGCTTGACTGTACAACCAGGAGTAATAGGTGAATATGATCCGTCCCGACCTTTCGTTGCTGATTATTTCCGGTCCAAATTTCATTCCTCGGGTCGGTGATGTGAGAATGCAATGGTCAGCTTCAACGTGATCGTGTTAATGTTGATCTCAAGTTGAGAATATTGAACACATAATTCTACTGTCCAGTTGATGTATATCATGTATCGGTTTTCGGTCGTAGGAGGGTACGGTGGGGAGATCGAGACATTAAAGACGGAGGAGCGTTGAGAGTCGCGCAGCCCTTAATCTGAATAGAAGAACATAAAGTCAGTGATCTTGAGATGGAGATATTGAGTTTGGACTTGATATTTTGGTGCCCTGACGACTTACTCGAGCAGCAAACCCGAGGCATATGTGAATCCTCCCTGCTCTTGGAACTTCTTCAAGAGTCGAAGGAAATTTCCCCTCAATAGCGTGAATGAATTCGAGTAGTGTTGACAGGAACCGATTGTATGAGGTGCGGTTGTTTGTGCCAGTAATAAATGAGAAGCTGATTTAGGCATCTTGACTTAAAGCAGTGTGCATCATTTTGGAATATTCTTGCAGTTTTTGGCGAAATCGTCCGCTGAATTCGGTTGCATATTGCCATCCACCTCCAAGGGTCGATGCGGAACTTAACCACCCTAGTTCGATAGATCAAATTCACTGTGAGTGTGTAAGCGTCAAATCGTAGATCAAGGCAGCACGAGTAGATATACCTTTCCACACCGCGTGTTGAGCCTTTTGGTAAGATCTGTTGGCGACCTTGTTGTTAAACGATGGATTTTTGGATTTCCCAAACCAATTGTCATAAGTTGAGTATTCTCGACCAAAAAAAAAGCAATGTCACTTGTATCTAGCCCTCAGTCTGTCATTGACGAGACCTCAATAAAATGCGAGCATAAATAGCTGGGTACAAACGGATTTCTTGTTGCATTCACGGAGGAGACTGGCAAAACTGTATGATCGATCTTGGTTGACTCCAAGGCTTCAATTGGCCCTAGTGTCAATGTCGTTGAGATTAAAGACACCAAGATGGAGATTGCTCGAAAAATCTGCAACTTTCAGTCAGCTAATGTTTGGGATATTATCTTTGATTTAGATCTGAAAAGCAGAAAAGTGTCATTGAATACTCACTTTCGTCTCTCCTCTGTCTCTCTTTCGGCTCACTTTCGTCGATTCCATTTCGACTATCACCGAGTGTCGACTCGTTGTATCCCAATTAATTGATCATATAGAATCGTATATTCGAGACAGGCCTCCGTTTGGGGGGAGATTTGCAAACGACCGTACGTCTTGCGCTTGGTGCCGAGGTTATGTCGGATTTGATAGGTATGTTACTTCGTATATGACAATATCACGTTTATGGGAGATAGGATAAAAACTTGCAATCCAGCTTGCCTTCCGTCATGGCAATAGATCGCCACGGAGGTTGTGGGTGGTATTTGTATACTACCGCCTCTGTTCATGCACAATCAGCACCTGATTTAAACGGAATTCAAAGGTGATTGACAAACCTTGCGGAGGCGATATTGAGGTCCATGATCAGTGTCTCCGCTGTCTGTAAAAGTTTTTGGAGCCTTTGAGGCTCGCATGAGAAGATCGGTGAGGCACTTGGACGTCAGAGGGTATTCGCGGTATATTACCACACAACTCTGGAGTTACGATTGTTTATGACGTGTTCAAGGGTCCACGTGCCCCCATGAGCTATTTTGAAAAAAATAACAGCCCATGGGGGACGCTCGGGGTATGAATGAGCTTGCTTTGGACCTGCTCTAGGAAGCTTGGGGTGAGATGTATGCAGCTCGATTCCTCATTCCGTTGAGGAATGGTAAGCCAAGTCAGGAATATAATAGATAAAGAATGATAACAATGATGTCAGGATAGTTGGGTATCCTGAAGAGAATTACTACTTTGGTAAAAAATTATATGAGGCAGGCCTGTCTGACTTTGAGGAAAGAAAAGTCTACTCGAGGGAAGGGGGGACGGGCCCTTTTTATACCACTCGGTGGAACACGAGCGAGGCCGATTCTGGAGGCCGATTCTCTGGAGAAGTTGTCAATTCTTCAGTATTTGACCAATAGTTTCATGCTCATAATGAAAAAGCGGTACTGTGATGGGAACAGACGGTAGACACCGTGTGAATCTGTGAGGATACAACAAAGACTTCATGTTACCATAACGTCATAAATCGAGATATCCCAACAATTCTCATGTCACATGGCACGCCCGGCATTCACTGGCGAGTGAAACGTTCGTATCAGGAGATTCTATTGGCAGCTTGCTCTGAACACTGGGAGCGCCCGGGGCGTAGCATCAAATCCGGTATGCGATATCGGTGATAAACAAAAGAATGCCTCAGAGCATGGTGTAACAATGAAGAAATGAATAGAATCATTTAGTATCCACCTGTGCTTAAAGAATCGTTTATAACATCACTTCTCCTTGTGTCACCCTCGTCTCAGCCAGTGATCTGTTTGAGGCAGGTTGGTGATTTATTGAGAAGTGGCGCTAGATGTCAAGCTTCTTTATCATATGGTTAGTCAATATCAATAGCGAGCTCAGTTTTATCTATTGTCTGAGACATCTCCATGTTAGAAAAACGTAGACCTGCCGGCCTTGTTATACGCGAGCCAGAGCTAGTCTTCTCAAAATACATCGACTCTCTATCAATGGTTCTTACATTTTAGCTCCTACCTGTTTAGCTACTATTCTTTGTGGTTTGTTGTGCTACTTTGTGTCTTTAAACGCTCTTCACGAATTCATGGTGGTCAGTGGGGTTGCAGTGTTTCAATATATTCTAGTTGTAAATGATCTTTTGACACATCCATTCAATCTCGTGGCATCTATATCGCCGAAATATGAATAGACTTACGAGTTTCACTTCTCTTACTGCCAGGATCTGCTATCCATCTTTCTCGAAGCGAGTAATGCACAATATCATTTCTTGAAAGTGAATCATTGGAATTCCGAGATCATCATGAAAATCTGTATTGATCAAGCTAGGCAAATTAGAGATGTTTGTTCATCTTGCGATAAAGCATGCAAACCGACCTAGTACCAAAAGTCAGACCTCTTTCTTCAAACCTCCTCAACACATTGCGAATTCACTTACCGATGTCCTAGCTAGATGATGGGGAAATGATTTGCACATCGTCCACAGTGCAAATTATAGAAGTCCATATAGACGGCAATTTGCCCTGTATCCATTAGTTGCTGGCCACAACACTAAGTTCACAGATCAGATATCTTCTTACCAAATTTGGTTGCCAGGAAGTCTTTCTTGGGTAGCCTCCAATAGGTCTTGACCTCGTCAA
Source organism: Talaromyces sp. F31 (assembly GCA_037356135.1). Taxonomy (NCBI): domain Eukaryota; kingdom Fungi; phylum Ascomycota; class Eurotiomycetes; order Eurotiales; family Trichocomaceae; genus Talaromyces; species Talaromyces sp. F31. The sequence goes on along the minus strand of JAYXSF010000044.1, from coordinate 843,562 downwards.
CGACACGAATCTCGTGATGGCTCCAACAGCGACAAGTACTAGATCCGGACAGCTATTTTTATTATCTCGTTTGAAAAAGATAGGTCGTGTGAAAGTGTAAACGTTCATATATTGCAGCCAGTCATCGTTGTTGATCTCGAACGTGGCTAAATCCTTGAAACAAGCATCGGCCTACTCGATTATCGATAGATTCCCTAAAACATATCCCAATAAGCACTATCGACTTTCGCCTTGCATGCAAATGAGAGTGATAGTAAAAACAAGCCCAAGGCCAGAAGGAGTTCCCGAAAGGAACACAACGAGGGACACGCAGAAAGAGTGAGACTTCAAAATGATATGATTGCTTGAGGTAATAGCAACAACAACAACAACAACAACAACAACAACAACACCACCAATGGTTAACCCAATGAGAGAGGGGAAAGGGAGAAATTTTTTTGTTGAGTCAAATGACGAGAGATCGGTAGGTTAGCTGTGTTGATATAATGTTCGAAGCTTCAAAAGAAACTTCTGCTCCACTTCCAGATTGCGTGAGGTCTTAGCGTCCGGCCATTGACTCTCTTCATTACGACGTATTGCGATCTTTTCGAGGAACTGGAATAGAGGGTCGGTGATTCCAGTGGCGACATTATCGTCAGTGTGTTTCCTATCCCCAGCCTTTTTCAGGAAGGATTCAAATGACAAGCCAAGCTTGTGATAGCAGTTCGTACTCAACGTTCTCAGCACATTATCCTTCCTCCAACTGTCTTCTCGCCTGAGTATGCTACACCACCCTTCCAAGTTGGTGGTCCGGCTGAGATAGGCGTACCAGACACAGCGCAGGCGATGGGAGAAGGCTTCTTCCTAACCAACAAATCGAGTGTGTTTTCATAAATTCCATCGCCCTGCCTTGGTGGTCGTCGCAGAATGCACATTCGTGTACAAAAAGAAGTCCTTTTCCCACGAATTTTGTACCGCTCTTGAACCGAGCATCTATTGTCAAAAGCACATCGCCATTTATAGTCGAGCTCCACATACAAGCATCGAGCTTCGCTTGCAAGTAGGTGAAGTCCTTCTCTTCGATGGGGTCGAAGAGCGTGCTCCGCTTCTAATGTATCCTAGATCGCGAAAATTTGCTCTCGTACGGTTGGTGACACGGCTTTATGCTTTCGGTCAGCCTCAAGCCGAGTAATTGCCCGCTCCATCGGTCATCAAGATCCAAGGGGTAGTTATGTATGTAATCTTCGGGTCCTCCTGTAGACAAGCCCTGATATAATTCCTCCAACTGTTTGAGGCGTATTGTCTTGGATCACCTGTCTTCCTGAGGTTTCAATTTCTTGCCAAATGTCTTCTTCGGTTTCCCTTTTTGCCTTGTCGCTGTTTAGGCCAGGACAAAGAGATCATTTTTCTTGATCCCGGTGCAGGAAGTAGAGATGAACTGCAGCAGGAATAAGATTATCTTGATCATGCAGAATGACAACTGACGATACGAAAGTCATCGTCGACGAACATGCTCAATCGAATGGGTGTTTTAATTGGAACTTCGTATGCGATGATTATGAAGAGGAGAGAGCTGGTTGACCGAAAAGCAACGCTCGCTCGCACTTCTGTCTTGCCGTATGTGTAGCTTTGAGCCATCTCCAAAGGGTCCATGAGTCTTATATATTTTTCCCCCAGGCAACAATGGTGCTACGAGGTGGGAACAGTCCCAAGCCCTTGATTTTGATGAGTAATATGTAGTGTCGAGTAGGATCGAGAGAATCGAGAGAATCGCTTTATCATTTTATCTTGTGTCTCATCCAATATGTCTGCTAGTGTTTTGTTTCTCGGTCTTGGATTTCTATCTTGCTCGTCTATTTGAGGCTGGTGTGATATAATCCGGCACTTTGCCATGCGCCAGAAGGAACAGTGCCTTCGCATTCGGCAACTCTCCGCCTGGGGGCGAGAACTTCTTGATTTTAGCTGACAGCAGCAACTAGAGAGACAAGCCCAACGTCCGCTCAAGGAGCAGAACCTTGCGGTGTTATTCGAGTTGCCGAACCTAGTCCTTTTAGAGGACATGCATCCTTGAGCGCTGCATGAAGGAGACCGGACGTTCCTCCTTGTATACGCTGGATTCTCCAGCTCTTCCTGGTTTTTATATAAGCATGCGTATAAACGAATCCTATTTTGTTAGTCAATTTCCAGTTTGTTCTCGGGCTGGATCCAAAACTTACGAAAATTCTTTCGTCCTCACGCTTGGCAATTTTGGCATGCATTTGTGACATGGTACCACAGATTCGAGTGCTCTCATAGCATCTTGTAGAGCTCGATCGTAACTGGTTCACTGAAGAGCTCGCTGTGATCGAAATGATTCGAAATGATCTGCCTTTTTATTTTTCCGCCTGTTGCTCAGATTAGCCGTGTCGAGTGAAACGAGATTTTCGTATTCGATGAACACTTACTCTGTCCATCTGTTGGACTGTTAAATGGTCGACTCTTCAAATAATTGCAATATTCCTTGCCAATTTCGAACGAAAGCGGCTTCATCGGGTGGAGTAGATGGGTTAGATTCAGGATGAATCGCGAGAAACGCTCGGAGATGTAGACTCATGGCAACATGAAAACCTTGTACCTGTGGGAGTCGCATTTGTAAAGCCCGAAGGAAGTCCGCCTCGAGCTAGACACCGTCTTTGATTAAACACTGTCAAGAACTTCCCTAGTGTCTGCGTTGTCTTTCCTTGAATCTGTCGTTGGTTTGAACAGTGTTCCGGCAAAAAAGTGATTTATTGACGTCACATGGAGCGTGGTTTTGGTTCCTCGTTGTCTAGCCGCTGAATTCAGTCTGTACGACGTATCATGGGTGGCGTGAGGTATTTGGAGCACTTATCGTTCCTCATTTGTAGACTTCAGGACCATCTGCATTCTGCTGATCCAATCTTCAGAGGTCGGCCAGTGCAGTCATTGGCAGTCAATCTTCCTCTTTTTCTTCCGGATTCTTTGAGTTCATTGGCAGTCTTTGCTTGTGGTCTCATTGTATTTCCAAAAAATTCCTTGATATCTGTTGACAGCCTCTGAAATATTTGTAGGGTCTTGGTTGGCGGATAGCTGACCCTCCATTGTTCGGATGGCGGTTACCTTTCTCATCCGCGGTCTCTAGGACACTCATCAGCCCGTCGTAGCCAGGAAACAATTTTTTGTGTTGCGAATTGACTGTCGCCACAATCAGGGTTAGATTGTCAGTAGCCGCCGCCTCTCATTGCGGTGCAATTCAAGGAAGCTCAATAGTATCTGATGCTCTCTTCCAGCCCGGTATGTCCTTTCGTGAGCAGTCTGAAGACGAGTAAATACCTCACGCACACCGTCAATGCATGAGCGGATTGTTCTCTTGGCAATAAAGCTTGGAGGGTAGACTCTGGGTCGTCCTTGATTTGCTGATCCTTCCATACCCAGTTGTCGACCGCTACAGGGTTGGACATGACAGAGGTCAGTAAGTCGGGTGTTTTTTGGATTATTCGTGAGAAACGCATGAGCATCCTTATTTTTCTCCGGAGGGACGTTCCTCAGCTTGTTCATCTTCTTCTTGAGCATGGGCTCTACCAGGCCCTTGAGGTATGCCGGGCTGTTAATCATCGGCGTGGCCTTTAAGGAAACAATGAAGCAGGTTGGAGAGCCTGTATAGCACGGTATCCCTGCGATGACTGAATCTTGACCTTGTGGGCCTCATCAAGTATGACGAGATCAATGAGCTTGCCCAGGTTCCTGGACTAGGTCTTGGTTCGCTGGAACTTGTTCTTCCATTCGCTAGCACAGGCTGTCAGTCTCTTCTGATCTCTCGTCCTATGAATAGGGCACAGAAGTAATCAAATACGCCGCATTACGGGACGTCCGATTTCTCGAAATGATGAATATCTCATTTGGTATGGAAAAATCTTCGATGGAGACTTGCTTCTACAGCACAGTGCATATCATCGACAGTCATCTTCAAGCCACCATTCGTAGGATCTGCAAGCAGCTTCACACCATGTATAGCTCATATCTGCCTAAACTGATTTTGGTACGCTTTTCGCAATCCTCGACCATCGTAGATGGGCTCTTCTTGTGATCCGAGAAGTGCAACCTTGAGAGCTTCCTAATGTTATTGAGTTGGTGCATTTTTCGATACACGATGAGAGCTCCATCGTCATCGGTCAGGTTGCTGTCCAGACTCTCTGACAACGACCTCATTGCCGATGATACCCTCCATTGATATATACATATAGACTCCCCAGATAATGAGAAGAATCATGGCGACGACAGCAGATAGCTGTTGTCTGGAGGGAATGTTAGCAGTGACCAAATCGATACCACGAACAGTACGAAGACTCACATTGATAGCTTCATACAATCTCCTCAAGGACAATTGATTATTTTTTGATAACATATCCACGCAATCGATCATAAAGCATGTAACAATCAACCTGCTCATCTCCCTCAGGATCGTAGATGGAGAATCTTGAGTGTTGGCGGTGATCGCCGTGCCTTGAAATGCCCACGTATTTCATTCTCGCATGCGCCTCAAGTTTCTCAATTGGGTTCTGGACGTCTTTGCATATCGACTCCAGCGCTGCCACCCATCTGTGTCACCTCAATAATGACCGAATCGTACGGAGGTGGGGTTGAGTATCTCCTTGATGCCTCTATACGTGATATATTTCGTATATTCCGGGCTAGATCTGCCAGAACGATGAAAGCCGAAGAAGAAGAGGGTCTCTGGAAGATTCTTGATGAGATCTATGGATATGACACTGTGATCGTTGTGTCAACATCTCTCCCCCATTATCGTCGGAGGCGGCGACTTGCGGGCTGGAAGACGATGCCCGCGAAAAATGATGGTTGAATTCTGCAACAAGCCAATATTAATCACTGATCTAGTGAGTTGTATAATTATTTCACTTACATGAATAGATCTCTGTCACTGGCAAGTGTCCAACCATCGATCCCGAGCTCTTGCAGCAGTAGATATTTGGAAACAGGTTCAGTGGTAATCTCAGAGGTGTATCTAGCTCAGTTTGGATAATCCAGTTCTGACAGAGATCTTGAGAAAAGCGGTAACATCTTCGAGACCAGACAATTTCATGCGGTCTTTCGTGGTAGTCAGGATATCTCACTGCCCAATGCGGATAAAAGCGATGTTAGAATTGAGACATCCACACAGCCAAGAACGGCATACGGTCAATATGGCAGTTAACATATGATTGACGATCTCATATTCAGCTCTTTCGCAAACCCGCAATTCACCTCCACATCCATAGGTCTTGGTCACGGAACCTAGATCCCTGTAGAGGTTTCAATCGCTTTTTTACTTCTCATCTGGGTGTCGGAGGATTGTTGATAGACGTAAGGCGCCTGCGGATGTATTTGGAATCGTTGAATATAGCATATCAGCTCGGGTCTGGTTATGAAACTGCTGTGGATACTCCAGAGACACAATAAATTCACGTGCCTTAGACCAATTGCAGCCGAAATTAAGTAGCAGTGTAATGAATCTTTTTGCTGCCTTCCATGGCCCAGGAGCCGGGGCTGGCGCGTGTCGCTAAGAGGCAGGGCAAAAGAGACGTAGTCTCGTGGCTCTGCATAGTAGTGTTTCAGGTGAACAGCAGACTTGTTAAAGTTCCCGAATCTTTGACAGTTTGTTGTGGGTCAAGTCTAGCGACTGTCACGCGCTCGGATCAAAGAACTCTGAAGTTGATATTTGAACTCGCTCCGTCCTTTTTTTCGTGACTCATATTCTTAATATCGGGAACTGCGTCGGAGGTATTGATATCGTAATTTCTCTATCCGAATAAGACCCACCGAAAAGGAACAGTGGTCCTGAGCTTGTTCTCGATATCGTCGCTCCGTCAATCTCACCGTAGCCAAAAGAAGTAGGGCTTCCTGGCATCGCTCCCTGGATTGAACTTCTTGTACCACGTCAAATTTCAGTTCCGGCAGGGTTAGAATTTTCAGACACTAGGATATATCGATGCCTTTGGTTCACTGATAGGATTGCCCTTCTGGATCGATATATACACGGTGTCGTTGTGACGCGTACTGTGATGCCGATCGACTGAAAGCTAAGGAAAGCACTACGTCTTGATGTGTTCTGCGCTTCGTGCTGTTGAAACCGCCAACCGCAGCGCAGTCTTCGAATCTTCCAGACGCTGCTCCAATCTTTTGCAGCCAATCGGTCAGAAAATATTTCATAGAACATAGTAAGAAGAAGAACGAAAGTCGAGAAAGAGGAACTCACCCAGATATAAGACAGCACAGGCAACCTCACAGGAGTGTAAACGACTCTCTGGCTGCGTAAAGCTCTGAGCCTTGACTATACATCCTTTGAATTGCTAGCCATTCGATCCACTTGTGCGGCTCCGCGCTGTCGGAGTCCTATACAAGGACTGTCCAACTATGTCTGAGTCTTCATGGTGGAAACATGGACATGCTTGCTAACACAATCCCGCTTAGTCGATAATGATTTTGTAAGGAGCAGAGGAATCTCTTCGTATAGCCATTTGGCGTCTCTCGATATAGTAGAATAACACACATCTTCAGATGAACATTGGTTGTTGACGATCTCTATGCGACAAATTCCAGCATCCAGGTATACAGAACGGGTCCGTGATGATATCGTAGAAAGAACATCCTCATTCAACCTCATTCTGTTGAAGATAGACGGGTAAATTCTGGGAGAAGAATAGAAGAGAAATGAACCTGCTGACAACGCCATGTCTCCGACGATGGACGACGTCTGGCATCAGTATAGGAGATGGATGAAAACAACGACAAGACCAGTAGAGAGGGACATGTATATGGATATATATATAAGCAGCATACGACTGCCTGATACACCACAAGGAAAAAGGAGAGAAGTGAAAATCAGAGGGAAAATGGTCAGTATTTATATACGATTTTTAGACGGGAATGTCCTACCTCCGCTGGTCATCACACCAGTTGACATATCGGTGGAATAAATTATTGCCCTAAAAGATGCAATCTCTTTTGTCATACCTAGATCTTAGAAAGACAAGCAAGTTTGTTCACCGGAAATTTCCATTGTTGACGGACAAAGCTTTTGTTTTCTTGAGAGGATGGAGGTGGGATAGGTTCAACGTTGTATGTTTATTTGTTGTACATGCATACCTGTATACTTGTACCAGAAAACGCATCTCAACAAAATCCATTTTCGTCCTGTGACGGAAGCGGGACAGGAGTATCGCCGCTTTACTCTCTCACTTGATTACAATTGCGGGCGTGAATCAACACAAATTAACGCGAGGTGAGCTGAAGCCTGGAGGAAGGCCCCTGTAGAGGGCCCATTCAAAACTGTCAAACTGGTTATTAACAAGGAGAATATTTCATTATGTTCTTAGATCATTAACGCCCAGATGACACATCATGCGCGACGTAAACAGAACTAACTTGATGTACAATACAATACAATCCAGAACTTAAGATTTAAGATCTCCTCGACTGTAGTTCGCCACCACTCGCAAAATTGCTAAATAAGTTTACACTAGAATAAGGATTGCGTTTCGTCAAAGACCATGTCTTTTCAAAACTCAAAAGGATGGTAGTATGGGGCGGCGTAAAGCTAAGTGGTGATGTTGCAACAAGGATAATAACAGATCCGATCCCGAACCTGAAGATAATGTTTGAATAGTCTATGTTTATGTAAATGTAGCAAAGTACTGTACCCAAAAGTCGAAGGTAACTTGTGTCGAAAGGGGTGACTAGATATGAAATGTCCCAATGCGAGCCAATCCATAAATTGATTTTCGCATGCAGTCGCTGCGCTCACAGAGTTACGGTCATTCAGCACCAACTTGCACCATTTTGAGACGTATGACGCTGCATTTCAAGCCCATGAACTATCTCAGCACCACTAATGTATAACTATGTTTCAGCTTGAAGTAGGCTAGTAGGCCTAACTTCCTGGCCTTTTTTACCCCTTCCGGTGCCTAAAATTTGTGTGCATATGAATCGGGTGGATAACATGGCGCAATATTCTTCTACTAGAGCGGAGATTTATTTACTTCTGATTTTTTGCTTTAGCACCTCTATGCATCCTATTCAGGTAAGGCCGCTAAAATTTATGCAAATGAGAGTCGCAGAGGGTGAAGGTGACCCTCGAGGGACCCTGGGAGGGTTGAGGGTCAGGTGAGGGCTCAGATGGCAAGATAGCAATTTACGAGTTGGGCAGCAACAGGATACAGCCTTCTACGCGGTATGTATTATAACTTAAATCAATTCGATTTTACATAGTGGAGTTGCATCGCAAAGAATACAATTGGCCCTTCTCTGAGGCAACGAACAGTGTCCGAGTTCTGATAGGATGGTTCATTATTTCCGAGGCGAAATTTGTTCTCTTACCAACCATAAGCAACAGCCTGATTATCTCGTCATTTCCAGTAATTGACGCTGCTACCAGTGCTGTTTGGCCAAGACATTGCTTGCGGACGTCAACACTGCTTATGATTAGATGCCTGATAACCTCCATGTTGCCCATGGCTGCCGCTATTGCTAATGGGCCTGACTATGTTTGTTGTACAGAAAATAAAAGAAACGGGTACGTGTTTGCAGGAGTGAGCCAGTATTTCTACTTCTAGGCAATCCGTTGCTGTATATACAGCTGTTATTTCTCTGGCAAGTCAAGCAGCATTTTAGCCAGAGCGAGGGGATTAAGTAGGGTAATGGGGGATTAGCAAAAGAGTACAGAATATGTCACAGATCAGATACCTTCACCGCAATTCTCTTTAGTTTCTCTTGAAGGATGCAAGCTGGTAAAATTACGAAGTAAATCAACCGTGATAGATGTAAATATCTGATTCGCTTGTATGATTACAACCAGATAAAGAGGGGCTGAAGAAAGCCCCAGCCTTGCTTCAAATAAACGAACAAGGCAGAGTGCAAGGCACCCCTCATGGCTAAAAAACCTGTAACATCCTTCAGCATTTTTTTGAGAGCCGTGAAGAAATAGTATATCGTTAAACTTCCCTGTTATCTCTCAAGTCAGCAGTTTCTGCACATCAAACAAAAGGAGGGGAAAAAAAAAGAAAACTAGTGCTAATATATTAGCCAAATGGCTGAAGCTATAACTGTGCTGGGTGTAGCTGCTGCAGCTCTCCAATTTGCAGAGATAGGGTATAAGGTTATCTTTAAATGCAGTCTTCTTGTTAAAAAAAGCCGAGAATATCCGGAATACCTTCGAAGAACACACATTCAAGTGCAACATCTCATGTATCTGGCAAAAGTGGCTGCATCGAATACAGATACATCTGGAGTTGTTACATCCTCTGAATTATTGTGCGCTACTAGTGAGCACCAACAAGCCCAATGTGCGACAATTCACTCCGAACCTCTTGCAGCGGCGCCATTTCAACCGGAGAATATCTGGAAGGATTGTTCTCATCAAGCTGAAATTATTGACAACGCCCTCCAGAGTATGATGCGAGAGATTGAAGGTAGAGGGATAGTTGGAAAATGGAAGAAGCTTCGTTTACACGAGAAACTTTACAGCATTGAAAGAGCCCTCACTGAATTGGAAAGATGCAAGACGACATTGGGATTATGGCTAGGAAACGAGTCCTTGTGTCGGATAGGACATATGCATCACAATTTAGCGATAATGCACAGTGTAATTATACAGTCCCGTAAGCTATCTTTCATTTTGCTTGGATTACTTATTCTGACTACTATTAAGAGAGAAGCTTATCACATATGTTCGAAGAACATCACGAGAATGCCGAGGACGCAGTCTCAGCTACCATTCAGATAGCACCGGCAGCCAAGACTTCAAATGTCAAGACATACGACAAACACAGCATTTACACTGATTCCGTAAGTTTTCTTTTGTATCGATGACTGATAAAGCTAAGTAGCCTATACAGCAGAGAGATGGTGGGGATACGGCGCATAGCATGGCCATGCGGCATTCAACAAACGAGGAATGGAGTTTAAGCAAAGCGAAATATTCCCCTTCAGACCAAAGAAGACAGTATATCGATCCTTCCGATGGATTGTACTCTAATATTATGAAGACTGAATGGATCAAAATGCTCACTCTCGCAGGCAACGCTATTATTTTTCAACTTAGAAGTCAGACCAGACGGTCTTTCATGGCAGCTGACAAAGATGACAGAAATATGGATTTGGATGTTTACCTACGATTACGGATAGCCTGGCTTTTTGACTTGATAGAATTGAACTTTTCGCTTCACCACTACCCAGGCACTCCGTCAATACGAGTTTCGCTTAGGGCTCAGACACGAGTTAAGCGCTTACCATTACATAGTTTCTTCATGGATATTTACGGTCGAAGATCACGAAGAAATCAACTACTACAAAGGAACAAAGCCCCTTCTAAAGAGGAGCAACTTCGTTTGTTCTCTATCGCGCGAAAATTGTTGCTGCATAGTCTTTATGCTGGGGACGCTGCTCCAAATTATATCGATGCACAAGGGCGAACATTGCTTCATGTAGGGCCTTGATGGAGAATCCTTAATGATTATTATGACTAAATTTAAAAGCTTCAAGCTGAACTATATACCTCGGGATATGAAACTCTTTTCATAGAGATGATAAAGTTCCTCGAATCAATACGCGTCGATACTGAAGTGGTCGATGATTATTTTAGGTAAGACTTAACTGTACAGCCGCTTTGAAAAAGATATTTAACATTTTCACAGAACGGCACAGAATATACTGTGCGGTACACTTTTGTTCTTTCACAAATATCGGTATACTATCTCACCCAGTTTCGCTCATGAAGCTCGGCTCTCGTGGACTGGCTTTTCGAAAAATAGAGGCATGAGTGCTTTAGAAATCCTTCGATGTATCTGGGATTGGCCAGAAGCAATACTGGGTGAGTTAGATTCATTTTGTGACGTCACTTCGTGAAATAAATTCGCTCTACATGGCCGCTACCCGCTGAATCTAATAGTCATTGCGCAGATACAGAATATGAGTATATCTGTGATATTGTTCTACGAAAGTCCCTAGACGATCTCCAAACTTTACAGGCCCAGAAATCTCTAGGTTCAGCGCAGAGAGGTGAACCAATTCCTCTTCTGCATTTTGCAGTCGCAGCTTCATGGCCTGCAGGAATTGAGACTTTGATTTCCATGGGAGACTCAGCATTTCAAGTAGATGGGAATGGAAATTACCCCATCGATATTGCGCTTGATGTTGGCTGTGTTCCTGCTGTCAGTATACTTTTGAAAGGCGACTGTCTGCCATTTCTTACCCTCAATACGCGAGATGGGGATATAGCTCTACCTCAGGCATTTCAAAAGGTATCAGAAAGTGATGACACGAAACTTCACGATCTTATTATTGAATGTTTATTGCGGCATAAATTCCTTTTGCCAAAATTATTGCCATATCACGACTTAGCGACGAGCTGGGCTGATAATATCAAATTTGCACAAAAGCTCTTTATTGTTGGTTTCCAGGATATTGAAGCTTACAATAACTCTGGGTATACACCATTAATGGTTGCTTGCCAAAACGGGAATATAAGGATGGCATCATTTTTGTTGCAGCACGGAGCTGACCCCTATACATGCCACAAACATGTCGGTCTGAGAGCGGGTCACTTTCTCTGCTATGATGGAAGAAACACCGTCTTTAATGATTACTGTGTGAGAGAAGATGGTTTTAGATCTAGAGATGATGAGAAACGACTTCTTGAAGCTGCATTCGATACTTCAATCGATGTAGAATCCCGTTGTCGCTGCTCTCCGGATGGGTTCAGTGCCATTACGTCTTTATTTCAAAAAATAGGTCTTCTAGAAAGCATTCATGACGTGAAGGAGAGCTTTCAGAGATTAATTTGCAGTTTTGATTCTTCGCCCGCCGATAGAAAGAGATATTGGCGTGCCTTTATTGTGAACGAAACATTTAATCGCCTTGGCATGACTCATACATGCATCAAGCTACACTCCGCAGATCGACTCTTCCCCGATTGCAGCAGAATTGAGATCGAAGAGGAGGAAGTAGAATATTTCTTTAAGCTGGAAGAAATAGTTGCTCGATTTGATCTATTTTCAGAGAGGTTTGGAGATGATCTCTCTATATGTGTGGACGAGTTTTTCGACGATCTTGACGGCGATCTTCGACCAAAGGGACCATTCGGATTTGGACCGACATGGAACGATACAGATCCCGACTGTCTTGGTCCGGGAGAATTATTATATGTAAAATATTTTCAATCCTCCCGAGGCCAGGTGATGAAATATGGTTATAAGGAAATCACCAAAGAGGACGCAATGTTACGCTGGTTATTTCCGTGAAAAATGGTTTCCTGACGGGCCTTGCTGAGATTGAATTGAACGAATGCGAGGTACTTGATTGATTAGGCGATAAAATGGCGAAGAGGCAGGCGTTTATAATTAACTGGTGTGCGGCCAGCGATTACATACCAGCATGTCTAAGATTTAGTCTGAGAAGTGCCAACGAGCCAAAGGAATCGGAGAAATCCGAAGTTCGAGCTTGCTGTTGACTCACCATTTATTCCTTGTTGATTGTTCTCTGCGCCATTCTGTCAAGCGTTTTTAAGGAATAATTTTCTCTTCGCGGCCATTATTTTAGACCAAGATAGAAGAGTTTCGATTTTGGGATATTATGCAGTTTTAAGTACCAACAAAGACAAGAGAGGAAACAAGACCAGGACGACAAGCTGGGTGATTTAATACTTTTCCTACGCAAGCATAGATCGCCATCACTGTGACTGCAGTCAACCAGCAGCCTAGAATATTTGACTATGACCATAGCCATTGGTCGAGAAGTGGTTGAGGCATGAAACGAGCCACCTACTATCTCGTCTAAGTTTTGACCATTTCGAAAGTTCATGGATGGGCAAAAAGCATAGAATTGGGTCTTTGGAGGGAGCCGCCACGAGTGTCCGCGAGCTGGGCGGAATCACAGACCATCCAAGCTGAGCAGGACGCGAGCATTACGGGAGGTGACGTCTTTGCGAGGGAGTAAAGCGGAACTACCTAGGTAGCTTATCTACTGTGGGATGACAAAAGTGTCCGCATCCTTTTGCAGGTATTATGTATACTAGGGGGTGTGGACACTTTTGTCGTGGTACTGTAGGTACCGCCAATCTATCACCTGGTGATATGGGTTTGACTCAAGAAAGATTCATTGTGATCAACTAATATAGAGATTGTATAAATAGTGACAATATTGTGGGAGCAAGAAATTGACATGTCAAATGGGATGTTTGTTGTATATACCGCACTGTCTTTTAGGTACTATCCTCCACAACAGGATATCAACTTTGTATAAGGAATCTTTGAAATAATACCTCAAAGTACCATCGATCTGTATATACCCACATGTCAAGCAGCCACAAACATTCAGATGTACTACACATTGTCTACCTAGGTCAATACCACGACCAGTTATGTGCTCAAGGTGAGTTGATATAAAATTTGCTGGATAAAGAATTCATTGTATCGTAGTCATAGTCATGGTCATAGCTCATAAAGATAATGAAAATGGGATAGGAAATGGCCATGTCGTGCGGAATAACTGGGAGTGGATATCAAAGAATAAATCAATGAAGAAGAACATGAGGTAAGTGGGTAGTAGTAATACGAAGGAATAAGAAAGGTATATAGGTATCATGTCAACCATCATAAAGAACTGTTCCACACAACTCCACACATACACCAAAACATCACCGCTCTGATATAGGCAATATCCTCGATTCGTTGTATGTTTAATTTAATTTCCGAACCCTAAACCACATTAGCACACAATCATCTCTGTCAAAAGAAAAGGGAAAAGAAAACTTACTTCCCAAAGGCTTAGCCCTCTTGGAAATACTCCTTGCCTGATCCTGCTTAATCTTTGCAAGGCGTGCTTCCTCTTTGGCCTCTGCTTCTAGTCTCCTCACATGCTCCTTTGCCTCTCTAACGGCCTGTCTGGCAGCCACAAGCGCGCGGTCGGCTTCCCGTTCCGCGGTTTCGGCGAGGACGACTTGTTCTCGCGCGGCGGAGATGGAAGGGTCTTCGCGGTTACGGTGAAGGAAACCGCCACCACTGTGCGATTTGGTGGTGGAGGACGTGATGGAGTGTGGAGAGGGGGAGGTTGAGTGGCGTCGTGAGCCGAAAAGGCCGGTACGCCGCGATTCGGTGGATGCGACGGGGGATGTGTCGTAGCGAGAGTGGCGGGGGGAGGCGGAGGATGAAGCAGATGAAGTGGTATCGCGGTGGAAGAGAGGCATTTTGCGTGTCTTGTCTTGTCGTGTCTTGGAAGTAAAAGGAAGATGAGGGTGTTTGGTTTCCTAATTAGGAAAGTCTTGGCGCGGATCTATAGTTGTTCTTATTGCGGGTTTTCTGTGCGATGGGAAAGGAAACAAGGAAATCAAATCGAGATTCGGAGAATTAATCGTGAATATATACATCACATACATCACCCCAGATAATACTCGTAGTAGATAGTTGTCCTGGTGGTGATGATAGGAGGGCATGACGTCGCAGCACAGACCTGACGTCAAAAGCGACGATCGACGGGCGCGATAAGCCACAATTCACACACGAAGGATGGAACACAATATACGAATTGATATATATAGACTAAGAGATACCGCCATTTGATAATTCACCTCCAGATACTCTGGGATGCTGATGTTGATGTTGATATTAGCCAAGGTCGATGAGAGCCATGGAACACAGCCAAGCCAGACCATGTCCATCAACTTCAATTTACACAGGTGCGACTATCACCCTAACAATCAGACAGCTGAAGCGAAATATAAATCAGAGTCATTAATTTAATTCTTTATCTGCCTACGTGTCAGATGCTAGCCGTTGATGAAGCCGGTGGCTGATCGCGTTGCGTCATACTCTTAATGCGGCTTGCTAAGATGCTTAGCCCTAACTCAATTGACCGCTGACCTCGACGACCACGATAGGATCATCACCGACTACGATACTACTGATGGATAATGATTGGTCAACAGATAATTAAATAAATTGATATGCAGTAAAATGATAAATCCCGCGCCCATGCACCTGCAACGATCATGACTCAAGTCACAAGTAAACAATGATAAATGCAGTAATATAATACAAGCCACTTTTCTGAAACGAAGGTTTGTGTTGGAGGCCGTAAACAAACGATTTAGGAAGAAGGTTCAGATTCGTTAGTTTCTTCGGCGCGGCGGATATGGGCAGGTGCAACCCAGCTGGAGCTCTTCCATGGCTTGACGTGCTGGACGTACATGGTGTCGATTTCTTCAAGAGTACGGCCCTGGGTCTCGCAGACGAAGAAGTAGACAATCACTGCAGCGCCGAAGGAGCAGGCAGCAAAAACATAACCGTATTGGAAGTCGATGGCGCCGGAGATGAAAGGGGTAAAGAAAGAAATCAGGAAATTCCAGGTCCAGTTGGAGGCGGTTGCGATTCCCATGCAGGTGGCGCGGTAGCGGGCTGGGTAGAGTTCACCCACAATAGCCCAGACAATGGGTCCCCAGGTGGTAGCGAAACCGACGATGAAGAAACAGGTAAAGACGATCAGAGTAGTACCGGCCTTGGGAGTATTCGGAGGATTGGCCTGGTCGAGAGAGTAGTGTCCGACAGTAGCAAAGATCATGAAGCAAATGAACATCCAAAGGCCACCAGCAATCAAAGACTTGCGGCGACCAAAGTGCTCGACAATATAGAGACCAATGATGGTAACACCAAAGTTGACACCGGTCAAGATCATCTGAGTAACGTAGCTGTTGTTAAGACCGGTGGAGGTGAAAATGGTGTTGCCGTAGTAGAAGATGAAGTTGGCACCAGTAAGCTGCTGCAAAGATTGCAAGGCAATTCCGAGAATAGTGCGATAAAACATACGGGGACCGGTGAAGATTTCAAAGACACCGGCCTTTCCGGCAGCCTTTTCTTCATCAAGTTTGTCCTTCATGTCGGCAATTTCTTCGGCAACAAGACGGTGGTTTTCGGGAACACCGTACAGCTTGATCATGGTAGCCTTGGCTTCCTCGATACGGCCCATGCGGTAGGCATAACGAGGAGACTCGGGCAGGAACAGAATACCAATACCGAGGATCAAAGGCCAGGCAAAACCGATACCCATGGTGATGCGCCATGCGGCGGTGGAGTTCATACTCTCCGTGCCAAAATTAATGCAGGCCGCAATGAAGATACCAAAGGCGACGAACAGTTGGAAGGCACTACAACAAAGGTCAGCGGAGCCACACTCAACGAAAGAGAAATACACACCTGACCATGGCACCACGGACATGACGAGGAGCAGATTCACTCTGGTACATGGGCACAAGGCTTGACAGAGCGCCCACACCAAGACCAGCAACGAGACGGCCAATAGCAACTTGGTACCAACTGGACGTAGTGGCTATCTGTACAATGATACCAACCATGTGGATGATGCACCAGAGTGTGATGGACATTTTTCTTCCGAATCGGTCTGCGAGAGGACTGGCAGCGAGGGCACCAATCATGGTTCCGATGGACATCAAACCGACGATCAAGCCGGAGCGGACGTTGCTAAAGTAGAATCCAGAGTCGTTGTGCTGGGCAAAGCGCATTTGGAAGTCGGACATGGTAAGGAAGCCAGAGATTTGTCCTGTTGTTGGAGTTAGCCAGGAAACAAACGCCTAGCAAAAGGAGACGTACCAGTCGAGTAACCAAAGATGAAGCCACCCATGGAGGCGATGACTCCCATGATGCAGGATCGCCATGTCAAGTAAGGCACCTTGCTGTCGTCAAACCGGGAATTCTTCTCGGCCAGAGAACCAGCGCCAGAGGTCGGCGCAGAGTTGGATGTCTCTGCGTGCTCGGCCTGTTCAGGGTTGCCCTTGAGCTTGTTCAAGAATTGAGAGACCGCCATTGTATGTGTTGTGTTGTGTATACAGGGTGGAAGAGTATACGGGAAACCGCGCAGAGAAAGAATAGGAGCAGACTTTATAAAAGACCTAGACGTATAATGGGCAGAGATCACGCGGGACTGAAAACTTGAATGGGGGACCCGGATGTGGGATCAGGAATATGGAGGGGATGGGTTCGTAGGCCGAATGAGATAGCTTCCCAGTTCGGCAGTCTGCTCTTTCCGTCGGGCGATCGGTCATCATGGCCTGCTCCTTCCTGTTTATAGAGTGGATCTCGCCCAAGATCGAGCTCGCTCTTGCCATCATCGCTTGACAACAGGCGCTGCCGACATTAGCCCTTGATATCCTGGACAGCCGAGACCATTCCTATGGGTATCGTGTGGCATTCAGCCGAAACAAGCAAGATGAAAACAGGTGCTGTATACATCCATCCCTTCCAAGGGTTGACACGATTCCAGAAGATAAACAGAACAAAACAGAAGAAGCAAAACAGAAGCAAGAAAATTCGATCTTGTCCGCAAGCGGAAAAAGGGTCCCAGCCACTATGCCGGATAAGGCATTTAGTGGGACTGTCTGCACATCAACCGGCAGATCCAGCCCTCCGATTGGCCGAGCCGCATTATCCCTTGACTGTAAATTCCTTATCTCGTTATTTATCGATTGAGGTTACTATTCCGTCTGTTTATTTATTGCACCTGATCCTCTACATTCGTGTGATAAGCAGGAAGAACAGACGGCTGGAATGTCAAAAAAAGCATCTTCCTTTTCTCCAAGAGTCAGGGCAAACTTTGGTGGCTCACCGTGGCTGGATCAAGCCCGAAGCTACAGCTCCACTCTTCTCGAGATCCACTGTGGTATGACTCCATGACTCTATGCCTCCATCGGTGAAGATTTTAATACGTAGCGTGTCCTTGCCTCACTTTGACTATACGCCACTGTTGATAAATTTGCCAGGTTACAATTGATCATGCTGTCTTAGGAGTGACATGATGTACACCTCTCAGAACATGGCATTCAATGTATACTCGTGATGCTCGTGTCTGGCTGAGGTCAACTACCATCAGATCCAATCGTCATGATCGAAAAGTTGCCAGAGTGCATACGGAAAATCACGGAGGGTCCATCGAGAATCCAAAACATCTCGTGGAAGCTTATCTGTTTCTAGAAAAGATCCATTTTAGTACCAAGATAGACCCGACTACTGAATACGAATTTTTCGGCCAAATATTCCGATCATCTGGCTAGGGTTCAACTGCTCGAGTAGCCAACACCTGATGATCGTGGATAGATTCCAAACTACTCTTCCCGCAACCTGTTCCCGAGAGAACAATGATTCAGGAATAATAGGAATCTATTGAGTATTGACACGCACGTCAAATCTTTCAAGGGCTCCTGACTCGACGTAAGAGTACAAACTAGAATCAGATACGAGCACCAAACTCTAATCAAGCCAGTTTTTTGAATGAATCCACAATAAATCTCTGCCTCGACACAGAAGGGCCAATCTTCACGACGGAACGTAGTAAAAGTCGGCAAGTGGAGATCGGCATCGGGCTCGGGATGAATAGGACTCGGCTTGTCCAGAGACGACTTACGGTGTGCCGGCTGAGTCGGCGAGCTTTCCTTCCTTTGAACTTGGTTGTGAGTAGTTTTTATCGTGACTAACTTGATTAAGGTAACCAAGTGGATACTTTTATTATGCATGCATCATGCCATTGTGGTATGATGGTAAGCCCTAGCCCTAACAATACTACACAGTTATCACGGCCCTGGAAAAATCAACATCGAAGTTGATTGCTTCTCTCGACTGTCACACGACTTTTGACATAAGCTAAATTATCAAACAAAACCTATCATGGGAGAGTACCGGGTATTCTTTTGGGGGAAATCTTACCGGTTTATACATCTAGCTAAAGGTTAGAAAACCCTTCGTAGACCGAACCAGACATAAGTGGTCCACAATGTAAGCTTGGCACACTTTCTGTTACTCTTAAGGCAGGAAAATTGAAATTTCGAGTCACTTCGTCTACGATATAGCCCTAGACCCTACCTAGCTAATTCCCGTAGCAATGTGCACCCACAGTCTCTAGTATAAGGGTTATGTATTTCTATAATCGAATGAAGAATCTCATGCCGCATTTTGACCCTTATTGATATGGCCTAGGGATCATTTCTAGTCAAGAGATAAGGGGAGCCGTAAGATACTGAATTTTTATAAACATCCATGGACAGTGCTATGCTGAATCAACTCTAAGCGCGATCTAAATAATCTTGGGAAACCGAGAGCTATCGCTAATGAGCCCCCCGTTTCAAAGATTTATGGTAAGCATTCGCGCAACCAAAGACGGTGGCACCATTCGTTTCCAGTTTTTGAGGTTCCCGTGTTTTCGTGCATGTTTTGGTGCCTTTTTGAGTAATTTCGTGGATCGACACACAGGCATTGTAGCAATTACACCCGGGATGGACAGTCGGGCGGTACCAGAATAACTTTTCACTCCGCTGCTTGGGCGTCATTTGATTGACTGTGAGGAGGATTTCTTTCTGAGCGAGCTGCAAAACACATGAGTTAGTCGCCGTCAACAGTCCGACCCCCTTTGGGGTAGTCTCCCATCCACTGTTGACTATTGTTTTTTCAAGGTCAGGGCGGACCAAGTCTCCGAGGCAGCTACCTAGGATGACGAGCATATCATGTGTGTCGCCTAGCATGGCCCACATGGGACTGCCTTCTTTCCATTTCATCTCTCTCTGAAACAGATTTTCTGCCTTAGATGCGAGCTCAGAGAAGTCCCATCCGCGTAGTGTTCGACTGGAGAATAATGACAACTTGAAGCTTTTTTCTATCCGCCGCATGTTTTCTGCTGTTCGTAGCTTTTGAAGATCTTTCATGAAATCACGAATCACCATGCCAAAAGTCTTCATTTGACCGTCCTCAACTTTTTTGTAAAGCTCAAAATTCCAACTGGCTTTGACTAAATTGTATACCTCTAACCCATCGTCAACTACGCCAGTCAGGCAAAGGAGAGTCTCTTGCACGGAAGGCGGGCACCGCTGACGAACATCTGCTTGTTGCAAATACGTCAAAGCCATATGCAAAACCAAGCTTAGCTCAGGAACAAGCCAACCGCGGTCTTCATTACGATCGTAAACCAAAACGGGACGGCGATGAGCATTCATGAGCAGGTCCTCAAGATCGCGGTTATCCTCTAAAGACACATTGAGTTGCGGCGGTATGCTCCATTTACCGCCTACCGTTGTGTTAATCCCGTGGTAGGAAAATCCAGCGCTCATCGAACCCTCGCGCACCAACTCAATTCGGGATTTCGACTTATCTAGCCCACAAAACAGATCGCTTGCAGTTTGAGAAAATAATAACTCACGAGTCCCTAATAGCACCATTGCACTCCTGCAGTATCCAAGATACGCTCTGTGCTCAACGAGCTGGCCAATGTTGTCAGTGCGAATCCAGTCAGGCGATTCATTAATGACCTGGGCGGCTTCTTGAGCGGAGGTCGCATCTGCGATATGCCACTGAATGCCATCTTTCAATTTTCGCGAAGGGAATAAAATATTTGATTCCCCTACCAAAAGAGTGCCGCCGTCGTATTCCATACATACGGATATATCCGCAAAGCGTAGAAGAAGTGGAAAGGGAATTTCCAGCCCTACTCCTTCCGGACGCTCGCGCACTGGAAATCCAACTGCCAACATGGCACGTCGCAAAATCTTTGTCCAGCATGGTTCATTTTGAAACCCTTTGAATGTATGACTCTGGATACGCAGCTGATAGGTTCCAGACGTAGGAGAAAACACGTAAGATCCGGTGGCTAGGAACGGCCCATGTTCGGATTTCGTCTTCTCGCGTGCAAATACACAACCCAACCACGCTATTTGTTCCATCAAGCCAACAATTTTTCCTTTATGTGCCTCGGCGACGATTCTCATTGTTCTCTTGTGAAGCAAAAATCGTATCACTCGGCCATCAAAGTTATCCGTTACAACATTTCTGCTTCTCAGTGCTCTAATCAACATATCAAGAATTTTGAGCCCCGAATCACCCCAGGTTTGATCCACGTAATCTTCGCACGACATCATCTGCGCATTTTGTACCGATCCTGTCAGTGTTACTGCATTACGAAAGTCCTCAGTTTCGTAGAATTTGCTCTCCATGATGTGGGAAACATCCCAATCCATCATAATGTCTACTGTGATTCCTTGCGACACACTTTGTATCGAAACAACCTGCTCCTGGATAGTCTCTCTTGCCAGTGCACCGGCTTGTAGCAGGTCCTCAACCACTCCATAAGGCAGTTTTTGCAGTGCCATAGTGAGAGCCGTGCGGCTCAAATTGCTAAATGTGTTTGCATTAGCTCCTTTATCGAGTAAGAGCGCTATTATATTTAAAATTCCACGTTCAACGGCGATGTGAAGAGGCGTTTCAGAACCATTATTCTTCGCGTTGACATCAGCTCCAGCCTCAATCAATATCTTTGTTAAGTCCAGAAGTCCACGTCTAACAGCGACATGAAGGGCCGTGTCATCACTACCATTCTTCGCGTTGACATCAGCTCCGGCCTCAATCGATATCTTTGTTAAGTCCAAAAGTCCATGTCTAACAGCGACATGAAGGGCCGTGTCATGACTTTTATTCTTCTCATTAACATCAGCTCCGGCCTCAATCAACTCCTTTGCTATGTCCAGAAGTTGCGGTATAGTACTTATCATCATCTCATCATCATCTTCGTTCATTGGCTCGTCATCATCGTCGTTCATTGGCTCGTCATCATCTTCTTCGCTGTTACTGCTGTCTGATTCGAGCATTTTCACGCTGGAGATAGAACTGGTCACTGTTGTTTGATTCACTGATTCAATACCTATCCATTTAAGAGCGGCATGAAGGGGCGTATCAAGAGCTGAATTCTTCGCGCCGATATCAGCCCCCTTCTTGATCAAAAACTTTGCTATATCCAAATCGTGGCTAACAGCGATATGAAGAGGCGTGTTAAGAGTTGAATTCTTGGCATTGATATCAGAACCCTTCTCGATTAAAAGTTTTGTTATATGCAAATCGTAACAGACAGCGATATGAAGGGGTGTATTAAGATCTGAGTCCTTCGCATGGATATCAGCCCCATTCTCGATCAAAACCTTTGCTATATCCAACAGTTTATTTCGAATAGCCCTTTCCAGGGGCGTCTCAGAATAATAAATCTTCATATTAACATTAGCTCGATTTCGAATAAAACATTTGAGACATTGTAAAATACATCTCCAGACAAGTAGGAGTCACGCATGCCCGACATCCTTTCTTGTCTCAAATTAACGTCGGCACCGCTATTGAGTAACTGTAGGACCACGTCCATATTATCCTCCTTCACTGCCTTCTGGAGAGAGATGTTGAGGGTTTGTTGGCGATCATTTTCGACACTGCATCTCCCACAACGAGTATGGCCACACGTAGCACAGCTATGTAGACCCCCCCAATTATAGAACCGAGGGCATTCGCTACAGCGCCACAAGTCTTCGGTAACCGGCATTGGGAACAGATCTTATGAGCTTGAAAGATTTTTCTTTGTACGTCGTGGGCAATTTTCTGGTCGGCATTTTAGAGAAAGAGAAAGAAGCATCACTATTTAAAGCCTCCAAAAATACGTATGTCGCAATTTGGGCTGGTTAACCCGCGGACTCGGTTGCTTGCAACAAGCAAGGCTAAGGGAGTTTCATCTATGTGATGCTTGCAAGGCTGTGGAATGGTGCAGTGCAGGACACCCACATTAAATCAGATTCGTGCTAGTCTATTGTCCCGCCAGCTGAATCTTGCTTCTAGGAACAACAAATATCATTGGATAAACTTTCCCACCGACATACTGCTTGCAGTGATGGTGGGCTTATCAAGTCGTATGCATGTGCTGTCCTGCTCGACGTATCAACCCTGGCTCTTATGTGCAGTAGAGGCATGGAGTAATGCACATACTAAAATGAATGGGCTTCGACGAATCAGACACTATCAGGCTGAGCAATAGAAATATGAAGCTACCAATTGGAAGTATTTGTTGCACAGCCCCTCGCGACGCCCAACCCTCAGAAAAAGCAAAAACGAGACGAAGAAAAAAAGGAGGTAAATTGAAAATACCACAATATCTTGTGAAAAAGCGCCTGAGAATCCAAATTATATCGATGGCGACGTCGGGAGGCAAGAGCTTAGCTTCTAATGGATTGTTGCTTAAAGAGTATTCCATATACTTATAGGCACAAAACGTCGTTTGTTTCACGACTACGGGGTATACTGTTTATCATGTCTATCGCGTGTTCTTAGCCTTGGTTTAGACCCCTGTCATAAGTCCGGGTTCCGCTCAACTCTTGAGGGACTTTCATACTGCGTGGCTCAATTTCTTGTCCCTGAAATTGGTTCAATTTGTTTTACATGTGGCACAAGTCTATTCCTTGTGAAAATTGACTCTCAACCTGACACCTCCTAGGATATAACACGTAAATACACATTATTTTGGCCTCGTCAGTCCTTCACTATAATTTTCATTTGCTATCACCCTCGAAGGAGAGTTCGAAATTGCGATGCAACAGCATCACCGACTTTCCGCGTAGACGCAGAACCTCCTAGATCTCTGGTACGAATCTCCAAACCATTGATATCGTGCGAATCCAACGTCTTTCGTGCAGCTTCTTCCAACAAGTCGGCTTCACGTGGCATACTGAATGAGTATCGAAGTAGCATCGCCAAACTGAGAATCTGCGCAACAGGGTTTGCCTCGCCCTTTCCCGAAATATCAGGCGCACTACCGTGAACTGCTTCATATATACCCTTGACAGGCCTTTCGCCGGGTATTCCACATACGCTTGCGCTAGGAAGTACCCCTAGTGATCCGACGATGCCCCCGGATATATCGGACAAGATGTCTCCAAATGTGTTGTCTGTGTGGATCACGCCATTCAATTTTGTTGGATTCTTAACCATGATCATAGCAGCGCTATCAGCGAGTTGATCGCGTAGTTCGATATCAGGGAATTCGCGCTGAAATGTGTCATGGGTCACTGTTCGCCAGAATCGACCACTTGCCAATACATTGGCCTTGTCCGCGTTCCAGACGATAGCTGGCCTCTTGTCATCTCCGGCCATCGTCCTTGCGAGAGCTGCCGATACGCGAGCGCATCTCTCAACTTCAGCTCGCCTATAAATCCATAGATCCGATGCTTCGTCTACAGCTTCGGTCTTGTCTCCAAAATATGCTCCTCCGCAGTTCTCTCGTACCACAATGAAATTGACACCCTTGACCACCTCAGCTTTGAGTGACGACTGTTCAACTAGGCTTGATGCACAAAAGTGGCAAGGTCTAATATTCGCGAATGCATCAAGACGCTGTCTCAGACGTAGGATACCCTTTTCCGGACTGATAGCACCCGGCACATGTGCCCATTCTGGTCCTCCCACGGATCCCAAAAGAACTGCATCGCTGGCAAGAGCGGCGTCAAGGATTTCGTCGGTAATTGGTTTGTTTGTCTTGTCTAAGCTTGCGCCTCCGATGAGTCCGTAGCTAATTTGTACCTTGAAGTCAGGTCGTTCTTCTTCGAGAACCTTTAGCGACTTCAGTGCTTCTGCTATGATTTCTGGACCGATGTGATCCCCGGGGAGCACCAAAAGTTTCCGTATTCCAGTCATATTAGATCTTGAATTTGCAGATTTTGTTAGAAAGACGGCTGAAATTCGCGATAAATACAAGAAGAAAGAAATTAAATAAAACCAGAAATTAAAGCTGTTCACGCAGCAATTGATAATGTAACAGAATCTACTAACGAAAGGCACTATTCTGTAAGTTTCTCAATGTCACTACAATATAGCATGTTTAGATCATTTTCGAAAGCATGCATACGTAGCTCTCGATTCCGGTGGTACACTCCGAGCGAGAGTCGAGCTAAGTTCATCTGTGTGTGTGGCCACAAGCTCAGGATATTGTTTCATCCGAGAACGACTTCAATCAGCGACGTTTAACTGTCTTAAAATTCACAATCATCAGTTTGAAAAATAAATGACAGCATACGACAGATACATCCACTTGGAATTCTGACTCAAATTCAAAAAAATGGCTCCAAGACTTGAAGGAAAGGTTGCCGTTGTTACTGGCGCCGCTTCGGGCTTCGGCAAAGGTATCGCTACAAAATTTGTACAAGAAGGCGCCAAAGTCCTCGTTGCCGACCTGTCTGAAGAATCGGGCCTGAAAGTCGCTAAAGAACTTGGTTGCGAATTTATCGTTGCAGATGTCACACAACGAAAGCAATGGGAAGAGATATTACGCAAAGTTATAGATGTCTTCGGAGGCTTGGATATCGTGGTCAACAATGCCGGAGCTACTTACTCCAACAAACCGACTACTTCAGTGACGGATGCAGATTTTGATCTCGTCATGAATGTCAACGTCAAGTCGATATATCTGTCGACAGACGTCATTGTGCCATATTTTCTCGACAACAACCGCCCCGGAGTCTTCATTCAGATCAGCTCAACGGCGGCAATCAGGCCTCGTCCAGGACTTACATGGTACAATGCATCCAAAGGCGCAGTAAGCATTGCCTCCAAGTCAATGGCTGTGGAATTCGGCCCTAAACAGATACGATTCAATACTGTCTGTCCGGTAGTTGGAAGCACGGGGATGTGAGTCTTCCGCTTGTCATGGAAGATAGATTTTCGACTACTGATCAATAAATAGGACACATCTTTTCCTTGGAAAGCCAGATACAGAGGAAAATAGAGCAGCCTTTGTGGATACCATTCCACTCCGTCGCCCTTCAACACCAGCTGATGTAGCCAATGCATGCTGTTACCTCGCCAGCGATGAGGCGGCATTCATTACGGGAGTTGATCTGGAAGTACGTTTATATCCGCCGTTCATATTTGGATTTCAATAATATAGTTACGTACTCTGGATTGCTAATATGCCTTAGGTCGATGGCGGACGCTGTGTATAAGCCGACCACCACCATTTCGGGATTTGCCGGGGATGTGATGATATGTGTATGTTGCGTTTCTCATGCTGGGAAGTACCCAGTACACTCATATACAATTGCACTCTTAGTTCAGATACTATATCTGCCATAGGATAGTTGCCACATTCACATAGTAAGACAAATTCTTATCTTCTCTCATGACTTGCAATTTCCTGCTGGAAATGAGGACTACATGATATAATTAACCATAATACTGTGCCTTACAAAGCAAAGTTGAAGTTACTTGTCTGATCCCGTAACGAATCCAGAGAGTTTTCAATTCAACCTAATGATAGAGCTCTGCGTTGCCATTGGTTCTGCCCATATTCGTTGCCTCCGCTTCTGCCACCATCCTATTTGCACATCATATTCCAACCGTGCGGGGTTTGACTTTCGGAGTGTACCACCCCCCAATGATGCCGGACTGCCCAACTTGGGAAGGTAATCTTCTGCATCATGCCATAGTCGATGTGAACGAGTCTGAAGTACAGTACTTCATTTCGGCGTTTTCGGATTTGAATCATGTGCAATTCGATCGAGCAAGAAATATACTTAGTCACAACCCTAATGACATAGCCCGGTTGTAGTTAAGTTCTTATTCAAGCCTAACGCTGACATTTAAAACCTTAATTCAAGACTCACTGAATGCGGACTAAGTTTTCCCCATGGGGCCCCGCATGATTCCCTGCTCAGAGATTTCAGTGATCGAGTACGGGGTACAGTCCATTGAGAATGCTTTCGGCTTGCAACATCAGCATAATCAACATGTACAACACAATGAAGTCGCCCTTGTCTCAATCAGATGATGCAAGAATACATAAAAAGGTAAATTAATGTTTTCTAAACCGTTGCTCCAAAGCTTGGCCTGACACAAATCGAGCAGCCTAAAAAACGATATCAATGCGGCAATTGTGATCTTTCGTTCAGTCGCCCAAGCCATCTAGATCGCCATGTAGCATCCCATAATCCTCGTTATCAGCGGGCTTGCATATGCTGTCCTCATTGCGAAAAGGGATTTGCGAGAAATGATGTATTGTTGCGACACCTCCGGGCTGTACATCAAGTCGAAACTCCTCTCAAGAAAAGTGCCCGGAAGTCATGTTCACAGTGCATTCGAAAAAAGTTAAAGTGTGACCGGACACAGCCATGCAAATCGTGTATCAATTCGCAGTCCCAATGTGCATATCATGACGAGCCCGTGCCGTCGACATCCTCCACTCCACCGGAGTCGACACCCGAGCAATATGACTTTTTGCAAGACACGATACATCATACACTACAATTTCAACCTGAGGATCCACGCTTCGAAGTTCCCCTTACCCCCGAAGAGGAGAGACACCCGGCTTTTGACAGTCTTGAAATTTCGCGTAATGGAAGACCTTCCGAGAGAAGGAGTCTGTTACAAACAGAAGACAATAATTTCAGTCCTTGTACTAGCCTTACAACTCAAACTCAGTCGAATATTGAGGAGTCACTTCTTTATTCACTGTCCCATGATCTGCCTTCGACCATAAATCTAGGATCAGGAGGCCTGGACTGGTTAGACTTTCAACTTCAAGAACCAGCAATACAACAGGAATCATCTGTTTTGACAAACGCCACCTATTCTATGATACCTTTGACAGATCATAATGTTGTCAACAGTCAAGGATATGGAAGTATTGAGCTTCATGACCCGGGTGCACTCCCCATTGATAACAGTGGAACCTTCACAACACATCCCAGTAGTCAGGCTCTACCTGCTTCGCAGCAATGGCCTTTTGATCAGAACCGCGAACTATTTCCGCCACGGTGTCAACTACCGCCTCTCCGCGACATCCTACATGGAAGCGTCGCCTTAGATTACGGGCAGAATGCGGATGCCTTAGAAGAACTCGTCCAGCTTCTATCTGTTCCTTACATACCAAAGCTAGAGAATTCACCATACGACGCCACCAGGCTTACTGCTTTTCATCTGTTAAAAGAAGCTATTGACAGATTCCTTGCCGAATTCCATCCCATTCTGCCCATCCTTCACATTCCCACGTGGAATTTATTCAAATGTCCGACTGTTTTACTTGCCAGTATGGCTTGTATTGGGGCTATGTTGCGGGATGATCAAGACTCCTTTGCAGAGTCGAAGGCTTTCAGTGAGATTTGCACAAGAATGATTTTCTGGCTGGTAAGCTACTCCACTTCCGATTTCCTATGAATTGTAAAGCAACTGACTCTCCGAAGGCCTGCTCGGATAGCAATAGTTACTCTGACTTGTCCTATCTCAGCGCATCCTGTCTTCATCAGATCTATTCCCTGGGTTCTGGAAATCATCAATTATATCAAGATGCAGATCGTTCACGCGGCTCTTTGATAGGTGGCTTGAGAGGTATGGGGCTTTTAACTTCTCGCCTCTCTATCGAGGCCGAGAAAGCAGATCTGCAGCCCTCCATATCCACCAACATGGATGACGTGCAGGCAGAGTGGGTACAGTGGATAGATCGCGAAAGAGAAAAGCGAGTGACTTGGGCTTCTTTCGAGTATGACTGCAGCCTTGCCACACTGACGGGCCGCCGTGGTGCTGTCGACCTTGGGGAATTGCCATATAGATTCCCCTGTGCTGAAGCATTGTGGGAAGCTCCATCCGCCCAAGCGTGGAGAACGCTTTCAATGCATTCAGGTTCGAGTATATCCGTGACAGCTGTTTTAGAAAGAGTTATGGCTGGGAGATCTGTGCCGAATGAAATGTCATCATGGGGGAAACGGCTGTGCAGTCAAATCATCGGGCGGCTCTTATGGGATATGAAGCAGCTTGAAGTCCCATATCTCAGCAAGGCGTTGCGTCTCCCGTCCTTGTTGTCTGTTCAGCAACAAGCTAAACTAGCTCTACTCGAAGGTTTTGAAAATCTTGGCCGTTCCATTGGGAATCCAGTTTCGAGCAAAGAGCTGATTGATCACAAGTAGGATCCGCCACTTTTCTTTCTTTCGTTCTTCAATTCTTTACTAATCATCTTCGTGTAGTATCTCCCACTTGATTGTTCATTATTGCAATCTTTATAGCTCAGATGATGTAATGGAGCTCGTGGTCTATATCGTCCGAAATGTCGCCGCTGCTCAACAGGACCGGACGAATATCCAGCTCATTGAAGCCGCCAAACATAGACTGACGGCAAAGTTCACAAGCGATCCATCACGAACTCGAAAGTTGGTGTGGCATGCAGCCCAAATTTTGGCGGTTGCCAACCAATACTTGGTTTCCGCCCCTTGCGAGATTCTGCGTGTCTTTATGGGCTCGATCTTCCTGATGGCATTTGCGAAATACAGCGGCGATCCCGAGTACTCTGATCTTGGAAGAGGTGATTTTCCATACGTCAAATTAGATGAGATTGAGAACACTACCAAAGGATCTCAGAGTCCACTTATTCGGGACTGGATATCCCATGGTGGTCCAGCTTATATTACTGGCATTGATGATATCTACTGTGAAAGATTCGCCAGTCACGTCAGCATTCGAACGCAAGACCTGCTGCAACGGATACAGTACTGGGGGTTGTCTCGCAAGTTTATCCGAATACTTCAAATTTTTGAGGCCGCCAGGTAATCGTCTCATTTGACTGGATGTACAATAATACCTATTCGATTAAGTATATTTCACTATTGAATAAATTTTGTTCGCCCATAACAAACGTATTCTGTCAAACAAGAAGCTCGGCTTGTTCACGCGCCCTGTCAGACTTGGGCAACGCTAGCCTTGCTTATTTCACCATCATCTTCCATATGCAGAATATCCTGCCCTTTCAAAAACTCATCCAACCCTCTGCGTTGATCTTCCGGTATATCATTGAAATGGACAGCAACATCATCACCAAATTTGGCATTGATCTCTTCCAAGGAAAGTTGCGCGGTTTCAGGCCAGAAGAAGTAAACGAGTGGTATGAAGAAGATACACCAACAGATTATTACCAGATAATACTTCCATCCGGCGTTTTGGATTCCGATGGGAGCTGTCTGCAAGAGAATGAGTGTAGCAGCGAATTGCCCAAAGAGAGAGAAGCCCATTCCGATGGGTCTGATTTCGGTAGGGAAGATTTCGGAGACGTAGAGGTACATTGTTGTGTCGCAGCATGTTCTAAAGTAGAAATATAGTCAGCTTCATTATTATCAAATGAGAGGAGATTACTGACCCCTGAAAAGCAAGATAAAGGAAAATGAAAAAGACGCCCGCTGCATTCCCTGCTTTATTCGTCGTACCAGCGTAGCGAGCGACACATCCAGCTAAACCGGAGGTTGTCACTAAGCATCCCATCAGTCCTACCATGAACATCCAGCGGCGAGAGTTGACGCGGTCATGAAGCCAGGCACCAAAAGGATTGTAAATAAACCCTAACATCGTTGTTAGCTGAGTTTGAAACTTCAATGTTCGAAAACTATTGTGGGGACAACTAACCTGCAGTGGTGAGCCACAATGCCGAAAGAAGTAGAGGCATGTAGCCAGTCTGTCCCAGATTCGTATATAGTATGACAGAGTAGTTGTTCTAGTTAGGTTGTCAGCTTTCGGGCCAAGGGAGGAGAATGTGAGTGAGCAACTCACGATAACCAATGGGCCGGCAAATTCAGCTCCCCATTGAGTCAAGAAACCAATGATAATCCTCTTACGATAACTCTTCTTCTTCAGTATTGCCATCCACGGCCCGTAGCCAAGAGTTTGAAGTTTTGATTGATCCAAGGCCAATTGTTTTCTTGTCTGATACAATTCTTCTCTCGCCACCAAATCATCGACATCAGAAGGTGTCTTTCGCAGTCTTAATAGTACACCCCAAGCTTCTTCAACTTTTCCCTTCTGTAAAAGCCATCGAGGAGACCGCGGAATAAAGACTGACGTGAACAACAAGACCAATGGTCCGAAGCATTGCATGCTCAGGGGGAATCTCCATGCAAATGAAGGATTTTTGTCGGTGGCAAAGTAGCAGGCGAATCCCAACCAGGAAGCTAGGACGTAGCCAAAGACTAAGAATATCGCGTGATGGCCGACGAGCCAACCTCGATTACTCGGTGGTGCCAGTTCAGATAGATACATTGGACAAACTGTGACTAGAATACCGATTCCAAGGCCAGCAATGAAACGGCCGGCGTGAAACATGCTGTTGATATCCTTGTCAGTACGATTTTCGTTGTCCCATGGATCAGGATAGGCGCAACTCACCTAAGGTTCGCTGCTCCGCCTTGCAGTGCACCTCCAATAAGGGCAAGTAGTGCTCCCAGTTGAATATTCTTTTTCCGACCAAGTGAAGTGGCTGACCATGTGATGAAAAGACTACCGACAGCACCACCCGCACTGTACAAACCATTCGCCGTCGCGATAGCCTGGGTCGTTGTAGTTGCGTACCCTGGCTCACCAGCTTCAGGTAAATTGAAGAATGAGTACCATCCTGGCTGGCCAATGGTGCTCCCTATTATCGAAGAAGAATAACCGTACGTCTATCATTCACGATCAGCATCAAATTGTTAAGGTCGGGGAAGAATATAACACACCAGAGACCCAAAGGCCACGGCTACAGTGACCAGTTTGTTGTACACGGTCGTCCCGTGTTTTTCTTTTTCAGTCATGGCTGTTTTGCGTATCAGGTATCGAGTCAAATAGTGGTGCAGATTTTGAAGGAGGAAATATCAGCAACTTGTCCGGTAAAGCGTGCAAAGGTTTCTGTTATATCCTCCCATGTATTAAGTTCTTCAATCCGAAAAGACTATCTCATGGTCTGCTCCCATTGTACATTCTTCGGCATCCGATCGGAGCGTGCCACTTCTCTGAAGGTACAACAGCCGGAGGGTGCCACAGCATAAGCGATTTACATTCCGGGAGACATTTCAACCGTAATTTGGTTGTTTGTAAAATCAGCTGGTATTATGATTTAGCTCTTTACAATTCCAGTACATAGCCTTGTAAAGCATCAAGCATCTCTCATTCATAATCAGGGAATTTGATATCGGAGAATGTCTCGTGCTTCAGACACCAATAGCGGGACTCATGAAGTGCGAGTCCCGTTTGAATTATCCGATAAAACGCTACTTCACAATAAATGTTACGTCGACGGTCAATGGTGCTCCTCACTATCGAATAACTCCTTCGCAATCGAAGACCCCGGTTCAGGCACCGAGTGGGCTACATGCCCCGACTGCATTCCAGAAGACGTCGAGAACGCAGTACAAACAGCACATGCAGCTTTTCAACTCTATTCTCGCACAAATCCCAGAAAACGTGCTCAGCTTCTCTCCGCATGGTATCAACTCATCCTCTCCGCAAAGGACGATTTGTCCAAGATCCTGGTTTACGAAACTGGTAAACCTCTTAGCGAGGCATATGGGGAGATCGATTATGGCGCTAGCTTTACATGGTGGTTTGCCGGGGAGGCAGACAGGATTCGGGGGTCGACGTTAGTAGCTGCTGCGGATCACCGACGAACGGTCACAATCAAACAGCCTATAGGTGTGGCTGTAGCATTGGTGCCATGGAATTTCCCAATCGCACTCGTGCTACGCAAAGTCAGTGCGGCTTTAGCTGCGGGATGCACGATTGTGGTGAAGCCATCTCCAGAAACATCAATGACAGCTTTGTGTCTTGCCGATCTAGCTACAAGAGCTGGCTTTCCCAAGGGCGCATTCAATGTTTTAACGACCAGTCTCGAAAATACTCCTGCGGTCGCACAGGCTTTGTGTGTTCATCCGTTAGTGAAGAAAGTAACATTTACCGGCAGTACTCGTGTTGGGAAGATTATCGCTCGTCTTTGTGCCGACAATCTGAAGAAGTCGACGTGCGAGCTTGGTGGTAACTGCCCCTTGATCTGTTTCGCTGATGCAGATCTGGATGTTGCTATTGATCAGCTGTTTGCGCTCAAATGGAGGCATGCTGGACAAGCATGCATTACTGCAAATCGCGTGTATGTCGAGCGAGCTATTTACGACGAATTTGTAGAACGCATCGTGGCACGGACGAAAACACTGGTTGTTGGTCATGGGCTAGATCCCGATACTACGATGGGGCCCGTCACTGTTGAACGCAGTCTGGGTCGCCTAGAAGGTCTAGTTACAGATGCAGTCGGAAAAGGTGCTAAAATTGTTCTTGGGACGGGCACCAGACTTCAGAAAGACGAGGCGAACGACCTGCCCAAAGGATTTTACATGAAGCCCACCATTCTTATCGACATGAAGGACGATATGATAATGACTCATGAAGAGGTTTTTGGTCCAGTTCTCGGTATTTATGCGTTTGACACGGAGCAAGAGATTACAAATCGAGCAAATGCTACACCGTACGGTCTTGCAAGTTATGTCTTCACGGAGAACACCCATCAAGTCTGGCGGATGATGGAGAATCTGGAAGCTGGAATGATTGGGGTGGTATGTTATCTTTCTCTATTCTTGAACTTCAATATTCTACATACTGATGATTACACAGAACGTGGGAAACAGCTCTGCTGCCGAAGCACCGTTCGGTGGAATGAAGGATAGTGGATGGGGAAAGGAGAGTGGTAAAGATGTTGCGATTGATGAGTATCTCATCAGCAAGACTTGCACAATGATGATCAAGGATCATTTCTAATGGCATCGTATCTGGCTGCCCTTATTAGTCATGTAAAGATTTGATCCAGTAGATGACAGTTCAAACGCCTAAATTTTGACATACTCCGGTCATGTGTGCACATATAGAGTATAAGCCCTTGACTCCCCGCATGTAGCACAATAGAATTCAAATCTGAGCAGTCCAATTTCCGCAGACTAACTGCGGGGACCCCGGAGTTCATCCTTAGTGGCAAGCTCCGTGATATGATTCGGGGTAAAAGTGATACAAGTCGTAGAGGTTACGTGACCTGACGCATGTTCTCTCCTTTTTCTGAATTCCACTAACAATTTTTACTTTTCTTCCTTTCTTGTTTCCTTCTTTCGTTATTTGGTATTTCCCATGTATTTCGTCACTCATCGCGCCTTAGATCCTACAAGCATATATCAAACCATCGAACAATTCACCAATCTCAAAAATCCCCATTTTCAAACTATTATATAAATTTACAATGTCCGAGGATCCTCCAGTCAGCGATTCGCCCTCGGCTATCGAGGAAACAGAGCTATCCTCGATTCTCAAAATCCACAAAACCCCCTACGACCAACTCGCAAACCCTCGACAAGTCTGGAATGGTCCCCCAAATTCGCATGCCGAAGGTCTAGGCCGACTCATAATCCTCACACCAGACATCGTCCGCGCCGCAGCAGCATCCTGCATTCGCACCGGCACACGAATCTCTCTCGGATGGGATCTGACAAAACTCGAGATCGCAAACTTTAATCGTCAGCCGACGCAGCATCATATTCTACCTATCATGGGTGGGATCGCGTTTGATGATTTGTATATAATTAATCCGCAGCAGTCTAGTCAGTGGGATGGACTAAGGCATTTTGCTGCTCCTTCTTCTTCGACGACGACCGAAAATGGCCTGTCATCGTCCTCCTCGCAGAGATTGTTTTATGGTGGTGTATCAGCGGCCGAGATAACGGATCGAAATAATACGCGGATAGGGCTTCAACACTGGGCGAAGGAAGGTATATGCGGACGCGGCGTGCTGCTCGATTATGTGACATATGCAGAAAGACATGGCATCACTTATTCCACATTTTCTGATCATTCGATTTCCCTCGATGTATTGAAAGATGTAGCGAGGGAACAACATACCGAATTCAAGTTCGGAGATATACTTTTCATACGAATAGGAGTAACGCGAGAATGGGATACGCAAATGACAAGCGAGGACAAGACTGCGTACGGCAAAACGCGCACTCCTGAGCATGCCGGCGTTGAGGGTACCGAGGAGATGTTGCGTTGGATCTGGGATACGGGGTTTGCAGCTGTTGCTAGTGACGCGGTATCATTCGAGGTCTATCCTCCCAAAAATACCTATTCCCATGGATCTGGAGTAGTGAAAGGTGTCTTTATGCATGAAGTGCTACTGGCTGGTTGGGGATTCCCTATCGGCGAGCTATTTGATTTGGAGGATCTAGCTCGCATATGCGAAGCGGAGAAAAGATGGGAGTTTTTCGTGTCTAGTGCTCCTTTCAATATGCCTGGAGGAGTGAGCAGTCCACCGAATTGTATAGCCATATTTTGATACTATGCAAGGTTGTCGTTTTGAGAAAATGGGTGTCCAATTGATTATGTGTAGATTTCTCTGTAGTAAGGAGCTGTTTACCTACATTTCCAGATCCGCTCAGAAGATTTTAGGCAACAAACATGAACATTAGGTAGAAAATTCTCGTATGCTAGTTTTAATTCGCTTCGTCAGATCTTTACTTCTTAGACCTTTAGCTTCAATTCCCAAATTCGCATGTATATGATATTCCATACCCTCGGACAGTGAATAGCACGAGCTCAACTTCTACCGTTTAAGCAAGGATATCTCTACTAGATTTTCTCCATAGAAGTCATAAATTGGTCAACGATGGCCTTTTTATCGATCTTCTCCGACGTGGTCTTTTCGAGGCGTATCCCTTCCATCGCTTGTTTCACCTTATGCTTCGAAATTCCCATCACATGGAGTAGTTTGGCAAGCCATGTAGTTCGTCTCTCGTACCATTCTTTCCTGAAACTTTGACTCTCCGCATCGGAGATCCGCAAATATTGATGTTGAAGCCAGAATGCATATTCGGATATTTCAAGGTGCGGTTGCTGGAGTTGTTTGGAGGCAAAGGTATTGTAGGGATATTTTTTCGGGTCCTGGTCTTTGTTGTTGTACTTTTGCCTGAGAAGAATCATCCACTCGTATGTGAGTGCGTTTAAATGTTTTGAGCTATATTCTTGCATCTCCTCCTCCAGTAATTCGATAAGTTTCTGATCCTCATCCGACACCTCGTGAACATTTTCGACGCTAGATTCAGAATGAAAACTTCCCCATTCTTCTAAGCCTTCGCCTCCGTGGCAACAGACATGTGTTATGCCAAGCATGTCAAACCGTGTTCTGCGAATCAAAGACAAAATCATGGTTTTCGAGTCCTCGTAACCATGGTATTCTTCGATCATCGAAACCCATTCGAGGGCCCATATGAAACCCGGTCTGAGTTGGGGACCGAAATTCAGATCAAACGCTGACGACGTATCACATCCTTTGGTAGAACAGGCACATTTGCAACTGTCTCCTTGAGAAGTATCAAAACCTCGATCAAGACAGAGTTTGATTGAGTCAACCATTTCCCAGGTAGTAAAGTCTAGGTCGCGCAAGTGCTCAAGCAGCTTAAAAATAACGGTGTGGCCGCTGTGATCAATATGATTGACATCGGTCCCATGATCTAGACAGCACTGAATCAGACCGAAACCGATTTTTAATCTGCGCGCAAGAGAATATAATGGAAGTTCTCCTTTGCTGTTAGGCTTGTTGAAACCATGGAAACCATGGCGAATAAGGGCTTGTAACTCTTTCTCGGAATCAACATAGTGCAATAGATTGTTTTCTGTACCTCCAATTTGATCTCCAAATGTGAAGTTCACATCGGCACAAAGCTCAGCAAGCCTCTCGAAATATCCCGTTCTTGGGTAAAGCGATGTGCTAGACACTAAATGATAAAAGGCTTTACACACGTACTGTTGGAAGACTTCCTCACCGTAGTATAATTGAATCGCGCTGAGTGACTCGAGGATTATATCCCAGTGATTACGTGAAGAGGCATAGTGCATAAAGTCCCTCTCGTAA
This sequence comes from Talaromyces sp. F31, assembly GCA_037356135.1. Classification (NCBI taxonomy): domain Eukaryota; kingdom Fungi; phylum Ascomycota; class Eurotiomycetes; order Eurotiales; family Trichocomaceae; genus Talaromyces; species Talaromyces sp. F31. The sequence goes on along the minus strand of JAYXSF010000044.1, from coordinate 807,025 downwards.
GCTATAAAGCTCCTCTCGTAAGCCGTAGCGCGAGTCGTTATGTTTGCGCCTCTAGAGATGAGCAATTGCACAACGTCGCCTACTCCCATGGCAGCCGCATACATCAAAGGTGTAATACCCCATCGGTCTGTAACATCCATATCATGTCCAGCATCCAAAATCATTTCGAAATTGCGCGGATTGGAAACTGCAAGATGCAAGGGTGTTTGGCCTAGGAAATTACGATGATTCTCCAAACAATCCACGCTTGAAATCAAATTGTCTATCGCCACCTCAGATCCACACAAAATAGCGTCTTGTAGAGCTGTTGATCCTCCAAATCCTAAATGAAAGGCGGGGTTACATAAATTAGCATAATTGACGCAATTATAATGTCCTTTCACTTACCAGGGTCTTCTTTTGAAATAGCAGCAAGGTATTCAAGGAAGAACGGATCTGGTCTGAACTGTGGTGATATCCAAAAAGGTGGACAAGGTCTAGGCCAATCCTGGAACAGCGGCGAGTTAATTCTACTCGAGTCGAACCCAAGCTTGAGAATAAAGTGGAGTAGTTCGAGATGAAGACCTTCTATTATCCATGAGGCGCATCGAGTGAGGATTCTTTTTATGCTCAGTCATGATATCCATCGACTTATACTTGACAGGGGTAGATACTTATTATCCTCATTCTCGAGCGTCATACCTAACTCGTTAACAAGTAGGGATAGCAGAGCAAATTGATGGTTATGATTAACCCAAGGACCATTGTAGAGAAGCTCCTAAGAGATTTTTAGCCAAACTTCACTTAGTATCTACGCAGTAGGATATACCTGAATATAGTTGGTTCCATCTGGATTGACATGATGTCGAAGGGGTGATGACGACCTGTCCAGCATCCGAAGCTGATCTTGAGCTTCCGAGAGCCTAATAAATCGGTTCCTACATTTCCGAAGGGTTTCAAACCCTGGAGATGTATAGTTTACCACTCGCTGCAGGCAGAGAGCAGGTCGCAAAGAGTATGTTTGCGTGCCTAGGATAACTTCCAAGTCAATAAGAAAAGCCCATCTGATGCTGAGCCTGTTAAAAGCCAATCGGACTCTCCAACGAATATTTTTCATGTCGCATCTTCTGTTATCACACTTGCCAAATATTATCGACATCGGCGTATATTCAAACCCCCAGTAACGGCCTAGGCTATTTTTGGTGAGATGGCATGAGCAGTGACAATGATTCACAGTACATGATGTCCGCCGATTGATAGAATGTCTTCGAGGATAGGGGAGAGTTGAGATGTCATTGGTATTCACACGATGGACAGCCTCATCGGTAGCTGTGCTATCCACAGCACTTGGGGAAGTGCTATGGTCAATGGCTTTTTGAACCCCGTTTTCGACTGATAAAGGTGGCATTGAGCAAACCGAGCTTGACCTAAGGAAAAACCTAATGTGAGCAAAGAAACCTCACCTTCGTAGAATGATTGATACGAACAAATTCAGCGTCATGATTAACCATAAAAGTTCGGAACGTATTTCGTCAATCTGTTCACGAATCTTTTCCGAAATTTGGTTTTTGACGGACTTCCAGTCGGACTTCTTTCCAGGTGACTTCCTATTCGCCTTCTGCGAAAGCACATCCAAAGCATCTTCCACGTTTCTGAATGTTGATTGACAACTGCGTATTGCATGGTCAACAATTGGGTTTCCCTCATATGGCTCCAATTTTTCCAACACCGATTTCAAAAATTCAAGACGGTCGACAATTTTGTTGAGATTTTCCGTTGCTTTCTTTTGATTATACTCATAGGCATCTTTCAAGGTCTTGATGCTGCCGAAAACTTGCGCAGCAAAAGAAGCAATGCCAACGCCGGCAGAGACAACTCCCACGATCTCCGCCATTGTCAACTGTGCGAGCTCTTAGTAGTTCTCAATGAAACAATGTGTTGCTATCATATTTCTAGGCGTACAGATTGAGAAATGTGAGGAGTTTTCGTAGGAGACATGTGCCATAGCTGGCACGAGGCTGAATTGAAAATTATGCTTCCTAGCCTGGCTCAGCCTTGGTCAACATTTGAAGTATATGGCTGTGTCAGATTACGAGGGACGAGGCTGTACAAGGCTTGTAGTATATTGCATTCAAACCTGCATAGATGCCTGATGGGATTCAACTTATATTTGCCTTGGGCCAAACAAGTCAGCCTGGCTGTTAGGTAGCTGAGATGACCTGCACTATGAATACTCATAGATCCGTTTTCAATCCATGAATCGCGCGCCCTCAACTTTTATTCTACATCTGCTACTACTAACCAACCAAGCCCCGTTCTCTACATAGGTACATACTGATCCTACTTGCCAGCAATTAATTATTAATTTCGATCATCTAGTATCTGTGCTGCTTTTTGATCATATAGCCAACAATTCAACTTCCACCCTTGGAAGTATTACCATACATGTTCCTAGACCGTAACACTATGAGAATCCGCAGCAGACTCCGGATGAAATTGCGCGATGGGTGAGAGAGAATACTTTGAATTTGTTTGAGATACTTGATGAGGGTCGGGGTGGGATATACGTATGTAAACTCTCCTATATGGTGGCATTGCTCTAAATCTGTAGTCCTTCCGAGGTCGCATACTGTCATGCAATTGATACGTTCTTGATGGTCCGATTTTTTACTTGTGCGAAGAATGTCAAGCCATTGGCTGGATGATCTGATATTTTTGAATCAGTGGTTTGATACCATGCGGTGAGCATCCGGAAACGCCTCTTTGGAATACGATTCGTGACGGTATCTCTGTTTATATCAGACGTTACCCAGGTAGTGATACATTCCTCTCAGTTTGAAGCTTTCTAAACCAAGGCTGAAAAGAAATGATTCTCATTTATAGCCGCTCATTCAAGTAGAATGACAGAGATGGACAGTAAGTTATCAAACATATTGACCAAGCTGCATTATGTAGGTCAATAAAGATAAACCGTCCATTCATTATCAGGACATCTAATGCCCCGAATCAATTAAAAATAAAGTAAGAACATGAAACTAAGAATACAGCGTCACAAAAAGAACCACCAATGCATGCATTTCGCACCATGCTGTCATTTCAACCCTGACCCAGTCTGGTCAAGATGTTTGGGAGAATCTACTTCGTCTTAGACCTCTCCATCTTCCTCAACGCCCTCTTGCGAATCGACACATGCATATCATGATTAATGCTCATAACCCTCCTATTGAAAACACCCATCACACAAGTCAAAAACCACGCCATCAGTCCATGGCTGAAATAGGGGCTAGAGGTGTAGGGATAATCTGGGGACCCGCCATTCCGTCCGATTTTGCTCAATGCAGACTTGACCCATACCTTTGGTGTGGGTACGGTAAGCGTGGGGCGACGGATTTTGGACATGGCGGATGTGATCAAATGGGCTTGCATGAGGGAGACTGTAATGCCGTAAGGTTCGAGTTCGGCACCGAGAGCGCTGGACCAGTATTGCAGGAATGCTTTGCTGCCGGAGTAGGTGGCTAGGAGAGGAGTGGGCACTAAACCGCCGAATGAACCCATAGTCAAGATGAGACCGCGCTTGCGTTGGATCATGCCTGGAGTAACGAGCTTGGTGACACGCAGGGTGCCGTGGCAGTTGATGGTGATGATATCGTTCATTTCGTCTTCGGAAGTTTCGTCAAAGGGGACGGGGATACTGTGGCTCTTGCCGACGTTGTTGATCAAAATCGAAATATCGAGACCGTTGACAAGGCTTTTGAGTTGTTCGTAGTCCGAGTCCTTGTTTTGAGCAAAGTCCATTGCCAGAATCTTGGTTTGAATAGCTGGGTTTTTGGATTTGATTTCATCGGCGAGAGAGACCAATTTAGATTCGGTGCGGGAAACGAGGAGGACGTTGAAGCCGGCGCGGGCGATTTGAATGGCGAATTCTTTTCCGAGACCGTCTGAGGCACCGGTGATCAAGGCCCAGCTACCTTTGGGACCGAAAGAGCGTAGCTATTCGTGTTGTCAGTATTCAGACTATTCGATTGTAGGTTGTAGGGACGTACAGATTTTCCCGGAAGAACAAACAAACTCAACAAGACTCTGACGAACGTCAAAACCTGAGTAAGAAGCCATACACCTCCCACCAGACCCAATCCGAACACCAGCGCCGTCTGTGATTGCGACATATCTGCAGCCTTGAAGTTGGCGAGTTTGTCGAGATAAGCGTTGAAATGCTCCATGGCTTGTTGTTGGAACGTCATGTTGCCACCAGGAACAGAGAAATTAACAAGAGATGTAAAGGAGAATAAACGTCGCCCGATCAATTTAAAAAGACAGGTTTCTTCAATCCAAAGAAAATAAACAGGCGAGTCAACAGACCGTCGGACACGGAATCGGACAGGAAGCAAGGAGCAAAAGCGATAAAACCCTCGGCAAAGCACTAGGCCCAGAAAGTTGTTGAGCTCATCCGGGAGTCCCGCATGTGATTGGTCATCCCTTTCAGCTATTTTATTTTGTTGACTTCCAGGCTTCAATCAATTGATCTTGTGCATCTATTCAGATAAACTCACGATCAACGATGGCATCCTCAATCCTCGACCAATTCCGTCTCAACACCAACGAGGGCTGGCTCCCAGCCTGGCTACTACTCGTTCGCCTCCCTTTCCTCCCACGCCGACTACTGACTGACATAATATGATATAGACATCCATAATCTCCACCGCAAACTCGATCCAGTCCTACCGCAGCCCACTGTATCACTCCCAAATATTCATCGGCTCACGCACCACCAACAATAAATCCCCTTCCACACCACTCGCTGCACGCACATTCGGCACCTGGACCTTCCTGTCTGCAGTGGTGCGCGCCTACGCGGCATACAACATCCACAATCCCGTGGCATACGACATTGCGATTTGGACGTACGGGATCGCGCTGGCACATTTTGCATCGGAATGGTTTGTGTATGGGTCTGCGGAGTTTAGGGGACGGATTGTATGGCCGTTCTTGTTTGCGTCGGGGGCGTTGTTGTGGATGGGCTCGGAGAGGGGGTATTATCTTGCTTGATTGCTGATATAGAAGCTCTATGAAGGCAACGGTGTTGGCATGAAAGTTGTGAGATGTGAATAAAAGATAGATGAATCCATTAATTATGTGGTTTACGACATGTCTGATCTACAGCTTCTTCCTATACAACTCTCCACCACAGGCGCGCAGCTTGGTCGTCGCCTGTTCGGGGGTGATGTCGCGCTGAGGCTCAGCCATCATCTCGTACCTGTCTCCATTAGCATTATCACTAACCCCAAGGCAGAAACGGGGGGAAACATACCCAACAAGAAACTTCCTCACTGTCGCGCTCCTCAACAACGGCGGATAGAAATGCAAATGCAACCATGACGCCTCAACCTCCTCCTCCGTCCCCTCCAGCGGCGCCTGATGAATACCCATACTATACGGAAAATGTGTCTCAAACAAATTATCATACCTTCGCGTAATCTCCGCAATCGCTTCCGCCAACTGCAACTTTCCGGCGGCATCCAAATCGACGAGAGCGCGCTTGTGCGATTTAGAGATGATCATAGTCTCGAACGGCCAAGTCGCCCACCAAGGGCACACAACCACAAAGCCATCGTTCTCAAAGACGATGCGCTCTTGTTTTTGGCGTTCAAGGGCCACGTAGTCACCTAGTAAATGGCTACCACCGTGGTTCGCACGATACTTTTGCAGTTGTTCGAGTTCAATGGCTGGTTCTTCGGGGAGGCTGCTGGTCGTCCACACTTGGCCATGCGGATGCGGATTTGAGCATCCCATAGCTGCGCCTTTGTTCTCAAAGATTTGCATGTATCGGTACTGCGACTTGGGTTTAGTCAAGCTCGCAGTGGATGCGTCGGGGGGTAAGTGTGTGGCTGGCGCAACGGCCGCCAGGGGACTCTTAGGAGATAAGTGAGAGGCATAGATTTCCGTCCAGGCGTCGATTACGGGGACGATTTCGGATGCAGACAAATCGGCGAGGGTTTTGTTGTGGGCGGCAGAAAAGGTAAGAACGTAGCATTTGCCGACGACTGGTTCGGCGCGGAGGAAGAACGATTCTGCTCCTGTCGCGATGTTAGTGTCGAGTGTGCAATGCGAGAAAGAAAGAAAGAATACCCTTGTCCTCGGGCTGGTAGTCAGCCTGCTCCTCCTTAACAGCGCTGTAGTCATTGACAAAGACAAAGGTGTTTTTGTACTGCGGGTTGGCGTCGCCCTGAGCGCGAGTGTTTCCAGGGCAGAGGTAGCATGCTGGGTCATATTCAGGAAGGGTGGTTTTGGATGGCGATTCTTGTTGACCTCTATTTTCGTCAATCAGTTAGTACAAACCCATTTTCACAAAGGGACGGATCGACGCACTGCCATGGTCTCTTGGTTCGGTGAGGAGAAACCAGGATGTATGAGCCGCGGAGAGGATTGAATCTCCGGTGCGAGATGTCGTCGAGCACGCTTTCGACCATTTTGCTCTGTCCTCAATCTCGATGTGTAACGGACAAAATCAAGTAATTGAAGCGACGAGCAAAGAAAGAGAAATACTCAATGCAACATAGACATTCTTTACATGGCGGGGCTCCAGAGTATGGAACTCAAAATTACCGCTGAACATGGTACGTATGTTTACATGGATCCTAGCAAAAGTGCGGGGCAGGTGGACGGTGGACGCTATACAAAGGCTGTCCCTGACGTAATTTGCGGCAAGAAGCGTAATGAATTTACCCGATTCAATACGCAAGTAAACCGGGTTCACCGGTTGCCGTTTTTTTCTTTTCCCGGTCTGAATTAAGCCGAGTCCGTCTGATATATACCGATCTGATATACGTAAGGTATTTCGTCTATTCTATTATACATGTATGATACATCCTGTCTATGTAGATAGCCCCGCATAGGACTATTTTCTAGTCCTCCACGTCGCATTCCTATGCTTCAAATACTCCTTGGACGCAATCGCCTTCCATATCCCCCAGAATCCGCCAATGGGCCAATACGACACTAGACCCTTGCTGCTCTTGCTGCCAGCAGTTGTAACCTTGACCTTGTGCCACACACTTGGCAGCCCCGTTGCAGCATACTTTTCGCGCAACCCTTCGTACCACCTCCGATCAAACCGTTTCCAAAACTCGTCTTCGGGGTAGTACGTATGCGCATACAGCCATTTCATGCCTCCCAGGTCATTGAGTTTGTGCTCTAGATCGCGGTTCTTAGCAACAAACTCGGTTGATTCTGCGGGTCCAAATCCCCATAAGCCGATATTCAGCAGCCGGCCTGTGTGTTTTGTTTCGGTGTTGTGTGGGTGCATAGTCGGCGTAGGGGATTGTTTCAGTGGGCAGTACCACAATGGCCAAATATCAAATGTCTTCGTAGTGTAATCAACGAATTCCTCGGCCGTTTCGTAAGGAAGCGCCAAATCCTGGACAATATACCGATTTGATTCGCCGCTGGCATGTAACGCTTTGTAGAGCATGCGGGTATGCAAAAAGTCATCTAGGAACCAGCGCGTGAATTTGTTGAAGGGCACAAATCGGAAATATTTGAATGCCGATGCGCCAACCCAAAAGCCACCACGGTCGTAGCGGAATAGGTACTCTGCTAGCGGGACGTATTCTGTGACGAGTTCTTGCTGTTTTGTGATTTCTTGGACGTGGAGGTAGAACCAGGGGTCCCAGGGGTTGCTGAATGTCTGCGGTTTGACGTTCGCTGGTAAATCGTCGGTCAATTCGCCTTTGATGACCACGCCATGATCCGGGGAGAATTGGATGCCATCAATATACTCAAACGGCGCCGTGTCCGGGTTCGCGCTGTCTTTCTCCAGAGCTTCAATAGCTGCTTTGATGGTCGGTTTGCGCTCATAAGTCACTTTGACGAATTTCTTAGCTTCGACGAGATTCAATTCAATCATCGTCGTGATCCCGAGACTTCCCACCGCACCAGCTGCGCCACGGAACAAATCCTTCTTCTCGTCACGGCTGGTCTTGACAACCTCGCCATTCGCAAGAACCATCTCCACTGAATTGATAGTTCGATCAAAAAACCCATGCCGAAACGAACTTGATTCACCGCTCGTGCCCGCGTAGCCTCCACCGGCAGTGATGCCAGGAAATTCCATGACTACCGGCGGTACAAGGCCATGTTTGAGCGTTGCCTCGACAAGTCTGTCCATGGGCACATTGGGCTCGACGGCCGCAGTCTTGGTGCTGCGATCCACGCGCAGGACATTGTTGAGTTTGCTAATGTCGACAAAGTTTTGCGTACTGCCTGGCCGCGGTCGAGTGCTGTTTGTTGAGCCGTGGAAGATACGGTAGGGCTGGTTGAGTTTGTGGAATTGGCTGACTACGCGGGATATTTCTTTGACTATCTCTTCGTGGCGGCCCATTTTGTCGCCCGAACCCTGGAGGATGGGCATTCAATGTCGGAATGAATGGGGAAGGGTTCGGAGGTTGACCTCGGGATGGCTAACCGTAATTTTCTTGTATGCATAGTTACCGTATTTAACAGATTCTAAGCTTGATTATTGGACAAAGCTCAGACTGTATTGTAATTAAATTTTCTGTCTATTTTTACATATTGTGCTTTAAACGATCGAAGTATCATAAACGGCATCATGAATTACAACGTGTGTAATCATATCACGCTTTGCTTTTGTAGATTCGCACATGCACTCCATTGCGATGCGTCAACGTCAAATCCACCTTTGCATCAGGCACCGAACTTCCGCCATCATTCTCAAGGGTATCGAAATTCTGCGCCAATCGGATCAGCGTGTAACTCGCCTCGATGAGTGCATATTGTTCTATCCATCGTTAGCTCGAATACATTGCTTGATGAGTGGCAAGGATACTCACGTCCGAGACAAATACGTGGTCCACCATTGAACGGAATGTACTCCCAAGTCCGTGAAGATGCATTTTCTTCCCATCGCTCAGGTCTGAATTCGTCGGCATCCGGGCCCCAGATGTCCTTTCGTCGCTGCATGGAGTACAAACTGAAGGGAATGAGTGTGTTCTTTTTGACGAAGATGGGTCCCTTTCCGTCTGGCCCACCGCCGCGGGGGAGGGAGGTATCTCTGAATGACAATCGGCTGTTGATGGGGACTGGTGGGAGAAGACGAAGGGCTAGAATCACTACATTAGCAATTGGTCATGACCTGATAGTAACAGAAGAAACCTTACCCTCATTGAGAACGTATCGTAAGTATCGCATGTTCTTGATCTTGGCATGAGTGATTTCGCCAGTTGGATGAGCTGCATCGCCGTACTCATTGATGATTTCCCGACGCAAACGCCCCCATACAGCCGGCGCATGCGACAAGTAGAACAAGACAGAGCTCAACAGACTAGCAGTGGTATCACGGCCCGCAATCAACAGATTCAGAATGTTGTCTCGCAAAACTTTAGGGTCCTGGGTATCATTGGCAAGGGCTTGCAAAAACACATATCGATCAGAGACTTTAGCTTCTTTGCGCGATTCCAAAGCGATGCGGACGTAGTGATCAGCGATATCGTGCACGTATTTGCAGGCAGATGTATACTCTTTGTTGCCGTCGACAAGAAAGCTGAGTTTCTGTGCACTGACCCGTCGACTGATCCATTCAAGGGACTTGTCGAACGCGCGACCAAATTCGGCTGCGTCGCTACGACCAGTTGTGTTTTTGGAGCGAGCCAGAGACTCGCCAAAGAGGAAGTGTGTGGAAGAGTCGTTTGTGAAGGAGAAGAAGAGCGGTTGGATGTCGAAAAGGGAGCCGTCTTTGGGAATTTTGGCCAAAAAGTCGGAGATGTGCTCGTCCATGAGTTGGAGGTCAGCCACCTATCTGTATTAGTCGATATATCCAACTAGAACTGGAAGATAGGTAAGTACCTGATCCTTTGTGAATTGGGGCCGCAACAAAGCTCTAGCATGCGACCACAACTGACCATCGGCATTGAAAATACCATCACCCAACAACGGCCAGAAAGTCTTTGAGCGATGGCCAAGCCCAAAGTCATTGAACTGAGAGGTCAAAATAGCCTTGATGTTTTCCGGATCGATAGTGAACAAGACGTCATTGCTTGGGGTCTTCTGATAAAAGGTAGGTCCGTATTTCTCGTAGAGAGAATCATGGAGCTGGATTCGGTTTCCTTCGCGGGCTGCCTTGGCGACCTGCAGAAAGAAGCTGATACCAAAGGGCCCAGATGGACCATACACAGCTGGCAGACAGCCGAGTGCTTTGGCTCGTTGATGGGATCGGAAAGAGAGGTAGAGATTTCGGATGACGAGGAAGAGGACGAGAAGCACCAACCCAGTGAGGATGGGATGCTCAGTTGGATCGATCATTGTGCTTTCGACAGCCATGTTGTGTGTATGATAGACAATCTAGCTAAGTTGACGATGGTGGACGAAAGTCTCGATGAAGTCGACAACCTTCATATCTCCCCGGGCACGACATCTTTACTTATTTACTTATATTGCAAACGATGAACAGCGGGGCGTCAGATTAGCATTCCTCTCGTCAAACGGAGCAGCATATTCCTCTTCTAGACGATGTGACCGATCTCGTACGAACCTTCGTAGCCGTATACAAGCTAATTGGTTATCACGGAGAAGTCCGTTTGTGGATGTCAAACGGTCAATCCGATCAGTACTACAATCAAAGCCGAGATTAGATTATCCTTATCGAAGGATCACTTAATCCACTTGGCTTAAGTTGAATAAGCATTGTGCACGCCCACAGAGGTGAATGATATACCATTCGCTCGGAGATCCATTTACATCGAGTTTAGTCTGCCATTGTTTCGGCTGGCTCGGTTTGTCTTCTATCTTGAGTTCGCGCCTCCGAGCACTGGGCCGCTGGCGGCTGGCGCCCCGGGATGTGGACCAGACGCGGGTGCACGTTATACCGTGTTGATCTTAGCGTTTTCAACAGTTTTTCAGATTTCAGCTGGAGCTCAGAGCCCGCCCCGAGCTTCAACCCAATTATCCATCCTAGGTATCGGTCGTGTTGAATTAGCTGGATTAGGTGCATGGTCTTGACTCGTCGGAGAGCCCGGGCCTGTTCGTATCGTTGAACTGCCTCATTTTGCGACGCAGTTTCAGAATCGACAGGATTCCAGAATCGGATCAATTGACTATTTCGAAAGACGTCCGATCCTGGCACTGCGATTCAGTGACTGGGATGCATGCACTAAGCCGATTCTCCATCCATAGAGAGGCCTGTTGGGTTGTCCAGAACGCATACTTTAGCATGTTACCAAAAGTAAGTATCCGCCACGGTTGAGGATAATCTCGGCTTGTCTTGACGCCGAAAACCAGCGGTGAAAATCTTACAGAGCTGCAATACGTACTCCTCTGTATTAATCGGATTCTTGCATTTTGTAGTCAGTACTGCGTAAACAAAGAGGCGGTTCATGGCAATTGGGAAGTAAATATGGCAACATGCTGTACCACATAGGGCTTAACCCCGCATGCATGAAACATCTAGTCCCCGCATGGATCTCTTCGCAACTGCTTACAGCTCACTTCAGTGATTAATATCAAGTCAATTGAATGAAGTAAAAATGTCCAACCAACTAAACTTCGAAGACACCAACATCTGGCTCATCGGCACCGACATCGACCACAAAGTCAAATACAACTCCGCCGCCACAGAGCCCGCCTGGAACAACGCTCAGATCGGTACTCAGCCCGGTCTGCTGATATGGCGCATTGAAAACTTTCACGTCGTCCCCTGGCCGACGCAGTTATACGGTCTATTCTACGACGGGGATAGCTACATCATCTTATACTCATACATCATCCCACGCAAAGAAAATCAACCGGAGAAATTGGGACATGATATTTTCTTCTGGCTCGGCGCAAAAACGACGCAGGATGAGGCCGGGACAGCGGCGTACAAGACTGTAGAGTTGGATGAGTATTTACATGGAGTCGCAACGCAGCACCGCGAAACGCAGCTCCATCCTTCGGAAGAATTTTTGAGCCTTTTTCCCAGGCTGTCTATTAGGAGAGGCGGAGTGCGCTCTGGATTTCACCATGTTGAGATTGGGCAAAAACCAGCAGGTTATACGACTTTGCTTCGAATCTTTAGTCAACCTACTGCGGCGGCACATGGTCATTCGGTCGTTGTGCATGAAGTAGAACCTACATGGCAAAGCCTGGATGACGCAGATGTCTTTGTTCTCGAGAAAGATGACAAAATATGGGTGTGGCAGGGCAAGGATTCGAGTCCAATGGAAAAGGCCAAGGCTGCGCAGGTAGTTAATGATTTGACGCTTGCGAAGCATATGGATGTGGACGTCTTGTCGCAGACGGAGGCCAGAGCAAAGATTGTCGTCGATCTTTTGGGTGGAGGCGAAAGTCAGAAGCCATCTTATCGTACCGGGCGCCCGATCAGAAGTTCTATACCTGCTGCTGTACGATCACCGAGGTTACTGCGAATTGTCTTTGATGGGTCTGGTCGGTATAAGTTCGAGCTTGACAAAGAGGGTGATAGTATTCGACTATCGGACTTAGATAGCAATGATATTTTCATATTTGACACTGGGAGGAAGATCTGGGTCTGGGAAGGGCAAAACAGCAGTCGAGAAGTGAGAGATGCGTGGAGATCGTGCGCTGGAGCGTATCTGCGGTATTTGCAGCAAGAAACGCAGAGTCCAGATCTGATTGCTGCAACACCTGTGGCGAAGGTTGTTGAGGGAAATGAGAATGCTGCTTTTTTCAAGTCGATTTCTGTGTATTAATTGTTCGTGTAATATCCAGAATATATCGTTGACTACTTATCCTTTCTTGTTCATTTATACAACGCGGATATATTGATGCCTCAGGCAGACACGGGCCTTAAGATAAGAGGATAAGCACGCCCTTATCGGAGGCATCTCCCTCTACTCCATCTCCAACTACGTACAACTTCTTCTTCCAATCATACATTAACTGGAATATTATCTTTACGAATATATATTTGACACACAGTTCTACCTTTTATATATTTTATTGCGCTATTCGTGCCACTGGTGAAGTGTCGCATACATCTTCGGTCTATACTCACCCCGCATATGGCTGCCATCGATCATACAATATCTACACCTCTATACACTCTTCCCAATGAGGTGCGAAAGCTTCCAGATGTCTCGTCCTAGTGAATCAATGCTAATCATAGCATATTTGTAGATCCTCGTCCAAATAATCACCCCCTTCACAACCCGCGCCCTCCTCCCTCTAGCCAGAGTATCTCATCGCTTCCACGCCGTCGTCTTGCGCATTCTTCACTACCGACTGCTGCTCATATCATCTCTCAAAGACTATACGCTCCTACTCGAATGTTTTCATCCCGTCTCCAAACTCACAGATCCGCACTTTTTTTGCACGTACCTCGGGACACCCGGTCTTAATGATAAATACGAAGGTCCCGGATCGCTGTATGAAAGCTGCACTAGAGCGTCAGAGTATCTGGGGCGGTTATCGAATGTTTATTCCTGTTTTCGGCCGGAGGTGGATGCTAGCGAAATAATAGACGGGGATGCTGGCAATAATGACGAAACAGAGACCCCAATGCCGGTCAAGAAACAAGTCAGTCTTGAAGAATTCGAGGATTTTTCGCAGTTGTGCTCGATAGTGAATTTGGTCAAGATCATGCCAAACAGCAGAATGCTTATAAGCGCGGTGACGGTTGAGGATGGGATCATTCGTGTGTTTAGGGATTGGTTGAAACGGCAGTCTAAAAGGGACCAGTACAGTGCTGCCACTACCACAGCAAATACCGGTATACAGGAAGATGAAGACGACGTGTTGTGGGTGAACAATAAAAAGACTGTGGGTCTCAAGCTGAGGGTCAAAGAGAAGAAGTGGAATCGGCCGATGTTACCTGTGTTGATGCACCGGGACGAGGAGGGAGCTATCAGTTATGAGGTGGAGATTGAAGGTACACCCAAAACTCGCTACTCTACTGCTGTTAGGATATCATGAGCTGACTTGGTTATTTGGTTGAAGAGTTGAGGATACGAACGACGCGGCTGCTTTTGACTGTGGAAAAGTCGGTGGCTGAGCAGCAAGCATATCCCAATGCTGTTATAATTGGATCGAGGCATATGTTTCCGCCGGCTTGAATCTTGCTAGTCGAGTCAAGAGTACATCAATATACTGTCTTCCATTTCATCTTGAACACGAATTGATGACATTATCATCGTTATCTTATCTTATCTCGGCGACAAGGCACGGCGGTGAAAGGCCCCACTCGCCGAGGATGCGTCATAATTTTGATTGACTGCTTCTTTTCTTTTTGTCACAAACAATTCTCTCACTTTTGTGCTCACCATGAATTGGATGAATTAAATAGCTCGCTCATTGTTTCTGTCTATGTAACATGATTTCCTACTCGGTATAAATCACTTATATTCGATCAGACACTATCCCACATCCAATGCACAACCGAGCTTCCTGACCGCCAAATCTACATTGATAATTTGACTCGGTTCCCCTACGATGAATCATGAGCCTCCAATCTTCTCGAGTTCTGCTTCACAGGGTATGAAGTTTTGGAACCATTTATACATCCCAACTAACATAGTACGTAGAACCATGACTGGTCCACATGCCGCAACCTCCCAGCGCAATGGTGGTCACGCTCCTACCACCAAGACTCGCAACATGCAGATCGCAAACCAGCGTCAGCATCCACGTCAGGATGGACCGAGCCGCTATTCAAAAGCCACGACCGCAGCTCCGGTCGCCAGCGGGCCCGCGAGAAAATGGCAGATAAGGAATTCTTCTTGAGTCTTCTGAGTTCTGCGGCTACGAAACGAGAGGCGAAAGCGTATTTGTCTCGCTTTCCGTCTATAAGGAAGACAAAAATACCAACAACAAGACATGCAGAGACTACCGTTGAACTGCAACCTTCAAATGAGATTGAGAAACCGGGGGTGAATTTGGGCTCGTTTTATGGAGCGACGAGGTCGGTATTGGAGACTCCCGTTTTCAGGCAGGGGTCTACGCCTGAGGTTGAGACGGCGATAAGTATTGATGAGGCGTTGCATGTTGCGTTGGTCAAGTTGAGTAATGCGCAATCGTTAGATGATGAGACTTTACATGGAGTTGCTACGACACTGTCGCAATTGACGCGTCTGGGTATGGCGTCGTGTGTCGTCGTTGATCCTGGTCCAGTGGAAGACGACAGGGCGTGGAGAAAGGCTGCGGTCGAGCAAGCTGATCGACTCTCGGCCGCGATTGACGCCTGTGATGGCGGTAAAGCGCGTCGGCTTGACTCGGTACTGGTCAGGAACAATGACGGAGAACTTCCAAAGGTCATATCTCGGCAGGTGCTGTTGCGCCCCTTGCGAAAGAATCATATCGTTGTTGTGACGCCTATTGCCTATTCGGAGCAGACATGTCAAACATTGTCTGTACGGAGCAATGATGTAATGCTTGCTCTGACTCGTGAATTTGCTGGTTTAGAAAGAAAACACAATCCTGATGAGGATCCGCGTATTACGGCAGAAAATTTTGCTGCGCTTCAGAAAGAGGTGTCTATAGACCGCCTGATTGTGCTTGATCCTGTTGGCGGAATCCCGGCTTTCAAGGGGCCGCAACGGTCCCATGTTTTTGTGAATATGGAACAGGAGTTTAAAGATATTGAAGCTGAGCTTCAAGAAGCAATGGCTTCATTTGAATATGTTGCTCCTGGAACTGAGGATTTAAGTGTCGCAGCGACAAGAAACAATCCCGTTTCGAACTTCGTTGCAACGGAAATTGCTCCACTACCTCAGCAACAGCAAAAACCTGTGCTAGAGAATGGCGTGATGTACAGCGCGATGAAAGCGCATATTGAAAATTTACGTCTGCTACAGCAAACTCTCACTCTCCTTCCACCATCATCGTCCGGCATCATCACTACACCGAGAGACGTGGCAAACTCAGCCCGTCCCGTGCAAGACGTTCTTTCGGTGTCTCAAGTCGGAACTCGACGTTCAAAGAACCCACTGATCCACAACCTCTTGACTGACAAACCAGTCTATTCATCTTCTTTGCCGTCAGAACGACGCGGCCAGACGACACCCTCCATCGTGCAGTCCACCTTTCTCAAACGCGGAATGCCTCTAACCATCCTCCCCGATCCACGCATCACCCCCTGGTCCCCCGACAGTCTGTCCGGGCAACACCTCACCCTAGACGACCCTCGCATCGACCTCCCGCGTCTAGTCCATCTAATCGAAGACTCCTTCGACCGCAAACTTGACGTTCAAGACTACCTCACCCGAGTCAACGGCCGACTCGCCGGGTTGATTATCGCCGGTGAATACGAAGGCGGCGCGATCCTGACGTGGGAAACACCACCCTCTATCCCTGAATCTGAACGCAACAACCCCGAGAACGTGCACCGACTAGTGCCGTATCTCGACAAATTTGCCGTGCTCAAAAGCAGCCAGGGCGCAGGCGGCGTTGCGGACGTCGTGTTTAATGCAATGGTACGCTCATGTTTACCGCAAGGTGTGTGTTGGCGCAGTCGAATGGACAATCCGGTCAATAAATGGTACTTTGAGCGGTCCAGGGGGACGTGGAATTTGAATGGAAGTAACTGGGCCATGTTCTGGACTACACCTGGTGTGCCGGAGCTCGATCCGTTGAAGTTCAAAGATTACGAGGCTGTTTGTAGAAGCATCCAGCCAAGTTGGGCTGATAAAAAAGCGCTCGTTGATTGATTTCATGCTATCTAACTACAACATATACATATAGACAATTAATAACTTCCAAGAACGGGGTGAAATTATTCATCATTCTCAAACTTCAATCCAGACTCCTTCCTAACCGCGCCATACATACCCGCAATATCCCCCTTTTCGCCCGAATGCGCCTTGACATCCTTCAAATACCCATCCACAACTTCCAAACTCCTCATCCTCATCCCACTCGCCTCCGCCACACTCGTCACATGCCTCAAATCTTTGCGCGCTAAATCAACTTGGAACAGCGGATATTCGCGTTTGTAGTAGTCGCCTGTCTGCATGCGTTCCACGTATTTTGGGAGCGGACCGGGAAACATTAATTCCAACCATTGGGCGAGAGGATCAATTCCGACGCCGGATTTTTCGGCTAATGTCAAGCCTTCGGCGAGTTGTTCGACGAAGCTGAGGATGAAGCTGTTGCCGATTAGTTTCAGGGTTGAGGCTTTGCCGACGTCTTGAGCCGATTCGGGGGTGGTTGATGGGTCGAATGAGAGGTCGATGTTGGCGCGCGCCATGACGCCGATTGTGTATGGCAAGATGCGCTGAACGTCAGGTTTGGCGCCGCCGAGCACGCAGATCAGTTGTCCTGCTTCGGCCATTGCGGGGACACCGAAGACGGGGCAAGAGACGAATCGAGCGCCTCGCGCGGCGATCTGGGTGTAGAGTTTGCGCGATGTGTCTGGGTGGATGGTGGACATGTCCACGAATAGTTTTCCAGCGACATCCTCCTTCTCGGACAGTGCGACGCTGAAAATGTCCTCGACCGCGGCGTCGTCGCCGACACAGGTGAAGATGATGTCAGAAGGGGAGACGGCTTCAGTGATTGTGCGTACGGCTTTTGCGTGGGATGGTCCGCCGAGGGAGAGGGCGTGAGATTCGGCTTTGGAGTATGTGCGGTTGTAAAGTAAGATGGGCGAGGAGAGGGAGCCTTTTTGAACGAGGTTTTTGGTCATTCCCTACATTCACATTGTTTAGATAAGTGTATCTTTTCTTTGAGCGGGGGTGAGGTGTGAGAGTGTACCCGTCCCATGTTCCCCAGACCGATGTATGCTAATTGAGCCATTTTGGAGTATGTTTTGTAGCGTATTATACGTACACAGTTGGTGAAAGAAAGTCAGTTGAAAAGGTACTTTAACATATTCCAGCAAGCACACGTTTTATACTACGTACAGGCGGTCATGGATATACCCATGAGATCATAAACTACCCCACACTTTCCACGGCCGGTGCGGAAGGCCGCAATACCCGCGCCGATCGGTTTCTTCCAGAATATTTGAGATCAGGTACAGCAAGCACTATTTGCGACGAGTGAATGACTCACGCACTGGGTCACTGGAACAATTTTATTATAAACTATGTGCAATATCTGACATTGGAACAAGTCAAATCAGTCTCCACAACAAGAAGACAAAAACCTTAGAATTGGATTCTTCGGCCCTCGTCTCTCAGCTCGTTTCGGTTCGTCCGCTTCCTTAAACGGCTTTGATATCATGGCGTCCGCTTCGCTTTTACGCGACGATGGCGGGCGTTCTCCTTGTTGCTGTTCTTTACGGCGCAATTTCTCGGTCATGTCTTCGCCGTCTTGACGGATGGGTGGAGGTTCAACCTGGTCGCCTTCTCGAAAGGCGGCAATGCTTTTAATTTCGATTTCAAAGTCGCCTTGTTGCATGTCAAAGAAACTACAACACGTTAGCTTGAAAGTACTTCAGCATAGTTTGCAAGGGGAAACAACCTCCGCATCATCAAACTAACCCTCTTGATGTTATTCACCTCTATACACCGCGTCAACCCCTCCTTCGGTTTCCCCCTGTACGTAGGTACAAACTCGCGCCATTTCGCCCTCAACACCGTGCCCTCCCTCATACCCTCTTCCCCTTCTTCTGGCGGCGGAACGACAAACTCATATTCCCAACTCAACGAACTCTGCTCTCTTCCATCTGGTCTCTTCGGCAGTATTTCATCCTTAAGAACAAACGAATAGCGTTTTCCATCTGATTTGCCGATTGTCAATTCGATGCCGTCGTATTTCTCGAGATGCCAATCTAGAGTGCTGGTGGTGTTGCGTTGAGAGGCAAAGCCGGCGCCGCCTAGGGTGGTGGTGTCGAGATGACCGTGAAAGAAAGCGGAGGAGTAGGCCGGTGTGCTGGGATGATCCACGGTGGATGCCTTGATGCTGATGTGAGAGGTGGAAGCGCCGCCGCGGACGCGGTCGTCGCTGGCTGTCCAGTCCTGTTTTGACCAGGGGCTGTATATTTAGTAGATTCTTCGAGAAAAGAGTAGGGTAGACGTACGCTTCACCTCCGAAGAGGTACTTGCGAGAAATGGTCATTCTGCGGTAGTCTAGTGTTATGATTCATATGAGACACGCCAGCACTAGAATTTATTCAAGCGGAAGAGTATGCGAGCAGCTGTCAACTTGTCGACACTCTACAGAGTGCGATCGAGAAGCGAGGTTGCGGCGATCGATGCAGCGGACAGTTGACGTAACGGGGGCGTTTTTGGGTTAGACCCATTCCCGCTCGGAATCTCAATACGCGCATGCTATATTCGACAACTATACCAAGTAGTACTCTAGGCACAAAATGGTACCTTCCTGTCAAAATGCAAATCCAATTGAACTGCTAACAACCTGCACAGAGCACTGGGCATGTTGGTGTTCTGAGCACAATCTAGATCGATCGATCACCAGTCCTGTCATCCCGCGCGACGATGCCCGTTCAGGAATAGCTCAGAAGAGCTCTCTCGGACTTTCATCAAGTCAACATGAGGCTTGACAGACAGCGGCATAATATGCACTCAGCCACACGAGGCAGTGCCGATAGCTGCTGTACTTTGTTACTCCATACTATGTATATCACAAATATGCACGTTGGCCCGAACTAGCAATGTCGGGCGAGCTATTTGACCAATCAGATTCGTCATATCAAAGACAGCTCGGCTGGTATAGCCTCTGATTGGTTGGCTGCCGGAACTAAATCTTGTCTCAGCCAATCAGACTGTTTGCTTATTTAAAGTTGTGCCAAACAGGAAGGAACTTGGCAAGTGTCCGAGTCTCTTCCTTCCTCGTGAGCTCTGGTATTCTGTACTTAATCCGGACAGAGTCAGATAATATCATATTATGAGCTCTATTTCTAACGCGTAGTCAACTCAGCCTTCCCAACGCGACAAGGCTGAATGAATGAATGGAGTTATATAGCAGTCACGGCGCCGTTCCGTCGGTCTTTTCTCCTTTTCCAGAGATACAGGCTACCCCAAACTTCTCCACCACCAGTCTGAACATGCAGGCAATGATGGCCGCTCCGTCAGGCCAAAATGTCGGCTTGTGCTGTCATTGCGGCAGAGGTCGGTAGATATAGATCTTCGTTGATCTTATCGCTGCTAACGGTATCTAGGCCTCCCGTACGGTACATACCATATCTGCTGTTTGTTCTGCGACCTCAACGTGTGCGCCGACTGCCACCGGACACACCCCGCGACTCACCAGCCGTACTTCAAATATCTGCTCGACCGTAAAACCCCGCGAGGCGCGCGCCCATCGCCAGCGTATTGCACGAAATGCAAACATCCATCTCACTCGAATCTGTCGTGCAATGACTGCGAGTTCAGTATCTGTGTTAACTGTGTACCTACTAGTCGTGACCTGCTAGCGAACCACACGCATGGCAAATTAACCATGACAAGAGCCCCGGATGATCTAGGGCTTGGGATGTATAGTTTGCAGTGTGACAGCTGCCATGCCGGTGCTACCTTATCGCATTGCGGGCGCTGTCAGGGTGGTAGGTGATCCTGCTCAATTCAGATGCATCATGCTGATTTGATGAAGGAATAAAAAAAGGACAAAACTTTTGGACATGCGTGACATGCATTGTAGACTACAATGCACAGATCCGGTTCTGCGAAGATTGTCAGGACCCAGGACTCCGAGAACACGACCCAACTCACAGGTTTGCTTCATTTCTCTACCGCGTCGACATAACTAAGGACCCGAAATACAATTCTGTCAAATGCCTGGACTGCAAGTCCCAGTAAGTACTATTTCCTCAGCTTGCTACAACACACTAACAAAATGAAGGGTACCATTCAGCGGCCGCGAATTAGCCCGCCACCCCCATTCACGATTCCAACTAGTCATGGGCGAAGCAGAAAGAGATCGAAGGTACTTTCAAAGTTACCGAACATGTGCTCGGAAACCGGTCAGAGACTTGGCAACCATATCCGCCGAAGCTCACGACATTCTCTGCGGCTGCTGTAACCACAAACTTTCATTCAATGCGAAAGTGTTCATGTGCCCGACGTGTACCATGATCACATGCGAGACGTGCGCCGAGTCCGGTGGTGCTCGTTCACACTCTCATATCATGTTTCCAGTTTTTCTCGAGCGAACTATTCCATTCGCTCTGCTTGGGCAGGCTATGGCGAAACCAAATACTGCATCTAAACACTGTGCCAAATGCGACACCTTAGTAAACCCCGAAAGTGACTCTTACATTCAATGCAATCACTGCGAGGAATGGGTTATTTGTCTCCTCTGCACGAAACGGACTAACATGCCCGTCCGTCACGCATGTGCTGAAGCTGTCGAAATGACATTCTTCGATCCTCTCAAACAGGCAAATAACGTGGTCATTGCCAAGATTATGATGGCCCAAAAGGCCAAAGCTGGTAAGTTCAACCCTGTTCAATATACTCTGATACTGACCTTACAGCTGCTGCTGCCCTAAAACAACAGTCAGCTCTCCAACCGTCCTTTTCGGTCCGGCGCAAAGCCCCATCAATGAGGTCAGGCTCCTCGATTTCTTCGATTTCTCCTATTATGCCTATGGCTGAGTTGCCGCAACTTCCGGCAGCTTCTCAACCTGGTTCTCAATTGGCTATGAATCAACAGCTGGCACAACTCTCTGCCTTGGGTGCGACAGGACTGCCCATGCAGAGTGCTCTTCCTTCAATTCAGCCGAGCATTCAATCACCAGTCTATGGTCAAGAAGTTAGACGCAAGTCATTACAGCCAGGATTGAAAAATGCATCCAAAGCTATGATTGATGGATCAGCAAGTGCATCAAAGGCGGCATATAACAAAGCCTCAAACATGGTCGAGAACATGGACAAGGACTCCATGAAGAAAGTCGGCAAAAAGGTAGCAGCAGTCGCAGGAGCGCTCGGTGGGCAGGCATTACGACAATACGTACGACAGGAGACTGGTCTTACAATCCCGCGCATTCGTACGAATCAGAAGCCAAACCAGCAAGCTCAAGTTGCGAATGCGCAGCTACAAGAGATTCAAAAACTCAACGCTCTCAAGCAACAATTGGAGATGAAGCAGAAGATATTACAACTTCAAAATCAAGTAGCATTGCAACAGCAACAGCAGCAACAGCAGCAACTACAACAAGCTCAGAGCCAAGCAGCCATGGGTGCTGCTGCTGCTGCTGCACCGATAGTTACTGCAAATATTTCAGGCCAAGCTCAGTCGGGCGCACCTCAAACGGCTCCTATGTCATCTAACCAAGGAATGGCGGCAACTGCAGTACTTCATCAGCCGACACCGGTTGTGGCTGGGACGAATAGTATTCCCCCTGCGATAGCAAGTGTGAGTACACCAGGCCCATACAACCCTAACTTAAATATGGCTCCGACTCCTTTGAGTGAAGCAAACACACCAGGCGTGCCCAGCTATAATACGGGTCCTTTAACTCAATCGAACATGGCGTCAAGTGTGCATGGCTTTGATTCGAATGAAATGGCGCCAATTCCTGTGAGCGAGATGCAATGGGCTACTTCACACGCTAATACTATGGCTCCTATACCACCGAGTGAGACTCACGCCGCGAGCACACACAGTTTCGATTCTGAAATGGCTCCTATCCCAGCAAGTGAATTGAACTCGTTGCATGATAATAGCATTGCTCCCATTCCGGCAAGCGAAATGAACTCGTTTCATGACAATAGCATAGCCCCTATTCCTCCCAGTGAAGCTGGAATGGCGCCAATTCCGCCGAGTGAACAGCCTGGCGCAGGTCACTCAATACTGCATGATGCATCGCACCCTGCATCTCAGCATGCCAATCCTGAACATCATGCGGATGAACATACACAGCAACCACATTCAGCAGCTCATTCTGATCAGCCGCATAGCTCTGAACATCACAGCAACTATCATCAGCCAACGGTGGACGAAGAGCCTGAGACCGAGACTGCACAGCCCAATACACATCCAACATCAAGTCATCCGACCAACCATGGTCCTGGTGCTTCAAATGTTCACTCGTCAGAACATCAACCTCACCCACATGCCAATGGTCATCACAATGCTCAGCAGGCTCATGACAGTCAATTCAACCCAAATGCCGACCACTATCAAAGTCTTCACCAGTCACAAACAAGCCCGGCCAACAACCATCCATTCTCGTCACCTTCGACACCTGCGCCGAGCCAAGGCGGCCATCAGTTTACTCCACAGTCTAGCGGATCTCCGCATGTTAATGGCCCCCCATCGAATCTTCATCCTTTCCCAGGAAGCCAGCCATATGCACCAACGGGCTCTAGCCCAGGTCAACCTCATGCACACAGTCCAAACCCTCAGCCACATGTGCATAGTCCGAACACTCAACCGTCAAGCCAGAGCCCGATACCAAACAGACCCTCCCTGTCTGGAGGTGAGGCTGGCGAGTATTACGATGGCCATCCTCTCAACCATGGAGTTACAGCTGGAGGTCCTCCTGTGAATAACGTCTCCCAGCAGCAACAAAATATCTCTTATCAGACAAACGCACCCCCGCCACCTTCTCTCCCGCCGCACAATCCCATCACCGCAATTATGGGTAAGCCACCTCAGAGCTCAGTAACCGCAATGCCAGGAAACACTTTCCAGTCGTCGCCTCAACTTCACAACTCGGTACACCCGACGGCGGGCACCCCACAGCCGGGTTATGCTCAGCCACAGAACCCAATCACTGGAATACTACCTGGAGCATCGCCGGCCCCGACAGCCAGTCCTGGACAGGTTCCTTCACAGATTAACATCAATGTACAAGCTGGTGCTGGTGGAACCGGCCAAGCCAATGCAGCTGCATACAATGCGGCCCAAGCGCAGCAGCAGGCGAACATCAACATGCAAAACCAACAAATCCAGGCATTAGAGCAACGTCTACAGCTCAGCCAGCAGCTTCAATCTATGGGGAATCAACAAAATGGAGGCAACTCGAGCATCATTGAGCAACTGGAATTACAATTATTGACGGGCCAACTTGGAGGACAACAGCAGGGAAACAACTATTCACTTCTTCACGATGGACTTTCTATCATCAACAATTTGACATCGAACTCGGGTCAATATAACGGACAGAATAACAACATGAACAATATTCTGCAACAGCAGCAACAACAAGAGATCAACTTTCTTAATCAATTGAATCAACTGCAACTCAACGATCAATCACAGACAAATCTGGAATTAGAACAGTTGAACGCTCAGTTGGCCAGTCTAAACAGCATGTCTGGTATCGACAATACCTCTTTCACGAGCAACAATTTGGACGTTGTCGATGTTAGTAACAATTTGAACGTTGTTGATGTTAGCAACTATAATGTCGATATCGACGTCAACCAGTCGATCGACATCCAGTCTACTGATCTTGGATTCGGCACGGACGTAGGATTTGACATGTCATCCAGCACGGATGTGACTTTTGGAATGGACGATGGGTCTGCTTTTGTATCTGAGTCAACATTTGATTCTGTCTCTGTTGACTATTAATCTACACCTAGATACTCTAATGAACAATCTTTCCACAGCTCCATCTAAACAACAGGGGGAATAGAAGCACCCCTCCTCCTCTCCTCATAAATCAAAAATTCTTCCTGCTCCTTCCGACTTTTCTTCAAGTCCACAAATACGGCTAACACCCCAAAACTAACCACACTCAAGGCGAACAGAAAATAAAACGGCGTCGACTCGTTTCCGCTAGGTGTCGCATCAATAATCGCACTCGACACAATCGGCCCGATGAAACTGCTTGTCTTGCCAATAATACTAAACAAAGAGAAGAACAGAAACTCTTTGCCGCGCGGAGTCACTTCGGAGATCATGATTTGACTGTATGAGTACCAGGGGCAGACAAACAGCCCATAATAGGCTTGGTAGAGCCATACTTCCCATTCGTGGTGGAAGCCAAAGCGGGTGGTCCAGATTCCGATCATGCCCCAGCCGTCGAGCAGGATTATGCCGATTGCGATAATGTTGAACATGGTTTTTGTGGAGAGGTGCAGGTGGCGTTGGATGAACCAGAAGGCATAGATGCCGACGGCCTGATAACATGTTAGCACAAGGTAATTGGTGGAGAGGGATAATGGGGAGGGGTACCTGAGCGGCTATACCGACGATGAGGAGGTAGGTCAGTTGCAGGGTGTTATAGGCTACGATGCTGTTCTGGAGGGTGCCGATGACGGTGACGGTTGTATTTAGCGAGTCACCGAGGAGGAAGTATCCTATATGTACCTTCGTCAGCCTGCAATCACACACCAAAAACCGAAGGAAATAAAAGAGGAGGAAAGAGGGAGGAGCTACCAATGAGATAAATCAAACTCTGCCTCAACCTCAAAATCTGCCTTCCGGCATGATACAACTGCCACAATCCCGCCATAAAAATATTCCGCGGCGCCGGGTCTTGCCCCGGTCTCCTTTTCTCGTACACAAACCACGGGATCGCCAACAGGAGCCACACCCCCGATGCAAACGCGATCAACACACTCAATCCCCAATTATTGTTTTCTTCACTCGCGTTGACGTCGAGACCAAACATAATCCCCACAATGATTGCCAAAATAAAAATCTCGCCGATGGACTGGATATAAAAGGCGATGTTGGAGAGTTGGCTTCGTTTCATGGTATCAGCGAAATCGTATTCGTCGCGCGTTATACCGCCAGAGACCAACTCATCAGCGGCGCGTTTCATTTCTGCTGTATTACGTGCGAGACCAGGAAACGCAGCTGTCCAGAAAGTTAGGGTTGTTTGATAGGCGATGAGTCCAACAATGTAGAGCCCCGTTGCTGCTTCCCATTGTCCGGCCTCGTGGACACCCAGCCATCCGAATCCGATGGCCCAGGCTACGAGCGATAGGCCGATTAGGATGTTGGGTCGCCAGGTGCCGAAGTCGGCGAAGCTGCCGATTACTAAAAATACGACGATCTGAATGGCGAAGGAGATGCCATTGCAGAGTAAGACGATGCTGTTGATGGAGCGCAGTCTGCCGGCAAAAAAAAGTTGAGAGTTGGAGTCGGCGGCTTGAGAGAGGAGGTTTTGGAAGGCTGTTGGTGCGAAGTCTATCATTCTCTATTAGTACCTCATCTTGATAATGAAACATGTGGGAGAGAGGGAATTGGGGACATACTGAATAACGTCAACCCATTGTTTCCAATGTAATACCTATTCCTCCCATTTAGTCACTTCATATCATAAGTGTGAAGGAGAGAGGACGAACGCATAATAAGACCAAATCTCTTTCTTGCTAGTCTCATACCGCGCATCGAATTGATCCGGTGCAACAATTGAGCCTTCTTCGGGCTTGTCTTCTGCGTCTAGTGTTTGCGAAACATTCACATCTTTGACATCGGGATTATTAGCGGGGCTTTTGGAGCCTTCTTCAATGTCGATTGTTGACATTGTGAATATACTGTTTTTCTATATATGATCACAACACATATAAGAGAGAAAGAAATCAAAAAAAATTCCAAAGGAGAAACGAGCAAGATAAGATATCCATATTTTCAGTGCTAAGTATGCTTATCGAAGAGGGGCGACAATTTCCGCATGTGGCTTCCTATTCGAGTAGAAATGAGCATGCATCGAGACTAGCTCGCAGGTCCAGATAACTGCAAGATTGGCTCGGATTGCAACGTGCGTGCTGGCGCTAGCTTGAATGGAATTGGAGGCAAGAGCACGGGGATTCAAGCCTTGACTTGGTTAATTAGTGGCTTGAGAAATAATCTGATATTGTGAATGTATTGCCAATCACAGCGCTGGAAAAGAGGGTTGATCGGCGCGTCCCGCAGCCAATTTAGATGAGAAAGTTTCTTTGATTTCGGTCTCTCTTATTAAAGTTGACGATAGTATCATATTGGCAAATCAGCAAATTACAAACATCAATCCGATATGGTGTAACGGTAACATCGCCGTCTCTCATTAGAAAGACACGATCACGGCAGCTCGGGGTTCGATTCCCCGTGTCGGAGCTCATAATTTTTTACTTCCAACGCACTTAGGGCTCTATATGAGATGGATTTTGGCATTTCGTTCACACAATCCGATATGGTGTAACGGTAACATCGCCCTCTTTCACAGGGCAGCTCGGGGTTCGATTCCCCGTGTCGGAGCTTATTTTTTTGTTGATTTTTGGTTTCTGGCGGCGCTCACTAAGCCTGGAGAGACGTTCCTAAAGGCGCTCGAACCCCCGGGCATGCCTATGCAGAGGGACTATGCTTTAGAGCCTAAGATGCCTGTTTCACTGACCGGGTTCCTGCAGAGCGGCTTGCCGAGAGCCTCACTTGCTTCTCCTCCGGACCCTTGACTTTCGGTCTAAACTAGGGCTTGATAGAACCCGTGATTTTATTACTGCGCAAGCTCTCTGACTCGATGAGGTATATATATTCCTTGCTCAATTAACAGCGAATAACGATTCTCTCCGTTATTGTTACCGCAAGCGCTCATCGCCCTACATAAAACTTGAGAACACAGGTGTAGTGAAGGCCGGTCCAATAATTGACAAAGTTGGGTCGACCCCTGGAAGACTGTGTCAACCCACTAGGAGATTCATATCTTTTAAATCCGTTCTTATACAACACCTGTGAGCAAGGGCATATCACATGTGGACGAACAGGCGGACGTGTCGAACGACAGAGGCAAAAAATATACTAGCAAAAAATCCGACTCCGACACGGGGAATCGAACCCCGAGCTGCCCTGTGAAAGAGGGCGATGTTACCGTTACACCATATCGGACTTATCATTGGTCTGAGCTTTTGAAAACGTATTCATGAATGTTTTAAGAGGCTAAAATGCTATGTTTTCAATTTTTATGGATGCTAATGA
Source organism: Talaromyces sp. F31 (assembly GCA_037356135.1). NCBI lineage: Eukaryota > Fungi > Ascomycota > Eurotiomycetes > Eurotiales > Trichocomaceae > Talaromyces > Talaromyces sp. F31. The sequence goes on along the minus strand of JAYXSF010000044.1, from coordinate 779,272 downwards.
TGACACAATTTTTTTTATCTTAAGTTCATTTGTATTTTTTTCTAAATATGGATACGGTTTCCTATTCGGTCCGGTGCCGGTTTGTTAGCAATCGGTTCTCGGTTTTCCATTTGCTCCACGTAGGACTGACGAATATGACGTGAAGATAGGGCTCTCCGATTGACTTCTTCAATGATTGGAGTCGGACGCATGTCTTTGCTAAAGAAGACAAGAAATGAAGTCAGATCAGTGGGTACCTATGTTGATTGAGCCAGGTAGAGTATTTGAGCAGCGCAGTGGCATGTTTCAATGTTATGTTTCCCAGTGTATGTGCATGAATCCTTGCCGACCTCTGGAGTATTGGTATACATGTACATAGTCAACCGCGGAGTCCCGGCTCGACTGATGTGGACATCGGACTATCTATGTAGGCATACCCCGGATTCCAAAGAGATTCTTTCGGTTGCTGAGCCTTGGACTAATCAATTGATGACTAGGGCAAGCCAATAGGTGAACTTACATATATATATATACATGTACACCTAGTTAACAGGTAACTCGATTTTTCCTCTTTTTGATTACAAACTTCCGCCCTTGTAATCATGTTATGACAAGTGGACAGACGAAGTCTAGCTTCACAGATTATCGTATGATATATGCATATTGAATCAATTTGATCTATTTGCAAGCAGGCGCTATTTCTGATGCCTGCTTTATTAGCAAAATACGAACATTATTTACCCGCCAGCACAATTCGCCGTTATCCTCATACCACTCGCCTTTATCTTAATGAAGTATAGAAGAATAAACAACCACTGCATACTCGTACGCACCGACTCGGTTCCCACTCTCCATAATATCTTGTTGACCTAACCGTAGTCAACAATAAAGCTTCTGAAATAACATCACCTCGGCTCTACCCAGCAATGGCCAGGGTGGAACCATGAGAGATGAGCCACAATAGCTGAGCTGGGCCAGCTGTCTAGCTGGGTTGACGGACATATGGACCTTCACGCACTATTGTGTAGGGTTGAGTCAACTGCATTGCGCAGATGAACACCTGTACTTTCAGCATGTTCGGTCGGCTCAAACAGCTCTATCAGCTCGCGGTCCTCCTCGCGCCAGCCCTCATGATCATCTTTTACCCTCCTAACAAAAAGTATGTCCAGCACAAGAGCGACTGCACTAATCGCAACTCCAAAGTAAAGTGCTGCCCTATAACCCATAACTTTGCTGCCAGACCTCTGCGCAATCTGAACCTCAATCGTAGAGGCAAATCCCAAACCCAGACTGTTCCCATACAGATTGAGCGTCCCAATGATCGAGCCGGCGATACCCTGCTGGTTTCGGCGAACAGAGTTGCTGGCAATAATCTGTCCGGCTGTGTACACCAGATCTGGACAGAACGAGAAGAGCACTACGGATGGAAACACTTGAGCCCAGTAAGATTGGTGTAGTGGTACGGTTGCCATGAGCCCATTCGACATCAGTATCGTAACCGTACCGACTGCGAGAATCCATTGCGCTGCAACACGAGGGATCATCCAGGCTGCAAGATATGTGGCACCGACTGCGCAGACAAGGAATGGAGTCCAGCCAACAGCAAATTCCAAAGGAGACCAGTGCCAGACTACTTGCAACCAAACATTTTGGTACCAAACCAAAGTGCCCACGGCCATGTAATTGAAGAGGACGACTATGAGGAGAATAGCAAGTGACGGAGCCTTGAATATGTCGAGGGGAAGCATTGGAGAAGCAGTAAACTTCTTTTCCCAGATGATAAAAGCACTGAATAGAGCTAGAGACACAAAGAGGAGAGCGATCACATAAGGGGTCGACCAGCCGACGCTAGGCGCTTGACTATAAGCAAAATCGTTAGACCGTGTGCGTGCCCGTACCCATGTTTGAATCCAACTTACTTCCAAACGAAGTTGAAGATGATTAATGAACCTGTCCCCAGTGCTGATCCAATATAATCAATCTTTCCACCCCGGTCGACGGGTTTCTCCGGCGGACTCAAAATTCCAAGAGCAAGAATGACAGCAACACCCATGCCAGCTCTACAACAGAGTGTGTCAGATCTTCCGAGCTCCCACAATGATTGACAGCTTGATGAAGCTTACATAAAAACAAAAAACCACTTATATTCTGTCTTCTCTAGGAAAGCACCGACGAACAGGGCCCCGAGATATCCTCCTATGGGCGCTGACGCCCCAAAAATGCCCAAACTGAGATTGCGTACTCGGCCCGGAGGAATGGTACTGGAAATCATTGCTACCGCATTAGGCATAATGAAGGCTCCGCCCAGGCCCGACAGCGCTCTTAAAGTGAGAAAGGCAAAGATGTTTGTGCAGAAGCCACAAGCCAGCGTGCAGACAGACAGCCATGCGCCACCGACTAGTACCAGGAATCTGTAACCGTAGACGTCACCCAGTCGACCACTCGGGAGGACAAATGTCCCCTGAGTCAGTCTATTTTATGTGAGAATATTTTTCACGAAGTAATTTGCAATAGGTATGAGAGTGACTAACGCGTAACTGGCGGCAATCCATGAGCCATAGGCCGCTTTTGCGCCCATCACATTGACAAAAGTATTTCCGCCGGCGACTCCGGCAAAGTTCACGGTCATCTATTATCCCTATCAGGATCGTCTCTCCTTTATAGAAAAAGTAGGATCTTACCTGAACAACATTTGCCATAACAAGCAATATGATAATGGAAAATTTACGAGCCTGGTTGACTGGAACCACAGTTGCTGCCTCAAAGACATGCTGTGAGGGAGTCGGCCCTGGTGTATTTTCAATAGAGGTATCTATTGTTTCCTGATTCTGGTGAAGCTGTAGTGGCGGTGAGATACCTGTATCATCTTCACTCTGGAAGACGACTACTGGCTGTTGAGTTTCGAGGGTAAGACTCTGGACCTGCGACATTTTGCTCACCGTATCAGACTCTGACTGGGAAATAGCGAAAAGACTTGCAGAATGGTCAACGAAGAGATCGAGTCCTCTTGAAGTGAGGGGGCTTTCTCTTACACTAGACATGATGATCCCCGGCTGACTCAGAGCTCGCTTTACCTACCTTTTTAGGCTCTAACACCCCCTCATTTGAAGAGAATAGTGGGACAACAAGCTAAGGAGCTTACATCCAAAACATCAACGAGAAATACTTAAGGTTTTTGTAAGAACCTTAATTCAACCCTACTATTCGACGTATATCAGACTCAGTAAGTGGCGTTGACATCACATGTACTTTCATATAGCAAAATAAGAGCGGTTTATGTATCCGACATCCGATATGGTGTAACGGTAACATCGCCCTCTTTCACAGGGCAGCTCGGGGTTCGATTCCCCGTGTCGGAGAACAATTTTTTTTTCTCTCACTTTTCTGCTCGATTGTCTTCTTCAGTATATTTGTTCTGTATTTACATCAAATCGAACTGGATGGATCTATAATTCATAGATGATTTTGGATCTTTCACACTAATTTGTTCACCGTCTTGTCTTTCGATCATTTCGTTCGTCTTAGCCATTTTCACTTTAAAGATCGTCGAAATCTCCAGTCTCACTGTTTGTTAGTTAATTACCTCCACTACAGCCCTCGGTACTCGATGTAGTTCTTTGAAGAATTCATAATATCCATGAGATTCTTGATATCTTCGGCACGCTATGTATCAGACCTCCGTTTTCAGAGCCTCACTAATGGTAGATACGTGATTCTCCGGGTCTGGAAGCGTATACTTGCACCATGTAGGCGTTGACGATCTTAGGCTCTTGATGATGTCGTTGGATCACCGGAACAGACGAAACCAATTGGCAATGTCGAGCAGCTTTTCTTAGTTGGGCCCTCCGATAGGACGGATCGTGTAACGCTACTATCAAGGTAGTAGAATCTGATTGCGACTTCTGAGGCGTGCATTGAGCCTCATCTATTCGTACATCCATTGGGACCTACGTTGAAATTATAAATGTAGATGCTGCTGTAGAATGAAGCTATGGAGAAGGTGTAAAGCCCTGTCGGTGCATCCATGATAATGTCCGAGCTGACTGTGCATGCTCGCTTGTTTATAGAACGTTTTCGTCATTATGATACTCATGCTTCTCGCAGACTAGAAATCCTTACATTGAGATTTGGCTGAGGAACTTGCCGGTGGTCGTCCAGAATACGTTGTATTCCAATCTGAAGAATTTCAGGGTAATGCCAGTCAATCGTGGAAAGATGGGTGTTTTCAATAGTCGACATCTCGTCGACCAGATTTTCATTCAAATCAGTAATTGTGTTAACGCCTTTCGGGCTAAGTGTTGTTCCATCAACGAACTTTGTGCCGATCAGGTGAGGTACCGCATGTTACGAAAGTGGTCACAAAAATTTAGGTTGCATTCGGAGAATCTTGCATCTCTTGACTCTACATAAAACCCCCAGGGCCGAGGCTATATGATAGAGTTAGTCTCTAGACTTTGCCAAAACAATGTGAGGCATTTAGCTTTAGCTGCTACTAGTCAAGGAAGAGTTTACCTACCTAGAATTAGACCTTTACTCCAATGATGTGATGTCCAATGTAAGTAGATCGTTGAACAATGCTCGTCTAGCTGAAATTTGAGAGATACTCGATGCCCCAGTTGGAGAAACCACCTTGTGTGAATACACTCTGACGTAGAAAGATTGGATAAGCTCAAAATAGTAGTGATTCCATGTGGAATAATCTAAGAATATTCTAGGAAGGCAGATTCTGGAGAGTGACGTTAGACGGGCGAATGATTGCCAACTATAAGCAGTCCTCAGACATGCAGTCTTTCGACAACAATCGGGTTTTCATGCGAGTATCAATTAATTTTGTATCATTCTGGTCCCAACGAGAATGAATGCACTACTAACCATTTGTTCATTGTTCATTGTTCTTTCGTTGCTGCAATCTGCTTAGCTCCAGGGGTTGTCTACAAAGAGCGCATCTCTGCCAATTCTTGCCCCAGGAGAATCATTTGAATGCTATTCGCATACGAGGACGCCTTTTCACAAGTGCCACGAACATGTACCATCTATCGGTGGCGGAAAACCGGTCACACTGACCACCAGGGTTCGTCGGGTTGTGGACACAGCGTATTTCCAGAGCTCGACAGTTCTCACAGCGCTTATTTGCCGATCCTGATGTTAGATCGGGACTTGGGTCTATCTCTTGTGAGGTTATTTTCCAATACCGCGAAATATATATCCCAATCAGTTATTCGACGAAGAGTTAGAATTGTGTTAATGCACCAGTTGGACTTGCTGGTGGATGTTGACATTTCTAATGGGTCTACTAATTAGCCCTCACTAAATTAAGCAACAAGGATAGATCTAGGATGCAAAACTGTACTAATAAGATGTGCTTTTATTTCAGACTAGCATTGATTGATTTAAGTCCTATGTAAATGCGTGTATGTATATATATCAAAGGCAAAAACTTAAAAAGCATAAGCTCCGACACGGGGAATCGAACCCCGAGCTGCCGTGATCGTGTCTTTCTAATGAGAGACGGCGATGTTACCGTTACACCATATCGGATTGACGAAGATCATTCTCAAATTTGGTGCTATAATCAACGAATCAGCCAGTAAGAAAATCAAGGGCGGTCTTGTCGGGGTTCAGAAGCTTCCGAGCAACTCGGAATCCATGACCACTGCAGACACCGGGAAAGAGCGACATAGTTCATACACCTGTGTTTCTTGAGACAACTACACTTTGATTTTCATGAGCGAATCCCATTAAATTGTCCTAGTTGCTCAAGACTAGGTCGCTCCGTTCAAGTCGCAAACAATCATTGAGCATGCCAATTGTTTCTTAGATCGGCATCATGCTTAAGGATCATTGGTGCTTTTCAGGTCTATACACGCAATTGATTGAATCTAGCAACCGATGGGGGTTATGAAAAGCGATATTTATAAGAGATCACGAGCTGGAGCATGCGCAACATGCCGGTGAGATTCGTTTAATCTTAATCATGTCGAGACCATAACTAATGGACACTTACCGGTATACCAGCTCCCGGAAACGGCGTTGTATCCCAGCTTCCGATTCGGATAGTTGTCGACTTTGCCAATCACTCTCTATTCAATGTAGCCTAAGGCAAGGTTCTGAGCGGCAGAGTGTAAGCTTGGCTGTACCAGAGAATACGGCGCGTGGTGAACGACAAAGCAAAGAGTATGGACTTGGTGTTCTCGGCTCACAGGAGCTATTTCTCGAGCTGGTTCCCCTGTACTTTCATTACATTCATAATATCGCTCATACCATCTTTCATGAACCAAGCTTTATGCGACGCCTCAAGGACGGTAGCGCGCCCATGATTCATGTATATGCGATGTGTGCCCTCGCCGCTCGGTAATTCATCCTGAGTTTTCGGTCCATGTTCCCTAATTGCTAATCGTCGATAATGCACTGGTAGATTCTCCACCAATCGCATATTCAGCAATGTTCCTCCATGTTCCCGAGGAAAGCCCTATGCAATGGAGGCGATTCGTCGTTGCCATGAGTGCATGGTCTCTCCGAGCTTGGAAACTGTACAAGGGTTTATCTTGGTCGGATACTATTTTAGTGGCGAGGGGAGTATACATGGAAAGCATGTCTATGTTGGTTTGGCCCGTTTACACGCCGACCTCTTGTCCACCGGAAACCCTGCAACTGTGGTCCTTCGAGAAGAACTCCGCCGGACATGGCTTTCCATTCATATTTCCAGTCACTGGTCGGCTTCAGATATGGCAATTGAGCCCACTCATCCCTTTCATAGTCTGGCACCCCTTCCGAAGATTGACGATGCAGATTTCAACTCACTCAATCCCGAACTTCTGTCTGAAACTCCAGTCTCGCCTTCCTCCCGATGTGACATGTGGGCTCAAATGGCGCGAACATTGAATATATTTACGAAAATCAATATTTTATTGCGACGTCTGAGTAAGGATGAGGTTTCCTTCGATAAATATTGCACGGAAGCTGCTGTGCTGGAACACAGCCTTGATCAGTGGGCAAAAGATCTGCCCCCCAGTCTCGTCTATACCTACAATAACTTCATGCTCTTGGTTGGGAAAAGGTTGGGACAGACATATTTATCTATGCACATTGGTTATTACCACTTTCGCCAAATGCTCCTTTTCCCGTTTTTGGATACACGACTCGCGCAGTGGAACGTTCGAGATAGGGCGGCAAAGTGTAAGGAGAGCGCCGCTATTGTATCAGATATTTTACAGTATTCGAAGACCATACCCCGTTGCGAAATGGACTACTTCATTTACGGACATATAGCAGTTGTCAGCTCCAGCGTTCACCTTCATACTCTATTGACTAGTGATGATCAACCCGAACTAGGTTTGGCACGGCAACGGTTGGTTTTTAATTTCCAATATCTCATGAGCCTCAAGTCTTACTGGCCCGTGGTCGATCATCATGTACGGATCTTCTTTTCAAGAAGACTTTGTTACCGATCGGTTGTACACTGCTGACATCAGAAATTCACAGATTACTCATTTGCGAACCTTCCAGAATTCCTGTAGGGATTCCATATTAGACCCCTTTGTTCTTGACAATTGGATGGCCCGTTTCCTCACCGAGCATTCTTCGGCTCTTTCGGAGAGGCAAATGAATGGTAGACAGCCCCTCTCCTTTGATTTGACTTCACCTTCTTTTTATATAATGGAGCCCGTGGACGAAATCATGCCTGCGGATAGCTCCAATTCCAATAATCTAGGTGCCACCGGCCACGAGCCTGTTGGGACGAAAGACACAGCCGAAGAAAGAATGGAGTACAACGAATTGTCTCGACTTTTAGAAGATCAAGGAATGAGCGGTGAGGCAATCGTTGACAGTGCACTTAGCTGGCTTCTAGATGATAAGTACGGTGGGGAAGAAGTGCCTTGATTGTACTACTATATGAAAAAGCTACTTTAGTTTCTCAACAATGCCTCTCAATGGTGATAAGCAAGGCTGGAACGGCAGAGGCGAAGCGATTGACATCTTACACAATTGCACTCTAGACGGTCTCTTCTAAATGAGCGGTTCCGAACGTTTTTGACCCGAGATCGGCTCGCTCCTTGGAAGGAACAGTTTCTTCTTCAGCCTCGATTTTATTGGACGGTTCCGCTGCGAGAGCATCTCCAAACAGCTCCGCAATCTCTTCCAGAGACTTACCGCCTGTTTCTGGAAGCAAGAAGAAATAGACAAATGCAGCCACAAAGTTGGTAGCAATGAAGAGCGAATAATACCTCCAACCGACATTTTGCAACGCGGTTGGTGTAATTTGAGACAGGACAATGGCAGCCACTGCCTTCGTAAATACGGCTAGACCCATGCCTGTTGAGCGCAAGAAGAAGGGAAACAATTCGGAAGGCACAACCCAAATTGTAGCGTTGAAGAAGACAGCATAGCCGCCGGAGTACAGAAAGATCATGGCAATTGCGGCACGTGCACCACTAATGTTGGTATTGCTCGCGCTCCCGTATGAGGCAGATAGCGCCATGCAGATGGCAACCATAACCGAGAGGAAGATAGATCCGACCCACAGCGTTCGAGTTCGAGGCCATTTATCAGCAGCGACGAACAAGTAGATTACCTGGCCTAGGACACCCATGATGCCGTATATACCGCTGATCAGAAGTGAAGTCTTGCCGGTGAATCCCACAGCTGCATAAAAGCTGCTTTGATAGTTTTGTATGACGGACGAGCCGCTGAACTGGCCCATTATTAGGATGAAACAGGCCATCAAAGTGCGGTGGATGTATCGGGAGGAGAGCAGATTGGTGACTGCGAGCCTGAAACTGGTGACCTGAGTGGCCTCAACTTGGATTTGTGCTCGAATGTGGGCCAGTTCTTGTCCAGCGACATCGTCGCCATGATCGGTTCTGTGGATAGAATTTAAAACAGCGCGGGCTTCCTCATATCGTTCCTGCTGAATCACTTCGATCTTGCTTAGCATAATGTGCGAAGATAGGCTATTCCTAGGATACTTACGCCATCTCGGACTATACGGGATAAAGCAGCATCCGATTGCTAATGCCAATGACCCTGGGATTTGCATACCAAGGGGTATCCTCCATTGAGCAGCTCCCTTTGCATACGCGCCTCCATAGCCAATCCAATTGGCCACAAAGAATCCAATGGCAATCATAAACCCTTGCAAACCCACGATCATTCCGCGTTGTTGGGGAGGAGAGACCTCAGCGATGTAGATCGGTACGACGGTGAGGATGATGCCGCAACCCATGCCTGCGAAGAAGCGGCCTGCAATCATCATGCCAGGATTAACAGCTGCAGTCTGTAGGATGGCACCGAAAATGGCTGGAATAAAATGTTAATACAGTGTCCTTTGCTTCCCAACAAGTGATCCGACTTGAAATCAGGAGTGGACGTACCAATCACGGCACTGGCACAGATGGTCCACCGTCTACTAAATCTGTTGGCCGAGTACCCTGCAGCAAACGTGCCCATTGCTTGCCCAACATTATACAGTGAGACGATAGCACCTTTCAAGTGTCAGAGGTGGGGTTGAACAAAAAGGAATTAATGAAGGCACCAACCAGTCAAAGCCGCATTCACCCCAGTTGGACCCAGCATGTAATGTTTGAATGTATCATGGCTTAGGGTGGTTGCAATGATTCCTATAGTGATTCCGTCAGCTGCAGTAATCTTTTTGTTAAGAAAGACAAGTCGGACCTGAATCCACCCCGTACACGAAGCCCCCAAGAGCCACAACGAGGGCGATTGTGACGACATAGAAGTTGGCCATTTTGTAACTTAATGAGATGCAGATTTTTGACTGATACTTCTGCAGATTTCAAAGGGGCTATTTCCTCGTTCTCTTGATCCATATTTATAGCCCAGTTGCAACAGCCTGTGATCCGGTTATCGAAACCCCGAGCAATCCGGCAGCCGGAAGCTTTTTGAGGGACACTTCAGTAATCTGAAGGCAGTGCGAAGCATATCACCCCATGGGGACATTCATGAACTTCAATTTGTAATTTTACCTCACAGTAGACTAGAGATTTCATCGGCTGCGCTCTCCCTTTCCCCACATATCGAAGAAACTTTTCTCACGAGGCGGCGACTGACGAATCAGCGCTCGAAAACGCCGCAAGGCCATCCTCCGCTTGGATCATGTTGCGGGGGGTTACTCCACGTCCTGGCGCATGTACGGTTATCCACCTGCTCGGTGTTTCGTGGGAATGATTCGCGAGGGTGTAGCCATAAATATGTCTGATCTGGCGAACAGCCGATGGCTGAAGGAAAGACAAAAAATTTAATTATTTTGAAAATTCTCGGCCATGAAAAGTCAACTGTCGATTGAAATCCCTTCAGTCGAACAACATTCGACTGGGTTTGGCATTGGAACAGCTACTCCACGTCTATCATGGCGATTCCTCACAACCGCCAACAGTGGCCTTTATGACTGGAAACAGAATGCCTACGAAGTGCACATTGTTCGCTCTGAATCGCAGGATGAAATCTATCATGTGACCAGCAATGAATCGGTGCTAGTACCATGGCCAAGTACACCTCTACAGTCCAGGGAAAGTGCACAGATCCGGGTTCGGGCGTACGGTTGCAATGCCGCTAATGACAAGGCCGAGCCTACCGCTTGGTCTCCCTGGCGGACCATTGAGTGTGGTTTACTCGACCGCAGTGACTGGATTGCCCGTCCCATCGCGAGTTTTAGTGAACCACAGCCCGATGGCCCATTGCGACCGCTTCGATTTAGAAGGGAATTTAAAATTTCAGCGACGACCGCTGTTAAAAAGGCCCGCCTTTATATAACAAGCTTAGGCATATACCGCGCCTTTGTTAACGGTCATCTGGTGGGGGATCATTGCCTCGCCCCAGGATGGACCAGTTACCGCCATCGGTTGAACTACCAAACATTCGATGTTGCATCGCTCCTGAATGCTGAAGGCTCCAATATTCTTGCCGTAGAGGTTGCGGAGGGCTGGTACGCTACACGCCTCGGCTTCCGTGGTGGGCGAAGACAGCTTTACGGAGATCGACTAGCTGCGTTGGCGCAACTTGAAATTCACGTCGGACATGGAGGAGATAAATTCACTTTGTGTACTGACAGCACGTGGACTTGTACTCCAAGTGCAATTGTGCGCAGTGAACTCTACGACGGCGAAATTTACGATGCCCGCGAAGAGGATGCGTCTTGGAATTGCCGCAGTCTTGACCCCTACGTCGACGCTTGGGGCTGGAATCCCGTACAAGAAATTGACTTTCCAACAGCGACATTGGTAGCACCTGATGCCCCGCCTGTTCGTATCACCGAGGAAATCACCCCGATTTCATTGCAAAAGACGCCATCCGGGGCAACAATTCTCGATTTCGGACAGAACCTGGTTGGTCGGCTACGCGTGAGCTCTCTAAAGCAACCTTCTGGCTCTCGAGTGTCTTTCATACATGCAGAAGTATTGGAGAATGGTGAGCTCGGTATTCGGCCACTGCGACACGCCAAGTGTACCGACGAAATCATTCTGAATGGTACTGAGATAATTGATTGGTCGCCTCAGTATACGTTTCATGGGTTTCGATACGTCCAGGTGAACGGCTGGGACGAAGAACGGGATGGATCACTGCTCGTCAACATCACAGCACTCGTGATGCACACCGACATGACTCGCAGTGGATGGTTTTCTTGCTCTCACCCCATGATCAATAAGCTCCATGACAATGCTTGGTGGAGTATGCGCGGGAATTTTCTGTCGATCCCTACTGACTGTCCTCAAAGGGATGAGCGACTCGGCTGGACTGGAGATATCCAGGTATTCTGCCCATCAGCAAATTTTCTCTACAATACCGCAGGAATGCTAGGTAGCTGGTTACAGGATGTTGCGGCTGAGCAGCTACAGGAGAAAGATGGCTGTGTGCCTCCGTTTGTGGTCCCAAATGTAATCAGTGAGGAGCTGTGGCCTCATATGCCGCAGGCTGTGTGGGATGATGTAGTAATTCTGACGCCTTGGGCCCTATATCTCTCGTATGGCGATCGTGACATACTTAGTCGACAGCATGAAAGCATGCTCGCCTGGATTGACCGGGGAATCCGACGCGGTTCTGACGCACTTTGGGACCCTGATCTTTGGCAGTTAGGAGATTGGTTAGATCCAGCATCGCCACCTGTAGAACCAGGTGATGCACGCACAAGTGGAACACTCGTTGCAGATGCCTACTTAGTGCATGTAACATATGTCATGTCAGAGATCAGCAATATCCTAGATCAGGAACAAGATGCTATAAGATTCAAGGCGGACTATGACCGACTCAAGGCGAAATTCCAGGCGAAGTATATCGCAGCTTCAGGGTTGCTGGTCGGCGATACGCAAACCGCTCTCAGCCTTGCCATTATGTATGATCTCCACTCAACATCTGAACAAGCCAAGGCTGCAGCATCACGTCTCGTCCAACTCGTGCGACAAGCGAAGTTCCGCGTTGCGACTGGGTTTGCTGGCACGCCAATTATTACACATGCTCTTACTAAGAGCGGATACCCTCAGATCGCTTACCGAATGTTACAGGAGAAGAATCGCCCGTCATGGATGTACCCCATCACCATGGGTGCGACGACGGTGTGGGAACGTTGGGATAGCATGCTTCCCGACGGGTCTATTAATCCGGGAGAAATGACTAGCTTCAACCACTACGCCCTGGGATCTGTCATTAACTGGCTACACTCTACTGTAGCTGGTGTGAGTCCTCTTTCAGCGGGCTGGAAGCAGATCAAAGTGGCACCCATCCCGGGGGGTACAATAGACTCGGCTGAAGCTAAATATGACACTCCATACGGACGATTAGAATGTCGGTGGTCGATCGAGAACGAAGCAGATATCTTCAACATGGCGCTGTTGATTCCGCCAAATACTCGTGCGCTGGTTACGTTGCCTAATACAGAGAAGATGATGAAGCATACAGTCTCCCAAGAAGACGAAGGACAATGGGTAGGGTCTGGGCATCACAGCTTTTCAATTCCTTTCAAGTGGAGGGTCTATTCCAGTGAATGGCCTCCGAAGCCGCTGATTCCAATAATGCGACGACCTGAACCAGATAACATTGCGTAATTATTGCTTGGTAAAGAGACCTAGAAGAATAATATTTACGTACACCCAGTGTGTAATGTAGACGCTTCTAGGCAAAACATAGTTGACTCACTACATGTATCTCCCCTTAAGATGACGTCAAATGCCCCATGCACGTAAATTTTTCAATTCACGAACCATACTATCATCTCGACTATGTAGAGAAAGAAAATCAGCTGAATCTCGACGTGGAAATCATATGAGGATGTTTTCAGCAAAGAGTGATATGTTGGAAGCCTGGTAACATGATCGAGGCTATGTCGTAAACCGATGCTTGTCAAGCATCTAGATCAGACCTATCTCTTCACTGAAAGGCGGTTCAATGGTATTCTGCTTGGGAAAGGGCAGTATGCCTAATAATAAATAAGAAGGCTTAAGTTAACTAGATTTATAAGTGATGATATACTTAAGATTAAATAGTTAATTTAAAATGTATTAGTTCTTAGATCTATTTAGATTAGATCTAGAATCTATTATTATAGATACTAGGTATTATAATATCTAAAAACCGCTGCGGTTCTTAATATCACAACCCATAACCGCACCTTGCGGATCGGTGCGGATACGATCCGTAGTTCAGGTTCGGTTCGTAACAACTCTAATCATAAGAAATTAAAAATAAATATCTATTACACTATATTCAAGTGTATCTAATCAGAGGAAAATATCTGGCATTTATACACAATACACAATACAACGCAGGATTGTCCGCGCTGATTTAGTACAGGGGTTTCTAAGCAAATCACAATAACAAGGAGACCTCTTTATCCATTGAGCGCAGTTGAGGGGATATATGCGCTGCACTCGCCATATTCGTAAAGTATTCCTGTCACTTCTTCATACAATTACACTCTGCTGATGACCAATATAGCCTCATTTCGAGGAACAATAAAAAATCCACTCCGATTCGACGTTTCCAGCCTCTCGTTCTTCTTCGAATTAACCACGCGGCCACCGGATATACTCAGGGTTTTATCCACTCATAAATGTATTACCCAACACAACAGATGGCGGGTGATTGCAGACGTTTGGCAGATCATCCCAGATCTTTGCCGAGTCAGGCACGGCAGAAGCTGCAATGTAGCTTTCTTGATCTTTCCAGGATAGGACGTTGTACATGTACAAAGGGCCCTTGCCCTTGTCCCCATCTAGTCCAGCCACCACTTCAACTAACTCCCACTTGACGAGACCAAAAGGTTTCCAGACTCGTTCCACCAGAGGCATATGATAGTCTAGATAATGTTTCATGTTGAATTCTGTATCTGGTTTGTTGGGATACATGACAATGACTTTGAAACTCATGGTGACAATAATGCGATATGGACGAAGAAATATCCTTGGATTGACGTGAAAGCGGGTAGGAACAGACGTAAAGGTTGCTTTGTCGGATGTTGTTTTCATTTATTGTCAACAAATGGCAGGTCCGTCGAAAAATGCGACACAGTATGTTTTATAATTAATCCAGCGGGTCTGTCATAACAGTTCAGGTTGCATGTGGACAATAAACATGATTGATAATAATAAATGATCCAGCGCCTAGGCGCTCCTATCTACTCCGTAAGTTGTTACGCAGTTATTCGGAGAGTTGCACGTCTCTTGGTCGTTCAGGGAATGAGGAGTCTCTCCGATTGGTGATGGAGGAATGAGGTGGGATATATTCAACAGGAGGTTATCCTATTGGTGGTAGTGAATTACGGGGTGACGGAGCAAAAGTTCGGGAATATCCACATGGCGAAATACAGGTATGCCGCCCCATCTATGCCATAAGAAATAGTCGATGTTGGACTATCCAAGTAGGAACTGATAATAATATTGTGCTAGTTATCTCTTGCTAGATACAGGCCTGGAAACAAAAGAAGGCAGTATACGGAAGTATTTAATATCGTACAACAAATTACTAGGATACACAACTTGATGGAGCTACTGAACAAAAACGGCAAACTACACAGGAAGATATAAATAACATGCCAGCGAAAAGTAGAATTTTTTTTTTTGAAAACATCGCAAGAGTCATTCATTTATTGTTTTTCCAAATGTTTGTGATATCTCGATCCAGTTCTCGGAGTCTCAGGACGCTATACGCGACATTACCAACTACTGCCATGACGGCGCTATGGTGTGATAATGCCAACCTACTGTATTCAAATCTAAATAATTTTGCATGTAATGTGCCTGCCGACTGATCATATTAAACTTAAGGAAATTTGCAGAAAAAAATCCGTATCTGCCATCGCAGAGTGCCTTTGTGTTATTTTGTGCGAGCCTCTACCAGCCATATCAAGCACCGCCGAGGAAATTCCCAAATATGGCACCGATAGGGTTGCAAACCCTATTCCAGTGTAACTAAAACGTCCAACTGTCGCACTATTGCATTGTCACAACAGCCCTTCCGCCAATCTCATGATTGTGAACCCTCTCAAGCAGATTCTCTGC
The DNA here is from genome assembly GCA_037356135.1 of Talaromyces sp. F31. Lineage (NCBI taxonomy): Eukaryota > Fungi > Ascomycota > Eurotiomycetes > Eurotiales > Trichocomaceae > Talaromyces > Talaromyces sp. F31. The sequence goes on along the minus strand of JAYXSF010000044.1, from coordinate 763,787 downwards.
CTCGTCCAGCGGTACTACAGTGATATTGCTGCGTATATTGTGCTTCGTTACTACCTCGAGCATATCTCGCATTCTTTCGATACTTGAGTGTAGTGAGCCCTTCACTACGATTTCGCGAAATACAAGATTGAAGGCATCGAACGTGAAACCCTTTTCTGGAAGTCCCAACACCACGCAAGTGCCTCGTGGATGCAGCTGGTGTAGGATCCAGTCATTGACTGGGATATTGTCGGTACAGACAATGGCAGCGTCCAAAAGGATGCCATCGGTGAATTCAGCGATCTGTTTGACAGCATCCGGTTTGGTGTAGTCGACAATGAGGTCGGGTCTCAAGTCTTTAGGAACCTCTTCCATCTTGGAACTAACATCTCTGTGGTGTATGGCAACGACACGGAGGCCCAACGCCTTAGCAAACTGGATTCCGAGGATACCAAGACCGCCAATGCCGACAATTGCCAGGGTTTGATCTTTGTGTAGTGCTGCCTCGGCAATAGCGTTCCAAATTGTGGCACCCGCACACATAAGCGGAGCAGCCTGTTCGAAAGGCAGGTTGTCCGGGAGCTTCAGAAGAGCGGAATCCGGTGACATCATATACTGAGCAAAACCACCATCTGCCCCTAAAATGCCAGTCATAATTCTGTTTGCGCAGTATTGCGCGCTGAACTTCCCATCGTGAGCTGAGGCGTACCACTTGCAGTCCGCACACGTGCCGCACGCCTTTCTAAAAAGATACCCTCCAACACGATCTCCAACCTTCCACTCGCCGGAAACATTCGGACCCAAGGCGGCGATGATGCCCGTAGGTTCATGGGACCCAATGTGTGGCAATGGGGTTTTGTAGGCACCTTCATGGACCTGGTAGTCCGTATGGCACAGACTAGATGCCATTATACGGATCAGTACCTCGTGAGGGCCTGGGACCGGAACTGGGACATCATCCTGAAGGCTGTAATTTTGGTTATACTATTCCTCAGTATCAGCAACTGGTTCTTCGCACATTGTAAGGCGAGCTACCTACTTTCGTAAGCCTCAGGGCTTTCATATGCTTAGGGATTGACTGATCGGTCATCTTGCGATATAGAAAAGCGAGAATTTGTTAACCGAAGATGTCGCGGCTGGTCTTGAAAGGAGATTCTAATTGTAGCTGGTGTTGTAGGGAGTTCTTATCTGCATATGCACGATGTGAGTATTTATACACTTGGATTGATTGTAGTTGATATCCCTAATAGTTAGGGTTTTGCACATCAACTCGGTACAAGCATATGGAGCAACTCCGTATCACCGATAGCCAGTCTCGTTTTAAAGTTCCCACGTGCGTTCATGGTTCGAGGAGTCTATCCTGATTCCGATGGAGGAAAAATATGAGGTCATTTTCAATAGGTATTGGCCATATTTTACCGCTTTGCTGATTATGGATGTAGCGTGCGAATCTATTTGCCATAACCACTACTCGGTATATCCGACACTATTCGACAATACTTGGCAACAAAAAACCCATATATGAGAGACCGTTTTGATCCGCATTTGACCCTTTATTTGATATTGTATTGACATAAAGCTTAGCTTACAGATTGAGAAAAACTTGCAGTTGATCATTTGTATGAGATTCGCATATATAAAGAAGACAGAAATCTAGAACTGATAGAAAACAGATGAAAATAGCAGCGAATTTACTCCATATATTTCTCCCTTACTGAGTTGGTGCTAGCGGTAAAGTTACCCAATAAAAGGAGTTTATCCTATTGGTGGTGGAGGATGAATGGGGCGTAATATCTTCTGTCATGTCTGTTCATCCAATAGGAGCACCTCCGCTGCGAAGGTATATACAATCGAAATAGGTATCTGACGTAGAATGAGAAATCATTTGCACTGTTGGTAGAGATGACTCGATCAACAATTCACTCTAGATTAATTCGATCTTTTGCTATAAATGAACCTACTTTTGCACATCGAACCGAACGATTGTATCATTTAATCACACAATCTGAGCTACACTAGAGCATTGTCTTTTAGGCCAGATCCTCTTGTCAAATTCCAAATAATAGCACTCAACTTACCATAAAATACCAAATTGACTCACTATTTCCAAAATGACCACAGTCACCACCATCTCAAGCGACGCAGGCTCCCCTGTCACGACCCTGAAAGCCCCGATCGCGCCCGCGCAGAGCAAGTTATTCAAGCCACTCAAGGTAGGGAACATGGAGCTTAAGCACCGCATTGTCTTTCCTCCATTGACCCGAAACCGCAACGATGATGACCATGCGCCGCTTCCGTTCATGGCCAAGTACTACGCTGATCGTGGTTCGACACCCGGCACTCTGGTGATATCGGAAGCAACCGCAGTATCTCATCTCGAAGAAGGGCAGGATAACACCCCTGGATTTGTCAGTGACCGCCAGGTTGTAGCTTGGAAAACCATCATTGACGCAGTCCATGCAAATGGCTCCTACTATTACCAGCAGATATGGGGAATGGGTCGGGCTTCCTTCCCCGAGTTCATGACTAAGAAAGGGCTTGAATATAGGTCCAGCAGTTCTGTACCTATCGAGGATGGCGGTGTCGTCCCAGAAGAGATGACCGAGGAAGAAATATTGGATATAATCCAAAGCTTTGTGGATACAGCGAAGAGGGTTATAGCCGCGGGTGGAGATGGCGTGGAAATCCATTGCGCTCATGGCTATCTGCTCGACCAATTCCTCTCCGATGCTGTTAACAAGCGCACTGATAAATGGGTGGTTCAACGGAGAACCGAGCGAGACTGGTGTTAGAGGTGGTAAAGGCGGTCGCAGATGCTATCGGCGCTGACCGAGTGGCACTCCGGCTGTCCCCTTATGCAGCATTTCAAAATGCCGAGAAAGGGGACATCCATGGCCAGTACTTGTACATCCTCGAGGAGATCAAGAAGATGCAAGTTCGGCTTGCTTATCTATCTTTGGTGGAAGCAACAGGGGATCCTGGGGCTATGCTCTTTGGTGCCAAAGAGGTTAACCAAGGGAAGACCTTGGATTTCCTGTTTGAAGCCTGGGATAACTGGTCACCGATTATCGCTGCGGGAGGCTACCGTCCAGAGACGGCGGTCTGGGCTCTAGAGGAACATTACAAAAAGTGGGACACGTTGATTGCATTCGGTCGTCATTTCCTGGCCAACCCTGATTTGGTCTTCAGGATTCAGCATGGGATTGAGCTCACTAAATATAATCGGCCAACATTCTACCTGGCAAAGAGTGAGGTCGGCTACAATGATTATCCGTTCAGTAAAGAGTATCTCGCTTCGCAAGCCGGTCAGGTCCTTTCAAAAGGCGGTGTATAGTCAAGTCTCTTATGGCGTTTGGGTATCTGCATTTTAGTATCTTCGGCGTCTTGAGATATAGAATTCAAATTGCTCTCTCTCTCTCTCTCTCTCTCTCTCTCGTTGTGCGTACATACTTTTCTTCTCACAAACTTATCCGGAAGGCTAGACTAAGCTCTTGGTATCTTATTAGCCATTAATTACACCAGCGAGATACCTCCTCCTTACCAATAGAATTGGTGACCCGGACATGGACAGGGCAACTAACAGAAGTCAGTGAATCTATTCAGTGAGCGCCCAGCATGGATCTGTGTCGAGGGATGCATCACATATAATTTACGCACATGGAACCTACGTAAATGAAAGCAGGAAAGTAGGAATACGGCCGACAATCAGATTCCTCAAATGACTCCATCTTTCTCCAGACGTCAGGAGGATTTACTAGGTTTATCACTACAGTAGCACAGATTTATCGATGTCGATAGAACCCTATCTCATCTAAGATACTGCTTATTCACAAAGTCTTTTATCATTATTAATACTTATGAGAAGTATAGTAATATCTATCTTTTGATAAAGACTCTTATTAGCACCCCTTCTAGTCAGCATTCTGATTATTCTCAAGTTGAGAATATCAACTCACAATCAAAGACATGTTTGCTGTACGTCAGTTTTAAAAAAACAATAGAAGTATATCAGTTCAAATAGCTTCTTAATCTAAACGCTAGCCATTACTTTAACAGTTTATCCTTACCCAACTCAAATGAAAATCAGAATCAATTAATACTATAAGAACGAGCACGAGCGATCTGGACGCTACAGTGTTTTATACCTTTCACTGGACGTTTAAATCTATAATAAAATGCGATTCTAGTTGAGCATGGCTACTACCGTGATGAATCAATATTCGCAACGAACGAAACAATGAGTTTGTTGTATACATCTTGAAAGTCGGATTCATGAATACAACTATCCGAGTTTTTTATCAACGCCAGGTATTATGGCTCATCCCAATAATTTTTCGAAAGTTGACGGCCGTGATGCTGTATTGAAATGATGGAAGAAACAGTAAAAACGAAGCTTCAACAGAGGAACATATGGATTGATAGGCGAGGATTTCATACATAAAGACTATTATATGAAATTTGGGAATCTTACAGAGATTCATAGACACATAGATTGAATCAAACAGTCAGACCTTGACAATGCCTACTGGAGTTTGATAAGGTCGCTTCTAAGTCCTATATCTATACCCTTTTAGAATCTTAATAAGCTTCTTACTTCCGTCTGTCACGAATAGACATGTCTTAGGTCCGGTTCGGTTTTTACCAAGATAACCATTTCAAAAAATTTCAATATAAACATCTAGCTTATAATAAATGATAATAATATTTTAAATATTTTTATTGATAGATTTTTTTATAGAACTTTATATTCATATCTTTTAAATTACTTAAATAGATTTAGTTAGCTTATAATTTACTATTTTATAACTTCCGGTTCCTAAGTTATGCTTACTTCTAAGACTTCCTTCCTTTGAGCATAGTCAAGGGAGGCTAATTGAGGCATCTTGAGCGCAATATGATATACTTATCTAGTATTTTAGTAATTTTTCCTGAATCCGTTCACTAGCCTATACGTGGATTCCAACATGATATTTAACAGGGGTTAGGGCTGCTGTGGTAACGTGATTGCGCCGGACCCACTTTAAGCTTCCTGTTTGTTGACATTCGATCTCACCTCATGTCTTATCCCTTGTTTCCATCAACTTGGACTTATTTCTATATAGTTCAAACAAGACTCTTTCACAGAGAAATAATGGCTGATGCAAACGCAACACAGAAACTACCCCATCCAACATTACATCATCTGAGCTCCTCTTCATCTCTGCGGGTGCTCTGGGCTCTTGAGGAGCTATCCCTCTCAGGCGGATTACAGTATAACCTGAGAAATTACAAACGAGTAAAAGGCAGAGCACCAGAAGAACTGAAAGAAGTATTTCCTCTGGGAAAGTCTCCCATACTCGAAATCCCGGGTGTCAATCTATTCCGCCCTTTACCGTTCTTACACGACAATAATAATCATGAAACAAAAACAATCGTTACGGAATCTCGGCTGATTCTACAGCTACTATCAGAAAAGTACTCGAATGGCGAATGGGTCCCCGGTACAGAAGAAGATAAAGAGCGCGACACGTATTTCCTCGAATTCGCCAATTCCTCCTTCACCGGAGTGGTAAATAGTGTCATCTACTTTGAAATCATTCCAACCATGTCACCCTGGCTAGTCCGTCCATTAATGTCTGCAATATTCAACCCAATTGCGAAGATCCTTAAACAGGGTCTGGATCCTCATTTTGATCTAATGGAAAATGCTCTATCGGATGAAAAGCCGTGGTTTTCGGGCGCCAAGATCGGGTTGGCGGATTTTACTCTGTCGTTCCCAATGGATACGGCAGATCAGAGGCAGTTTTTGGACAAGAAAAAGTATCCAAAATTGGCCAGTTGGGTGAAGAGGATTCATGAAAGGCCGGCTTATCAGAATGCGTTGGAAAAAGGGGGCTCTTACGATCTAGTCAAGTATGATAATTAGAATTCATCTATTTCTTTAATGGGTTTACTTCAATTTTCGGTACGAGTTGTACATCTTCCAATTCTTAAACTATCTTCAAGGAGTCTGACTGAAATCATATGCGTTCCCAAAACCTCTGTTTAGATAACTCTCCATCGCTTCCGAGTCACTTATCCAATTCACCGGAATTTCAAGATCTGTTTGCTTATCAATTACAGATCGTAAATCATCCGCCAACTCAAGCTTCATCTGATTCCGATACCAAGGCGCAAAATGTACTTGGAAAAATCAGTATTTTCCATCACGTTCTCCAAACCTAGGGTAGATACATACTCATAGCCAACATAACTCGCACCTGATCAGTTCGATTACCAATCCCGGCATGCCAAAGTCTCAAGTCTCTCACTACGATAGACCCCTTTGGTACCACGGGTTGACATGGTGGCCTGGTTGCGCGACGCTTTTCGAGAACCCCAGGTTTGATGCGCCCACTTGCTCGCTCACCGTGCAGGCCTTCTTGGATATGTAGGCCGGAATCTGTGTGAGTTCCTAGCCAGACTTCCGTTGAACCGTTTTCGGGTGTCATTGTGATCAGAGGTACATTGATCACGTACGCAAATGGGTGGTTTGGATGCGCAAAATCCGCGTCTGAATGGACTGGTTGGGAGGCTGGTGGGTGTTCTGCTGTTGGTGGCATTGCAGTGTTGCCGGAGCAAAAATTCCATTTGGGACGGGGACCGAGAGCTGTTGATGTTATCTGTGTCGCTATTGGGTCTGAAAACTTAGATATTTGAGTGTAACTGATCGTTTTTGGGATGACTCACTCATGAATATCTTTGAGTCAAAATACTTCTTCGATGGAGGCGCATCCTGTTGAATGTTTCCTGGGTTGTAATTATACGGGCTATTCGTTTTTCTTGCCTGAAGTATATATGAATCCTGTACCATTTTCTCATTCAGATGATCAAGTACATCATGTGGTACCACATTCTCAACGACAACAAGACCATCTAGATGCAGGCTTCGGATAGCGATCTCCAGATGCTGAGGAGACAATTGAGCCTTTTGTATTTCTAAAGCTGATGGGCGTATCGAAGTAGGGTAACTGGTCAGTGTATTCGGACCAGTAGTATTTATCCATCGTGATTTACTGGAACAAATCCCTAACTTTCTGTGAGGTATTCGCATGGCAATTCGATTCATGATGGTTGACATCTTCCGATTTTGACGAAAATGTTTGGAACTCGAAAGGAAGACAATCTTGCTTATTGAAGAATTGTACAGTGATTTATGTTTCCTCATACACATCAATCTACTGACTCTTCCAGACTTCGTATGTGGTATGCCGGATTGCCGGTGTTGTAATAGAAAGGCACAATGTTAGGAATCTCATTACATGGCCTTATTTTGAATCGAAAAATTTAGCTTCATATTTGTATTTTGCGTACACGCCGTAAATCAAGCTCGCATTTCATATCAATGGACAAAAACGTGGCGCTAGTCCAGGCTCCCCACAAAATCCATAGCTCGCAAAATCCTTTCCCCACGCCAGTTTATTCTTTGGCCCCTCGCAAAACTCTTTGATTACCTATCAAAGACCTCGCAAAACTCATGTGCATGCATCAACATGCCGAGACCACTGATAATAGATCGTTCGTCTATCTCTTCTCTGTTATTGACGCTAACTAATGTCTTTAGGTTGGTATGTTATTTTCACATCTTAGGATCCCAACCGAGTTCCCATGACTGATGTGCTAATTCTCAGCCAACAATGTAGAAGGCGCAAGCTCAAGTGTTAGTTTCAAACTTCAATCTCGCACTTTCCCAGGAAAAGCGCTAATACCTCTCAATTTCTCGCATTAAGGCGACGGGAAGCGGCCTAGCTGTACACGCTGTCAGCGGAGTTCAGTCGACTGCCATTGGATTGAAGGACATAATTCACCCGCACTAGGAACACGACTGCGGCAGTTGGAGACCTCTGCATCGATACAAGGGTTACAGCAAGTAGAATACGTCACACCGGAGGAATCTACCTCCTCACTACCCAACAGACCTAATACTTCGATACCATATCCGGGTGATGATACTCAAATCCCCTTTCTTGATTCTAGATACAAATCTACTGAAAACCCCGAGTATGCCCTTCAATATCCCAATGTTGCTCGACTTTTCAGGCACTACATCGATAATCTAGCACCATGGTATGATCTGAATGACAGAAAGCGACATTTCGAAGATACCGTGCCGATCCGAGCTCGGAAGAACGCCCTGTTGCTCAGCGCTATACTTGCATTTGCAGCGGCGAGTAAACATTACTCTAGCCCATCACACGAAGATCAATTTGGGCAGGAAAACCTGCTGGATGTTGCTGAGTTCTATCATTTGGAAAGTGTGAGGAGATTGATAGCTATTACCGGGAATAGCGTTAGCCTACAAAAGTGTCCAGTTGTTGAGGAGACACTGGCTGCTATATGTCTTTTGCGCTCGTATGAGATTATTTCTCGTCAGTATATTTGTCTCTTGTCTTTCATGTTTGCCGCGGATTTTCCTCCTCTGACATGGCTAAAGAAAACGTCAAAGCTCAAAACCACCTCCACGGCTCATACTCTTTACTGACCAGCCACCACCTTAATGTCACAACAGATCTTCTTGGAGCCGGGTTCTGGAACTATCTCCGCGAAGATATAACAGTTGCTCTAATCGAGAAACGTAGTCTGATAATTGATTTGTCGGCTTACGCTTATCTATATCAAACACTAGAATCAGACGATTTCCCGGCCCGAGTCACCTTTTTACTCGGAAAGATTATCAATCGGTGTCTTGCTAAAGATGCCGTTGCTCTTGATATCATGGAGTGGGAGAGATTGAAAAAGGAGCTTGAGAATTGGATGGTCTCTCTGTCTGAATCATTCGAGCCTATACTTATGATGCCGGGGTTGATAGAATCGAGTAGTTTTCCATGTCTATGGACTATCAAAGGCTGGCACGGTATGCATCCCTTGCCTGTGACCAAGAATAATTTACTAAGTGAGCACAACACACGAAAACAGCCTCCAGCCTACAATACTACCATACAGCAATGAGTATAGTAATTCTCGCAGAACCAATCCCACAGTCATTAAATACACTGCAACATATGGAGCATGTTCGGACATTACATACCAGACTGCAACACCATGCGAACCAAATCTGTGCATTGGCTATATCGAGTAATTCGAGTCCTGTCTGGGTCAATTCTTTTGGGCCGATAGCTTTTTGTGGTCACTGGCTGCAGGATGGTCAGAAATCTACGGAGATGATGGACGAGTTACGGAGATGGAGTAGAAATACAGGATGGCCTGTATCTGAGATCATTTCTAATATCAAATCTTGAAGGACTCCCAGATGCTTTATGATCTGCAACACATAGAATGGCAACACACTAGACACCACTGCCTATCATCAATGCCATTAGTCGTGAGGTCCCTTGCAATGAGTGATCTGGATGACAACGTGGACCAGTCAATGTACTTCATTTCGGAACTTTCAGTTCCACATAATATGTATGGTTCGAGAGAGTCCTGTAATATCCGTAGACTTACTTATCTCTAGACCTGTCATCTTGTTAGCTAACCACTCCTGAAAGGATATTTGTGCATGTACACCGCATGGACACTGTGGCGGCTGCTGGTACCTATGCCGCTCTGAATTCTCCGACAGATTGACTATCTAGAATTTGAAAAAAAAAAAAAAAAAAAAAAAACAAAAACAAAAAAACAAACAAAAGTAAATGTCGAAAACAATGAAGAGCGGAAATTCAAGGATAGGCTCGTACAGTTCTAATGTCAATTTTTTGCTATTGACTCGCCGAAAGTAAATACACCACCACCAATTACTACATACGTAAATCGGTAAACGAGACACGATAAAGTCGACTCTGGACCCTACATGATGTTTTAATTGTTTATGAATGCAACAATGATGTGGTGGCGCCAAACCACAGGCAAACCCTAAAGCCGCCGTCGTTTTAGGTGTAGATTAAGGGTTGATCAATCATCAGTGCCCAGCGCCGATGTTTCATCGTTTTCCTAGCCGGCAGAACCATTGGTTGATTCCAGCCTGCCATTTTCCAAGCCAGGCCGAGTCTAGGCCTGTGGAAGCGCCAACGGTTCATTTAGTGACGCTTAGTTACCGACCTGTGGACCCCTGCAATCCTTTTGAAATGTTGCTCGATGTTTCCTGTTTCATGAACCATGGCCCCCGCTGGGAACAACCTCGTCAGCAACACATAGGTCAGATGCAGGGACCAAAAAGTCAGGGCTAATTTTGAACGACCCTACTTTTGATTTCGAAAAGGGAAAATGCTAGGTGCCTATCCTTTGAACATCATACTCGGTGTGTACCTCGGAAACGCCTTCGTTTGAATACTGCCTACATACATGTAAGCGCTAGAGATGTACTGGACCTTCGCTTACCACGGAATTGCAGATTTTGATACATCACAAAGCAGCTTTGCCCCTGGTATGCAGACTGATATGGAATTACCTCTTTTACTCGTCGATGCTGGAGGAAAGTGGCGTGAATGTTTGTCTCGATTGCTGTTCTTATCACACTACCAATTCTTAAAATCTTAGGGTAATCATTATGCGGCTGCTTACAGGTACGATCATAAGATGCCGTACCTATATAATCTCGAGAAAAAGTGTTTCAAGTTCTAGCCTCAGCGCCTAGAAAGAATTAGTACGCACTAAAATTGACTACATCCACAATGATGGTAACAGTAAATCCCCGTTCTTATCCATCAACCTTTCCAAAAAAAGAAAGACCTATGCAAGCCCACCTCCTCAGAAGTTCCGATTAGTCTCCGTATCGATTCCCCATGTGTCAGACCTGGAAAGTGCCGAAAGTAACATTGATGGATCTTTAATTTATTTGTCAATGAGGCTCGGAGGGTTATATATACCGATCTCTCGTTCGCGAGATCTTGTTTATAAATCTTTTTGATACTAGAATAAGAACTGTCAGAGACAATTCGTCCTGTACTTTTCCTTCGTTTTTCATTCCTTTCCTTGCAAGTTAAGAGTCCGTGACTCTGTACATTCATTTTCACTCGTGACAGGTGACGATAGATTCGTTCACCCATCTTTACACTCCTTACTCAAAAAATAGATCTACTTTCGTTTCTAGGGCTAGTAGTCAAAAGTCGAGATGAGATTGACATCAACCCTTCTTACCGGCTTTTTAGCCACCCTCTGGGTAGCAGCTCCAACAGCAGCTTTTTTCCGCATGCCCTGTCCCGGCCGTCTCGTCGACGAACGAGCTGACCCCATCGTCAGCCCCGGCGCGATTTCGGGACATGTACACTCCATCGCCGGTGGAAACGGCTTCGGGTTCAATATGACATACGAAGATGCGCGTGCCTCTTCATGCTCATCATGCCCCATCAAGGCTGATTTGTCGAATTATTGGGTTCCGCATTTGTATTATCGTGCTCAAAACGGGACATTTGTGGAAGTTCCTGTTTCGGGTGATGGAGCCGGAAATCTTGGTGGTATTACGGTTTACTACCTGTAAGTACAACCTTCTCAGCTTTGCACTGCTGGCTAGATGGCTGATTGGGATAGTCAACGACCCGGTGCAAACAACGATCCCCTCAAAGCCTTCCCTGAGGGATTCCGCATGCTCGCTGGAGACCCCTTCCGACGCAACTACACTGGCGACTTTGCCGCCCAGGGCGTCAGCTACGCTTGCCTGGATTACAACGGCCCAGCCAAACCCGAGACCAACGGATTCCCGGACTACAACTGTCCCGATGGTCTACGTGCCCAGGTGTTCTTCCCATCCTGCTGGGATGGCGTAAACCTCGACTCTGCAGACCATAAATCTCACATGTCCTACCCCATTTCGGGCGCTTATAACGACGGTGTTTGTCCGGAAACGCATCCCGTGCATCTAGTTTCAATCTTTTACGAGATTATCTTCCAGACAAATCTGTTCGCGGATCAGTGGTGGGATACCACGCAGCCTTTCGTCTGGGCTATGGGTGATCCTACCGGATATGGATTCCATGGTGATTTCGTCAACGGCTGGGACGTTGATACCCTGCAATATGCGGTCGACAATTGCCTCAACGACAGCGGCTTGATATCCGACTGTCTTGCCGCAGACGGCTCTGAACACTTTGACCTCTTCACCAACGAAGAATCTCAGTTTTGTACTCTACCCGCTTTTGTAGATGAGACAATCGGTCCTGTGGTCGAAGCCCTCCCAGGATGCAATCCGGTCACCTATGGTCCTGAAGAGGCGACTCCTTCCAAATGTAACAGCGATAAAACTGTGATCAGTGATGCGGTGTTGGCGAATTACTACACTGATGTTACGCAGAGCCTTGGTTGGGAGTATACCGGATGCGCGTTTGATAGCATTTCGACCAGGACGTTGGATGGCTCGAATGAGAGCAAGGATGATATGACGGTTGAGACGTGTATCAATTTCTGCTCTGCTGCGGGTTATTCGTATGCTGGATTGGAGTATTCGACTCAGTAAGTCCTTTCCCCGTCAATAATATGTGATGTAGAGGTCTAATTTGTTGACTTTCTTAGATGCTACTGCGGAAACTCCATCCCTGCTGCCAACGCTCCCATCGCCGGTGTCGTGGGCGGATGTCTCTTCCCCTGCGGCGGAAACTCAACTCAAATGTGTGGTGGATCAGCTGCGCTATCGGTCTACCACAAATGTGCCGGAAGTTCTTCATGCGCAAATGCCAATATCGGTGTGATTGAGGGTGCTGCTTCAGTTGCTGCTTCTGCCGCGGCTGGATCTAGTGCTACTGCCACTGCCACTTCTGCTGCTTCAGCTGTACCTTCAGCTGTATCTTCAGCTGTATCTTCAGGTTCTTCGACAGGAGCCACAGCTACTGCCGTTGCTACAACTGTGGCAGCTACGTCCGCGACCGCGACTGCAGTCGCTAATGTAGTGTCGTCAAAGACTACGTCTGTCGGCGCTACCTCCGTGCCCGTTGCTCCTGCTACCGCTGTGGTTACCGGTGGCGAGGAGGTTGTTCAGGTAACTTCCACTATCACAAAGGGTGTCACTCACTGGAAGACCGTCACGGTGACAGTGCCTGGTCCTACGGTTACCGTTACCGTCACAGTCACCGTTTAATCTCAAGATCTTGAGTTGTATGAAGGGGTCTGTTTATCTCTGTTCTGTTCCTCGTCAACTTCAGACAATTGCCTGTGGTAAATTGGTCTTATTGGTAGATGCCTATTTTACATTCTTGAAGATATTAATATCACCTTTTTTACTCTTACATTCTTCTAGTATTTTAAAGTAGATCAAATATTGATTTTTCGTTTCATGGAAGCATGCAAACGTCAAGTCCTTTAAATAACATTTACACTTCATCTCAATCAGTCCTGGATCAGTGCTCCGAGACAAAAACAGCCGCCATAGCCATGCCCTATATCAAACGTCAGATTCTTTAATTTTGTTGCCGAATGCCTGAAAAAAGAAATGCTTACCGTGCCTACACACATAGATGTGACTGCAACTCGCTTGTTGGATCTTCGCAATTCAGCCAGTGCTGTGACGACTTGTCGTGCACCTGTGGCGCCAAGAGGGTGACCAAAGGCACTTTTCATTATTAGCACGACTTCATTGTGATAATTGAAGGGGGTATAAAGCCTACATTGCTCCACCACGGGGATTGACTTTGCTCGGGGGTAGATTTAGTTTCTGCACACAATATACTCCCTATCATTAAAGTCAGTATGTACAGTTCCAAAGAAAAGAGTGAGACAACCATACCATAGAAGCGAAAGCTTCATTAATCTCAAAAACATCAACATCCTCCTGATTCAAACCCGTTTTTGAAAGAATCTTCGGTATAGCCACAGTTGGCCCAATACCCATAATCCGAGGCTCGAGACCAGACACCGTAGCCGCTACGAATTTACCAATGATCGGTTGACCGAGCTGCTCAGCGCGAGAACGCTTCATCAAGATCAAGGCAGCAGCTCCATCTGTGATTTGCGACGCGTTCCCACCAGTGGTATGGCTGGGCTCCCATTGAGGGAACGCCGCGCGGATCTTGCCGAGACTTTCGGCTGTTGTACCGTAACGAATACCATCATCGCTGTCAACAATGACTTCTTTGACTTCTCCGGTCTTGGGATCCTTGATTGTCGTCTTGATGGGGATAATCTCGTCCTTGAACCAGCCCGCTTTCTGCGCCTTTTCGGCCTTTTGGAAACTCGATGCTGCGAATGCGTCCATTTGTGCGCGACTCAATCCAAACTGTCCAGCTACATTTTCCGATGTCTGGCCCATTGGTTGTTGGTTCTGGGATGCGAGTGGATGGTTCAGGATCTTATTGGAGAATGTAGGTGCGCCTCCGTCGGGGTTTGTGCTCATGGACTCTGCGCCAATAGCGATACCGACTTCGATGGAGCCGGCGATGATCTGGTTTGCGATTTGCTGAATGGCTAGCAATCCTGAAGAGCAGAAGCGGCTGGCGATTGATGCGGCGGTTGTTTCGGGGAAACCGGCTGCGAGGACGGCGGAGCGAGCTAGGTATGCTGCGCTGGGGTTGAGGACGTTGCCGACGCAGACATCTTCAACAAGGTTGGGATCGAGGTTGGATTTTTCGCGGACGGTCTGTTGATAAGCATGCTGAGTTGAGCTATGGAGGGATTTTGGCTTACCGTCAACAGAGAGATCAAGAGATCATCTAAAGGAGTATCTTTTAAGCCACCTTTTCTGGCCTTAGTGAGAGGTGTACGGACGGCGAGTGTAATGACCTGTACGCATTAGTCATGGGGCATCGCGTAGTTCATTACTGTTGACTTACAATATCATCGGCGCTCTTTGCGAGTACTCGTTTTCTGGCAAGGGACTCGCCACCGCCGCTAATCTGGCTTGCGATAGCGGAAAGACGTTGTGAAGCCGACGACATTTTGATTTATTTGTATATAACTAGGAGTAGGAGAAAATTAAATTCTCAGTCGGGCTCAGGTTCTATGTATAAGCAGCTCCGGGTATTGCTCGACTCGAGATGAGTAAACAATACTGATAAGACCAGCTTATCCGACTAGCGCAGTAGACAGCTCCAATCAATGACCTTGGTCCTCGGCTTAACCAAAAGAATTCACCTGCCAGTCTGCTGGAACAGCAAAAGTCGTGAAGTCCGGTAAGTGTAAGTGCGAGGAAGATGAAAAGGGAAGATGAATTGCCGTTGGAGAAGCCGGTAGGCAATATTACGCTTGTGTTTGATACGGGTATTAACTTAATCCTCGGCTAAAATATGCACCTACTAAGATGTAATTTATGGTATGGTATGGTATTGTGCTAGTGTTCTCCACATGGAACATCTCTCCACGTTCAGAGTTGGAGAAGACGGGGAAATCTCTATTCATGGATTAGAAATTGAGTGATAGATCAATTGACGACATACAATAGTATGAGATGAGAACACAGATGAAATCACTAAATACTATGCTATAATCAGTATTGTACCTACACTCATGTCAAAGTCTTCATCGAGTCTTTGTCGGAGTAAGTGGGACGGGCTATCATAAAGTGGTCGATAAATCCGTTTCTTTGATGTCAATGAAAGCAACAAAGAATTTAGAAAAAGCTAGATCTACTGGACCATTAAAAAACGCTCTAGAGCCAAGTGGAGGACAAATTCAAGATCCGAAGCAGCTGCCGATATTCCAGGCACTTAGAGTTGGTCCTCAGAGCTAGCTCCAGGCCAATTCAAGCTAAACACTACGTACTTCGGAGATAAGTCTTTGCATTCCTTCTCCCTCTTAAACACAACATTGTTCAGTATATAATTGATAATTCTTACCTCTTTTTCTCGCTTTATATTATGTACATACACTGATTGATACCATACACATCAACATGGATATCCTCGCCCAAGCAGCAGGCAGCATCGGCGCCCCCGCAGCCATCGGCGGCGCAGCCCTTGCACTCGCAACAGCCGCCTACGCCAATGCCAAATTCGGCATCAAGGCCGACATAGACAGCCTTAGAGACGAAACTACGTTTGGTAAACGGCTTGGACAACGGATTGCCCAGCTGGGCGATACCTGCACGTTGTACGGCATGCTCAAAAGGGTTATTGAAGTGAATAAGCAGGGTTCGGCGGAGGCGTTGTGGTTTGAAAATAAGACTTGGACGTATGATCAATTGAAAGATTGTAAGCTCTGGTCAGCTCCAAAATTGGTGTACATCTACTGACTATAATAGACTCCGATCGCCTGGCTGTTTATATCCATGCCCAAGGCATTCGGACTGGCGACTTTGTCGCAGTCTACACAACCAATTCCCCAGAAATGGTCTTTACAGTCTACGCCCTCTCAAAACTCGGCGTCGTCGCAGCACTGATAAACACAAACTTGCGAGACGAGACATTCAAACACTGTCTCAACATTTCTAGATCCAAACTCATCATCTCAACGCCCGATCTGGCCGCATTCGTCAAATCGGACGAAATCCCGAGATTTACATTGAATACATCTTCCTTTGACTCTGTCTCAGACATACCAGCCGATACAGTCCAAATCACAGTAGAGACTCTCTCCCAAATTTCACCCTCAGATATTGCCGCAATTGCACCGGCGAAAAGATCGCCCCCGGACCTGGCAGTGCTCATATACACATCCGGCACAACAGGAAACCCCAAAGCATGCGCAATACGCAATTCCATGACCCTTGTAACATCCACACCATTACCAAAGGATACTCGAAACCCATCCAAGTACTTCCCGATGCGCATATACTCGTCCTTACCCTTATTTCATGGCACCGCGTTTTTCAGTGGCGTATGCTACGCCGTGGGTAACGCGGGCACATTATGTCTCCGCCGGAAATTCTCTGCATCGAAATTCTGGAAGGATGTGCATGACTCGCGCGCTACACGAGTGCTGTACATTGGCGAATTGTGTCGGTATCTACTCGCATCTCCACCCTCGCCATTCGACAAGGACCACAATTGCGTGGTGGCGTATGGTAATGGATTGAGGGCCGAAATATGGGAGAAATTTAGTGAGCGGTTCAATGTCCCAGAGATTCGCGAGATCTATCGATCTACGGAAGGTGTGGCGCGTTTCGACAATTTCTATGGAGGATCGTGGGGTGCGGGTGCGGTCGGGTTCCATGGCCCGATCAGGCGGATGTTTGAACAGGATACGTACCTCATCAAGTTCGATCTAGAGACTGAGCAGCCGTACAGAGATCCCAAGACGGGATTTTGTGTAAAGGTTGGTCCGGGGGAGGAAGGTGAGGCAATTGGGAGAGTGCGTACGCGGCTGTCGTTGACCGAGTATTTGCATAACAATGAAGCGACAGAGAAGAAATTGTTGACAGATGTGTTTGAGAAAGGGGATCTGTTTCAGCGTATGGGTGATTTGCTGGTTCGTGATCACGACGGTTGGATCAGATTTGGAGATCGCGTTGGTGATACTTTCCGTTGGAAAGGGGAGAATGTCTCTGCGGGAGAAGTGCGAGATCATATCTGTCGGATGGAGAATGTGCAGGATGCGGTGGTTTATGGAGTGAAGCTGAAAAAGTACGTCCTTTTTGGATCCTTTTGTTTGATAATCTGGCTCACGAGAATAGTTACGACGGCCAAGCAGGCGCAGCAGGCATAACCCTCGAACGACGCACCCCCGAGACAGAGGCAGCCACTATAAAAAACCTATGGACCTTCCTCCGCTCACAAGGCGTACCTACATACGCAATTCCGCGTCTTGTCCGCGTCACGAAAGAGTATGTTGCCCCCTCACCCCCCTCAAAAACCAGTGTATACTAACGGCCTTCGCAGAGTTGCAACAGGAGTAACATTCAAACAAGCCAAAGGCGACTTAGCAAAACGCAGCTGGGATCCTGTCGCCGACGGCAGTGGTGATACATTGTACTGGCTCAATTCGGGCAAGGATGGCAAGTCCAAAGAGCCGTTTTATGAGAGATTGGAGAGGAGTAGTTGGGATGAGATTGACAGTGGGAGGGCAAAGCTATAGATTTTCATTATTTACCCCCTGAATACTTCGTTAGGTAGCTTGGTGGGCTGTACAAATCGTACATTCCCTTTTCTTTTTCAGCTGCTACTGCATTGTAGGAGTTTTTATAATCTTGCTTGATAAGTAGATCCTGGTTTAGACTTATACTTACTGAGCAACTTAAACTAGGTTGTTATTTGGAGGAATGACAGTGGAAGCCTAAGGTTTGAGTGAAATCTATACGTAGTAAATGTTATTAAAATAAAGTATACACTGATCTAGTACAAATGTGAATTTCAGTGTTCTGGTAATAAATATGCTATTCATGCAATCACCTTGCAGCCTCCAAGGTATTTAAGTTTTAACTTTCTCTCGGGTATATATTATGCAACTCTATCCTGACAGTGAATAAACCTTAGCCAGCAGCACCCTTTTCCATGAACAAGTTCTCACGTCGCATCGAGACACCGCAGATGAAACATAAGGCACCCGCTACCAGAATCAAGATATATACTTTCTGCATAGCGTGAACAATGGCCTGAGTTGCCAGAGCCTGGTCTTCCGGAGAGAGGTTCTTCAGTACTGTGCTCGTCGTTCCCGCAATAGCAGACTGGATTTCACCAGATGTGAGGTGCAGATGCGCAAGTGATTCGCTCACATATCTGAAAGCATAGTTCTGGAAGATAGCACCGGAGATAGCAAGCGAATGCATGATACCACCAATTTGCGCAACGTTAATAAATCCAATAGCCGCAGGAATGTCTTCCCACACCGGAATGACTTTCGCAGGTCCAATTGAATAGGCAGCTTGCATGATAGCACCACCTCCGCAACCGATAAGAACTGAATATCCATAGATCGCAGATGTAGATGTGTTGATGTCCACGGAATACATCAAACCGCCACCAACTGCGATCAAGATACCAGAGACTACATACCAGGGGAAATAATATCCCACGTATGGCATTGCTGTGCCAGATGCAATGCACCAAAAGACAAAAGTGCAGACAACTGGAAGGAGGCGAACTGCAGACTTCAAGCCACCATCGCCATTCACAAATTCAAAGTAGATCGGCAGATAATATACGATCACGAAAAATGAAGTTGCGGCGCAGTTGGTGGCGATAAAGCATAGAACCAGTGTCCGGCGCTTAAGAAAATGCCCGGGGAATATTCGTTGCTTGACACTCGTGAAAATCAAGAAATACTGCTGGAGAACGAATCCTAGTAGCAAAACGCCAAACACGACCCAGAGGGCGATTTCTTGTCCGGAGTTCCAGGCGTACGTGGCGCCACCAAAAGTCAGGGCCATTACCCACTACATCCTGAGTTTAGAATTGACCTCTTGTCTTTTCAGGAGGTAGAGCTTACTGTGAGATAGATACCAGCGTTTAAGGTAATACCAACCCAGTCCATCGCCAAAAACTTGCTCAAAAATGACTTCTCAGCATTAACCGGAATAGACGGCAGCCAGAGGAAATAAATAGGCGAGAAAACACCATAGATAACCAGATTGAGGTAGAAAGCCCAGCGCCAGGTCGCCGAGGAGTCGGCAAAGGCACCGCCAATGACAGGACCCAGAATTGTGCCAGCTCCCCAAGTCAAGCCTGTCATACCCATGTAATGAGATCGTTCTTGCATCGTGGTAAATCGAGTGATGAGATTGAGAACTCTGCGCCATATATTAGTTCCTAAACGGAGCTAAAAGTGATGTATATGACTGACCCCAAGTACTGTCCAGCACCGCCAGCACCTGCGATGACACGCCCGACAATCAAAGCATCCATCGAGGGAGCACCGCCGCAGATCGCGCTTCCAGTTGAAAAGATCACCAGGCTCATGATGTATACCCACTTATTGTTGAATGTTCCATAAGCGAATCCACTGTACAAACGTTAGCCTGACAAACCAGTCTCATCGCGAGTGCCCACGTACAATGGCATAATAACCGCGACAGAACCAAGAGGGAAACCGGTCCCAATCCAGCTCAGCTTCTCGACTTGACCGAATCTCTCGACAATAGAACCCTGCACATCGGCAACGATTGTATTGTCCAATCCATAGAGGAAAGTGGTACTGTAAATGGCAATAAGAAGCAGCCACCACTTGAAACCTGTGGCTGGATGGGGATCTTCTTCTGGCGCGGGAGCGGCTGCTTCTATATCATCACCGGATTTCTCGATATCGGTGTTGTTACCCGAGGAGTGTGCTGGTGATGTCGACGATGTGTCGCCGTGGTCGGTCGAATCGACCGGTACTGCGTCTGTTACTGCCATTGTTGCTGTTTGGCAAACCGAGACTGAAAAGAAAAAGAAGAGATGAGGTTGAATAGCAACATCTAACGGAACGAAGACAACGAAGAAAAAACAACTAATATAAACCAGCTAGAGTCAATGGTATCTCGAGCCTGCACCGATTTCTAAGCATTGTGAGCCCCTGTCTCAAGCATTTACTAGATCCAGGAATGGACTATGAAATAAGCAACGCCGAGGGATCTACGCGAGTATCCATTGATTTCAAAGCAAGCCAATCGGTCATATTATTTTCGGTCGGGTTGGAGATTGCGAAGCAATTGTTTGGACCAAATACAAAGAGGCAGTTGGGGATTAGGGCTTCGGCGTACTAATACGAATAATACGCAAGGTCAGCAAATGAGAATGCCCCGTCCGGTGACTTACCGTTACGCTCGGCGGATTATCTGGTAATATATTTTTGGCGTTTTTCTTATTCGACGGACTCCTTTTCTGATTAAAAAAAGGAAAAAAAAGATTTGCTGAGCTGATTAATCAAAGCCAGACACATCAGAAATCGGCTGAGGTATACGATAACTGACATTATGAACCAACAGACACTGCACAGCTTCGTACAAGCATTTTCTGTGCCAGATGGTGGCGCACGAGTGATAGACATGGGAATAGTTCAAGTGATAGTAATAGTCGGCAAAGGCTTTAAAAACACTTGGGATTGGCCCTTGTCTAGCCTATTTGTGCATGTTCGGAGTTCTGCACGAATGATGAACAGTTGAAGTATGCCGCTGCTAAATGAAAAACAAGGAAGACAACAGAGTATGATATACCGACCTTTCTGATCAAGCTCAGCCAAGACACCTTAGGTAGTGATTGAGCAGAAATAATTCACAGTACTGGGTAAGAAGTACACGAAGTATTATAGAAGTTACAAGAGGAGGTTTGAAAGGAATACCTGATTCGCGTCTATCTAGACATTGGATGATTTTATTTGAAACCTAATCTCTGCTCTTTGTATCCAACAGATACATTTTAGACAACTAGGAATGGAAATAAGGCGTGCATACGGATCCTTCCACTTATATAGGTACCAGTAGAACATCGTTGAGAATGAGGAAGGAGAAATGATTTCCACAGCACTAGCTACATACTGTGTGTAGAGAAGTCTATGGCGGTAGCTCAACCCACCACCACAGTAATAACCCGGGTAGTTGGGTAATTTCGCAGCATAAGTACCTAGTTCCTTAGCAGCGGGAACAATCTTAACCTTGAATTGACCCCGCAGCGCAGGTAGCCAGCAGCCAGTGACTTTGTCACCTTTGGACTGTGAACCGCGGCTAGACATACTGAGGGAAAGTGATCATGAAATCATCTTTGCAAACACGGAAGTTGCGCTTGGCCTGCGATACATGCCATCAAGCAAAGACTCGTTGTTCCGGTGGTATGCCTTGCACGACTTGTCAGAACTCTCGATACGAATGCATCTACAGCATCTCCAATCAGCTCGGTAGACCTAAAGGCACTACCAAGAATCGCAGGGAAAATAATGGCAGGGAGGCCTTTACAAATCATAACGCGGCTCAACAACAGCGAACGCCGCCGCATTCCTCCTCGACAACTACGGCAAACACCATCACTAGCAGCGCCAACTTTAACAGTGCCAGCATCTTCAAAGATCTCACAGCTTTTGACAATATGCTGCTCGATGCTTCGTCGGTTGAGTCCGTTCCGGGAATGTTTTTGGCCAACGGAAAGGGGTTTCCGGACTCCATGGGTCTTGATTTAATCTCTAGTATCGCTCTCAGCCCGGATAGAAATGACCTGAGCGCGAAGGTAACTAATCCTACATGCCTTCAAGACCGCACCGTATCATAGAGCTAACGACGAGCTTCGATATCTACAGACACTAAATAAAGCTGCTTGTCCCATGGGGAAGTCATCAAGTATTTCTTTGACGGATGATGTGATGGATACCGTCACTGATGACACTCAATTCTACTCACCGGACACGTTTGAATTCGCTCATCCTGTGTCCTCTTTTTATCATGCCGAAACTAACAGTGCAAACAATTCTCTTTTTGGGGACAGACCAACGACGACAAGAGAAGATCTTCATCAGAATCATCTACAAACACTAGGCACTTCACTTCCACAGACGAATGCCTGCAATTGCGTGAAGGACCACGCTGATTTACTATGCCGCCTAGGCGAATTGGAGAATAGCAATGGCTCCTTGTCAGTTGACGTCACCCTGATGTGCGTTCAACAGGCCCTAGGTCCCTGGAAGGAGTTGTCACAGTGCAAAATTTGCGAGAATGATGATGACCAGGGTGTTCTCATACTCTCTGCCATGACTGTTCGCGCGGTCCTTCGTCGTCTCCAGCGCCTCTGTGCTGCAATTGTGCGGTCCGATGAAGGATCCTCTCGCAACGACAATGACGTTTTGCTCGGTCTCTCTGACGGCGGTCGGCTCGTGATGGGGAAATACGAAGTCCCCTTTGGAGAGCAAATTGTAGTGACATATTTGCTCATCTCCTACAGTCTTGCCAAGATTCGATTTGCCATTCTGTCATTGAAATCCAAGCTCGAACACGCCTCGGCTGGCGCGAAGGAAAACTCCGGAAGAAACAATCAAGTAAAGAATCCTTACGATGGTAACAAGGTTGCTGGTAATTCCAGAAGAGTCTCTTCGTCTTCAATTCCAAGCATAGCTCCATCGAGTGAAGACACTGGCTGCATGCATGTAATGATACGAGGCCTGGACGCCACCGTTGAAGCAGTAGGGAAAGCTCTACAAAAAGCAAATATATCTTTGGTAGAGAATGCTGGGCATATCTCCTGAACTATCAATCGTGGAAGTTTACCTGGCAAGAAATGTCTCAGTGTTTGGACGGTCTGCACAGGTATTTAAGAGGCAAATATTTTAGATCTATGCCTGGTGGATAAACGTCTTCCATATAGCTTTTGAAAATAAATCTTCTGCGATTATTCTGTTCGCCTATCTATCGATTACTTCTTTCTTTGTGCCCAATCATGTTCTCGAATCTTGATTTGCTTTTTACAGATCGAAAGGAGGATATCTCTAGATTTCTATTCATAGAAGAATATACAACAGCCCAAGATTACTTAACAGCTTTTTTGAAGTTGACACTTGTGGAAACGTTATTGATGATATGCAAGGAGCCTCAGTAATCTATCTTTCTGTAGTTGCATGGTCAAAAACTTATAGGAGATATGATAATTAGCGTGAACGCTATGTACCCATTAAGAGCTAACAATCTGTTTCGCCACTTTGAAGCATCCTATAACAATGATATCATTGCACGACAAAATTCATGTTTGTATCAAACTCAGATCTAGCAGACCGGCCTATCTACAATATTCTAACACCCTGTCGTACCTATGATCGACAGATCAAAAAAGACCCAACGCCACACAGACCTTTTCATTAAAGCCATAGTGTCTCATCTTGGGTGCTACCATATGCGTTGTCAGACTGAGCTTGGGGGCTAGGGTCTATTAATTAATATGTTCTCAATTGCAATCATAGATGGCTGCACGTCATTTCAATCATCTTAAGTATAGATCCCGTATAAGGAAATATCGTCAAGATTAGTATCTATTCCGACGCCTGGCCCTTATCATAAATCTAATTAGTACGTAGTTGAAATTTTGGCTTGTTATACCTCGACAGGGGTAGTCAGATATAGATCGAAAGCATTTTGGATCAAGCTGGTCATCAAACATATGCTGGTGTCTTGTGAATGTTACCCACCATTCCTTTCTCTTGCATTATAAAAGAGTAATTAAGAACGGAGAATCTTTTTTTTTCCCTTGAATACATTTTAAGGTTAGCCTTAGGTATTGCACGCGCTAGTTGATTGCTAACTTCAAGCTTCTCGGGCATCCGATGGAGCGCTACTTGATTAATCTCGTGGAGGTCGATCACTAGTTCGTAATTAAGCTTAGAAGTAGCAAGCAAATCCGGAGATAATTAAATCGCCAATTGGCGTATTTCTGAGAAATTAATACCCCGAAAGGTAAAGACTACAGACTCTTGATGAGTAATATGGATGGCCTTACGCCGCCATTAGTTGGCCGATAGGTATGTGATGTCTTCGAGGCATTGCAGGGATGCTCGTGACCTGCGTTTCTAGCTATCTCGCCGTCCTTGCATATAATCGCATGGGTCCTTGTCGATAATGATGGATAGCCAAAATCCGCATGAAGGTGAAGAAACCATGCCCGTTTTGAATTGGCTCATAACAGGTGCCTCAAATGGCCTTGGACTTGCCCTTACACTGGACGTGCTTCAAACAGGGCACAAAGTGATTGCTACTGCCCGAAATGTCGCTAAAGCATCAGCTTCGCATCCTGCCGTTGAGAAACTCGGCGGAACCTGGCTGCAATTGGACGTTAATAAACCAGACACGAAACATCTCGTGGAGGATGCCGTGCAAAACGTATTCCGTGGTAGAATTGACGTCCTCGTCAATAACGCTGGGTACTCGATATTAGGCAGTATAGAAGATCTGAGGTAGGTAGATAAATCGGAACTGTTAACTGCAATCTATTGTTTCCTTACACAAACTTTGTCGTGGCAGCGAGAAAGAAATCGAAAACCAATTCAACACCAATTTCTATGGCCCTATACGTACCATCAAAGCGGTACTACCTAGTATGCGTGCACAACGAAGTGGCGTCATTATCAATGTAAGCTCTATTGCTGCACTGGATCCAAGACCCTCCGGCGGCATATATGGAGCAAGTAAATCCTCCTTGGAAAGTAAGTGATGTGTCATTCCAATCCACTGTATATCATATTTTACAGCCTGGGATCTGAATACTGACTGAGTATAGATCTATCAGAGGCTTTGGCTTTGGAACTTGCCCCATTCAACATTCGGGTTCTGATCGTTATCCCTGGCGGTTTTCGAACTGATTTCCTGTCCGGCAATCTTGAGCCAGAGGCCCCCATGACAAAGGACTACGAGGGAACTCCGCTGCATGCTGCTCTGGCTTCGTTCCACGCTTACAATGGCAACCAGCCTGGTGACCCTGCCAAAGGGATGAGACGGGTTGTAGAAGTAGTGGAAAACACTGGATTGGGAGAAGACACACAAGGACTTTTGAGATTACCCCTAGGCGCAGATTGTCTCGAAAGGGCTTGGTCTAAGGTCAATGTCCTGAAAAGGGATTTGAATGGATTCGACAGCGTAGCAAAATCAACGGATCTGGATTGATTGGGCCGACTGAGGCTGAGCTCTTGAACATGGATAAGTTGTTTATTCAGTGTGAAAAGGTTCATTCTTCATCAATTGAAAGAAAGAAACTTGAGTGCGCTTCCCTTTCAATTATGATGGGTGAGCTGAAGTTGAAACTATGTGAAACCGGCCTCTACGCTGGGTGGGGGGGTCAGTAAATATCTGTTTATCTTGAGATCCTTAGGACGCTATACCTTAAACATGCAAACTCGTCCAGTCTAGACTTTACACGCCCGCGCATGTGTTAGTTACCATTGTCTGTGATGATTGTGTGATGATTGACTTGCGGTCTGGTTGTCAAGCGCATCTGAGCATATCCATCTGAGATCTAGGTAATATGTAAATTTACTAGTGGATGAAAAATGTGAATTTTCTGGTATACATCTCCTCCAAATGGGTATCGATGAGATTGGATGGACGCAATGCCATCAATGGATAATTGACAGTGCCGAAAGAAGACTGATAAACATGTGCGCTGATGTGTTCCCCCTATTTAAACGCCTTACCTGACAGACCCCATCATGATGCAAATGCTGGAAATAACACAACAATATTCATACTCATGACTCATCATCCTTTCCAATCGAACTCAACGAATGCGCGAGTTTGAGCAGGACCACACTCTCCGTCGCTGCAAAGTAATTCAAACTATCGCCCTGTTAGCATGACCTTCCAACATTTCATTTGTCTTTGGGCTTGATATGGACATACCTGTCTAAGAGAATACGCAAATGCCGGTTGAAATGATCCTCGTATCGTTTCAGCGTATCCTCTAGCTTCGCTAATCGTGTCGCATCGTATGGACGTGCGTCGGCTGGCGCTCCGGGCGCCCCGGCGGATAGGTCTGGGTCTGCAGTGGACATGCTTCGAGCCAGGGAAGCGGCAGTCCAGGTAGCGAACATTGTGCAACATGTCATTAATTTAGAGTGTATCTGTGTGTGTTCGTCAGTAACTTGTTTCGTGCTAGAGATATGAAGGCCAAGGGGTACCTTTAAAAGCTTAGCTTGGGTAAGCATACACTCTTTTAAGCATGTATCCAGAAAATCAACATGATCCTGCATCAACTCATCGACTGTTCGATTTACTTGTTTTGATCCATCGACTTCATCTGTCTGTATTAGGCTGCTGCTCTGAGTTCCAGCAGCGGTACCATTTACCCGCTCCATCAGACTCTGCCAATTCGGCTCAATGACTTCAGCGGTACAGAAATATAAAAGTTGTTGGATGAAGACAAGCATTTTGGCGCGTAGTGTCCACGCTCTTCTTTTCCACATTTCGAGTCTCCGGTCCGAGGATTTGTGACGCCATCCTAAGGTCTTTTGTTGATCTTGCCAGGATGTTACGAGGAGGTTCTCGAGATGCCGTAAAGAGAGAAGATGCCGGAAGATTAGCTGGTATCTGAGCACGGTCTTGCGGCTGATGACCAGAGACAATGGGAAGGGAACGAGGTAGTCGAGCTCAAGAGCGTCGAAGCCGATAATGTCTTTTTCGTCTTCGGCTGGTTGCGGGGTTGGGGTTTGGTATTTTTCGAGTCCGCCGTCGGGGTTATCTTGATCCATACCGGAGACGCTGACAACTTGCATCAACCACCTAGTCAAACCGATCTTGTTCATTTTTACTTTGACATCTTCTTTGAATGGGTCTGATGCAGCGATACTTCCTGGTTGTCGGAGTACCAGATCCAGCAAGGATTGAAGTTTACTCTCGTTGACGAGTTTGGCAGGTTTGCGTAGCTCCGAGGCGCTGAGTTCCATGAAGTAAGCGAAAAAGTCGGATCTATCGAGGAAGAAGTAGTGTTTCAAGGAACGGAAGCGCGTAGTAAGTGAGTTTTCGGAAAGGAGAAGGTTGAGCAGAGATGTGTTGGCGTAGGCATAAGCACTATTCACATTGTCCAGGAATCGAGGATCGTCAAAAGTCTTGGGCACGTCTTTGACTGCCTTATTGACGTCGACACCGCCGCACTCTCGGACTACATTAAGGTACTTTCCAGCCAATAACACCTTATCTCTGACACTTTCCAGCTGTGGAGGTACTTCATTATCGCGGATTGTGTAACGCTTCTCCCAGTATTCATCCGTGTAGTCTTCTTCAAGCTTTTCCCTCTTGATCCATTTCTGTTCCTTAACCAGGAATTCGGCGTGAGGATCTCGAATTTCGCCATGGTGCAGCCACTCATTCAGCATCGTCATATACGGTCTGCTAGCCTCGCGAAGCAATGTCTGTAGCAATGTCTTTGTTGCAGGGTCTCCCGAAAAGGTAGCTAGTCGCTCCGTCAGAAGTCCCAAAACATTACCGCCTTTGCAGATCTTTTTGCTGGATAGACTTCCAGGAACCAGATCACCGCCTTCTTTCAACTGCTCGAGAATATTGTCCACGTCGTCAAAGTCGTCAATCGACTCGTCTAGGTCCTGATCAAGAAGCTTGTTCCGTCGAAGTAATTCTTGACTGAGGGAGTGTAATTGTGACAAGCTCTGGCTCGTGGGCATCGTCTGGAGGTGAAGGACATGCAAAGTAAAGTTTGGATTGTTCAGTAACTGATTCTCAAGTTGCGCTATGAGAATCAAATAATCTTTGAGAAGCTTTCGGATAACCGCACACAAAGCGTGACTAACAGCTCCATATTCCGGCCGGCTAAGCACATCGATAAAGGCCTCCAGAGCGCTATAATGGGTCGCCATTTTAAGCATTGAAATCGTCAAATCCTTCAAACTCGGGTCTAAACCGGGCCCAATCTGAAATAAAGGACCAACTAGTCTGTCTTTTTCCACGGATGGGTCGTATGATGAATGGTAGCGTATGTATTGGCCCTCATAGCCCATGAAAACAAACAATATGTCCTGTAATACGGCGTTTTCTTGTTCCTCCATAGACAGCTCTTTGAACGATATAGGCTCGAGTGATTGCGGTGATGTGGATGCGAGAGGTGGAACTGAGATACGACTTGCCAATGGAGCAGCAGAATGGGCAATCAACGTCGCTTGGGGTACCCAGGGTGCTATACAATTATCAGCTCATGTCACGATCAAATCGATCGAGTGGGCATTGACTACCATCTGTGACTTCTCTCTCCCTCTTCCTCGGTGGCGACGCCGTCTTTTTTGACCGTGATCTCTCAAATTCGCCTCTATTCCCTGCATTTGGTGATTCCTTGACCGAATTCCGCGTCTTGACATGAATCTTTTCGCGCGACGTTATGGTAGTTCGTTCCGCTCGTCGCTCCGTTGCACTGCTCGATTCCCTATGCAATCCTCTTTGACTCTGTGTACTTCCGCGGAGGTGGTCCATTTTGGGAGTTTCTGACAATAGCCGCGGGGATTTGGCACTGCTGCTGTCTCTGTCTTGCAAAGATGATCTATAATCAGGCTCAGCGCGACTCGAAGCGACGCGGGGTCGTGAACCGCCGCCTAGGTTGTAGCTGACAGCACGGCGATCATTGGCGGACATGCTCTTTGATACAAGTTGGCCGGTGATAGTTCAGATCGCGAATTAGTCTGTTCCTAATAGCAACGCGTTCGTATTCGTAGGACGTAGTTGCAGTTTTCATGCGGCCCAAGCTGCTTGTAAACAGTTCATATGGAGATTCTAGATTCGGTCTAGCGCCTCTCTCCGCCCAGGCACCGGCGGACTACGTCGACAGCTCTGAGCTCAAGTTACCTACTACATCTTCACTCATCTTGTTGCTATCATCCATCTTCACGAACACTCAACTAGTTACGTCTTCAACCTCTTTTCGAAGCCCCTTTTTTTTTTTCATATAGATAAGTATCACAGATAAGTCGCCATCATGTTTATTGCGCGATCGGAATACGGTAAGCTACTGCCATCCTAATGATTATCAACCATAGCTAACAGCTTCACAGACCGCGGTATCAAGTACGAAGCTTGTCCCTAATGCATCTGAGTGTTCTTGAAGGACTAATGGTTATTTGATAGCACCTTCTCCCCCGAAGGTCGTTTGTTCCAGGTTGAATACTCCTTAGAAGCTATCAAACTTGGTTCAACCGCCATTGGAGTACGTCCACCCATCCTCCTCCAGCCTGTGTCAAAAACGCTCATCAATGACAGGTAGCAACGTCAGAAGGCGTCGTCCTGGGCGTCGAAAAACGAGTAACGTCCAGCCTCCTCGAAACCTCCTCCGTCGAAAAAATTGTCGAAATCGACCAACACATCGGCTGCGCCATGTCCGGTCTTCAAGCCGACGCCCGCTCAATGATTGAACATGCCCGCGTCGAATGCCAAAACCATGCTTTCCACTTCGCGGAATCACTTCGCGTCGAGAGTTGTACACAGGCTATTTGCGATTTGGCGTTGAGGTTTGGCGAAGGTGCGGATGGGGAGGAGAGTGTCATGAGTCGCCCGTTTGGGGTTGCGTTGCTGATTGCTGGTTATGATGAGGATGGTCCACAGCTGTTCGTTCTATTTTTTCCTCTGATGTTGAGGTGAATGCTGATCGAGGTAGATATCATGCCGAACCATCGGGAACGTTTTACCGATACGACGCCAAAGCTATCGGCTCCGGAAGCGAAGGTGCCCAGGCTGAATTGCAGAACGAGTATCACCGATCATTGACTCTTGCCGAGGCCGAGACGCTTGTGCTCAAGACGTTGAAACAGGTAATGGAGGAGAAACTAGACGCCAAGAATGTGCAGTTGGCTAGTGTGACGAAAGAGAAAGGATTCCGGATCTATGATGAGGAGGAGATGGGTCGGGCTGTTGGGCAATTGGGTGGAAATTAGATTCATCATTGAAATACAATAGTCTTCACTTTCGGAATATTATGTAGCCATGAGACTTATTAAATGCATTCAGGTACGTATTTCGTGATATTTACGGTCATTGCGGTAAAGGGCCTATCGAATTTTATACACACACGGTTTGAGAACCTTGGCCTCCTGCTCGGCCGTCATGCCTTTACTCTCATCATCTCCACGATCCCGATCAATAAACCTCTTCTTAGTCTGCACTGGAGCAGCCGCTTGCTTCTTCTCAGGCCTTCCAGCCGGCGCCGGCGTAATCCCCGCATATTTGCCCTTTGTAGGCGCGCCACCAGCCTTAAGAAATTCCATCTTGACAAACATTTTATTCGATTTATCCACGGATTCCTGCTTGAGCACAAAGCCGCGAGATTTGAATACCTCGACGAACGCGGAGATGTCAGTGTCGTCATTACCACTAGAGGAAGATGGCTGGGCATCTTCGGCGTAGATCTCTTCATCATCTTGGTCATCCTCGTCATCAGATTCATTGTTGCCGTTCTTTTTCTTCTTCTTGTTTTTCAACTTCTTCTTTTGCGTATTTGACAATCCCGCTGCGTCGTCACGCTTGAGCCCAATTTGGGCTTTCTTGCGATTGACTTTGCCGAATCGGCTCTTGACTTCACTAACCCAGCATTCACCTTTGCCATCGCCGCGAAGTACGCGCCACGCTTCTTCGACGAAGGACACCCAATTGGTACCCATCAGACTGAGACAAAAGATTGTAACGTCGACACTTCCATCCGTCACGGGTAAATTTGCAATATCAGCTTTTGTAACGAGTTCCGCGTCGGGGGACTGCAGGTCGTAGCTGGAAAGTTTGAGTTGGAGTTTCTTAGCCGATGGAGTCAGGGAGCGCGCGAATTGAGCGTCACCACAACCCAAGTCGGCGATGGTGCAGAAACCGTTTGGTCTACGTGGGAGAGGTGCAACACCACCTGCATTGTTCTGGCTGTTGTGCCTCCTTTTATCGTGATGAGCTGGTACAGCGGCACGTTTCTTGACAGCGGCGATATAGCCGTCGACGGGGTTCGAGGGCCATGATTCTTTGACTTGTCGTGAAAATCCATTGTGGTATTCTGTGAATAGTTCTGGGTTTGCGTCGAACATGGCCTGGGCTTGTTTAGAGGGAGTGGTGTAGAGGGTCTCGTTGAGGTGACGGAAGCGAGAGGATACGAGCTTGTCGCGCATTTTTTGCTGGAGAGGAGTGAGTTT
This sequence comes from Talaromyces sp. F31, assembly GCA_037356135.1. NCBI lineage: Eukaryota > Fungi > Ascomycota > Eurotiomycetes > Eurotiales > Trichocomaceae > Talaromyces > Talaromyces sp. F31. The sequence continues at coordinate 732,458 of JAYXSF010000044.1, read as the reverse complement.
TGCTGTGGACGGCGGGGCTGGTGGTAATGACATTGCGGTGGTCGTAGCAACTTGAGTGTCCTCGGCCATAGCTGAATCCTTCTTTTCCTCATTGCGAGCCTTCTTCTGCTTCTTGATTGCTCTTCCCTCTCCAGCTTCAGCATTTGTCTCCTGAACTGCTGCCTCGTTGCTCCCAGACTGTCCGTTCTCTCTCTTTTCCTTGTTCTTCTTGTTCCTGTTCCTATTCTTCCTGCCACTCTTCTCGGTGTGGCCCTCAATATGCCGCTTGAACATCTCATCGACATTCGTCTTGGTCACGCCATTTTCTCTCTTTCTCTTCTTGGCACTCTCATTACCACCTGCTTGCCCGATTTGGTTGGCTCCGGTCGCAGGTGCTTTTGGTGCTTTGGCTTTAGGTGTTTCGTTCTTGTTCGACGACGCATCGTTTTGCGGCTTCAAATCAGAGGTCGATATCGACCAACCGGGTACGGCGAACATATTGCTTTGGTCTATGTATCTCCAACGTATTTGTTCGATCTAAAGAGAAGCGACGTTTGAGACGGGAATTTTTTTTGTCACTGCCGGCAGAATCGTTGAAGTTCTCCACATTTCTCAAACCAATGGAGCTGCTCAAATTTAGTAGGCGGTCAAGACTCGGGCGCCGCAACAGATTCCAAGATTGAGCAGACTTTCTAGCTGGTTGCTACGAACAAACATCTACATGGCGAGGATTGAGGACCCAGACTCTTTAAAATTTGCTATAAGATGTTCAAGAAGCTGTAAATACTTCTCCACAGGTCTTAAAAAGTTCAAGTCAAAGATGACAAGGGGGCAACGATTCGTTGATACTGACTGTCTCTTAAGATTATTGTCGGTAAACAAGACCTATACATTCCAATTGTAGATGGGATGACATTTCCAGGCGAATTCTTATCAGGAGAACCTGGTTATATTCAGCTACCGTATCCAGGCCTCAAATATCGAACCTCAGCGTTGTGCCACTCTTCACATTATAAAGTGTGCTTCCACTCCTATCAAAAACCTCGACATCGGTATCGAAGGAAGACACCAACTCAACCGGCTCTCCTGGACTCCACGACATAGCTATTGAGCCTTTACCTACTGCGAACGTGCCTGACATCTCCTTCCACAGCTCGCGCCGAGGTTCCAGCCGTATACTTTTAAATCCCGGCGCTGCAGGCGCCAGGCCAGCTACATTGGTAACAAAATCATGAATCGGAACGGAACTCCATGCATGACAATCACTACGTGGCATGGCTGCTGACTCGGCCCATGTGGACAAGTTCTGACGTACCATGTCGCGCCATGGCTCTAACAATGTACTCCGCAGCTCTTCGTAAAGACCTGCTTTTCGCACAGCTTCGAAGACATAGAATGACATGGCGTAAGAGCATCGCACAAAGCTCGAATTGGTCAACGCATGGCGCAGGACTGTGCGAGCAGTTTCGCCTTCTAGAGCCCCGCAGAGAACGGCGAATACCTGTGTGTGCTGGCTGCGCTCTTCGGGAGGACTATCAGGTCCGTCAATTAGGAAATCTCCGCGGAAGCAATGTTTCATGACGGCTGCATTCAACTGGGTGGCACGTTGGCGGTACTCGGTTGCAGTGTCGCGTCGACCGACAAAGTCACAGAGTTGAGCAGCGCGTTGCAGTGTGAGTGAGTATATCAAGCTGCTGTAGGTCATAAATCCCGTACGGGCGTATGCAGGCGGTACGGCCAGATTACGAAAATCGTGATCAGAGCCGGGATCCGACCATTGCTGCGTCCAGTCGACGAACGGCCATGCGTCCCATGCCATGCGGCCTACCAAGTTATTACTGTCGTCGATGCGCTGATGAAAGTGGTCAAGAATACCGTCGATTGTGCCGAGATAGCGACGCACCAGCGTCTCGTCGCCAAAGTACATCATGTGATCATAAATCATGAAGATCCAATAGAGCGAAAAATAGGGGATATTGACCCCAGGAAGCGGCGACGGGAAATGCGTCTCAACAAGCCCATCGGACCGGCGACTAGAGTGAAATTCTTGCATGCATTTACGGGCTAATCGATCGTCGTTGGAGAGCTGGTAGGTGAAAAGTATCTGTAATCGCGAGTCCATGCCAAATTGATTCTGCTCGTAAAACGGGCAATCCTCGTAGGTCTCATGCATGCAGTTGCGTAACGTGTTGATACTAATATCCCATAACTTTGACTCTTCAACTGAAGGGAATTTTGTGATTTGAGTCGTTTTCTCTAGCGGATAGTGGGTTTCACGAAATGTCAACTGCAAAAGCTCTAATGGCGAAGAAGGCTGAGTCTCTATTTCTAACTCAACGTATCGGAATGTCCGAAACCAGAATGGTTCATAGGTGACCACAACATCGCTCGGCGTCTCCCGCCGGCAGATGTAGAAGTCATCTTTACCCATGAGAACCCCCGCGACATCAGTTCGGTCAGTTTTGATGCGAGCAAAGGGATTAGGCGTGGCCGATGGCTGTTCAAAACACTCTGCGCAACGAATGCGGATCTTGGCTCCAGCGCCCTGGCGCATCTGTAGGCAGATAAATCCAGTTGTGTACGTCTCTGCGGCGAAAACGGCAGTAACTTTACGACCAGCTTCGATCTTGAGTGGTTGGTCATGTCGAATAAGGTGGTTCCAGTCTTGAAGGCTAGGGGTGTCGGCGTCGCATTTGACGCTCTTTAAAAATCGAGCTGGGGTCTCCGGTAGAAGTGGGATTGAGCGCTTGGTTAGGCGTCTTTGATCTAGAATCGGAAGCATGGGGGCCTTCATGGTAACTTTGACGGCCGGTAGCCAAGTACCGTCGTCGAAGTTGGGCTGTACCCAGTCCAAGTCTTGCCTGGAGCCATCGACATCCTCATTGATAGACAGCAGCACAGGCCCAAGATTTGGATCCCAAGCAGACGTACTACCTATGCGCACGGCCTCATCTATCTTCCACCGCCAGCTACTGTTGGTTCCAACCTCAGGCTTCCCTTCATCAGCTATTATACATGCAATATAGTTGCGATTTGGGTTGGGTCTCTTACCACCACATCCGAATGCACAATAACTCCCGGAATAATCGCTCTCGTAAGCGACATGTTTCCAGGGAAATGTGCCGAATACCGCAACACACGCATGGCGATGGTGTTGTGGCCGACATTACAAAAGGGGGCAATATCGACAGTTTCGTAATTCCATTCCCCCAAGTGGCTTTTGGCAGGACCAAAGCATACACTGCGTCCATTCACATAAAGTCGATATCGCGTGTCGGCAGAGACGTGAATGAGACATTCAGATGGCACTGATTCGAGGGCGAATGAGCGCCGGAACTGCACAATGCGAGCGACATCGCGGCTCTCATCCCACTTGGATGCCCATATCCAGTCTACCGTTTCACTCCAATGACGTGGCATCTCTATAAACCTCTGGCAAAATAATTTGTGTTCTTTTGCCCATCTGCATCTTAGTTCACGTATATATCTAGTCTTGGAACAATGTCGTGAAGTTCATCGGGGTAAGATACACCGAGAAAGGTAAGCTCTGCTCGGGAATTCCGATGGTCTGTAACCCTAGCCAACTGCGATTGACAGAGCTCGACCCTAGGTGGATAGGCAAGTTTTACTTGTGTTTTTTGACAGAGGGGATTCTAGTTTGTGTCACTTAACAGAGGGAGACCCCGTGGGGTTCTCCACTGGGGTAAAGTGGTGGAAGTTTTCGAAATATCAAATGATCAGTAGGACTGATTATGAGCCAAAGCAATGTATTAGGAGAGTCCTCTATTCGATTTTTGAATCCATTATTAGAAAGTATTTAGATCGATTATACGACTATTGAGCTTGCCCAGGTAGCTTGGGAGCTATCGCTCTTTATAGATATTGAAAGGTCCTTGTATTGAGAAGTGTCAATGTACCTAATACCAGGTACTATGGAGATAACCCTAAATCAAGACTTGCAATGCTAACACATTCACAGCTAAGCATTGCTGTCCTGCCCTTCTCGATACTTTGCAAACTGTGGAACTGGCACATGCGCTTCATACAAATCATCAATATCACCAGGCGAAAGACCCGTAGTATTTGGCACAATGGTCAAAGCGCCCCAAATGAGAAAAATCGAGAGGCCCGCAAACACGAAGCCCGTCCGGGCCCCCAGGTTACCCGAGTCCACATTATACATGTAAGGTACAGTGAATGTGAAAACCCAAGTGGTAATTGTCTGGGTCATGATGCCGAGAGACATGGATTTGGCGCGAAGACGAAGACTGGAGATTTCGGCAGCGATACTCCAGCCTGGAGCCTGCATGAAAGCGGCTTGCAGAGAGATCAGGACATTCCTGGATAAATATTTTAATTTTCTTTCCCGATCAAAAGCTATAGAATCTGATTTACTCACATCAAAACAGCAATAGCCCAGGTAGGACCCGTCCCTTTGGCGTAGTACAGACATCCCACGATCAACATGACGGCAAAATTGATAACGCAGCCGCCGATAAAGACTTTATCACGAGAAATATGCTTCATTCCAAAGCCAGTAGCCACAATTATGATGATCGCGAGGGCAAACCCGCCGATGGAGATGTCGAAAATATGCACGACCGGAAGTCCCACCGTGATGAGAAAGTAAATCGACTGAGACAGAAAAGGGGCTCCACCGATGTTCACAGCGCCGAAAAGAAAGCCCATAAGGAGGGTTCTCTTGAGATTTGTGCCCTGGAAACATTCGAGATAGCTTGCTTGGTCGGAATGGCGCGTATTTTCTTCGGCGATGGTTTGGACGAGGTAGGCGTAGCGTTCGTCTCGCTCACAATCCTCGCCATATAAAAGACTAATAGTCTTTTTGGCAGTTTCATGGCGGCCTTTCATGATCAGGTAGCTGGGTGATCTAGGGAAGTGTTATTAGCCGGAAGGTAGATCATACCGGACAATACGGATGTAAAGCTTACTCCGGCGCCAGTGTATAAGCGATTATCACCAATGCAGCAACACCGAACTGAATGGCAAATACAGATCTAAATGCATGCTCTGCCGTATTCGGCACAAAGACTCGAATAATACCCATGGCTACACCTTGCATGAAGAGGATGAAGATGACGATACCTTTCTGGACCGTGGGGACCAATCTAGGGGGCACGACTTCAGAAGCATATGTTGTACCGACAGCCATGGTCATGCCGATTCCGAGACCGTTTACAATCTTACCAGCCAGTAAGCTGCCAGGTGTTGTTGCCGTATATTGCACGGCCGCACCGGCTAGAGAGACGATGCCACCAGCCACGCCGCACCATTTTCTTCCGATATAATCTACCAAGTATCCTGTTGCTGTGGCTGAAAGCGCCTGTGCGAGCGCGGTCATAGAGGTCCAAAGTGAAGTCCAGAGAGAGGGAAGATACAAATTTCCCAACGCATCAACCTTGCCGAAATAAAGAAGAAAGGCAGGCATAGAAATGCCTGCCCCGTTTACAATCATGTCATACCCGAAAAGGATAGCTGAAGAGAACGAGACGCTACCTGTTAGGGACATATAATTAGTTTTTCAGTTACCGTGAGATGTATAGGATAGGTGGGATGATTAGGGTCTGGCGTCATACAGATGAGAAGAGCTCTTCGATGCTTTTGCAACAAGTTCCAGAGAGACAAATCACGATCGAGCTGAAAGAAGACGGGCTCACTCAGCTCGATGTGATCACCGGTAATTTTCATGCTAGCCATTGTGGCATAATAGAAGTTGGTGAGTATCGGTTGATAGATAGACGATCTAGGGAAGGCAGGCTCTTTTTGACCTCAAATTTGGAGAGCAGCTCGGTTCCTATCACACCGAGCGAGAAATTTTGTGGGGATCTTAAGGCCGTTGGGATTGAATACCCCGGAATCTCCACAACTATCATACAGAGCAAACAATGTCAATACTAGGAGATCTGAGAGTGGATTCTGGCAACGTTTTCTGGGGGTTCGGGTTTTCCGTTCCTTTCATACGTACGCACGGGAGACCCGACCCTTAGCTCCAGATCTAGATTCTCAAACGGAGATCGCATCGCTGAAGAAGGCACGAATGGAACTCCATTTATTATATTCGATTATCATAAAATCATGGCGGACGAAGTACTACAGAGTTTATCATTCGAGGGGAAGGTCTCCTTGCTCGCAAGCGTCTTATACTGGCACACGGCTAGTCCACCAGAACACGGAATATAAGCAAACAAAGTACGGTCTTATTACTGCTTGCATTTTTTGATTGCTCTTCAACCTCTTCGTCTCTCAAGATAGCTGTATTTGGATCTCCCGCCTCAGAACCGTTGAAATACGGCGCAGGAAGTGCGTCTGTGAATCCGACATATGGCATTTCCCCAATTGAAGCTCTCTGGCGAAAGTCCGTCAACGAGGACATTTAACAGGAGTTCCAAGATACTTTCCGCTAATCTTGATGTGATGACTGCTCCGACCACTGCGCAACCTGGCCTCGATTGCTATTGGTTCAATGGCTCGGAATTTTCCTACAATAATCTTCTCCACCATGAAACCCCTTTGCAAACACGGACATTAATCATTGATGACCGGATCAAAGATGTGGCTCCACAGAACTGCAGTCTTATGCACTTCGTCCCCAAACCCCAAAACTGCGGTACTCACACATTTGGCGTTACTGTATGTGCTAGAACTTCTATCCGGGTGGGAAGTCGAACCATATTGCAGCATGGTGGAGACACCGATGTGCGAGTTGACTACATCATGTAGCCAGGCGATTTCGAAGTGCGCACTATAATCGAAATGGAAGCGGGCCACGAATACGAAGTCATCATTGATACACTCTCGACTCTTGCGCCCTCACCCTCGCAAGTCTGCACAATGGCATCGCAAGCAATGTAGTTAGACTTTTGCGGAAACCTGCCTTCGTGTTTCACACCCGAAATTTCCGCGCTGACTAGTTAATGTGATATTGCCCTGATCTTCACTGCGAGAAACAAAGAGTACGAGTCAGAGTCTTTCCACCTCTACAGAATGACTTGATCAGCACTATAACCCAAACCGCGCCCAAGAACATACTCTTCAATCGGCCTGGATCTCTCATAAATATGATGCCATGTATTGTTCATTTAGATGTCACGTTCCAATTCTGGTTCGCAGGGCAAAAGTTGGAAACGCGCTCGCTGATCTTTTGAGCGGCGACTACAACCCTTCGAGCAAGCTTCCAGTGACATTTCCGCGACGAATTGATATTCGTCGGGATGCAAATACTGTCATTTCATCGTTTACTAATGTTATAGATCAATATAGCACTTGGCGTGGCTTATGGGATAAATGGCTGTAATAGAATTCGTTAGAAGAGAAAGAATGCATGAGTACAGTTTGGTAGAGGTAGGCTCGAGTTGATGATGTTACATTGGCCGTCATCACAGATTTCTGGATATTGAAGATATTGCAGGGCGTTGATCAACTCGATCTACCGGTAACGACTACCTTGCTATGCGTTACCATAGTAATTATCTTCCCTAACCTTATATTGCCCTCTTGTATGCTTGACATCGGCATGAGTATCCGCATGTCTACCAATTGGAGAGGCAGAAAACTTACAGGACTGAGGAACACCACTTTTCCCCGACGTTGGAAATGATATCAACATATCCGGGTAGCTTCTGCACGAGCAAAGAATCCATCTACGAACGACGAAAGGCAAGTCGGACGAGCCTTGAAAGGATACGCAAGCTTCCGGTGACCACAGAAAGCTTCAAAGCAGTCAGTGCTCATGCCAGATATAATTGTTTCGTAAAGATTTCCTTTAAACACTCTTCATCAAGATAGGGTGTGCCATCACGAACCCGGAGTACCCGGGCTACAAATACTCCAAGGTCTCTCTAGAGAACCCAGGCTCTTCGGAGAACACCATTACGGAGAGGATAGCTTTCCCAAGAATAGACCAAGATCGAAGCCGAGTGTCCTGACCACCAGTTGGCTAGAGTAATGAACCGGTTTGGGTACGCTTAAGTGAAAACATCGTTAAATTTGTTTATCTGAACTTTTCGTCCGATGCAGTTCGAGAAAGATCCACATGTCGTTTGAACCCTGAATATTTCAGACAAAGAGACTGTTCCAAACCGCTACGTGCCAACCATATTCGGGGCCAGAAAATAAGTCGGCTTTCATATCTTCGTATGTGTTCATTTACTCCAAAACTTTGAACAGATTCAAGCTCATGTGCATGCATTGCGCAGGGCCTAAGGGCAGTTATTTTTCTTGCGGAGCTTGGCTATTACAATATGCAAGAGAACCATCCGCTAATAAAGAGCCTGATAGGCGAATTTAGATACACGGTACTCATAAACCAAGAGTTGGTGTTATGAAACTTCACACTTTGCGCCTGCTTCGCGACCCTCAACGGATATGCTTAGAAATGACTTAATGCTGGCGAGATAATCCGAAGTACATTATACTATATTGCCAAATGAGCGCCATCCAAGAGAACATCGGTTCTATAGTGTAATGGTTAGCACGGTGATTTCTGATGTCGCAAATTTGGGTTCGATTCCCAATAGGACCTAGTTTTGTCTTTTTTTTTCATCCGCGACTTCTTAATATTCCCTTATCTCCGTGATAATGCTTGTTTGTTTCATTCGTAGCTGGAAATTGAAGTTGGGTTTTTCTTCGAGAGTTGTATGATTCGCCCAGAGAACAACCCGATTCTGTCTTATCGCCGTCCTCAATCCCTGAATTATTCCTTCGCATATTATTGAGACATCCCTTGATCCCCTGTTCATGTCCAGCTAGCCACATGCATAATATGCACATCCTTACTCTCGAGTCTCATGACCTTTTCTTCTCGAAATTCTACCATGACTAGGGTACATGTATGACCTCAACCTTTGTCGTGATCCTAGCAATTATTAATTAAACCACCCAATCAAATCGCCCGTGACATTTCTAAATTTTCAAAGCCGCATCCACATGTGCGCAGTGCAGCTCGTTTATGCTTTAAGCCTTTCAAGGGCTGTGCTTTGAGTTTTGCAGCTTTTCTAGTTGTATGTTTACTATTTACCCCTTTTCTACAAGCTCGATTCTTACTTTCTTTTTCTCCCTTTGAGTTTGACAGCGCTTCGTGTTTGGCTCTCTTCGGGACTCGGGTTTCTACGAGGCTGAGAAGGCTTGTGCACCAGCATCAATCAAAGACAAGACTCGATTCACTTGAACGTCAAACAAGGGCAGATTGCTGTATGGTTTGAACGAAAAGGGGCTAATCAACTGAGGTCCCGAAAGTGACTTGCCTCCATTTCCGGAAAGGAACGTAAGTTCTATGCATATCGCCCCGGATGTGTCCTTCCATATGAGGCATCGTGGCTAGGGTGGTTCGTCGTCTCGTATGTACATTGTACGTACGAGACTAGCTTCAAAAAATTCTTCAAGCTCATCGTAAGACCATAGGCTTGGTATTAATCGATCTAAAAGACATTGGACTGTAGTCTGTAGATACCCGAGATCTGGCCCATAACTTGGCAAGTCATCGAGTGCTACCGTGCTACGTACACAGCTAGATCGTTCGTAAGGACATCAGCGATCGGCAGGAGATGGATTTTCATGATTCGACAAGATCCTAGTCGGATATCGTTGGGGTCGGCCACATGGAGACTAAGAGACTAAGACTAAGGACATTTTCCGTAGCAAATCGGGCCACGGGTCAGATCTCACGTCGAATGGGGAAAAGCTTCCTCCGAATCGATAACCAAATTCGTCCTACTGCGTGAGCCAAGCATTGCGCTGGACGTATCAAGTCCAGTCTCTTCTCAACGTATTAGTGTTATTATCACTAATCAGAAAAATTGGGCGGGAAGCCACCGGGTGATGGTTCGTGCTAAGGTGCTGGGATGATGAATCGGAGAATTGATGTTAATCCTAAACGGGTAACTTTTCCCGTACCCACTGCTCGCTGTGGCTCGTTGCGCCTTCATATGGCTTAGCAGTTGGCAATAAGCAGACGATTCAATGCCAGTCTGCCACAATCGAGCTGAGTGCAAGGACATCCCGGGAGGTCGAGCACTCAGTACCTAAGCTTTGAGTAGAGGCCACAATAGCCTGGATTGGGCCTCAGAAAATCGGTTTAGCGGGGCGGGTGCGCTAAAGTGACACTAAAATGAGCCTATCTCGCAATATGAGTCCCAAAGTGGCTAAGTCCTGGCCTTGCTTGCTATTGGGTCAACTTCGGTCTCTTCTCTCTGCACTCCGTACTGTGGTCGCCATTTACGTGGGTCTGTTTGTTTCCGTTTCATTTTGCGTCTGACACTTCGGCGCAATTGCGCTAGCAGACTAGTGCTATCATAAGTCCTCCATCATCACAGTATGGAATGGATCAAAGTCTGCCTTGCGACAATCGGCCTCTTGTCGATAGCTTCCGACTACGTACTTTGCATGCCTATGCCATTCTAAATGGTGAATTGAGCGAGATCGGGGGATTCCGCAATTAGTTTCTTCATCGAGTCTTCCCGACCCAAGCACGAGCCAACTAGTCTCGAACCACCACTCAAACCGCGAGGAGCGTCCCACCCCGGCTCGACTCGACCGTCTATCTCCGCAGAATTCAGTCTTTACTGAGTCCACTCCGTACTCCGTAAACAATGAATAAAAGAATGAGGCTGAAAATGAATATGCCTTGCGAGGAGGTCACTGGCCATGTAGAACAGAGTGGCATTTCGTGTGGTGTCAGTCCAATATCAGCATGCGTGTTATACCTCCCCACAATCTCTGCACAACCACACTCGGGCGAGTGACCATACTTCTGCATGGCAAGGGCGGTTAATCCCAGGAGATCTCCTTGTTGCACGAGTTGCTTCTAGGACTCTGAAAGAAATCTGACACATCGCAGAAGTGACAAGCCTGACAGGACCGGGTTGGTAGTAAAGTAGCCGATGCATCAGCCATGCTTTTGATCAACTTAGTACGTAGTAGTAATCGGCTGCGAATTGCATGCCCCATTAATGATAGAGGGGAATCGATGCATACGGACGTATGTGGGAGTCTCACTGTTGACTGACACTCGAACGTGCATTTGTCCCCAGTTGTCGATTTCCGAGTGGCTGCGCGAGAGATGTCTCAAAGTCAATTTCCCTCATCCAACGACCAGGTGGAGGCTCTTGTGGAAACCGGTCTTCCTAATCGATTTAGGGCAGTAATAACGCCTCCACTAGTTCAAGTTCACACCAGAAGTATATATGATAAGCATAAATCAAGGATTCCAGTGAGTTTAGGAAATTCAGTCCCATCCTCTTTCCCCTCACATCTATCACCGGTCGCTTTTTACCCATTCAAATCACAGCAGCCACTGGCCGGATGGACGAGCAAGATCGCACCCGCCATGGTGGGGATAAGCCTGCGAAACGAAAAGAGTCTGAGTCTATAAAGCAAACACCGTCAGAAGGGCAATCCGAAGCGACAGCCAACACCAACGCTACCCCCGCTCGGGATCGCAAGAGGAGGACCAAGACCGGATGTCTGAGTACGATACCTTTTCCCAAAAACACCAGAATTTTTTTACTGACACCCCTCTCAGCTTGCAGAAGACGACGCATCAAGTGCGGCGAGGAGAAGCCGCGATGCAATAATTGCATCAAAGCAAAGCGAGACTGCGAAGGCTACACGCAGAGAGTCATCTTCAAAAATGCGTTGGGTCCCGTCGCGGGCTACGACCCGGGGGTTCCTGCCAATTTGCAGGCCCCCGTGACGCACTTTCCTCCTCTGCCACCACAAGTCCAACTGCAACAGCTGCAACAACTCCAACAACTCCAACAGCAACAAAGACAGCCCATCGCTGGACAAGCACTCAATCGTCAACAGCGGTTACTGGCACCCCGCCTCCCCTATGTACTGCCCACACTCACCCCTCCTTATGTCACCCAGCCCATTGAGCAGCAGCAGCAGCAGCAGCAGCAAGTACAGCCATCCGTCTATCCTACGATCCCTCTTCAGACGCAACAGACGGATCCGACCATCACCCCTCAGGCAATCCAAGCGATTCCTGTCCCAGGGGACGACTTTGCCAGCCATGTCCACACATGGTCATCTGCAGATCAGCTTGCTTACCTGACGCTGCCCGAGACCGTCTTCCAAGGGAGTCATGGCGTTGCTTATCAGCAGGCGACGGCAGACACCAACCTACCGTCTTACCCGAATGCAGACACGCATCCGGTGATAGCCCAGCACGATCCAGCCGTGCAGAGTATGGCGGACACCATCGGGTTCTACACCGACGACACCTTCCAGCAGGCTCAGGTCTACTACGCGTGGGATGCCGAACAGGAAGGTAAGACCTGTTTGAACAATTTCTTGTCGAGTGACCTGGCGATGTATGTGGCTGATGACTGGTCGCTATACTTGGAACCAAGTAGCCCTGATACCGACGATCTATGAAGATTTGGAAGATGATTATTACGACGTCGATTCCGACGACGAGCAACAAGGTGTGACTGAGGAGGAGGGTTACAACCAAATGAATCTCATCATGGCTTCGGCCCATCAGGATGTCATGCGATCCTATAACACGTATCTCAACGAGCCAAACATCCTTGCGACTTACCAACCTTCAATGGGTTCGTCGCCGCTGAATAATCCCAAAACCGCGCGAATCTGGGTACATTTTATGCACGCCACGGCCCCTGCCATCTCGATCATGGAGCGACACAACGCGAGCCCGGTGCCGTTCTTTGGTGGACCGGTGCCAGCGTCGCAGCAAGGCCTGTGGAGTTATATCATGCCCTTGAAATCGCTTGAGCATCCAGCGCTATTACAGTCTATTCTGGCCATCAGCAGTCTTCATATTGCCAGACTACAGCAGAGTCATTTTACAATTACATTCAAACACTATGAATATGCGCTCAGAAAAGTTTCCAAGGCGGTTGGCCTCCCAGTGCGTCGAAAACAAGTAGCTACCCTTGCTGCCACGCTACTTCTTGCGTTCTACGAAGTCACCGCAGCGGACCATACTAAGTGGGATCGACATGTCGCCGGCGCCGCACAGCTGCTGAAAGAAATCGATTTTGCAGGCCTGACACGAGATCTCAGAGCCTATCGTCGGAGTGTCAGGTCGCAAAAGCCTGCCTGGGCAGGGCCATACGACCCTTTCTCATCGTACACTTACGCTGAAGACGATCCGTTTGCCGCGAAAGAGTCTGAAGTAGATGCCAGAGTCGTGTCTCGGCTTACAGGTAGAGCTATTGATTATGATCAAATCGGGCGAGCGGACGTCTATTCAAAGGCCAAGAGAAGGCAATTTTCACGGAAGGATATTGACAACTTTCGAATACAATGCGATTTGTGGTGGTGGTACGCGAAGCATGATACGTTTCAAAGTATGCTCAGCGGTAACAGACTACTGTATGTTTTTCACCTGACAAGTAGCGCTTCCACTAATCAGTTCTAGTACCCCAATCGAACGATGGGATGCAGTTCCTCCTCGTGCAGGACTCGGCAGAACAGACGCAATCTATGGCAGTTGGGACCATCTTGTCCTTTTGTTGGCTCGCATGATGGATTTTGGATATCGGGATCGCAAGAGAAAGCTCCAAAACCTTGAGGCTACCGGGAGTGATTGGCGTCCTCATCCCGAATTTTTCAAGTTTGTTGGTCGGTTTGCACCTAAACCTCCAGGGGGAAAGCCTGGAGGGCCACCTGGAGGGCCCCTTGGGATGGGACATCCTGGAAAGCCGCCAGGACCGCCTGGTAACAATCAGGTATGTATCATTCTTACTTACCAAGCGATCCCGCTAACGGGTATAGCCACCACAAAGCCAAAGCTCGACGCAGAAACCGATGTATGGTATGGCGCCTACAGGAGGCCCAGTTCCAGCGCCCGCGGCGTTCACTACCATGGGCGAATCCCCGCCATATTCGGGTTTTGTGGATGAAGATGACGATGACACAACATTGGAAGAAGCAGAGGCCGAATGGGAACGTATACTAGCTGCATATGAGTATTATGAAAGTCAACTAGGAGAAGGCTTTGCACCATTACCACCCGATACCACCACACCAGTCAATTCGCCATTTGGGCCAGCGATACAATTCCGATCCGACAGCATTGCTGTGCTCTGGGCATACTACTATGCTGGTAGGATAATCCTGAATCGCCTGCACCCTAGTATGCCCCCAGCTGCAATGATGGCGGCGACAACAGCAGCTGCCACGACAGCTCATCTTGCTCAGACTATCGGAAGAATAGCTGCTGGTATATATTATCCGCAACTATATGTCCAGGAAGTTGGCAACTTGAATCCAAATCTCGGTGGTGCATGGATACAGGCTACTATGACTTTGTTCGTTGCAGGTATTCAATATACCGATCCAACACAGCGAGAGTGGACCGTGTCGACTCTCCGCGGTACTTCTCGTGTGACGGGATGGCAGTCTGCCGAGGCGATTGCAACTGGCTGTGAAGCTGCATGGATGCGCACGGCTGCAGTAGGACGTGGGCCTCCATATGTACGAGGGCCAGAGTTTTCCGAGGTAAGTTGTTTGTCGATAGTTTTGGATGATACTAATTGTTCGATAGAATCAACCAGTTTATACTCGTCGGGGCATACAAGGCGATGAGCACCTAGCACCGGATTCAAACTACGAGAGGCGGTTCGTCAAGGTGGAGCCAAGGCTACGAGGACAATATGCAGTAGGGCTGTTGGGGTTGGAGAGTGATCTTGACGGGCTCGATCTTGATCCATAGCTAGTCTAGGCGATACAAAATATGATAATGAATGATACCATGTAAATGCACAACTGTAGACATGTAGACAATGTAATTGGCCGAGAATGTATCTTTGAAGCAAAGCCACGCTAACCATTTCCATCTTAGCCCATGGTCTCGCCCAAAGATCAGATGCCATCAACTTACCAAACATTCCGTCAACTTTGACTCCAACTTTGCAACGCAATTGTGCTGTCAAACCCCACTTTTGATCATGAACATGTCTTGACGAAATGCCTATATGTATCGAATGCTCCTACCCGGTTTCCCATCTGTACACCTCCTACAGCAAAGCCGATGACCGCGCGCTCGGCAAAGGGGTGCGATTGACGCAGTGTCCGCGCTGTAAGCGCTTCGCCGATAAATATGTCGAGCATGATAATGTGGTGTTGTTTATTGATTTAGTGCTTATAAAGCCTCAGGTGGGATCGCGCATGTCTTGAGCAGTAGAGAAAAAGAGGGGGTGCTGACGAGAGTAGGTTTACCGGCATTTATTGTTTAATCGGTTGGGGAGGGATGATAAGGCTTTTGACGTAAGTCTACGCTATAGTGACTGATGTATGGACTGTTCTGATGAGAATCTGGGCAGCGCTCGATTATACGTCTCGGCGTACTCCTGCTCCTCTTCGACGTGTATTTGACATGGGCTCGCATCGAGAAATCGTCTACCCTCGCATCGACGCCGCTATCTAAAGCCCCGATCATCGTGCAATACCTGTTCTTCCTCACGCTCAATGCCTTGGCGACACTGGCGCATCATTTGGTCGTTCGTCTGGGTGCTTCGATAATCTTGAAACGGTCGCATACGCAATCGTCGTCTCTTGCCGCTGGCGCAGACACAAATGCGACGCCATCGACCCCTACGGTTGCGACGGGGTTCGTCTCTGCGTCTGCGAATGTGAGTCGCTCGCCGTCGAGTCTGGACATGCTGGGGTTGCATCCTTCAGTATCAGCGTCAGCGTATAGCACTGGAAGCGCATCTACAAGTGGTTACGGCTGGCCTCCCGATCCTTCTTCACCACCAGCAGGGCAAGGGCAAGGGCAAGGGCAAGGACAATTACGCCGCGTATCGACTTCACCCGCTCAATTCCAAACTCTTCCTCCGCCATCGCCTCCAAGTGCAAACGCCGTTAGTACGGCGTTGTTTGTGAGTAGTTGTCCGAAACTGTTCCCCATACTCATGGTGATATGGGGATCGAAAGAAGTCGCGGTGCCCGAAGGCGGGAGTTCGGTGGCTGATAGTCCAGCTATTACGCTGTTGCACAAAACCTTTGCGACTGTGACGCCGGCTGTGTCGATGCCGAGCGCGTCGGCGCTGAGTGATGCTGCCGTCACCACCACAAGCAGCACACCTGGCTCAGATTCAATCTTTGGCCTTCTTGGAAACCCATCCAGATTCCTAGCGACGCTCACATCTGCATTCAACCTGCCATCCTTGATGTCATTCTTATCGCTGGGAATGGCATCGACGCATCTGGTGCTACTCAACAATATCGAGGCGCTATATATTCTGCTGGATTGTGGGTATCTGAGGGCTGTTGCGCTTGCTGTTGTGGGTCAGTTGGCGCGGTGGTTGGTGGAGAAGTTGGTTTTGGGGGTTTTTGGAATATACTAGAGTAGTAGCAGTAGTACGATGTATAGAATAGTTACGCTGTTCAATGACAGTGATACCCCCTATATATCATTTCGAGATATAGCCTTGGAAGGTGAAAAGACTATGTAAATTTGCACTGCTTATCTCACGCTAGCTACGTAGTAACTGACACAACTCATCGCGCGATTCCCACGATTACTCATGTCAATCCTTCGAAATCTGCGGGGTTTGGTTCATGGTTGCCTGTCTCGTTGTGCTGATGTACCATTCTCGGCTATCCATGAACAACGGCAAAGGATATCGGGACATTTATCTCCCACCAACAGCATATATCAAATGCATCCATGGATATATCATAACCACCATGATCAAACACAACATCAGAAATATTTCGGTTACACAACATAACTCCCCAACTGAGTGAGCAATAAAGGAAAGACGGAAAAATGGCAACGATCCCCCAGACCCAACGCGCAGCCCAAGTCGTCTCTCCAGGCGAGTCATTCCACATCTCGATCCGCGACGACATTCCCGTGCTCGAACCAGCGCCAAATGAAGTTTTGGTTAAATTGAGTTGTACTGGTCTTTGGTATCCACTTCCCATGTCCCATTTACGAAAATTTTCAGAGGCAAACTAATCGGAAAATGAGGACAGCCACTCCGAAGTCCGTGCAGTCCTAAACTGGTCGCCCTACAACCCCATAATCGGGCACGAAGGGATCGGCATTGTCGTCAAGACACATCCTTCTCTGCCACCAACGTTGGCCTCGGTGGGTGAAAGGGTAGGCGTGAAATGGCTATATAGTGCGTGCAGAACCTGTTCTGTATGTAGTAGAGGATGGTATCACAATTGCGCTTTGCAGCGCAATACGAGTCGCAATGTCCCCGGGACATTGCAGCAGTATGTCGTTGCGGATGCGCGGTTCTTGACACGGATCCCGGCAGGCCTTAAGGAGGAGGTTGCGGCGCCGTTGCTGTGTGCGGGGCTGACTATGGTTGGGGCTGTGGAGAAGCTTGATTCTAGCGTTTTTCTACAGAAGGCGAAAAGGAGTGAAGAGGGGGAGAAGAGGGAAGAGGGGGAGTTTTGGGTAGTGATTTCGGGCTCCGGGGGCGGATTGGGACATTTGGGTATTCAGATTGCGGTAAGAAACAAAGGGTACCGTGTCATTGCGATCGATTCGGGGGCGGAGAAACGGCGGCTCAGTCTGGAGTGTGGTGCGGAGGCGTTTGTTGATTTTAAGACTGAGACGGATGTCCCTGCGAGAGTGCGTGAGTTGACGGGTGGCGAAGGCGCACATGCTACCATCGTCGTGCCTGGCACGAAAGAGGCGTTTGAGATGGCGCCGAATCTGGTGCGGAATATGGGCATGATTGTTTGTGTGGGATGTCCGAGAAATGATCTTGAATTGCCTATTTCGGCGACTATGTGTGCTGCTAGGGGTGAGTATTACAATTCTTCACGAGGAGAGAGCGAGAGAGCAAGGGCAGTGGCTAATACTTCGTGATGGTACAAGGAATATCGATTGTTGGGTCCTCGGTGGGCAGCGAGGAGCAAATGAGTGAGTTGCTGCAGCAGGCTCTGGAGGGACGGATTGAGCCTGTAGTCAAGGTCCATGACTTTGAGGATACAGCAGACCTGATTAACAGGTTTATAGACGACGGTATAACGGGCAAGGTGGTGGTCAAGATTCCACAGTAGATCATCCAGATAGTAGGGTACTGTGTAGCAAAAGGAGATGTATATCAGCCCTAACCCTGGTAGATAAACTAGTCCCGTTTGGATTAGTGCTCGTGTCCGGCGTCATCGTCACTTGACGGTTTGATTTGGCATCTGCCCAACAGCGTCTCAGGCAGTCATTATTTATTTTTTGCGTACATCTGCCGAAATCCAGAGCTGACTGGTAATCATCTGTACAGGTGGCTTGTTTTGTAGCTCATAGCTTGCTCTCTCACTTGATACCTCAGTCATTGTTCCCAGCGATAGACAAGGCTGATTCACTTCGTCATCGCCCCTCATCTGCCCGCTGAGGCTCTAGAAACAGTCACATCAACCGCCCATTAACCATCAGTCAGCCATCCACGGTTGCTACAATCACACCCGTGGTTCGACTGACGGGTATTTTTTATTTCCCCTGAATAAACAGCCGGTCGTCTCACCTGCTTCTACGAGACATGCCAACCTACGACGAAATCCGCTCTGCAACAGAGAGCATCGACAGCGGCGGTGGACGATGGGATACAGAACGCTTCACACGTGAACGCGACGAGCGCATTTACCGTGGTCCCGCGCCTCCGCCTCCCTTTCGAGAA
Source organism: Talaromyces sp. F31 (assembly GCA_037356135.1). Taxonomy (NCBI): domain Eukaryota; kingdom Fungi; phylum Ascomycota; class Eurotiomycetes; order Eurotiales; family Trichocomaceae; genus Talaromyces; species Talaromyces sp. F31. The sequence continues at coordinate 713,856 of JAYXSF010000044.1, read as the reverse complement.
CGAGACCGATCCCGATCACGGTCGCGAGCACCACCCCCACCACCGCCCGAATTCGAAAGATCAGACCGCCGGCGCAGTGACCGATTCGACGACCGCTTTGAGCGCCGCGTCGTCGAAGAAGAGCGCTTCGGACCACCAGGTCGTCGCAGAGAGCGGTTCGTGGAAGAAGATGATTACTATGCTACTCGAGGCTCGGGACCTTTGGTGCAGCGTCGTCGCGAGCCGTCACCGCAGCCCTTTCGTCCGCCGAGATTAGTGAGGAGGCAGTCTTCGCTTGATACCTTTGATAGAATACCGGCTCGAAGGGTTGAGAGGGCGCCTCCGCCGCCGTTAAGAGCTATGCGTCCACACAGGCGCTCGTCACCGCCAAGGTTCGTTGAGCGCGACGAGCTGTACGAAGAGATTGACATTGCGGAGCCTGACGAGTACGGAGACGAAGAGTTTCGGCATTTTCGTGAACGGGAGATGCGCCGCCCGGTCAGAGAAGAGATTGTCAAGGAAAGGATTATTGAAAAGGATAAGCCGTACCCGAGAAAGGGCAAGACGAAGATGCCGAAGCGTTTGGTGGATCGTCGAGCGGTGCAAGCCCTTGGTTATCCATATATCGAAGAGGTTGGTCTCTTTGGCCATGTTCTCGATCGAATACTGATTTTTTATAGGAGAAAGTGTTGATTATTCAGAAGGCTCTGTCCAAAGAGCTGATTGACGAGCTCGTGAGCATGAGCAAAGACATTAAACGCCGTTCTGAACGCTCTGAAGGTGAGCACCTGGGACATCGCTCTCGTTTACTGTCATGCTAATTGTGTAGTGGTATACCGGGAGTATAGATCGCCATCACCACCACCGGTGCGCGAACGAGAACTGGTCGAGCGAGTTGTTATTGCCTCACCCCCACCAAGGCGATCGGAGCGTCTAGTCGTCGAACGATCCCCGTCACCGATCCGTGCCGAACGATTTGTCGTAGAGCAATCTCCGATACGTACGGAACGTCTCATCGTAGAACACTCCCCAGCCCGGGCCGAACGGTTGATCGTTGATCGATCGCCCTCTCCGCTCCGTTACCGCAGCCCTTCGCGAGTCCGTTCCGGCCGTTATCTCGATCGTCCAGAGATCATTGAAACTCGGCCTCGCTCAGTATCCGTTAACCTGCCGCAAAGTTATTCAGAACCGGTCATTGTCGAGCGTCGTGGAGAAGAATCAGGACAGGTCGTTTTAGTCGAACGGCCTCGTCGTGAGCTGGAGGTCAGCGAAGAGATCCGCATGCTCGAAGATGAGAGGCGGATGCTACAGATCGAGCGTCGTCCTGAACATGTTGGCTCGGTAGATATCATCAAGGACAAGATTATTCGTCGAAGCGATGGCGAGACAGATGAGATTATCGAAGTGAAGAAGGATAGAAAGGGTAAGCCTCTTGCTCGTAATCACATAATCAGAACTTGGCTAACTTTCGCAGCTCCCGATTCGCGCCTGATTCGCGCAATGATGGCGACGCTGACGTGATCTCGCTATGACACTGTTGAGGTTATTTCGAGTCCATACTGTTTCCATATTTTATGACTGTTCCGGCGTTCTGTAGTCCGAATTTCGGTACAATATAACGATTGATGTCGATTGACCTGGGAATGGTATGGGAGTTGTATGGTTTTCCACTTAATGTTGTCATGATCACAAATCCACTTCTTCAGTATGCTGTATTTCATGTATATAGACTTGATCTTTCATGACTAGCATCCCTTGTTGACTTTGTTGAGCGGAATGTACTAGTGGGGCCTGAGCTAAGCTCCCGCTGCCTGAGGCAACTAGGTTTCAGTTTCAGCCGTCGAAGATAGTTACTTAAGTAGTTAGCCTAACAGATCCCCTAAGTTACATCAACCATCTATCTCCACGAGCCACGACATTGTTTCATTCCAGTCATCTGCTAGATAATCACGCCGAGAACTCTTCTCCAATATACTCGCATTTATCGACCAAGATGGATAAACTCCAGGCCTTTGGAAAGAACCTCAAGTAAGCTCTTTGTTCTGCCCCTCCTTATCAGCGCGCCGTCATGTTTGTTGCCAGAAATCTGGATGAGCGCACACGACACGCCCTCTTTTTTTGGATTATTGCTGATAGCTCATAGCGCCCAGTTCACGCCTTTTGCGGCGCGAACTCAGCAGTTTGTCAAGGAACAGCTTGGCCAGGCGGATGAAAAGACGCAGCTTCCGGACGATTATCTCGAGCTCGAGAAGCGTGTTGATGCTTTGAAGCAGGTGCACCAGAAGCTTCTTTCTGTGACGTATGTATATATCGACCGGGAGCTTGTTTCCTCTATTCAATGAGTGGAGTACTAACGGATTTTACTGACAGCTCCCAATACTCAAATGAGGCTTATGACTACCCCCCTAACATCCGCGAATCCTTCAACGACCTCGGTCGCACCATCAGCGAAAAGGTCAACCTCCTTTCCCACGCTTCCTCTCCCGCTGAAGCCCAGGCTGCCTTGACCGCACCGCCCTCCGCCAAACCCCAGCCCAAGACTTTCAGCCACGCCATCGCGCGCGCTTCCTTGTCTGGCTCGCAGCTAATCGCCCAAACCTCTCCGGCCGAGGACCCACTCTCAACCGCATTGGAGAAGTATGCGTTGGCCCTTGAAAAGGTTGGAGAAGCCCGTTTGGCGCAAGACGCCCAGATTCAGTCTCGTTTCTTGGCGGGATGGAATACCACCTTGAACACCAACCTTACATTTGCGACCAAGGCTCGTCGCAATGTGGAGAATTCGAGGCTTAACCTGGACTCGATCAAGGCGAAGAAGAAGGCTGCTGCCGGTGGGGATTTGGATAATATTAGCGAGGATGCTAGGATTGAGATTGAGCAGGCTGAGGATGAGTTTGTGGGGCAGACCGAGGAGGCTGTCGCTGTGATGAAGAATGTACGTTTCCCTTCTCTTCTCTGGTGGATGAATACTGATTTGGCGGATTGAAGGTCCTTGATACCCCCGAGCCGTTGAGAAACCTCGCAGATTTGATCGCTGCGCAGCTCGAGTACCACAAGCGAGCATACGAAATTCTCTCCGAATTGGCTCCGGTCGTCGATGGCCTGCAAGTCGAGCAGGAGGCAAGTACATAGTCTTACGCCATTTTGTTGGTTATTCATCATGGCTAACTAACACCAGGCCAACTACCGTAAGAGCCGTGAGGGTGCTTAAACTGCGGTGTACGCTGTCTAGTCTGAGTCTTGTTTGCCCCATTAGTTGGTCTTTTTGAGCTGTGATTCCCGGACCATGGATTACCGTCAGTCGTTTCTAAGAGGGATATGTTCCATGTATTTTCTTTATTTTCCTATCTTCGAATTGATTGAGTAGAGCATCTGGTTTATGCGTAGCGTCCATCCAAAGCATGGTCACTGTAGTCCATTTCAGCTAAGATCCCAAAGCAAGGGGAAGTGTATCTATGCATTTAATTTCATCAAGCAGAGAAAAAAAGAAAAAGAGAGTCAACGGGAATTGATATCAATCACATGATTTATCCTGAAGCTTGTTGCTACGAATGCCAAGCCCCGAGCCGGCAGCCGCTGCTCAGTGCTTACCTTAATTCATGGACTCAAGCTCAACGTCACCACAAATCTTTTCTTTAGCTCGACAGACAAACCAACGAAACAACAAGGCGACAAGCACGAACGACCTCATTGAACGTACTATCGAGTCTATTGTACGCCGTATTCGATACCACCAACATACCCGCTCATACGATCGTCCGCGAGACTGTTGGATTTGGTGACGGAGGCCTGGAGCTTACGTCGTGCAAAGCTCGACAGCGGTGCTTGATTTTCGCTGCGAGATTGGTCAGATTGTAAGCGTCGGTCGATAATAAATACGCACGCATACAAAACCCGAGATTCGTCCCCATTAATTATCCACGAAGAATCCTCCACCGTCCTCTCTACTCCCATAAACCGCGCGCGGGATAGAAAGCAGGCCACAACATCACAATGGCGAACGGGTGAGCTCTCAACCCTGCAGATCTCAAGGACCTCTTGCACAGGATATCTAATAAGCTTGGATACAGAGCAAGTATCATAATCGGACTCGTATTCGTGATCCTAGCCAGTCTTTGTGCCTGGTTCTTTGCGCCAAAGGGGGATAATCAGACGTACGTCCCCCACTCACCCCGATTAGCTATACGGCTGTGCTCTATTTTCTCTAGGTATATATGCCAACTGACGCTGTGATGTATAGGGTCTGGAGAAGTAGTCTCATCCTCGCATTTTCGGCTTGCTATATTATGTGGGGTATGTTATGTGTTGCGTCCTGTGATAGTATTTGTATGTTTGAGTGTCGAGCTAATTGTTGCGCTATATAGCTATCACGTTCCTTGCACAGTGGCATCCTCTTATCGTGCCTACGAGATCGGATATGCGTCCTGGTCGAGTGCCGGAGTAGACGACTTTGATTATTCCTTTGGTTGAAGTGGTTGAAGCGGTTCAAAGAAGTCTCGATATACAGATTAATGAAAACTATTCTTTGCGTGTGTCGCTGTTTGTATATAGGTATACCACTTTCTTTCTCATTTAGATTTGGTAGCTGGTGTTTTTCTTCAGCTATGGCAGCTATCGAAGTGTATGGTGCAAAGTGACAAATTCAGTAACCTCGACTTGTCCCTGCTGAAGACATGAACTACAAGACTATCAGCTTCTACCTATGCAGGTTGCATGAAGTCTAGATCGATCTTCTCTGCATCCTTTCAAGTGGCGAGCATGGCGCAAAACCGTTTTTAATATCTGCAGGAAAAGGAATCCGGCCGTCTTTCGTGGCTGATGCGGAGCATTGTCCACGCGTTTCATGCATGCATGTATTTATTTACCATGTATGAATTAGGTATTGAGATACTTGTATTTACATGCAGATGATATTCTAGAAGGCTGGTCTATCTGATGCGCCGTTGTAGAGTCAAGGGTATTTGATAGTCTGTAGACTTGCGCAGTGGCATTACTTCCGGAGCAGCACGATGAGGACATAGTTAGTCCTGTGGATTAGTTCGAGCACAGTCCATCGGCAAGATTTATTGTCGTCTCAGCGCAGACTTTCAGATGGCCCGTGTTGCGAATCCAGGATCATTACGCTCGTAGCATCTTCTGTCGCTATGAATGGGACGTCGTCGTCAGAGGCAAGGGGCCAATTTGTATAGTGCCCATACAGCGAATTTCATTGCCACTAAGATTACATATATATCGTCCTTTGATACTACAAAGATACGCATCACCTTCCTTAATAGGCAAGCGCCGTCCCCATGATGAATCAATGCTCTGTCCCGGCCACATAGAAACTCCGACACTCCAGAGCATACCCCAGCAACGGCTGAGACGTTACGATAAGCATAGTCCACGTGTAATATTTCTGGAATATTATTTACCACAACTGCGGAGATGTATCTGCGTTGGCCATTTTAAACTGTGTTTAGTTGCATACAGTAAGGAGCTGATATGGGGCCTAAAGTGCTGGTAAAGACTGTGAGGATTCCAAAGAGGGATCCCGTTAGGGCTTGGTGCTGGCCAATAAGGGGTGCACTTTTGCTGATTGGGTGTGTGGAAGACACGGCGTCCAGTTGGTTTGCGTCAGAGATGTCCCAGAAGATGTACGTGCTTTCAGAGTTAAGTGTATGCTTGAGCCTTGTAGGCTTGTGGTCGTTGCTATGGCCCCCGCCCCCCGCTTGTTCAGCTCGTCTGTATGATTTCGTGAATGTGTCGGTGATACACGAATAGGACTGTCTCGTATAACAGAGGTCTCAACCCGGAATATTCAAGGATATATGGGTAGACATGTACGAGCAGACCACAATTGTCGTCTCTAGGTAGCTTATAATATGCTCAATGACATTATCCAGAACTTGATGCAAACCAACATCGAACCTGAAAAGTGATGTCCACAACTCGTATTGTACCGTAGTGCCATTAGCTTGGTTCGCTGACAATCTTGTCCTACCTACCGAAATGCATGCTTTACACAGACCTCTTGCCTAGTTCTACACTTAGTTGGACGATAGTCGGATCCATGTTCTTAGTAGACATCAACCGGGACTACGATAATCACTCTACTTTCTCTTGTGGCATTGATATTCCATTTATGCTCTTTACAGAGGGATCGCATCTACGAGAAAGTGTCGAGGTAGATTTAATGTTGTGCTCGAGTCAGAACCCGCAATGGCTTCTAAATAGACTTTACAATCTTCATCATTTTAGCTAACTAGGTACCAAACCATCGATTAATTTGTCCACATCGAGAAAGTTGAAGCCACATTACCAAAGCTCTCTCACTCATAATCAAATCAACCCATTCCTGGTGCGACAAATGAGTCATCCCCCTCTCAACTCGATATGGATGTTCCGTACATCGGAGGCAGACTCCTGATCTTTTCCAGCGTCTTTGCTGGGATCCAGATCTTCTTCGTTGCTCTCCGCCTACTGACTCGAGTGCAATACCCCAAGGCTTGGGGATGGGACGATGTTGTCATTCTGGTTTCGCTCGCTGGGCAATTGGGGATTGCGGGGGCATCTATTGGTTTGTCTTCCTCCTCGATGATCAGACAATCATACAACGAGCTGACAGTTTGTCCCAAAAATAAAAGGATACGTCCAACGCGCCATGATCGGCTATCACCAAGAATATCTTAACGAAAACTACCCCGAAAAAGTAGTCATCGGACTCAGATACCTCTTCGCAATTCAAATTTTGTACAACTTCTTCTTCAACGTCCCCAAATTCGCCATTTTGCTTTTGTACAATCGCGTCTTCCCTCCGCCACTCACCATCAATAAATTCGTCCGTGTGATGATGGTATTTCTCGTCTTGCAGACAATCGCAAACACCTTGGCCGAGTTCCTCATCTGCGGATCGCATTTTGCAAATTTTGATCATTTCGTGAGGAGCACGTGCGCTAGTAGACAGGCGTTTTACGTCTGGGGCACGTTTCCGAATATTATTAGTGATGTGATTATTTTGGTGCTGCCGATGACGATTATACTGCGGATGCACATGGAGAATCGGATGAAGGTTGGGTTGGCAGTGACATTTTTCGTGGGAAGTCTGTACGTGCCTACTGTCTGTCTTGTGATGAATGTCAGTCAGCTAATGCAACGACAGAGGCCTCACTACCTCAATCCTGCGCTTTGCATGGTTCTACCAAGACGTCTCCATGACAGACTACAGCTGGAACGCCATCAACCTCATGATCATCACCCAAGCTGAGACAGGCACATACCTCATCTGCGCCTGCCTGCCTACTTACCGCCGCTTCGTGCTCAACTGTTCATTCCGTGGAAAAACGCAACATACACATACATACACAGGCACTTCACTACCGACATTCTGTGACCCGGACCTCAGCCGTCGCAGCACGCAAAAGCACTACCAACAACAACAGCAACAGCCGAACCAAGTTCCAGCATTATTTCCGCAAAGGCCGAAGAGTGTGGTAGTTTTGAACGGGCATCATCATGATCATCAAGACCAAAATGATACGTACCCGTTAACGCTCGTAGCGAACAAGAACAACACCCCGTCCCATCATAAGTACCCTTCTTATGCGAGTTCGTTGTCGATTTTTGGACGCTCGTCTTGTAGACTCAACGAGTCCCCTAGTGACACCATGGAGCAACATATCGACCATGTGCACAGTCAGAATTTGGAGTGACCTTCGATCTCAAAAATTTGATAGCAGAGAATAAAATATTTCTTGTCCATTCTTTGTTGGTTTTTAGATCGAGGCTGAGATACATACACGATACATGATAGCATATTGGGGATTTGGCGTTCAGGTGTTGATTTGGTTTTGAGGTTGGATTGATGAATTATGAATGTCGGACTGTTCATCCATCATCTCTGAGGGAGCAACATATAACGCGACCGGCTGTTGTTGCTTATGATGATAGAGGCGATGGACATATTTGATACAAGCCGGAAGAGCGGTATATACTAGATGGCATCAGTGCAATAGATCATTGATTTGATGCATGAATTGACTTTGCCGTAGATGACTCTGGATCAGGACGAACCCCCCTAGTCTCGCAAAATGTGTCGAGAGATACAGCCAACAATGTTTTTAATTCCGATGATTCGAACACCAGACTTTGTAAAGTCCAATGATGTGGAATTCAAGCTGTTTGATGATCGGCATGGCGAACCCGACGAGCCTCGGCTCTTTGATTGGGGTTCTTATCTGGGGTACATCTCTACAACATCTCCACATTTTAGCTCTATTCTTTCTCTCCTTACAACCTTTTATTCTCCGAGATACATTTAATTTTCGGTCAATTGCAGCAATCAAACCTCACTGGCGTAACACCGAAGGAATAATCATGTCCGACACATTCAAAGGCTGGGTCGCCCACGACGCTACCAGCCCCCTAACCTATACAACCTTCAGTCCCAAACCATTCAACCCAACCGACGTCGAAGTCCGGGTGAGCCACTGCGGTATTTGCGGCTCAGATCTTCACACTCTGCGTTCCGGCTGGGCGCCGACTGACTACCCCTGCGTCGTGGGCCACGAAATCATTGGTACCGTAGTCCGCGTCGGTGCGGGAGTTGCGTCGCTCGCTTCTTCTTCTGCGTCGAGGCAGATACGCGTTGGCGACCGCGTCGGGGTCGGTGCGCAGAGCGATTCCTGCCTGAGGGCTGACTGTGAGGCGTGTGCGGATGGACTGGAGAATTACTGTCCGCGTATAGTGGGCACATATAATGCGCGATACCGTGACGCTGACAAGAGTAAATCGTACGGCGGATATGCGGATTACTGGCGGGGCCCGGCGCATTTTGTATTCAAGATTCCGGATTCGTTGCCGTCGGCCGAAGCGGCGCCGTTGTTGTGTGGTGGTGTTACTGTCTTTCGGCCCTTGAAGAGATATCGTGCCGGTCCCGGGAAGAGTGTTGGTATCATCGGTGTTGGTGGATTAGGGCATCTGGGAATCATGTTTGCGAAGGCGTTGGGTTGTGATCGCGTTGTCGCTATTTCGAGGACGTCGAGTAAACGCAAGGATGCAGTTGAAGGGTTAGGCGCGGATGTTTTCATTGCGACGGAAGAAGAGGAGAAATGGGCAAAGATATATTCGCGCACGCTCGACTTGATCATTTGTACAGTGGACTCGCCGAAATTACCGCTGTCGCAGTACTTGCGTCTACTCAAAGTTGGAGGCACGTATGTCCAGGTCGGGGCTCCAGAGGGTCCTCTTCCGGGCTTACCGGCGTGGTCGTTGATTCAGAAAGAGGTGCAAGTGACGGGGTCGAATATTGGGTCACCGGATGATATAAGAGAGATGCTGCAGTTGGCTGCTGAGAAGAGAGTATACCCATGGATTCAGAAGAGGCCGATGAGTGATGTTAATGCTGCGTTGGGGGATATGGATGCTGGAAAGGCGCGGTATCGTTATGTGTTGGAAAATGATGTAAAGGTTGAGGCGAAACTATAGTCAAATTACCTTGATAGTAAAAGGGTCATGTTATAATCATACGTATGCAGGGACTGAAAAGTGTACGAGGCACTCAATACATGTAAAGAAATCGTAAGCAAATCCATGAAGTAATAGATATTGATATAACCACCCAGAAGAAAGCACAAAGTCTATATATCTCGCTCATAAATATTCGTACAAGGAAACTGCAGTCAAATATGCTGCAACAGCAAGACCTGCATACATAACAGGTACATGTCTATAGGAATTAAAAGTAGTAGGCAAGACTAAAAAGCAAAACCGATGCCCTAGTCGTGTAACATTAAGGCTTGTGCAATTGCTCTTTACGGAAGAACATGAAGAACCCGGCACTGCAAAATTATACAAATTAGCACAAAGCCTTTCATAATATGGAAAAGAGACTTACCAGATCAAAATCTGGAAAGATAATCCAACCCAAAACCATGCCGTCCACAGACTGCTAACCTCCGTCCCAATATCAGGCGAAATATCGCCAGGACCAATCTTATTCGGCGCCGCAGCACGCGCTACAATGGTCGCAATGGAACCCAACACCTGCGCGCCCAGAAGCACAAAGCAGATATGCAGCCGAGTAAGAGTCTGTAATAGAATCATACCAAATCCGACACCTTGCAGGGAATCCAGCACGCCCAGCCAAAGCCACAGACTGCGTGACACAAGCGCGCCAGACACAAAACTTCCAGCCCAGGGGATGTATTGCCCCAAGTTTGAAGTTCCCCACCATATTTGAGCCCATCGAGGAGCTCCAAGACCAATTGCAAACACAGGCAGGATCCAGCTGTGAGACTTTGAGAGGAAGAACATGATACCCAACAATATGCCCCATACAAACACAAAGAACAAGGCAACGAGGAGAACAATCTGCCATGTCGAGGCGTGCTGCGAACTCCACAGAAAACTCCAATTTCGGCCATAGGGCGCTGACAGAAAGAAGTTCTGAATAAGCACTGTTACGAAAAACCACATGATGATCTTGCGTCTGAAAATCGATTTGTAGAACGAGGCTACTTTTCCGGGCGTTTGGCGGTAGTAGTCTGGTAAACCAAACGCGAGCAAGATACCAATTGCCCAGAGCATGACTGCAATGGGCACGGTGATGGCGGTGATTTTCCAGCTGTTGATTATGGGTTGTACGTTGGTGAGACCAGCTTGTGTCTGTTTCGATAAGGAGGATCCCCAGTACCACAGCGCGACGACGTAGAGCTGTTGAGTTCCCTGGATTAGGCAAGCCCTAAAAACCCAGTCCTTGACGGGGGCCGCGCTCTCGTCGCCGAAATTGAGAGAAAAGAAGATTGAGCCACTGGCAGAGGCGGTTGCATATACGCCACTTGCGAAGTTTTGAATCCATTCGCGGTTGACGGGATTGTGCTCGAAATGCGCGATGCCGATCAGAAGAAAAGCGAGACCGTAAAAGAACCAGGGTGTTGAGAGGGCGACGACGGACTTAAAGCTTCGGAATACAGACCACCAAGCGATAGATGTGATGAGGTATGTGGTCGCGATTGCGTACAGCTTCTCGGGAGTCTGACCAATTTGACCTGTGAGAAGAGTGACCTGGTATGAGTTTGCAGCAATGATTTGGCCCAGACCCAAGAAAAGTGAATATAGAGGCCAGTCACCAATCCGAAGTTGCATCCATTTCTTGAGTCCTTTAGGTGGCTCATAGTCCTCCCCTAGGAAGAACTCGTCGCCACCCTTGTGGATATCACTATTGCTATCTCCATTCGACATCGAGTTTGTCGGAGAAGTGAGTATCCCCTTACCCTTGATCGAAGGTACAGGTGACCAGTCTCGCCCCAAACGAGCAGCCCGGAATCTGTCGTACCATTTCTTCTCGCTCTTCACCAGAAACTCTTCAATGCACAATTGTCCGTCGGAGTTTGACCCGTTGAGGTCTTCGAGTTTCTTCTCGAAGATACGGTAAAATTCGCCCGTAGCGTCGGTGAAGAAGGGATCGACCTTTTGTAGTTTGAAGTTTTTCTTGTCACCGACGACGGAGTCAAAGGAAAGCACGGAGGAGTTGCTGAGTCGGTTTGGAGCGGTTGCAAATGGGCGAGTGGGTGGTGCGAGGGAGTCTTCGCCTTCGGAAAATCCGGGTGATCCTGGAATATAAGGGTAGTAGTGACCATTTACCTGATTGGCGTTTAGCAAGTGGACAGGAGATGGAAGACCGTGCTCGTCAACCATCTGCCGACTCAAATCGGCATGTTCTGGTGTCATGGTGAACTCGTCTTCTGTAAAGTAAGAGTGCAAGTTCTCGTCTTCGGTCTCGTCGCCCTCACGCTCGCTATCAGTAATATCTTCAGAAGCAGCAACATGGCTCTTCCTTCGGAGTCGATTTCTTCGCTCAATCACGGCGGTATGACCAGGTCCAGCCCTGACACCTAATGACAACTGACGGAACAAGTTTGACGCGCGTCGCTCATCTCCATCAGGACTTGGATCTCTGCTGTAAACGATAGTATTTCGTTGCTGAGGACCAAGACTGCTCTGTCGCAGGCTTGAGTAGCCCATATTTCCTGATTCAATAGGTGGAGGTGTGTGTGTGCCGAGATGATGACCGGACATTGGAAGGTACAAAGGGGTACTAATAGCTTCATTTGGAGTGTAGTATCCCGTCGGCGTAGAAATCTGTCCATTCGATTTGATAGTCTCCTTCGTGTGGATTCTGATCGACGTACTCTGGAGAATCTCCAAATCTTCAATCCACTGCGCAACTGGAAAACGCTGCTTGGCCGATCTCGCACGCATCTCGGCGCGAACTTTGACCTTGGAGTTTAGTGCACCATCAATTGCAAGTCTGAATTGGTGAAGTAAGTGCGACGTAGTAGTAGACTCAACAGTATACCACCAACCAGGCATCTGCCCTAATCCGCCGACACGAGCTCCAATACCCAACGCACCTTTTCGACCAAACTCAACAGCAACCAAACCAAACGGCTCATCTCGCGAAGGGATCAATGCGAACTCAGCGCCGGAGAAGATGAACGGTGGCAGTGCCGTGAACTGAGCTCTGGAAAATACTCGTCCAGGATAAAGCTTCATCATACGATCCAACTTCAAAGCGGCAAACTTGCCATAAAGATCAATAACAGGCCCTATACATATCAATTGCACATTGGGCCTTGCCTCGAGGACGGACGGCATAATATCAGCAATAAGGTCAATACCTTTTTGCATCGACCAGCGGCCAACAAAAACCAACAAGTCAGCTTCAGGGTTCTGATCCAGACCTGCCCATTCTTGCGCCTGTCTCTTGAGTTCGACTCTTCCAGCTTCAAAGTCTTGATCAACCGTGAAATCGCTTTCGTTGGGGACGGACTTGTCCCAGTCTGCAGTGTCGGATGGATCGGGATTAGGCAAGTTTCCGACTTTCTTCAATCCCCAGAAGATGGGGTAGCGAGCATAAGATCTCTTTCCATATTTCTTCGAGACGCCTACGGCGCCGAACCCTTGTTGATGGACTCGCAAATAACTAGCGCCTGCATGCAAGAGGTTGAAGACTTCACCGAATTGGACATAACGAGTGGCAATATTGACGTCAAGATTAAACACGGAACAGACTTCATCTCTCTCATTCTGCGTTCGCATCGGCCACAAACCTTGAAACTCGGCGTTATGTAGCGACAAGCACGCGGGAATAGTCTGAGGAAGAAGGTACAACGGAGCCAATGATCCATGATAATCATTGATGTGATACAGATCAATCGGGAACCGCTTCATGGCTTCAGCAATACACTGATTCCAAGCCGAATAGTAGATCGCACTATCCAAATCATCCATACGTGCAGGGTACGGCTCCGTTTTTGTCTGTTGCCGAAATACGGGTGCATCAAGTAGGACGTAAGTGATATTCCGCAAGACGTGATACTGAACATTGACTTCGTACGAATTGCCCAAGACTGTCACGAACATTGGCTCCGCGGGCTGGTCTTCCGGGTATTCGACGTCTCCGACACAGGGCACAACCCAAATAAGGTCCTGGTGACTTAAATTCTTGCCCATCAGCTGTGCCATCACACCCAAGCCACCAATTTTGATCTTGATAGCCCAGTCTTCAATGTCGTATTCCATCGTCGCGATCATGACCATCCGTCGACGCTCGCCGCTCGTTGCACCCGCAAACGCGGACGTCGTTTGCAAGAATCCCGATCGATTGGCGAGACGAAGGAACGGGTTTCTGACTTCGATACCGTCAAGTCTTGCTCTTTTCAGCCTTCGGCGTAGTGCTAGGGGTAGGATGTGAGTCTTTTCAGTCACGCCTACTTGGTTGAATTTCACGCGGTAGAAGGATTTCATGAAAAGCCAGATCCCGAATGATGCGGAGAGGATGGGGACGATCATGAAAAGACAGAAGAGTACTATCTGGACATTTGCTGAGCCGACAGGTAACAGTTCAAAGCGTTGGGTACCGTCGTGAATCCGAATTTCCCAGCCAAGGTACGATGAAGGAGGTGGGTGGGTGATGTTGATAGTAACCGCAGATAGAGACGAAGGAGGGAGACGATCCAGGACAGAATCTCCATCGGCATCACCAAATACAAAGCCTTGATCAGGTTGGCCGTCTGGATTAATGCCCCAAATACTCACCTGGCCCTGAGCAGGCCACTCAGTCAGAAACTTGACTTTCCACAGCCCGTCATTCGAATCTTGAATCATCTCGTTTTTCAATCCCGCATCGAATCCATATTGGTTGTACGGACCGTTCCAGAATAGGTGCGGAAATCTGCGTGGGAATGAAGACTCCCAGTCACTGTCACCTTCCTGGACATAGTCGCTGCTACCAGATAATTTGTTGAAGTACTCAACACGTACATGGCTACCAGTCCATCCTTGTAGAGAAGTACCCGACCAGGGAAGTTCTGTGATGGTATCGTTGCCCCCGGTATAAGGCAGCCAGGATGAAAATGACGATCCCCAGTTCGTCGAATACCGCCACATATCAGCTCCGGCGGCATGGTGTTGTATGTATAGAGTCCCATTGTCATCTTTGTGTAGTAGACTGGTGGAGTAGTTCGCAGAGTTGAAAATCATGGGATTGTCGTGCTGGCCAACTCGGAGTAAGAAGTGGTCGATAGCGTTGGTTGCGGTGCCATCGACGCTGCTTGCGTTGGCGATGGTGATACGATGTATGCCGTTGTAGACGTTGTTAAGGGTTGCTTTCCAGACCCAGGCATTTGCGATTTCGCCAATGAAGTTGGTCGTACCGTCGTTAATGTTCTGGCAAGAGACGCTTGAGGAGTTGAGAGTTGCCGTCTGTTTAGTTTCAGTAGTTGAGTTGAGCAGAATGGAGTTTGTCACGGAGCTGCAGTCCATTTGTTCTGAGAAATATATTTGAATTGGGACTGATTCTGCCTGATCTGGACGGACGCTGGAGAGTATACGAGCATCGTGTCCAGGCTGAAACTCTGTGATCATAGGGTACGGTCCAACCCATTTGGCCTTAGGCACGTATGCCCTGAAATCCCATGGCACCATAGTCAGGTTATCAAGACAACCATTGTAATTTGTCGACCCTTCAAGACCAAGTTTGACTGGGCTCGATTTGAGTGTTTGCTCATCGTAAGGGTAGAACAGGTTCTTGACGGTTGTATTGGCATCAAAGGGCGCAATAAGTGACAGATTTGTGTTTTGGCTACTGCAATCGAACTTGTAATTGATCGTTGTATTGTCATTCTGATATAAGAGCCAGACTGACTGATTGTTTGTCAGGTCTTGAATACCTTCAAATCGACCACGTAGAACAGACCACATTCCAGTCTCTGTTGGCGTCCCATTAGAACCAGGCAGATAGACATTGTGGGTTTGCTTCGACAATGACTGCAAAAGGTACCCGTCATTCAGAACAGGAAATCTTTGTCTCATTTGGAACATGTGCTTCAAAATATTGCGCAAAGGATGTGCCGGATCTCGATGGTCATATGTGACCGAGATATCCTCGCAGCCATTCAAAGCCGACTCCAGGGGAAATTGGTAGTACTGAGTGACATTGACCCTGTAGCATCCATGAGACCACCAAGCGGTAGCCGGTGACATGGACTGACGACCATACACATAATTGTCTGCCGTTGCATCGAGGATGTAGAATCCTTGCTCCTCACCCCATAGCACAAGAGGTGCACCAGGCATGTGAAGTGTTGTGATGAACATGCCCAATAGCATCTTTTCAGTTCCGTTCTGAATAGCTGGCCAGCGAAACACATCTTGATTTGTTGTACCGTACAGATGACGAGGGTCAAATTTTCCTGTGTTTGCATTGACCATGTCGTTTGATAGAAGCATGAGATTCCACATAGTTACCCAGTCAGGGGGTAGATCGTACCCAGCAGCAAGGTTCCCATCAAGTCCCAGAAACCGGGTAAGTGTTCGATAAACCGTATAATGGAAAGCAGCTCCATCGATAGCTTGCTGTCCATCCTGACGAATAAAATACTTATCTGACGACTCGTTTGTCATGAGAATAGCATCCTGCACATTATCAGGCCACATATCCGGCTGTCGGCCTCGTCCAAGATATATAGAGCCAAAATTGTTTCCTCCAGTGATCTCACCAGACAGGAAAAAATTCTCTTTTCCGTGGGCACGCGCACACTGTCGCCAGCCGTCGGACATGTCACCCAGAGCGTCGACAGTTGCCTGAGTCGCTTTATCGTAACGGAACCCATCCACATCTAGAGACGCGATGATGATGCAAGCATGCCGGATAAGTCTTTCTCTGACAGATGGATTCCATTCCCTAAGACGGTCCTGCACGGAAGCAAACTTTGCAAGTTCACGCTGGTAGTCCGGGAAGACGCCGAAAGCCTCTACGTCGCCATACTGGTCAAAGTCGCTGTTGTAGCACCCTTTCAAGTCATCGTAAACGTAACTGTCCACAGGGTATCCAGTCTCGTTGTAGAATCTTGGATAGTCACAGGTGGTGTTGTAGTCGTTTCCGAAGTGGAAGTCGACATATTGACGAGGACTTTTGTATTCGACTTTGTGTTCTTCGTATTTGAAGGGGGTGGTTGTGTTGAGGTAGCCTTCGAAGCCGATGAGGTCGCCCATACTATAACCATCAGCTTTTGAAAACAGTTGGTTTGAGTTATCTGAGAAAGACTCACGTTGCAAGTGTGTTGTCGAAGATGACATACATGCCCCTGTTGTGGATTTCCGTGATAGCTGATCTCCACGTGGCGATATCACCATAATGCTGGTCCAAGAGTGTTGTATCAAGAGCTGAATAGCCGTCAAAGCCCCATGGCTGATTCATGAGTGCTGTTCCAGCGAGGTAAATAGCCTTTACCAGAGCAACACTTGAGTTAGGAAAGTCCCTAAGCAATGCAAAGTAATGAAACGCACCTTGATCCCCATTCCTTGCAAATAATCCAACGTATCCACTAATCCGACTACATCGCCTCCATGCCTCATCTGCGTCGAGTCCAGATCATGCTCATAGTATGTACCATTAATGTTGTCATTCGTCGGGTCTCCATTCACAAATCGATCCAAGAACAACGAGTAAATTGGGACTCGCCAATTTTCTGGAGACGGGAAGTACTCATGGTTTGGCCAAGTGCCCCAGTAATCTGCAGGTGTGTTTGCGGTTTGGTTTTCGTTGAGATTGTAGTTTGTGAGATCTGAGTCGTAGGGCCATGCTCTGGTCGTTGAGGCGCAGAGAGTGAGCAAGAGACCTGCTGTGGCCCACATCATGGTGGGCGACGGTAGAGAGTGAATGACAATTTTATAGGTGATGCATGTATAGTTTTTCTTTCAGCAGAACCGGTATAACAAGTAATCTATACAGAAGAAGCCGGTCAGTGCATAATCAAACGGGAAAGGAAACTCTTGTAAGACTCGGATGCTCACATATGTCAAGGTATACCTATGCCCAGTACAAATAGAACCTGGTAGGTAAGTATGCTTCCTCAATATAGACAACAAAATGCTAAAGAATATCGACCAAGGAATCCTGATAAAAAGCGAGAACTGTCCGTATTATCAGGTCGAAGTTTAACAACCCTACACGAGGAGGGGGATACACACAAGTTCGACAGGGAGGAAGCCAGCCCAGGGAGAGGATCAATTAGAACCAGGTAGAGGAGTAACCATGAATCATGAAAACCTGACCATGAGCCTCTTCAAGGTTACAGGGTCGTTTTCTCCGCCAAGGGTCAGCGTGCTCCTGCGAGGAAAAGATCCGAGAACAGTCTTTGCACAATGTACCAGGCCATAAAGGTATCAATATCAGACCCTTTGAAGGCTGAGAGGCGTATAAACGGTGTGTAGAAGGGTCTGAAAAGGAAAGATTGGAATGTCTCCCTGTCTAGGCGGTTGGAAAAAGCAGTGATAGCCTGTCGTGTTTTCCACTTTATTCCTATTTGCCCCTGGAACAGGGTCACTGCGCGTCTTCGCGATCATCATGGGTCAGATAACGACTGCGTACTGCCGGAAATTTGATTGTCCAGTTTTTCCAGAGACGGGGACTGTGATTGGAAAGATGCGTGTTACGCTGCAAAGGGATGGAGCTTAGGGCTAGCTACGTCTTTCAAGGGCCTTAGTTTAACATCTGGATACGGCTAGTGGATAACCTGCCAGGCGCTCTATCTAGTTTATAGATTCACGACTGCCGCACTGTGGTAGAAAGTAATCCCTCATTTATTGTGTCTGTGGCAATAAAAGGCTACTAGTATCTAGAAATCCGAAGCTAGCTGATTACTTCTTATCATACGCGTACAGAGAGCTTAGGATAGTACGAGTACAAAGTCAAAGTCTGTCAGAGGCGAGTCTTTTAAGTTTTGAGACATAATTTGTGATATGTGTATTCAAAGGTGAGCAGGTGGCCATCTTATGAAAGCGGCAGCTCTATTCCATTCTAGACGATCACACGAATCCTTTATATCCATCTACGGGGCCAAATTGTCAGAACATGATTGTGTATTAGCACTTTAAAAGAGACAAACACGTAGGTATATGTAACACCGAGAGAGCCTCGTTTAAAAGTGGCCCGTCTCCGAACTCTCTCAAGTCCGAGCTGTTTCAATCGAGACCATCATCACATTGGTTGATGCACACATCACGAAAGCATGTGTGACGGTACTGATAACATATTGTCGAAGCATTGGACAGCTGTAGACTGTGCACGCCAGCGTAGAGTCAAGTCAACATTGGCAGCAGCCTTGGAACACGAGATTCAGGATGCCGTCGACTTGACTCTGCGAAAACTTCTGAGACACAATCAATAGGAGGCATTCTCCTTGCATACGATAAACGAACACCGAGTCAGTGTATGGGGCTCGATTTTAGCCAGGTACCGGGATGATGGAGATCGATCTGCAAACCTTGCCTGGTCTGTATCGGTCAATGAATTGCTGCACACGAATGCTGGTCGTCTCAGCACTGGTGCGCCACAAATCACATCTAACAATTTACGCCATATCAGGTCTTTGTCAGCCTATACTCAATACATCAGATGTATGTATCACATTCAACTCGGATTTAGAAAGAGGAGGTCGGGATAAACACTATACAGTTGACGGGTCTAGCCCGTATCAGTCTAGGGGATGTTGGCACGGCTTACTATTTGTCAAGATGCTAACGTTCGCCCCACTAGCCCACCGATAGAGAAGCCAAGCTCCATAATGACGATCGAGGGTTTGACGTTCGGGACTCTGATTGGCTACGGGATTGCATATCGTCCTCTATCAGATTCCCTTGCGTCTCATCTCTGGCTCGAGCAAGGCCCGGGAAAAGGGGACTTATATAGGCTGATGCTCTAATTGCTGGTATAACAAATATGCCAGTACTTATTGTCGCGCTAGGTTCAGTACCTGGCTAGAATATACCGAGTTACTGTCGTAAATTAGGTTTGAGCTTGGAATAACGCGTCGTTCTGAGGGAGGTAGAGACCAGTGCTACGATTGCTAAAGGAGTGTGCTACATATACTCCTCGGCCAATTTCATTCAACTCAAAGAATGTACACGTAGAACGAGTATTTGTATAACTATGATTTATTGTACAACTATTTACACAAACAAGATCTATAGCTTGCGTCTGATTATATACCCTTCAAACTACTAATATTTATTCCGCAGTACTCCCCCCAAGTTTAAGCATAAATCGTGAAATACCCATCGTCGGGATATTATTGAGCCTTGTACTTGTTTCGGTACTCTTCCAATCTACGCACTTCTTCCTGCCCAATCTTATCTCCAAGCTTATCGATCAAATCCTGGAACACCAGCACCGCACGAATTGGAATGTTGCCCCCAAGATCCCTCTCTGCAGCTCCAATTGCGCTCTTTTGCTCCGTATCGCTGACTCGTTCCTGACGATCAAATAGCAACACAACACCGGCAACGGTTCCGCCTTCCTTCTGAATAATGCTGACAGCTTCGCGAAGCGCGGTGCCAGCGGTGATGACGTCGTCAACGATCAAAACTCGTTTGCCTTTAAGAGGTGCACCGACGATGTTGCCACCTTCGCCGTGGTCTTTGGCTTCTTTGCGGTTGAAGGAGTAGCTGATGTTGTCCCATGTCTTTGTGCCGGCGAGAGCGTCCCGGGTAGCGAGCTCGTTGACGACACCGACGCATTCGGGGATTCCTTTGTAGGCGGGACTATCATAGTCAGTCGACTGGCTCGCATAAGTTTCTAGTAATGGGGGATAATCTACCCAAACACAATGTCAAATTCCGGGGTGATGCTGCCATCCGCAGCTATATTCACAAAAGGCGGAGACGAGATGGTGTTTGCAAACGCGGCCGACACCTGGCGCAGAAGAGGTGCAGTATATAGACGGCTCGAGGTCAAAAAGTACGGCGACTGGCGACCGGATTTCAGTGTAAAGGTACCAAATGCAAGTGCATTGTTGGCTATCAGCAGCGAGAGAAGATTGGTCTTGTAGTCCTGATCGGCGGACGGAGGAGCAGCCATGTTGGGTGTCTGGAGTTTCTGACAGCGAATCGCTTGCGGTCGGAAGGTTCAAAGCTGAGTTGCGATAGTCACGAGTGCAGTGTGGTGTTGTGTTGTCCTGCGTGGTGACTAATAGCAGCAGTATCACCTTGTCGTGTGTTTGATGGACAAAAATTGCAAGGAGGGGCAACTACCAGGACCCGCTCTTATCGGAAATAGCCAATCAGCTTTTGAGAATAAGTCAGCTGTGATTGGCTGGTCACTCACCCCTCCGTCGCTGACCGAGTATACAGTTTGAGGATCTGTCATTTTTGCACGTCCTTGTTTCTATTATTCCAATTGAGACTGAATCCAATAACAGTATCAGATTCCTGGTGTATGATTCTCTACTTTTCACCATTGACTTCGCTCCTGGTACGATCATCGCAAACAAATTGACTGCTTCAAGACTCCGAGTGATTGGCGGGGACTTCCCAATCCGAGCTAGCGCCATTTCTCCGGACTCCGATAACGGGTTTAGGGTCCTCTTTATTGAAGAGCTTCCATCGCCGGTGACCTTAACTCTTTCTCAGTTTCTCGGGATTTTGTTGCTTTCATTTTTCTGTCCCGGGGTTTTTATTTCTTCTTTCATTCAATTTCACTCTGTCATTTCAGCACCGTGTAGCATTGTTTCCTATTGTGCCCCTCGTACTTGTACCATTGATTACAGCTGTGTACTAAGGTGGGTACTGTCCGGGATTGAGTTCAGTTCTGGTCATATTCGGTTTTGCAATTGAGTCATTACCTGACTGCAAGCTACCTTGTATCGAGCATATATTGACAGCAAAATGCACGTCGGGCAAAAGCTCCAGGAACAGGCGGCCTCCGGCCGACCTGGAATCTCCTTTGAATACTTCCCCCCCAAGACCGCACAAGGTGTCCAGAATCTATACGACCGCATGGACCGCATGCACGATTTGGGCCCAGCTTTCATCGACGTCACCTGGGGTGCAGGCGGCAGCCGATCTGAATTGACATGCGAAATGGTCCGAATTGCTCAGACAGTGTTTGGTTTAGAAACCTGTATGCACTTGACATGCACTGATATGCCGCGCGAACGAGTTGACGCCGCCCTTGAAGCTGCCTATCATGCCGGTTGCACAAACATTCTCGCCCTTCGTGGAGACCCGCCTCGTGAACAGGAAAAATGGGAGGCTGCAGAGGGAGGCTTTCGATATGCCAAGGACTTGGTCAAATACATTCGGGAGAAATATGGGAACCATTTCGATATTGGCGTTGGCGGATATCCAGAGGGAGCTGATGATAATTCCGATGTGGATCAATTAATTGACCATTTGAAGGAGAAGGTGGATGCGGGGAGTACATTCATTGTCACACAAATGTTTTATGATGTGGACAATTTCTTAAACTGGGTGGAAAAGTGTCGCGCAAAGGGAATAAATGCGGCCATTATCCCTGGCATCATGCCCATCTCAACATACGATGCTTTTATGCGTCGTTCGAATTGGACAAAGATTCGCATTCCTCCTGATTGGCTCGAAAAGCTTGAACCAGTCAAAGCCGATGACGCCAAAGTTCGAGAGGTTGGTACAAAGCTAGTGGCAGAAATGTGCCGTAAATTGTTGGCCTCTGGCCACATCCACCACCTTCACTTGTAAGCCTCCTCTTCTTAGATTTTCCATATCTTGGGATGGCGATGACTGACATGACATAGCTACACCATGAACCTTGCACAAGCCACACGTCTGATCCTGGAAGAATTGAGACTTCTACCGTCTGAAGAATCTCCGCTCCACAAGCCTCTGCCATGGCGACGATCCCTCGGTCTGCGCCGACGCAGCGAAGACGTTCGTCCGATCTTCTGGCGGAACAGAAATGCTTCTTATATTGCCCGCACAGCCGATTGGGACGAATACCCCAACGGACGCTGGACCGACGCTCGTTCTCCCGCTTTTGGCGAGTTGAACGCTTATGGCGTGCGACTGAAAGGAACAAACGAACAAAACATTAAACTCTGGGGCGCACCAAAATCTATCAAGGACCTTTCGGACATCTTTTTACGTTACCTGACTGGCAAATTGGATAGGCTACCATGGAGCGACCAAGCCGTCACTCTCGAGACCAGCGACATTCAGAACGAGCTTCTCGATTTGAATAAACGCGGTTTCCTCACCATCAACTCGCAACCCGCCGTAAACGGCGTCAAATCAACCGATCCCGTCCACGGCTGGGGACCCCGCAACGGCTTTGTGTATCAAAAAGCATACCTCGAACTCCTTGTTCCACCAGAACACGTCGACGAAATTCTACGACGAATTGAGAAGAATCCCGATCTCACATACTACTGCGTCAACAAGACCGGAGAACTCAAAGCGCGAAGCGACGAGGGCCCCAACGCCGTGACGTGGGGCATCTTTGCTTCCAAGGAGATTATTCAGCCCACAATTGTCGAGAGTGTGAGCTTCATGGCCTGGAAAGATGAGGCGTACCAGCTCGGCGATGACTGGGCCAAGTGTCATCCTGCAGATAGCCCAAGCCGGAAACTTTTGCAACGGGTTATGGATGAGTGGTACATTCTCAATATCGGTATGCTAACCAAGTCTGACACTTCACACATATTGCATAGCTAATCAACTGGAATAGTGAATAACGACTTCCACAAAAAGGACGACATCTTCCGCCTCTTCGACGGCCTCGTCATAAAAGACTTTGAGACTGAAGTCGTCACCACCGCCCCGGTAGTCGCCGACGGCACTAACTAATCACCCCCGCTCAAATTCAACCTATAGACATAACCAACGACCATAACTACCATACTACTACAGCCCACTTCAACATTTCAACACTATTCTATCTCTTATCATAAGGTACAGGCATCCGAGAGGGGGGGGAAAGGGACACTCTCAACGGCGTTTACATTCCTACAATATCCACCACTTTATCTTCAATTTCAACTCCTTTTCGGGAAATTCATTCAACAGGGAGGCAAAAAAGCTAATGACATTATTCAACGAAACAAAAAGCAAACAAGAAAGCAAAGACGACGTGACGAAATTCAACATTTGATACCATTCAACATGCAGCATTATTTGTATAGACCGTTTAGCGGGGGCCATTCATCACATGCCGAGAGTCTGTGGTGGATGGTAAGGGGGGAGGAAACGAGGGAGCTGGGTAAAAGAAAGAGGTTGGGGCTTCGGGAGAAGACTACTGTAGTACTCCAATTCAGGAACAGAAGAGGATACCAATCTAATTGAGACATTATTCTCGTTTTATGTTCTTTGACAAGATTTGTGTAGTTGATCTGGACTGGTATTCGTCGTACTCGATATGGGGACTATCCTGACACTCAGAATTCAGTATTCATTCGTCAATAACAATAGCGACAGAGACCACTAGCATAAGACTACATACATTGACAACAAACAACATGTCAAGAGCAATGAAACGCCGAAAAATATCAAGAGACCAAAATACAAGACCAACTCCATGCTCAAATCACTCACTCACTCACTCATTATACAATGCAGAGGACAAATGAAGAATCACTATATAACAGCACTCAACAAATTCCCAAAAACCCATCCAACCGGCCTCGTAAACCACACCATCCAATTCGTCACGACGACAACGTAACCAGCCATCTTGACCACGACGATGAATACAAAACACAGCACCGCAAAGTTCACTAGTGCTTGACCTATGTCCGTTGCAAAGTCGCCGAAATCGTCGACGCAGGATTTTGGTAGGCTGCCATTCTGCTGGTATTCGAGCCATGTGTCGGCGAGGCGTTTGCAGACTTTGAGGCAGTGAGAGGCCATTTGGAAGAGTGTTTCGCAAGACAGAAGAATTTGGGAGTAGATTTTGTGGTCGCGGAGGAAGGAGTGGAATTTGTTGAAGGAGAGGTAGAAGATGCCAAAACTCAGGGTAGTGTCAGTTAAATAGGAGTCGATGGGGGTATCGAGAGGGGTTTCGGGATTGTAGACTTTGCTCTCGTGCCTGCTCTTCTTCGCGGGGCTCGATTGGCGTCTGACTGCTGGTTTACGAGTCTTTCGAGTTGGCTTTGCATCATCCGAAGAGACGGTGGGCTCGGTCTTCGACCTCGAACTCGATGAAGAAATGGGCTTAGATCTGACTTTGGCTTCTTTCCGACGGATCTCTGCTTGTCTTGCTGCTTCCCTTTCTGCCTCTTTTTGGGCCTGCTTCTCTGCCTGCTCAGCTTCCTCCCTTGCCTTGGCCGCTTTGTAAGCCTTTCTTGCTTCGTTAATCCTTTCAGTGTTCAGCTTCTGCTGCCTCAACTCATCTACGGGCTCTTTAGTCTTCTTGACAGTGCTCTGCGACTTGGCTTTGTCGTAAGCAGCTCGTGCCTCGGCCAGTCGTTCGGCGTGCTGTCGAGCAGCTGCTAACCGTTCAGATGCAGATTTAGCAGCAGCAGCACCTTTCCTTGCTTTTTCAGCCTTCATTCGAATCTCCATACGAATAGTATGAGTATCTCTTTTCTCTTTCTGGCGGGGCTTTTCATTGCTCGCGACGCTTTCTACTTTGGTGTTTGCGGGAGGTGAGGGAGAACAGCTCAGGGGTGGACTCGGTAGTTGCTGAGGTACTTGCAGTCCATCTAATTCAGCAACATGCGGTGTTTTTGGAGTTTCTGAATCGACTGGTATTTCGTTCCCCGGTATTGCTATTATAGGAGAAAAAACTTTGTGGAGTCGGGATTCTGACAAAACGTTGTGCTTGAATTTATCGCTAGGGCCCAGTCTGACGGAATCATTGCTTTGAGGCGAATTAATGGTGCCGTTTCCTGACTCTTCCCCAAAGGAATCTGACGACGCAGATTTTGACGAGTCTGCGGGGCTATCGTTCGGTCCATGACTGGACCCAGGAGAAGAGCTTTCGAAAAAAAGATCATTCTCCGGAGTTCTTCGACTATAATCCTTATTGAACCTAGGCGGTCGAGGCGATGGCCTCGTTACGGGACGAGTCCGAGACCGTTGCAATACTGTTTTGTTGGTCAAAAAGGACGTGAACACGGCGCTATCATCTTCTTTCGCCTGATGTTGACCACTGGTCGGAGGAGTGCTCGATGGTATCGGTATCTTTGTCGGCTGTGCCGGCGTCAATGCTGGGGGAATGAGCAGAGGCGTTGCACGTTGAGATTTCTCAAGGGTTTTCTGAGTCGCTCTGACAATCTTGTGACCGGAAGATTGAGGCACTTTAGATGCCTGCAATATGCGTGGCATACTGTTTGGCTTGCCTTCGTCGCTTTCTTCGTCCGACTTTGCAACGGGTGATACTTGGTCATCATTCTCGTCGTCCGAGTTCGGAAAAAGCAAGATCTCATCGGGATTTTTGGCAGCTTTCTCATCCACGCCCATACAGCCCATAAAACACTCTTCTCTCAACTTCTTGAATAGTGCCTTTTGTTTAAGCTTAGGGTTATCGGTGACTGGACTGACTCGAGCTCGTCCTACTTCGTCAGGGCTGAAGTATTGGTGCGGTTCATCCAGTGGGGGTGAGATAGATTGTCTGCTATCGGTGGAAAAAGAATTTGGAGTTGTGCCTTGCTGCAGGACAGGGATTGAGCTCATCTTCTTCACCTGCTGTGGGAATCTAGGCTCCGGAGAGCCAGATGACGGCTTAGAGGCATCCATCTCGTGCCTGGAAAGGGGTGCTCCGTGGAGCTTTCTTATCTTCTCCTGGTACAATCTGATCTGTTCCGCAGTCATGGAGGGCGGATTAGGGTCGTCGGCAGAAGGCATATGTACCACGAATCTATCCTCCCAGTCATCCGACGAAGAGAGGTCCGTTGACCCGGAGCCGGCAGACGACACAGTCTTGGCCAGTGTGTAGCTCAAAGGTGATGATCGCGGCGATGGCGTGTGAGCAACATTGACACTCACCCACTGGTCACCATTGACTTTCCATTTCTGACTAAGTCGAGGACGGGGAACATGATCTTCATTCGAGCTATCCGTACGATTGCTCGGACTGACCACTCCTGTCCTTGGATTGGCGCCTCTTGTGGTTAGTCTATCCTCGTTCTTGACCTGGTAAAATCGGGACTCTTTTTGTTTTGGCGGCGTTGCCCATCGAGGCTTGCTGCGATTGTCTGTTCCACCGGGTCTTCCAGAGATCGCTTGGGCAGCCGCGGCAGCAATCTTGCGCTCCAGACGCTGTCTGATCTCTTTCCAATCTCGATCAAACGACTTCTTAGGCTCAATTCGACTAGTTTGTAGAGGCTCCATGGCGATGTTCGAGCTGACGGTTCCGTCTACATTACTTCCGGGACAGTGACTGCAGAGGGCACCTGACATCAATATCGGTGGTTCATCGCTTTCCCTGACTGAAAAACTTGGATCTGAAGAGAGGAAATGCAGGTGGAATGAGTCTTGGGAGTATAGGTATGGGTAAGAATAATGAATCTCTGCAAGCCGCTCCAGATTCCTAATATGATCTGCTTGGCGCGATCGAATAAAGAGTAACTGAATGCGATGCCATGCTGCCGTGCACAAAAATTTGGCTGTAGCGTGTAGACTTTGATGGGGTGACGATATGGCATCTGGCGTGACAGCCACAGGGACCGGCGTCCAGCGAATGGGAAAAATTGAGGAGGCGGACATTCGTCGCGAATCAGAATGTGCTGTCATTGGAAATGCCAGGCGCTCTTCGATAAGGATATGATCTCGTTAGGACAATATCTTGCGGGCTGTGGTTGGTCAGATTACGGTAAGGAATGTTGCGTCTTGCAAGAGAGAACGTGTGGAATGCCAGCCTCCTCCATGACATTTAGCCTCAGACACGTGAGAAAGACGGTACGTCTGAAGTATTAGGATCAAAGTACAAGTCGCAAATGCGGGATACCAGTAATGTTCTTGCCTCAAGCAAGAATGGCGGAGCAACGCTCCTGCCTCACATTTCATCACACATAGTCGATTGCGATAGGGGAGGAGACATCTGGCGAAGCTAGCAATAAGACGACGTGTTCTCCTTGTGTGCGTGACGGATTTTCATACCAGTAAGTGCAGTAAAGCATTGAAGAAGTGCGCATCGAGTGGTAGATCGATCTCTGACAGTTGATGCCGGCATTTCAGATTAGGGCTAGAGCCATGCTGTTACATACATATCGCCATCAATATCAGCAGAATGTTAGTTAACAGATTATCACGACGTTTGCTACGTCGTTTGAGATATCACACAAATTGGATTTTCGTATGAAGTTCGTTGTCAATGTACATTAAAAAAATAAGCGTCATACAGTAGGGTCAGGGGTGCTCAAGGGCATGTAATTTAGAATTCTTCATCACAACTAGGCTAGGTGCATTATCTGAATACACTAGCCCCTTATCCGACGTCTTAGAACCGCCCGCTTTCTCGACGGTGAGTGTCGTTCAAATGTCCCCAACGCGGCTGTGCGACGGACGATGAACTGATTCCTCCAGGCGTACTGGTACGTTTCAACGGACTGGAGCCTTTCCTTGCAGGAGTCAAAGCGGCAAGCCTATCATTGAAGCTGGGTGTAGATCTCTGTCTGTCCTCGATAAAATTCGTAGACATTGACTTTCGAAGAGGGGAGTTGGCATGGGAGTATATACCGAGACTACCACCATCGCCCGTACCGGTGGATGTCGTTGGCGGTCTAAATTGCGGCTGACGGATGTTCGATAATTGATTCTGAGTCTGAAGTATCGGCGAGTTGTCGCGTAAACGATTAGGCGTTTGAAGTTGTATACCAGCCTGTGAGTTGGTCGGCATGAACGATTGCCGCCGAGAAGGAGACACCTGTCTACCTGTTGACTCGGGATCTACATGGCTAAGATAATTGGGGTTTGGACTGGTTTTGAAGCCCCGGTTGATGATATGAGTTGGTGTCCAGAGTTCGACTTGGTTGTACTTCTCATCCGAACCTGTATGTCTAACATGCTCCTCTGAGAACTGAACTCCCACATCTCGCATCAACGGTTGAATTCGAGGGTGTACAAATTTTGTGTCATATTCGTGCATGACTTCTTTATGTACCACTGCTAGATCCTTGGACTGTTGAGAAAATGAAGATGAAAGGAATGACATTTGGACGGTGAGTAGAAGTGCAAGGATAATAGTAGTGAAAATCGTGACGCTTGGTCGTGGATCGGTAGGTAGTGTTGGCAGGAAAAGCCAGTAGACAAGCACATGGCCGGGACTGAATGAGCAGAAGAGACGTAGTGACAATGGGAACGGATCCCAGACAGCTATCTCCCAGACATCTCGCTTGGGATCCGGGTGCCGCCGCGACTCGGCCGTCTCGCCCGCTAGGATATTACGAATGTAACTGATTGGAGATGTGGACATCGGATTCGACGAGACTTTTACTCGCTGTGCCGATGGTGTCGCGGGTGTTCGATCAATCGAAGCTTCGAAGAGACGATATCGCCGTTTACGCCAGAATGTGTAAAAAGCGTTCGCTAACGAGAACCATGTAAGAGCGTGCACGACAAAAGTAGCCTATATCCAAGAAAACCAGTTAGCAACCTTTTCACTGAGACTTCATATCAAAGACGGTAACTCACAGCCCAGCTCAATACTGACAATCTACTTCGATCATCTCCAAAAATGTCATAATCCGCCCTGCTCGTCCCTGTAGCAACGTTCGCTCGAGCAATCAAGAACATAAAATTGAGGCCGAATCCCAAAGGCTGCGCCCAGTCCTTCTCTAGCTGAGCCCAGTCGCTAGATTCAATCTCTTCTGACATCCATAACAAAAAGTCCCAAGGGTTGAAGAAGTTGGCGAGACGCTCAGAAAGCGGTTGGCGGCGCACGAGTCGAGGCATGATGAATGTAAAGTTAGCAAAAAAATGGGGCACTACGTAGATTTCTGCATGGGTAAAGGAAAGATTGCAAGAGCTTGCTGGCCCTTGACTTGCGATCTCTTTCGATGTTCGATCGATGTTGGAAAGGTGATGGTCGAGGAGATGAATTAATAATGAATCATGATTGAATGTGCTGGTAAACAAGAGGCGAATCTTTGCTAACAAGCTACCGAAAGCGGTTTAGCGCGCTATAATCCGCGGGGGCCTTGCTTCCGCAGCAGCTTCAAGCTCCCAAACACTTGGAGACAATAAGCCTGTGCGAAAACAACAAATACGCAAGAGTTGAAACCATTTCTGCATACTCATTCGACAGGACAAGACCTAATACTCTATATTGTAGCAGATCGCCTGATAATACACGGAGAATTCCCGCCATGGCTGCTGCTGCTGCCTTCAAGGTATCCCAGTTCGCACATCTAGCCCTCCCCGCAACAGCTACTGATCGAACCAGGACCGACAATTCCTTGCGGTGATTGGAGATGAAGAGTATATTAATCCCGAATCTCTATCTGTCATTCCTTTGCTAATCTTGCCAACTCCACAGCTCCGTTACTGGTCTTCTTCTCGCAGGCATCGGCGTAAGAACCCCTAACATCATGACCTCGAACCTCCCATTCACCACACCAAGGACTTGATCAGCATACTGATGTTCAATGAAGCATGTCACCGAACCCCCTGACTCACAACGAAACTTCCTCGTCGTCGACTCCAAAACCGAAACTTCCGCTATCGAAAAGGCTTTTCAGAATTTCACACGGGAAAGGAAGGACATTGGCGTGCTATTGATTAATCAACATGTGCGACCCTCTATCCCCTCGGACCCTAACTCCTAGAAACATATGATTAATGATGGGTGAGCAGATCGCGGAACGAATCAGACCGTCAGTCGACTCTTTCACAGATGCGTTTCCGGCTGTGCTCGAGATTCCTAGCAAGGATCATCCGTACGACCCCGAGAAAGATAGTGTGCTGCGACGAGTGCGGAGGTTATTTGGGGAGTAAGTGATTGTCACATCAATATGATGTTGTTTTTTATCCTCGATTGCGGCTAGTAGTACATCTTGTGACTTTATCGGCGTTTTTGCATGCTTTCTGTTTTTTTCTGTTTCTCGTCCGGTACATAGATTTGATTGAACAAATATGTGGATGTGGAAAGTACAAACTTCAAACCTTGTGATTGGGAATACTACTGGGACTACGTATAGATATATTCGGTCAAGCTTACCTGATGTACATGACCAACTAATGCACTACCTAGATTCTCAGGAAGAGTTCTTTCCGTAGCCTGAGGCAAATCGGTATTGTCTACATGGCTAGAATTGCGATCAAATGTGGTTTTATTGAATACAATGCGTATCTCACACGATGCAGCTATTTACATTAGAACCAAAAAAGCAGAGCACAGGGAGCAAGCTTAATATTATCTCTCCGAGAAAAACAAAACTGAGTATCAAATATGCAGGACAGAAGCCAAAAAGAGAGTAGCAAGGAATAATCCGCCAACATATCTAGGCGACGCGAATCATCAAAAAGACAAAAGGGCATGAATAGAACGCTGCGGATAACAGTCATGAAAGTGAGCAACAGACAGATTCGAGCGAAGAGCGAGTAGTAGACATCAAGGCGTAATGACAAGGTGCGGGTGTATAATCAATCAGTCAGAGAAGGTGTTAACATGATGGACACATAAGTATGTTTAATGGAAAATAATATCGTGGGCCTGAAGGCAGGTGATGCGAGTCTTGTCCTCAGTGTAAACATCAGCGAGGACAGCATATTTGCCCTGTATCATAGATTAGTCAACGCAGTTCAATCTCCCAACAGGATTGCGGCATATCAACTTACAGGAGGAACCTCCTTGGGAATCTCAACCTCCTTAAAAAACTTCTTGTGTCCGTCTAGAGGGCAAGTAAGCTCTGTGTTACCCTCAATCTCCTCACACAAATCGGCCTCGACATTCACCAATCGGATCAGACCGTATTTGACTTGGAGATGAATCTTGGCGCCCCGTTCAACGGGTTCGTGGAATACGCCTTCTGCTTCGATGGTGAGGTTTTCGCCACTGTTGACACAGATATATTAGCAACACAGAACACATCGACAAAACTGGAGTAAGTAGAGATTTTTCAAAAACATACGGAACGGGTGGGTTAGGCGTCAAGTTCACCGAAACGATCTCGAGAATGTCATTTTTGGGGTCGGCGCAGTATTCCAGAGGGTTTTCGCCGGCAACGGGGAAGGTGTCTTCCAAGCTCTTGATCGGAGACTGTCCGAAGAGTGGAAGCGAAGCCGCCCAGACATTGACAGGGGCGGAGGAAAGGAGGAGAGCGGAGAGGAGCTTCATGGCTGCGAGGCTCTGAAAGGTGAGGTTGAGATAAGGCGACGATGACGACGCCTGTTTTGGACGCTGCCTTGCGATGATTTTATACTGGCTTAGCGGTACCTTTATTGAAAGATATATTCGAGGAGAGAAAGAAAGGTTTCTGGAAACCGTTTCAGTAAAAGAAGTGGTCAGAGCAGCGTTTGGTCAGTCAAGATAAGAGAGGTTGGAGGCGGGCTTGAAGCCATCCCCGATGACGACAGCCATCGACCAATCGTAGCCCCAGCACGTGATGGGTCACACGCCTGTATCGTCACCGCCTCAGCCATCTGGGCCCTGATTGGCCAGCAGCTATAGCCCTGATCACAACAAATCTTCATATACTCAACAATGTCACTGTAGAAAAAATCTCTGTTATCTTCCTCTCACCTTCACACTCCAAAGGTTTGTATAGTCTATCGCACATTGTTATTACCTCAAAGATCAGCGACGCCATGTTCCAGTCTTGCTCTTCCCGACATCGATCTCCATCCTCATATCCCACGGTCTCGGATAAGAAACAGTGACAGGCGGGATCGGAAAAGCCCCACCCAGCAGCAGTCAACTCGTGTTGGCCTGACAAATGCGGCATCAACGGTGTTTCCCAAAGGTGTACATAGGTAGAGTAATGAATGTTTGGACAGATGAAGACAGACCTTTTTTTATTTCATATTGCTACGTATCAGCAGAAGCTGTGGCATGAGTTATGATGAGAGTGCTCCACCAGTGCCCCGGTCTGACAGATCTGCCGAGGAAATGTTCTCTACTCCCACGTCAAGTAATCTATGATGTTTCTTGTTTCCGAATCAGACGAAGGTGCATACCGTACGAGTAAGTCAACACATGCTGCCTGACAACCACACTAGCATTACAGCAAGATGCAGCTATATGTGCTCACCCGCACCTGCAGCATGTACTGCCTACTTTCATTTGCTGGCACCCTGCGTATTGTGCATATGCAGTCTATTTTTTAGCGTTGCAGACTCTGCACTGAGATCGCGAGAAAAAAGGAAATGCATGACAAGGTTGTCTGCAGTGCCTTGGTGTACTACGTGGGTGAGAATTTAACCGGCATGCAATGTTGAACTTGGAGGTGTTCATCGAGTCGATCGTATGTCCTGCAAGCCCATATTGCAATATGTAGTCAAGGCTCGCTAGCCGCTAGCCGAGCAGTCTGGGTAATTTAGACAGACACATACTTACTAGTGACGTGGCGCTGACAGTGTGCCGCTATGTGGTAGTGGAAGAATCATGTATTCCTCAAAGTGAATTCACAATTGGTCTGAGATGAGGCGTTTGTGTAATTCCTGTTGCCTGTGTCATCAAGTACTCGAATGATCTGGAAGAAAATGCAAAGCACATAAAATCGGCTTCTTCAGGCCGACGTTAGCTTTAGCCAATCCTGTGCAGGTAGTAGGCCATTACCAGACAAGGATATATCACGATCTTCCAAGATATCGACTCCACTCACACAATTTGCACATTTCTCGAGCAGGCTCTAGGTAGCGAGTATTGTAGTGACGCTTGAAAAAGGCCATGACTTTGTCGACCAATACCTCGAAGTAAAGGTGACGATAGTTGAAGTCGGGATCTCGGTGGCTCGACAGTTCCGATACTTAGCTGGCGGACCTTGAAATTAAGATCAGTGAGATGAGGGGCTCATTGAGATGCGCTTTTGGGCATCGCGAGCACATTGTGGCTTTGGGTGATAATGAATTACATCACGAAAGAAGTGCAATGTACTACCTGGATTTTCACGTACGTAGTACGTGGGTCCTGGAGGATTTCCTTGCATCAAGTAGGTCAGCCGAATACTCCAGTGGCTCGAATCACACCGATTCCGCCTGTACATGGGCCAGCAATGGGCTAGAGAGATTCCCTTATATTTAGCATTCAGAACAATCGTTGTTCGTTGTGTCCACATAGAATGATGTTTACTGACAGTCCAAGATGTCAACCTGACACCTACAACGCGTCAGTGGCATGTTTTTGTTGAGAAGAAGACGAGGCCAATTTGTCCAAAGTATTATCGCACGGCAGGCTCTGTATCCCGCAGGCTAAAGAATCGAGAGCATACTGGATTAGGCAGGCCGCATGAGTGCTAATAGACCAAGCGGGGCCTTGCAGATATTCCTGCATCATCATTCGTGACCTGCCGAAGTAGCGAGAAACGCTCACGAACTTATGCTTAGCATGGGAAATAGTTGGCCGAAAAATGACAGCAGAGTGACTTTCGACAAAGAAACACGCGCCCGCAAAAAGTCATGTACATGCGGTACTATTATGCTCTTATTGATAGACGGGGAATTTGCCAAATGCCGCTTTTACGGTCAAAGTGCTTGCGCGCATAGTCCATGTGACTCCTTGAGAGAAACCAGTCATGGAGTAAATTGATCGAAGGAACAAATTGCTCGGTGGAGGCCCCTTGAAGAAAAGTGGATTAGCATGTTTTAGCAGCAAGACCCAATTTTCGATACGTTAAATCACCGCTTTTGTTGACCAGTTAATTGAAATGCTCACTCACCAAGTGGTTCCCATGGAGCCACAACGGGATTTCATCATTAATTCTCGCCAACTTCCTTATCTGCAAGGTTTGACGTGGGCCACACTGACAAGCGTGAGGTTTAGGGCAAGGTCACTAAACTAGCCCCGTGGACTAAGGGCCTGTTAGCTTCCTTTTCACTTCAGCTACATACGTAGCGACGGTAGCGTCGCAGTCCATCCTGCAGCACAAAGATCCGTGTCGGCAAAGTGTCAGACCGTTGTTTCAACGTGCAAAAATACGATGATCGTCTTCGAGCCCCTCGCTTCCACCTGCGGATTGTAATATCAGCTTCGTTGTAATATATACTACTATACAGTTGCGGGCCCACCGCGAAGGGCTAACGGAGGCCTCAGACCTAGAGGACGGCAGCTTATTAAATATGAACCGTGGCGCTGGGCCGGGGAACCTTTCCTTTTCCCCAAAATGTCCCTTATCTTTCCTTGAAAGTTGCGTTCCTCTCCTACTTCGCACAACGGCCGTCCCGACAGTCTGGATAGCACCATGGAACCTATCCGCTCCCGCCTATCGCGTGCATAAACATTCCTTACATGCGTCCGATCATGTATTTTACCCACGGGTAGACGGGAACTATGGAATGGTGCGCCAATCCGGCGGTATTTCAACCAGTGTTGTCGTAGGTGGGTTGCCGGTTAGGGACAAACAGCAATAAACACCAGCCAGCCTTTCACAAATTCTAAGGAACCTGCTAAGCCCCTGTAAGCCGATTGATGAAACTGAACATTGACCACAACCTGCATGGTTTGTGAAACGGACCAGTAAACAGGAATAAGCCACGGCTGACTCAAAGCAAGATGCTCAATGTCTCATCCGTATTGATACAACACGTCCGAATGTAAATGTATTTTCGTGGTCTTCGAGATCACTTGGTTTTGCTGTGAGGCTACATATCAAAGTGTGAAAATGTCGCCAGACAGCCACTCAATTTGAAGTGACACTCATCCCACGCCATCCATCAACGGCCTCACGAGGTTGGACTTGACCGTAGGCGCATAAAGGGCGGTGAGTTACAAATAAGAGAATTTTAACATGTTCGGCGTATGGAGACCTGCATGATCGGTTTCTCGATTCAGTAAAGTTAGCATTCTAAAATTTCCGACTCTTCCCCCTAGGACAACTTAACAGCGGCGCTATTATTGTGTGCCTTTTTGGCAAGCCCACTGCCACCTTTCAGTCAAAGTAGCGGCTTAGACCCGAAAAATTTGTCAACTGGTGACGGGTTGCGCTTACCTCCCATAGGCTGCGGGTGCGTTCGTTGCTTCGGGGCGATAGCATTGATACATGGCGATCAAATTCTTGTTCCCAAAGAAGATATTTCTCGACAACTTGGCGTTTTTGCGCAGAATATATTGATACCCACGACTTGCGAGCCTGGACTTGGCAACCCAAAATGGAAGGTACGTCGTCGCAGTAGATGTATGCCATAGTTATGCACCTGTTCGCATCTGGCAAACGACACACTGAACCGCCCTTTGTTTGAGAAGAGAAATTTTGAGCTTTTCCGATCCCTTGACAAGATGTCTAGGGATCCTTTGTCACTGGGATGGTGTGTACATGGGTCCACAGGGTGGATGCGAGTTTCTCTTACTGCATTGGAAGATTTCCTGGCTAGTGGGCGAAATTCTGGCGTCGTGCCGGCCTATCACCATTCACTGCGCTTCGGTTGGTACAAACTTGCTTCGAGTATCAAGATATCTCGTCTCTCTGGGCAAGATTACGGTCATGACGGCCGTATTACGCTTCGCACCAGCGTTATATGTGTCATTTTGTATTGAATCTTCGATGGCACCGTAGCAAGTCGTTATACCAGCACCAAAACACCTAACGCGCCGTGGAGTCCGCCGGGAGAAGCCATGTACCGAATTGTGTGTGATTAAGTGATACCGACGTTTTCATCCAGCTCACTTCTGCGAATGAATCTTTCCAAGCAGCCGGCTATATCGAGGCATATAACACGAAGAGAAAGATCTTCTGTAAGTTGAGTACCAGATTCCGTTTCGTTAACTGTTCCAGGGGGTCAAGTGTGCCTTGACTGGATACCGGTCGTGCCAACGAAGTAAGGCTCTGCATATGCTTATATTACGGTTGCTGCCCAGTGTCGTATTTGAATGTTTTATTGCTCCATCGGTAACCCTGGTCAGCCTGTTTGTCGCGTTCCGATTAGTACAGCCAGATTGATTCGATAGATTTACCGCAAGCCTTGTCGACAAATCTCAATCAGTATTTGGAAGACAGCCAGATCTCAAAGAGAAAATGAGGTGACATATTTGCATCAAAGTCAACAAGTTTATAGGGACTGAGCTATGATTATAGTAACCCGAACGTCGGCACGACTTCGCTCGACAGCGCTCTGCAGGAAATCGTCGTCATTCACGGCCGTGAGTTTCAACAATACTCGCTCAACAATCGCATCTATCTATGCCCCGTAGACGATGTAAGTTACGACTCGAATCGGGCTTATAAAAACAGTCGCGTGTACACGAACTTACTGATGTCTTCAGGATGAGATCGATCGGCTTGAACTTCAGCACCAAGTTTTTAACCTAGTTTTCGACAACCGCCTTATATTTCCCCCGATCCGTAACCCTCGACGAGTTTTGGACTGTGGCTATGGGGCTGGAAACTGGGCGCTCGACGTAGCAGAACGATATCCACACTGCCAGGTACCTTGGTGTGAACTGGCTCTAACATAGAGAACGTTCACTCATCAATGTGGCAACAGGTCATTGGAGTCGACATATCCCCCCATTTGCAGCCGCTTGATATCCCGGATAATCTGTGGTTACAGGTACGCATTTCATGACCCAAACTCTCGTTATAATTGTCTTCCTCTCGTTCTTCGGCCGAATACCCCTCCCCAGACTCATGGCTTGCTTGACAGAGCTCTAAGTCAGGACCAGAAAGCTTGAAATTTTCAAAATCGATGGGTCATCAAGCGGACGCTGATTTCTTTGACCATTAGGTAGACAACCTCAATCGCCCATTCACCTTCCCTTCACGACATTTCGATCTTGTTCATTCAAGACTCGTGGCTTCTGGGATAGATCGATCTCGCTGGTCATCATACGTCCGCGATCTGGTGCGGTAAGATGATGAATCTACCACAATGCACAATGCACAGTGTTCGCAAATGCGCCTAACGTACCGTATCCGAAACAGTGTGACAAAACGTGGCGGCTGGGTCCAAATGACAGAAATATATTTTAATGTCCAATCCGACAACGGTTCCATCACTGAACGACATGCCCTCCGCGAATGGAGCAGACGCTATATGAGAGCCTTGGAAGATCTCAAAGACTTGAGAGTCGCTCCAAGACTTGCAACTCTAATGACGGCAGCAGGTTTGCAAGAAGTTGACATGAGAATGATCCAGCTTCCATTATCTGCCTGGCCAAGCGGTAAGATATTGCAAAGCATCGAGTGCGCTTTATTGCACATATCAAACTGACGTTGAGAACCTTAGAAACACGATCACAACAGATTGGTGCTTCGAACAGGTCTAATATCCATCAGTTGCTAGAATCACTGGCCCTTTATCCGTTGACCCATCGATTACACATGACTCTGGACGACTTCGACTCGCTGATACAGAGAGCCCGTGCGGAAGTTGATGATCATACTTTGAAAGCTTATTTTCCATTGTAGGTTATTGTCTGAATGATATGCTGGCATGTCTAACTGTATCCAGATATGTCGCCATTGGTCGAAAACCTCTGTAGTGTCGCGTCTCATCAGCGAATTCCAACTCAAGGAGATATGGAGACAATGGGCGACAATATGTTGTTACATACTCAGAGATAAGACTCAGCAATCGCTTCCAGCCATGATTTTCGAGTAAATAGACTTCATCCGGTCGAAACACAAAAACCCTTCACTGTTTTTCGTGTGGTGCATTGTACGTATGGTGGCCTTTTCTTTTGAGAGCAAGCAATGAGTGAGTCGGAAGATAGAAGAATGACTGGCAGTTGCCTAACATCAAGAAATTTGGTTGTCACTTGATCTGTCGCTGAAGGAAAGAGCAGCATCACTGCCTGCTGGATGTCGGCCTAAGTTTCCGGGTAATTTGCGACAACCTCGAGTAACAACCTCAAACACACAAGCGGCGTTCGGATCACCATTCGCCCTATATATTGAGCCATGCTATGGTGCCTTCGAAGCGATGTTTCGTCATCTCAGTGACACATCGTGATCACGACTCCGTGGCGTACTGAGCGTTTCGACTAGAACTAGATTCGAAGACGTTGCAGTAATTCAGATTAATTCTATTAGATCGAAAATAATGCCTGCAATCGAATGAAACACTCAAGGGTCGTCAAAAGCCCTCGCAGGGTTTCTAGGTGGACGTTATTGTCGAGGGGAGATAGTTTGTTGGTATTGTCACTGAGAACTGATAGCGTGAACGCTTCAAAGTTAATTGACAGTCATTGCAATAGAGGAACCACGCTATCAATTCGGCCGAATTTCACCAAATCTTTTGGGCTTTCATTCACGCCGGAGAACCAGTTTTGGATGTATCGACTTCGTTGCCCAATTGACGGGTTGAAACTTTCGAGAGCCTTCGATATCGGTGCAACATTAGCGGATTGCCACTAGTTTGCCTAGTGTTCCTGATGATCATCAAAAAGGTATGGAAAGTCGCAATGCGATTGATCCACTGTGGAAATCTCATCGGCAACTGCATGAGTACGGAACATACTGCACTCTGAGAGACATTTACCGGGAAAGATCGATAATTATACACAACAGCGAAAGAATGCTACGACGAGAATAAGAAATAAGGTTATCAGGAGTCAAGCCAATGTCATCATTCGTTTCACCGCCCGGACCCCCGTCGGTATCAGGCAGGAAAGGAACCTTGGAAGCGTTGGGCGTTAGACGCGGATCTCTTTCTGATAAGTAGAACATCGGAAAAGCTCGTGCAGAGGCGTGGAATGATAA
The DNA here is from genome assembly GCA_037356135.1 of Talaromyces sp. F31. Classification (NCBI taxonomy): domain Eukaryota; kingdom Fungi; phylum Ascomycota; class Eurotiomycetes; order Eurotiales; family Trichocomaceae; genus Talaromyces; species Talaromyces sp. F31. Next base: position 674,794 of record JAYXSF010000044.1, on the reverse strand, counting down.
TGATGGCCGGAATCATCTGCCGTTACGACAAGGCGCAAAGGGGTGCCCTTTGTGTCATGACGAATATCCGACTGATATTGTTGGCTGAAAGGATCGATGAAACACAATCAAAAGCGAAAACTTGAGCAGCTCTTTCATAGATGATACTAACAGAAATCTTACCGAAATACTCACATATTGATCACAACCCCCGGAATTATCCGCTTTCAAGTGAACAAAGCAAGCGGGTGAAGGAGCCTTCAGGGTCGAATGCCATCCTGGAAGCCATCTTGTCAGTTGTGGGTCACTATCCTTACCATAACGGTTAATTGGTGTTTTAGTGTTTTGTTTTCAAGTAAAGAAAGCGCTTATCAATTGAGATTTGATTCTAAGGATCTCGAATCAAGGCTACGACTCAACCTCAAACCTACAATCTAACACCCTATCATGGGCTGGCAAACCTTCCAAGCTTCTTTTTTCATTCGATCAGTAAATCGCCGCCTTTAAGTGAATCCCAACCATGTAAGAGAAGCTGTAGCAAGAGAGCCAAGTATATGTTGTGCCTCAGGCACCAAGGCACCAACAATTTTAGGCTAACCATTCTGGGAAGCTTTGCGGGCAGAGAAAAAAAAGTCGATACGCCGCCATCCCCATCTCAAACTTCTTATCCATCGCCAACAAAGCGTGCGCAATATCGGAGGTTGACAAATCACAATGCCCTCGACGTATAAAAGAGACAAGCCGTGGGATACGGACGATATCGACAAGTGGAAGGTTCGTAAATAATTTTCAGCAGCGTATCGATCGTTTTCATTCAGACGAGCAGCAACTAACATGACTTTTGATCAACAGATTGATGAATTCAAACCCGAAGACAACACCGGTGGCACTTTTGCCGAGGAGTCATCTTTCATGACCCTTTTCCCCAAATATCGCGAAGTATACTTGAAGGAAGCATGGCCGTTGATTACGAGGACTTTGGAGAAGCAGGGAATCGCTTGTACACTCGATTTGGTTGAGGGTAGTATGACCGTCAAAACTACAAGAAAAACATTCGACCCTGCGGCGATCCTCAATGCTCGTGATTTGATCAAGTTGCTTTCACGAAGTGTACCGGTACAACAGGTTAGTTCTTACACTTCTGGTTTGTCCTGAAACAGCCACTAACGAGAGTTTCGCTAGGCCCTCAAAATCCTGGAAGACGGCGTCGCATGCGACATAATCAAAATCCGCAGTCTTGTCAACAACAAAGAACGCTTTGTGAAACGCCGACAACGCATTCTTGGACCGAATGGATCTACATTGAAAGCTCTGGAGCTTCTCACCGGCACATACATCCTCGTTCAAGGCAACACCGTATCCACCATGGGCCCATTCAAAGGGTTGAAGGAAGTGCGCCGAGTCATCGAAGACTGCATGGCAAACATTCACCCAATCTATCACATCAAAGAACTCATGATCAAACGCGAACTCGCCAAGGACCCAACGCTCGCTACGGAATCGTGGGACCGGTTCTTGCCAAACTTTAAGAAACGCACTCTCTCGAAACGTCGTGTTCCCCACAAGGTCACCGACAAGTCGCAAAAGGCTTACACACCTTTCCCGCCGCCGCAAGAGAAGAGCAAGATCGACAAGGAATTGGAGTCTGGCGAATACTTTTTGTCCAAGCAGGCCAAAGAACGCGCTCGCAAGGAAGAAATTCAAGAAAAACAGCGAGAAAGGAGGGAGGAGAAGATGAAGGAACGCGAGAAAGACTTTGTGCCTCCAGTGGAAGACGCAGATAAGAAAGAGAAGAAAAAGAAGCGGAAACATGCTGACGAAGCAGGTGAAAGTACAGAGAAGAAGAAAAAGAAGAAGTCGAAGAGCAAGTCAGATGAGGGTGATAACAGTTCATGATGGGTTTCTACTTGTTATTTTTAGGAGTATACATGGCATTGCCGGCGTTTCGTTTTGAGTTATGTTGTATAAAAGCTTTATTTCAGGTAGATACCTTATCAAGTTTGACACTTCTATTGCTACGTTCCGCAACCATTGCTGCTATTCAAAAGTACGCATAGAATGTTGAATTGATAAATATGAACATCAATTGATCATTAACCAATTTCCCCCAACTAACTAGGCCTTATCAGGATCAGACAGACACGAGAGTCCGTGAACAGCGCTTAGTAGTTGTCGCTGTTTCCCCGTCTACCGCTGTTACCGCCGTAGCTAGAGTCATTGTTGCCGGATCCGTAGGAGTCGTTGTTGCTAGAGCCGTAGGAGTCGTTGTTGCTAGAACCGTAAGAGCTGTTGTTGTTCTTGTTGCTCGAGCCGTAGGAGTCATTGTTGCCAGAACCGTAGGAATCGGTGTTACCCGACCCATAGCTGTCGGTGTTGCTTGACCCATAGCTGTCGGTGTTGCTGGAGCCGAAGGAGTCGGAGTTGTCGCGACCTCCACGAGAGCTTCCGTAGGAGCTGTTGTTGTTATTGTTGTTGCTTGATCCGTACGAGTCGTTGTTGCTAGACCCATAAGAGTCGTTGTTGCTAGATCCGTACGAGTCGGAGTTACCACGAGAGCTTCCGTAGGAGCTGTCGTTGTTACCAGAGCCGTAGGAGTCACCGCCACGGCCTGAGGATCCTCCAGAGGAGGAGTTGTTGTTCTTGGATGATCCATAGGAGTCGTTGTTGCTGGATCCGTATGAATCAGTGTTGCTCGATCCATAGGAATCGTTGTTCCCGGATCCGTAGGAAGAGGAGTTGTTGTTTCCAGAGCCATAGGAGTCATCATTGCCTCCGAAGCCACCGGAGCGACCTCCAGAGCGGCTACCGGAGCCGTAAGAGTCGTTGTTGTCGTTGTAGCTCATGGTGATGAGAGTTCAAAGAGGTATATGCGGCAAGGGTTAAATGGGTAGGATTGTCAATGAATCTTGTGTAGGAAACGGGGAGATGTAACTGAAAAATGGGAAGGTACAAGGAAAAGCAGGCAGTATTTATACTTCCAATTGACCTGAGCAAGCTTGCAATCAATCTATGATCATACACAACGCAAAAGCTTTACCCAATAATGTGAGCATATGAGGGGTAGAGTACCATCTCTATGCATTCATTGGACCCAGATCAAGCTATATAATCGAAGCTAATCCCTTATTTACAAGCTACTTGATATTTTAACTTTCCTTTTTCTCCTCTTTCGCCTGTGCTCCTTCGCTGGAAATATCTCGGAGGACAAGATGGGAACGGCCACTGACAACGAGATCCCCCCCCACCAAGCTTCAATCTTGTCCTGAAAATCGATAGTGTCTGCATGGTAGATAGGACGCGGAGATGTCTAAAGACTCAGTTTTGAGGCAATTAACTACGTATATCCGCAGCCCCTCCATCGGTCGCGCCGGAGGCTTGTGATGGGTTTAGCTAGTTGGGTGAGGCTGTGTTGTTGCTGGCTGAAACTGGGAAGCTAGAGAGTCAGAGACTCCAGAGTGAGGGGCAAGCTTTGCTGCTTTGAGCCGGGGATTCGGCCTGCTTTCTTTCCAGAAACCCGGTTTATTTCGACGTATTTCGACGCATTAATTGTTATAACAAAAGAATTATTAGACAGCATCTATATCAATGGCACCATATAGGTGACGATCAGACAAAATGACGTCTGAGAAAACGTGATCCATAGACACGTCTGGCAGGGTGAATCTACACACCACCACGTTTAAAAAAGCAATGATGAAATCGAGCACGTCATGCAATGTGCAGTACTGTAACAATGCAGTGGCAAGCAAGCGAGATGCATCAAAATGTCACGCAGCTCTTCGTTCCGATTCTTGCGCCATGTGAGATCTGATTCGAGGGTCATGGCTCTAACAATCAATGGTTCAGATGCTGATCTTTCGCCGGCTGTGGCATGCCCACTTCTTTTGAACTCTGCCCCTCTCAGTAAAAGGACCAGTACTACGAAGAAATGAAGTCAATTCCACAGCCACCCAGTGGCGCCTGCTCTTGTGGTAGGCTAGGTTAGTGAGGGGTACTCGGGTCTCAACTCTCAAGGCCTCCTCGCTGTTTGGTGCGAGACCGAGGACAAACCACATGTGTTGCCTCCATAGATATCCCGTCACTATCAACAGAAAGTCGAGCATGCAACATTCGTACGCAGTCCGCCATACATTGGTTGATCAATAGTGTAATCTCAGTGTCTAGTAAGATGCAATAATTGCTTTTTGTTAATCTCGATTTTCGCCACAGCTGTGGGGTTAGTGTTAAGGCTAGGCTTTGGGCTAAAAGCACATTACGTGGAGCGTATCGCTTGAGCCCTCGTGTTGTGATCGAGATGACGGGATGAGATCGCAATTGCTGGGGGCGCCAAGAGGGGAACGCCAATGCTTAGCCTAAGCTAGTAGAGTGCCCTAATGGATTGGTCGTACTATGAGCATGTATAACAGTGGCGTTACGTACTGTGAGATTATCTTTCTCCGGTTCGAATCGGTGTTGCCTGAATTGCATTATGTTTCGATAATATGTAGTACCATGCATGTAGTGGGCTCAGCATCTGAATAATCCGAGACAAAAAACAATGTGGCTGAAGGATTGTTGTTTTGTCGCTGAGGCGTTGAAGTCACATCCACTCCGGCGGGTTTAGCTCGAGGTGAAATGTCGACACTGCTACATGATGATCCACAGTTCGGTCAATTCAGCTCCCTTTCGGCCGAGGTTGATGCCCATTCATTTTTCTGGCCTCGACACTGAATAATAGTTGATGATTCAGTGAGAGATGTCTGGCAAGCAGTGACTAAGTGTTGCTTTTGGGAAGTGTGTAACCCTTCCGCAGCCCTAACTTGGAATCGCTCACAAGCTACTACGACTATGACGATTATCATCAATTCAACTCCTTGATCATTTATAAGTGCGTGAACTTGCAGCTTCAATTTCATTATTATCAGGATTAGATGTTCATTAGACAGAAATCACACGAATAATAGAGCCGGCAGGTATAAATATCCTATGCAATTATCATATTTACGTCGACAATCATGACAGATAAGTGTAAACGTTGTGGTAAGGATTAACCAAGTTGTGGTATCAATTTAATGAAAACGCACCATCGAAAGTTGGGAATAACTAGAGCTTAACAGCGCAACAAAGAAGAAAGACAATTAACTTTTACCACTCAAGTGGTTCAGTCTTGACATCGCCGCGATTCGTCTTGGGGACTGGAGCAGCCTCCACTTTCGTAGGACCGCGACGGTCACGCTTGAGGTAACCGGACCCATCCAACCAGGGAGTGTCAATTGTACGTTTCGTCTCAAAGCTGCGAATCTTGTCCTCCATCTGTAGAGTGAGGCCAATGTCGTCAAGACCGTTGACCAAGCAGTGCTTGCGGAAAGTGTCGACTTCAAAGTGAGCCAGTTCATTACCGGCGGCATCGCGAATGACCTGGTTGGGGAGATCGACTTCGACTTCTTTGCCAGCACGGGCCTCGGCGGCAATCTTTTGTAGGGCGGCTTCGTCAGTGATGGGGATGGGCAACATGCCGTTTTTGAAGGTGTTGTTGAAGAAGATATCGGCGAATGAAGGGGCGATGATGACCTTGATGCCGAAATCCAGGAGAGCCCAGGGTGCGTGCTCACGAGAGCTACCGCAGCCAAAGTTAGGGCCTGTTACGACGAGGATCTTGGAGCTTCTGTATGGTTCCTTGTTGAGGACGAATTCTGGCTGCTCAGCACCGGTCTCGGTGTTGAAACGCCATTCGTAGAAGAGTGCACTTCCAAGGCCGGTTCGCTTGATGGTCTTCAAGAACTGTTTGGGGATGATAGCGTCGGTATCGATGTTGGCACGGTCCATAGGGGCAGCGATACCCTTAAGGACAGTGAATTTGGGGAGTCCAGCGCTTGAGCCAGTGCCGGAAGTGTTTGTGTGGGGTTCGTTGTCTTCAGGAATGTCAAGGATGCGTTCAAGGTCACTTTCAGTATCCACCTCCTCGATTTCTGGTTGGATTGTGATCGGAGCAGCAGCCTTTTGGCTAGAAGCTTCCGGCTGCACCAAGTCTCGTACATCGGCGAGCTTGCCAACGATAGCAGCCGCAGCTGCCATTGCAGGGGACATCAAATGAGTACGGCCATGAGCACCCTGTCGTCCCTCAAAGTTACGATTGGATGTACTGGCGCATCGCTCCCGCGGAGAGAGAATATCGGGGTTCATGCCCAAGCACATAGAGCAACCAGCTTCACGCCATTCGAAACCGGCATCAGTGAAAATCCTGTCAAGACCTTCAGCTTCGGCCTGCTTCTTAATGAGACCTGAACCGGGGACGATCATAGCGGCTTTAATATTCGATGCAACTTTGCGGCCTTCGACAACCTTGGCGGCGGAACGCAAATCCTCAATACGGGCATTGGTGCATGAGCCGATAAAGACCTTGTCAACTGGAATCTCTTTGAGAGGTGTTCCAGAAGTGAGACCCATATATTCAAGAGCACGCTTGCAGCTGAGCTTGCGAACTTCGTCTTCGAAATCGTCCGGAGAAGGAACAACACCGGTGATTGGCAACACGTCCTGTGGCGATGTGCCCCAGGAGACAGTAGGGATGATGTCCTTGGCATCAATGAAAACCTCAGAGTCGAATTTGGCACCCTCGTCCGATCGAAGTCCAGACCAGTAGTTGACAGCCTTCTTCCACTCAGCGGATCCGTATTTGGGTGCTAGAGGGCGGCCCTTGAGATATTCAAAAGTGATCTCGTCGGGGGCGACCATACCGGCACGAGCACCGGCCTCGATGGACATGTTGCAAATGGACATACGAGCTTCCATGCTCAAGGCACGAATGACTGAGCCGCAGAATTCAATAACGCATCCAGTACCACCAGCAGTACCGATGACACCGATGATGTGAAGGACGACGTCCTTGCTGCTGACGCCAGGATAGAGCTCTCCATCAACCTGGATACGCATGTTTTTGCTGCGTTTGGTTAAGAGCGTCTGAGTAGCGAGCACGTGCTCAACTTCACTGGTACCGATACCGAAGGCGAGAGCACCAAAGGCACCGTGGGTGGAGGTGTGACTGTCACCGCAGACCACAGTTGTGCCGGGGAGTGTAAATCCTTGCTCGGGGCCGATGATGTGCACGATACCCTGGCGGTCGTCGTCCATGCCAAAGTATGTCAAGCCAAATTTCTTCACATTCTCTTCGAGTGTCATGACTTGAAGACGCGAGTCGGTCTCTTTTACGAAGGTCTCGGCATTTTTGAACGTTTTTCTCGAGGTAGTGGGAATGTTCTGGATAATGTCAGGGTTTAAGTATTCAAATGAGGGTAATCAGTCAAAACGCACGTGGTCAACGGTAGATAATGTGCAGTCTGGCCGACGGACTTTTCGTCCCGCATTTGTTAATCCTTCGAAAGCTTGCTAGTGTGGGTATCAGTAGGATGCTCGAGCTGTTGAGGGGCGATAACCGTACTGGAGATGTAACTTCGTGGACCAAATGACGGTCTATAACAGGACTGTATTAGTGCAAAGCCATTGACGATGAACGAAAAATATGTTCTGCATACCAATATAGATAAGAATTGTGCCATCATCTTGCTCATTCACGATGTGGTCCTCAAAGACCTTGTCGTACAAGGTCTTGGGCTTTCGGTCTGCACCCGGCATTGTGTGGAATGGTATCTAAACACGACAAAACAACAGATCAAGGGACAAATAGAATAATACGACTGAAAATCAGTCAACAGAGGATATGTGATAAGTATGATTGAGAATTCAGAGATGACACGACAGCATGCAGCAGCGCAGACAATGCCTTTTCTAACCGACCTGCCAGAGGGGCTCGCGCCGGTGTCGGACTCGTAAGCAAAAAGAGAAAGGCGGTGATTGGCCGACAGCACTAAGAATCTCTGTAATTTTTGTCTAATAGTGGACCCCGATATCGGCGACTGATGTCGAGGAAGATCATGTGACCTGTCAGCGAGAAGGACGACGATGAGCAACAGCGCTTTCACTATTGGCCGCTGAGCTCTTTAAATGGGCTGATTATGAGGTGGTATCGCCCTGTTTGATGTGCGAACTGAGTCATGTAGGCCAGTGTGAAGCAAGCAAATGAATCCCGACGAAGGTCTGATGCTGTGCATATATCCGATTCACCGCTTCAAGAATCTACAGACGAGGAACAATTATGAATCAAAGCTGTCACATATTTGCCTCCCTGTCGAGACTCCGTACTGTGACATCAGCACCTGGAAATCGCCGCCTCAAATCGATGGTTGCTTGCACGTGACTTCGCGAGCCCTCAGCGGGGCATTCTGGCCGCCAAGAACATCCCCACGTTTTCTTTTTTTGGGTGACGCCGCAACGTCTGGAGCATTTGACATTTGCCCTCATAAGATTGTAGGATTTTAACACGTGATCTCCATTCGATCATAGACAGCCCTTGATCAAGATGCAATTGAAAGACTTGGTTTCCATCGAACTACCGCCTACGGTACTGACTAAGACCCTTCCGTTCATGGCTTCTACATCGAGCTGACAAGGATCAAGGCGGACATGCATGTCCATCTCCGGCAAGACGCCATGATGGAACTATGCACTCCCTTGGTTGAAAAGGGAGGCTGCGATACAGTTTTTGTCATGCCCAACCTCACCCCCAAAATAGGCAGTGTCTCGCAAGCAATTGAGTACCACGACAAGCTGCAGAAGCTTGCGCCCAATGTCAAATTTCTCATGTCCCTTTATTTGCATACTGGTTTGACGGAAGAGGAGATTGAGAAGGCTGCCAAGTCGGGCGTTATATATGGGGTAGGTCTCTTGGTTCTGCTCTGAGTGTATTCAACTAAGCTGTTCTTCAGGTCAAATTCTATCCTGCCGGTGTAAGCCCTCGCAGACTGCGCTAAAACAAACCAAGCTCATGTTAAATGTAAAAGGTGACAACAAACTCCGCAGAAGGCGTTCTTGACATAGAGCAACTATACCCCGTGTTCGCCGCCATGGAGAAACACGACCTCGTTCTCAACCTACACGGCGAAATGATCAGCACTCCGGCCAGTGCTGTCGGAAAGCAGACTGAACCCGTCGTGACTGTGCTCAACGCCGAGCCTCTTTTCATTCCTCAACTTGCCAAGTTACATGCCGCGTTTCCGAAATTGAGAATTATTTTGGAGCATGTTAGTACGAAGCAGGGTTTGGATGCCGTTCGTGCTTGTGGACCTAATGTGAGTATTTCACATACCAATATAAAAGACCGAGAAATTATTGCTAACTGTGGTACAGGTTGCCGGAACTATCACAGGTAAATATCTGTTATATTATATTACTATATGAAGTCTAACGAAGAGCCAGCACACCATCTCCATATCACAATCGATGATGCCGTCAGCGATGTATTCAACTTCTGCAAGCCAGTTGCAAAGGTAAGTCTTATCAACATCTTTTGGTATCACGTTCAGATTTGCTCACTATATACAGACACCCGAAGACCGTCTAGCCTTAGTTAAGGCCGTCGTCGACGGATCCGGAAAATTTTTCTTCGGTCCGTACTCTGCATCGTCTTCTCCCCTGAACCATACCCACTGACACTTTTCCAGGAAGCGACTCAGCACCTCACCCAGTCCAATCCAAGAAAGGCGCCGGAGCCACTGCAGCCGGCTGCTTCACTCAACCTTACGTATCCCAAATCGTCATTGAAGCTCTCGAAGCCGCTGTCGAACAGGGATGGATTAATGAAAATGAGCTCACATTGGAGGCTATTGAAGGTTTCCTGTCGGGCTTTGGTCGAAAATTCTACAAGTTGCCTGCTGCAAGCTCAACAAAGAAGATTCGTTTGGAAAAGAAAGGGGAAAAGATTCCGGATATTGTTAGATCGGCGGATGGTGCGGTAGAGGTTGTTCCATGGGGAAGAGGAAGGGAAGTTAGATCATTGTCGTGGATTTAAAATTTGAAAAGTGCTTTTGATTAGGATTTAGATGGCATTAGATAAATTTGGAATTCGACCATTCTGATGGGTATTGACTATTAATTCTCCCGACGTAATATTTCAAATGACAACCTATCCATTGCGTTTGCAGTGTCATACTGTATCAGCCCATCAATGTTTTGCTCCCCAGGGGCTAACGCAGAATAGGCTTCAATATTATGGTTCTTCCTAGATTTTACTATCACTTCAAAACTGAATAAACAATCAATCCGTATCCTCAGGATGAAAAACTAAAGCCCTGATCTCAATACTCTCTCTCCCCGCATACTCGCCTGTTGCAGTCTCCGGATTCACAAAAGCCGTATGCGGAACCCGTCTCGCTCTGCCATCCAACTTCGAATCAAAACATTTGATCAACGTCACGATATCGGGTGTCTGTCCATATCTATAATACCATTTATGCGCCGGGTTGGGTTTGACAGTGTACGTTTCGCCTTCGCGGTGGGGGTATATAAGTTTTACAGGGACGAGGTCGGTGTCGGGCACGGAGTGCGCGTCTGCGACGGCGAGGGGATCTTTGTAGATTGTTTTTATGGGTCGCCAGACGTTGATGATTTGGAAGCGACCCTTGAGCAAAGTTGAGGCTTCGTCGGGGAGGTGGTATGTCACCCGGTTCTCTGATGCTTGATAGCTTTGGTCGATGTGGACGCGCTGAACGGGACCTCGGGGGCCGCCAGGGACATTTTGACCGCCAGGGGTTTCGGGACGACGGATTGTGTGGTCGAAGATGAAGATTTTGGATGCGCCGGTTCTAGAATTTCCTCACAATCAATGGTTTGGACATAATGCTGAGATAGGAGCAAGCGACTTACGCATCTTTCAACAGTTGTTCCGTCTCCGGGTAATACTCATTCTTAATCTCCTCCTCGTCGACAAACAGCTTCTGCTTACTCTCATGATAATATAGCTGGAACCCGTTTTTGTCGAGTGTATAATCTAGTTCGTTGCCGGAGATATCGTGTACCGTGACTTCCAAGGGTGCGGGTTCGCGCTCATAGGTTTCTGGTTTGCCGCTGATGCTGGGCGGAGGGGGTGAGCCGTCTGCAGCGGGTTTATAGTAGTTCAATATCGTTTTGACATGGTGTTTGCGTGAGTCAGTAGGAGATACAGGGAATGTGGCGACTTTGAAGTCGGGCTGGGCCTGGTTTGAGATGGAGGTGACGGCGGCGGAAGCCATTTTGCTATAATTATTTCTGTATTGTGGTACAGTATTTATTGCTTGATATACAGGGCAAAATATCTGGCCTTGATCATGGGAAGTGCAGTTTATTTTATACTCGAGTCGTCTATACGTGGTACATCTTTGGCACTGATCATCCACTGGAATAGCATTATTAATACTTCCCCTCATAACTACCAGCACGCAATCTGATCTCCCTCCAACGCCATGACTGCATCCCTACCAACCATTTAGAAGCGATCTGATGAGAAATCATAAATGTATTCATCCGCGATATTTGGATTGCGTGACTTTTGAAGCTTGTGATTGTGGAAACATCTATCATGAGACTTGAATGTCTGACTGACTCGGACAGATTCAGACGAACCAAGTATCATGAACGAAGAGGCTGCCGGAATGATTTGTAATTCTATTTACATCCCAACTAAACGACCTGCAATACGAAAGGCATTTGGCTTAAGCATGAAACGCGCTCGAATAGTCCAAAGTACAACAACGTCTATGTCTAGTCTAAGTCTATGTAGTCTTGTATATCTAGTCTAATCACCAATTCGAATACAGATATCCCTCTGCATCCCTCTTCTCCATCCCCTGACCCATCGCCTCGGCAAAGGTATCCTTGACAGCAGCCTGTCTCAACACAACAACGCCTCTCGCACCACTCCCCGTCGACGAAGCAATAGCCTGGTCCCTGACCTCATCAACCGCAAACAGTCCCTTGTTCTCTTCTTTCCTCGACAATATCATCTCCGCCGTCCCTTTCAGGGCCTGGGCAGCTAAAAGCATTGCATCGGGCTCACTGAGCCCTCTGGCTATTGCCTCCTTGGCGATACCTTCCAGCGCAACCGTATAAAAAGCGGGAGCCAGCCCGCTTACCATTGAAGCGCTATTCATCAGCGACTCCGGCATGTATGTTACCGTTCCAATACTGGAGAATATCCAAGTCGTCAACTTTTGAAAATCCGGTGGAAGCGTCGTATCTGCGCCAGCAACCGTTTCACTAATCAACGTCGCTGATTGCTGCACACTTGCCGCCGTGTTGGGTAGAGCCTGCACAATATAACACCTCTCTGACACCGTGCCTTCTTCTTCAATGGCGTCATGATATATGAGTTGCTCGATCTGTTGCACCGACAGATCTGCACATGTACTCAGCAATAGCTTCCCGGCCAGATGCTCTCGTAACGACGGATCACTCAAAATATCCGCTGCTTGACTGGCTTTGCATCCGAGAAGGATTATATCAGCCTGCGCCACAACTTCGAGTACCCGGCCTTGAGAGATTTGGACGTTGGGGTATGAGCTGCGCGCGAAATGTCCGAATTTGGTGCGTAGGCGCGACACGGAGTCTTGGGTGTTTACGCAGGCGATGAAGCGGGATGGTTTTAGTTTCATGGGGAGTATGGGTAGTGTGTTGTGTTGTGGATTGGGGCATGGTTGAGACAGAGTTGTTAATAGGACCTCCAGGATAGAGGTTCCGATTTGCCCGCAGCCGATTATGGCCAGGGTTGTTCCCCCTCTCATTTTTCAATCCCTTCTTTCTTTCCTCTGTTGATGTTTTTGTGAGTGGTTGATATGTTGATTTACTTCGTGCTATCGGTGTCCGGATCTAAACAAGTGGCGGCGGGAAAGAAATCGGGCTCGGCTACCCCTGTGTACCTAGCTGGCATTCCACTCCAGGATATATACATGCAATTGACAAGAATATCTAAGGAGAATTGGGGAGAATCGAAGAGAACTTGAGATTATGTACCCGAACATAAATAAAAATTCTATACCGCTACACATGTAATGGCACGTACTACGTAGTATCAGAGGAATCGATGGCGTAGCCCATGTGACGGGCCGGTCCCACACTGAGAAAAATGCGCCCTATGCTGCTATGCAATGTGCATTTGATGGGATTTTTTGGCGTCTTTTGAATGGCCAAAATACCGTACCGACTGTACTCTGATCTGGTTTAGTCCTCTTTTGGTTCGTGGACTAGTCACATGTCACGCATATTCGAAGTACTTTTGTCTAATCTAAGCCTTCTAAGGGCCCAAAGTTTGCTGATTTCGTGGGGAAGCTCCACCCGTTTGTTTTTGGAGGTATTTTGGCTTTTGCTTCATTCTAGGCGTATCCGAGTCAACATTCGGGCTCACCGCGGGAAATTTTGCGAGGATCCTTGATAAATATTTAATCGGCGAGCAGTAAGGACTTATTTGAGACATTTCATTGTGTCGGTCGCGTCATCGTACATCCAACTCTCAAGCCATAAGCATATTAGGCATTCCGAGACTATACTTTGAGCAGACCTCGGGACGGTTTGGAGGTATCCACTGTTCATTAGACATAAAGCCTAATCTTCGAACAATTAAGCTCAACTGTTTAAATGTGATTATCCAATCGATTTGTGGGTGTGGGTGTTTTGAAGATCAAGAAACGCCCAGGGCAAGAAAAGACGGGTATGAACGCCAGAAAGAAATCTGCTTATTATAGGTAATCCGAATCGATACTATGTACGTATTAAAATCCCGAGATCGTTAATCCAGATCCCTCTTTCTCCTCATCCTCGGTCCCCCATCCTCCCAATATGACCCTAAGAAACATGAGGAGACGGCTTCTGTCCATATACGAAATAAAAGCGCGAGTAGCCATGGAACTCTCGGTCGCGAAGTTCTTTTCTTACTCCAGCGAGCAGAAGCTGGATTTCGAGTGTTGTCCATCCCAAGACCCTGGTGAACAATGCATACGAATATGCATCCAAGGCTTCCAGCATCATCGCTAGCTGGTATGTTCCTAGTTCCTTCATCTTTGGGTCTTTAGCCCATGGGGAGTATGGCACCTGTTGGTTGTCAACGAGATGACTTCCTTTTTGAGAAGAAACCCTCATCCAAGGCAACTTACCTTATAAACCTTTTCCTTCACATTCACAAATCCCGCATCAATCATCCACTGCTTATAATTCTGCGAAACTCCCATAGGTTTATTGAATATATGGCTCGCCTCAATCAATTTGTCGCGCCACTTGTACAAATTCGGCGCTCGTTTATAGCTGTCATCGTCACAAAAGACTCCGACGGTGGCGTCGGCGACCTCGAACCAGCCGCCGTCCTTGAGGTTCTCTAATGCTTGACCAAATAGCTTTTTGTAGTCTCTGACGGAACCTTCAATGCTGCGAGCGTGGATAAAGTCGAAGGGATAGGAGAAGTTCCAGTCGAGCTCGAAGTCATCTATTTGGAATTGGCAGTTGTTGGGGACCCTTTAACGCAACGTCAGCTGGGTGTCACTTATTCGTTGGAACCTTGTGAGACATACCAAGGCGACTGTATGGGACTTAGATCCGTTCCTATGCAAGTCAGATACATAGTCATGAGAAGCAGCAGATAATTTTTTACTCACCAGTGACTATTGCTTGCGGGAATCGACTGTACTTTGTGTAAGTTCCACTGAACCCTTTTCGGCTTGTTGTCAGACATACTCTGCTAGATCCATCGCCCAAGCCCCCGTCCCTGTGCCAAGATCCAACACTTGCGAGATATTTTCTGGGATAGGAGCACAGTATAACTCTCCCTCTAGAACCATCAGGAAGATATGATGAAGCTTGACGGGAGTCAGCAATGATGATTCATCATTCACGATGCACGTGGCTATACGCACCAAGTCGAGGCGGTCTTGCTCCCTTTCATCATTAGGCTGTTGCAGTCTGTCAGTATCGCTGTAGATACTTAGGTGATGGGTGGTAGGAAGAAACACATACAATGACATATTCGCCTTCTCTGTATGCATGGTATCGACGGCCATTCTAGAATTTAAATATCCATGAGAAAGGAGTTCTGCATATTGTCGTCTTCGAGAATCTAAACAAACCTCATATCTGGGATAGCTGTAAGCGGAAACAATCCACCCACGGTCATTTCGACTTACTGATAATTGAACACACTCGACGCTAACGAGGCCGTCGAGCTTTCCTCATCTCTGTTCCGAAAGGCCGATTAGATACACATTAGATCGACTCCATCTGGCTGACGACTTACGAAAATTCACTAAGATCATCGTAAAGCGCAGCACCATCCTGTCCAGAGATTAGACTCAGCAACCTAGAGCTAGGCGGGATTTGGCTGTACCTCAGGCGTGATAGTGGACCCAGCTGTGGAATTCGACTCCGACTGTTCACCCGACATGGCGAACGGACAGCACAACGATGGGATGCTTGTACAACTTAAAAATAATGACACACGAAGGACAGAGCTAGAGAAGGGGATGGGAAAGTGGCATGTTTCAGTCACCCGTGACCGTGGGCATCAGACGGAGATCGTGGTAATAAAGAGCGCAAGAGAAAAGAGCGACAAGTAAGCCACCACACGTGTCGGGTGAACTAGCCCTAAACAGGACTAGTCTCCTTCGGGGAAAACCCACGCTACGGCTAGCGGAAAGCACTTCCCGTGCGCATTGGCCAATGAGAGGTCAGTTCTATGTCTATTTTACCCAAATAGGATTAGCGCTGTGGGACGGCTTGTGACCTGTACGTAGTACGAACCCTAGTCGTATTTTCTTCAGGCCGCGGTGCGCTCGGCCGCTAGATCTCTAGGTGCATGTCACCGGCATCGATGATTCAATAATATCGTCGTATTATAAGCCCATTACGGAGTACTCAGGCTAGCTGCAAAGTAAATGAACGCGGAATTGAGAAGAATACTTGCTAGTTTCCAAGTCATGTGATGGGGGAGGTCAAAGGCTCTTGAGCTAATTGACTACCCACTGGGGGTGGTTTTCGAAATTCCACGCAAAGAAATATCTCTGTTGTAACCGTTACTGGTCCGGTCAGCACCAATTGATCAATCCCTGCACATCCCCGGAGCTATGGAGACATCACATCTTCTTTGCGGCGCAGCATGCGCTTACTCAGTGTATGTGATTGGATTGGTCGTCTATCGTCTGTGGCTGTCACCTTTGTCCAGCTTCCCGGGACCGAAGCTTGCTGCCGCTACTGCATGGTATGAGTTTTGGTATGATGCAGTCTGTCACGGAAAATATACATTCGAGATCGCGCGAATGCACAAGGAGTATGGTTAGTGCAGTAGACCCAATCCAATGCACATGTGTGGTCGATTGATGGCTGGCTAAACCGTTTCTTTGTTCGAGTCATGTAGGCCCAATCGTTCGCATTAGTCCGTGGGAGCTTCACGTCGATGATCCAAGCTTCTATGAAGTACTCTATTCGCGAGAGTCTCCTCGCAACAAATACAAATTCTACGCTAACATGTTTGGTAACGAGCGTGCGACAATTGCCGTCCTGGACCATGCCCACCACCGACTTCTTCGGTCGAACATGAACCCATACTTCTCTATGGCGCGGGTTCGCCAGCTCGAGCCGGAGATACAGACCCTAGCGAATAAGCTATGCGACCGTCTGAAGAGCTTTAAAGGAACGGGTGTGCCTATCAACACCCAGCATGCATACAGCTGTTTTGCGACGGATATTATATCGGATTATACTATGGGGATCGGTTTTCACTTTTTGGATACCCCAGATTTCAGCCCACAGTGGAGCGCGACGTTGAGTGGCATTGCGAAGAGCAGTGCGTTCTTCAAGCCGTTCCCGTGGCTGCTTGTGATTATGAAGTCGCTACCGGACTCGTTCGTTGCTTGGCTCAATCCTGGAATGGGGTTGATGCTTAGATTTCAGGCGCGTTGCATGGAGCTTATACTGTCTGTTATAGAGAGTCAGAATACTACTGGTGATGAGAAGGGTAGAGTCAAGTTTGCGCATCCGACGTTTTTTCATGATGTTTTGAATAGCAATTTGCCGCCGGAAGAAAAGAGTGCGGAGCGATTAGCGCAGGAGATTCAGGTCGTGATTGGCGCTGGAGGCGAAACGGTCGCCAAAGCTTTGAGTTGGACTACTTATTATCTTTTGGAAAATCCAAAGACTTTGGAGAAGCTTAAGGCTGAACTTGAAGAGAGGGATCCGGATCAGAGCGCATCGATGGCAGATTTGGAGAAATTTCCTTATTTGGTGAGTTTCACCACTCTCACGCAAGTTACTGCTTACTGACTGTTTCAGACCTCTGTTATGCTGGAGGGGCTCAGGTACGCAAAGCAACATAAAGCCCTAAATTTTTTTTTTACTAATGCTCTCTTCTATAGACTTTCATACGGTGTCAGCACGCGACTAGCCAGAATTTCTACCGACCACGCCCTACAGTTCAGAGAGTGGACTATTCCAGCAGGAGTAAGCCTAACTCTGATCAAATCCTTACACAAGGCTAATATTATAATCTCAATCAAGACCCCCGTTAGCATGACAAGCGTCTTCATGCACCACAACGAAACCATCTTCCCAAACTCATACGAATTTGTACCCGAACGATGGATGGATCTGGAAAAACGCAAGCACCTTGAGAAGTACATGGTCGCTTTCACCAAAGGGTCCCGGCAGTGTATTGGAATGAAGTTCGTTACTATACCATACCCTTTACAATCCCAAAATCGTGTATTAATGTCTGCCAACTAGTCTCGCCCGATCCGAAATGCTCCTCGTCTTATCCAAGGTCTTCCGCGAAGTCGACTTTGAGCTATACGAAACGACTCGCGAGGATGTTACTCTTGCACATGAACTATTCCTGCCGTTCCCTAAACTTTCGAGTCAAGGTGTTAGGGTTTTGGTAAAATGATGAATGAACGATATGAACTTGCAATTTTATATACGACCTTGAAATATATCCCTTTTCGCTTCGTCCTCCTTGTTGCTATATGTCTATAGGCATTTGACCTTGAGCCCTTACTGTTCAAATTTTACTTTTTGGATCATATCAATCATTTCAATGTTGTATATATCAATCTTTATATTCGAGACGACTACCTAGGTACATACATGACTTCCAAGGTTATCATTAAGAGGAGAACCTTTTATAAGCCAAATCCATCCGTGGATGTTTCTAAACGTCATTTCTTAGTTGATTTATATTATTAACCTACGAATGTATGAATTATCATGTTCCAAATGTGTTTGGCTATTCAACATTTGCAGACTAGTCGTCTGGTTAATGCATATGCGGTCCCAGACGCAATCCATGAATGTTTCAAACCAGCCCATCCGGATGTCGAACTCCCAGGATGATCCTGGACGCAGATAAGTTTGAGAATACTGTCAATCGATTGAATAGCAGGGTCAGTTTCTTGAATAGATCCAACGGTCGCATCTGAGTTCTACATACGGGGAGCCCATAACCAGCCGAACAAATCTACGTGAGATCGCATCTGAAACCCAAGTCAACCTACGTATATAAAATTATCGTTCACTATAATCATAGAGAGCCACTACAAATAATATGTATCCTTTATCGGGACATTTGTATGATGGCTGAAGTTCAAAGCCTCGTCGCTGCCATACACTCGAGCTCGGTCACGATCGTCGTTTGATCCATACAAGTAATGCTCCCTCCGATCTTCTTTCGATGTCTTGCAGGGCATTTGGGCCGGAGGGGTATCTCATAAGAGAACTGATGCTGTACTCTGGTTAGTATATCAAGGGGTCAAGAAAAATGAGGGAATTTACGAAGTTGTCCATAGGCAGTCTTGAGAGACACATTGTTATTGCACTAACTGCATATTATGGAACAAATGTTTGTAATTATGTACATATATTTGAATGATACACGAATAACGAGTCGTCTATACAGAGTCAAATCATACAAAAGACCACAAACCCCTATTATCTGCCGGGAAAACAAGCAACGCCATCTGATGCCGAACAAATAGCGCAATAAGCCCACAGACTGTCTGCAACAACACAATACTCAACGCAAGTCGATCTTCCTTCATGGGACCAAACCACAGAATCCAGAGATTAAGTAGTGTCAAGTTCGTCGACTCGGTAATTTCTCCATTCTCATTCGTCTTGATCCCGACGAGGCGCAACTGATGAAGAAGATGTAATGCTGCAGCAATCACCGGGGATGGCGGAACAGGCCATTCAGTCACCGAATTCTCCAACAACCCCGTCACAGCATTGAATTTTGGTAGCCTGTGCCTAGGACAAGGAATGATATGAAAAAGCTGCGGACAGGAGTATAAGAAATTAAACATCTGCGGAATAAATAACAAGAGTAACGTCTTGCTGAAATGGCCTAGTATACCGACAACGACAAAGACCATACCCGCGAAATAGCAGTATGTGTCGCCCACAAAGACTTTGGATGGGTACCAATTATGGCACAGTAATGCCAGAGACACGCCGATGAACGGGAGCAGGAAGTATATAGAGAATAAATGCGAGTCCATGGCCGGATGCGGATAAGGCGTAAATGGACTCAGATACAAAAGGTCGTTTAGCAGCAACAAGACAGCGATGACGAGTGATTGCGCAACTTCAACGCCATTAACGCCCGCGAGCATGTTGATACTGTTTGGGCAAAAGATTGCGACGGCAGCCATGTAGACGTAATACAGGAAGCCGAGGTCGAAGATTTGCCCAAAGTAGCGTTGTAGAGGCATGGGCACCACAACGTGAGTTACGCCGAAATCGACAAAGTAAACGACTAGCATGGGGAACGCGCCGAGGGCGGGGATTAGGACTTTGTGGCGCCAGCGGATGTCGAGGAGATCATCCCCGATGCCGAGGAGGGTGATGGCCTGGAGAGATAAAAGACCAGAGAGGTAGGATGCCAGCTGCATTTGTCAGTGTCAATATTTGTATGATCAAGAATGTCAGGGGGGGAAGGTCGAACTTTGTTATGGGGGAAGCGATGCAGGAAACGTCCAGTCTCGACATGTTCGATATGCAAGACGACATCGCGATTTCCGCCTCCAGATGTTGCAGCCACAATATCCTTGTAGAAAGGAAAAGGGATAAAAGCAATCATGAGCAAGAGATACACCACAGCACATACGGCGCCCATCGTTTCAGGTCTATCAAAGGTCAACAAATGATACCAGCGATAGAGGACTGGAGTATACATACATCTCCGGTTTCTTGGCTTTGGCCATATCCTTCCCTTTCAAACCGACCTTTATAAAGCTAGGTCCTAGCCATCGAATTAAGCTGTACGTCGTGGCAAATGCGAAAAGACTAAATGCCAATGACACCATGAGTGGTTCACCATCGCCATGAAAGGAATTGGCGACAATAGCAATGGATGTGCCTATCAGCGCCCAGAGACTGCAGACTTCCGTCGTCGAGAGCGCAGTTGAGGGCGCCATTTTTTACGAAAAGCTTGCTATGATTCTATACTTGCCGAAGCAATTCCTCTTTCTCTCTGAGGATTCAACCCATTTGATATTTGAAAAGAAAATAAGTAATTGACTCAAGTAGAAGAGCAATCTGGCTTTATCTGATTGTTTTTTGCCGGACAATGATTCACCGCCTTGAAAACGCGGCAGCTTGCGACAGCCAATAAGAGGTCTGATATTGCACATTATCTCGAAGGCCCCAATCGGCGCCTTCCCCGAAGCAGCTTCGTGGGGTTAGACCTTGCGATGTTGATTTGCTCGACTCGAGCTGCTTCAGACATCCGCGTTCACTTGGCCCGGTTATGCGTATGACAACGCACTGAAATAACAATTCCAAGTTACACCAGTCTTGTAGGTTAATGCCAGGAATTGATGGGAAGTAATACAAGCTGAACTTGAGCAACACGCGTCCGTCTCAGGATGGGCACGAATTTCACCGACTTCGAGTCTGGCCATCGCGACTTGGTCACAGTCACAAAGTTCAATTTTTACGGTAATCGAATTGTTACGGGTTCTTCGGATCACAGGTTGAAGGTTTGGGATCAGAAGGATGGGCAGTGGCAGTTGACTGATACGTGGCGTGCGCATGATGCTGAGATTCGAGATGTAAGTCTACGTTACCGGTAAAGTGTTTCCGATACAAAGGATGTATGACTGACTGGGATTTTATGGGCAGGCCACTTGGAATGGTCCTTTTACAGGACAGCACATTGGCAGTGTAGGAGAGGACATGCGCCTCAAAATTTGGCAGGAAGATGTCACGCAACCTCCCAATTCAGGCCGCCGGTTCAAGTCCATCTTCCGCTTGCAGGCTCCTCACAGAGTACCCTTTGTGTCGTTAGATTTCCGCAATATTGACTTGGACACATGGTTGGCTCTCATTACCAGAGATGGGTATCTCATGGTGATGGAGCCTGTTATGCCGGACACGCTCGGGGAATGGCAGGCCCTTGACCAGTTTAGAGTGTGTACTGCGCCAGCACGAGGAGAGGAAACTAGTTTTCGGGTGCAGTTTCACCATGACTCGTTCGATGCCACGCACTCGTTGAAACCGGATAGTGATCGGAAGAGCTTGTCTCTCGTCGTCGCTGCCATGGATACAGTAAAAATTTACAGAACTGACTCGAGCCGTCGATTCTATCATGCTATCGAACTAACGGGTCACGGCGGTCTTGTTCGCGACATTTCATGGGCCAATGGCTCCGTTCGTGGATACGATCTTATCGCCAGTGGTTGCAAGGATGGATTCGTCCGCATATTCGAGGTTTATACATCCATATCAGGGAATGGAAATCATGGAAACCATCATCATAACCGGAATGGACAAATTGTAGCGCAATCGCCCTCTCAACGCGCCACGGCACAGTCGGGAATCGGGTCTGCGCTGGCTAATCGGGCTCCGGTTACGGCTTCACCTCGTCCAGCGAATGTCGATACTCCGTTTCGCCATGAGTACAGGGAGGTTGCTTGTATTGATAGTCATCATTTGGATGTTTGGCAGGTACAATGGTCGTTTGCAGGTATGGTAACACTCTGCCATGGGCTCATATTAAGGTTCACAGCTGATTTGACTTGTGCTAGGCGACTGCTTGATATCTTCAGGCGACGATGGAAGCGTACGATTCTGGAAAAAAGCTCTTACTGGAGAATGGCTAGAGTTTGCCGAGACAGATATGACAGACGAGTGCGTACTACCGACGAATACTCTATCAAATTTGACTGACATAGATCCAGAGAACCACCAACCTGAGCGAATCATTACGCAATCGATACTGGAAATTGTACAATATTATTATATGGTGGAGTTGGGCATTTTGTGATTTCGCAGTGATATTGGTTGGGAGCGATTCACTCGGCATGCTTCGCTTGGGTTGTGTATGGACTGAGATGATACCCGTTTGTTTATTTAAATATGAGAATATGAGTTAATCATTAGACCTGCTTGGACTGTGATATGTGGCGGAGGCCACAGATCTGTAGCAGTACATTTAGCGTGGCTACCTTGCCCAGACAAAAAGTATTGCAAACTGCCAGTAGTCGTCAGTCGTCGATCATAAATAGTCCGTATTACAATAATGCATTCATCCTATACAGTAGTCAGTCACTTGTCACCAATCAAGTAAAACACAATCATTACACTGAGACACCGGATCATTTCCAGACTATACGTCAAACTAGTGGCTATAGCGTTGACTGGACAGTGAGTGGATGGGCATGACCACGGGTTCAGCGACGGCTACTACGGGGAGGCCCGCTGCCTTTTCCCGCCGAAGCGAGCCTAAGTGTGGCAAAAATGGGAATTAAGTTAGTTGCTATCACAGCACGAGGCTATTCTCTTCTTTTTCTCGGGTGTTCTTTTTCTCGGGGTACTCTATTCTTTTGCCCTGAACATTCATCTTGACTTCTTCAAGATTTCTCTGTGTGTGCTGTCCCTTTTTCTACATCCCTTGCGTGGGTTTGTTTGCCCTCGTCTACCTCTTTTTTTTTTTACCCCCGAAACTGCACTACTGCAGTACTATCAATTTCTTACGGAGTACACCGACTACCCATACACACAATCATTGAGACGGCACACTAAGCCCCTCAAAGAGGCTTCGCTTCAATTTCATACCTCGTCAAACACCCTGATTGACTTTATCGTCTTGTCTTATTCTCGTTCTCTCGTTACTCACTCTCTACCGTCAGACCTTATTTGGTCTGGCTATTTATCTCCTATCTGCGGGCAATCGACCGCTTATGGGTTGCCGCCGTTGTGACACTGGGTGATTGATCGAATATCGCTGCTTATTGATCTTCCTTTTCCCCGATGACATACTTTCGTCCCTTGTCACTCTGAGCTACTCGATCACTCTTCTCTTTTTCTTTCCTGCCTGATTTTTCATTCTGTTGGAACTCAGCCTACACGGCTGTCTCTTGTTGTCATTTATCATGGCGTGTACAAGCGATGACTTGGCACAAGGACATGCTGGCTGGCACGCACTAAATATGACTGCTTTTTCTGGTGGTTGAGCCGGTTCCTGAATTTCTTCTTCTTTCTACCTCCTTTGTCATGGAAGATCGACTTTTAACTACACGTGCTACACGTCGTGCTTCATCTAGGCTTCGTGCTATCATGGCTTAAATACGCTTCGGCCGAGGTTTCATCGATATTTGGCCATCGATCCTTCTCCCTGCAGACCTTGACTATTCTGCCCTCACGTCTACTCAAACACCGTGCCTGGCATTCCTACGAGCTTTAGTCCGTCACACTGCTCAGCCTCCCTCGTCATCTGATAAATCGATACCACAGCAGTGGCACGTGCACTGCCGTGGTGTTTGATGGACGCCAAGCTGGAAGCGGCTAGCGCCGCAATGGTCGCAAGCAGCAAGCGAAGCAGCCAGCTGACTCAGCAGCCAGAACGCGATTGGCCCCATCGCTGGCTGACTAACCCGGAGCCAAATCTCGGGCTCTGACACCATGCCAGAAAGAGGCAGCGAAAGGCCGATCGGAGTGGAGTTGCGACTTGATTCACGCCCAACCATTGGCCACACCACCTACCCATCATCCTGGACGTGACACCCCATTTATTTGCGCGCTGCTCAGTGGTCGGTCGGAGGCAGTCGGCATACGTGTCTAACCTGTTTCTGCAGCGTGTGTCCCTCTCTCATTCCCGACCCAACGCGGACCGCCCTCACCTCTGCGACCGATAGACAGCAGCAGACAGACAGTCAGACACCCTTAGCAAAAAATGAGCAAATAACTTTTGTGAGGAGTCTCACGCCGTTGAGCACCCAGATTCCTCTGCTCGTATTCGAGTCTTCCATGCTTCAATTTCCGTTTTCCATATTCGGTCTCTTTGCCTTTTTCTTTTTTTCTTTTTTTGTTATTTTGCTCTTAGTACATCTTACAATATGATTGTTTCATTGTGATTAGCCTGCTGCTGCCATGTTTTTGGCTGGCATTCTGTTGTGCGGAAATGGCAGGCTCGCCCTTTCCCTCGTTCCCGCCGCCGCTCTTTCCTGCTGAGCGGCCACCTTGAACCTGCCCGAAAACCGCGCCTTTCCCGTTTCGATCACTTCGCTTGGTTTGGCTGGCCCAGGTTCAGCAGCAGCCATTCACAATGAGAGAGCCTGGTGTCCTTAGGCTCCTCTTCCCTTCGTCCACTCCTTCTCTTCCTTCCTTCGATCCTCAACCATTACTTCTCTCTCGTCAATTTCACCACCACCACTTCCTCCTCCCCTCCCTGCCCTGGTGTTTCTTCTTCTCTATCTTTATTCGATTAATTATTTTCTCGACTTGACGACCGTATTTTCTCTCTTCTCCCACCTCCATCGACCTCTTCGACGTTCCGTTTCTCGAAGACCGAAACCGACCTTGTTTTGCTTTGACGACTCGAATTTCGCAGTTTTTCCACCCTTTCGTGCCCTCCATCTAACGCGCGTCGACTCCTTCATAGTACTTGGTCGCCTTCCTGGACTCAACTGCTCCCTAGCTTACGGTCGCAAATCTCGAACTCGTTGACGACGAACGCGAACCCTCGACCCTGTACTTTTAATCGTCTTCTTCTCTCGCCACAACGTCGATTTCTTCACCAGCCGCCACAACTGGACATTTGATCTTGATATCGCCATTTATCATCGCGATTTTTGTCGACCGTTGACGTGACGTGCACCGCTCTCGTGTCGTCGAAGAAATCGTCACAGGAATACTACGTGTCATCTTTGCTGTCGTCGTGTCGATTCTTCTAGACATCTGCGTGCAGCTATCTAGACCAACCTCTGCCGATTTACACACGACGACGACCTCAGCGGCTTTTGACATGCGCGTTGAGGACGTACACCATCAAGCTGGGTGCTGAGGAACTTTTTCCATCACCTGTTGAGGTAAAGGAGGTCATCTGTCGGATTATGACAGATACCTCCTTGCTCGCAACAACGCATTCGACCGGAGATTCGTATCCGGTCACTGCTTCTATCCACTCCCCGGCGCTGAATGGCGCCATATCCGATTCTGTCCCTCTGGAAGATGAAGAGCCCTACACCATCAAATGCATCTGTGCCTTTGAGGACGATGACGGGAACACTGTCTTCTGTGAGAAGTGCGAAACATGGCAACACATCGAGTGTTACTACCATGGCCAGGAAGTCCCGGACGTACACTTTTGTACAGACTGTTCACCCTCGCCACTGTACTTGGACGGAAAGCGGGCCACTGAACGACAACGTCGTTTACGGGAGCAAAATGATAGCGGTGACCGGAAGGCCAAACGCTCTGGTTCAAAGAGTCACAAGAAAAAACACCACAAAGAGGAAATGGTCAACGGACATCACCGCAGTGAGTCCATCTCCAGGGACCAGCCGGGTATCCTCAAAAAGCCAAAATCTTCTCATCGACCATCAGCGTCAGTGAGCTCTGTCAATGTACCACCCAAGTTGCAACCAGATCCTCGCAAGCGCTCAGGATCCATGACAAACTCGATGAGTCCGACGAAAATTACCTCCACTTCAGCGCAAATTCCTCTATACTCTCACGAATTCCTGCACCTATACGAGAACGACCGGGGTTATCAGGACAGGGAGAGCAACTTGGTCAACAACATACACCTAATGAATGGTATGGGATCATGGGTCAAAGATCCGTCGACGATTCCACCAGATGGTACTGGTCGTCCCCCACAGGATGTTTTCACATATGCAGACGTTCTGAATTCTTCTGCATGGCCCCAGCTATCGTTAGATACCCAGACCGACAGGGATATCGAGATGGAAGGTGTACATCCAACCTGGAAATTGCTGCGAACTCAAACCGCTGTTCACAAGGATCAGATTGTCGGCGAGGTCACAGGCAAAATAGGCGAGCTTCGTGATTATTGTCTCGATCCTGCAAATCGGTGGCCGGAATTACATCACCCTCAGCCCTTTGTCTTCTTCCATCCTCAACTTCCTATTTACATCGATTGTCGCCAAGAAGGTTCCAAACTTCGATACGTTCGTCGTTCGTGTCGCCCTAACGTCACGTTGAAGACTTTCATCACAAATGGGATTGAGTATCATTTCTGTTTCGTCGCCAACCAGGATATTCCCGCGGATTCGGAAGTCACGGCGATGTGGTATATCGACCGCCAATTCTCTGGAGATAGCGATCAGGAGGAAGCCCGAGCGATCTCCATGAGCAACCTTCTCGCTAACTTTGGCGGATGTGCCTGCTCTCCATCCCAGCAATGTCTCTTGGCTGCTGTTGATCGCCGTCGTCACCCAAGCTTGAAACAAATTAATGGCAAGCGGAGGAAAGCAAAATCCAAATCTGCTGTCTCGCCTACGAGTGTTGGTCGCTCTAATACGAGTCGTGCGGGTAGTGAGGTAGCCATCGACGATGATAACGCTGATAATCGATCAACATCTGGATCCGTACGGGGACAGACCCGTAGTCGTGACATGACTCCAACACATCCACCGCCTGAATGGGCCTTACAAGATACGGAATTGTCGGCAAGAGATAGACGCAAAATCGCAGCAGTGGAAAAGAAATTCGAGCAGCTCGAGCACGACCAGCACGGACAGCGCAAAAAGAAGCGAGGCAGTACAACATCTTCACATCCGAGTCTGCCTGCTCCGCTACCTGTACGTTCATCCTCCCAAAGAAATTATATGGTCACTAACACATGACAGAAGCAGTCGAGTTTACCAGCTCCTGGCAAATCTCTTAGGGTGGACACAGCTGCCAGTCGCTTGTCTGATCCACGACACTTCTCACGCAAAGTATCTGATCCCACCAACTCGCGATCACCTCTCTCACGTGCTGCCTACGTTGACGAATCACAACAAACCCGTCCTCCTCAGATTAATTTCGCTCCTCTAGGTCGACGACTATTAAAACGCTGCCTTGAAGACAGCGCAAAGACCCAATGGCCGACTAAGCGTCAACAACTGTCTGCAGTTGTAACACCCACGGATGTCGCTCATTCTCCGTCTTCGGTAGCCCTTTCACAATCCTGGGGATCTGGTGTACGGCCATCTTCTTCGCATAGTGAAGATGTAGATATGAAGGATGGGCCAAGTGATACAGCCTCTGTAAAGTCCGCATCTCACGAGGTCATGGCAAAACCACCTTTGCCATCGACAGCAGCCCACAACACGCTTGTACCTGGGATGTCGCCTCTCAATAGTCAGATGAGCAACCTTCATGTTCAATTACCGCCCAATCATTTCGCAGTACCTTCGACACCGGGTGCAGCAACTCCTAGGTCGCTCCAATCACCATCAGATACTGTATCACAGCCAGCTCAGACACCAGGTGGCAGCATCACAGCTCCCAGTCCGGTCAAGAAAAAGATGAGTTTGGGTGATTACATGGGTCGTAGAGGAACGATGGCAACGCCAACTATGGAAAAGACTCAGGCTCAAGCCACTACACAGGCTCTTGCACAACCGAGTAAACCAACCTCGCAGACTCAATCGACCACCCCACCATTGTCGACCGACGGCGAATCCCAATCGCAATCGCAGTCGCAGCCGGCTCAGGGAGCAGAGACGATAAAAAATGAAGCGTCACCGACCGACACGGATATTATGATGAAGGATGTCCCTAGCAAACCACCCATATCTCCTCCTTATGTTTCTTCTCTTGGAGCGCAGGATGACAGCAAAGTCCCGCCAATGACATGATACCCTAGATTTGTTTTCTTTTTTTTTTTTTCTTCTCGATCCTGTGCCTTTCTTTCCCTTCGTCGGAATGACACTTCATATCTTAACTATTTTCTCTGATTATTGATATTGACTAATGAAGGTGTATTGGACTTTGTGTGATTTGTATCGGCGTTATTTTTCAGCTGTCTTATCTATTTGATGATAACGAGTTTTCTCGAAAAGGGTTCTTATTGTGACGGCGGGGTTTTGGCTGGGGCGGCGCGAAACGGCGTAATTGAGTCAGGTGAATTCATTTTTACTTTTCTCCTCTTCTCTCTTCACTTCTTGATGAGTTTTCTATTGGAATCTTTCCTTGAAACTTGGTTTAATTGATTTTGGTGTCATTGTTTGTGGACAATGACAAACTGATATTGGTCGGGAACATGTAGGGTTAGAAGCTGGTGTGGCTTGATTGATATCCTGGAAAGTTTTGATTAATCTATTTCGAAATATGAACTCTTTCGATTGTTTATTGCCGCTATTGTACTTTGACCATGGGGTTGAAGCCTGTCTGATAATGATACTCCGGGTTAGCTGTCGTCGTAACCGAATACAAGTTGCCAGCACATACGGTCTTGAAGCCAATGACTACCATCAGCAGTCAATCGTAGACAGAATCTCGTTCTCTTCTCCCTGGGGAAGACAGCAAGAAATGCCCTGCCAACTTGCCAGGATCAAGCCCTAGAAACTGCTGAGTGCTGATATGACGATTATGAAGGCAACCCTTCTGCCTCAACGCATTCGTACTGATACAATCTAGCTTCAGTGGTGTCTGACGCAGTGACTTTGGTTGATCTAATACTAAGCTAGTCCTTATCATTCACTCCGCGATAAAGTCCCCGAGAGCCACCCATGAATCTGATATCCAGGTAGGGAGGAGTACGAATAGAGTCCGTGTCTCACACGAGAAGATTCACCAACGCCACTTAATGTACAAGACCTTCGACATCGTGATTGATGGTTTCAGTGGTATCTTCTGCCACCGAGTTGACTTCCATGGGCCCTTGCTGAGTCTCTGGTATCTCGCTAACCACATCGATTCGTGACGCATTCTGGCTCGCGTCTTGCTGCTGAGTAGCATAAGATGGAACGAGTTCTTGAGAAGGATCGAGGTATTTGGCCACGAATTTTTCCACCGCTTTCTTCAAGGCGTTTTCGATAGCGGTCTCCACTGCCTTTTCGACTGCCTTTTGGACAACATTCTCGATCGCTCTCTCCACAGCGTCTTCAACAGTGTTTTCTACTGCATTGTTCACAGCGTCGTCAACAGCGTTTTCTACGGCACTTTCCACAGCGTACTCAACGACATTCCCGACACAATTTTCGACGACGTTTTCGACAGAGTTTTCGATGGCTTTTTCGATGGCCTTGGTGGTCCCCTCATTGATCCGGTCGATGGCGTTGTTTACGACTTTCTCTAGTGCCTTCTGAAGCAGCATGTCAAGAGACGACTCCATTCCTGGACAAGGGTCGAGGAGAAAGGTCAGCACAGAACCAGAGTAGCGAGTTACTCGCATGAGGAAAGGGAGCCCTCCTGGATATACATACCACTGGAAGAGTTGTTGCTCTGCGCCATGTTGGGCGGTTGAGAAGTGGATATCGACGAGCGATTTGACGGTTTGACGATATGGTTGTATTGGTTTTTTTTCTTGATAGGAGAGACGAGAATCAAGTATGAAGATGAAAGGCGAAAGAGGTTGAAGTAGGATGATTGGGACTAACTGAGAGGTGACAAATGAAGGAGGTTAGACAAGCAACCGAAAAGGGAAGGCGGAGGGCGCAAAGGGAAGGAGAGCGACGACAACTCTGGGAAAAAAGAGAACAAACAGTGAAAGAGCTTGTAAGGTTTCCCCCCTTTTTTATATGGGGGAGATGCTATTATCGTTCACTTAACTAGAAAATGACCCCTGATATTAAACTCTGAGATTTGACTTGATACGATTCTGGCTCTAGGTGTGATATCATAGCAGGCTATTTGATTAATTGCGATGGCAGTCAATTATAGCACACTTTTCATTTGACAAGGACTTCGACCAATTACTTATAGAGATGTCTCTGAGAGGAGATCATTCATTGATTTCTTGTTGGCTAAAGTGTTACATACAGGTGAACTGCTCTGGTTATTCAAATTTCCTCCTTGGTTGATTCTTTGTCTTGTCTTTCTCGTCTCATCCAGACCCATAGCTCATCAAAAACCAGCAGAAGTATTGGCTGTGATTCCTTGTCAACAGCAAGTATGTATCCGTCGTAGTCATTCAAATAAATGGTGTAAGTCTCACCAGGACAGGGGTACCGAGTCGCATGATAGACTTCATCATTCTCCATCAGGTAGGCATCGTCGCACCCGTCGTTTTGCCTGCTCAATGGCGTTCGTATAATTCTAGTCGTATCCTCAATTTCCATCACGTCTTGTCGTGATTCTTCGCAGCTATTTTCGTCCCCCATTTCTGTCGCAACATTGGCCACAGCTTCTGTTGTACTGACTTATCGGAGAGCGATGACTGGACAAGATCTGCAACATGGTCTGAGATTCTGATGATGGCTTTGTCGACAGCTTTATCGACGATGTCGCTGAACTTAATTGAAGCCTCGTTGATAATCTTCTCCAATGCCTTCCCCACCAGAATGTCAAATGAGAGTTCCTGCGCTAGAATAGAACGAAACAAACAGACTTTAGCACAGAGTTGATTGGAATTGTCTTAAGAGGAGGTAATGCTCTATAGCGTACATACCACTTGCAGAGTCGCCAGAGCTGGGTGCCAGGGTCGTTGATGATGGATTTCAGACGCTGATACTGCTGTGTTAATTCCAGAAAGTTAGTTGGATGGGGAGTCGTCGGAGTGAGATTATGAATTAAGGAAGAATTCCACTATCTGAGTGAATGTTAGAAACGATAGTGAGAGCTGAGGTCAATGTGTCTAATCAGAAATCTGGAAAGAGGAGAAGTGAAGGAGAAGGAAGGGGATTGGGTCTGTATAAATATACACTCACGTGAGGTACTATCGAGTGCAAACGACACTTGATGCCCAGTGCCCCAAAGACTTTGTTGTGGTTTCCGAATCGGGCAATCTAGTTGCCCGGCGAAAGCCCTAAGTCGTTCGAAAGGCCGTCACGGCGACATGATGGAATGGAATGAAAGAGAAACGAGGGGCAACAGGAACCGAAAATTCAAAGAAATACCGATACAGTAATAATCAACGAAGATAGAGAACACACAGGAAATAAGGTGTTTTGATCAACTTTGTTGGTTGGTGATTAATACGCAGCGTTAAATGTGATTATAGGTCTTGACGTACCGAAATTCTACATCATTGAATTGATCCTTTTCTGACATCTCACATCTTTCATTCATCAAGATTTACGGGAGGGCGGCTATGCATTGCTTGCTCAAGGCGATGGCAGTTCCTGAGGTTGCCACGAGGATATAAGCCGGAATGTAAATGTGAGAACGAGGCCTTTCGAGATCTACCTGGGCAAACTCACTGGACGAGCTAACTCAGTTGACAAGAAGGAACATTTGTTTGTTCTACATGTACACTTGATGCCGTTTAATATCTCGATACATTTTAAATAATGATCCTTTCTAACTGGTACATGCTGAAAAAGACTTTGGAGGTATTGCAAATGACTTTGGATCGCTCTATCCATCTTCCTCTCGATCTCCTACTACTTTTTCTTTCTAACCAGACTCCATTTTTCGTCACTCATGTTCTTGATCAGAGATCCTCCTGAACTTCCATTTCTTAAGCCAGCTTTCCTTTTCCCTTTCGCATAAATATATGATATCACTCTCATCAAAGTCTGGATGATCATCAAACGGCTCATATTCAGCTGTCACATAAGCAGAAAACCTACCATTTCGGGCCTGGAGCAGGTAGCTGTTACCTCCCGTGCTTTCTAGACAAAACCTTGTGTTCCCCCGATCATTCCTTGCTTCAAGCTTTGGTGAATTCCCACGAAATGTGACGCCCAGGTACTTCAGAGTTGCGACATTCCGGAAGTAGAAGCCCTCTCTTTCGCCTCTTGTGATGCACTCCCAATGGCAATAGCGAGTTCCGTTCTTGTTCACCTCCTCGTTGACATAAGCATGAGCTGTCAACCAATCACCCGTACAACATTCTCTGATTTCTAGCATAGCTTTGAACTCGTCGTCTAGGTGAATTGCGTAGGTCATACCTGGGCGTGGGTATTCCCAGATATCTTGGGGCGAATTCTCCGATACGCCTTTATCGTCTGAGGAGTTTCCATCGACAGAGTCTTCATCAGAGTCGTCATCTTCGACATCAGCTTTGGAAGTGGATTTTGACTCTTCAAGCTCCATGGGCTCTGTTTCCTGTTCTTCGGGTCCGCCGATCATAGAATGCGTTGCGATTCCTGCCTCTCCCACTTCCACGTGATCTTGGTGACCTTGCTCCGTTCGGTCAGGAGATTGAAGCTCCGTGAAGCGGTCCGAGAATTTATTTAAAGCTTCATCGAGAGCCTTCTGCACAATTTCAACCTTTCTGGTAGATTCTTGTATTTCTTTGACATGCCCCGAAAATTTGGCAAAAACTTGATCCAAAGCCTTTTCTATAGTCGTGTCAAAATTTTGGTCACTTTGTAGATATATTCGTCGAGTTTTGTAATAGCTAGGTTCATTGCGTTCTTGACAGCTTTCTCAATCAGAAGCTCAATTGAGGGCATCTGGCCTATAGTAGAGTAGAGTTCAGCACGAATTTAAATCATCAGCTTTGAGAGAAACAATGCTGGATGGCGTACGTACCGCTAACATGATCGTCTGTCCGCATCATATTCGAATCAGCCATGTTTTCAATGAGAACTGAGTCCAGTGAGATGGTTGATTCCTCTGGTGGTATTGGTGGTATTGGTGGTATCGCTTTGGCCAGAAAGGCGCCCAGACAAGAGAGGAGCAAGAGTGATAAATGACGGGCAGTAGAGGTCAGGAGTCTTTTTGACAAGATCAATCAGGAGAAAAGCCTACGCAGTAGAAGAGTAAGGCTTGATAGCGACGAAGAGAGGAGGTTGGCGAGCTGGTGCGTAGAACGTGAGACGGGAAAAGATATTTTGTGAGTAAAACCTAAGTAAATAAGAAAGAAGAGTGCGGTTAGAGGTTGTATTGAGGAAACGTTGAAGAGGTGAAGAGTGAGAAAGGAAGAAATGAGATATGCTTAGAAGAAATCAACGAGGCTGACGAAGTGATTGAACACTCCTTAGACGAGAGATAAGTAAGTTTTACCAGGTAGAAACCGAGAGAGAATCATAAGCGCGAGCATGTCACCCTATAGCTTCACTGATACGAGACGAAAATGATCTCCCAGAGACAATACCCTCATCTCGTCTGCGGGCGAGGTCTGTATGATAGGAAGAAAGAAAGAAGAGATCGGTGTTGATCAAATGTCTGATTTGGTTCGATATCTCGCCTAGTCCGAAGCTCTGGTCTTTCTTTTTCGGTTCCATGTAGGCATGTATATTCAATAGACGAAGATACCGTGATTCAAAGAGCTTGGTTTTCCTTCTACCTTTCTCTTCATTCCTGATATTCTCTGTAGATTGGCACGCCCAGTTATTGGTTCAATACAGATATTGGCTGTTATCACATTGATTAGATATTTTATTTGACTCGATCCCGTCTAGTCCGAAGCAATGAACCTGTCTAGATGTTATATTGTGTAAGAGAAAGCCACTGAATGCACTGCAAATGATTTTAGCATACCCTCGCTCCAAAATCAAAAAAAAAAAAAGATGAGAAAAAAATGATGAATCAAAATACACAGATTGAGAAACGAAGAACTGTACGCAAAAATATGAGACATGAAAGGGAACAACTCATTTCGTCCACCCTTTAGCTTTCATATTATTCTCAATGACATCCCAAATATGTTCAACTATCTCCCTATCCAGCCATCTTCCAGCGCCGTCAACACCCTTCTTCTCGTCCCAGCGAGAAAGAGTGAAAGTGCTCACACCTCGACCCCAATCTTTAATCTGATTCGGGACATGTTCGCCAGTCATACCGACGTAGATACCAGCAGCATGTCTAAAGAGTTCTGGCGGGTTAGACCATTTGTATGTTTTGAATTGCCATGCTTGACCAGTAGTGAATACGGCGACGAGTCGTTGCCAATAATCGGGTTTGAAGTTTGCTGTGCTGTCAGCCAGGATAAAGCGTGTTGGTCTTCGGCTAGTTTGCGCGGCACCGCCTGCGCCGCCGCTACCGCCTTGGCTGCCTGCTGCATTTCCGATGCGTGTTTGGCGGGTGATGATTTGCATGTTTGAGGTTGTGTGTGATGCTAATGTGGGATGGTCGGGGGGTACAAAGACACCATCTTGAAGGAATGACTTGATATTGGAGAGACGGATAGGCGATGAAGCAGATGGAGAAAGGAGGATGATGGGGTCGGGACGTCGTGAGCTGCCTGATGACGAGGAAGAGCCTGGTTTCTTGGGAAGCGCAAGACCGGCAGAGGGAGCTGGGACAATGATACCTCCCTTACCTGGTGGGCCTTTGTTGCTCCCAGGTGGGTATTGGCCGCGCGAGCTGCGGTTGCGACCAAGGAAGATCTCTGCAGTTTTGCGAATATGCGAGAAGTCCTACAATCTCTATTAGCTAACACGTAACAAAGCAAGAAGCTTGTAGGGCGAAGCATACCGTTGGTTTGATACCACGCAGGACAGTGTTCCGATCACCCAACTTCCGCTCGCCATTGTAAATCTCTTGTAACTGAGGATCAATCACTTTGGTCGGTCTGGCACCTGCAGCTGCCGCCGCTGGAACCGCAGCTTTGGGCACAGCAGCAGTAGCAGCATCAGCCGCCACGGCGGGAGCAGTCACATCAGCAGCGGCGGCCGCCGCTGCAGCGCCTTCCAAAGGCTTGATATATTCACTATCATCCGAAGCACCTTCAAGCCAAGTAATCAAATCCAAGCGCTCAACGAAAACCAAATTCAACACCTGCTCCTCGTTGCCACCTTCCTGCTCCTTCTTCTGTTTCAACGACTCATTAACCTCCTGCGCCGAGGCAATGTACTCTGGGATAGCAACATCCTTTTTCTGCCACGCAAAGAAGATACTGCGCAAATCGACCTGGGCATCGTTATTGGCCGTGGAGACGAAACGCGTTAATGTGTTTAGTGGTATGGTATGCGGAAGCGGGTGGGCGAAGTACAAATGGCTGGCCTTTGCGAGGTCGTCTGTGAGGTTGTCTGCTGCGTTGGAAATATCTGAGAAGGTTGTCGGGGTTGGGAGAGCTTGGGCTGCGATTGCTCGTCGCAAGGACAGCAAAGGGTCGGAAAGAAGAGGGTCAGTTGCCATTTTGCTACTGTTGCCAGATGGCGCGTACACCTCTTTTCTATCTCCCTTTAGTGAGCTGCGATGAGATCTGTGGGGCGCTCAATTGTGAAGTTGACTTGTCTTGGAACGGACTTATCTTGTCGGTCTCAGTAAGGTTATAGGTTATTGACGATATGCGCCTCGGAGAATCTATTCAGCGGCTTGCCGGTAGTCAGTCACGTGATTTAGTATCAAACAAAGCTCTCAATGAGACCTGCAGCAATGACTACTTTTACGTTGTCTACTTGAGGCTTGGAGGATCATGGTTCAATTGTAGACATCTGTCTATGCTCATAATATTATCAGGATATATACATGCACACGAAAATATCAGAGATTGATGAGACAAACGAAAATTGCAGTCAACAATGTAGGTAAACTAAAACCAGCCTCCCACTGTACGCTTGTGTATCAAGTAAATGTAAGCAAACAGGAAGAATGCTTCCATGTGATGCAAAAGAAGAAATAGCCACATGCATAATGTGCGAATTTTGATATCAAGTGAAGAAAAAATTGTAATGAAAACCCCGCAAACCGGTATGTGCAATGACAACGCCCATTTAATGCTTCATGGGAGAAAGGAGAAAAGGAAAAGGGATAGAGATGCAGACGTTTTCGTATATCGGCTCTTTTCGCTGGTCCCAATATGACCCCCTGCCAGAAAGAAAAGTACACGAAAAGGAAGATGTAACCAATGCCCCTCCCCACGTCTATCGTGTAACCCATAGAGAATAAAGAAAATCGTAACTCTTTCGAAAGTGCTCTGATAATAAGCAGAGTGTTTCGGTTGGAATTAAGAATAATCGTTCAGCCATGTCTATCGAGTTATCGTGGCAATAACAAATGGTGGCTGGAAGACGTCAAATGATAAGAGAGTGAGAATTTTCGAAGGCTCATAAGTCGACTTTATGTTCGCACAGATCGGCTCAAGGATCGCTCGGGGACCGGAGCAGGTGTGGGTGAATACGAGCGACCATTGGTTCCGAGGTCAAATTCGTGCTCCTGTAGGACGACCGAGTACTTGGGATCACGAACGAACTTGGGAACAGAGTCCTATGGAAAATTAGTCACAGTTTCACAAGTAACGAAGAAATAGGACTTACACTTGACATCAATTTGAAAACGGAAGTCTGAGCCAACTCAAACAAGTTGACGACTTCCTGAAGGCTCTTCAGCATAGATTCGTCATCTCCAACAGCCTTGGTCATGCGACTGGCAAGGCTGTTTCGAAGACCGTGCTCAATGTTCAATTCACAAGGCGAGCCAGGCGCCAAGAAAGCATTGTAAAGACCGTAGGCGGCAGCAAGAGTCTCTCGAACGGTTTCAATCTTGTTCAATGCACCGGATTTTTCCAATCGGTGATAATGCGATGTAAACTCAGAAACATCGAGGTAGAAAGACAAGTTTTCCTCACACAAGGAATAGCGTAGGAACTCCCGGAACAACAAGCGCAGTGCCGGATCATGCAAAATGTGGTTGAGACGAGCATTGTTGGAATCGCGTGCACCCCGGCCGTCGTATTGCGAGACGTTGCTCTTATCACGGGCAATCCATCCACATACACGTTGTCCATGCTCAGTCACAGTATAAATAGCATGTTTGGTAGGCTGGAAATCAACAGCGGTAGGTTCTTGCGCAGCGTAAGGTCGATCTTCTTGAACAGAGGTAATGAGACCATGTTTTATGAACAAAGCAGCGATCAAGCAGGTTTCGCGACGGTCGTTGGTAGTGGAACAATCCATAAGCCAGTCTACTGCTGCTTTTCCGGTGAAAGTATTCGCAAAAAACTTGTCACCAATTTTCCTCTCCTTCGCCATCTTGACACCCACGAGACCATTAGAGTAATCACTTAACGAATCGGAGTCGGAGCTGGATGTGGAGGATTTAATATTAGGGCCTTCTTGACCGGCAAAACGACGGAAAATAACCTCGATAGTTGCTCGGTCTGTGGAGAGCTTGTCGGTTTCCGAATCACGCTCCAAATTAACCAGCTGCATGGTATTACGTGGAGACTCCAAGACTTCCATAACATGTCGGGCAGTGATACCATTTCGTTGGCAGAAGCGTTGGAGAATGTTGATTCCCTTGGGAGTTAATTGGTAAAGACCTCCTTTCATGGGGAAAAATGTGTTGCCTCGGCCATCGACCGACTCGATGAAGCGCGCGTCAGCAAAACGTTGACATACAGATCGAGCCATCTCTTTTGCCATGGAGAAAGTGGTGGTAGTTGTCGTGGTGACGATGCGTGAAGGGTCCTTGGGGTCTGGCATACGGTTTGACTGGGAGAATTTCAGAGATCCCAAGTTGTTGATTGCTTCTTCGGATGTGAAAGTATGCTCAAATCTAGTGAAGCGCACACGATGAGTATCCAGCTTCAAGCTCACCATCAAAGTAGCAAATAGATCATTGAAGTCCTGTAAGAATTAGCGCATTATTCAGTTATGGATCTTCTTTAGGATCCAGCGTACCTTGGTAAAAGGACGATCATCCTCCGTCATGCGGAGAAGCCTTGACGACGTTTGATGCATCTTGTTCGCTCGCGAGGCCGCGGTATTATCCAGATTGAGAGATTCTTGTGGTATCAGCCGCACTGTACCCCGGCGACTGAGACCCGACGAAGGCGCTTTAATAAGAGGCAGGGCTGGAAGCTCCTCGTTGCTTAACTCCCGATCCGCCGGAAGCGAAGCACCACCAACCTGAGAGTACTTGTGTGATTGCCTGGAGAGGCTGCCGGTCGACGAACTAGTCCGCAAAGCAGGCGTGGAGATGGTGGCCAAAGAAGTGGTGAGGTTTGCGAACACGTTCGAAGTCTTTTCCAAAGCGAAGCCGGCAAGGGACCTGCGATTGCCTTTTGAGATGGAGCCGGTGTTGGAAGAGTATTTGGCGGCGGGTGGCGGAGCGACGGACGAGGGGTCTGCGGTGGTGTCAGGTGGGTGCGCAGCGGTGGTAGCGGTATATGGTAGAGTGGTGAGTAGATCTGATGGAAGTGAATTACCAGCAGATATATCAGTCATTGAACCCAGGTCAGGAGGACTTGGGGCGTGGAAGAGAGGGGGAATTTAGAGTAATAAGTGTGTGGTGAAGATCGACGAAGGTTTTATTTAAGAGGCAAGAAGAAAATCAGGTACAGGGGTGGGATGGGATATAGTGGAGGAAAAGTAAGAGTAAGGAGGGAAGAGGAAAAGATATTGCGATGAGGCAATCGGGAACGCAGGCGGGCAGGTAACGTAATTTTAGTATTTACTCGGAACAGCAGCGAATGCAGGTAAGTAAGGTACGCAGGACATAGATTGGTAATAAAAAAAGCGTGTTGCTATTGAGTAATAGAGTCACAGATGAGAAAATGTTACAATCGAAACTGACGAAGACTCCTCAGCGGGTACCACTTGTTGTATGCTGTGTGTATGGATACAAGAACGTGTATTTACGTTGACTCGTTGGCTGTGGTACCATTGATGAGTATTAAATACGGTACGTCACAATGTATGTGACGGTGGAGACAGGTTCCCTTGTGAGGGGCTAAGTTAAGTGGGTCTACCATGCTGCATATTAACTTAATCGAGCTAGCGTGTACCACAATCTACATACGCTGTAAGTTTTGCATAAAAGCAAGGCAGGGTTATTCTTTGCTTTTTCAGCACGCGATGTAATCTCAGTACCAGAATGACTAACTATGTAGGTACCCAGCCACGACACAAACTGAGTCATGTCAACATAGAAAACAACGGGAGAATAGGGAAAACATCAAAACACAAAACTTCCAATTCTGAGCAATTGGTGGGGCAGTGGCACCTGATGATAAATCTCTGGCTTTGGCATGGAGGAATTCTTATCCGTAAAGTACGGCTCCAGCTTCCACTTATTCCTCAGAGAATAAGAGGACATTCCGCTTTGGGAGGAATTGGTAATGAAAACGTGGGTACGGAGTAAATAGTATTGTATGACCGATACGGTATCTTAGGTACATGTGTTATGGTTTTAGTGCCGGACACCAAAAAACAACGTGGGACTGAGCTAGCCCCGATTGAGTTGCTCTGGGTCTGTGTGGTGGCCAATGATAGGCTATTTGTCGACCCAAAAAGCAGCCGCCTTATGAAGATCACTGGGGCGCATCGGCAGGCATGCAAGAATCAAGCAATCAGACTTACGCAATGTACTATCCTTGAACTACCGTAAGTACAGGTGTTCAATACGGCTGGTACGTAGTACACATCCTGTATATAGGATTCACAGGCAAGCGATATTACTCTATCTTGTGTCTAGTCTGGTCTGTACGAAGTTTAAGTCGAGCTTAACCAGTTCGAGTTTGATCCAGTTAGATGTATCATATCGACTGACGACTACCGACTAATTTGCGATCTGTCTATCCATCTGAATGACTCAATGAGAACAAAATGTGCACAAAATACATCATCTCCCGTTTAAGTCTAGATATAATTATTGTTTCGGAGAACTCTCTCGATAATACTATTCAAAATATCAAAATTGCAATTGCAACTAAACCCGTCACAAATAAAACTCTCAAAAGGTTATTTAGTTTAGGGCGCAAACTACCCGACTCATTCCTGCGTTTGCTGACGACCCCAACAATGCGATAGTTACATGAACCACTACGGAGGATATTCTTTCTATTGCCAAGAGAATGGTGTACGTACTCTGTATGCAAGTTAATGCGAGCGCCTATCTTAGAACTCCAAGAAGACGATAGTCGATATTTCAAACCTGCCTGTCTTTTGGTTGATGCCTACCTATCAACAATTCTACTGGTAGACCAGAACAGATGGGTAGAAGGATCGACAAGGCTGCGTGCGTATGGGGACTTGTATTGGATACATCATGGCGTCGACCTAGATCTTCGAGACATGTCAAAAATAAGGATCGAGTCTTCGTTGGCTAGCTATATCGAATCTTTTATATACTCCGTGCTTTTCCCCCTTTCGTCACTATTGGTTCCATTGGAAATGAGCTGTTTGACTGTACTACGTGCAACGTGTGTTCTTCACTTGCCACGCATTCCGAACGGTGACAGACAGCTACCATCCAGATCAAGGAAATAAGAATCGAAAAGGAAGTTGTCTGCGTACCAAACGTGTGGAATACCAAGCCCCTGGGTCGAATTGGGTTTCGACCTTTTTTGCGCAGGTGGTTAAGTTCAACTAAAGCACCACTAAGAAACCCATCTTGGCCCGCACGTGTTCTCGGCATGGGGAGATAGGGGAAGTTAATTTCTTTCGAAACCCCGTAGCCTCGCCAAGGTATTACTACCGTATTGTGGCTCTCGGCGCTTGTGAGTTTCTGTTAGGCTCTCCACGGAGGCGATCGAGACGAAATAAATTGAATCTGTAAGTTACAGTCTCGCTGTAAAGCAGCCTAATGGCGGCCGGGATGATACGACGAATTCGTACACGAAAGATAAAATACAAGATGCATCCCGACCAAGGAGGTAAGGAGGAACCCACGACCACGTGGAAATGGCATTCAGGCTGTTGGTGGCTTTTGTCAGCCAGATAGAAAAGAGAGTCGAGAACTCGAGAGAAAGGGAAAATGTGGATTAGGTAACGTTACTGCGATAGACAGATCGATTAGGTAAGACAATAATATAGTTTTTGGTTAGGAGAACAAAGGTTTAAGTCTCGAGAGTAACAAAGACAATAAAAAGGTGTATGGATAGCCTCACATGTAGATATTGCCGACTACCCGTGCGAATTGTGTAATTCAATACCAGGCTCGGAAGCGGGAGCGCTGTCAACTCCGTAACCTGACTTCATCTAAATA
This sequence comes from Talaromyces sp. F31, assembly GCA_037356135.1. NCBI lineage: Eukaryota > Fungi > Ascomycota > Eurotiomycetes > Eurotiales > Trichocomaceae > Talaromyces > Talaromyces sp. F31. The sequence goes on along the minus strand of JAYXSF010000044.1, from coordinate 633,724 downwards.
TTTACTATGTGTCATGTGTGTAAGTGTTAGGCACTCATCATTCATGCAGGCACACGCTTACAGCAACGATAGTGTGTGAAAGATCGTCGTCGTCACGAAGTGGCATGAGTCATCACAAGGATTAGTTACGTGGCTACTAGGTTAGCCGCTCGCGTTCTCGCCTCGGGTGATTCGGATTTCTAAATTCTTCTCGACGAAACCCGATATTGTTCCGTAGAGACAAATCGAGTTGTGAGACGACACGAGGTAAGATTTTTTGTTTCAAAGTCATCTTGACTCGTACGAGACGAGGTAGGTACATACGGTTTTACCTCTGCGGGGGTTAGTTAGTTACCAGGCTCATGCATCTGATTAATCAAGTCCCGCACGGGCCGTGCCAAAACCACGTTTCTTTCTTCCTCTTCAAGGCTTTGTAAGGCTTTGTTAGGCTTTGTTCTGCCTTTGTGTGAGGTGAAATCTCGGCTGGCGGTCAAAGCGAATTAATTCGGCCGAAATTTTTGATTTTCTGCCAATCTAGAGCTGTCCTGCGATCCAGGATAGAAGGTCCACTGCGTATCATATCCTTGTTCCACGTGGCGAACTGTGGAGTATGGTTTGTATACGCTATGAGCTTCAACATTGACCGGTCAGAAAAATAATCTACATGAGGGGATATGTATCGTTTGTCACACCATGTGGTTGATGATCTCTACTTTTTGAGGGCTGAATACTAACGGCAGTTATGGTATACTCTCCGGAAACGCCGGAAGTTGATATATGACTCTGCATATGAGGAGAATGGCGGTGAAGTGATCGTCTATATCTTTGGTTGGTTGTGATAACCGATTCGGCTTCTCGAGGCATCACTCATCTCGAAGACTTCACTGGTACATACAGAATCCATGGATAGTGGGCTAGATAGTGAGCGATGTCTGTGCATATCCCAACCACTCGTAACTTCTACCAATGACCATGAAGTAAACCACGGCAAGATGCTGAATCAGAATATTTTATCGCGGTTATCTGACACCTCGGTCTTACGGTCGTGGCCGGTCGTCGCCTATCACTCAGCCTAGCTAAGCATGTTGGGTTTTGATTCAAGACGAGGACCCAACATCTCGGGTACGAAATCTAGCTAGTCGAAACCTAATTCTAGTATATCTATCAATCAATACTTCAACCGTCAAACAAGGTCTATGACAATCATCATCCTTGTGTAGGAATATCATGATCTTCTGAAATCAACAACATTTGAAACGAGCTTTGCCCTACGGACGCAACAAGCAGGTGATTCGCAGGCTGCTGATAACGGTAAATCACATCAGTTTCCTGGAATGGATTAACCTCCACTTTGAGTTTACGCCAAGACTTTTCAAAGGTCACGGGAACAGCCATGCCGCTGCTAGTCCTTTTATGGATTAGTGTATATGACTGGCGTGGAGTAACTGTACGTATTGTACTCACAGTCCGCGTTTTGTATGGGGTAGAACTCGTGGTCGTTACACTGTACGCAGTATGTATGATGGTATGGTACTCTGTACAGATTACAGAGCCACTCTATCCGCTGGTTCAGCATCAGTGTCTTCAGCGTCGTGCATCCGTGCACGTTATATATGACACCAACACTTTTTTGGACGAGTGGTGTTCCAGAAAACCTCAAACACTAGCCTCCTATCGGCATAACTTTCCGTCGGCCACGTGGAGACAGGACGGCTTAGCCCACCGCCTGTCAGCCTCTGAATCGATGATACGTAGTCAGTCCACCAACCAACAATTACAACTGCGTTGGGCCCTTGAGAGTCTGGCTGTTACGGTGTACTCCGTATAAAGGCCCGGCCCTACTTTCCCTCTACAGGTGAGGCTTTCCAGAATGTGGAAGGCGCTCAGACTCAGTTGTTCCTGGTTGGGACCATTTTGCTCGTATGGGATTGTTAAGACACGAACACGGTAATTTGGGCTCAGTTGTGGATATTATCGTTTCGGCAAGGCCGTTCGACTCGTATCTATTGAACCGTTCCCCGAGGACGTTGCTCTCAACAGTGTCAGGCAATACGCAGGAACAAATTATTATCAATCCTGTTATGTAAACAGACCTCGAAAAAGAAAGGGCAGAAATCCGATTCTCGCCTAATGTACAAAGTGATTGCTCATCCGAATCAAATGTGTTCACCGTCGCGCTGTCGCCAATTCCTACGTCGTTGAAAAGGCAAATCCCTGCTCAGCCCTATTTCAAACTGGACTGACACATTTCTCTCTAACGGGTGGAGACCCCCAAACCTGTCATATCATGCGGCTTGCTTAGGCAAGACCGTTAATTCCTTCTGTGTCAAAAGGTCCGAATATCCGAGTACTACGTATTAGGGCTATATCACCAGCATCCTTTCCGTATCAGAAGGATTCTAGAAAAGACGATCTCAATTTCGAGACTTTAGCGAGAAAATTCTGCTGCTCAATCTGAAACAGCCCTCGGAAAGGTCCACTGAGTAGTCGTTGACGGCTGAGATCCACCGCTTACGGAAGGAGCCTTGGAAGGATTTGTTACTATGGAGTATATTCCGTATTCAAACCCTATATTTGGGCTCAACTATGATCCAGCTTTGGGTAGTTGATGTTTGAAGCTGTAGCGGTGTCGTTGTATCTGCGTATATTGGTAGTCATGCCTTGAGCATTCTTAGCGTTATGCGTCGTACCTGATTTGTACAATGCTTGTGAGTCGAAAAGATATTGCATGATTATCTCGCATCGCGATATTTAGGCACAGATAGCAGTAACAGCTTTAACTCGCTTACGCCATCCACAACAAGGATCATTGCTTCAGGCGCTTAGCCGCACAGCCGATTGGTAAACCGATTACTCGCTCTCGTACATTATGGAGAGTCAATGACAAGTCCTATGATAGCCACAACTCTAATATAGTATCATCGAATCAGTGCCACGCGAGCTTTGTTTGTATGACCCACTTGTATGTAAGTGTAAAGATGACTTCGCAGACGAAGTCTAATGACAACACGTGGAACAACTCTTTGCCGAAAAGTGTTAAATGGTGAGGAAGCGGACGGTGGGCTCGGCGGATACACGTATGACAGATACAGTACAGGACGATACAAGCGGTTATCTGTAATTACACCGCCATTTATTTATGCATGTACCATCGATCATTACGACAACATTTTTAATTACGTGCCCTACGTATGTAGAGTCTAGGTACTGTTCTTCTGATACGACCCTGCAGATGTCAAAATGCTTAGACTACTGAGAACCCTGTCTATTCTCTAACGTATGACTGGCCTCCTCTCCTTCGGTCTACCCCTGCAGAATCGGAGTGGCAAATTGACATTTGTTTTCGAATCGAATTCGCAACTTAATTAGCTATGACGAAAGTCCAAACAATCAGAAACAAGAACAGTTTCTAGAACCTCTGAAGAATTGGAAAGATGAGACGTATCATATTCTTGACAGATCATATTCGTACTCCAAGGGAGTATACAGCGTAATACGAAAACGTTGTAAGTAGTACAAGTACCCCAGGCGTATTGATGCTAGCCCATAGCAGTCCGAAATAACACCTTAGTTTCTTCCTAATCTTGAGTTGACGCCGAGAATGATCCTCGATGGCCACGCGAGTGGCAAATTCATCTGTTGTAAGGGTAATCGATTATTACATGTTCGTTCGCCCTGTGGATCGAAGCCAAAAAAGAAAAGAAAAAAAAGCTAATAAAAACAATTTACCCGAATTTGAGTTTTAAAAAAGTTTAAGCCAGATTTTGCGGCAGTTCTGAAGAGATCCTCTGCTAGTCCAGCTGTCAGGTCAGATGTTGCTTCGTATCGATTCTGCCGAATACTGAAAATACATAACCTGAAGAAATATATGCGTAGTCGGCTCTTGTCAAATTTTGTTACTGCCGCAGTGGGCTCCACTTAGGGCAGAGAGAGGGGTGCTCCCCTTTGCTCGCGCGGTTGCGAGCGGAAAAGAATTGAACATGTTTCCGTTTTGGGAAAGCACTTACTTTTCTCCTCTGCTGGCCAATTAAGTTAACTAGTTAGAAGCTAGCAGGGTCTTTGTAAGCAGGATCTTTTAGGCGCCGTGAACTAGCAATTACTTATTCGTGTATCTCCACCCAAGCCGTTAAAAAAAAAAAGCGAACCTTGACTACCGAGTGCCGACTACATACGAAGTCTCCGTCATTACCTATTCCGGAGATCCCCCTTGATGTAGACTGAAATGTTACTAGGATTTTTCCGCCTCATCTTCGGAATTTTTCAGATACGTATGTATGTAAGACGGAAAGGGCGAAGTTCAATGTACCCACGGAATCCCGAAAACTCAAGTCTTTCTTCAGACATTTCTTTCCAAAGACCAAGGTTGACAGTCATGAGTAATCATAAAGCGAATGTGGCAGTGCATCGCTTAGCAATCTGCTGATACATTGGAATCGATCGTATCGTACGTGTCTCGCGACATCTATGACGACAATGATTCAAAGACTCGATCAGCATTAATCCTCTTCCGGAAATCGATGAGCGTTTCATAATTCGTGCTAAAATGTGGTTAACCGCCCGATTGTCTATTTGCGGCTTTGCCATCAGTACGGAAGACCTCGGCATTACTTTTGATAACGCAACGACGAATTCCGACGGAATACGCGATACTCGATGTTGATAGAATACCAATCCAGGGCGTGTGGGTGCACTCGGGTCAATGGCCGAATACGTAGCTTACTAATACGTAGTACGCACATAACCTGTGGCTTGAACTGCTCTGTCAAACAACAGATCATCCTGCTACAAGCTTAGTCCCGTATATAAAGTTTCAATGAAAGATTGCCGCTCGGCGCTTGAAGGGGAAAAGGTGCTAACGGGATATGGGAAACACTCCCTTTCTAGTCTAATTGAGAAATGCTACATAATCCTCTTCAAGGGGGATGTCGTTCAGAGCGATTGGCTGTTTAAATGACATCGTTTCGATTTGCCAAAAGATCGAAGGTCCTTACGTGCTGAATCGTGGAATAACGTGGACATCCATGAAGGCAGTTAGATGAAATGTCAGAATGCCTCCAGAACAGCAATCAATGGAGCTTCTCACAGAGCATACCGCATACCCAGGAAACCATAATCCAAAATGTCGTTGAGCTAGATATTTTTTACTGTGTAGCTTCCAGTACGTCCCTCCGCAAATCGACGGACTAGTCCAGCGATCATGCATGCATGGAGACTGTAGTACACGATGCACCGCCAGTCAGAACGAAAACACCGGAAAATCAACCTTTTTTTTTCACCTTTTAAGCTTTGTGAAGAAATATCGGTGAAAGTTAGCTAGTTGATGAATCTGCAAAAAGCGGGGAAGCAGATGCACTTTTATCTTGAATTTTATAGTACTAGATCAGCTATGCTCTGGATTCTGCCTGTACATATATGGATGTAGTCAGACTGTCTAAGTGTTCAGAGACTGTGGTTTGTGCGGCATTGCTATTGTCCGAAAGTAGACTGTAGTCAGTTGATCATCGTTATTGAATCCTTCACCGTTGGTGAGTTTCAGGCAAATTGATTGCGGAGTAAGGTAGTTAATGGTTTTAGCTCAAAATTTGGTCGTACTGGATGCTTGCCCGTAAGCCCTAATTTAACCTCTTGATAGTCTCGATTCTCTGTATCAACGGCACTCGACCATCGAGTCTTACGATCGAGTCATGAGACAAATTAATATTGGATGAATTTTAATAAATGATACATAGTTACTACGTAACATTAGCTCAGAAATACGTGGTACTGGTAAGATGTACTAATATACTTCCTAATCGAGCTGGGACAAAACCCTGTCGATCATCCGCTCGACCCACGATGCCCAAAATTTCAGGCCCCATGTCGTGCATGGATCGTTGATGCTCTACTGTAGGGAGAACTTCGTGACATACCATTCAGATATTGTAGTTGATAGTCTTAGCATGTTTGGAGATGATATTGACATGCCCACGCTTGCGGAGAGCAGCGGAGGATACGTACCGGCTAGGTCTGAAATGGCTTTTTACCGAAATAGGAAGGTAAAATGCAACGAGATGTTGACATTCTTCATGGTGTTTCAGGACGGGAGGTCTGTCGAAACATGTATCAACAATCATGTATTCATATCTGAAGGCTCATGAGCATCTCTCTCAACTACTGCAAATCCCACGCTCTCAGACTGCCTCCCTTTCCGTCTTCCCGAACTGCCGCTCAATCCCTGCTGGACGTTGCATGACCACATGATATCTGCACGCCAAGATACCCATTTACCCTAACCAATAATAACCCTGTCGATAGCAGTGCTTGGACACGCTCTCAAGTGGTCTTTCTGAGGAGATTGGTCACATAGCAATGTGGCCATCACATTGCGGAACAACAGTAGACTTGACGGGTGGGCGAGGCCTTGCCATAACAAAGCTTTAACCCCTATCTATTGCAAATAGCTAAGAAATATCCAAAATCCCCATTACCTCTTATATATCTAATAAGAAACCCTGAAACGGTTGCATACATCCACCAATGCTGGTCTCTGCTAGTTTGATACTTAAAATGCGCCCAATGGGGTATATTCTCATGGATCCATGTCAACCTGGTAAGACCATGAGCAGAACGAATGTTAGGGTATGCATATACGGAGGCACGTATATGCATGCGATGCAGTGATTGTGCCGTGCTAACCTAGAAACTTACCATGTATATATGTAAGTATGTACCTGGGTATCTGTATGGTATCGGTTTGATCGGTACTTGTATCTTCTCGGAATGGAATTAATATATCAATATTATAACTACTGGTATCATGACATGAGCCACAGATTTATTGTCGAATATTTCCTAGTAAAGTTGGAGGTCTAGATTCCGAATGTTTCGCACAATGATCAGCAACCCTGGACTAGTGATATGACCTTAGTTCTAATGATGTAGGAGCACTAACCCCAACTCATGAATCCGACAGACTCGTAATCTACCACAATAGCAGTGCAATTCCCTCTTCTGTCAGATTTCAATAATTGGGCTTCATACTTCGACGAATATCTCTTCTTCATTTCCGGCCGGGGTCAGTGTTCCGGGACTATCTGCGTTACACACGTATGTAAAAAAAAAAAAAAGGGCATGAAGCCGGTAACACAGCCTACCCAAAAACGTATGTAGCACAGCATATCTTCCAAACGCTTGCTGGGTCTGCCGGAATTTGAACGAGCATTCTGGCCTTTTGCGGTCTAGAGCATAGCTTGAATTTGAGCTGTTTCTTCTTAGGTGTTTCCTTGATTACCACACACGTGTGGTATGTTGTGAGACGTTATTGTACAGATTGATGGCTGATCTATGGGCCCGAATACTGATATGGACGGCTCAAATAATATTAACAAACATTAGATGCCTGCAAATTCATCGATTGAGGTTGATGTAGCAAACGAGACCTGTTTTGCGTATCCTATCCGTATATTTGCCGATACATAAATTGACCGGTGGCAAACCTCTAATGCGAGACGACTTGCCCAAGGTGTCTAACTTATGACTGATCATACTCATCGAGAAGAAAGAGCACACTTCCACAAAAAGGTAGAATGTAGACCATCTTTTTTGCCACGAGTGCTGGGGAATAGGCCGATGTGATGTACTTGACAACTTTCTGGCCGCATTATGTACGACATGTATCACATAATCCGTGCAATCGCACACGGTACGTACATACGTAGTTGGCACATGCCATGCAAGTATCCTGCATAAATAGGCATGATATGTACACATGTATTGATAGCAGGACAAGGGTTCGAGGAGGCCTGCAGGTAGTACGTACAAGACAGGATTCGGCAGAAGGAGACGTTGATCTCGCGTGGGTATCCGTTATGCTCTATGCGCGTGGAACAAGTCGTCGTGCGAAGCTACATGCGCCCTGGTCCTAAAGAGCAGACCGGTTCCAAATTGGACTAATGCGAGGTTGGGAAATGGACTGGTTCGGAAAGAGTTCCGCGGGTTCGAGGGAACTCCTTTTTGGGTGGGAACGTGTGAGATGGTTTGTCTGTAAATGATGGATTTGATATACATGATACAGGACGCACGTAAGTACCAGTATGCTTTAGGGATTCGCATGGGATATGGCATTTGATGGCAGGGTTAGATCAGGGTCATGCTATATACACAAGGAACGATGCAGACGAAATGTTTGATAAGTAAGCACTGGACGTAAATCATACATTTCATATAAACATATACATATTCAGGCGCGCCACCATTTGCCCAACGAGCCACCGCCGCCAACCATATCAGCAACCTCCTCAAAACTAATCTCAACTCTAAACATCGTCCCGTCGGTCGTCCCATTGCCAGATCCAAGAGGCACAACTAGCCCCCAGTTGACAAGCTTCTCCCAGGCTTCGCGTGAGACGTCACGTCCCCAGACCCGACCACCTGTAGCAGCAGCTCCTTGAGCAGCAGCAGTAGCTTTAGCCGAAGTCAATAGACGGACGTATTCTGCGTACGCAGCTGGGAACGAGAGTGCGAGGGATTGGGAAGTGGCGACGTCCGTGCCCGGATCATAGAGAGCTGTTAGACGCGTCGCTGCCAGCAGAAGAGATAGAGGTAGTGATGTTGCACTCGTAGAGCCTGTCATGGATGATGGAAATGGCAGAGGGCCCGGGTCTGGGCATGTCAGAGATTGGCTCGTGAAGCTCTCCGGTGTTAGAATTTCGAGGTCACTTTCTAAGTTGGATGCGCTATGGTAGAGATTTGATATCGGGAGTAGAGCACTAGAATAGAACTCTTTGACGGATTTTGTTTGGTGGTATATCCGTTGCAAATGAGACTCGAAAGCTTTGTCCTCCCAGAGACCCTACAATTGCTTAATTAGCTTGAATCAGCTTGCTATCGAATACGGTGCGTCTCACCTTCAAGTACGCCTTCCAAGCATCTAGAAGTTGTGGAAGTTTGGCCGGTATCCTGCCTCCAAAATCATTGTCTTCAATCTCTAAAGCCTCAACGGTCAAAGTAGAAAGACAGGCCTCCGAGAATGCCTCAAATGACTTTGCTAGTGGTAGATAGACGTAGCGATGACTGAAGCGGCTTTTGACACGTTTCTCGAGCGTTTCGGTGACGTCCACTTTAGTAGTCAGTCCCAGGACGGCTAGTGGTGCCTTGCGCGCCTGCGCAATATCAAAGAGATTGTAAAGTAGTGTCTGTCGAGGATGTGTCGCAAAAAGATCGAATTCATCAAGGATGATGACAACCGACTTTGCCGTCGTGATACCATTAGAGTCCTCTGAGCTATTTTGGAGCTCCTCTGGATGCGACAACAGCGCCAATAACGTAGCCATGGTATCAGCATAGCTATTAACCTTGGAAGCCTCATCTTCCGTATCCGTTTCACGACCAAGTTGTCTCCAAATCTCTCGTAGCGCGAGACGGTCATCAGTATGGAAGAACCCATTCAGACGAACGACGTGGAAATCATCTTTGTGTTTCTTCATCAGCGAAGAGATGATCGATTCTACCATTGTGGTCTTTCCACTTCCCCGTGAGCCCATCAGTAGCATCGAGTTTCCTTCTCCGGCTGTGACAGTTTGTTCTACTAGTTGATAAACTTTTTGATATTCTGCGTCCAATCCCTTCAAAGGGGTTAATCGTTTCCTAGTTAGTTTTTCAAGGACGAACTTGCTCCCAGCGCTAATTTCGTGACGAAACTCGGTTTCACAAAGATTTTTGAAAGTCTGTGCATATTCAGGCAGCGGGTTCGATTGAATGATGTCTTCATGAGCGTCAACATCCTGTATTAAGTCTTCCTGTAACTGCGCAGCTACCGGATCGTAGCTGTCATCCATTCCTCCATTCATCATCTCTAGTTCTGCATCGGGATCTTCATCTAAGTTCGACGACGCATCGGATTCATTCTGGCTTTCCTTTTTCGCAGGCCTTCTTGTCGACTTTCTTCGTGCCATTGGAACATCCACATCCGGCGAACGACTCTCAGACTCGCCAGCATCGACTTCAACATGCTTCAGGGTCCCGCGTAACCCGTTCGCAGTTATTGCCTTTTTCGAAGGAGTCGCTGTAGACAATCTCGACCGACGCGGAGTCTCAGTCTTTTGTATCTCATCTTCATATCTCACAGGAGCCTTGCGTTGTCGACCACTCGCTCGAACACTTCTCGATGGGGTCTCGGTGTCCTCGGCCTCAACTATTTTGTTTGCTGTGGATTGTCGCCGGGACGATTTGGACGGCGTCGCTGCTAGAGCTGCGTCAACCTCTGGATCATCGATTTCCATTGCTGTGAGTTCATCGTCGCCGTTGTGCACACTTGGAGGTGTTTCGGGGATTTCGATGTCGCCGTCTTGATCTACCACATCAGATACCCTCCTTCGTTTTGCTGAGCGAGGGACCACCATTTCGTTCCAAACGGGACCTGGAGCTAGAGTTCAAGCCTTGATCATGCTTTATATATCGTCTAGGTTCCTAGCTAGTAAAAGCCTTTGCAGGTTGTTGTAATCGAATTCGGTTCGGAGTTGAAAATGCAAGGAGCGTAGGTGTTTCCGTCTCGTAGATGTCTCGCGATTCGCGTATTGCGCTTTATTTTCAAGATCAGAAATTTGTTCAATAGCTCAGGACTCAATATATAAAGAGTTGTCAAGGGTTCATTCAATTAAGTGCGTTTTCAATTGTAGTACAGCTGAAGTTCAAGGTCAGGAACGGAAATATCAAAACGCGCGACACGCCGCAAATACAGACACGTGATTGGCTGACAGGGAAGGAGGTCTCCATTCATCATCATCATCCATCTCTCAACCAGCTTAAGTACCTCTTGACGCATGCCACGTCAATGCGATTCTCTTACGCACTCAAATTCTTCTCTTATCAAATCCGTCTATGGTGACTACATTACCAAGACTCATTCATGAAGGCTAGCGATGATCTGAGCAGCTCAGTTGAATGCCTCGGCGGCTGACATTGTAATCATTACAGGTTAGACCGAGGTAATTGAATCGCTTGCGCAGCCGCAATCTCAACTTAGTTTTATCAATGTGCAATGTACAATGTACTTCATCAGCTGCGTATTTGCTTATGAATTTTGAACTTTACGGATCGCCCACGCCCCAGTTGTATGTTGTTGATATAATTGTGCGTCTGACGGCCTCGCTATATACCTCAAAATGACCGTTGATAACGATGACTTCGAAGCGGGTATCAGAGATATGCTCGAACACATAACAACCAGAGATCCAAATGACGAGGTACGCAGCCTAACCCTGTGCCTCACATATCTTTACCTTAATGAATACATCCAGTGCTAACCCTGTTCTAGAGATGGATGATAGACCAAAATGCCAAAGTGCGCCTCGAGTCCGCAAATCAAGGCCCCCCAGCACGCGCTATATTCAGAATGCTCGTTACACCCTCCATGACCAACGCATTGAACAATCTGCACGGCGGATGCGCAGCAACCATAATCGATATCTTGACCTCAATACCCGTCATGGCCGTGGGTACGCCCGGTGTGTTCCAATATGGAGGTGTGAGTCGAAATCTGAATGTGACGTATTTGCGACCGGTACCAGTGCATTCTGAGATCAGGGTCGTTTGTGAGGTTACGCAGTTCGGGAAGAGGTTGGCGTTGTTGAGGGCTGAGATCAGGAGGGTGGAAGATGACGCGCTTTGTGTGCTGAGTGAGCATCAGAAGGCTAACACGGATCCGCCGGCTGGTTCGAAATTATAAAATTTTAAAGATTACACGAAGAGGTCGGAGTCAATATTGGATGACAATAAAGTTCTAGGTCAAGCATAATTAAGGGTGATTAAGATAGACGAAACAAATAAATCATATCCTACAAGAAGGATTTTTTTTTACCAATTTTGTCCCTTCTAGTATCATGATTCTGCCAGATCACATATATTCGACTTATTTGATATCATGTTTCTTACTAACGCCGGAGGTCTGAATCAAAATGCAATCTATTCTTCAGCGACGAGATTCTGGCCCTCGCGAAGACCCTCAACGACAAGCTCATGGCCCTCCGCACGCTCGTAGATATCGCGGACGTCGTCTGCACATCATGTTAGCAATCGGGGATTATCATACTGTTGTAATAATGCTTACCGGTTGTGGTCTCGAAGTGCGAAGTTGCATCGTAGCTCTTGGAAATGAAAACATTGTCTTTCTTGCCATCATCAAGAGGCTCGTACAGAGGAATAGGGGGCCCCATGAATCTCTCCTCGATTTGACCAAGTCTCTGGAAACCGGGCTCAAGCTCCACATGGTGGTTGGCTTCACTTTCAGCAATGGTTGAAACAATGGCAACATAGTAGCCCTTGGGGCAGACGTTGTGTGCGGAGGAGACCATGGCGATATAGATATCTGGTCACGTTAGATCATACAAGTCGGTTTAGACGTAAATAAACTTACCGTGCTTGCGTCCAACCTGGGACTGAGGAATGATGAGCTGAAGGGAATCACTGCCGTCGGTCTTGTCGATGGGGTGTTTGAGGATACAAATAGCCCTGATGACATATCCAGTAATCTTGACCTTGTTGGGGAAGTAAGAAGGATCCGCAATGATCTTGGTGGTCTTTGTAGTGAACTTCATGCCCTCACCAGCTTCATCACGTTCCTTCATGGTTGCTTTGATACCAGACACTTTTCCATTCTCGTCATACAAAACTTCGTCGACGCTGGTGTTGAGCATATAGGTACCGCCATAGATAGCGGATAGACGTGCAAAACCTTGAGGCAATTCTCCAAGACCATATAGAGGGTAGATATAAGGGGATTTTCCGTAGCGAGCCATCGAGTTAACGTACAAGCGGATACGGTTGATGCTCTCAATCACTCTCCCTTTAGCGTTGATATATTCGTCCGATGGGTAGAGAGCCATAGAATGACCAACAAAGTCGCGGGTTGAGGGTTCCAGGCCAAATTTATCATAGACATCCTTCATGGTGACGGAGGACAGATTGAGACCTGTAATGACGTTAGCAAGTGAAGATCCAAGTGCGAGAGAAAATAAGCGTATTACCCAGGTGAGTACTGGGATCATCCTCCTTGAACTCGCCAACCCACTCCAAAAACTTCTTTGCGCGTCGCTTCTCAAAGAGACCCATGAGAGAGGAACGGAGAGCTTCACCAGCGTCCGAAGGGACCTTGGCAACGGTGGCTTTGGGGCCCTCTCCCTGCTGTACGTAACTTCCAGCAATTTGTCTAAACTCAAGGTATCTTGTGACGTCGGTGGAAACCAAAATGTTTGTCAATTCACCGTTGGACATGAGCAGCTTGGGGATCAAGTCCACGTTCCAGTCGTTCACGCGGCCATATTTCTTCCATGGCTCCTCGCCGTCGCGAACGTTTCCGTATGTTTTAAATAGCTGCGACGGTTAGAGAATGGTAGAACGGTCGGAACTGATGGAAGTTACCGTCTCAATGTTGACAGAGGCAGCTTCGCTATAGCAGTGTTAGCTATCTATGGTGATGTGGTGACGTGAGTATGAATGAGGGGGTCTTTCGGCTTACCCTCCATAGTGATCATTGCGATCAATGTGAAGCACTTTCTTGCCCTTGACACTCAAGACACTTTGATTGTGAGTCGCCAGTCATTAATTTCCTGCAAGAATTAGATGGCTTACCCAGACAGAACACATTCGGTCAGGCCTGGGAGCAGTTAGCCTAAGAATCTCGCTGCGGGGTAGAGCTTCATCATCATACCGGTGCCTAGCACAACGACATCGTATTCGGGGGCGATCTCATCCATGGTGGTGATCAAACTGCGAGGACTGAAAACAAGAACAAATACACAGATACTACTGTGTGTAAATAGAGAGGATTCGAGTAGATGTGAGATACAGAAGGGAGAAGTTATTTATGCTCTGTCGCACTAGCACGCATAGTTTATTTAGTCTTGGTTTGGGGGAAGACTAAGGAGGTCCCCGCCCGCGGAGCCCAAACCAAAGAAGCGGTGGGTTCCTGTTGCTACGCCATTAAAGCCGACACGATATTCAAGGTCAATTGAGTTGGATAGGTCTAATGTACATTTTCATTCGAAAGTAGCATAAAAGGAACTGTATTGATACAAATAAATTCGAGGCACGCAGAATGTTGTTTCGTCAGGGTCGGTTCTTCGAATATTTTAGTTAATATCGAATATGCTGGCAACAGAGTCCAGGCTAGACCTCTGTCTGTGTTTCTGCATTTCTCTTCTCTGCTAGTGCCTTCCTTTTGGCCTCTTTCTTTGCCTCTTTCTTTGCCTTCGCCGCGAGTTGTGCCTTCGCGTGTTCTTTCTGCCACTGCTCGTCCGCTTCCTTCAACCAAATTTGTCGCGCATCTTCCCAGGCGTACCACCGTTCTCGGAGTACATGTTTGATAGCTTTCTGAGTGGATTGGACCTTGTATCATGCGATGTTAGCAACAGAAAACGAAAGCGCGATGTTCAGGGTCCCTTACCACTCGATCACGATCAATTAATTCTGCCTCACCAAAACCTGCTTGAAGGCGATCTCTCTCGATGTTTGATGTTGCAATGCGGTTGCGTTCCTTCACACAAACCCACCACAAACAATGTAGATCCTCCCAGGACTTTCCACGCAATTCTTGAATGGACCACGAGCGACCTGATCATACCACGAATTAGTCCATTGGTATGTGTAGAGAAGACGCATCTACATACCGTGTGCGATATCGTATTCTGGTGTGCTCATCGGCAGCCTGTCCGGAGGAAAGAAATCCCAGAGTCCATGATCCGGATTGGACTCACGAGGCGGCAGGGCTTCTCGAGCAACAGGTACAGGTAACGGGAATTTTGAGACAGTCAATGGATGTCGGGGTCCTGTCATATGTATTGCTGAGACACCGCGCTGCTTGCTTTTATCGGGGAATTGGCGGGCGGCATTGGGTGCTGTAGATGAAAAGTTCGCGGACTGAACTTTGCCGTGTACTGCAGGAGCGAGGAACGCTGGAGGGAGTTCTGCGGACAAAGGAGTGCCCAGTTGGCGAGTAAGACGGATGACTGATTGACGATTCATTGTGAAGCCGGATTTTGATTGCTGTAGGCTGCTCGTTGTGTCCCGACATCCCCTGCAATTGTTGGATTGAGCGGCTTGACGGCTCACAAAATATACGTTAGCGCTTAATGTTGTGCACGTGACCTCACAGCTTGAATCCGACAGCTGCACCACCTCCACAAGCTTCCTGAGAGGAGAATTTCTACTTAGTGTATATAACAGAGTCGTAGTCTGGAATTGAATACGAATGACCTTGCTAAGATTAATATAATGCGCCGTTTCTAATATTCTGCCGATAGGAATAAGTTAGTTGACTTGATAGTTGAGCCTCGCATGCATATGCCCTAAATTGGTAACACTTACTCGACGATTGTTGGCTATTACGGTGAATAGGTAGCGAGAGCAAGTGAGGATCTGGATATAATGGCATGTGTAGGTTAATCTAAAAGCAAATCATCCTCGCCATCACTTTCTGAATGGTCCGTGCTTACACAAAGAAGCGCGCGGTTAGGGCCAAGGCGGGCGGCTATTACTGCTCGCCCTACAATCAACTCGAGGAGCACCGCAACTGGAGCCGCAAGCAAAACTTATCATATTTCCAGGACACTGGTTTTTGAGCAGATTGTCCTGACTATCTACTGATTTTACGAACATTGCTCGCTCCGACACCGTCAGACACTATCACAACTTATCCTTTCGCTATGAATAGGCCAGGTCAGTTGCACTGTCCTCCCCCACCACATGTCCATGCGACAGCACCCTGTACGAAATGTGTTCGCATATTCTCCCGCAATTGCGCGATCCAGCCCTCATGTTCCTTCGATATCATTCCACGGACAAAATGTGAAGATGTGCCCGTCAATACCGGCACCGGCCGTCAGAAATTCTTATTGGCGGTCGTGACTCGAAATGGCCGAATCGCTCTCTCCGATTTCGCTTTGTGGAGCTCACAGATTGACGAGCTATTGTGATGTGCCGAGCTAACGTGTGTTGAATGACTTTAGGACCTGGCCCGCAGCCACTTAGAGGCATGCCCGGATTTCCCTCACAACAACAGGCACAAGCTCGAAACGCATCCATGACGACGAGTCGGATACCCAACGGAAAGCTAGGTGCGCTTTATTGCTGGTTATTGCAGTCAAATGGAGATTCGCTGATTTTGGAAACCTGGTATGATAGGGTCTAATGCGAACTGGAACTTTGGTCTTCCTATGGGGGCAGCTCCAGGGTTGCAAAATCACCAGCAACGAAATATCGGATCGATGGGAACATTTGCACAGAGCCTCGGTAGTTCGCAACCTGCGACGCCTTTAGACCTTTCGTATGTATTTTTGGGCACATTCTGGGCTGCGCGATTCTGGACAGAACAGATGGCTGATTGACCGCTTGCTAGTGAATTTCCTTCGTTATCAGGAGGACCCCAATCAAACCAGGCCCAGTCCTCTGCTCAAGCAGTTTGGGCAAATGCGGGACAACGTGCGACTCAGCAAACACCGGTTCAAAGACAACAACCCCCCTCGAGTCAGCCTCCGTCGCGAGCTTCCCAAACTCAAACACACTTCACCCAGCAACAACCTCCCCAAGACGACGTATTTCCATCTGGTGCTCAATTCGCAAACCGATTAGATGACTTCAGGAATGGTGGTCAGGGTATCAGTGGCCAGCTCGGAGGTGGTGTGCAACCGCAGACAGGAAACATCGAAGAGTTCCCGCCATTAGGCAGGAACGCCGCCGACATACCCCCAGGCGGGATTTCTCGCATGAACGATATTGGGCAAGAGCGGAGAGGTTCTGTATTAAAAAATACAGGATTTGGCAGCTATGGCCCTGGTTTGGCATTTTCAAATCAAACACAGTCTACGCAAGCTCGGAGCATTTTGAACTCTGCATTGAATGGACAAGAGAACAATCGCGTCATGTCACCAGGATCATCAATTTCAGCAGGTATGTCACGTTGGATCTCGGTGTTAAACTTGATATTGATGAAACTAGCACCAGGCATGTCGACGACGAGATCTCCGCAAGGGCCGAATGGTGTATCAGCTCAGGACAAAGAAGTAGGCATATCGCACTTCTGTGTCTTGGTGACAGATGAACTAATTCGTTATAGGATGGCCTCCGTTCTGAGAACTTTCCAGAGCACGAAGGCAGTCAGATGCAACAGCGTCAATCACAATCTGGTGGCGTGTCAGCGGACAGCCAAGATCCAACGAGTTCAGGCCAAAGCACCGATCAACCGCCTCTTTCTCAAATGAGTGAGCTAGACAAGTATGGACTTGCAGGTTTACTTCGGATGATACATAGTGAGAGCCCAGATGTGGCCAGTCTCGCTGTTGGACAGGACCTAATGACTCTGGGACTGGATCTCAACCAGCCTGAGTAAGTTTTCATGTCTAGGTGGTAGCTCGGAATTTCTCTAATCATCTATAATAGACCCCTGCATCATTCTTTTGCGTCGCCATTCGTTGCTTCTATGTCTGCAGTTCCTCTCGAACAGGACTTCGCAATTCCCAGCTGTTACAATGTTGCGAATGTACAACCCTTACAATCACGGATACCCAGCTTCAGTGACGAAACCCTGTTCTATATCTTCTACAGTATGCCGCGCGACGTTCTACAGGAGCTTGTCGCCGAGGAATTGATGGGCCGCAAATGGCGGTATCACAAGGTCGAACGCTGCTGGCTTACGAGAGACGAAAATTACCCTGGCCCCGTCGATGTCGAACGCGGTGTGAGTGAACGTGGCGTGTATTTATGGTGGGATCCTGCCTCTTGGAAAAAGATTCGCGTATGTTCTAGCCAGATTCGTCGACCCAAATTTCCTCCGAGCTAATGATTATTTCTAGCGCGAGTTCATACTCCGTTACGAAGACCTGGACAATCGACTCGATCCTGGTCGGGGCATCCAACAACGGCCCGGATTCCCTCATGCTTCATAGTAGCGGTCTCTTTGGATGCTTCGTGTATTCATCATGTTTGTCTATTGGGTAGCATGGGAACGAGCGTTTAAACGTTTGGCAATTGGCGTTAACTAGTGGGCGACGGTCTGCCATTGGCAATTCTATGGTTGAATGATGAATATTCCTAGTGTCCGAAAAGGTGATGCATTACAACTCACAGTTTCGTGTGTGCTTTGATGATCGAGCCATTGTGTCGATTTGTGTTGAGGGTTGTAGTACTGTAGACGAGTAATGCCTTTACCCAATGCAGCGTAATTAGTAGCAGATGCCTTGGATAAATAGGCCTCGAATAATGACCCGTCTCTGGACGCAGAGCCTGGCAGCTTCGACATTAGGGTTATTTGTGATTACTGGTTTAGGATTAGCTTATATTCGGTGAACGCTAATCGAAATTAGATCTAGTTTTTGTGATTAGTCATTTACGTCAGGTAACACGTGACGGCTAGGCTGAAATAGGCAAACCATAAACAGTTTTGGCGGGCGGACCAACAACAGACTCCGCCAAAATCAACACAAACTGCGACCGGTCGCTGCCAAAACAACCACGTTCAACAGCTGCGCAAGCTGCCTCCTTACAGGCAAATCCGAATACTAATGTTTCTTCTTCTTCTTGGAATTTAGTTACGTTCTTTTCATTGATCGGGAGTTTTGCAACGATGAGGATTGTGGAGATTATTATCGACGTAGGTCTTGGTTCTTTGGTGATGGTGACGGAATGATGTGTTGACTATCCACTACAGGGCTTCAAGTCGTATGCCGTTCGAACGGTCATCTCGGGATGGTATGATTCATCTCTTTGCGATACTCCGG
Source organism: Talaromyces sp. F31 (assembly GCA_037356135.1). Taxonomy (NCBI): domain Eukaryota; kingdom Fungi; phylum Ascomycota; class Eurotiomycetes; order Eurotiales; family Trichocomaceae; genus Talaromyces; species Talaromyces sp. F31. The sequence goes on along the minus strand of JAYXSF010000044.1, from coordinate 614,999 downwards.
AATTGTTTGCGATGGCCTCTACTCTGAGGATATTGGAAAACGCGCGAGGTGACGATAACGGTTACTGATACTTTTTTTCGCGCAGGGACGAGTCGTTCAATTCCATTACCGGTCTAAACGGTAGTGGAAAATCCAATATTCTCGATGCCATTTGCTTCGTCCTCGGTATTACGAATATGAGCACAGTGCGAGCGCAAAACCTCCAAGATCTCATTTATAAGCGCGGCCAGGCCGGTGTTACTAAAGCCAGTGTGACCATTGTATTCGATAATCGTGACAAAGCCAAGTCGCCAATAGGTTTTGAGGAATATGGCAGTATATCGGTTACGCGCCAGATCGTTCTCGGTGGTACTAGCAAATATCTGATCAACGGTCATCGCGCGCAACAACAGACCGTCCAGAACTTGTTTCAGAGTGTGCAGTTGAATATCAACAATCCGAACTTTTTGATTATGCAAGGTCGCATTACGAAAGTGTTGAATATGAAGGCTGTTGAAATTCTGTCGATGATTGAAGAAGCTGCTGGTACCCGAATGTTTGAGGATAGGAAAGAAAAGGCGGCGAAAACCATGGCCAAGAAGGAGATGAAAGTCCGCGAAATTGAAGGACTTCTCAACGAAGAAATCGAACCCAAACTCGAGAAACTTCGCGGCGAAAAGCGTGCTTTCCTCGACTTTCAACAGACACAAAACGATGTTGAGCGTCTAACACGTTTAGTGGTCGCTCACGACTATGTGAAGAGCAAGGATCGACTTAAAGTTGCTGGTGAAGAATATGACGCCAAGAAGCAAAAGATACAGGATCTTGAAGATAATGCGACAAGGCTCAAGACTGAGATTGCTCATCTCGAGGAAGATGTTCAGCGTGTCAAGGCTGTTCGGGAGAAGGAACTGCGTAAAGGTGGCAAGTTTCAAGCTCTGGAAAATGAGGTAAAAGAAAATTCGCATGAATTGGTTCGATTAGCTACAGTTTTCGAGCTGAAAAATGCCAGCATGGCAGAAGAAAAAGAGAAGAGGAAGGCCAGCCAAAAGAGTGTCGCCGAACTCGAGAAATTACTCAAGGAGAAGAGGAAAGTCTATGAGAAACTTCAAACTAAATACGACACAGCGAAAGCCGAATTTGATGCTCAAACCGCAGAAGTAGAGACAAAGGAGGAATTACTTCAAACACTGCAAACTGGTATTGCATCCAAGGAAGGCCAAGAGAACGGCTACCAGGGACAACTTCAAGATGCGCGAAACCGAGCAAGCGCTGCCTCAACAGAACAGGAGCAGGCTAAGCTCAAAGTGACGCATCTTGAAAAGAGAATAAAGGAGGAAGAACCTCGTGCCAAAAAGGCAGCGGAACAGAATTCAGGTCTTTTGAAAGATTTGGAGTCGTTACGAGGACGGGCGAGTAAACTGGAAGCCGAAATGGCCAAGCTGGGATTCGAGCCTGGTAAAGAGGAAGAGATCTATCAAGAGCAATCAAATCTTCAGCGCGCAATCAGAGAGCTCCGAGAAAGAGCCGATGGGATGAATAGGAAAGTAGCGAACCTTGACTTTTCCTACTCCGACCCACACCAAGGCTTTGACCGATCGAAGGTCAAAGGTCTTGTTGCACAATTGTTCACATTGGACAAGGAAAAGACCCATGCGGGCACGGCTCTTGAGATCTGCGCCGGTGGACGACTGTACAACGTGGTTGTTGATTCCGCAGAGACTGGTTCCCAATTGCTTCAGAACGGCAAGCTTCGCAAGCGTGTAACCATAATTCCATTGAACAAGATTTCAGCATTCAGAGCATCGGCAGAGAAGATTGGAGCTGCGCAGAGGTTGGCGCCTGGAAAAGTCGACCTTGCCTTATCGCTCATCGGATATGATGACGAAGTATCTGCAGCCATGAACTACGTCTTTGGTTCCACTCTTATATGTGAAGATGCACAAACCGCGAAGACGGTCACATTCGACCCGAGTGTTCGGTTAAAGAGTGTCACCTTAGAAGGAGATGTGTATGATCCATCAGGAACACTTTCTGGTGGTAGCTCACCAAACTCAAGTGGTGTGCTTGTAGTCCTTCAAAAGTTACACGAGATTAACAGAGAACTACGAAGCAAAGAGCGGCAATTGGCTGCTCTGCAAGAGACTATGGCAAAAGAAAAGAAGAAGCTGGACGCTGTGCGGTCTCTGAAACAAGAACTTGATCTAAAGAATCACGAGATTAAACTGACAGAGGACCAGATCAACAGTAACAGCTCATCTTCGGTAAGTTATCGATAGTGGCTTGGTATAGAAATTTTCACTAATCTTCAATTAGATTATCCAAGCAGTCCAAGAGATGAAGGAACAAATAGAGCAATTGAAGAAAGATATTGCTGATGCGAAAGCTCGATATGCAGAAGCTCAGCAAGACATCAAGCGAATCGAAAAAGATATGAAGGAGTTTGACAACAATAAGGATGACAAGCTAGCGGAGCTTCAAGCCTCTCTCGATACGTTGAAAAAGAATCTCAACAAGAATTCCATTGCTGTCAAAACTTTGCACAAGGAGCTCCAAGCTTCACGTCTTGAGTCTGAACAGGCCGGAAGTGACCTTACTGCCGCAGAGGAACAGTTAGCTGAAGCTGACAGTGCCATGCAAGCTCAGATTGAGGAGATCGAAACACTCAAGAAAGAACAAACCAGGATCAAGGTAAGATCATTTTCTCAGTTGTGGTGGATGGCAATACTGACATGCCCAGGACGCCCATGATATTGCGCAAGCTCAGCTAGAAGAGGAGCAAGCCAAACTGACCAGCTTCGACAACGAGTTGGGTGATCTCGAGCAAGCAATTCGATCCAAAAATGCCCGCATCACTGAGGAAGGCTTAGAGATGCAAAAGCTTGGACATCAGCTCGAGAAACTTCACAAAGACCAACAAGCAGCAGCTCAGATGGTTGCAAACATGGAGGGTGAGCATGAGTGGATCGAGGAAGAAAAGGACAGCTTTGGCCGAGCGAATACTCCTTATGATTTCCGAGGCCAGAATATTGCAGAGTGCAGATCTACTTTGCGAAACCTGACGGAACGTTTCCAGGGAATGAAAAAGAAGATCAACCCTAAGGTCATGAATATGATTGACAGTGTCGAAAAGAAAGAAGTCGCCCTGAAGAATATGATGAGAACAGTCATTCGTGATAAGAACAAGATTGAAGAGACCATTATCAATCTAGACGAATACAAGAAAGAGGCGCTGCACAAGACATGGACCAAGGTCAATGGAGACTTTGGTCAGATCTTCGCCGAGTTGCTTCCTGGCAGTTTTGCCAAGCTTGATCCTCCAGAGGGTAAAGAGATTTCCGATGGCTTGGAGGTCAAGGTCTCTCTAGGAAAGGTCTGGAAGCAGAGCCTTACTGAGCTCAGTGGTGGTCAACGGTATGTTTCTCGTAACCACACTTTCATTCATTTCAGGTCTAACTTTATCTTAGTTCGCTTATTGCTCTGTCACTTATCATGGCCCTTCTCCAATTCAAACCGGCTCCGATGTACATTCTTGACGAGGTTGATGCCGCTCTCGATTTGTCACATACGCAAAACATTGGACGTCTGATCAAGACGCGCTTCAAGGGCTCTCAATTTATCGTCGTCTCGCTCAAGGACGGCATGTTCCAGAATGCCAACCGGATCTTCAGGACGAGGTTCAGTGAAGGCACCAGTGTCGTGCAGGCGTTAACGCCGGCGGACATGAAGTGATCAATGACTTCCTTTTAATAACCTGTCTTGATTATTCTTTATACTTTTGGGTTATGGGTTTCTTGGAGCATGCGGACTACTTGGTGTTTGGACGGATGTCGTTAAATGTACATGGTTTTGCATATTCATATTGTTCATCAGATATGGTTTTTGAATGCGTGACGAAGAGAAATGGATTTCTGCTTAACATATGATATGGAGGTTTTCTTTTCTGTGCAAATCAGTTTCTTCCAATAACCCTAACCTTGAGATTAACCCTAAGTGTCGGTGCATCAATACCGAGCACGTGAGCTGTTAGCCGCCTTAGGCAAGATCGCCACTCTCGTGACTCCGTCGCCATTGCCGCATCTCGACACTCCGACGACAACAGACAACAGATAAAGCCTGGCTGATTGCGGCTTGAAGGAGGAAGATAGCGACTTGGACTTGAATTATTTCTTGACTTAATACTGCTTTTCAGAGAACATACTCAGCTTTCACTCCGTGCACAAATTCTGTTATCGCTCTGTTTTTTCCAATTTCACCCTTCGGGCATCGGGCCGCGGCTGATCTGACATCACACCATCAAGTCCGCCAAAGAAAAACATAATGGTTGACGAAGAACCATCCATCAACATCCCCTCCCTGCTCACTCTAGCAGTTGTATCATTTCTTGTTATACGCTGGTTCCTGAATCGTGATGGCAGCAATGGAGGAGCGAATGGCGCTGGTCGGTCACGCGGTCGCATAATTGATCCCGCTCAGGTTGAGCAGATATCGCAAATGTTTCCGCAGTTGAATCGCAGGGACATCATGTGGGATTTGCAGAGGAATGGAGGTAGCGTTGCGGCGACTACGGAGAGGATATTGACTGGACGTGGATTAGATACGGTAAGTTTGTTTATTCGTTTGTTGATTTGCACTGACGCTTGAATTCGCTTGACTGACTCGATCACTTTATACAGCCTCCACCGTCATATCAACCCCAGATTCCACAACCTGCCAGTCCCACTACAAATGCTACACCTACACCAGCCGCAAAGTCAGGGTCCCAAGATCTTATATCGCGCTACAACCTGAGCCAGCGAATTGCCGAAGAACAAGAAATCTCCTCTAAACAAGAAAGCGCCTGGTCACAGAATAAAAGCGAGCGTCAGCGACTGTTGCAGAAGCGAAGAGATGATATGATTTTGGCGGCTAGGAGGAAACTTCAGCAGAAAGACCGGGAGGCTTCCCATGCGCAGGGGCCTGCTTTATAAGCACTTTGCTAAATTCATCTGATTTCAATTGAATTGCCTTTTTAATAATCGTCAGAATCCCTCTTTCTGGACTGGATGCCTGTCAACGACTTGGACAATGTTGGTTCCTCGCATTCCGTACGGCGTCTTGATTTAATTAGCATAGTCATTACGGCTTTTGTAGATGCAATGAATGTCATTTCACTATTTGGGTATTATCGCAAAATAAGGAATAGAAAAGAGACTCCCGCTAAATCAGCAACGCCAACCATTTTATGCGACAATCAGCCTACCCCAAAAGTAACGCCAGTCATAGATGCGAAAGAAATCCAAGTATGCAGCGCAGGAAAAGTCATTCTAGAACTCCATATCGTCGTCATCTTGAGTATAGCCCTGAACAGACCCTTCTTCAGCAAGCTGTTCTCTCCGTGCCTGCTCGCGCGACGCGCCAATCTTGCGTAGTCCCTCAACTACTCCCGCGACAAACCCTCTCATCTCGCCAATCTCCATTGCCCCGACGCCGGTAAGCGATACACCACCTCCAGCCGTTGCTGCGGCGTCTAGTGAATCAACACGCTTTCTCATTTTCGACATTCGGACTTCTCTTAAATCTTTGAGCAGGCGTCGTACTTGGTCGGGCTCAGTGAGGTCATCGCTAGCAGCGTCTAGGAGCATGTTCCCCACCTCGAGCCAGTGATATGGTAGGGCAATCTCTCTTTCCACGTCTTGGGCTTCGGTAGCTGTCAATGCGGTATTTTGGGGTAGGAACGGCGGGGTCGGGTAGTATCGTTGTCCGTCCAGTGTATACTTCGGTCGAAGAGGAGCGGTTGGCTGTCTTCGTCCATCGTCGCCTGCCCTGCGTTGCCCGGGCAGCACGGGTGGCGGTGAGAATGTATCTGAATACTCTTTCGTTTCTGTCTCGAACTGAAGGATTATTTGTAGACATTCGGGATGGAGCCAATGCGGCGGAACAATGTTCACACGCCGTTGTCGTTTGAGGAGAATTGCGAGCCAAAGTGGGAGTGTTGCGCGCTGTGGCGGTAGGAGTTTTTCTGTTGGGCCCTAAAGCATGTTGCAAGGACCTTATCAGTATTCCGATACGTAGCAAATTTATCAATGCGCGAACGCGGAATGTAGATCTTCAATCTCGAAGTCCGCGGGGATGAGGCCGACTGCGGGGTCCGATTCTCTCACGTACAGATAGCAATTCGAGTTCGTCTAATCGTTGTCGAGGTACGACTGTTACCATTTCCATCTCCGACAGAAATTCTATTTCTGGAGGCGTCAGCCCTCGTTGGGAGGGAAATGCCATTGAGTCGTGTGGTTTTCGTGGATTGCGGAGATTCGACGCGTTAAGGAGGACTGAGTCGGTGTTTCGGTAGATTAAGCAGCGCTTTTCAAAGGTGATTTTGGATATTGCGCGCTTTAAAAAAAGGGGGGCATATCAATGTTTATATTCTCACCATTTTATCGGGTGCATGTCGTTCAAGCCAAAATAATTTCCAAGTTTATCTCTCGCAAGTTATGCATCGCGAATGGATAATCTTTTGCGGGGCGGGAATGTCTCTTCAATGTTTGCGCTGTTTGCATCGCCTCGAGCCAACGGGAGCTTCGGGATCTGGGATTTGTTTGTGAGCCAGACAACAACAGCTCACATTTTTCGTCCTTCACAACCATGCTACAGTGCCCCAATTGAATGCCCGGAAGGCTCGGAGGCCAGTGCGCTGATTTGATGTTACTATCCCTGTTCTGGCTTCTGGTTCAAATCAAGGAAAGAACGCATAATACACCATGAGCTCTCAAGCCGAGACTGGTCTTACCCTAGCTGGCCGGTACTTGGTGCCATTCTTCCTGCTGACCTTTCTGTTGTGGAGGAAGCTAGTGAACGATAATGTGCAAGAGCCGTATCTCGACGAAGTCTTCCATGTTGGTCAAGCTCAAACCTACTGGAGACATGATTGGTTTAATTGGGACCCTAAAATAACCACGCCACCAGGACTGTATCTATGGTCTTACCTTGATTGCACTGGTCGCTCGTTGCTGAAAGGATCTTCCGAGGAGGTTAATGTTGTTGACTTGCGGTCTACGAACTCTATTGCCGCCGCTTTTATTCTACCATGGCGCCTTCAGACGCTGTTGGATGTACTCAGAAAAGAGCAAAATACTCGAGCAGCTGGAGCTTGGCTTAGCCATACTGTTTTGAATATATGCTTATTCCCTCCACTGTTCTTCTTTTCTGGGCTGTATTATACTGATATTCTTGCTCTCATTGTCGTGATTCAGGCATATATCTGGGATACGGAAAGATCAGATGCGAACGGCCAGAAAAAGACGGCAGTTGAAGCTCTACGCGGTCATGTTTCATTTAAGACTTTGGCTTTCATTTCAATTGGATGCATAGCTCTTGTATTCAGACAGACGAACATATTCTGGGTTTCCGTTTTTATGGGCGGCTTACAGGCCGTTCGCACTATTCGACAGAATACAAAGTCATGCGGGTATACTGGACCTCTTGAGATTATGTTAAAGAGCTTTCAGGCCGAGCTATATGATCCGCTTGTGGAAGAAGCAAGCTTTGCTGGTAAGTTTTGCTCGACGTGTTCTACCTAGTCTTCTAACATTTTTTAGACTACTTCAAGACCGGACTGTCGTTAGGATGCGCTGCGCTAAGCGAATTGCCTCTCGTGGTGGCGTCAATTATTCCTCACCTCATTGTATTAGGTGCTTTTGGTGCCTTTGTTTTATGGAATGGCAGTGTGGTCCTGGGACATAAGGAGTTCCACACAGCCGGCATCCATTTACCTCAGATGCTATACATCTGGCCATACTTTGTCTTCTTTTCGTTTCCCCTCATCTCGATAGGCGTCCTGAATGCCGTTGTTCCTCGACGCTTCATTCCCAAATACCTCGACTATAATTTGAGCAATGCTCACAGACTTCCATCAATACTTACTGCGCCAGCTGTCATACCCTTGATGCTCGCAGCCGTACATTTCAACACCGTTGTGCACCCTTTCACATTGGCCGATAACCGACACTACGTTTTCTATATCTTTCGACTTCTGACTAGAGTTCATCCTGCAGTCAAGTATACAGTGGTCCCGGTTTACTTTTTGTGTGCATGGGCTGTTCTTACTGCGTTTGGTATCTTCTCACCTGCAGCACCAAAACCTCCGCCAATTCAAATTGCGACTCCACAAGAGGCGTTCCCTTCATCTTCCAAGACCCAAAATCCAAGCAAAAAGCAAGAAAAAGAAGCAAAGAAACAACAAAAGAAGCAAACAACAAAATCCAATGCCAACAAACAATCTCCTTCCGCTGCTGCTGCGAAATCAAAACAAGACCAACAAACCCAAGTCCTCACTCCGGAAATCCTGGCCAAGATTCAAGCACATGTTGCGATACGCCAACAACAGCGTGAAAACCAACAAGTTCGCGTCAGTTTCGTGCTTATCTGGCTCATTGCAACTGCCCTTTCACTCATTACTGCACCCCTCGTTGAACCGAGATATTTCATTATCCCCTGGGTAATATGGAGAATACATCTTCCTCGTCAACCGACTCCAGAGATATTTAAGAGGGAGCGGCAATCAACCTTCAGGGCGCAGGTTTTCACTGCGCTGCCTGAGATTATGGAGACCATATGGTTTCTGATTATCAATGCCGTGACTGGATATGTATTTTTGTATAAGGGATTTGAATGGCCGCAGGAGCCTGGGAAGGTCCAGAGATTCTTGTGGTAAAAGACAATTTTCAAGTCTGTGTTATTCTAGCTCTATGTACTATTAGTATTTTAGCACGAGCGGCACTTGATATTAGATTGGTGACGGTAAGATACCTAGATATAATACTAATAACGTATTTATAAAAAAAAAATCTCCCAAAACTCAAACAAATTCGCCAATTCATTCTACAACCATCCGTGGTACGCATTGTCGTATCCCAAGAGGTCTCATCGAATATCAATATCTCAGATATCATTTCATTCAACAGCACCAAGTTCCTCCAATATCTCCACACAGTCCTGCCTCCCATCATCCCTCGCTATCCGCAGCGCAGTATCTCCATACTCGTCTCGTATATTGATATCAGCACCCTGCGTGACCAATACCCGTACATAATCCGCGCACTTTGCAGGAATCGTCTTCATGTAAACCGCAAGATTGAAGGATTCATGATTGACAATAACCTTGACTGCTGCATATACTTGATGCGAAAGTGCCGCATTTAGAGGGGTTTGATAGTCTTCACGCGGATTCCCGCTGGGAACATGGCGAGCATCATAATTCCAGTCTGCGCCGGCGTCAAGGAGGATCTTCAACGCGGAGTAACTTTGTTCGCTATCGTCTGATAGCCCTATAGCGAGATGAAGGAGTGTGAATCTGTCAGCTGTCGCTCTGTTTATATAAACACCTTGGGAGATCATCTTCTTGAGGATGTCATCTAGACCATATAATGTGGCTAGAAAGATGTTGTCATTTGGATAGCTTCGCAATGGACTGTCGGCAATTCTATACCGAGACCAGACGGCAGGTATCTCATGTAAGTTCGTGCATCGCATGAAAACGTCAGGGTCTACATATTTGGGATTACCCATGCATGCAATATTCGGGTAATCCCAGCCTTGTGAAGGACACCTCCAAGCCAATATCCGCTTTAAAATCTCTGGTCGTTCCAGGAATATGCAGTCGAGGACCTTCCACAGCTCTTCCGAAATTGCGGTGAGACTCTGGATATGACTGTCAAAATATTTGGCACAGTAAGTGAGGCATGTATGGAAGGAATCTTGTGGTTCCGTATCACTCATTAGATGCTGAAGGCACATGATAGCCATTTTAGCATTTGCAGTTTCTGTATCTGGGAGAAAATCCCGAAGATCGTCCGGGTGCTTGGCGTTTGGATCGATAACGAACTCCTTTAACGAAAAATGGACAGTTCTCACGCGGATAAATACAAGATTACTTATTGTAAGAAGACCGAAAGTAACTTCATTGAGAATATGAGCGTCGTAAGGCTTGGTCTGATGAAGCGCAGCCTTGTGTGCTAGGGAAACCGCATCAACGAAGGTGCCTGAATCCAAAATGACTTTAGCATTGATTGCCCAGAGAAAACAGGTCTGCGCGAGACTTCTAGTCGTTTGTGGCAAGGTGTTCATTTTTCGGAAAATGGCCACGTACGTATTTTCTAGCCCAGCAGGTAAGCGGTCCAATTGCGTCTTGATGTCGGCCTCGGGGACTTGGGCTATGTCCGTCAATTGAAGGTCAACCCAGAGGTACCTTAGATGGGTTAACCTTTGGCTTAAAACATAAATGCGGTAGTCGAACTCACATGCCCTTAGAATTTTCAATTACTTTCTGGATGACCATCTCCTGAACCTCTGGATCAATGTGACTGAGCTCTGTCGCTACCCTATTTTTGACCAATTTCGCAATATCCTCTAGCGCAAGAGGATTTATGGAGCTCACCTTCAAAGACTTGTGACGTTGAAATGCAATGGATATGTCAAATGACTTTCTGCTTGCGATAAAGATCTTCACATTCTCATCCTTTTCTCTAAGATCAAACAAAAAGTTAAGTATCGTCTTGCGATGTTTCTGCTCGCATTCATCCAAGCCATCGAGTACAATGAAGACGCGTTCGAAAAGATTTAAGCATTCTAGAAACAGAGTGGCGAGGTCATTGAAAGAGGGTCTTCGTCCGTTCACTTGGAAATCGTTGTAGAACTCTATGACTGGCTCAGGGAGTGTTGGAAGAGCCCAGCATAGCTGTTTCACGAGACTAGATACCATCGGTGTTGGCAAGTACTGCGTACTCATTTCTTCGCCCATGAAGTATGCGTATATGACTGTATCTTTTGTGGCTTTATTGCGTTTGATCAAATGATTGATGGCCACCGAGCTGCCGCTCTTAGTAAGTTTGATATGATCTAGGTCATTTGAGACTTACGCAAGAATGCTTTTTCCTGTGCCAGCTTCACAACAGATGTAAGCCTGAAAAGATCGTGCTTTAATTTTTAGGGATGCTTACGAGGACCATTCAGCCATAGGATATTCTCATTTTCCTGGGAGATCCAACTTTTGAAAGCATCAGTTTCAACCAGCCATGATCCGGTTTCTTTGTATCGTTTGTTGCTGGTCTCGTGATGCGAGATTTCAACATCGTACTTGCATATCCATTCGAGAAAATCCCGTCTCTCCTTCTCTATCAGTTTTCAGTAAGCAGCTTGCAATTCGAAATTTTAATATGTAACTTACGCGCCTTGAGAGACTGTTTCTTGTTCATGTTCTCTTCGATCGTGAGAACGGATTTCATGGTTACGGCATTAGATATTACGTTCAGATTCTCGATTTGGTGCTGTAGATTATCCCGAATCTGGCCAAATTGCTTCTCAAAAGGGGCCCATTGCACTTTTGCAAATATTTCGAGAGCATTCGGACCTGGGACTTTTCAGTTCGAGCTCCTCATTAAGAGAACGGATATACCGACTTTGGTCGTTGCTCTCGTTCTGGTAAGCTCGGCGTGCATACCTACAGAAGGCAAGTATACTTGTATAAATTGTAACCAAAGTCTGGATCATTATTATTAGTCTCTCAGCAGTACAGATTGAATATCACACCTCATGTAGCCGTGGTTCTTTGAAGTTGATGCTATCGTAGACACCCAAAGTACGAAGAAGTCCTGTAAAATACTCCATCATTTCCGTCAACTTTCCGTAATACTCGAGATATGTGATCGCAGACTGTCCCCTTATTTAGCCCTTCCTTTCACCCTCAAAATGAGGAAATTAACTAACATCAATCACAACGCGAAACACTCCGAGAACCACGGAACCAACACTCGGAGCCCCTTGAACTGCCACTGTAGCACCGCGCATCAATAAGTCGACAACTTGCAGAAAACTAAGAGTACGATCGGAGATCTTTCTGAGTATCGACTCGTCCAAGTGACTCTTATCTAGTTTCTTCATAGTTTCTCCTATCTGTAACGGTGTTTGAGTATGTTGGCGACTCCATACCCGTTTCTCACCCTCGCTAAGATCATCCCAGTGTCTCCGCCATGCTTCCTGAAATGCGGGACTCGTGCAAATCTCGATGACATTTTGCATCCGTTCAGGGCCAATTTCTAGATTAGAGGGTTGTTGTTCCGCTGGCGTAACATTTTTCACTTTCTGAGACCTGGTTTTCTTCTTTCGGAATATCGTCAAGACGGACATTGCGTATGGTGCATAAACGTCAAGTCCTCGGTAATATAATCAGTTTGAAAGCTGTATATTGGTAATCATCCCGCAGAATATTGTATGCCAATTCACTTAGGCAGGCATCTGAAGTGAGGTTGGGTCGGTCAGACATGAATACGCGAGTGATAGGTACATTGTGGCACGCGAGGCTGACTTTGATGGACGCTGTAGTGAAACATTGCCACATAGTACTACAATGTAGTGCATTGCGAGACAAGCTAGTCGGCGCATAAATAGATAATTCGATTGGATTGGGTGATGCAAGCGTTGGCGGCACTGCTAAGGATGCAGGGCAGGACGGCCAATGTTAGAGCAAGGATGGGTGGGTAGTGTTCCAGATGGGCAAAATCTAAATAAGTATTGTCTCTCACTTATGATTAAAATTCTCAAGCTGTAATCATCTTTGAATCTACATACTGACTTTAAAATTTCCCGATAGTTTTGCGACCTTTTTCCAAGGTTCCGTAAGAATGAATTGTAAGCCCGAGGTTCCGGCAAAAAATCAGCTCATATTGTCTCAAAGTCCCTTTGACACCAAAAGTATTCGCAGAATCCAATCTATGCTCTAAATACTCCTCTGTAGCGTCACTCAAAGGGAGAAATGTTCCTCGTGTCGCGCTGTATATCAATATCACCGGCACCGTTCTGTGACAATTCAGCCCTCTTCATAGCCTTGAATTTGTCCAGAACATGTATATACTTCTCCATTTTCAGGGTCCGAGCCAATTCGTAGGGCGATTTCCCAACAACGGTGGCCTTGTCAGGATCTGCTCCTGATTCAAGTAGAATCATGACAGTTTTCTCGGAAACTTCATTTTTAGGATCGCATAGGCTTTGCAGCACCGTGACGTGACGGGAATCCTCTCCGTTTGAGTCAACGCCTCGCTCGATTAATTCACCGACGACATCATCTAAGCCAGCCAGCACCGCAACGTACAGGTAGTCATCTGGATATGTTTCAATGCGCTCAAGAGTTGAATAGCGTGCCTGAAGAGCAGGTATTTGATCCAGTTTTGTGCATCGAAAGAAAAATAAAGGATCGATTGACTGCGGATATCCGAGACAGGAGAAATCCGGCCCTATATCTTCTCCAATTTCAGCAGGCCAGCGCCAGCTTAAAATCTTTAGGAGCCTGTGTGTCTCAGTTAACAAGATGCGGTCAAGCATTTGCAAAATCTCTTCGGGTATTGTGGTAAGGCGTTGGATATGAACGTTAAAATAACTAGCGCAATAAAACAAGATATTTGACATCCATTCATCATTACGCATATCCGCCAATAAGTGCCGAAGACACTCAAAGGCTAGGCGAGCATTTGCCGTTTCGATATCAGGAATCATATCCTGCAGATCCAGAGGCAGCTCTGACTGTAAAGTCACCGCATATTCTCTCAAGGAAAAGTGAACGGGACGAACGCGTGTAAAGAGAACATTACTAAGTCGGATAAGCTTTTTGGTGATAGCCATGAGATCAAAAGCGTTATATCTCAACTTCTCATGATCGTCTACCAGAGCAATTGCGTCCAAGAATTCGCCGCTATCCAGCAAACGATCCGTATAAAAAGCCCATAAGAAGCAACGCTGAGCAAGCTTCTTGCTTGTGACCGGCTGAGCGTTTATCTGTCGAAGGTACTGGACATAGGTTGCCTGCAAATCGGATGGTAGTAGGCCCAATTGTGCTTTTATGTCACTCTCTACCACATGTGCGAGGTCATTTAGCTGAAAGTCAATCCAGAGAAAACTGCACTGGGATCAGCCAAAGCATACTTGAGTCAATCCAGAATTACTCACATTCCACCAGACTTCTCAACTAGCTGTTGGACGATATATTCTCGAGTATTTGGGCTGAAACGCCTGAGCTCTTTCTCCACGCGATATTTAACAACTTGAGCAATGTCTTTCTGATCCGGAATCATATCGCAAATGTACAGTGATTTCGTGCTGAAAACGGCTCGCTCGATGTCCTGCTCCCATCGACTTGTAACGAGCAATTTGGAATTTTTTTGCTGACTTGCGGCACCAATGAAATCTAATATCGGTTTTCGAGATTTCTCTTCGCATTCGTCCAGTCCATCAATAACTACGACTACGCGACTCAGAGAGCCTGCGCACTCCATGAAAATTTCTGCTAGTTTCTTCAGCACTGGAAGGCGAGCGTTTTTTCTACATTGGCGAGAATACTCCAATGTTTGACTTGGAAGTGTTTCCAACTTCCAACAAAGCTGTTTGATAAGCATGCAGACAATTCGATCAGGCGAATTCCGCAGAGTCATGTCCTCTCCTCTGATATAAACGTATGCTACCGCATCATTTTTTTGATCGCTGTTTTGGCTGAAGTGGTCAATGACCATCGACCTAGAGGTATTTAGTGATACGTCGTGGCTTATTTCAGTAAATTTTTGAACTCACGCAAGGACACTTTTGCCACTGCCAGCTGTAAGAAGTCGTCAATACTTGGAATACTTGCCAACAAGAAGGACGCGATTCACCTGCTCCGTATATCCAAAGCAATCCTGAGGTTTGACCTGATGCCCATCTCTTATACGTGGTATCTCTGAAGACATATGACCCAGTATTCTCTACTCGTCGTTCACAAATCATATCATGAATATCCTCGATCTTGTCTCCGCATATCCAATCCAAAAACTCTTTTCTTTCGTTTTCTGAGACAAGTTAGTCTACTATCATACAGACTCTAATTTGTACGGAAAAAACGTACGTGCATGGCTGAAAGACATCTTCTCTGTATCTTCTCTGATAGCTAATGTCGTATTCATTGTGATTGCAGCAGTTACCCTGTTCAGTTTCACAGTATAGCGATTTAGGTTTGACCGTATCTCTCCGAACTCTTCCTCAAATGGCGTCCATTGAACTTTTGCTAAAACAGTCAAGCCGCTGGCACCTATGTTCCATAAATTAACTTGATCAATCCTGATGGGGACATACTTCTTTCATACCCTGTATTTGGAAAACACGGCGTGCATGTCGACAAAAGGAAAGTATGTTTGCATAAAGAGCAACTAGAGTCTGAGCCATGATCAGCCTATCATTTGAAAAGGGGTTATGCGTTTGAAGTGGTCTCACATTATGTAACTCGGGTGATTTTGCGTTGTTTTTGGTGAACATGTCCAACACCTGTATGTCGTCAACGAGCTCTTCTAGCATTCTGCTCAGTTTTTCATAATACTCGAAGTACTTGACTGCAACCTATTTCTTGGTCAACCGAAGAGTAGTGATGGGAAACAGCGGATACCAACATTAATCACAACGCGGATTATACCGACAACAATAGAGCTGACATTCGGATACGTCTGAATGCCGATTGTAGCACCGGCCATCACGGTCTCGATGGCTTTCAAGAACCTCAGAGTAGGACCTGCTACCCTTCTACTAGTAGTCTGTTGGCGATGCAGCTTTTCCATATCCTCCGTGTCTTCTTGCACTTTCAAAGGCAGGTTGACTGCTTGAAAACTCCATGCCTGCTTTTCACTCTCATCGAGGCCCATCCAATGTTGCTTCCATGCTTCTTGAAACGCAAGATTCGTGGATTTTGCAATCACAATTCCCATCTGCTCTGGGCCAATTTTAGGTGAAGAACCTCGTTCCGTTGGATCGACATTCTTGCCAGCTAAAGTACCCTGAGACTTAATTTTGTTTCTTTTGAAGAGCTTCAAAAGGGCCATTATGTTTGTAACGACTTTGAGAACCCAAGTACCAAAGATATTGATTAACACATTGATAATTTGAAAGTCACTTCACACAATCGTATTTAAAAAATTTGGGCTTTTTGATATCGTATCAACCGCTCGAGAAGAGTAAGGAGAAGCGTAGCGATGTGAGCACAACGAAGACATCGTGATATGCGAGGCTGACTTAAATATTTCCATAGTGTAGACCCTGTTACACATTACACTGCTACGTGCGAGACAAAGCCGCTCGGCGCATAAATGGGGTGGATGATTGGATTAGAAATATAAAAAGGTGTACGCAAAGAGAGAAGTGTTGGCGGCGCTGCAAAAGATGCAGGGGAGGACAGCCAATTGTCTGGGCCAGAGCGGAGGCTGTGCTCTTCTAAGTAAGCCCAACAAAGGACTAGAGCCGTCACTTTATGCGCCTTAACAGCCTCCTCCTTAACAATTATTTTTGATCATTCCTCCAATCATCTAGCATGTCACCCCTAGAAAAGAAGAGGAAGACCACTTATTCTAATGATGGGAACGACGGATACGTTTCCAAGAAAAATAAAGAAACTCTTGCATCTCTAAGCAGGTCCATCACGCCACCACTAACTTCGCGCGAGAGACGACCTCCCAACAACAAGCACGACCTTATCGATGGTGCGCGACAGATTATTCACAGCATAAAAAACACCAGTCCAGTTGGCGAAGATCATGAAACTAATATTAGTCTTACCGAGGAACGATCTCGCATTTTGAGATCACCAATACAGCTCACACATATCCGAGATCTTCCTGCTGAGAAGAATGTCGACACAGTTCATCTCCACGACATTCTGGGCGATCCCATGATTCGAGAATGCTGGCAATTCAATTATTGCTTTGATGTTGACTTTGTCATGAGTCAATTCGATCAAGATGTGAAAGACCTAGTGCAAGTGAGAATAGTGCATGGATCGTGGAAACGAGACTCGGCAAATCGAATTCGAATAGATGTGAGGCTAACAACCACTTTCGCTTATGACAAGGGTAACTAAATCGCCTCAGGAAGCATGCGCTCGCTATCCCAATGTTGAACCTATTGTTGCTTATATGCCGGAGCCATTCGGAACACATCATTCAAAGATGATGATCCTCCTTCGTCACGACGACCATGCCCAGTAGGAGTCTTTATTCCATATTTCGAGTATTATCTGACTTTACTTCAGGGTCATCATTCATACAGCTAACATGCTTGCCGGAGATTGGACTAACATGTCACAAGCTGTCTGGCGATCGCCGCTTCTCCCCCTATCTACGACACGGAGTATTTCAAAATCAGAACAAGCTACCTTATTTGGAACCGGTGCTAGATTCAAACGAGATCTTTTAGCTTATCTTGACTTTTACGGAAGGAGGAAAACAGGGTCACTGGTTGACCAGCTGCGGAAGTTTGACTTTCAAGCCGTTCGAGCCGCTTTGATAGCTAGTGTCCCGTCAAAGGAAAAAATAAGCCGTGCAGATTCCAGTAGGTCGACAATATGGGGCTGGCCAGCCTTAAAGGATGCTCTCCGCCAAGTTCCATTCAGAGAGAGTGAGGAGAGCAAGTGCCCTCATGTTGTGATACAAGTACGTTCCATTCCGATAGTTGCGATTGTCTGTCTCAATAACTTACTCTTTAGATTTCCTCGATCGCGTCTCTCGGTAAAACAGATAAATGGCTCAAAGATGTCTTATTTGACAGTTTATGTCCAACAACCAATTCACCTCACACTAACAAGACGCAGCGGCCTAAATACTCGATAATATTTCCTACACCAGATGAGATTCGGAGATCGTTGAATGGATATGGATCCGGCGGTTCTATACACATGAAGTTACAGAGTGTCGCACAAAAACAGCAGCTTCAATATATGCGCCCTTATTTATGCCACTGGGCTGGAGATCAGTCGAGTGCTAAAGGAGACCTCAATCTTCGAATAGATGCAGGTCGACGTCGTGCCGCGCCTCATATCAAGACATACCTACGGTTTTCAGATGAAACCAAGATGGACACCATTGACTGGGCTATGATCACATCCGCCAACTTGTCCACGCAAGCCTGGGGAACTGCAGTAAACTCTAATGGAGAGGTTCGCATCTGCAGTTGGGAGATTGGCGTGCTTTTTTGGCCTGATCTTGTAGCAACTGCATCATCGGAAGTGAGTTCTAAAAAGCCTAAGATGATACCCTGTTTCCAAAGAGACTCGCCGGATCCTACGGAGAGTGAGGATGCAAATGCAATTGTGGGCTTCCGAATGCCCTACGATCTACCTCTTATGCCGTATGGCGTACAAGATGTTCCTTGGTGCACCACGATTAACCATCCAGAACCTGACTGGTTGGGACAATCATGGAATGCGTAAACAACCCTCAAGGCATCTATCAATTCATTTACGAAACCAGTGGCAAACACGACAAAATCTGATCTCCACATGAACAGTGTGAATGAGGTGATCCAAAATGAACATTGAATCCAACTTCGCTATACATAGTGTCCTCCTCATCTCTTCCATTATATCCTGGAAGTCCTATCCCCTAGGACTTCCCTTGAATCATTCATTCCTTGACCTCTTCTTCAGGCTTTAAACCATATGCCTCCTTGAGTTTCTCAAAAAGTTCGATATACTTTTCTTGCGCTTCTTCGACAGAGAGTCCGCTGACTTTTTCCCAGGCCTGATGTTTGTACTTGGCCTAGAGCCGAGAATAAGTCAACATCAACACATGAAGGAGTAGGGAGACTTGAGATTTATATCCTACCTCGAAAGAGAAAGCGCTCGGTTTGTTTTTCGGATCGAAAGTCTCGCCTTTGGCCTGCTTAAACAAGCCGTAGAACTATATTTCAGAGAAAGCAATTGTTACTTATAAAGACAAACCCAGTCGCGAGGAACCTGAATGTAAAGCCGTCATCTTACATACCTCAAGCTTCTCTGAGTTGTCGCATTTGTTGAGTTTCTTGACGTCAATGGTAGCTTGTTCAAATCTCTCTTGCAAAGACATTGTGGATAGTCGAGGTAGGTAATAGCTATATAATCTGCAACGCAATTTCATGTCAGCTCATATCGCGATAAAAAGTAATAATTTCAGACGAGATAAGCTGTTTTCGTCTGTTCTTTGTTGTGTATGGTTTCGTCATACAGCAGCTGTTGAACAGGGTCTAAACTCGTCCCGTCTCATCATCCCTGCAACATGGATCATATAACAGATGAAAGCTGAAAAAGGACGCACTAGACCAATGCAACAAAAAAACGTACCTTTCTCGGTAATATATATATAGTGTGCCGATACCAAAACACCAAAAAATCAGAAGAGAGCTCGAGTATTTATACCGACGCGGGGATGGTGGGGGAAGAGAAGGAAGGGGTTCAACCGTGCCGATGCAAAACTACGTAATAGATTACACTCGCTGTAAGCAAAAACACTGAAGAATTCAAGAATGTGATTGTGTTGTATTAATTACAGACGCAAAATACGGAGTTATACTTGAATTGGGTAGACGCATATCAGAATAGCCAATGAAAAGCTCTTAATATGGAGTTTGTTGAGAAATACGTGACGACACTTACACATGGTAGTGTAATTCTGGTAATCTCTCGTCTTGAATTACAAGATGATGGCCCTCGTGCCAGCTCACGGTGGACCACGTTCTTCAGGCACACACACTCTCTCATGAAGTATCACATGGCAAAGTATCCAATATCGTATGACCATGATATTCACCACGAGTCTGTCAAATCGCCCGGGGATAACCCTGTCGACAAATCACACCTCTCGGGAGTGAACGCCCTCATGAACGAGTATGGGCGCCTTCTTATCTATGTCCAAAACAAACTCCAGATCATTACAGTTCAGACATCATCGGCTACGAGTCTTTAGATACGGATATACGAATCAACCTCGTGGTCTGGAAAGCCACCTCAGATGGACCTCTACCGCCTTTCGGACCTGAGAAAAGTGGACGTACACCCACGGAGCTGCACGGGTGGGGGATAGTTCTACTCCGGAGATCCTCCAAGATAATTAGCTACTATGTACCCAGCAAATCCCCTCTGATAACTCCGGACCAATCCCATGGCTAAGCCACGGGCTCTGTATTCAGTGGTAACCCAAGCTAAGAATGCGGGGTGTAGCCAAACGGACGCGGAGTCGAGATCCGGCATCTGGCTTCGGGTAGTGCTCTAGGTCTGAAAGGAATTATATAACCGGCTTTACTGGCGGAGGTCTGCCATTGTCCGTTATACAGGTGGAATCAGCAAAGAGCCAAAATGACGACCACAGTTGCTTACGTTCTGGAAAAGAAGAATGCGCCTTTTGTCCTACGGGATGTCGTTCTAGATGAATTGCAACCATCCGAAGTGCTGGTGGAGATAAAGTATACGGGATTATGTCACACGGTTAGTCTCATCCTCATCTCATCCTCTTCATCTTTGCATTTATCGAAGCATGCATCTAACCTGATTGACCTAGGACATCGTCGTCCAAGAAGGCGGCATGCCAATTGGCAACTTTCCCGCCGTCGTGGGTCACGAAGGCCTGGGCGTAGTCAAACAAGTAGGCTCTGCTGTCCAAGATAAATCCCTTAAACCAGGCGATACTGTCGTTCTGTCATTTCATTCGTGCGGCAAGTGCAAGACTTGTCTCAGTGATCGACATGGCAGCTGTCCTCGCGTCACAGAGACAAATTTTCTATCTACTGCACGCGCGGACAAATCATCACCCATATCCTTGCCAGATGGTACACCGGTCCATGGCCAATTCTTCGGGCAGTCATCCATGAGCAAAATGGCCGTCGTGACAGAGAAGTCTGTCGTCAAGATACCATCTCAGACCCAAGAATCGGACCTGCAACATATAGCTCCATTCTCATGCGGCTACCTGACCGGCGCAGGCACAGTCCTGAACGAATTCCGCCCAGACCCCGAAACCTCCAAAATCGCAATCATTGGCATGGGCCCCGTCGGCTTCGCGGGCTTGCTAGCCGCCAAAGCAATCGGCGTCAAGGACCTCGTTGCCGTGGACATCGTGGACTCAAAACTGGAACTAGCAGCCTCTCTCACGGGAGCCCATACAGTCAACAGCCTCAAACCGCCCGGTGGCGGCATTCTATCAGATAAGATACTATCAATATACCCCGAAGGTGTCGACTACATTCTCGATACTACCGGTCGGCCGGCGATACTTTCAGATGCCTTCAAGGCGCTGGGGCATGCGGGCACGTTGGCGCTTGTGGGTGTGCCGCCGCCGACGGGTACGATTGAGGTCAATGCGTTGGATTTATTGACCTCGTGTAAACGGGTTGTAGGGGTTATTGAGGGGGCGTCGAATCCTAAGAAGGTATTCTCTTGCTCCTAAAAATTGGCTGCCTTTTTGTTGATTAACGGGTGAAAATAAGTTATTGCCGCAACTCATTGATCTTTTCAATGAAGGGAAATTTCCAGTTCGGGACCTTACCAAAGTTTATCCTGCGAATCGGTTGGATGAGGCTATTGAGGACTTGAAGAGTGGAACGGTAGGTCGTTCTCTTTCGCGTAACATTTCTTGTACTGATTACTTTACCAATGAAACGCAGGTTATCAAAGTTGTATTAGACTGGGAAGGAATCTAGATGGCCATCGCGGCTGCTTACTTACGCAATGTGATAGCACATGATATATTCTAGATTCGACGACCGTAATAGAAATGATGCCGTACGAAAGTCAAAACAAATATTGTATTTGCCTAATCTCTTCGCTGTATGTATCGAAAAAGAGGGGGGGAGAAAACTGTTCAAACCCAAGACATTGCGGGCAACCAAGTTTGACGCCAAAGCCATATGCTTCCAGACCATGAGGGGAATAATGAAAAATGAACACCAAAATATAGACAGAGAAGTCAGCTCAAAAAAGTAAAAGATGGGAAGGGAGGAGGCAACTAATAATCAACAGCCCAACCATTCTTGTCCAAAAACTCCTCACAAGCCGCTTTGAGGGAATAATTAGGCCGCAAATCTTTAACCGTCATGGGCGCGCGCGTGACAGGATCAACATGAGCTTGCTCGAGATACTTGGTAATCCCCAAACGATCATAACTATGTCCGGAGATCGTAAGGACGGGATCATGCATAACCTCAAATGTGATATTATCAATCAGATAATCAGGCACAACTCTTTCCGCAATCTGACCACCAGACGCAGCCTTGAACGCATCCCGGACATGCTGTATCTTCTTCTCTGCCTCTTCACGCAGCGCCTTTTGGTCTTCGTTATATCCAATTTCCCCTATTTCGCCACTGTCCAATTGTTTCTTGAGTTCCTTCAATTCGCGCTCGAGATCGGCTTCGATTAACGACTCCACACTCGCCAGCGTACCATCCATCTCTCGTAGCCTGGCGGTCTCCTTTGCGGCCCAGATCTGCTGTTTTGCTCTCAGGACAATCTTGGAAAGATTCTCCGTCTGCGCGTTCATGGCACTCAGACTGGCCCTATAAGCATCGATCGCAACGTCATATGCCTCCTGCGGCCGTTGTAATTCTAAGAGAGCTTGCGCGAGGTACAGAGAACTCTTGAGGCTGGCAGCTGCCTTTGAGCCGCCGTGGAGATCGATTGCGATGCGAGCGTCTTGTTCGGCGCCGGCCCATTTTTCGAGGCGGAGACGTGTGACGGCGCGGTTGGTGAAGAAGCTGGGTTCTTTGGGGTTCATTTGGATGCTGTTCACAAATGTTTTAGTAGGGAGTAGTGAAGGGAAGGGAAAGAGAGGGCTTACGCCTGAGAGTACATCTCTTCTGCGCCGGCGTAGTCGCCATCTTTGAAGAGGTTGTTGCCTTTTTCTTTGAATGTGAAGGACATGATGGCTAGCTAAAAGCCAGGCGAATGAGTAGAAGTAGTAGCAGTAAGATACTCAAGTAGTATAAGAATGGATCGCTAATAGCGTCGCCTGTAATTAAGAATCTATGAATTGACGCAGCGGGAAGTTTGTTGAATGGGTGGTCAGATGAGCCCAACAAACAAAAGATCAAATCAATTCCTTTGAATGACGAGAAAAAAAAGCGAATGGTTCATCGTGAGGAAAGAAGGAAAAATACGCTCAACAAAGAAGGATTGTTCAATCATATTGATGATCGGCGACCGCGGAGGAGCGCACGGAAAATAAGTTGAGGTCATCGAAGGACATGGATCCCCGCAGAACCATTCCATTCCGACTGACTAATCGCGACAGTATGGCCAGCATTACTGTGTGTTATGGTGTTGAAGATATTCTTGTCAAAGAATACTTCATGCCAAACGTGATTTTGGGAGATTTGAAGAGCTAGAAACGTGGATGATTTAAAAGCATAGTTAATTAGTTTAGACGGTTTGGACCAATCAGAGTGCACCATATATAGAATAGCTTCTTGCAGATACATGGAGCATGTTTAGTTCAAACAGTCTATATCGTCGCAGTTAGATAGAGAAAGCTCCTGTATACATGCGACAGCTAATCAACAGTAGTCCCCGTGTCCTCAAAGTGCTTTTCGGCTTTTCGACCGGTATAGACTCATCCAAGGCGCGTTCCATCTCCAAGCGTGTCGTGGTGGTCCCGGCGCTCATTCCGCTAAAGCCGGTGGATATGTTCAATGTTGTGGGTATTGTGCAGTAGAAAATATAAACAATCACAAAAAAAAAATATTAAGCATTAAGCTTCTTTTCATAATCCGAAATCGCCTGCACCTTCGCAGCAGAACCACTCTTAGGATCAAATCGGTAGTTCAACCAATCCAGAGTCAGCTTCTTGGCCAACTCAATACCAATAACTCTCTGCCCAAAGCACAGAACCTGAGCGTCGTTACTCAAAATGGAGCGCTCAACGGAAAAAGGGTCGTGGGCAGTCACGGCGCGAATGCCGGGCACTTTGTTGGCGGCGATGGCGACGCCGAGTCCCGTACCGCAGATGAAGAGGCCGCGGTCAGCTTTGCCCTCTGCAATAAGTTTGGCGCCCTCGACGGCGGAGTGAGGGTAGGCAGTCTTGTCTGTGAGGGAGGTTGCGCCGACGTCAACGACGGATTCGACGAGGGGGCTGTCTTCGAGCAGTTGTTTGATGGCGGCTTTGTAGTCGTAGCCGGCTTCGTCGCCGGCCATAACAATGCGGAGGGGTTTGAGATCGGAGCCCATTGTGTATTTATAGAGGATGAATTTTATGTAGATAGATATTTTTGACTGATGGTGTATAGATCTATAAAGTGAGATGAAGAGCACAATTAAAAGACAAAGGAGGGGCTTCTCGTTGTATTTATATTCACGGGTAAATCAGTCGTCCCTGAAATACTAAGACTAACCTACTAACTCGTTGAAGTCGCTTTCTTTCTTGCAACATTAACCCGTCCCCAGCTCTCCCCATGGGTTTTTCTGGCTAACTCCACATCTAGACCTGTCTGATCGTGGGGATGAAAACAACCCGCGTCTTTGCTTGCTTGTACACAACATTGGAAGACTCTTCCGTTCTCCACCAAGGTTTGAGGTCTATGTGGCATTACTTGATCGTGACTTAGTAGATCTTTACTCTGTTCTACATGTCAAGATGTGACTATCAATCACTTTGCCTCTACAGATGCAAGACGAATCTGGCTGAACGGTGCCAAATTTGGCGTCATAGGACATTACTAGTTTTGAGTCTGTCTGACTGGGATGATCCACCGACAGAAAGATTTGAGACAATTCATTGGATACTTAATTTATTCTCGCGATTGTTTCCTGACTGGCAGGAAGTGTATACCTAGGTTATGGCATGCGAGGGCATTGTCAGAGGTATGCCTCTACCCGGACCAACTCCGTGTTGAAGACTATGGAGTCGCAGGTGATGCGAAAAAAGCCACTTTATATCCACAAACAGATGGATTTGTTTACGCTAACTCCTGAAGACGAATAAGTCGCGAATCTAACGGCTAATAAGAACAATAAAAACACACACAGAAAAGAAAAGTGAACGGCATCCTGCTTCAAGAATAGCTGAATTGACAAAGTACGTATTCCGTACGTATCGGATGCTGGTTGCAAAGTGATGCCATGACGGCATTTCCTATTGTGGCGATCCCATGTTACGCGATACACGTATCATTACAGCCAACGTGTCTGGCTGTGTCTCGTGACGAAGACACCTTGTGGCAGTCTGCACAGTGGATTAGGTACCCTGGGCTGTTCACGGACCTAGACCGTCCAGAATGCATGGCCGGCTAAGTTGCGTGTTTTGACGAGCAAGTTCTATTTGAACACGTTTTGCCGCCGGCGCATAGTGCGGAGTAAGAGAAGTGTATTGGAGTTACCGACAGCTCGGCGCATCTCCGTGGTATATACTTCGCTCGACACGGCAGTCGGCGCCGACTCCGACTTGTCTGTCTGTCGGCTTTACTGTCTGCAGTTTCTTGACCAAGGGACGGTAAAAGCATTCTGGGATAACTTCGAACTAATGTCCCCCAGACTGCAAGAGTCAAGACACAATCCACTGAACATCGCACATCTCCAGGACACAAACGGGACCCCAGATTATCCATCCCACCTCTCCACGGCCTGAAAAAAGCGGGCCAGGGCCTCTCCATATTTCATTCAAGCAACCCCGCTATCACTACCGGGTACATATTATACCTTGAAATCATATGCAATCAGCCCAAGAATCATGCCAGTTGAAACATATATCTGACTCGATCATCTCTAGGATCGCGAACTCTCGCATATTACTTGCTCATCCCTCTGTACCACTATCCACGGAGCACAGTACTGCAAATTGCGAGTGACATCACTGTGGATAGCGGCATCAAGATTGTCATTCATACCGTTGGGACAATAGCCAACCACCAAGATCGACTTCATCCGTTCTTCTCCGAAGGATTTCACCTAAATCAGATCTTACGACCCAAGACCCTGAACGCGCAAATCAATTGGCCGTTTTCGACCGACGAAGGATCAGATATCATTCCAACTATCAAAAGAGCGAGCGAATCAGGAAACATGGCAGCCACAGCGACCTACCCGGTCCTACCGCAAAAGCTACTCATAATATCATTGAAAATGTACTTTACACCGTCTCGCACCCTCCAATATCTGCGCGACCTCCTCGATCCGCAAAACGAAATCGTACTAGCCAAAAACCGCTCAAAGCTACTCCTGGCCCTGATTCCGGATTTTTTGACCATCTACCCGTGTGCTGAAATCATTCGGGAATGGGAGTCGAAGTTACCTGCAACAGAGGACCATAAGAGTGTGCCGCCACCGTTTCTGTTGGGTGGTCAGGACTCGTTTTGGGAGGATTTGGGCGCATACACGGGCGAAGTTTCGCCGCTGGCGCTTCGGGAGATTGGCGCTTCGCTTGTGGAATTGGGGCATGCCGAGCGTCGGGATTTGTTTGGTGAGACGGATGAAATCACAGGGAAAAAAGCGGCTGCGGTATCAAGACAGGGTCTGATTCCGCTGGTGTGTATTGGTGAATTGAGTGCGCCGGGCCAAGTCGCCTCTGAAGCTGTCGGATTGGCAGTCAGGGAATGCGAAACGCAGATCAGTGCTGTGCTCAAAGCGCTGCCGGATCATGCGCCCGTCGTCTTTGCATATGAGCCTGTCTGGGCCATCGGCAAGCCGCAGCCGGCGGGTGTGGATCATGTTGCAGCTGTTGTCGCAGGAATAAGAGCTGTGATTGGAAAGAGGCAAGGCGATGTTAGAGTTTTGTACGGTGGAAGTGCTGGGCCGGGCTTGTGGAGTGACGGTGGGTTGGGCAAGGCTGTTGATGGGATGTTTCTAGGGAGGTTTGCGCATCAGGTTGAGGGTGTTAGGAAGGTTGTCAGGGAGGTTGAGGAGACTTTGTCGTAGTCTCCTCGAATACATCACTGCGTAACGTGGATGAATATAAAAGTAATTTATAATGATACACATAGATGTTTATCTACAACTCTACGTATTCTTCAGCTCCCGAAGCTCGTTCTTCACACGTGTGACGGTGCCTGTTCCACCATACGTGATAGCAGTATACATCATCGCAACTGACGCACCCGCATCAAGAACCTTTTGTGCTTGCTGCCCATTCGTTATACCACCCGACGCAAATATCGTCTTTGGCGACTCCGCGTCACTCAATTTCTGCTTATAGCGTGACACCAACGCTACCGTACGCTCAAACAACTGCGGACCGGAATAGCCACCCGTCTCAGTCAGAGTTTGTTTTTCTTTGGATGAAAGGGCGTATCCGTTAGGTAGCGGGCCAGGTCGTCGGTTTGTCGTGTTGCCGACGATGACGCCGTCGACGCCGGATTCACGGACAGCATGGCAGATACCATCGACTTGTTCTTCGGAGTCTTCGTCGGGGCTGACTTTGACCATGACGAAGGGCTTAGTCTTGCGGTCAATACGTTTTGCGGCGGCTACTACGCCCTTGAGGATTTCGGTCAGGGGTCCTGCTGCTTGCAGTCCGCGTAGACCTGGAGTGTTGGGACTCGACACGTTCACAACCACAATGTCTGCGTACGGCGCAAGTCGATCGACGCAATATACATAGTCTCCCGTGACAGCAGCAATATCCGATTCCGGCGTAAGTTTATTCTTTGCGACCTGAACGGCAAGCAATTTACCCTCATTCAAACTTCCCGGCGGCACGCCAGCCTCGCCGTTCAACACGCGTTTTTCCCCGGCATCACTATACCCAAATCCGCTGGCGTATGCGAATTCCCGAACACGCTGTTTCAGGACCTTGGCCATGTGATCGGCACCCTTGGAGTTGAGACCATATCGGTTAATCATTCCTGACTGTGAAACTACCCTGAATACTCGTGGTTTGGGGTTACCATCTTGAGGCAACGGAGTGGTGCCTCCGACCTCTACAACGGCTGCACCGAGGGCAAAGAGAGGGTCAGGAATTTCGGCATGTTTGTCTAATCCGCCTGAGATACCAATGGGGTTTGAAAGAGTGTAGCCAAAGACCTAATTGTATGAGTTACGAACTCAACCGCAAAAATGTCAACACTGTGTCTTACCTCCGTGTCTAATTTCCCATCTAGATCCGGAGAACTACGCTCGCGCGGATGTAGACCAAGTCTGTATAACTCCTTCAACGCCGCAACACCAGCGTGATGAGCGTCCTCCGCATCCGGATACAACCAACGCACAAGTGGTACGGCGATATATCTGTGCGCGCTAGCTCGAGTATCGGTGAAATAAAGATATCCACCAAGTAAAACTACAGCTAGCGAAGTGCGAAATATGAATTTT
Source organism: Talaromyces sp. F31 (assembly GCA_037356135.1). Lineage (NCBI taxonomy): Eukaryota > Fungi > Ascomycota > Eurotiomycetes > Eurotiales > Trichocomaceae > Talaromyces > Talaromyces sp. F31. The sequence continues at coordinate 586,942 of JAYXSF010000044.1, read as the reverse complement.
CGGACCGGCGATTTCTTGTTTTTCTTTGTTATTGTAGCGATTGATTCCGCTTCGGTGGACGCGAATCGTTTGCCGAAGCACGGAGTGGCTCGAGGGATTTGCGGTGAATAAGCTCTTCTCGATGCGGACGAAATGCCCTTGAGTTGGTGCAGTCGTGGCAAGTAGGTGGCTGCCATTTCCTCCTGAATACAGGTGGAATTGAGTCCTTCGTGCCAGATCGATTGTTAGCACTTCCAAGATTCTTTTCGAGAAAATGCAGTAAAAAGCTTCAATTGACTCACCCACAATTCCTCACTGCTCGCTAGATACAAAATAATGCAATTCTAGGCCTGTGACCAAGCCACGAAGCTAATTGAACCAGGAATACTTAGATATCTCCAGCTCTTCATCTTTGAGTTTGCGCGAGAAACCTTACAGCGATGTGGGATACATTTTAGGGCGGTGAACTTTCTGCCGCAAACAGCTTCTCTATTCAGGTTCAGCCAATCAATGATCTGTATATTTACCCTAATATCCCTATGTAAATGTGCCCTAGGTCCTTTTTGTCTTCTTACTTGAGATGATAAAGTAACTTTCTGTCGTAGGAACATGCTGGCTGTTTTTTTTTTCACATTTATTCAAATTACTTGACATTGAATAGAATATTGTAGATAGTCCGGAGAGTAGCTTCGATCCAGAGGTCACCCCGTCAACGGTTTCATTTAGAACAAGGCGACTACGCACCGAAAAGAGACAGGACTTTTATGATGTTTGACATCTTAAAGACTCAGAGCAAGTCCACATGCTCATACAGACACCAGGAGCTGCCAAAAAAGGGCATCTAAGGCGGTTATCCTTTGAAGTAGAATTGAATTCGCGAGTTGGTCTATGCAGGTTACATGAGCTTCAAACTTCCGACACAGGAAGTCAAGAATTCAATAGATCACTTGCTCAAACTGAAGATCTCGATATAATCAAGCCGAGCCTTGTGATACTGTGTTGGCCGGGGACATTTGAGCCAGGTGACCGAGTTCATTGCAGGCCTCGTGAGATATGCGATCGATCACCGAATCAACATTTGAGCGCATTGAGTTCGCACAATCATTGAAACAGCATATGCTGTGTCAAAATCTATGTTCTGATTAGCTATGATATTATTCGTACTATGATCCAAAGTCTGAAAAGCAGTCGATTCGTTAGAAACACCTTAGTGAAGAAGAAGGTCGTACGACCGTCAAAAGAGGGAACTACAACACAGGTCATCATCCAATGACTCTCTGAGATAATACACCGGATTATACGTAAATAAATTACACAAATATCTTAGTTTAGTCAGATCGATGAACCATCCCGCTGGGATTGAGATGAAATTGGGTCACCGAGCAACCTTTCGTGCTACTACATACGCGCGTCGGATTTTCATACTACTCGTGGATATGAATCTTCAATCTGGAAGATTTGAAAGACTTGAAACTCGGAGTTGCACTAGAACATGAATTAAAACAAGATCTCCATAGATATTGAGGATTCAGTATTATGACACCGATTTTTAGGCTTGGTTTAGTGAAGCATTGAGACGCGAGGTAGGTAGAAATGATCAATATGATTAACAAACACCTAGAAAATTTGTGCTACGTATGTAGACTATTCGCTGGGAGATCTTCGACTGCAGTTGGGATTCTGTCAACTGACTTGGGAAAGTACAAGCCTTTTAACTATCATGTTTGAGCAGTTGAAGAGAGAGGATTAGAGTAACATTTAACCGGATATTTCAATCAAGTCCTCTCCAACTCATCACCGCTCATTAAACAAACTCATTGAAGAGAAAAGAATGGCCCGCGTGAAGAATGCGGTCGAATCACCAAAACAGCCCGAATCTCGTTTAAGACCAAATCTCAATATTTGCTCTCGCATCGATGACTTTTATGGAAAAGCTTTGAATTCTGTTCTAGCAAAACAAGAGTGACGGAGAAGAAAGAGGGAAGGGAATAGCCTTGTGATCTCGACTGAGCACATGCTTTGTCCGACAGTCAGAGTCAATACAACAGAAACATAGCCATATATAGATTAGAATGGCTAGGATATTACTTGAATTCATCATCATCTTTCAAATTTCTGTGCTCCTATCTCACATGCAGCTAAATCAATTGTCGCCAAAACCTCTCTAGTCCTGACAAATGAATGGCAGACAGAAGGGAAGATGGCAGAAACACTTCGAAATACTGCAGACGCTGCGTAAGCGTGCCGGATGAAAGTTTTCTAGTACCTTCTCTTCTATAGATCTGAGGTCACCTGGTTCTCGTATTCCTAGGCTAGTGCAATGAATGCTGGAAGAGCTCGGAGTTGCAGAAACCTTAGATACACTAGCTGTAAGCAGAATTTTCCGCCAGTAAGTGTCGTCATGTATAGGGATAACTAAACAAGGTTTAACCGCACATACACATGGAAAATTTCTCAGTGGAAGAAGCAGGGATTATATGTGGCAAACACGAATGTTAGCGTCATCGGATATCAAATAGATACAGATCCTTGAAGGTCCTTTGTTGAAATGAAACAATTTGTAATACTGCATGAGGGTATCACTGGTACCTAACAGCAGTACGAAATCTGCAGCTCATCCTAATTATACTTAGGTATGAATACAGCACCGCATCTACATAGATGAGTATGTCAAGATAGTCCACCCCCTTATTTTCTGTCACTAGGTTATTGACCTAATCCACCTCTGGAGTAATATTATCATCCAATGAAGTTAAAAAGAGGCGCATTTCCGAGTATCGCCAGATAATTGAGCCTTTTAGTCTGGCTGGACATGTCTCATGGACTTGCATGAGAACAGCCAGCTGAGGTGACCGACTAGGTGACATATGACAACTTGCAGAATGATGAATTTTCTGCTCCAATTTCTTGCGCCAATATCCACTTACGGTGACAGCGGCGTTCGTGTCTATTGATGATCAAGAAATTCAAAAGGCCAGGATGTTTTTTGGTACCTATCGTATTCATATCCCTGTCAGATACCTATAATTCGGTCCGATATAGGCTTGGTACGTTTAGCTACAGATTCCAGAACTTTGGGAGAGAGTCTATTATCTAAACTTCTGAAAGTATACTTGAGTCAAGTCTAATTATAAAGTTAGTCTGTCATAATGGTTTCATCTCGATCATCGTCAATTAAATTTATGCTTTCCCTATAGAAGTGGGAGAGAAAAAAGGCCGCACGTATGACAGTTATTTGGCTTTGCGCAAGCGTAGACAAACTTAAGCAGACTGGCCAATTGAGCAGGAGTGGAAATCTTGACTCAACGCCACCAAAAGGGTAGGTGCAAACGCTCGTTTCCTGTTTGTCATAGAAATCATCGCGTTGATACCGGAATTGTGGAGTATAACCCTTCAAGGAACACAACCTAGATTATTCAAACTCGGTATCAGGAACGATGTGTAAAAATTCTTACATTCAATTTTAGCAGACATCATAATCATTGTGTTTGCCCTGAGGTATATGAATGATCAGTTCTTACCCGTGCGAAAGCTACTCGGGTAACCCCCCAGGCACCGTTTAGATATGTCATATACCACCATATCGCCGAACCCGAGATATGACAAATTTCACATGACTCAAATAGCAGCAGTTTGCTCGTAAGTAAATCCGAAAATCTATTGTTTCATAGAACTAGTGACATTGCTGAGTGCACGGCACAATCTGTCAGGAGACTTGAGTCATTCGAATCATTGTTTTTACTCCGAGTAATTGATTCTCCTTGATTGCGTTATCATGCTGGTAGTAGGTAGTAACATGCATAGCCTTGTGGCGAATCTTGAACAAGGACATTTGCACCGATTTCCAGCCCAGATCTCAAGATCTATACGAGTTCCATTATTTCCCTGGGAAGTACATGTACATCGAAAAACGCGATTGGTTCGCTTGAGCCCATTATACTCTAAGCACTATGCATTTGACATCCCACTTCAAGTATGCCAGGTGCTCGTGGATAGCTATACGGAAAAAAGATGCTGACGTTGCATGCATCATCCATAGAGGGGTTAGGCCGAGGTAAATGTAATAAACTTGAGGTCTGTTTAAATCGAACAGTGCGTTTATAAAAATGAAATACCGATCAAAGATGTGTTTTGTTCAGTAGTCTACTCCGTCCTAGATCTGATTAGGGCTGATTCAGGAACGAACCGTGCACTGACTGACTTCCAAACCCGGGAAACACCAATCGGAGGCTCATATGACAACCTTACTGTTAGTTTGGACCTTGGCATGGGCGATTATCTGTATCAGATGCGATATACTGCTTGCGCGGTGGTCCCAGTGCATGCAAAACTTGCATTTTAGCACAAGCAGCGGCAATACCAGGGTTGTACGTGATTGGAAGATCTGTTTTCTACTTTCTTTTTCTCATGATTGTAAGTCGAGAGATTCAAACTCTGGTTCGTCTAACCTCCTCGAGACAGATGCATGATCTAGTTTTGCTTTTTATTCTTGAAAATACCAACATTGGGCCCAATCATGTTTGCATTCGTCCTGTCAAATTTCGGACGGTCTATCTCGGTCGACAAACACTTAAATCTGATATTCGGTATGGAGTGGATATAATGCAACGAGATGGCGTTCGCTCTTCTTTTAGACAACGCGATAGACTAGTGTCGTCTATATTGTGTCGGGTGACTCTATACTACCGGATCCACGGATTTATTCGGCTCCTGCGGCCGGCTCGTAAACGACCAACACTACCTCATAGAAACGACGATACTTACGCACATGTAATGACCACGTCTATACTTCTGGTTTTTAGTTTATATAGTATGTTCCATACGACGCCGGAAGTTATACTATGTAGTACATCTTGGCTAAAATTATTTCCTGGCGACTCGATTGGCTGATCATCTGCTTTCCCACACTATGTACACAACCCCACTTGGGCGGCCCGCTAGCGCGCGGCTTTCCCGAGATTTGTCAGGGCTTAGCTGGAACCTTGTTCCTTATTACATCTATCGACCTTTTGTTTCCTCAACTCCGTGGCTGTCTTTCGTTCCTTTTCTTTTCGTCCCTATCCCCGGTTTTTATCTTTTTCCCTGTCTATTTACCCTGATGTCGAATCGCTTAGGCTCCGAGTATATCGCATTACAACTGCGGGGGCAATATTCACAGGGAAAATACGAGTTTTCCATTCAAGACCTCGTCCTATGTATCCCAGTGGCTATTGTTTTATTTTTATTTATTACAGATCGCACGAATTTACTTAGCACTGGAAGTGCAGACCCGTTCGACTGGACTCCTCCCCCCACGCTACCTCGCTAGCCCTGGTTTGCGGCTTTTTCCTGTCCTAGCTCGTTGCCCTAACTCGTTGACCGTCTTTTGACCGCACTACCTGTCATTATCCTATGGATACCACGTCCGTTGTAGAGTGTGTAAGGTTTGAGTAAACTTGATTACATGACCGTACTGCACAGAACGTGGCTTTCGCCAGTGGCGTTGCTAACAAGTGACACAACCACACGCTCTTTTTTAGACCGAAACCCCGTCAGTAGATTTTGGTACTCGTGTACGTAGAGTATTTGCATATTTGTTTTTTTCTTCTTTTCTTTTTCTCTGTCGGTATTCCGCACAGCCAATCGAAATAAAGTCGCTTGTGGCTGGCACCATTGACAGTTAGCTGCAGATCATTCAGTGAAAGACAGCGAAGACCTCCATGTCAGCCATTAATACCCTACGCTCATTTGACGGCTTTGACACCGCCGCTTCGTGTTTCGTGCCAGTTATGCTTTGAGCTTTATCATGGTGACGGGTAAATTGAGAACAAATTGTTGCTAGAGGTTCTAGTTTGTCTTATTTGGGTTACACGTCAAGCACTTTCTTCAAAATTTCGTACTACCGGTTCTCGTCTTGGATTTGCCAGACTCGTCTCAGACTCACCTTAGAACAATTTTCATGTCGGATTTTCCCTTTAAAGATCATATGAATACTGAAAGACAATTAAGAATTATATATTTGGGCATCCAGGGCTATATGACAACAAAGCCTTTCTTCTACTCGCACGTCGTATTACTTCCACAATGTTCCTCGAACCCCGGTCATTTTTAGAAGCTATTGACGATCCTGCAATAGACTCGCTGCAGATCCGCACTGATCAATCAACGAGCGTTGCCGCACATGCTTATGGTTATTGTGAAGTAACGCGGGTGCCGACAGATAAACACCTGTCTGGGCTGTTATGAGAGTGTGCTGACCCATGTCTATTCTTGTCTGACAAGTCAACAATGAGATTGAACGTAGACTACCGGACCGAAAATAGATAGAATGACGAGGGAGCACAACCTTGGGGTGCTTAGCGGGAAACATTAAGACAGAATGATTCTTGATTAGTTGTATGGATAAAGCTTGCATTGCATGTTGGATCTGGGAGTGGCTGGCGCACAAAGTGCTGCTGGCATGATTCTCATTCGGCGTTCCTCGAATGGATGTTTTTTGCGCCCACCATTGACTGGCCCAAAGACGTCGCAAACATCCGATTGGGTTAGAGTGTTGGCCTAACCGGGAAACCTGATGCGGTCCAATTTGAGCAAGTCAGTAATTAGGAACGTGTATGGGTAGTTCAGGTTGGAAATGTGCATGCCGTCCAATTTATGCATGGATGTGCTGCTATGAGCGGGTCCTCGTCAGTAAGTATCTGGCTTTCAAGCTAGCACTTCTCCTGCATTTTTAGTGCGAGCGCGAGTAATAGTTTCTCCATGTAGCTAGGCCGTGGCGGTCCTCGCTGAAAGTTTAATAGGTAGTCGACAGAATCTCCTGTCAACGTACCAATGGTTCTTTTGGTCGAATGAACCAGTAAAACTTTCATGGAGACAATTTCTCGGCCTATACGGATAGTCCGCTCAATCACGATTGGAAGAATATCTTGGAAATTAGGAACTCAACATCGAGGCGTATTTGACAGACTGAAGTGCTAGTCAGGATCCGAGAACGTCACAGATCTGTTCTTGCCTAAAACGCCACCCCCAGGGAAATCTTTTTTGACTACCCTCCCGAGCACACTACTCATTCGTTGCAAGACCTCTCTGTATTTAACCCGGGACGCTTCTCCTTCCCCTAAAATAACCGACTCAAAGGAGAAAAGATTAAAGTGGCGAAGAACAAGCGAGCCACATAACTGAAGAAAAAGCAGCCTCACATTCGTTTATCTTTCCAAGTCTAGTCAACTCCTTTCACAACTCCACCCACCTGTCTCACTCCCTTCTTGCTGCTGCTTTTTCTATTGTGGCCCACAAAAACTCTACTGCAGAAGGATCCAGAGACAATCGAATGGCAATGATCGCTCAAGGTCATTTGGCTCCTTTAGAAGGACGTCATCATTATCAACACCCTCTTCACCCCCCTGAAGTAGTCCAACAGCCACGCCGTTTCGCCTGCGATCGCTGTCGTATGCAGAAGTTGCGATGCGAGAGGGGAATCTGGACACCCTCTCTCACGCCATGCAAGCGCTGCCGAAAGGCACGTATCGCATGTACTATCAGCTCAATGGATCGTCCTGTGAGTAAGAAGAAGTCAAAAGATAGAGTTCTCACAATCACGAGGCCCGAAAAGACAGCCACGATGGGGCACCCACCCCTCACGCAAGGGGAATCATCACCGCCAGACGTACCCGACCAGCTGCGGATGGGCAATACCGTCGGCTTTTACTATGAAGGGGTTCCAAACGGAATGACAATGATAGGGCCAGGTTTGCAGTCGGAAGAATACTATCCAGTCAACAGCGGTTTTGAAGACCACCCAGTACCCGTCTTTTCGGGCTTGATAACTCCTCCTTCGATAGAAAATGAACACGAGCACCAGGCACCATTGCAGGCGACGTCATTTGCAATGAGCAGAGAGCAGGATTGGACCCCTGAGAGTGATTGCAATAAAGTTTCAGATGGATTTGAGTTTGATGACCGTAAGCTTTAAACCCGTCTGTCATATTTTCAATGATTCGTATGTCAGGGGACCAAAGACTAATGTGGCTCAATACAGCATTCCCTTGTCTCGACGATAGAGAGCAGTGGTGGGATCAAGAGAATCTGCGAAGATTGCTCTATATGAATATGCATCTATTAGATTGCCAGAGCCTAATAGCGCAAGAACTCACCATGCTCGGAAATATGAATGCGAACGTCGCCTTGAACAACCTCGATTCAGCATCACAAATTGTGTTGCGTTACTCACAACAATTTCTTGAAGTTGTGAGAGTGTTAGCCGATGGCGGTCTACCAATTATGGCAACAGTGCTCCCCGGCTCAATGGCCCTCAACCCTTTTATCCCGCAGATCCACACGCCTGTAAACTCAAGACGCCCCTCGTATGTGCAGCAAACACCGGGCTCAGCGACCGAGCCAATGATGGTATCAGGAGGAGATGCTAGCATGCCCCCTCAGGTCAGCCCCATTGCTTCATTTACAACTTCGTCTGGTCAATCACCTAGGCAGGGAACACCTTTTGAAGACGTGCAAGTCTCTCTGATATTAGCCACCATCAACTGCTATACTTGCTTGGTGGGTAGTTATCATATCATTCTTTCTTATCTGCTCCACGAGTTGATGGCCGCTGAAACTCCGGAACAACAAAGTCAGTCTTCACCGACATTCACTGGGTTTGCTGCTGCATTCGCTGCCACCGCTCAAATTCAACTACATGATCGAGATTCGCAACTTCGATTGATTTATCACAACTGTATGGGTATGTTGGCACAGCTCGAGTTAAGCCTCGGTTTGCCAGAACAGCATTGCGTTGCTTCATGGGCATTATCCTTCCCTGGCGTTGGCCAACCTCATCATCATAAAGGAATGCTTTCCAGCCCTGTAGCTGCAGTCGTTCTTGGCACTCTTGTAAACCAAAAATTTGGTTTATGTGTCAACGGTTTGGCGACAGGAAAGAACTCGATGAAGGAACTCATCTCAACAATCAACCAGTTCTTCGATGCTGCTCAGCCTATCGCTCAGGCTGTAGGCACAATCAAACCATAGCAAGAAAAGAACATCAGTCATTGGTTTTCAACTTACTTGTTGGTATTGTTCTCTCCTTTTTTGTCTCTCGATTCAAAGAGAGACACATGTACTTGATAACAATTCTTGCTTCTTTTTTCTTTATATCCTTTCTTTTCTGATCTTTTGCGACCTTGACTGGTTTTATATGTCTTTCGGATTGGTGAGATATCGGGGAAACGGCAAAAGAAAGGAAAATAAAATTAAAAACGACTCGATATTTGTGGAGTTTGGACCAGGATATGGCTTTTGGAAATGGGATCTAATGTCGGTATACAGATTCACCGTTATGGGAATCTCGAATGGATTATGAAAGCGGATGTGGATATGAGCATAAGTACTAAAACAAGGATATGGATACGAATGAGGAAATGAATTGGATATGGGCACGGATATTGTAGATGGGGACTTTGGATATCACGCTCTGCATGGATGCGGACAACTGGCGTTTGATACGCATCACTTTTATTCCGTCCCCAACAGTTTTGTCTTTCTTTTTATTACTTGAATAGGATTTTTTGATTCGAACTCAAAGTTTACTCAACTAATGGCGAAACATCTCGGTGTATGCTCTTCAATAGCCGTGCGTACCGAAATTGTCGAGCACGATGTGTACATTTATATGCATTTTCAGTACTAATACTGGGTATTGTGAATCTGTCGATCAAAAAAGATAGGTGCTCATAATAAGAAACAGTCCCTTGCATACATCAAATGTTTGATTGTTCTCAACAAGAACAAAAGTTCGACTTTTGCGAGACACCCGTGTTTGAAATATCATCACAGCCTATGTTTTAATACTAGTAAATCCGACGGTACGATAGCCCCTACCTTGGTATTATCGCACATTTGAAGGCAGTAATACTTATCTCTTATTTAGAAAACCAATTTTATTTCAATGAGGACGTAAAACCTACATTGGTGGATATCTCTCGCACTCTGTTAAGTTCGACTATTGAGTACTGCATATCACGAACCGAAACAGAATGTAAGGTTATGTGTATCATCATCGACTTGTCCTTTCTTTTCTCTATCAAGGGGTAGAGCCAGGTTCATTCGACAAAGGTTCTCTATTCGAACCACGTCACTGAATGCGGGGAGAATCGAAGCTCGAGAATTATTCGATAGGTGTTAGGAAGGTTTCGAAAACGGCTAAACTACAAGGATTGTCTCGTTCAGGGGTGGCGATAGAACGCAATAATTCTGATAGGTTGCCTAACCAAGCAAGCACAGGCGAATATCTGTCACAGGACTGGGCGAGCGAACGATTCTAAAAATCTGGGTTCAGGAGACGCTTGCTCGTTGACACCACATTGCTCACATTACACAGCTCACGACTATTGTTATTTGGCATGGGTAAGATGTTACATAACAAGAGACACCAGTCAGATACAACAGAGTTCAAACAGATGGGAGTACGTATCGAGGTTAGCATGATGATTTACTTTGATTTTCTGTTCACTAACGCTCCATTTCAATGGTCGGCGCGGGAAAATGCAGATGGTGCAAAAAGATGACCCTATGAGCCCTCAAATTTGAGTTCGATGCTGCTGCACGTTGCAAAGGCCGATATGGTCTACATGTATCACTTACAATAGCTTGAGTGGTAGATCGACAATAATATAGGTGTGACTGGTCGATGCATATGAGAAGCCTATTATCGTCGACTTTTCTAGAGCCAGCTCAGTATCTTTGATGACTATTGACTGGGTAAATGTGATCTATCTATAACGAAGAGCAAAATTGCCAATTAGTGACTATTATACTTGTTTTGTGTCGGATGACGATGGCTCACCAATTTACACCAATTGTAAAAGTCCATAAAGTGTCAAGTAGTACTAATCCTATCAAAATATGCTCAGTGCTACTTTATTCAAAAATGCTTTTCTTTCAATTTTCTCTTCGGAGTGTCTAGGTGCTCGGTTGGGAAATTGATTGTATGTGTCACATTGCTACGGCGGATATATCAGCTGCATGTGCATGTATTTCTTCTTAGGAAGGTAGTCAAGTAAGTGAAATCAAAGAATATATGTACATATGTATTTAGGGACCTATGTTAGTGTTGATCTTCGATAGAAAGGATGTTCGTATCTGTAAGAGCCTGGTTTGGTTTTATCGATGCAGCAATTGAAGCCAGCTGGCGGATTATTGCCCATATCGAATTCCACGGGGGGCATCGTCCCTGGGTGAGAGAAACCAACAAAAGTTTAGGTACAGCCATGCTGTCCCACTTGGCGGCCGCATTGAATGCGCAGGCCAGGGTAAGCATTCCGCTCGTTTTAAATATTTTCTCTTCATCAAATCGCTAAATCTTTAAAAGTTGGATGTATCCGTGAGACTGGAGAGAGATCTACCGCGAAATCAACGCTCAAATTGATCAAGTACTCGCCAACGTCGAGCATAAACTTCGAGATAATGGTGACAGAAGCTGGAATCCGGTTATCCGCATTAACTCGTCCCATGTTTCTACTAATGATGAGGCTGTTGCTGCCATGGTCCGCAATGTTGCGAATTGATTTCGGCTGTCGGCCGTTTATGACATCTGTTATTGGGCTGAAAAAAAGGGTTATTGTCGTGAGAGGGAAGAAATACTCTATATATATAAGAGAAAGAGCATCAGCTTATACCTCGGCGCAAGCTCAAAGTCTCCACATGTGTAGTTGTAATTCAATGACAAATTTTTCCCAGATAAGCGAAGGTGACCTTTTATTGCCTTTCAATGTTGTCAATTCATTGCACATGACTAGTGTTTTCTGTATCAATTCGTGGTAGGGTTGAGTGAGCAACCGCTGTGGCATCAATAATCACGAGTATCTGGCGATCTGATTGACTGAGTCGGGGTCCTTCTGGGCTTAGCAATACTACTGCAATAGTCTGTGCTTGTAAGCCCCAAGATGCGATACCTGGTTGGTCGTAGTAGGCCTATCTTAGCCTATCTATCAATTTAGTAAATCTAAATGCAGACTCTTAAACTGCGCGTGCCAATCTGACCATCCGCGGTCAAATGTGGATCTCCATATCCAAGTACTGACATGATAAGGAGCCGGCCGGCTGGGCACAGTGAAAAGGGAAGCATTTCAAACTCCCCCTCTTCCATACTGAACGGGTATATATTGGGAATAGGATACTGCACGCTTGGAGTCAATAATCGTTGAGGTTGCTAAGTCGAAAAGAATCCCGTAAAGACAGTATGAGAACAATACAAAGGCCATTGCGAGAATATATCGTACCAGTAATGATGATTACTTCTGTGCAATTCACGCCCCTCTTTCCCTAGACCTAAAGCGTAATTAACTAAAAATATTCTCCGTGTCTTCCCATTGAAGGATATATAGAGCCGGGACCCTCAGGAAGCTTAGTCGCGCATCACACCAAGCGACACATGCGGTCAAATGTGGAGGTCGCAGCTTACCGTATCTTAGTAATAATAATATAAATGGATCGAGAAAAATCCGAGCGGCAATTGACGTATAAAACGAGCATCGAAGCCATAAATTTATCACGATCAAAAACCATTACGTCTTTCAAAAGAGGCAGGTCTCTTTTAGTTTCCCCTCCCCAAGCTCACCTAAAAAGGTTCATCTGCCTTCATGGGGATCGACTTCACATATTTCAAAGGTTCCGGCAGTGGAGATGTTGTTGAAGCAGCTGGTCATCGTGACCTGGGACCAACCGAAGTCAGTGTCAAGATAACACACTGTGGTGTTTGTGGCACCGATGAACATTACCGTCACGCTGATCAGGGTCTTGGACACGAAGGTATCGGAATAATCACCGAGATTGGGTCTTCCGTCCAAGACCTGTCAGAATTTCGAGTTGGAGATCGAGTTGGCATGGGCTGGTATCACAAGTTCTGTGGTCATTGTAAATACTGCGTATCAGGTACGCTGACCGAGGTGATGGTAACTCCACCCGCTGATGCTGACGAGGCCAATAGGTCGCCAGACACTATGTATCAACCGCACCTTCTACGGCATTGCAGACGGGGACCAGGGATGCTTTGGGACAGCATTAGCTTGGGACATATCTGCTTTGTACAAAATCCCCGATGCGCTTTCATCAGAGTATGCTGGCCCCCTGATGTGCGGAGGAGCAACCGTGTGGACTCCTTTATACGAATCTGGAGTGAAGCCTGGAGACCGCGCCGGCATCATCGGCATTGGTGGTCTTGGCCATATGGCAATACAGTTTGCTTCCAAATTGGGACTCGAAGCTGTCGTTTTCTCAAGCACAGAGTCAAAGAAGCAGGAGGCGCTTAATTTTGGAGCATCGGAGTTCCACGCTACCAAAAATGTGGAGTCGTGGGATTCCATCCGTCCGCTGGATATTTTAATTATCACTACCAGCGTCAACACAAATCTGCCGCTGTAAGTTTTGATATTTCTCTGTTCGATTCTCAATACCTGCTCACTTACAGTTTTCAGGTACTATCCAATCTTGGCCCCTGGAGCAAAGATTTTCCCCTTGACCGTCAGCACCGAAAATTTGGATGGTGTCACGCCATTGAACCTGATCATCGGGAATTTCAGCATTATCGGGACTGGTGTCGCAGCTACTGCGAGCATGAGAGCTATGTTAGATTTCGCCGCCAGACACGGGATCAAGCCGCAGATTGAAAAGTTCCCAATGACCCTTACAGGTGTCCAGGATGCTATGCAAAAGCTGAGGGATGGTAAAATGAGATACCGTGGAGTCCTTGTGGCGTCCTAGTGTTGCGAAAACGTATCAGCAAAATATTCTGGGTCAAGTGGGATCCCTTTTTTGTACGTAGTAGCATATATGTGTGTTCCGACATAATTTTGGGACCGGGCGACTTTCTCCCGAAATCTCGCTGTGCAGTCAAAGCAAGATTTCCTCCAGGTGTCCTTTGCAAAGATCTTTTCTTTCTTCGGTCAATCAGTTATCTTACCTCCTCATACAAATTGATCACCTTTTTTTCTGTTCCTCGATGGTGCCTACTTGCACCTAACCATTGTAAAGATCCATGGCATGGCCATTAGGGTCTAAATTTGATCAAAAAACTTACGGATGGAGGAAACCATGAAAGCCATATGCATATATATTGATTTACGGTTACAGGTAGAGCCTTTACTAGCGTGTTGCAGAATGATACGATACAGAACCAATACTTACCGCCTTATTCGCCCTCAATCTGGGATTGTGACAACGCTCCCACCATGGGAGCTCCTTTCCAAGCAACGATAAGAAACTTTTCGTAGCGATCAAGCTTGCGCTGCGGAGCAGCTTGCCAGCGTTCGAGGAGCTGCCCATGTGTTATAATGGTGTCTCTTGCCACATTTTCAAAGTCCACCTCTTGAGAGTCCCATAGCCCTGGATTGGCGGATAAAGGTAGGTGATTCAGTGCACCGGTCTCTTTGCACGTACCTGCTCTGAAACTCCAGTACACTGAATATAGCTTGAAAGAGAACAGAACAGTCCGACGAACACTCTCCGCGAGGACCCAACTCTGCCTTGTGGTGGAAGGAACTGGAATTTCTGCCTCTGCCTGACGAAGGAGGCGCAGGCCAATCGACCTCACGATGAATTCCTGCTGTTCTGCCGCCCATTGCTCTTTCGTGTCCCCATAGAAGACCCTCACAAGTTGATACAGAACTAGGGCCTGGAACGATGCCAGATTTTCAAAGAGCGACCCAGTCAACGACAAACGTAGCAAGCTGAGCACCTCCGCATCCACGGCCTGAAATATTAGAGGACGTGTTTGCTGGTTCAGCGACAAGGTCGCTGCTGCACATATGCCAAAGGCTGTCCGAATGGAGGCAGGGAAGGAGCTGTGGTATAATGTCGGATGGATGAAAATGTTTTCACCTTGTGTGGCAAATACCTGAGGATAATCTCTGAGCTGTGTGTATACCCACGTATGGCTCTCCAAGCCGACAAATCGTGGCTGCGTACCCAATTGGCCGAGTGACCATGGCACACTATGCCATGGAACCCCTACTTCAGCGACATTCTGAGAAATGGGTGTTGTCTCGCGTTGGTCATATCTCGAAATCTGGTTTGAAACTTGGCCAGGCTGTTCTGTCTGTCCATCTGAGGGCAATGGAAGATACGCGTACTGGCAGTTCTTGTTATTCCGCTGACACCTTGAGCAGGCTGGCAAGGCCCTATCACACTTTCGGCGTGAAGTAAAACAGGGATTGCACGATCGTCTTCGAAGCGACATTGTTTGTTAAGAGAAAGCTAGCTATTCCCGAAGGCAAGCGGGGTACGAAGACTGCTCTCAAGATTATTAAGCGAATTAGTAACAACTGCACATGTAGACAGCTACAGCCACATCACTATGCAAATCTCTGCAAATTAAAGAAATATTGTTGTGAGAAAATAATAGCAAATTTGACACTATTCCCGATCCTTTAAACGCAAAATCGCAATCTCTTTGTCTGCAAGATGTTAGCCTTCCTCGGTGATATTTAATTTTATCTTCGCCCTACATTCTACAAAGTACTTAAGATGTATAGGGAAGATTAGGATGTAAATGATATACATAGCTTTGCTTCATACATGTAAGTATTTATCTTCTATCAGTTGGAGTCTATTATTACCCTGTATATTACGCTTCTATATACATTCTCCATTACATATTGTAGGGTTGAACGCCACTCAATGCAACTCAAGAATGACAGTGACACAGCGAAATTCCCCGTTCGAGTCTACAGTCTTCTCTGTACATGTAATCTTCTTGTGACAGATACATGTTGTCAGATGGATGAAAAATAGCGAAATTCGGGAAGCCTCGGACTCCGAAGCCCTCAAACATCCAATTATGATGGACGACGCTTTACTGATTGTTGGTTGATGCCTGCGAAAGATAAGCAACAACTTTGATATTTATTAGAACAAACTCTCCGGTGTTTGTACACAATGATCAGTCGCACAATCTGCTTCATCCACAACCAAGAATAAGATTTCAAGGGCGCCGACAAAATAATAAGACTTTCCGACTTTACCAACATGGCTACCGAAGCATTCACACTAGAAGAGCAGAGACCAGTTCAACGAAGTCGCCTGCGCGTCTTCACTCTCGTCTCTGTTCTGTACGCTGCCTTATTCATATCTGCAGTCAACACAACCATCGTTACAACAGCGTTGCCCACAATCGCAAAACACTTCCAATCCACATCCGGATATACCTGGGTAGGCGCCGCATATGTTCTTGCTGATACCGCCTCAGGTCCTGTCTGGACCAACTTCTCTGACATATGGGGCCGAAAAGTGATTTTCTTGATAGCGGTGGCTCTTTTCATAGTCAGCTCTTTTGTGTGTGGGTTTTCGACGAGTATGGGGATGCTTATCTCTGGCAGAGCACTACAGGGAGCTGCTGCCGGTGCTATTATGTTACTTGTGAATATTGTGATTAGTGATATGTTTGATATGAGGCGACGGACTCTGTATTTGGGTATTTGCGATGTTATATGGGCTATTTCTGGGGCTATTGGACCTGTGGTTGGAGGAGCTTTTGCTGAGTATGCAGGGTGGAGATGGATTTGGTAAGTGACTCTATTCTGTATCTGGAAAAATCAACAGCTAAGCGTGAGTTAGGTACACAAATATTCCCATCGCTGCTGTGACATTTCTCATCGTGTGGCTGTTCATGGACGTCCACAACCCACGGACTCCAATTTGGCGAGGCCTAAAAGCTGTCGATTGGTTAGGCAGCGCGTCATTACTTGCCGTGACGCTGATGACTCTTCTCGGACTCAACATCGGCGGCGAATATACAGACTGGAAATCACCAAAAGTTCTTGTCCTAATTATTGTTGGTCTCGCTCTTTCTGGTGTCTTTTTCTTTGTGGAAGCCAAAGTTGCGAAGTATCCAGTCATGCCGGTCCAGGTGTTCAAAAACAGATCTAACGCTGCGGCAATTGCGATTGGCGCGTTGCACGCATTCGTAAGTCATATTTCATTTGCACTTTTGCATATTGGTTCTCAGCCGCTGACACATCCACGTTGATAGGCAATGATGGGTCCAGAGTACTATCTCCCACTCTATTTTCAGTCAGCAAAACTAGCACAGCCACTTCAATCCGGTCTTCTAGGCCTTCCTTTTGTGTTCCTAGAAGGCTTGGGTGGCATTATCAGCGGGTCACTGATCCATTACACGGGTCGCTATAACGCTCTTCTTTGGATAGGCGCAGTTTTGATGACCCTAGGTTTTGGGCTGTTGATTGACTTGAAATCTTCAACTGGTCTTGCCAAGATTATGATATACCAGGTTATTGGAGCATTAGGGTCTGGCCTCTTGATCCAACCTCCCTTAGTCGCGATTCAAGCAAATGTATCGCAACAGGAGACCGCTACAGCCACTTCAACGCTTACATTCATGCGTGGCCTGGCACAGGCAGTATCCATAGTGATCGGTGGAGTCGTATTTCAGGGCTCCATGAACCTGAAGCAGTCGGATCTTGTAAATGCAGGGCTGTCTCCGGACATGGTAGCGACGTTTTCGGGACAAGATGCGCAGGTGAACGTGGGTCAACTAGAATCTATTGCGGATATCACCCAGCGGCAGGTGGTGCAGGCTTCGTACGCATGGAGCTTGGGAAATGCTTGGATTATGTATGCAGGCATTGCTGGGCTTACTATCATTGCGTCGTGCTTTGTTGGAACGCATTCTCTCTCTACAGAGCACGTTGAAGTTAGAACAGGTCTTGACAAGACGGAGAGTGAACATTGAGACTAGTCTCTTGTTCAACACCAAGCAACATTAGACGCATCATAGCCTCAGACATCATATGATTAGCAGTGTTTCAAAGCGAAAGTCAGCAAGATAGACATTCTGAGTATATATTCTTTTATTAATAAAAACTTCTTGGGTCTAATATTATAATGGCTATGAGATTAGGGGTGGGTATATTCTAATTTTCCCATGCTGGTAATAGGCCGTAAGAATTCCTTCGTTCTCTCTGTTCCGATATCGTACCCAAAGTATCCAAGTGGATGTGAGCGAAGGGAGAGGGTGCGCGTTCGGAACATGTGCGAGAGGCGGGAAGAATCCAGGATGAGATGAATTACAAAACGATATAAAGATATCGCGCCAAGAATAAGTTGACAAGTGAAGGTAATACTGGGGACGTAAATGTTATAGACGTGGATATATTCTACATAAGAAATAAACTAATTAGTAAGAGGTAAGATCATTTTTATAGAAAGTTTATGATTTATAGTCATAATACAGGAGAAGTCTTTAATAATGTCTGAAAGAATCTATAAATATCACATTATTATCACCTTCGATACTAGACTCATATGCAAATGGGATGTTAGGTAGTACTACTAGCGAGACACTTATATACGTTACCTTCGAGTTTAAGCTGGGGGTATGCCGCACTGACGCTCTCGAGCTCGATAAAACTTCCCTTGTTTCAGATTTGATCGATCCAAAGCGGTGAGGATTTTACAAAACCGAGGTGGACCCCTCTATACTTCTGTCGTATGGGCTCAAACGCTGAAAGTAGCCTCACATACCTTTGTTGAGTTGGCAGGAAGTTTCATTCGGTTTCAGTGCAATCAACGGATTCCTTTTCCGGTTTCAATCCCCTTTCTGCCCTACATAGGAGTCGACCAAAAAATTGTGTTCAATTACGTGATGTGCTCCAAATTGATTTGCAGAGTTCAAGATTGGTTGCTAACTACCGCTTTGATAGACAAGACTTTTAGCCTTCCAAACACGCGATAGGGGCGCAATATCATGTGCACACCAGGATCCCCCCCTTTGCCCATACTCCCATGATTTAACAGACTTCAGGTTTGTTTGTACGGGGCTGCGGGGTGGTGCTCCGCTGTTCACCGGTAAATGAATGTAGATACGTAGTGGACCTAGCACCTTGATTCGAGACCATCAAGATCTACGCGGATCCATGTGTACCCCGTAGAGTCGAAGCGCCGGAGTGGAGCACTCCGAATATGTTAAACCTTATGATGCCTTTGATACGACGATAATTCAGCGCCAAATAGCTTCGCAAGTCCGCAATGGGCGTGCACAGAGCGCAATACCTTCAGCCGTCAAGTGGAGAAGATAACACCATATATGATTCGCATATGGGTACAGCCCAGCTAGCCCTAAAGAGTTTAGTTCCCTTGCTCACACATTCACGTATCGAGTCTTAGCGTCCGATACACTAATCAATCGAGAAACATAATATATTAGCGAGCAGAAAATAAATGCGATGATTGGGGAATCTTGCGGAGGCTCCGGGACTGTGGATCATTGTCTCCGCAAAAAATCCGCTAATAACCCGGGGAAGATCATACGGTAAAACGGGAAACCCCCTGTGAAAGCCCGCCGAGAGACTCTTTAAAGAGCAGATCTGTGTTCATCTCCGTTTATAATAGGGTCCGTTATGAGAGCTGTTTATTGTCTTCAGCAACACTGATACCTGGACTGTGAGATGCTCATGATATCAAAGAATATACATGGGGTGGATATAGCAGATTTGAAGTAATGACCGGAAGTGGAGTATACTTCGTTAAGTGTTGAAAAAACCAAATTTTTGGGTGACATGATAATCGAAGGCTTGAATAGACTTTCAGCAACACGGGCGGTAGAGCCTCTGGCCCCAATAATCTAACAGACTTCGGCGGTATGTAGTGCACCCACTCCACCCGATGGAGTAAGCCGCAAGCCCTAAACGAATGCGGCCTACTGGTACATCGCACTTTTCGTGTTCTCGGAGCGGAGCACTCCGCATATCTGAGCAGACGTGGTGTGCTTAATCGAGTTGGATACATTTTAGAGCATTGCAACGCGATGATGGGTTTGAGGTTCTAGGTGCTGCATGGCCCACTGGCTAGCGTACAATTGCTGCATTCAATGAATATATTTAAACAATAAGTCTGATCGTTCCTGCACTTTGTTGAACAAGGTGTGAGTTTCAAGCAGTTTTTGTTCCTGTTACTTCATCTATCCAATATCGAGTCTACCCCCATCGACACAAAAGATATGGGTGTCTTGCTGAAAAAACCCGAGGGGACCCCGGGGAAATCGTGGCCGGCCATTGTCATCAGTGGTTTTGTTGCCTTTGGAGGTGTTCTGTTTGGGTCAGTACTAGTCTTGCCTTGATGAATCAGCCGAGGACTAAAACTCCTCGCGTTTGTAGCTATGACACAGGAACCATCAGTGGTATCCTAGCCATGCCGTATTGGCAAGATACATTCTCTACTGGCTACAGGGATGTCTATGGCCATCTCAATATAACCTCCAGCCAGTCTTCTGCTATTGTGTCTATCTTGTCTGCAGGAACCTTCTTCGGTGCTCTGGGCGCCGCTCCTATGGGTGATTTCGTCGGTCGTCGCCTTGGGTTGATCACGTCTACCTGTGTCTTCATTGTAGGCGTTATCATGCAGACGGCAGCAACGGCCATTCCCCTCTTCCTTGCGGGCCGATTTTTTGCAGGGCTTGGTGTTGGCTTAATCTCAGCACTCAGTACGTCGCTAGAACTCTTTTTGCTTCCCATCCCCCCCCCCCCCCCCAGTATTTTCAGCACCACATCTGCGTGCTATTTACTTCATACCTTCTGACAACTGATATAGTTCCCTTATACCAATCCGAAACTGCCCCCAAGTGGATTCGCGGATTCATTGTCGGCTCTTATCAACTGGCCATCACGATCGGCCTTCTCCTCGCTGCTGTATTAAACAACGCTACACACGATCGAAATGACACTGGAAGCTATCGAATCCCCATTGCTGTCCAATTTGCATGGGCTCTGGTTCTTATTGGCGGCATGCTTGTTCTCCCTGAAACGCCCCGTTACATGATTAAGCAGGACAAACACGAAGCTGCAGCAAAGAGCCTAGCCAAACTGAGACGCCTTCCAACAGATCACCCTGCCGTCGTAGAGGAACTTGCTGAGATCTATGCTAATCACGAATACGAAATGAGTCTGGGCAGCGCTGGCTATCTCGAATGCTTCCAAGGCAATCTCGGCAAACGTCTGCTCACCGGATGCCTCCTTCAGGGGCTCCAGCAATTGTCTGGCATCAACTTTATCTTCTATTATGGTACACAGTTCTTCAAGAATTCGGGATTCAAGAACGAGTTCATAATCAGCTTGATCACTAGCTGTGTGAATACTGCCTCTACTTTCCCCGGTCTCTATGCCATTGATAAGTGGGGGAGACGGCCTGTATTGCTTTGGGGAGCTATTGGTATGACTATATCTCAGCTCATTGTTGCCGTTTTAGGCACAACCACGACTAGTCAAGACGAAACTGGGGCCATTATTGTGCATAATTTCGCAGCCCAGAAGGCAGCCATTGCCTTCATTTGCATCTATATCTTTTTCTTCGCAGCGTCGTGGGGCCCTTCTGCTTGGTAAGTCTCTCACTACAACCATATCGTGCAATACGTGATCAAGGCTAATGGAATGCCACTAGGGTTGTGACGGGAGAAATCTTTCCTTTGAAAACCAGAGCTAAAAGTCTGTCTATGACCACTGCTACCAATTGGCTCCTCAACTGGGCGCTTAGTTTTTCAACCCCGTACCTGGTGAACTATGGCCCTGGTAACGCGAATTTGCAGTCTAAGATATTTTTCATCTGGTTTGGATGTTGCTTTCTCTGCATTGCATTCGTCTATTTCTTGATCTACGAGACCAAAGGATTGACGTTGGAGCAAGTCGACGAATTGTATAGTGAGGTCAAGGTGGCGAGGAAAAGTGTTGGATGGAAACCAACGGTTACATTCGTTCAGATGAGAGGTAAAGCTGATGCGTTCGGGGAGGTCATTACAACCGAAGAGCAGATAGAGGGGGGAGAGAAGGAGCAAGCATGATATACAACGAACGATTGAACCGAACGGGAAGGTAGACATCTCAACCAACTCGAGGATGCATATGGTTTTGTATGTGTAAAGGACTTATGATAAGGGCTATATGTGGAATGAAGCTTCATGGCGCCTAACTTTTGCAGCTTACTCAGTTTTCGTTCATTGATCGGGAGGTTGAAGCCTTTTCTCCTCCAACGTATTCCCGAGCCCCTCTGGTGTTGTGTCCCTGTTCTGTCTCGTGAAAACAAGAACATAAATAATCACGGATTAAGTAGTTCTATATTCAATTTATCAAATGCCACTTCAGCGTCATGGATGCACACTGTTCAATCGAAGATTATCAGCGTTTCCTAGTGAACCTCTACATCGCACTTGAACAACAGCTGAAAGAAACCAAACTAATTGGTAATTGGAGTGTCTACAATAAAGTTGAAAGATTATCCTCAATTGGAAAACCTCTGGTCAAGTCACAATTCCTAGCATGATTTGATGTTGGGACGGCTCCTAGTCTATGTCATACTATATTAGATCCGATCTATATTTATTGACTCAATGAAAAAATCAAGAACGGTCTCTTATTTAATATTTAGCAAAATAAGACGCATTATAGATTTATGTTGCACATGATTAGCGGTGTCTCGTATAGTTTTATTGGTTGCTCTAGATAACTTCAAAGCGGTGGGCTAGGGCAAGGGCTCTCCTCCAAACAAAGGAAACGAACAAAGGAAATGAACAAAGGCAGAAAGTCTCGCAGAATTTATATTATTCATAGTCAGCACAGTGTTTGCGTTACATATAGAAGTACCGAATACATCCTCATGGTCAGACATATTGAGAGTCTTTATTTTGTCAATAACCTTGTTGCATAGCTCGTCGCATCTCGGGCTATCATGAGCTCACCATGCCCAACTCAGTATATTTTCAACCATCAGCAGCACTTTCGTCGCAAAGGTGTAAAACAAACACTTTTCTCGCTCTACCTCTAGAAATTCGGAACAAAATTTACAAACGCCTTCTCGCCGTCTCACTTCCAATCTACGTTTTTCGAGATAGCCCTGATACGGACAATATCGAAAGCTTCACGCATGACATCCCTCGAAGGAGACGTCATTGGACAGCATTATTATATGTGAATCGACAAATATAAATCGAAGCAAGAGCGATTCTGTATGGTGGGAACCAATTCGAATTCATGGAAATTGATACAAAACAGCCGGAAGTCCGTTTACCGTCGCTTCTCAGGTCGTTTCTAGAGCGCATTGGGCCGGTGAATGCGGCATCATTGTCATCTCTGTGTATGGCATTTCCGACTATTGAAGAACAAATTGAATACGGGATGGGCGGTGGTCAACCGAAGAAGCGGATCAAGATTAGGGAAGACGGGCTGCAGAAGTTGCAGCTTCTTTGAAAGGAGTGTACTGGGTTGAAGGTGATCGATATGATCTATAAAGGTAGTGGTGTAATTGGCACTGGAGCCGAGGCTACCCAAGAGGTATTGCAGGAAATAAATACGCATTTGCGAGCCATTACTTCCCTATCTAGGATCATTATTACGGTTCTTGATAGAACCCTTCGCCCTCCCGCGACGGTGAAGGATATCATGCAACAGCTCGAATGGATTGTCCTGCTCGACGGGCGATAGTTCACGCCTTACTTTTCGACATCACTACAATCCTCGGATAGCAGAAACATGGAAATAATGATATTATCTCCATAAAGCCTGAGATGTGTATACTTTCTTCTTCCTGTGATTCAGAGCTAACCATATCCTTGGTGTGGTTCACGCCAACTATAGATTATAACTTCGATGATTGAAATTCCAAAGAAGAGAGATCCTTAAGCGAGTTTCAAGTTTGTCTCAACTCAAACCTTTTGCATATGGTTGTATGTGTCGTCTTTTTGGGGACTACCCTTAACACTCTCCAGTATGCTACCGTCAAGCATTCCTGATGAATCCGTAACTCCAAAATGGCGTACTTTGACACCGTTGTTAAACAACCAATCGACCTGTTCCAGTGTCTTGCCCTTACATTCAGGTACGCAAAAGTAAACGAAGACTAGCGATAGCAAAGAGATGGCGCCAAAGATAAACCCGACTTTGCTACCAAGACCGACTTCGGTTTTCAAAACGAGATAGGGGACGGAGAAATTAACGGCGAAACTGATGGTAAGTTTCATTGTCAGCAGATATATATTTAGTCTGCATTCTTTCACATTAACTTACTTGAGGCACACATTGGTAGCAAATCCGACTCGAGAGGTATGATCTCGCAGTCGCGGCGAAGTGATTTCAGTCACAACCACGTAGGTGAGCGGACCCCAACCGCTCGAGAAGGCGGAACCGAAGACGACGATCAAAGCAATTATTCCCTTCTCTTTTGGTACAGAAACCGGATCTTTAACACCTAGGCCAGCCATAGCGAAAAGGGCGGCAGTCATACCGATGGATGAGAACATGAGCAACTTGCTGGCCGATTTGTTAGCGGAACAAGACCGTATATCAGGACAAGGTGAACTCACCGTCTGCCCACTTTGTCAGAGAACAGCAACGTGACAACAACCACAGAGCATCCAATGATACTACCCATTAAGGTGAATAGTATTGGATTGAATATTTTTAATGTCCGCACATAGACACCGCCATATTGGGACGAGAAAGCTTGCCCCGTAGCCTGTTGAAAGAAATTCATTGCAATCACAATCAGAGTCCGCTTGAGATTTTTGCCCTGGAATAACTCGATAAATTTACCCTGCTCTACTCGAGTTTCCAGGGCAAACTCGAGTTCTCTGAACTCATTGTTGATTTCTTCTTCTGTAAAAGCTCCTTGGCGAAGCTTTTGCAGACTCGCCTTTGCCTCGTTGGCCCGGTTGCGTTGAAGCAGCCATCTTGGAGACTCCGGGATAAAGAGGATCGAGGATGCAATAATGGTTGGGATAATGTAGAATAATCCTAACGGGATACGCCAGGACCGGTTGCCCTCGATATGACTGGTTCCGAAGCAAACGGCGTTGATGACGACGCCGCCCAAGGAGAGGCTAAGTTGATAGGTTCCTACAATCAAGCCGCGAACCGGTGCCGGAACTGCACAATTTTTGAGTTTATTGTAGACCTTGAGAAGATATGCAATTGCTCACCGATTTCAGATTGAAAGACAGGAACTACAGAGAGTTCTATGCCCACATACACATAGTTGAGAATGCGAGCAAGCATAATCTGATGTTTGGTGTTGGAAGTGACGGCAATGGTAGCTGTAATGAGCGCGTATAAGCTCATGATGAACATGCATTTACGGCGGCCGAATCGGGCAGAGATAAAACTGCCAGCAATGACGCCTAGGAACGAAGGGTTTGTCAGAAGAGTTTATGGTCTGACAAAACGGCCACTCACCAACGACAAATCCAATGTAGTTCAAGCTGCTGAACAATGATAACCAGACCGCATTGAGCTCATAACTACCACTAGCTTTGTCATATGCTCCGAATTGCTTAGCGAAGGCATCCATAGCTTGGGTAGTTGCAAAAGCTTGGTTGTCGAAGCCATAGTTGAAGGTTGATACAGCGATGACAAGAACAGATAGCAGAAGCGACCGCTTGAAATACCGTGACGCATCAGATAGGTGGCCCATGGCGCGTTATCAAGTATATCTTTGGCCGTGAAACAGGATCATAAGACTTCCTCGAGTCAATGAGTAGAGCAGAATGATCGAGACTGATGTCAAAATCAGCACCATTACCAGTGCGGAAGCCCTTCTAAATACATGGTTCCTTTAGGCATTCCAGCCTGTAGAAACCGGCAACTTCGCTAGCTGTTAAGCAGGGCGCTTTTGAAAATCTGAGAGAAGGTAATATTGCGTGATCCTACTCTCGTTCAAATCTCAGGGTGCTTCACCCGAGATCCGGTTATCTCGAGGAAACGCCCGCGTTCCCTCGCATATTGAGGACCGGATACTATCCGCGCTCGGCGGCAATCATTTCTGTTCTTTTCCTTGAAAAGGGAGAACTAGACGATACTCTGAGAGATTATAATTTTCATTTCATTTCGCCATTGAATTGCAAAATGGCGTCTTATTCTCAACCTCCCAAGCCTCTGCCACTAAAGATCTCGTCGCCGAATGGCGGGGACCGACCGAACTACGTTATCTTCATGCCAGACCAGCTGAGATACGACTCCCTCGGCTGCACTACAGATGGCAAAGCCGGGATAAACACTCCAAACATCGATGCCTTCCGTCGTCGTGGTACCTTATACACCAATTGCTTTACTCAAGCCTCAGTCTGCTCACAATCAAGATGCAGCATGTTCACCGGTTGCTACCCGCACGTCAGCGGTCATCGCAGCCTCGAGAACCTCATTAAGCCGTGGGAGCCCAATATTTTCCGAAGCATGAAAGAGAATGGGTACCACGTTGCCTGCTTGGCACCTAGAGGTGACACGTTTGCGCCTACAGTCACGGAACTCAGTGTGACTGAGTACGGATTTCTAGAAACGCCGGAATTCATGCCGAAATTCGCGGGAGGTAGGAATGATGAGAATGTCGACAAGGAGAATATTTGGAACAGGCTGTTTTACAAAGGGCTACGCAACGCTAGTCAAGCTCTAGACTACGATGAGGCGGTCGTGCGGTCTGCGTTGAAGTGGCTTGCTTGTCCACCGGACGATAAGCCGTGGGTACTCTTCATGCCTCTTCTCTTCCCACACTGCCCCTTTCAAGTGGAGGAGCCTTATTTCTCAATGTACGACCGTGACAGAATGAATGCTGTTGTTTCAAAACCAGAGCAGAAAACCGGCTACGAGCCTCGATACATGCAGACCATCCGAGAAAGATACGGTACTGGCCGTGCAACGGAGGCAATTTGGAGGGAAGTGAAAGCAACATACTTTGGAATGATCACTCGCTTAGATGATCAGTTTGGACGCATCCTAAATAAGATAGACGAACTTGGGATGTGGAAAGATACGGTTACTATGTTCTTTACTGATCATGGCGAATACCTCGGAGATCACGGCTTGATTGAGAAGTGGCCATCCGGTCTATCAGAGCCACTCGTGAGAGAGCCGTTGATCATCGGTGGTGCTGGGCTACCCGAAAATAAGACCGTCAATGCCATGACGGAGATGGTAGATTTAGTGCCCACTATGCTCGAATTGTCAGGCATCGGTGAACACTTTCCTCATAATGGCAAATCGTGGATTCCGATCCTTGTTGGTGATGCAACAGAGCATAAAGAGTATGCATTTTCAGAAGGAGGATTCTTGACGTCTGAGGAGCCCTTGCTTGAGCAGGCGCCGTATCCATACGATATCAAAGCTGGCCTTCAGCACGAAGATACCACCATTGTCGGGAAAGCTATCTCTTTGAGAGATGAAAATTATGCTTATATCTATCGGTTATACGAACCCGCGGAGCTGTACGATCGCGTGTCTGATCCACATGAGATGCATAACCTGGCTGCTGAACCTAAATTCAGTGAGTTGGTAGCAAAATACGAGAGGGTGGTCCTTCGCTGGCTTGTAGATGGTAGCGATTTCCTACCGTGGCAGAAAGACAATCGTTTTCCAGAAGTGAATCTAAAGAGTCCAAAGGAGCAGATGGAAGAGCGTCTGAAAAAGCGCAGTCAAGTTTAGTTAGTATATGTCAGTCTCGAATATAAATTAATTTCTTTTCAAGCTATCGGAACAATATCTCTTGGGCCCGTAGTCATTGACAGCATGTCTAGAGAAGTAGATTACTTTCGTGAAAGTCCCACCCTTCGTTCACTTATGCGAACGGAAAATCCAGCTCAGGATCATAGTATCCGTTAAGCTGCATATTAAACGGGTTCCATAGAAAGGAGTCGGAAAAGCCTTGCTCGAATTCCTCTTGTCGTTCCAATTCGATCTCACGATTTGACTGATTCATGCCCATGCTAGGTGGCAAGTACCTCCCTGCCTGATTCTCTGTGTAATCCAACGAAGTTTCTGCTTGAAATTCAGCTGGCCGCTCAATAGACTCTTCTTCTCGGTTGTGACTGTTATAGACGTGAAGCAGGATAGAATGTTGCGATGCCAGATGTCTTTGATCGCTAGCTTCCATTCCATCGTCGAGACTTGATGACGATGCACTTCGCGTAATCGACTCCCGTCCCAGTGCGTCAATCAAACGCTCAGAATCCCTGAGACATCCGACCGCACTACTATACACCCTCTCAAAAGGCCTAGCCAGCTCAAGCGCTTCACCAAGTTTCTCCCTCAGGGACGCGATGCAATGATGGCCTTCTTCAGGTAAAAGATGCTGCAAATGATGCAGTATTTGCGCAACTTGATAGATCGAGATGACCAAAAACTCACCGACAAGGCATTCGCTGGACTCTAGTTGATAGAAATTGGACCATGCTTCACAAAACCGAATACAAAAGTCGAGGCATGTGCGTTGACAGAACTCGACGAAGTCAGGAGGTGTCGAGGCCAAAGCTTCTTTGGATACAGACTCGCGAATACCGGGAATGCAGAAGCGGTAGAGGTCACAGTGGCACATCATCCATAGCGAATGCAGTCCAGCATAAATACTGGCTTCGCGAGAATGGCCCATGATCACTATTCTTTGAGGTGTGAGTGTGAGTTCTGCTGGGAGGCTTCGCTCAAACATGTTGAGCTCAATCTGAAGTGCTTCCATCTCAGCCCTGCTCTCGGCTGGGCTGTTTCCTTGTCTTCGAATGTTTTTCGTATACCTGCCATTTGATTAGCTCGGATGTCACCACTTCAAGATTTTCATTCATAGGCCGACCTCAAAATTCTATCTCGAATCGCAAGAAGCCTAAGCTTAAAAGCATGCGTGTCCCTATTGGCACTTGGGTCAATATCATCATCTTTCAAAAATCCAGCCTTTGACATAAGCCCCATCTCAAAACTCCGATCATCGCACGGAAGACGAACATGCATCTTCTCCACCGGACAGACCTGAAAATCCGCAATACCGCCTGAGAACAACCGATCTTGATGATATATCGCCCAGATCAGCCGCCTATGCGACTCCTGCACGATAGGATCTCGTCCGTCGTGCTCATAATTCAATCGCATAGTAAACGCCGCACGTGCAGCAAGAGCAAGAATATTCCACGCGTCGCCGAAATCACCGGCGTGGAGGCAGAAGCTTGATAACAACACAAGAATTCGAAGATGCGTAATTGTGTATCTCCCGATTCGTTGGATGGTTTCATCTTGGACCTCTCGCATCCAGGCTCGAGCCGTGGCCTGTGCTTCTGTTGGACCATTGCTTAGGAAAAGCCCAAATGCGACGAGACATTTGAGCAGATTTGTATCCAGAATGCCTCTTCCCCAATCTGCGAGGATGGTTGGCTTATGGAGAAAGACAAAGGTTATTCTGCTCGTTGTGTCGAAGTAGGCTTGAAGATAGTCCCTTGTCTTTGCTTTGTCTAGTGGCCAGGCTAATATGCACGTAGAACCAGTTGATCTACTAGATGATGCTGGTGCATCATTGACACGACCATGACCATCACTCGATTGAATTTCAGGCTTAGCAAGATCACAAACAATCCTTTTAGAGACGCATCTCCCACAGGGCCCTATACCAGAGCATTTGGCCTTAACAGCCCGGCAACCTCCGCAAGCCTGTCGAGCTCGTTTCCGCTTCGTTCCAGCCTGAGTGTATTCCACAGGATCATCCCCAATATCTGGATGAGGGGTGACGGATTGTCTCTGGAACGAGCAATCCAGTCGCAATCGCGAACATGAGCCGCAGACTGGCTGAGCACGGTCACATTTCACTTTACGAGAGCGGCAAGGGATGCACACCGGTAGCGTCTGAATGGATTTGTTATTGGTAGGAACATCATGTAGATCGTTACCGGGCATCACGGGCTTAGCTGCAGCGTCTCTGGTAGGTGAAGTTATTGATGCCGGGAAGTCGCTCATCTCGGCGGATAATCCCGTTTTATCGGCGGCAAATGATATTACGATACGGAACAGTCTCGTTAGTGTATTAATTACTCGACATTCGGGCTCTGGTCCTTAAAACCACCCTACTCCGTAAAGACAGCCCTATTGACGGGTAAAATCAAGTTGCCACTATCGAGATTGTCCTACTGGTTCCGTGGTTGAAACTCAGTATCTCAGAGGGTAGCGCCATAGTGGGTCAGATGTCAGTGACTTGCATAAGACAAAACTATACTGTTCCAAGTCGTCAATACCTACCCAAGCTGGTATATTCAAGAATCCGTTGGCTCTGGTCACAGAGCTTATTAAAGCCTAGCTCATTAACAGTCCAGTCATGCACCTAGAGTCAACATCTGCGAGCAACTGACAAATACCCACATTCTTAACGATGGATCTAGCATTAGTTATAATGTGGCATTGTGGATTGCGTGTCATAACCAAATCCAAGGGATCAATGTCATCCTATGATTATGAAGCAAATATCAAAAGTTCGGGAACGCCTGATGACGGAAGTGGATTCCATAGTAACGATGAGCTGGTTTTGCATCTCGCTACTCGCCTTTTGGAGTATAAATCGGACGCCACAGTAAGGTGCTATAGGTTCTATACACTAGTCGAGCGCCATCATTAGAAAAATTCCTACTCTTCTTTTCAATTTCTTCATCCTACGTTCACCTGGCCGCTGGTTCGTTGTAAAAAGATCATCATTCGCAATGCAGACAACCGTCGGTATCGCCGGCATATCGGGCAAACTTGCACGATGCCTCATCAAAGAGCTACTCAAATTTCCAGAAGTCATGATAAGAAAATATTGTCGGAGCCCGCAGAAACTTCCTCCCTCAATCTCTCAATCAAAGAGGATCGTCATCATCAAAGGAGAATACGACGACCGGGAAAATGTCCGGAAATTTGTGCAGGGATCAGATGTTGTGGTGTGCTGCTATTATGGGGGCCCGGAGCTTATGACGCATGGACAAGAGATATTGATCGACGCTTGTGAGGACGCAGGTGTAGACAGGTATATCGCGAGTGACTTTGCGGTTGACTACACCAAGATACCACGCGACGCTATTTTTCCGAAGAAGTCGGCTCAAATCATAATGGGGTATCTCACGACAAAGAAAGTGTCAGGCGTGCACATTCTAACAGGTGGATTGATGGAAACATTCTGGAGCGATTTCTTTGGGCTTTATAACCCCGACACTCGTTCTATTTCATTCTGGGGTACAGGGGATGAGCAGTGGGATCTGACCACTTGCACGACTGCTGCAGCGTATACTGCCGCCTTAGCTGTTGACAGAAATGCTAGAAGGGTATTTCGATGTGAGTTGCTTGCACTCTTATCAACCGCCCTAATTTGTTCTCTGATAGCTGACTGGGATGAAGTTCGGGGCGATCGCAAGAGCATCAAGGATATCAAGGCAAATTTTGAGACGGTCTATGGTATTCCACTCCATCTCAAGCAAAACGGGTCTATAGATGAGCTATATCAAACCGTCGAGGAATCATTCGAGACGAATCCGGAAGATATCTCGAGTTGGGGACCCAAGTAAGTCTATGATATGAGTTCAGCTCGTCTTTGACACTGAATTGGACAATACTAACCTAATTTTAGATGCTTTTCTTACTGGTCCGTAAATGAAGCGGCCAGCCTTGGTGACAGGCTCGATGGCTACAGGTTTTCAAGTGTCACGCCAGAGGACGTCGAAAGTTTTTTGAGAAACCATACGCTGGAGACACTTCATCGGGCAGATCAATTGTTGTAATTGCTTGGGAAATAAATTGACAGAGAGCCCACGTTAAACCATTGATTGGAGGCGGAGGAGCGCTAACTCTCGCTTGTACGGTATTGTTTCTATACTCAATGGAGTGCAAAAGGCTATTGGGGGAATCGTTTCCCTATCGTGGTAATCGTTTGTTGAGAAATAAAATTGAATAGTGTACGGGAAATAAAAGTC
Source organism: Talaromyces sp. F31 (assembly GCA_037356135.1). NCBI lineage: Eukaryota > Fungi > Ascomycota > Eurotiomycetes > Eurotiales > Trichocomaceae > Talaromyces > Talaromyces sp. F31. The sequence goes on along the minus strand of JAYXSF010000044.1, from coordinate 555,261 downwards.
CTGCTAATTCATAGAGCTGTTCACTATCTAACTAAGAACATATTGCTGTGAAGATCCTGGTTCTAGACGTATCCAATCTGAATCTTCATTGAGAAAGTCAATCAATACCAGATCTCTGTTGATTAAGTAGCTCACAGTTGAAACCACAAACGACTATGGCTTCAATTTAGCTGGTCTCATATGAGTTGCTGTAAAGTTTAATCAGAATACCTACAGTTAGTATCTAGCAATGTTTCCACGATGGTGGTCCCTAACGGCAAGCCCGAAGACTCTCGCGTTGAAAAGACTGAAGATGAGGACAAGTCTAGGTCTTATGGAATTTGAGTTAAATCAGCAACTTTTATCCAGTAGATTTTACGATACACATAGCGCAGGCTTTCCAATCAACTCCTCTCCTCTCTATTCCTTCCTCCTCCGAGGCGCAAGTCACTCCAAGAAGCATATCACGTAACGACAACGGTGTCTGAAAGCAAAGTATATCGCGAGCATGGGACTCAATTGGCTTTCTCCGGTGAGACTCTACGCTCGTCAATGAGTTTCACATCTCCAAAAGCAGATCTGATCTTCTCATGGTTGAGGGTTCGTTGGTACCATTCAACGACCGCTGGATATCTAGCTCTCATCTCTCGGTCGATGACCTGATCAAACCCCCAGTACAAAGCTGCAGCCACCGAAATATCTGCCATGGTAGTACTTTCCGAGCCAACATGTCGAGAAGTCGAAAGGTGTTTTTCCAGAATTGACAAAGATTTCTCCAAGCGCTGAAGGGCTGGGTCTTCAAGAACACGGTCAAATTCGCCCATACCATACCGCCACATAATTAAGGTTGTTGATGGTTCGAAAAGTTCGTGGTCAGCGAAATGTACCCATTGACTGATCACAGCTCGTTCTCTCGCTGCGGCACCCAGTAACATGGTTCCGGCTGGTCCGCTTTCAGCAACATACTGCGCAATAGCGTCCGTTTCAAAGAGTGCTAGGCCATCAGCACCGATGAAAGTAGGAACCATTCCCAGAGGAAATTTTTTGAGGAATTCGGCTGATCGATTGGTCTTGTACATCACGAAACTAGGATCAAGGTCCACGGTAAGATCGTTGAATGCAGCAACTGCTTGGATCTGAAAACAAGTTAGTCAGTATACGCAGATGAATGTTTCTTAAGATCACACCTTCATCGCCCGCGGGTTGTGTGGGTAAGAGTATAGAGTTCCGAAAACCGCCATGTTGTAGGTATTGGAAATTGCTCTCTAGATAGATTCGGTTTTGTTTCTTACTGTTCGTTTTTGGCCTTTTGAATTTTCAATTCGGCACGGACGAACCGTAAGTCACTGGTTTTATATAGCCCAGCCAGGAGATATTCTTGTGGTATGACAAATCTCCGACTTCAGGTAGAAAAGGAAGTACATTGCCTTAATTTTGGATGGCGTTGATACATGCTAAAACCCTCGCCACAAATCCATAATTGCTCTCTGACTGTGGGGCGTATTACCAGGGACAGTCAAAACTCTATGCAATACACTGACAGGTATCCACAAGGAAAGGCCTCCATTTTGCTGGCATTTGTATTGTGGGACTATATGTGACAGGTATTGTAATTTCCAGTCGATGTACAACATTGTCCCTGAACTACCCATTGCCTACGACGACCTAACCTACACATACCATGTGATAAGAGCCAACTCAAAGCCGCATCATCTCGCGTAAAGTGCAAAGTATACAGTCAGATAGATAGGGATAACAGTATTGTATTTATCATTCAAAAAGCCTTAATCTTCTTTCATACGTAAATTCCAGAACATAGGTAGATGGTTACAATTCTACGATGATCTTCTTTGCCGAAACACCGGACTTTTGCACATCAAAAGCCCGCTGAATATCCTGAAGGCCGCGGCCGGCACTGTGCGGCTCCGGTTTTGGCAATAGCTTTCCATTCTTCAAAGCTCGTGGCACAAATTCCTTCCAGATCCCTTTGCCGACGTGCGTATTTGGTTCTTGCACGATGGAGAATGCAACGACTAGGTGCAATGATTTTGCGGTTAGCAATGGGCAGTGAGAGAAAGAAGGTAAAGTTGATCCACTGAATGAAAAAAAAAAAAAAATGAATATTCAGGCACTTACCATACACTGGAGCAAATGTCTCCGTAGGCTTGTCATAAGGCAAGACACTTGAAACTTTGACATGGCCTCCCAAGGTATTCACAATCTTGGCTATTGCCTCAAAGCTCCGGGGTTCGCCAATACTATCAAAGACACCCACAAATTTGGTAGTGCGAAGAATGCTGACGATGTCTTCGACCACTGTTGGTGACTTATAATCGAAAATGATATGGGCACCACAAGATCTGACAAAATCATGGTTCCGTGGTGAAGCAGTTGTGACGACATTCACTCCTGACGCAGCAGCAAGTTGGACAGCAACTGATCCGACAGAAGATGCGCCTCCCCATACCAGAATCGTCTCGTTCCGTTGTTGAATATCTTCAGATGATGGAAGTGGGAGTCCAAGGGTATCGGCTTGGAAAAGACCGGCTGAAGCAGTGGAAAGAGCAAGGGGCAATACTGCACCTTCCTGGAAACTCAAGGAATCGGGCAATTCTGCCGTAAGATTTTCTACTGCCAGAGAATAGAGCTGGAATGCCGAATTGGCTGGATTTCTAGTCATAAGGCCGGGGCAGTGTCTGTATCATATATCAGGGTCTGGTCAAAGATACTCATGGTCGATGAAAGAAAATTAAACAGAGAACAAGCTAAAAATTTTGCCAAGAGAGATCTCAAACTTACGCGATAACACGTTGGCCCTTTTTGAAGCGAGTAACCTCTGATCCGACTTCCTCTACTACTCCAGCGGCATCTTCACCGAGAATGAAAGGATAAGTACTTAAATAACGGCCGTGATCCCTGATAGGTGAGTATCATGCTTTTCAAGACAAGGACAATGATAAATCTTACTGGATCTTCCAGTCAACCGGATTCTGCGGCTGATGTTAGCCCAACAACCTGAATATGACCAATTTGGTGGTTCTTGACGTACAATGGCTACAGCAGCATTCTTAATTACAATGTCTTTTGGCCCGGGCTTCGGCATAGGTGCAGCATCCACGGTAAGTGGCTTCTGACCAGCTGAATTGATCCAGGCAGCTTGATTGAGAGACATTATGTATAAGGGACGAGCAAAACCTTGGTCTTGGTATGTTTGATGGAAGAGAAGATGTGTAAAGTAATAACTTGCAGGAGCAGCAGGTCAGATCTTAAATACTACTGGATGACAAATATTTACCAACTTGGCTAAATCCGGCCAAAATTCGCGAGGTCTTGAGATGATTACTGAGTCGAACAACGTAACATTTCTTGCATCAGTTACTTAAGGTGTGGGTCAATTCACCCATGGATCCGATAATGGGCCGTTCCAACTAGGCCCAAAGCTGTGCGCATTCTAATGATATATTATAGGAGGAGTGATATCACGAATATTATCGTAATTTACGCCATGAGACTGGATAGACTGTTCCCACATCCGATACGAACTCCCAGACGTTGTCAGATTCAAGTAATTATGAACTTAGTGGGTAACTTATTTCTGCATATATAACAAGACTGTTTTCCAGATACACAGCCCAGAACTGTAACAACACTGAAAACAAACAGTCCTACCGCACGAGTTTACCATAAATCATCAAAATGCCAAACAATCGCGCTGCATGGCTTCTGGCACCCCGACAGAGGCCCTTAGTGATCAACGAGGCGCCGTTTTATAAGCCGAAAGCCGGAGAAGTGCTGATACAGAATCATGCAACTGCTGTGGTATGTATCTGTATATATAGAAATGACCGCGGGCTGTGGTTCTACGTACTGAATTGACTTAGAACCCAATCGATTGGAAGAACCAGTGAGAATCGTCTCAACTTGTAATTGTTGTCATCCCAATTAATAGAGACACAGACAACAGGGACTTTATCAAAACAAATATCCCTTTATACTGGGCCGCAACTGCGCCGGCAAGGTGGAAGAAGTAGGTGAGGGGGTAACACGGTTCTCAAAAGGACAACGAGTCATGGCGTGAGTTGTTCCTCTTTTTCTTGTCCTCCTAGTTGCACAATTACACCGAGATGAGGAATGTGGCAGCTGTACTAATTTTTGACTTCTCGCTCTCTTTCAATTTCGCCACTTCAGACATATGCATAGTCCGCAAACTGGAAGCTATGCCAACTCCGCATTCCAGTTGTATTCAGTCGCGTCAGAACGGCTTATGGCAAGGATCCCCGACACCATCTCTTATGAGGAAGCCTCTGTCTTGCCTCTCTCAATTTCGACTGCGGCTGCCGGCCTCTATCTTCCCGATTATCTAGGATTGCCCTGTCCCTCACCTGGTCCAAAGACATTACATGGAACTCTCCTCATATGGGGAGGTGCATCCTCTGTTGGAGCCACTGCAATTCAACTAGCTGCCGCTTCCGGATTGCGGATCGTTACTACTGCGTCTACTTCTAATCATGAGTTTGTGCGATCTCTAGGAGCGAGCGCGGTGTTTGATTACCGATCAGACTCTCTAGTCGAGGATCTCATCAAAGAGCTCGATCGATGCGAGCTTGTCGGAGTTTTCGATGCTATAGCCGAGGAAAAAAGCTTTAATCCTATAAAGACAACGATCGAGAGTCTCCACCAGACCGTAAGGGTCGTCAGTGTGCTCCCCTACGATCATCCTACGGAGAAGTTCAATCCGAGATTCAGTGCGTATACCAACCAATCTTTTGACATTAAGTGAGGCTAAACGCGGTGATCCTGGCAGTCTCTTCTTACGGAATTGCGTACCCTCCGAATCAAAGGATTGGTGAACTTATCTGGGGCGAATTCGTGACTGAAGGTCTGGCTAGTGGACAGCTTCAAGCGAAGCCCGACCCAGTCATTGTTGGGTCGGGACTGGAGCAGTTGCAAAAGGCTCTAGATCTGCAGAAGGCTGGTGTTTCTGCGAAGAAACTTGTCATCACTCTATAGGCATAGGTTTCGGTAGAGATCTGCGTGGCTTGGAAAACTACATAGTGAAGGAGCTTAGCACTACGACGTATAACTACCAATCAATACTACTACGTAGTGGACCCACTACTTAGGATTTAAACTTTTTCGCTGTCAGTCACTTGCATTAGCGTCCATAGGATCAGTGGAGAAAGTCAAGGCTTTATTTCTCTACTCGACGACGAGGATGGAGTATGAGGTGATTTGCTAATTCTCATGGAGACTCTGGCACTACAAAGCCATTTCCATTTTTTCATATTTTCATACCCGAGATAGCCGTATACTTTACAGGAATGGTGGTTCCAGTACTGAAGGCTGTCAGCGACTTGCATTAGTTCGGCTTCGGCAGCGACACAAACGTATGAAAGCAGCGGCAGTGAAGAAGAAATCTATCTACCATGGTTTGATCCACTTTATCGCTTTCGTAGTATTCAATATATATGGCACCCATGGCTACCCATGTCTGTTTGCCCATGTGCTTGTCAAGAAACTCTGCTCGAACTCCACGCCACCTCTTCTTGCGGCCCATCTATTCAACATGCCTACCATTCGGGATTCAACTATCCTTGTCATAGGTGGTAGCTCTGGGATAGGCTACGGTGTCGCAGAGAAGTGCCTTTCTGAGGGAGCCAGAGTTCACATTGCTTCTTCGAGCGAAACTAAAGTACAATCAAGCGTCAAAGTATTAAGGGAGAAATACGCGGGGTCTTCAGTATCTGGTCATGTCTGCGATATGTCCCGTCCGGATGTGGAAAAGTACCTCGAAGAGTTACTTAGCGCCGTCGCACCAATCGATCATCTCGTTTTCACTGCTGGTGACAGCCTCCCAACTACCCAGTTGAAAGATATAGATTTGGAAACGATACACCGAGCTGGCCATATCCGTTTTGCTGTGCCTCTTTTACTCGCCAAGGTCGCACCCCGATTTCTTAAACTGGGTTATCAATCGTCGATTACATTGACCACGGGATCTGGCTCACAGAAGCCATATCCTGGCTGGTCGTTGATTGCCGGTTATTTGTCGGGCTTGCATGGACTTACCCGGAATTTGGCCCTGGACCTCAAACCGCTTCGAGTTAATCTAGTAAGCCCTGGGGTGGTAACAACTCCATTATGGGGGCAGGACGGAGTACCCGACGAAGTCAAAAACCACACGACACTGAATAAAGTCGGCGCCCCGGAAGAAGTCGCAGAAGCTTACATTTATCTAATGAAGGATACAAATGCTAATGGAAGCTGTGTGAGTACCAATGCAGGCTCTCTTCTGCTCTGAAATCATTGGAGTTAGTTCTGGAGTAAAAACAAACAAGAGTCAAATACGGCTCAATCTCCAGCTCTTGTGCCGCTGAATCATCGAAAGGATAGCACTCTATATATGCTGGAGTTTATATATAGACCCAATAATTTACTGCCAAACATTCATTGACTTCAAGCCACGGATTACTAATTGTAACGGAACACAGAACCTCACAGACATCTTCATGTCTACCATGTTATGTTCATCACACAATCATAAGCGTCAGCAGGGGAATTGAGTGTCAAATTGCAAAATATGAATGATGTCTACCGGGCAAATTCCTCTGTTGCTCATGCCCCAACAGCGGCAGGCGGGCGGCAGGGATGATTGGACCGGTATAGTTGATCGCAAGGAGCGGAAGAAATTGCAAGATCGAATCAATCAAAGGGCTAGACGTATGTTGTTCCACCCACTTTGATGGCGGCAGTGTTACCAACATGCAGCCTTGGCTCCTGCGAGCAAACGCTAAAAAAAAGAAAAAAAGGATCTCGAGCAAGAAGTAGAATTGCACATGTTGCTGAACGAGGAAGCTCACCACGCGGCAACACAGAGGAAACCCCACAGCTCGACCTCGACCTAGTCCGACAAAACCCATTCTCGCCAAACAGTCTACAAAATGAGTTAGTTTTCTTTACGGCTTGTCAGCCCGACTCGGAGGAGACGCGTCAGTTTATTGAACGGTTCTCAGCATGGATGGCGCAGCGCTATGTGCGGGAATGTCTCAACACAGAGCCACTCCTGAGCCTGGTCCAATTCAACGTCACACGATCACTGGTGGCCAATGCACAGATTCTCGGGTATACGTCTCAGCTTATGGCGCGGAGCGCTCAATCGCCTTTTACAGCACTCAAATACAGCGATCAAAATCTGCCCCAAGGCTTGCCAGCTAGTCTACGGCCCACTGTTCTGCAATGCACTGTTCCTCATCATCCATTGATTGATCTGTTGCCAGTGAGCGAACTTCGAGATAAAATATTGCGTCGTAGTGAGGATACATACGATGCAGTGGAGCTCTGTCGCGATTTGCGAGGCTTCCAGCTCGTAAGATGTGGGCGCGGTGGTATGGTAGTATGGGGGGATCCGTGGGATCCGCAGGGATGGGAGGTGACGGATGCATTTGCAAAGAAGTGGTCTTGGGTAGTAAATGGTAGTCGTAGCTTGCAAGATTCCACAAAGTACTGGCGCAAACAGCGTGGCGAGTCTGATCTCTACCTCCCAGGCTACTCGACTCTCGACTAAATGAACTACCAAATTCAGAAATTTTGCGTTGAGTCACTCATTACATATTGACGATGACCTGAATCGTACTCAAGTCTCTCATCGAAATCAACCTTTTGCGTTGCTGATCGAAGTGGTAACTACAGACTTCCTAATCAAGCAAACCCCACAATATATACAGGTTTTAATTTTTCCTGTCAGTAATATGCATTAGTGGACCTAACCCTGCAGAATGGCACGTATCCAATTTTCATTTCTGCCACAATCAGGGAATTATTCAGGCTGCTGTAAATGCATGTCACTGACAGCTTCAAGGAAGCAGGTCGTGACGTGTCATGTATTGTGTTTTTCTGTAATATCTAAGCACAGAATATCTTTTGGGATTACTCCTGTGGAGCATGTTTTTTACGTTTCGACTCGCAGCGGCTGGGGTATGCACATGGACATGTAACATGACAGGTTTTGATTGAACTCGAGAAAAAGTCGTGAACTGTTGTCTCGGCTCGTCAACATGCTTGAAAGGATTCGGCTACTTTTCCATTTTCCTTTCGTCTCTATGCGCATCCTCTTCGCAGGCTTTTACTTAGCTTCTCCCTCGGCTTCTCAACCATCCTACCGTGGTCGAGTCTGTTGAAAGAGAGATTCTTTGATCTGGAGACTTGTCCATCATGCCTGGTAGGCAAATGCAGGCCGTCCCAACATTCAATCCAATTGAGAAATGCTTGACATTAATGTGATATAATACGCATAACACACTAATATGCTCAAAAAGAAAAAAAGCAAAAAAAAAAAAAAAAAAAAAAGAAAACATACAACAACTGGGATTCACTTGCGGTCACCCACCAAATTACTAACCAGTCGGCGTGTGACTTAAGTATGGCTGAGCGGACGGGAAGCCCTGTTTTCCACACCCTATGGTCGTATGTGATAGACAGGGACAATGGAAGGGATTATATCCTGCGTTGGTATGTACTTCTGTATGCTCTTCAAGGGCGAGGGTGAAGCAAGTGCTGGCTTCAACCGTGGCATTAATAGGGTTTCTCCCGTACAACCCTATGGCCGGGCCGTACACACATATAGATCTGATGAGGGTGGAGAAGATTATGAGCTTTCTACTTCGAAGTGGTCTTGGAAATAACGAGAATATACTGTTAATTATAAGCTAAATACCTAGAAAAGCAGAGTTGCCACCCACCGCATAACCAACGACGGTATCAATCTTGTATCGAGGACTGAAAAACTTTTTCCACCAGAGAAGACAAACAGGACAGACGGGTGATATGACAGCACCGAAAAATAGAAATAGAGGCAAAGGCAGCAGAAGCAGAGATTCTACATTCAACGACACGTAGATACATGGCTGCATCGTCGCTGCGGCCTGTCCTCTATATGTACCACAACAAACCCCGAGATCGTAGCCAGAAACCGGACTCGAAGCTGGTAGAGAGAACAGTATGATGATTGTTGTAGACTCGTGTGCACGTATGATCAAGACACGGAAAATTACACGTAGAACGAGACACAAGAGAAGACAATGTTTCAATGCAATAATCTCGAAGATAGAATAGAGGAGTCTTCGAGTATGAATTTAAAATGTTAACAACAACGAATTCACCCACACAAGCATACAAAACAGGAAAGACAGAAACAAGAACAGGAAATGAGAGCAACAATTTAGACAGAAATAATGAACAACTTCCTCCCAGCCACCGAATTCTATAATAGTATCGAAACGAATAATTTGTTTCTTTTTGGTGTAATCCACTTTTGGCACCCGTTTTCCTTTTGTTTTGGTCTCGGAACCCCGTATTCTGGTGAGATCGTTGGAATGCATTGAAAAATCAGGTTGAAGAAGAATCCGTTCGAATAATCACACATATGAACAAATTGCAAAACTGAAAACACACGCCCCATGTCTATTGATGATTTTGACGCCGGTTTGAGCCTACCCACCATCTCAAATGTACCATTCATGACGGATGACGGAGAAAAATCGAATTGTGAAAAAAAGTAGTCGCGTTGCTGTTTTACCACTGGTCGGCCGTAATAAATTCGAAGGACGATAGATCGAGGAGGGAAATGCATCGGTAAGGTTTGTTCAAGTCAAAATTTGAACAAGCTACAATCGAATGAACTCCGCGGGCTGTAGATCCGTGAATCTCGCATACTCGAGGATGCAAAATCCCACTCTGAACCGATACCTTCTGTCGTATGATAAGGAAAACATAACCCCTTCCCCCCCTCTAAATTCTTAACGAACCTATTGTCTAGCGGTTTGGACGGATCCTGTATTCCGATAAAAGAAAAGAAAAAGTCAATTTCATGTTTCTCGTTCAGCAAATCAAATGGAAAAACTTCTCAGGTGGCAATAGGCTCTTGTGGATTGGTCTTTTCATTGTTTGGGACTCCGCTGGGATTACGCATACCGTCACCGCTCAAGCTCGTGGAAGCCAAGTACAATCCGTTCAGTCCGCCATCCTGATGAGGACCAGTCGTGGTCGGGTAGTATTTACGGTCAGGGTCGACGTGAGAGTGGATAGGCTCGTGTTGAGGAGCCATCGACTGTGGGAAAACGGAGTGCATGTAGCCCTCAGGAGCACCGGGCTGGAACATGGTGGTCCAGTCGAGTTCGCCGGGGTGCTGTTGTTGGGGTTGTTGGGGCTGACCGGGCATCATAGGACGCTTGGGATCGACCATGGGAGGTTTAGCCTGTTCAAACGAGTGACGGTCAATATTATTCGGATGGCCACCAGGACCTTCAGCAGAACCAGAAGAGTGAACAAGGTACGGGCTCTGCTTCTGAGCAGCCATCCAGGAAGCTCTGTGATCTGCCTGGGCGTGGTTGAACGAGTCTCCAACGTGACCATTGTTCAGCCCATGGACAGAGGACATCGGATATCCCAGAGGCTGCTGCTGCTCCGTGAGACCAGGTCGGCCAGCCGGAGCCAGCGTGTGGCCATGGCCATTCACGTGCGCATCGCCATAAGTCGTACCCGCGATACCATTGGAAGGCGGAATGGAATTACTGACTTCTTCCTGAACGGATTTTGCAGCATTGGCTGCGGCCTGAGACCGTTTCAGGTGCGCCTGAGGATGCGAGAGATGGCTCGCTCCTGTGGGGTTACCGCGGCGTAACGAGCACTTTTGGAAGTGCCGTTTCAGAATATCACTTCGGGAGAATGTGTCTTTGCAGAGAACACACATGTAGGGGCGGTCGCCGGTGTCTGCTGTTGTTAGTAGATGATCAACGGATATTTTAGGGAGAACCTACGTCTCAATAGGTGGCGTTTAAGATGCTTCGCGTGAAGATAGGTCTTGGTACAATGAGGGCAGGGGAACTTGCCATCGGCGTCCTTGGCCGGAATCGTGGTGCTTCGAGCAGTTCCATTGGCACCATTGGGCACTGCGGCGCGTCCTGGAACGCTGGGGAGAATACCCCTCCGTCCCTGCGAACCCACAACCTGGGTGCGAGGAGGCTCCCGGTTGTCAGAAAGAGGAGCCTGACCATTGGCGCCAGCCATTGGGTCTGCGCCAGCCCAGATAGGAGCTCTGCCTTCTGGGTGACTGAAGGCGCCCGAGGGCATCTGCGCGTAGTCGGGACGACGATCGCGTGGCGGTGCTGGCGCAATTGGTTGGGGGTAGCTCTGAGATCCAGATGTAGGAGGCAAGAGAGTCTGGGGAGACTGGTATCCTTGCGGGGGCTGGCCTTGGGGTTGACCACCAGGGTGGGCAAGGAACGAGGTCGGTGGCAAGCTGCTTACAGTTGAGTGAGGTCCAATGGGCGCAGCAGTCGCGTAGACATCGTGAGCCGAAGTGGCAGGATAACGCGCCATATCGGGACGATAGGACTGGCTCATGTATGGATTCGGCGACTGGCTATGATGAGGCTGCAATGGAGGAAGCGTATGGGGTTGCGAGACCGGGTACTGCGGCTGCATTGAGTATTGCGGCATTTGCATGCTCGAGAGAGGAGTCGAGCCCTGAGGCAGCGACGTCGAGGGAGGACGCGACGGGTGCGAGCGAGGATCCATTATGAGCACACAGAGATGTCGTGTTGATGATGGAAAAACAAGAGGGGAACGCGACCGCGAAAGCTCTTTTCCTTTGTTTTTCTTTTCCGAGGGCTTCCTCAATTATCCAATTCGTAATGTATCCTGAACGACGCGAATCTCAGACGATGTCGTGTCAATGGCTCCTTTTTTCTTTTTTCTCTTTTCCCTGTAGGTGGGTATCTATTTCCCTTCTTTCCCTTTTGGTGTTCGACTCACGACGCGTCAAGCTGTCGACGACAGTAAGGATCGAATTGACAGAAATATCAAGAAAGAACGAAAGACTCCACTCGTAGGCACGAGAGCAGTCCGATCAGACAGGGTGGTGGTGATAAGAGGAGGGGGGAGGTGTGTGTTGGAGAAGAAAATTGGAGTCGGTGGTGCAGCAGTCAAGTGGTGAAGAGAGAAAGGTCCCCACGGTGGAAAAAAAAAGGTGCGTGGGAGTGGGAACTTCTCTTTATCCGCGACCGGCCAAGTTGGGCTCCACCAAGGGACACTACAGTGGGTCTGGCGAATGCTGGATGAAGCGAACGGATTCGATTTCGCGTCAAGCCACACGCGCAATCTGACCAGGGTCTGTTGGTTTCTTTTTCTGTTGGAACTTTGATGTGGATGTGTTCGGCAGCGAGCCGTTGAGTGGGATATCGAGGGAGGTGTTGAGGGCAGAAGACGTGTTGTGAGAGAGAAGAGGAGAGAGTCAGGGCGTTTTAACACTTGACAAAACACAAAGGAGTGGCGTAAGTGCAATTCCGGAAGTGTCCTAGTCAGTCGACTCAGTGTACCAACTATGTACGAAGAGGTGACTCTGGCTGAGAAAGGGAGGTAGGAGGAGAGGAAGAAAAAAAGGAAGGCGAGGCCGAGATTTGGGACAGCGAAAAAGTCAGCGTGGGAGGCGAGAACAGAGAAATAAAGCGGCGAGAGAGCCGAATCAGGAACACCCAAGTCGACTGCCTGATTCGGCTCCAGTGGTGATTCGTTGAGTGCCGGGAGCAATGCCGAGTGCATAGCCGTCTCCCTTGTGTATTTTGTATTTTATGTTTTATGTTTTATTTTTATTTTTTATATATACTACGTAGCCACGTCGCAGCTTTTGCCATGAGTCTAGATGACGACCGACTGACTGACGTTCTCTACCGATAGATACTATTCTGTTCGTGAGCAGCAGGAAGTGATGCGAATCTCACGATGCAGACTCGGGCTGTCTCACAGGCAGTTCCGAGGATCACCCGATAGTCTTCGCACCGCCCAATGATACACGCGCTTATGTAAGCGCCGTTTCGATTTTAGCGTTGGTGATTGGCGCCATGACGCAAAAAAGGGGGCCCCTTCCCGGGACAGTAAGGAGCACCGTGTGTTTTAAGGCGAAGTGCGTGCAGGTGAGTGCTGTCCAAAAACAGGGAATTCTAAACGGTCAGACTTGGACGTCTGTTTCAGACTACGTAATTACACACACACACACTCACACACATCATGTTGACTGCCTCATTACCATTTGCTGCTCATTCGACTCGAGAGTTGCTTTCAAGATTTTTGCAGAAATGACAGAGAAAGACGAAAGACCAAAAGACCAAAGACAAGGGAGAATGCCAATAGTCGGAAAAGGAAGGTACAATCTTCCAATCGGAACATGCCGCCCGGCAACAACATAATACATACATGTACGTAATGCCATACAACCACTGAGTAATCACATAGTACAAGACAACAACAGACAAAGAAGTACCGCAGCGTATATCAGGCCGACAACTGCACGCACGACTACCTGACTGCTACTTTGTAGACAGTGAGGCGGTATCTCACGTTGACAAGACTATCTACTATGTAGTAAAAGTAAACATAAAAACTACCATTATTGATTGAGTTCGTACTTTGTTGGTCATACTAGTTGTGTTAAGTCTGTCCAGGTCAGAGTGGCTGGCTCGACCTGGCAAATCAGAAGCGTCCAAGTAAATGTGACTGATTTTCGAGTCTAGCTAACTACTGCCCAGGTAGGCAATACTCTGGCCTCGGCGCCGTCGATATCGTGTCGCCGGAGTTGTTCTCCTTGTATCTGCCATTCATTGTCTACTCCAGAACGTTGAACACAAGGTGCCAAGTCCCGCAAATTGAATGCACAGTACAATTATCATTCTACGAGTCAAAGACTTTGTTCATTTTGATATCAACGGCCATGTGGGCCATCTAGCATCTGCAAGAAGTAAGATCATATGGGTTGGACTACACCAAAAGTATGCTTAAATTCTCCCCTCCAAGAGCTCCATCTCGTCCGTCGACAAAGTGGATTCCTTAGGCCACCCGACCGGGTTCCTGGACCGTTCGTCCCACTTTGTGCAGAAGATAAGATCGCGCCAACACCATTGCTTTCGGTCTGTTTGTATACATGGTAGTGTAAACAATTTGAAGCTGGTTAGACTACGCACTCAATCAGTAGATTCAGTGCTCCGTCGGGATAGACACCGGCCTCGGCTTGGGTCTTGCCTTAGACCTGAGTTATCGTAGACTAATGCACTCACGTACCAAAAGGGCAGGTTAGCTACGTATGATATGAGAATCATAAAATCCGCAGCCTAAGTGAAACTATGACAAGGATTGCTCACAGTGCGGCGCAGGCAGTAGCCGGAGTACCCACGGAGTACCAAAAGGGAAGAACGGATGCGGGCGGCGGCCGTTGGAGGTGTCATGTGATTGAGCAATTTTTTCCCTCATTTTCTGCACGCACCTTAGACTACAACCACACAGCAAGTGTTTGGCATGCTCGATCGAGATGGATGATTGGAGATTGGCAGCCATTCAGAATTCATTCGTATTCAATACGCACATGACAAAGAAAACTCAATGCCTCCTGTGCTCAATTGATTCTACTATGATTATCTGGACAGTATCTGATCATGTCAGTTGTCAGACCCATCGTCCCGCACTGGAGACTTCAAGGAACAGAACAGAGGCTAAAGTCGCAAAGCTTCAAGCTTCCTTTGAGGCTTCTCCCGCTTCTAATGTGGACCTTCCGCATATCCACTACCCACAATACCTCAGGCAGGCAGGCTGGAGCGGCCCTTCAAGTATCGTATCTTCTACGCACAACTACCACTATTGAAAATGACCTGTCCATTATCAATGCAGACATGCAGACATATTTGCGCATCGACGTACGATGCAGGCTCTCACCCTGGTCCGTCCGGTCTGATTGGACAAGATGGAATGAGGTAGGCGCATGCAGATACCCCTTTAGGGATAGCGCCAGATATCTCTTGGCGATCAGGACCCGCCAATCTGCTGTATGCCATACCCTCAACGACGAACGAAATACAACCACTCCGTACGTACGTAGCTATGAAGACGGTCTATTATTTGGTGGATGTGATAAGACAGCTATGGCCAAGGGCTTGATCCTTGTCGCTGCCTCGCATTCGAAGATTACTGAACAATTATTACGTACCTAGCTATGTAAACCTATACGAACGACAAGTCGAGCCGAAAGCATGCCACGTCCCCATCGGCTTCCGTATCCGGCCCACGATCGCGACCCGACTTCCTAGTCTAGTGCAACTCCGTAGAATCGCAACCAAAAGAAGAATAAGCTCCGCCTACAGAACTTTCGTCTTAAAAATCTTCCTACGGTGTGCGTGTAGAGTCGTTGCGGTGTGGCTGTAAACTCAAGACTCGGCACGAGGACTAGCATGCCGAAAAAAAAATTAGATTGGAAGGTTTCGCTTTTCGTCGGCAATTGGTTTAGCCGTACGGTAAGTTAAGTTTTGCGTATGCGTGTTACGTACACCGGCAAAGTTGCCGACTTGCATACACTACTGTTTCCTCCGTCGTTAGTACTCCTGGATCATGATTGATTACTTTTGATTATCAATCTTACAGCTTGCCACTATGCACCGGTTACGCAACTGTGCGAATACTGTTAGAAGTCTTCTAACTGGATCAAGCCATCACACAAATCTAGATAAAATAAATGAATCCAAACCAAACAGACCCATGGACCCGGGACGAACTTTTTCGCTTCAAAGTTTCATAATTTCGCCTCTCATCTCGCTCAACCATGGAACGCCAAAACCACTAACGCTAACAGAAAAGAAAAAGCTAGGGAAAAAAAAACCTTGAAGAAAAAATGACCGTTTCATTCCGAAGTTTATTTACGTCCGATTTCGTTCGAAGCCGGCTTATAGCGGCGAGAGTTTTGTTGTATAGGGGGCTGGGGAGCGGAACGCGTTCCGAGATTGTTACCACATATTTCTCAGCAGTGCTACGTAGTATCATTGGTATGACTATTGAGTGTGTTGAATTACAAAATGAAGAATTAATGATTATTCAACGAATCACCTCTGCAAGTCAGTTGGAACTTAGTCACAAGGTACTCGAGTGACTAAATAAAACACGTCACCGTAACCAACACATCCAAATGTTGGGAGAAAGCATTTCCGCTTTTAGACGTTCACTAACTACCGTAGTGTGGGAGTTACTGCGATAGTACAGAGTCGCAGCTGAGAATCCTTCGTGGAAAGGCTAACATAGTAGATTGCTTACGTGGGCTTGGTAAACAAATCATGTGGTTGACTCTATCTACTATTTTCTTGTGTCTTTGAACTCTCGAAGCGTACATTATGGCTAATTAGGGCTGAAATAAACTACATATCCACAGCCTCGTGGACGTCCGAAAGTAATCAAGGACGTCAATAGACTGGATTTTAAGCGATGAACCTACGCTACGGGCGGCAGGTGTATGGGATGGGCTCGAGATCCCCCCGCAAATTAGCAGACTGGGGCCAAACTGGGTACCTACATACCAGTTCCTGGGATGCGGAAGTACATACGCATGTACATGTCTAGCTGCAGTGGAGGACAGGAAAGTGGCGGACGGGATGGGATCGGCTTATCCATTAAGAGTGATGTGGGCTAAGACAATTCCGCCAAACAACTCTATCATCATATGGGGTCGGCGTGTGGTGCAGAAGCGGCTCACATACGGATACTATCTCCATATTCTCCGGAGGGGGGGGGGGGATCATGGTGGAGTACCCCGTTTACTCTGGAGTCTCTCTGTACGACCAGACTCCATAACTTAGTTAGGACGAGATGGTATAGGGTCTCCATCGACCTCGGGAACCTTAAAGAAGAAAAGAGGAGCCCTTGGTGTTTCCACTCTGTGCTCCCACGTGCTGCGCCGAGCCCTATCTCCATCTCCATCTGCCAGGTGATGCGGGATGTGGGTTCTGTTATTTACTACTTATGTAGGATAATTGATTGGAGTGGATATTGTAAATAAACCCGAAATTTGTAGTATTGAGATTGTCTATGACTGCGTCTAGCTATCATTTCTAAGTAGTTTGCGCCATGACATACTTCTCGCTGCCTTGTGCGGAGTGGATTATTCCTGCAAGAGAGCATATGCAGCCCCGACGCTCCATTCTGTTCATTCTTTGCTTCTGAAATAACTGCTCAATGTAGAAAAAGGTGATCTTATTTTATGTAAAAGTCTGTAGTCGTACGTAAGCGCGCCCTACTGCCGTACTCCGTCTGTCAGACCAAGCGATGAGTTGCGTCCAATGAGTTCCATCATTCTGTTGTATCTGGCACATGTTTCAGCCATCAATTTCTTGACTTTCTTGGCGACTTGGTTGTGGTTTTTGAGAGTCGTGGTTGATGTACTGTTGTATAGTCGCAGCAAGGCATCGTTCTCGAGAAAGAATTCGTAGACGGACTGATGGACAAATTGCACAACCTCTTTGCCGTTCGATTCTTCAACCTCAACGAAGCCATAGCCCAGACTGTGTATTCTTCTTTCCATCATACTGCATGTACATTTTTCATTGAAATTGACACAATAACATGTGAAAGTACGAGCTCTTTTGTAGTCTTCCAACGACTTGACTGTTGGATTGGCCTCAAGAAACATGACCCAACGTAGTTCCTCCGAACTCAACTTAGCGTACGAGACCCAATAAACCAGTCGTAGTGAGTCCTTATTTCCGAGCATGCTTTGCAAGATATCTTCGTACAACTTCACCAAATCCCGAGGAATCTTATCTATGCTGCCTTCAATCTCTCTTTTGGAATATCCTCTTGAGTATAGAGTCTTCACACGCTCTACCACGAGATCTACCCACATGAAAACACCATCAGAACGATCGATAATCATTCTCGAGATGTCTGCTTGAAAACTTTCATCAAGTTGAGACCAAACATAAGATTGAATGCTATGTTTATTATGGTGCTCAACACGTATCTGAAAGGTATCCTTCTCCGTTGCTTTGACCAACAACGGAGGATTTCGACAACTGCAGCAGATATGAAGTCTTCTGCCAAAGGGCTCTCCTGTCTCTTTGCCAGTGGATGAGTCGATCATTTTCTCATATCGTCTGATAGGAGCTTGTTGTATCATTTTCTCAAAGGTCTCTGCCAGGCGTCTGGCATCATCTTCGCCGCATTCATCCAACGCGTCAACATACAGATAAACTAGGTGGTCCTTCAAGACCTCGGTGAGTACAGATCGAAAGATTTGGGCTAGTTGTGACGTCTCCCATTGCCAACTCTTCCCTGGCGGTCCTCTAGAATCGCATTGACGCTCAAAACATTCCTCAAGACTCGACAGCTCTCCAAATTTCTTTCCCTGGGGTGACTGCTCCTCGAGGAGTTGAAATAGAACTGTTCGGTAAAAGCCAAGCATCGTCTTTTGTAGCGAAGAGCCACGGCCATGAGAAAAGAACGAAAGGGTGATGCTTCCTTTAATTTCTGGACTCTTCCCATCCAAGTTTTCGTTCTGGTTGCTGGTACTTGCGTGTTGATCGTCTTTAGTTTTTGTCTGTTCGCCTGTAGATTTTGAGTTTTCGAAAACATATCGCATCAGAGTGGATTTTCCAGAAGCAGGCTTTCCCTTGATCCAAAGTAGGCCGCCACCGTCTCGCCATGTTTCGTATTCTTTACAATCTGGCAACCACATGCATGTATCATTCTCAGAAGTGGATGTAATGCCGTAGTAGCGACTGTACAACTCTGGAAAGCTCAAAGATTGTTTGCATGAATTCAATGTACAGGGAGGTTCACCTGCACATTGGAGGCGAGTTTAATCATCAAGATACATATTAATTGACGGAGATGGTTACTTACCCATGGATGCATTTTCATGGAAATAGACGTTTTGAACTTGCATACTCTTATCTGGTTTGATGTTGAGATCTCCCTTTGGATCGGTTTGTTGATGCTCTGGATCTGAGCTGCTTGGTAGGACTTTGATAAGATCCATTGCGTCGTATAGAAGCGCAATAAGAGAGGTAGTGTTGTGTCAGGATTGATGATGATGGAGAAACTGATTTGCTAGTCCTGGCTATTATATAGTCTGAAGAGCCCATTGAGGTAGAAAATGACAATATCAGGCAAAGAACCTGCCGTACAAAGATATACTCCATACTGACAGTGTGCAGTGCACATCAAAGGCAGGTGCGATGATGATGATGCTGCTATACTTACGCCGTGAATTTGAAGAAGCTATCACAGACAGTTGGTGGGCATCAGTAATGAACGTTGTACTTTGACACCTTTGAGTGAAGCTGTTGAGAACCGTGAATACTGTTTACCAAGGTACCGGCATAGGTAGAGAATGAAAGCTGCACCATCTTGTAATATTTACATGTGTTCTTTGTCTCGCAGCTATGCTAAAAGCCCTAACTAGATAACAATACCAAAAAGGGTTGTCAGGGGATCTCTTGTTTATGCCGTGGTATTACCGTATTAGGACGTCGAAATCTCAGAAAGTCAACCCATCCATCGTAGCCCTAAGAACGTGATCATTTATTTCCAGTTCAATACTATCTACCTAGATAAGTCAGTGTCAATAAGAGTCCAGATATAATTATAACTCCCCCATAGCCTTAAACACCTCTCCTGTCTTCTTCTCTGTCTAGTCCTTGCTAGTTCTCCGGCTCCTGGTATTTGTCAAATGTCCAAGAAAGGAAGGTACGGCCGAGCCATCTCTAAGCGATGGTATACTAGTCGCTGTACAACTTCAATTTTAACAGTAAATTCCCGTCATCCAAGTGGAAAGACATCCAATGTACTTTACGGTGTACGATCAGTAGGCTCCCGCCGCTGAAGTTGACTGAACAACATACACGGTATCTCATGGACTGTGTACCATCCTCCTCCATGGCCTGCGAGCCAGTAGACAGACTCAAGCACTGCCCAGCCTCGTGAAACCCTACACACGACTCGGTTCAGGTTGCAACTGACCTTTCATCAGGCCCTGTCTTGTAACTCAGTAGATATAGGTTCTCTCCGAATTATTGATATCCTGTACTACTGTACAGCAACCATCCGCTGAACAAATGAATACTACCAGTCAGAAAGCGAGAGCGATATACCGCAATGTCAGCCTTGTCTAACGTAGGTATCTTAATGTCAAATCCGGAACATTGATGCAGCAAACTTGGTTCCAGGGCTATTCGCCGTTCAAGCATAAAAGCCCCAAATTTCCCTAGCTAAACTCGTAATTTTCAAGCTCACTGACTGCTCTCTCTCAAAAAAAAAAACCATTTTTCAAAGCCCTTATCTAAGAAACTTTTTGAAATATAGCAGGAGGCTCAAGGATGGCGTTGACACGACTTAAACGATCTCCTCAATCATCCGTCGCCCCTTTAGAGAGTAGTGTCATTACTCGGCAGTTCACCGAGGACTCTTCGGCGCATATTCCATTCCCGATTGGAATTAAGGTGCTTCATGAATGTCCTGATGCCACAGTCGACATATGCTTTATCCATGGTCTGACTGGAGATCGAAAAAGCACCTGGACGGCCGCAGGACAATCCGAGCCGTGGCCAAAGATTCTCCTTCCGTCTGAAATCCGCAACGCTCGCATCCTGACTTATGGCTACGATGCTTATGTTGTGCGCGGATCAGTTGCTAGCAACAACCGCCTTAAGGATCATGCTCGCAACCTTCTCAATGCTCTAACGGCGGATAGAGCTTCCATCAAGTGCTCAACTCGCGCCTTGATATTTGTGGCCCATAGTTTGGGGGGTCTTGTGTGCAAGAAAGCACTTTTACTCTCACAATACAACGGCCAAGCTCATCTTCGCAGCATATACGAGTGCACCAAAGCCATCATCTTCATGGGCACCCCTCATGAGGGATCCTGGATGGCACGCTGGGCAACCATCCCAGCAAAATGTCTTGGGATTATCAAGTCTACCAATACAAAACTACTGGATATCCTCGACCGAGATAATGAAATGCTCAAAGACATTCAAGATGAATTCTACACATTGATTGGAAGTCCCCGCGCGAATGGCAGGAATATTAAAGTGACCTGCTTTTACGAAGAACTGGGACTTCCTGTGGTTGGAGCAGTTGTGCCCATGGAATCTGCCACCTTGAAAGGTTACCATCCCATCAGCATCCATGCAAATCACCGTGACATGGTTAAATTTGCATCCAGTGACGATCAGGGATTTCGAGATCTGTGTGGGGAACTGGTTAGATGGGGAAATGAAATCAAGGAAGAAATTGCTAAAGATCTTACTGAGCAGCAGCAACAGCAACAAAAGCAGCAGCAGCAAGGACCAGATGACGGGATCAAAAGGCATGGCAACCCAAGTCCCTCTCATTTTATGGAACATGGCCGATCCGGATGCTATCAGATTGGAAACGTCTATAACTCGGGACAGAACAATTACTCGGGAAGTGGAAACCAGATTCAAACAGCCCTTTTTGGGAGAGATACGAATTTTAGGTAAATTCTCAACTCTGAGAGCGTATTTCTGTGTTTGACACAACTGGTGATAGTCTGTAATGTGGTATCATTGTGACTGACTGCAAAGATAATATTTTAAATACATGGATCATTTTTTTTAATGATGCATTGATCATGACGCGTAAGCCAAGTCGACCAAAAGAAGACCAGGGCAAACAATTCGGTGTGAGAACGATAATACTGTAGTCATCGTGATTCCCCCTTTAAATGGGTATATGGTGGAGGTGATATCGAGAAAAGCCTCAACTGTTTCTTGATCGACTGCCTTCAAGGCTCCCGAGTTGTTGTGTTTGCATTTAATAGTCGTGGCAATTCGTAGCACTTTTTGCTTTCTTTCCATCCGTAAATGTCTCTCAACGTGGTTCCTTCGTTCTCTTCACAAACTAAGTTGATCAACGCTCCCAACTCTTCCGGTCGCCCCTATCCGTCCACCCGCCTTCGTCACCATCCCCAGTCTATAAAACCGCTCTTCGCCCGTCGCGCTTCTTCCGCCTATGTACCACTTCTCATGGCCCAAAGCGTCCCGGAACCCGCCCGATCCGCTTGAGCTATCGCTGCCACGACGTCGGCGGTCGTGGTTGTATACGATTGGAATGGGACCTGAGGTCGGTGATGGAGATGTGGGTGAAATACTTTCTGCTGTTGCTGTAGTAGGACTTGTTGCTGGGGGGCGGCTATGTGATTGTGGGCGTGTTGTGGTCGGTGAAGGCCTGTGGTGTGGAGGGTGGTGGTGGTGGTGATGTGGATGTGATCGATGATGTGGATGGTGATGTTGTTGAGTTTGCGAAGATGTTGTCGTCGTGGTTGACGGGTTTGCTGATGTAGTTGCATTTTGTGATGAGGATGAGGGTGGAAGAGTCGACGTCGAGGATGAAGATGATGATGTCGCCTTGGTGGCTATCGCTCGCGCACCGGAGGTTATCTGTGAGGAAGTCTGCGAACCAGCCGCGGAGGGTGCCTTGAAGGCTGATTGTGCTCTGAATGCGGCGAGGAAATTCGCCAGGAATGGGCGATTCGTCGACATTTTGGAGGAGTCTGACTGTGACATACGGTAGGTCGCCCGCGCGTAGTATTCAGGTTGAAGTCGATAAAGAGTCGGATCTGTTCGTCGAATCGCGCCGGGCGATGTAGTCGTGATGTCTGCTTCTATGAAGTTATTCTAGTTGTAGTTGTAAATGAATCAGACCGAGGCTTCGAAACAAGAAACCAAGGCCAAGTCAAGTGCGTTGGCGGTTGACTAGTGATGGATAATGGAGGAAGTGTGATAGGCGAAAGATTGAGGCGGAATCCCGAAGTCTCCCGCTGAGGGTTGGCTGTGGGGAACTTGGAGGTATGGCGATGACGTCGACTATATTATATTCTTTTAATATTATCTTGATCGATTATTTTTAACTTCATATGTTTCTGTCGTACATGGAGCCTTAGTAGATAGTCATTACATGTCAGTCGTCTACAGGGTGTGGTTGTCAGTCATCTGCAGTGTGCTTCTAGAACTGCACCTGTACAGCGTGCTTGGACTCATCCGGAAAGCCGATACACACTTCCACCGTCCAGGGACTCAGAACAGACTCGGGACGAATCGGTCCAGACTGTGCTAGGCGCTGACCCGAGTATCTTAGTCAAGAAACCTGGTGCAGGTGATCGATGACTGTGCAGAGACTATAATAGTGTGGGATGCTATTGCTGTTCCTCCAATCACATGTCAGCCGTAAGAAAACGTCGATATCCCCCGCACTAACCCTATCATATTCCTATGTCTTGAGTATATCTGTTGAACATGGTTGTCATCCTTCCTTTTTTGATGAGTTTTTGGCAATTGATTCCTCCAGTATGCTCTTCAGCTGAGATATCTCCGCGCGCATGGTCAAGGCCCGTCCATGGAGTGCTTTTCCCGTCGAGATAGTCGCCTCGAGACTTTGCGAATTGTCTTCTATGGGGGGAGGCCCATCGGTGCTATCAGGCTGCATAACCTCAATAAGACTGTCAAGTCTGCTTGCAAGATGTATCGCGAGTTCCTGTATCACAATGATCTCCATGGCAACAACGGTAGATGAAGATGACGGTTCATAAGAACCCATTTTGAAGCGAGCGCATCGCGCTTTGTGCGCTCCGACTGCATCTCGAGAATATCGATCTGTGTCCTGGACCATCCTGGCGTGTAACAACATCGCGTGCCATAGATCAATTAGACGATTGTGGCATGAGAATAGAAGCCATAGCAGTGAGAAATCGACCGATCCCGTTGGCTTGCCTTCTAGATCACGACCTCCGCCGCCGTTGAGTTCCTTTCGTTGTCGTGTCTGCTCTATTAGTGGTATGTAGATATCAGCCAGCTTGTGCGTCAAGGCATAAGTCTTGCCTACTCCGAAATTGACCTCGTCATCGGAAACAATGTCTCCGGTTCGATCAGAGGTGCCGGGCTGTACGGGTCCGGCATTCATTGCTTGTTTGTGGACCATGAACGACGGCAGTTTTCGTGCTAGAGAATCCAATGCGATTGACATACTGCTTAGTTGCAGGAAGACATTTGGTGACTGTAGAGTTTCCGGCATATCGATGCCTAGGTAATGGGTAGATTTCTTGGGTCTCTGTATTGATTCGTGTTCTAAGACCCGAATTTCGTCGTCCTTTATGCTGCCATCATTCCTGATGTCAGCATGATTCTGGGCGGAGTGAATTTCGCTGCCTGAGCTGCTTGTTTTATTCTCATCTGTTACCGGAGGCTGAGGTTGAGATATAGAATCGAAATTATCAATCAAAAAATTGTTTTCAGGCAGAGTCCAGTCCATAGTCATGCTTCCAAACATGTCATCTATTGGCTATCAGCCATTCAATTCGTTGACGGAGCTCAAATATAAATACCATCTATTGCAAAATTCGGCATTGTAAGCTCATTGTCAAATCCCTTATTGAAACTATTAACAGGAATAACACTACTAGATGTCGTCGCCGTCGGCAAATGTTTTGGCCGAACTTGGCCACGCATTGAAGGACTGTATGAACAGTCTACCCCTGCTTTGAGACATCTTGTACATGTATCATCGTTCCTGGAGGATGGTCTTGGACATTTTAATTTGAATGAATGGCAACGATCGCAGGCTAACCGGCGTCGTAAGGAGGCTTGTTTCGTTGACATCTTGGACTTTGTGATGTCAGATTGTCGCCTTTTTCATTGAAAATATGTACAATCCCATAGAATCCATTTCAGTTGGCTTCTCAGTAATTATAATCAATCAAACAAGAAATTTGACTTATAGACCAGAAGAAATGAAGTCGATTTTTAATACATTGTATCAGCATGTCAGATCACGTGATACAAAAACAAAGAACTATTCCCAAAAAGGAATAGCACACTAATTCACCCGCGATTCCGTGATGGGTTCCGGTTTTCGTTCGACGGCCCTTTTAAGACTTGTTTACTACCCAGACCACTTTTGATATCGTCAATTGTTGTTCAAGAACGTCAAAATGGTACGTTGCGCTCCTGAGAGATCATGAAGTGAATGGATTACGCCACTGTCAAGCGACAATGGAGAGTTTCGTCCTCCGGAAGCTCGGTCGATGACAGCATCAGATGTCTTTACACTTCTCGGCATACTTTCAGCACTCATGGATGGGAATTGGGATTTTGTAATTGACTGAGTACGATGCTAATTTCTTGTTCTTTACAGCCTGTCTACAACACCTCCCTCACTCAGAATCTGCTCAAGAGAGCTTCATACAGCCCTCCGTACCGATCCCCCTACGGACCTCAGTGAGTAGACCGATTCGATCATTGCGCCACGTCTTTCAATTGGATATAGCAAAAGTGTGCGGAATTGGAACACAATGCATCGAACCCAAAGATTGCGAATGCTTGAGCCGATCAAGACTTGACGTGGCGACCGAATGTGTGGACGGGACTGACGTTGACATCACCAGGTACACCGTTGCTACTCACTGGCATGGCATAACTATCCCTAAGCTCACCAAGGCGTAAGTTACACTATGGATATGCCGAAATTTCACTAGTGACGAGCCATACTGATCAATATTCGTGATAGTGGCACCATTGCTGGGGGATTCGGTGTTGCCGCCGGTCTCTTCGCCGTCTTCTTCTTCGGTGAAGTTCCTCGTGTCAGGAAAGATGTTCTCCAGAAACTTCCTTTCTTCGACAAGTACTTGGACCGCACTGTTCCTCCTGAGGACAACGTAAGTTCCCTATCGTGACGTCATCTTGTCTCGTTTCCATCTTTCTAACCCTATGAACAGCCCTTCTAAACGCTTACGTCTTTTTTGAACGAAAATCGTACCGCCGAATGGTGGAACGAAGCGCGTGAGCAGATTGCGAAGGGGTCCAAGTTAACAAGATGGTTTCGCTTCTGTAGAGTACAAACAAACCTGATAGCATATAGAACATCAACTGCCTATTTCTTTTGTGTGCGATCATTGGTCCATGTCTCCGAGCGATGAACGTATAGATACCTCCGCTACAAAATATCGAGTACCTACTCTCGTAGTGTAGTACATATGTAGGCGCAGTCAAAGGCCATGCCACATGGTGACAGGGTCCTATGTCAATTGATTGGCGCATCTAAGCTTGGTCTAGAAACAACGCCCAGTAACCCTTTCGGGTCACTGATCGGACCATAATCATACACTTAACCCATGAGGGAAACTTCTAGCGTGGCACAAAGCGAGTATGAGCTCTGATTTGTGCCTTGAAACGAAGAGTCAGGGTGGCTCCTTGGCGGCTTATCTGTGGACATACACCAAAGTCCGCGCTTTGATAAGAACTCTGTTTATCTGTGGAGACGGGGAGATCCTATCCTTCCTATTGCACATAACACAACTACAGCTGCCATGGCGAGTTAGGATCTCCAGGCCTCGAATCAACTCCCAGATGAGATACGCTATGTTTCATGTAGCTCTTGTCTATGACTACGGCGAATTATTAATCCATCATCCCCGTTCTAAGTTACGATAACAGATTACTGACTTCATGTTAAACCGCGTACTCCAGCCTGTGCAACCAATCTGTACCAACCATGGAGGATTCTCTAGCTCATCCAAACAAAAGGACGATCTCCCCGTTGTATCTCTCCAGTCACTGGCATTACTACGGTTGTTACTAGTACGTACCGACGTATGCCATGCATGGGGTTGCGCCTTGACGTCTCCTAGCACCAGAACTTGTGGTATACCCCGAGGCTAGTCTGCGACCCTTATCTCTGGTGGCTGTCATTTAGGATGGTTGCTCGCATGAACATTCCCGACGCATACTAGCGTTGCGGAGGCGATCAGATATATCTGATGAGATGGCTGATAGCTGTCATCGATTACTTAATTATAAAGTGAGATGAATCTCGTTTGATGAATGACATACGCTGACATTGTTGTGAGCAGCGCTTCTTTACATCTGGCGTCTTGTACCTTATCTGTCCCCGACATAAACAGTAGCAAATGAATGTGAACTCAAAATGTCAGCTACCGGAGAATCAACACCACCAAAGAAGTATCGCGACATCGACCATGCACAGGTCACATCTGTTCTTCCTGACGGCGACGTGCCCATAACAGATCATGTCCTCGCCTCTGACGATGCGGTCCTAGTAGCATTGGGTTACAAACAGGAATTTAAGCGCGAGTTTTCTCTGTGGACGACTTTCTGCGTCAGTTTCGCTGTGTTGGGACTTTTGCCGTCATTTGCGAGTACGCTGTACTATGGCATGGGGTATGCAGGTACCGGTGGTATGGTTTGGGGTTGGTTAATTGCCATGGTTTTCATCCAGTGTGTTGCTATGGCTATGGCGGAGTTGTGTTCTGCTATGCCGACGAGGTAAGCGGTATCGTTCACAAAAATGCCAACCGTGTACTAAATCTATGGTTGTATAGTGGTGGTTTATATTATGCAGCAGCAGTTCTTGCGCCCCCCGGCTACGGCCCCTTTGCAGCCTGGATCACAGGCTGGTCAAACTGGATTGGACAAGTGACAGCTGCTCCATCGGTCGACTATGCATTGGCCGCCATGATGCTCGCTGCAGGCAGCATCGCAAATCCGGATTACGTTCCCACAACCTGGCAGACGTATCTGCTTACCGTGCTCATTCTCATAATCCACACCGTCATCAGCAGTATGCCTACCAAATGGATCGCAACATTTAACTCGTGGGGCTCAACTTTCAATATCATCGCATTGGTCATTACCATCATCACAATCCCAGCAGCGACCAGCAACAGCCCCAAATTCACCTCTGCGGCTGATGTCTGGGGCACAATTTACAACGGGACCGATTACCCGGATGGTGTTGCCATTCTCATGTCCTTTGTAAGCGTCATCTGGACCATGTCAGGCTACGACTCGCCCTTCCATCTATCAGAAGAATGCTCCAACGCCAACATCGCATCCCCGCGGGCCATCACAATGACATCCGCAGTCGGCGGTCTGTTCGGCTGGTTCCTGCAGCTCGTCGTCGCCTACACCGTGACTGACATCGAATCCGTAATCGGCTCTGACCTCGGTCAGCCATGGGCCTCTTACTTGCTACAGGTACTGCCGCAAAAGACTGCCATGGCAATCCTGGCACTGACTATCGTCTGCGGCTTCTCCATGGGCCAGGGATGCATGATCGCCGCCTCCCGCGTTACGTACGCCTACGCCCGCGATGACTGCTTCCCGCTCTCAGGCTTATGGAAACAAGTAAACAACCGCACGCAAACACCTGTCAACGCTGTCATCCTCAACGGCGTACTCGGTATACTAATGTGTCTGTTGATTTTCGGCGGCACCGTTGCAATCGGTGCCCTATTCAGTATCGGCGCAATCGCTCAATTCATTGCCTTCGCAATCCCCATTGCGATCCGCGTCTTTATTGTGGGCGACAGATTTAAACCGGGGCCTTGGAATTTGGGGAAATGGAGTAAACCCATCGGTGCGACGGGCGCGATGTTTGTGTTCCTCATGTTACCTATACTGTGTCTGCCGAGTGTGACGGGTAATGATTTGACGGCTGATTTGATGAATTGGACGTGCCTGGTATATGGCGCGCCTATGTTGGCGGTTTCGATTTGGTGGGTCGTTGACGCGAAGAACTGGTTCAAGGGTCCCAAGGTTAACGTTGAGCATTCTTTGTACATTGAAGATGTTACGGGTGTGCCTCCTCTTCCGGAGGGCGAGAAGGAGGATGATACTGCTGTCACTGTCTCCAAGGATGGTGCTGATAGTAAAGATGCTATTGCTTGAAAGATCTCGAGAGATGCTTCTACTAGATGCAGAAGAGGGACGGAATGAGGAAGTTTCCTTGTATATAAATAATATTTGATACCATCATAATTGATCCATGTCGCAATTCTCATAAGCCCCTTCCCGTCAGCTCTTCTGTGTGCATTGTTACCCGAGTAGAATACATCCAGTAAATTCGTTAGTTAAGGGGAAAGTGAAGAAAGTCTACTTGGCAATATTTAATATAACTAGATGTAAACAATCTCAAAGAAACCTTGAGGGGAAAAAAAAAAAAAAAAAAAACCAAAAGCATAATACACAGAGAATCTTATGATAAAATAGAAAAGCTACATAATAAATAGTAAGACAAAAAAACACCGTGTATGATTCGTCATTAATCAGTCCACCTTGCCAGCTGATCCTCCATTCAATACCCCTTCCTTTCCATCAAGACGGAAGAAACCACCACCACTAGTACCGCCAGTACCGGTTCCGTATCCCAGGATACCGCCACCGGTAGTACCTCCATATACTGACGCTCCTCGTCGCAAGACTCTCCTGCGATGCGCGATGTATGCGGCGACGGAGGTGATGACGAGGATGATGGCTGACCATATAGGGTGGTTGACGATGAACGACCGAGTATGGAAGAATGTGGCTTCGAAGAATCCGATTGTAGATCTGGATCGCAGCTTTGGTGGGTCGCTGATTACCAAGGGGATGGTCTCGAGAATAGATGTTCGGGATGGCATGATGTGGGCACCGCTGCTGGTGGAGTCCCAGTATCGTCGATTCTGTGTACACGTTAGTAAAGATACTTCTCATACTAGCATGCGTCACTTACGTCTTCATCGTTGATAATGACTCGCTCACCGTCCTTCACATCAATTCCGTAGGTAGTACGCAACCAACGGTCCCAGAAGTCACCGTCAACCCAGGCAAAAGCGACCTGTTTCTTATCTTCCTCTCGAATGTTGATGTGCATGCTCTTTGCAGCGCGTAGAGCTCGCTGGTCATCACGATCCTCGGCCTCTTCAATGCGCAATTGTTTTGAATCGCGGAGTTCCTGTCTCTCCAAACGGAATAACTGGGTTTGCTTATCCATCCATTCCAAAGCAGCGTTCTTCAGTTCAGCCTGACCGAGTCGGAATTCGTCGGATCGCTTGTGGCTGAGGATACCAAGAACGACATATTTGTTCTGCATAATCTCCTTTGCATTCGATGCTGTGAGCTCAGGTACGATTGGGAGCCAGTGGCTTCGCATCCACTCCAAGACTCGGGGGTTGTCTCTCATATCATATGGAGCCAAAGCATTGAAGTATGTTGGCCGTCCATCTCTGACAACAAGCAACCGAGGCCAAGTGGATATCTTGAATCTGTCTGCAAGGATTTCGCTATCAGTTTTGACGAGTCGCGCATGTCCAACCAAAGGCAGAGCCAGCTGCTCCAAGGCTGCAAAGTCCTCGGAAGTGGTTGCTTTGTCGAAGAAGTAAAGGAAGATGACGTCGCCAGATTCCTCCATTTCCTTGAACGTCGATGCATTGACATACTTGACGCCAGCGCCAGTGTCCACTGCTGTCTGAGCGTAGCTGATCAAATCGCCCACTCCGCGAAGGCCTTCATATTCGACCTTCTCTCCTCCTTTGAAGAAGAACATGGTTGGGTATCCTTTAACACCAGCATCTTTACACAGCCGCTTTTCAACATCGCAGTTAACTTCGCCAACATTAAGCTTGCCCTTCATCTCTTTCGCCATTGTCAACCAGGGAGGCGCAAGAGCTTGACAATGATGGCACCATGGAGCATAGAACTTGACGAACCAGGGATCGCGCGTTCGTGTGACAAACTTCTGAAAGCTCTCAGCCGTTAGTGGAACTGAGGTTCCTTGGGGATTATAGATAATCGATGGTTTCTCTTCGGTTGTCTTGGAGATCTTAGGAGTGGACTTGGTTGCCTTCTCATCGGCCTCGGTCAACTGGGATACCTTTTCGTTATGGTTCTCGGCGGCTTTTGCGCCAGCGGCGGGATCTTTATCTTTCGCTTGAGGCACGTCTGGTTCTTCGGTGACATCCACACTATCCGCTCCGGGTTCAGGCAGTTTGACTCCATTGGCAGAACGAGATCCAGGGCGTATTTGCTCCAACCTTTCTTCGATAAAATTGCTCAATCCCTGCATATCTTTTTTGCCGGAGTATTGCTCTACCAGTTCACCATCGTGATAGAGAGAGAATGTAGGGTAATATTTGACATCCAACTGCACACACAGATCTCGATACGCCATGCAATTCATCTCTGCAAAATGGAAATCATAATATCCTGTAAAAGAATTCAATGAGGATTGGGTATCGGGCGATTTGGCCGAGGAGGATGAAAGAGGATCGGAGGTCTGTAGCACGTCAGACTTGACCGCGAAAAATTAGCCTCAGGATCTCTTACATAGTAGAATTCATATAGCGTCTGCCATGTAGGCGCGATAGCTTGGCAGTGTGGGCAGGACGGCGAGAAATGCTTTACAAGCCTATTTATCCATTGTTAGCTTGTCCACTGAGAAAGTCAATTGAACAATAACGTCACAAGGGCTGGGAATGTACCAGTATCCATCTGCGATAGTAGACTGGAAGTTGTCCGGATTCAACTCCATCTCTGGTGGGACTTCAATGCCATTGAAGATGGTGCTGGTGGGCCCATCTTCAACCTCGTCTGTTTCCTCTTGTCTCTTGTAGAGGTTCGTAGCGAGGGAAGGGACTATAGCGAGCGAAAAAAGCGACCACGCCAGCAGAGACGACTTCATTGTTGCGATATCACAAGCGAATGACTGAAAGAAAATCTTCCTGAAAGAAAAGGATCGTCAAGGTGCTCAGTACATCTGTGTTCTAGGCGAGCTGTCAAGATCGGCGCATTGATAAGGACGCACGGCGGGAGTTCGGTGAACGCAAGGCGAAAATGATCGGAAAGAAGGTATAGTAAGTTGTAAGATTTATCAATCGAGTATTCCACAGGCCGTAGTCCGTGGCCAGGGACGTTCCAAAATGGGTGGTAGGATGATATACGACATGGACAGGTAATGGAGGTGGCACTGCCGAAGCAAACTTGGATGACGGGGCGATCTGTCCCTTTTGGGCGTGGCGCCAAAGCCAGACTAGTTTATCCGCTCCGGCTGGCACGACTTCCTTCAACGACTACCGTCAAAGCTACTTACCGAGCGACGCTGTAACCTACAATTGCGCTTCTCAGCCGCGGAACTGACACCAATTCGTATATCTTCGGCCCAATTGCGCCGGCTCAATATGAGGCCAGCTCTCAGATTATTCGCCAATGTCAAGCCAGCCCGGTATTTGGAGCCTTTTGCTCCCACCGGTCTGACTGGGCTTGTCACACACCCCAGTCCTCGCTCCACGCTCATTTTCCTTTACACCCAGACACTCGAGAAACTTAAACAATTCCCAGAGTCTTCCGCCTATCGCCAGTCCGTAGAAGCTCTCACCCGCCACCGCCTTCAAATCGTCGAATCCTCCAAACCCCCCGGTTTTGACGAATGGCTCCAGCGCGTTAAGAAAGTTGTCGCCGAGAACCCCGAACAATTCGCAAAAGCTCGCTTGGCAAATGGCACCTTTGCAGGAATTCAGCAGGATGATATCTTCGGAGGTACCAAGGCACAAGAATGGGACGGAGCAGTTGGACCTATCACCGAGGGACCTTTGAGGACACCAGAGGAAGTCGCTCAATGGGAAGCAATTATCGAAGAGGCCAGCCAGCCTGAAAGCGCTTCAGATTTCCACGCAGAGTCAATCAACTGGGAGAGCGAGCCTTCATTGGAAGCAGAACAGTAGGTCAAAATGAAGTTCGGCAGACCTCTGGTGCGTTGGACTAACGTACCGTAGGATTGCAGAAATTGAAAACAAAATCGGCGCCGGTCTCATCGAGGAAGTTATTCAGGTAGCTGAGGGCGAGCTCAGCCTCGTAGATGAGTTGGCTAAGGCCCAAGTGTGAGTTTTTAATTCCTCGAATATGTCTTTGCCATTGCTAATGTATTCACAGGTGGGAGGAGCTTGCTGAGAAGCCCAAGCCCGGACAATGGACATATTTCGCTCGTGACACACATACTCCAGGAAAGCCTTAATTGCACTACAGATCGAGTATAGATGTATTTATAAGCTTTTTTATTTGTTTAGACAAGACCAATTTATGCCTTTTTGGTCTTCAAATAATGCGTCAGCAGGATACTGAATGTTGATGGCTTATCCACTTGAGACACTCACAGGTAGTTTTTCATTAGCCTTTATGTAATTAAGATCTATGATCAAGAAACATTGTATCGGTTCAATAACATAGAAGCATACACAATGCCCAAAGTCAGGACCGACGACTCATGGGCGGACGCACTAAACCCCTTTAAGACAGCCCACTCCGAACTGGACACATTAATGCTCCGCGATCACATCAATACCGCACCGCATACATTAAAAGCTCCACGACACTGCTACCTATCAGTGTGAACATACCCACGAGTTCAGATATTCACTGTGCATATTTACTGCGACAGCTACATATCCTGGTGCTATTTCGCTCTAAACGAGCCCGTCCTCACGGGCACATCCCACCCCCTCAACATACCAACAAACAAGCAACATGCGGCTCGATATCAAGGTGCGTTTGGTTTGTGAAGAGGATGATCAGCTTGAATACGGCGCATCGAAGCATTTTATATTCGGAATGCTTGGTCTAGAATTAAACAACTAACCAATTGTTCTCACAGAGACAACTCTTTGCTCGCTCCGAGCGGGTAAAGGGTATTGACTTCCATCCGACAGAGCCATGGGTAAGTACGACTCCTATCTGCGACTGGTTGCTGTCTAACATATCTACAGATCTTGACGACGCTTTACAGCGGTAAGCTATGATCATGAAAAAAACCAATGGTATTCCATACTGATCATTTCAGGACACGTCTACATCTGGTCGTACGAAACTCAGGTATGACACTTGCTCTCGACACTTCAACTCTTCCAATACAGTGGTTAACGATTGATATTTTGTAGTCGATCATCAAAACATTCGAACTCACCGACGTACCCGTCCGCGCTGGTCGATTCGTCGCCCGGAAGAACTGGATTGTTTGCGGTAGCGATGACTTCCAATTGCGAGTTTACAACTACAACACATCAGAGAAAATCACATCCTTCGAGGCTCACCCTGACTACATCCGAGCGATCGTTGTTCACCCTACCCAACCTTTCGTTCTTACCGCCTCAGATGATATGACCATTAAGCTATGGGATTGGGACAAGGGCTGGAAATGTGTGCAGGTCTTTGAAGGCCATAGCCATTATGTTATGGGACTTGCTATCAACCCCAAGGACACAAACACATTTGCATCTGCTTGTTTAGATCGGACAGTCAAGATCTGGAACCTTGGCTCGGGGCATGCAAACTACACTCTTGAAGCGCATGGTACGTTTTCTAAGACACTTATGGTGTACTAGTCAGCGCTAACGAACTTGTAGAAACGAAAGGTGTGAATAGTGTCGACTACTACGGACAAGCCGATAAGCCCTACCTTTTAACAACTTCTGACGACAAGACTGTGAAAGTGTGGGACTACACTACCAAGGCATTGATCGCGACCCTGGAAGGACATACCAGCAACGTTTCCTTTGCGTGCTACCACCCTGAGCTTCCCGTCATTATTTCCGGATCCGAAGACGGCACAGTCAAAGTCTGGCATGCCAACACGTACAGATTGGAGCAATCGCTCAATTATGGACTTGAGCGAGCGTGGTGTGTTAGCTATCAACGAGGTCGACAGGGTATTGCGATGGGTTTCGATGATGGTGCTGTGGTCGTCAAAATGGGTCGGGAAGAACCAGCTATTTCCATGGATGGTTCCGGAAAAGTCATTTATTCACGACACACCGAGGTCGTCTCCACAGTCATCAGGGGCGATGACTTGAAGGATGGTGCTCCTCTCGCTTTGCCTACCAAGGACTTGGGCTCCTGCGAAATCTATCCCCAGACCCTTGCTCATTCTCCAAATGGCCGTTTTGTCTCTGTGTGCGGTGACGGTGAATATATTATCTACACAGCTCTTGCGTGGCGGAACAAGGCCTTCGGTCAAGCTTTAGATTTCGCATGGGGATCCAAGGACAACAGTAACGATTATGCTATTCGGGAGTCCGCAACGAGCGTCAAGATTTTCAAGAATTTCAAGGAACAGAAGGAAGGACTTGATGTCGGTTTCCAAGCAGAGGGACTTTCTGGCGGTGTTCTTCTAGGCGTCAAGGGGCAGGGTGGTATTGGTTTGTTTGACTGGGAGACCGGCAATCTCGTTCGCCGTATTGAGGTGGAGCCACGCGAGGTAGGTCTGCCTGACTCCATGGTTATTCGTACACGCTAATCGTTACAGGTTTACTGGTCTGAATCCGGTGAGCTCGTCGCTCTTGCATGTGAGGATACTTGCTACATTCTTCGTTTCTCGCGAGAGAACTACGTCAATGGCCTGAATTCTGGAGAAGCCGACGAAGATGGTGTAGAGTCCGCATTCGAGGTTGTCACTGACATCAGCGAGACTGTCCGAACCGGTGAATGGGTTGGCGATTGTTTCATCTACACAAACTCAACCAACCGGTTGAACTACTTAGTAGGTGACCAAACTTACACCATCTCACACTTTGATCAGGCCAT
The DNA here is from genome assembly GCA_037356135.1 of Talaromyces sp. F31. Classification (NCBI taxonomy): domain Eukaryota; kingdom Fungi; phylum Ascomycota; class Eurotiomycetes; order Eurotiales; family Trichocomaceae; genus Talaromyces; species Talaromyces sp. F31. Next base: position 520,060 of record JAYXSF010000044.1, on the reverse strand, counting down.
GTACATCCTTGGCTACCTACCTCGTGATGGACGTATCTACCTCGCCGACAAGGATGCTGAAATCGTGTCTTTTGCGCTTTCGCTGTCAGTAGTAGAGTACCAGACATTGGTTCTCCGAGGTGATATGGACTCTGCTGCCGAATTACTGGCCGACATCCCCCGCGACCAAATGAACAAGATTGCTCGCTTCCTGGAAGGTCAAGGATTCAAGGAGCTAGCTCTTGAGGTCTCACCAGATTCCGAACACCGTTTCGACCTTGCTCTTTCGCTCAGCCGTCTCGACATTGCGCTCGAACTCGCTCGCGAAGCTGACGTCGAGCACAAATGGAAGACCGTCGGCGACGCAGCCCTGACCGCCTGGGACCTCAGTCTTGCGCAAGAATGCTTTGCCCACGCCAAGGACCTCGGCTCGCTCCTCCTTCTCTACACCTCCAGCCGCAACACGGAGGGACTCCGTTCCCTCGCCGACCAAGCCTCCGTCGCCGGCCTACACAACATTGCTTTCTCCGCCCTCTGGACCCTCGGCGACATCGATGCCTGCATCGACCTCTTAGTCTCAACCAACCGTATTGCCGAAGCAGTCCTCTTCGCGCAAACCTACAAACCGTCTAAAGCGCCCAAGCTTGTCATCCAATGGAAAGAATCCTTGGAACAATCCGGCAAAGCCAAGGTTGCGCGTCTGATCGGTGTCCCCCCCGGTGCTGAGGGCGTCGAAGCTGACGATGACCTCTTCCCCGAATGGGACGAATATCTTAGACTTGAGAAGGAAGGGCCACCTGAGCCACCATCGTCAGAGTCTCTGATTGATATTGACGCTGAGAATGGAGAGGCTGAGACAGCCGTTAATGGGGGCGCAGAGGTTGAGGTTGAGGCCGAAGCGTGAAAATTAGATTAATACATTCTTCTCTTGCTTATTCTTCTACTCTATTATTCTGTCAATTGATCGCTTTGAAAAAATGATCTATAGGGTGGAGGGTATGTGCTAATTTGACCATGATTGATTATTCCTTGTTCATTTCCTTGCTAGTGTAGATGTGACCAAGTTTCTGACAAGTTACTACTATCAGTCACCCGCTTTCCAACCTTGAATGAATGAATGACATTCGTAGAACAGGTGAGGTGCCGGGAAGTGGCAGGCATTCCTCAGCCCTCATCCCCAGCCCTAAGTGGGGCCCGCCTTCTCGTCGATGGCTGGGATTGTCTACTATCATTGGACGATCTATGCTCCACTTCAGGGATTCAGCCAATCAGACCTTCATATACACAACCTCAACGATGAAACAAGAACATGCCTCCCTCAGGCTGGAGGCTTTTCTTTCTCTACATTCGAAAGAGTCGACATACTCGTCTGACGCACATAGCCTTGAGTCAAAGTTAATCGATGCTTACTGGATGATGTCCCAGATCCGGAGGTGCTTGTCATTGAAAATGTGGATGTTTCTGTTGAGGGGAATTGGGCAGGTGCAATAAAATGTTGCCCGTGCCGCTCTTCTACCGTCTGGCTTTGGAAATTGTTAGTTTGATGCTCACTCGTACATACACTGTACTCGATACATTAAGCTATACTTGTCTGAATATATTCACCTGTTTACTCATCGACATCGATATCGACAGCTGCTTTGGGAACCAGGCAAAATGATCTTCACACTGAATACGGTATCCAAGGTCTTTGCCTTGGTATCATTCATTCTCAGTACACTATGCCTGTTTGCTGGGTCACAGAAATCGATCCTGCCGCATGCGAGTGTTATGTTGGTTTGTACTCTTGAAAGTGACTCTTGATGAAACGGAATACTGACAATTGTCGTTCGATATGGATAGCTCGATACGTCAGCATCTCAACCTATTTCAGCAATCCAATCGGCGGTAAACAGCACGACAGCCGATCTCGGTTTAAGGGACTTTTATGCCATACACGTTTTGACATATTGTGAAGGAAATTTCATAAACAGCGGCCAGGGCGGAATGAATGTTACAGGCTGCTCCAAACGCAAAGCTCCATTTGCGTTCGATCCGATAAACGTGTTCTCTGCGGATTTCAAGGCGGGATTCAACATATCGGACATCAATTGGCCAGATAGTATCAACGATGACTTTGAAGTCATGGAGATAACTACCAAGGCCATGTCAGTGCTGTATATCATTGGGGTCGCAGCGACAGGAGTCGCATTCCTCATGGAGATTCTCCTTACGCAAACTGGAGGAAAGTCATCCATGTTCGCGCATCTGTTCTTTGTTGTGGTAAGTCACCCATCTAGAGTCGTCTGACACGGTTTCAAAGTCTAACGTATAGCGTACAGCTTAGCTTTGTGTGTCTAGGGGTGTCGTCATCCGTAGCGTCGGTGATTGCTGTTCAGTTTGTGAATCTCATCAACCGACATGGCCAAGACTATGGGATAGTTGCCAGAGGGGGAAGCAGTTTCCTTGCTATGACATGGTCTGCCGTGGTACTCTCGTTCCTCACAATTGTTATCAGTGTCGTTACTCTACCAGCCTCTGGAAGCTCGGCTATCTCAGAGAAGGAAATCGAGGATGTGTAAATAGCAATCCAGCGCTAGCTTATTTATATGTGAATATATTTGTCTATATCCAGTCGCCTGCGCACTCGGCTCAATATGCCATGAAGCAACTTCAGAAAACAGTAAGGGTAGGTCCATGTAGGACTAAACTAGATCCTTGGACACACAAGTTGACCAGCCATCGCGATAATAATCGGGATTGTGACATTGCTGTGGGTAAATTCGTCCTAGCCTAGTTTCGGTGCTGCTGGTCGATAATAGCACCCCGGTGAACTGAGTGATTTCGACAGCAAGCCGGTCTAACTTGTATCGCATCTGAGGTATTTATTTGCGGTAATTTGTCGCAACGCGGAACTTGTCAGAAACTGAAGCTAATTCGACATCTTTCCGAGTCTGTGTCTCATTCGTGACCAATGGTAGTCGCATCGTTTCAGGAACTAAATGTCTGGTGAGGATTGCTGGAAAAATGTATCACATCATTGGTACTGCGGCAACCATCAGTGACGGATGGACTGGATTCATCCCGAACCATCTTCTATGTAACCTGTACGTCACGGTTCGGATTAACCTCAGGGATATCCCTGGTTAAAGACTGGGTATTTAGACAAAACGCATCTCTTGAACAAGCGTTTAGAGTCTCCGGGAAAAGGGCCCTCAAAGATAGAGTCAGGTATACTGTGCTCCGTAGATAACAGCAAGCCCCGCCCCCGCAATCTCCCGATAATTTTGCGCAACAAACGAACAATTGCTCGTCCAGGCAGCTTTGTGTCTATTTTGCTCTGTTGTATCGCAGGGTCGGACTACTCCAGTCCTTGGCGGGCACGGTTGAGCGTTCTGATTCGCATGTGATGCCTTCACCGAGGGGGTCACAACTGTATGGGGAGGATCCGGGCGTCTCGCACAGGGATTGATGACTCGGTTGTCGGGATATCGCTTCTGAATGGGGTCTTGTAGTATCAAACGAGTAAGGTATACCTAGGTGCCTCGTTAAGTACGGAGTACATGAGAGAGTATCAGTGTACTTTGCAGTGATTGTATGAGAAGAAAGAGCCAATGTGGTTGGTGGAGCGCAATCAAGGTATGACGGAAGGCCCCGCGATGACATCGTTTCCCGTTTACAGGCGCGAGGGCGGTTGCTCTGGGGGAAGGCACGTCCTGGCCAGCTTTGTGTCACTTGGTTGCCCCTCTTTCCTTTTCCATAAACAACCTCAACTTTCTCTCTCTCTCCCCATTTCTCCTTTTCTTCTTCCATTAATCTCACCCGTCCTCTCCTTTCCTTCAAACTTCATCCTGCAGGCACTTCCCCGCATACTTCAAACGAGCTCTCAATCAATCTCTCTACAGAAGAGCTTCGTGTCTCTCCACACTTCAATCCTTTTCCATCTGTAACACGCGCATTAGCTCGGTTCATTACTTCCCAACATGGGTAAGAAAGCAATTCAATTCGGTGGCGGCAACATTGGCCGTGGCTTCGTTGCCGAGTTCCTGCACGAGTCTGGCTACGAGGTTGTCTTCGTCGATGTCGTGCCACAGGTCATCGACTCGCTGAACAGTAACAAGACCTACGAGGTCACTGAGATCAGCGAGGAGGGCGAAAAAACCAAGACCATCACCAATTACCGTGCTCTGAGCTCCAAGACTCAAGAACCAGAGGTTGTCAAGGAAATTGCTACTGCCGACGTCGTCACCTGTGCCGTCGGACCAAACATCCTAAAGTTCATTGCCCCCGTCATAGCCAAGGGTATTGACGCTCGCGAAGAGGATCGTCCCATTGCTATCATCGCTTGCGAGAATGCCATCAATGCAACTGATGCTCTTCGCGGTCACATCGAAGAACACCTCGACAAGTCCCGCCTCGAAACTCTTCCCAAACGCGCTCGCTTCGCCAACTCTGCCATAGATCGTATCGTCCCTACTCAGCCCGAGCACGCAGGCCTCAACGTTCGTATCGAGAAGTACTACGAGTGGGTGGTGGAAAAGACTCCATTTGGCGAATACGGTCATCCAGAGATTTCTGCCATCCACTGGGTTGACCATCTTGAGCCTTACATTGAGCGCAAGCTCTTCACTGTCAATACTGGTCACGCAACTGCCGCCTACTATGGTTATCAGGCTGGCAAGAAGACCATCCACGAGGCTCTAGTCGATCAGACCATCCGCAAGGCTGTCCACGCAGCTTTAGACGAGACTGCGGCCTTGATTGTCAGCAAGCATGATATCACTGATGAGGAGCAGAAGGAGTATGTTGACAAGATTGTTGAGCGAATCTCCAACCACTATCTTGAGGATATTGTCGAGCGTGTCGGTCGTGCCCCATTGCGCAAGCTTTCTCGCAAGGAGCGATTCATTGGACCGGCTGCCCAACTGGCCGAACGTGGCTTGAAGTTTGACGCCTTACTCGGATCTATCGAGAAAGCTCTTCAGTTCCAGAATGTCGAGGGAGATGATGAGAGCCAGGAACTCGCCAAGATTCTTAAGGAAAAATCTGCCGCTGAGGCTACTCAGCAACTCACCGGCCTTGAGACTGATCACCCCCTTTACCAGCATGTCTTGAAGGTTGTTGAAAAGGTTCAGTCAGAATCAAAGTAGGATGCTCCTCCCTTTGGGTTAGCGGCGAGTTCATCGCACCATTATGTCTATTCTATTGAAAGAGCACGTTCCTGATATGTGGAGGACAGACCGCAGGCCCGAATTTGAGAAAATATGTTGGAAATGTGGAGTCAATTCGAAGCAGAGGCACCCATACACGAATTTCCCACGGGATACGGTTCATGCCATTAATGAGATCATGTTTTATCACGTAGTGACCATCCTTTTCAGTCCTACGACGTGCCGCATATTTGCGTGCTTTGTGTGTTAGCAGGGATACCAGCCATGTGCTGTCGAGATTAATAATATCAATACCATTAGAAGCGCAAAGTCATCTCTATTTCCGAGTTAATATATGAGTATCACTGTACAACAGTTCTCAAATAAAATCATCATTAAGAAAGGACTGTCGTAACATAGATCCTATCTTAATACTTTGTCAATTAGGGTTATTGCGAGGATGTCCCCGATATCAGCGGGGCTTGTTCTCCATATACTCAAATGCATCTCGATAAGAGAGGTATCATCACTGATGATTTATTGGTATTTAATCTCCCTCGCAAAGCATATAATCTGAAGCAAATCTAAGACGGACCTTCATATTAATCCGCCCAAGAATGTGATCATCTTTGCACTCCCTCACAATCCCCATCATCGATATCATGCTACCTCCCACAAGACCAGTCCGCAAGACCGTTAATGGTATCATCCATATCATCCGCAGCACAATCCCCCAGTTTCCTTCAAATAACAAGATGTGTTTATTTCGACAGGGGTGGCAGTAGAAAATGAAGTTGCCTGAGTTTTGCTGTGACGGGGGATTGGAACTTTTATGTCTTGTTTGAGTTGTTATATATGGTTTGTTCAAGCGTTTGACTATTCGAGCGTATTTATTGAATGGCTACTATCGTGCTGTTACCTAGAACTAGAGGAGGCTTCTACAAGTTCTCAGAACTAGATGAAATGTCCACGAGAGCAAGACTGTATAACATCATATAAGCGTCCTGATATACCGTTACTCCTCTCCCAGTTACGCTTAAGATACCAGCGCCTCTTAATGAGATGCACAGCTCCACATACGGCAATATGAATCAGCCAAACTTCCTCAAGTGTGGGAATAACCGCGAATCACCGAATCAAGGTGTCTTAATATCAAGTATCCCTTCTGTTCTACCACTCCCTTCCAATTAATTCCACCTTTCCTCGATCGACATTCACCACGTTATGATCGTAATCACTAGTAAGGTGAGACGTGGCGGAAGACCAGGAGACCGAATGCTTATGGGTCTGATCCAATGCAGTCTTGGCAATCAGGTGGGTTGTTGTTGTAGACGTCGACGACACCGTCATAGGTTCCAATGTACTGACAGCCGTTGTTGTCCTCAGGAACAGCAATTGACCACGCATCAGCGCACTGTTCAGAGTCACCAAAAAACGTCTGGCCATAGCAGCCAACGAATGCAGGACTGGTCTGGTCATTACAGTTCCATTGGATTGAGCCCACCCATGTGTTCCAATAGCAAGCATAGGGCAGGTAGTCGGGAGTGTTAAAAGCGTCACAGTAACCAACGCTGCCGCCAGAGCAGTCCGAGGATGAGAAGAAGTTGAAGGTGCAGTCGGCATTGACGGCCAATGGGGCTGCCATGAGAGAGGCAAGTCCCAGAAATTGGAACTTGGAGAACATGGCTGTGGTTGCTGAAGTGAAGAAGAAATATCGATTGACTGATGAGAAGATGAGATGATGGATGAATTACTAGATTTGACGGGGGATTCTAGCATCTATTTATACGTGAGAAGACAATTATACGAGGACTCAAGATCTTTAAAGACGGGTCATACTCCTTCATTTCGACATTTGTATCACGATCTTACATACATGTAAATTGCCGCTAATTCTATAGTATGAGGGGTTAGAGATTTAACATAGACTGCTCAGCGCCCAGAGTTGCATGAACAGAAAGCGTGTGCTCGTTTCTATAGAACTATCTCTGCATTATCTGTTCGTCTGTGAGAAACGACTACACGAGGTCTAGGGACAACTGAGTATTGGTCAAACTCCTTCTTTCAAAACCCATGCCTATATAGACTGTATCAGCCAAGTATATAGAGGAGCGTACGAGGTGTTCTGTTTCTAGGGTTACCAGTTTCGCTCGGTCACGCTTCCTTAAATTGATATTTCTGCTGTGATTATCGCCGCACAGCTCTAGCACAATTATGCAATCTGGAAGCGCCGCTAGCTTCACCCTGCAACTTGTGTTCTGATCGATTCAACAAGATCTGGACGGTATGGTTGGATATCATTGCCTTGTTCGCATAACGAGGTGACATTCGGAGGATATAATGTAAGCTCTGGCGGCGGGTTGTATGCAGGTACCAACATCATGTAATAATTCTATACTGTAGTTATAGGCTATACCTATATACTTTGGTCAATCTGAGGTGCTGATTCTTGTAATATAGCAGTAGCCTTGAAGAATCCTAGGTATTGATTTCCTAGAAGGATTAAGCTTAGGAGGCACAGTTGAGAGGGCATATTTGCATTTGTTCAGGTAGAAAGTTATTCTAGAAAAATAACAATATAGTGAAATGAAGACCCGATTCAGCATGAGATTCTAGCATCTATCCATACGCGAGAAGACAATTACACGAGAATTGAGGACATCTCGAATCTGGCTGAATTCTCCTGTTCGGTGTACATGCCCCGTGAGAAATTAAGAACGGCGCTGTGATGCAGAATGCAGGATATCACTTTTTACATAACCGTTTAATTTCCTAATTCGGTTACGAAGGCGAGACTATGACCAATGCGCCCTAGAAGACGAACTGTGGACATCGTATGTTGACTGTATCGTATGGCCAAAATTGATACACTAGGCACGTAGGCAGCAACTTGAAGTAAGTGCTAGGGTTCAACATAGCTGCTATAAGTGCCTAAAAAATGCACCGAGTCTCAATTCTCCCATTCGAGCAATACGCAAACTATCTCGAGCCATTCGACCTATACTGTGTGAAGACTTGAATCGTCTCACTGTAGTCTTGCAATACCACAGATCAGTAGAGCCTAGTGAATAGCTCTTAAACATGGAGAAAGTCAATGTAATGCTATTACAAAGGAGGAGATAAATGGATTCATTTATGAGTCAAAACCCTGTCACCAACATGCATGAATTTACCGAGTTTGCAACGAATGATGAGGAGTACTGCAAGCCTCGTAGAAACCCTCCTCTCGATGCGATGAGCAGCATTCAAAAGCGGTGGTCTACCCAGTGGAGAACTAAAGCACGAACTTTAGGAAACACACTGGTTCATAAGCCGCCTTGGACACAGTAATCTGGGCAAAAACAGCGTAGGCGACTAGTCAAGTTCTGGTCGTTTAGAGGAAGATTGTACTTCGCCGTCGGACAGCGTTGGAGTACCCCGGGCGGCTAAAATAGACCCGTTCTGAATTGAGTAAAGGCAGGCACAAAAGCCCTAAGTCCGTCGTCTGAATAGTACGGATAAAGAATCATATTTCTAATAGCCAACAAAATCAATACAGATTACACAAGTGACCGCTTGGCGGCGATAAGACTTCTGAATGGTCAGGCTTCGCTGACAATATATACGAGTAAATTTAGTGGATCCAGTTAGGACATTGTCAATAAAGGATTCCCGAGCAGTAGCTATGTCTCCAATGTTATCGACAACTGAGCATCGATCTTATTTGAAGCAAAGAGAACGTTGGAGCAATAAATCTTTACAAAAAAAGTGAGAATCACGTATGAAACTAATGCATTTCGCGGGTATCCATATAAGTAGTTACATAAGTTCCATACAATCAATCAATCGTCTCCATGACTCGTCAGCGAAACAGGAAGCGACTTGATCAGAAAGTAAAGAGTAAAGTCTATCTTTGCTGTCAATTCAAGTGGTATGTGCACACAAAGAGGGAAAGGTGAGTACAAGAAGAGGTAGGAAAAGTCAAAGGAAACAGTGGAAAGAAAAATGCATTTCTGTCTTGATGATTAGATTAAACTGTGTAAGAGGTAGTAGTAGATGCAGGATGGTAGATACAGTGAGAGGTAAGTAATTTACTTCTCAGTAACAGGAGCAGCAGCTTCGGTCTCGTCACTCTCAACAGATTGAGCGGCAGGAGGCAAGCTGGAGAACTTCTGCTGACCACCCAGCTTCTCAGTGCCACGGAACATGGGGCTAGTACGCTCAAAGTAGTTGTGGACGGCACCCTCGAAGAGAGCGTCTTCAGTGTCAACATCAATCTCACCATCTTCGTTGGAGTTCTTGCGAGCAATACCGCTCTCCCACTCTAGACGGTAATCCTCAACCTTCTGCTTGTAGTCGAGCTCGGCATCGTAGTACTTGCCGGCACCACGGAAGCGTTCCCAGACAGACAAGTGCTGGGGGTGGACGGCAACACCATGGTAGTCGTGCTCACGGCCATTACGAATGTACCACCAGCGACGTTCTTGTTCCTTAAGGTCAAGACCGGTGGTGTCGGGAAGCCACAAGAAGGTGACGAGCATGCCTGCCAGACCGAACCAGGGCCAGATGTAGAAACGTTGCGGGACGGTGGTGTAGGAGGACACGATGGCGGCAATCAAAGCACCGAGCTTACCCATAGCAGCGGAGAAACCGTGGGCAGAGGCACGGATGGGAGCAGGGAAACATTCGGCGGCAACCAAGAAGGTAACACAGTTGGGACCGAATTGGTTGAAGAAGGAGGACAAGAAATACATGGCCTGGAACTCCTTGATATGCTCTTTGGAGGTGTAGTAGTTGTAGTGGAAACCGGGAACAACGAAGAGAATGAAGCACATCAAGAAACCAATCTGCTGCATCCATTTACGTCCGTAGAACTTGTTGTCGATGAGGAAAGAAGCAAGGTAGTAACCAACAAGGGAGACACCGATGTTGAGCAAGTTGTACAAATAGTTGGGCATGATCGACGACTCATGGGGCAAGATGACGGTAATAAATTGACTCTGGAAGAGCTTGTTACCGTAGAAGAAGATATCGTTGGCGAACCAACCGAAACTGGTGGCAAAGAGACGAGGACCGAAGTACTTCAATGTAAGGCGGAAAGACTCGACATCGTATCCAGTAACGGAAGCCTTCTTCTTGATGGCTTGGAGGTGCTTGGAGGCGGCCTTCATGTGGTAGGTACGGTAGTAGGTGAGCCAGAGAGTTCCGACAGCGGGAATAGCGAATGAGACACGGTAGGTCCACTGAGCAGCAACCTTGGAGTAAGGGGGACTGCCCGAGCCGTGGTGGAAGATCAACAGAAGAAGAATGAGGAGACCCTGGTTGAGGAGCTGACCCCAACCCTGCATCAAGAAGGCACTGACGACCTTGCGACCACGGTGGAGACGATCCTCGCGAGTAGAGACTCGGCCGGAACCGACGGCGTTCTCCATACCGGAGGTGGCAGTCATAGGGTATTCACCACCAACACCGATACTATAGAAGAAGAGAGACCAGGCATAGCAGATAACCCAGCCATTCTCGGTGACACCGTACGCGGCAGTAAGCATGAGAAGACCGACAAACATGATGGTGGCATCTTGAATAAGACCCCAGCGACGACCGATCCTGCTTTCGTCAGTATTGAAAAGTCATTTCATAGCACAAAAAAGGCAACGTACTTATCACCGAGATAACCAACAAGAACCTGACCGACCATGATACCAGCGATTTCCAAGTAGGTCAAGGAGTTAATCCACTGGGCATTGCAAGTTTTGTGGGATTTCCAGCAGTCGGGGAAAGCAGCGGACAAGAGCGACTGGACGTTGCTGACGGAGAACAAGACGTAACTGGATAATATTAGTCGGTTGCAAGGCAATTCGTAGTGAAAGCTGAGCTTACCCTTCCAAGAGCAAACCGGCACCCGGCAAAACCATGTTCTTGAAGTAGTAGTTGACGGGCGAGAGAGGATCGGCCTTGATCATTCTACCGATGTTGGCCAACTCTCTGCGCGCCTCGGTACTCTCGACCTTGTTGACGAACTTGAATCGCTGTCCCAGAGGCAGATCGGCCCAGTAGACACCCTCGGGGGTGTAGCTGTCATCGGGACGGAGGAGCACGTCAAAGGCATCCTTTTCTGTCGGGTGCATTTCCTCGTACTGAGGGTGCGTGCCGGCCATATCGGGCCCGTGGGGGGGCATAGGACCGAGAGCAGTCATTTTGTCGTTTTCTGTCGTTGACTCGCTTGCTCGAAAAGTCGACGACCAATTTCTGATCTTATCTGCAATATAAATAAAACGAGTAAGTGATCGTGTGATTAATAGGCGAGCAAAAAAAAAGTGCTCAGACTACCAAGAGATTTCCAAGACTGTCACTTACCGAAAGATGCAAAGCCACGGACTGAGCAACGACGCCTCAAGGCTTGGTATAGCACAGTGAAGAGGAAAAAGATCCCAGACGAGGGAGGGGATTTAGAAAGGTAATTATATATACCATCTTGGGGCTGCTTGGCTGAGCTTGGCTGGAAGAGAGGGAGAGGCACGTTGCTGTATCCGGAGCGCTGATATGTCGAGTCGGACTCCACCAGCCAGGCGTGAGTCCGGTACGGCTAGAGTAGTTCTGTACTGTGAGTGGTACGGTACGACTAGGCACGCCGGGGTCTGGCCTGGCCCACCGCGGCGAATCTGCCTTAGCATCTCAATGCGTCCACTCATAGCACTTGCACAGTAATTGTGTAAATATAGGCCCGCTCTGAAAATTTCAATTGATCTGCCCCATAGCGAGTAGAAACTCGATAAACACTACAGCAGACGTACGACTACAGAATCCTTGCATGTGTACGACACGAAAGGTGCGACCGAACGGCAGGTCTCACAAAACGAGCGAAAAGAAGAAACATAATGCAAAGAGCAAAAAGCAAAAAGCAAAAAAAAAAAACATAAATCATTAAAATACGATCGGATAATACCGTTTGGTATCAGTCATTGGCCCGCTTTTGTGCAGCGACGCTGCTTGGCAGATTGATCGGCCCGGGGTAGGCAATTGGCCAATCAGAGCGCTATAATGGGCAACGTGCTCTCGACGGCCGCTTTCATTGCTCTCGAGTCTTGGCTGCTGTCATCGACTGCGGGGCTTGGCATCGCTCGAACAGGTAACACCTGCGTCCCCCATTTATGCATCTCTGATTAGCTGCTGTGGAAGTATTGTGCTGATGATTGTGAGCATTGCACTGCTTATAGTAGACACTGCTATGGAAGTACAAGTACATCAACATGAATCATCTGTAGATACCTTCCTGGCAGGAAGGTGGATGAGTTGATCCTACGTAGACCTCGACAATCCAAGAGACTCGAGTTCATGACTGACATGTGCAACACAACGGTTCATCACGATCGCGCAAATACGGAGGCATAGAACTCTGTCAGGTGGTGCATGCTGCAGCCGCGTGTAACGCAGCAAAAAGCAATTTCATTTTCCAGAAGTGCCTGTGACTAATAATACGACTTTACCATAGTTAGCATACAAGGACGTTGTCTGAGCATCCTACAACATCGTGTCATACATGTCTCTGTACATATTAAAGCACCGCAAAATGCCCAAATATAGCACAATAGGATCGCTTCAGGGCTGACTCAAGCATCGACAAGCAATTGACAAGAAAGATGGCGCTCGATGTGCCGTGGGAAAGGCGTAGCCAAGCTGAGATAGATGAATTTGTGCTGTTAACTACCCGTAGCACACGAACGTCGTACGTTGAAGCAGCAAGACATCTCCGTATCGAGCAGGTCTCCGTGCGGAGGCTGCGTTACTAGTCGATACCATGGTTACCTGCTCGAAGCAGCCATATCGACTGCATCTCACCAACAACGCTATAACAGTGCACAATACGACGAGCCAACTAGTAGGTACAAGGTGAACTGCATGACAAGTCCGAGACCCTTATTAAACGCGCTTAGCCTATTACCATGGCCCATCCCGCCACGGTCTGGAATTAAGACTTCCACAGCCTTCCAGCTCGGAGCCAATCACCTGTCCCTACACGACATGTCTTCCCACCTGCCTCACATCTAGCCGCGATGAAAATTTTCATGTCTCCGCGTTACTGCCATGTAGAGAATGCGACTATCGCATGGCTTGTGGAGCTGTCGTCTCGGAGGTAGCCGACAAGAATGTCAGATGCACGGAAAGCGCGGCATAGTCGTTCATACCATGCACTGCGCCTGCATGCAACTTGCAAGAACGGTATTGTGACGACGCGATGGAGCAAGCCTCACCTGTGTAGCATCTGATGCGAAGTAATTACATGATAGAATCGTCGCATAGTTCATCGCATTGCCCTCTCTGAAAAGGCGCGGCGCATGTTTCGACCCTGTCAATTTGTCAACGAAGCTAAGCTAGGCAGTCTCAGGCAGACGTAACTACATACTATGTAACTCATAGTCGCTCGCAGCTACAGCCTCAGCAAATTATCAACATCAGATGGTAGACCAACCATTTGCTAGAACTCCGTAGTGTAACAAATTCCAGTCATCACACATACCTCGACAACGTGCCTCAGCCCGACGCGTTAGTCCCACCAGATACCAATCCGGCATGACTCGTCTGCACATCGCCACTCGCGTATTTAAGTTTTCTGAGAAGCTTCGAAAATTCTTCTAGACGTTCTCGACATAGCGGGTCTTAGCTTTCCACACTTATTGTATTTTTCTGCAAACCTGTCTGCATGTGACCTGAACTTTTAATTTTATGCTCGTCCCTGCATAAGATCGCGCATAACACATGCTCCTGCCTTGGCTGACTAGGTGGCTTGATGGTTCCATTCACAGCGCTGAAAGGCCCAGACGGGAAGGCTTGCCAATGTTTGCTTGTTCTTGCTTGTCTTCTAGAAGCTTTTCTTCTGTCTCCATCCAGAGGAAGAATGTGCTATCTCCATATTCCGTATGCAGTATTAAGACGGCCTGCGCATGGTTCGGATGCGAAACACGTGTTTGGCTTCTCGTCCCTTCATTCCTTGACAAATTGGCATACAGCTGACGCGCCTTCAAGTGGTTTTCGTATACAATAGGATGAGCCATTGAAAGAGGCGTCCACTAGTCCCGTATCCCATTCACGACACGAAACATCTCGGTAACCATCGGGAGATTCCTGGACTGACAAACGGACATCTTACGACGCAGAGAAGATAGGTTGGTTTAAAGTTGGCGGACCCACCCACGTGCTCCGTGTGTTCGCGCTTACTTGTCAATCAGCGCTCACTGTGAATCTGATTGGCTGTAGAATGTTTACCCGCGTATCTTATCCTATGTCCTCCATAGATAATACGCGATTTCATTAATTATTTTATATACCGATGTAAGTAGTGGAGATGTTCCAAAGACTGTGAATAGGTTCTGGAATCGAAAATTTTTCATTGTGCTCGACCCTGCGTTAGAACTCGTCTCCGCAGAGGAGATGAGGACGTCAAATTCATTTTACGAAGAGAGCACGTGGATAAATCAAAGACGACCATGGCAACATGAATTTGGTCAGAAATTTTCCCTTATGACTCGGTAGACGAGACGATGGTATCTTAATGCGACTGATCAAATAAAGAATTTCATCCCCAAGATCGAAGACTGCCTTGTTGGCACACTCATTCTATTCCATCCTCCTTTTTTTGTTACAGCAAATTTTCGACCCTCTAAAATATCCTGATTGCAACCTCGCAGGGCTGACAGGGGCGATTTTTTCACTTAATTAGGTACTTGACCTGAAACTGATGAAACAATGGCCTCTGCCAACCTGCTCCTGAGATCCGCCTTGCGCTGATCATTGTGCTAAGCATCCAAACCCTCATCCTACCAGCCTGGCGATGCCTTGCTATTTGTGTGTATCCCCATGTTGTTGCACAAACTGACTACTTACTTGCACCGAGATGAGCCAAGTTCATACTCGTCAAGACTTCGTACAGACATCCTTGGCCACGATTCGTACTTTTTCTCGGAGTACAGCCTCGCACCTGTAGATCCTCAGCTCATCTATCCCAAACGCTGGACCACATGGTCAACCCGAATCACTGTACGTATTCATGATACATGCCAAGAACGCCCGAGGATTTCAACATGCAACACACTCCGTACACGAAATTTGCACTCGACTCGCGTACGTCATGCTTCATAGCTATATGTAGGTCTTGGGTGCACTAAAAGCTCTTGATTCGCAAGGCGGATTTGATCTGCGTCGGAATACGACGTATAACAGAGATCTTATTATGTACTACGCATGGTAGGTGACCCAGTAGGTTAGTACATGTGTTAAGTCCTGGGAAAGGAAAGAAAATCGGTGACTGGTTAGACGTTTCAGGGGCTTTCATATCTACCAAGACCAACCGGTGGTAAAGGATCTTTTTCTTTTTTTTTTCTGTAGGCAGATCTCATCGATTTTTTCAACACGGCTTGGGCACACTGAGTTGTGAAATACGAGCCAGCCTCAGGCTGACACGCAGGCATACAAGCCATGTAAATCAGGACAATTTCTTGATCTGAACATCAACTATGCCTTTGAAAGACTGATCATTAGGCTGGATTACGCCAATTTCAGCTGAGAAGGTAGCCATCTCTCTTAAACCCCCCCCCGAATCTACGAAAACATCTGCTAGTCTGGACTGAAGAAGGCCGCGACGACAAACTCATTATCTTAAGCGCCTGAACAACGCCGTACCCTACGACTTCAAACTGGCTTGAGCAATTTCACACTTTATAGCATGTCCAATTCGAACTCTCGAGCAAAACAAAGGACCTGCCTGTCGCTCTCGATTTATATGTAAACAAAAAAATTTCAAACTTATGAGACATGGAACAGATCACACACACAGGAAATCAAGAGAAGAAGAAAAGAAAAAATGCGTCCGCTAGGCGACAAACATGATGATTCGCAAATAGGAAAGTAACACAGAACCAGCGCAATGGTGTTTCATTTCAAGTTTCATCATACTTATTTCCCTGTATTCGTCTAGATTTCAACGGCGGACAAATAAGAAACGGATGTTATCATTGTATATCATTTGGTATGTTTCGTTGTTGACTGGAGCTGATAGAGAGACGAAAATGCAAGATGTCCAGATGTATCCAGTCTATTCAGGGATGCTGGCAAAAGATGGGTCTCGGACACTGCCTCCGGCGTCACCAAAGCCTGCGACAGGTCGGTTATAAGACCAGCCTGCGAACTGGTCTTGCATGGTCTGGGAAAGCGCGTTACCCTCGACGACTGAATCGACTGGGATTTCATCTGTAAAGTCATGATCGAAATTCTCCGTATCCAAGGCGTCAACCTTTATAGTTTCGTCAGTAAGCCAAGACTACTTCAGGAAAAGGGATATACGTACCACACTGGGCTTGAAGGTAGGTTCATACTTCCTCTGCAGAAGTTTGCGCCAGTCAATATTCGAGAAGAAATGGTGTGCCTTGATTTCTGCGGCTCCATTTGCGCCGAGACGACGCTGAGGGTCGCGGTCGAGAAGACGGGTCAAGAGATCGCGAGCTGCGGCGGGTACGATATCGTGGCTTGGGAATGTTAATGGTTCTTGGACGATCTTCTTGTACATCTCGTTTGTGTTTTCATCGTAAAATGGTGGCAGACCCGTCAACCTGTATAGTCAGTAACTTTGCTCTCTGGGCTTAGATTGATGTATACGCACATCTCATAGAGTAGCACTCCGAGCGTCCAAAAGTCTACGCTCTTTGTATATCCATTGCCTAATAGCAATTCTGGAGCAAGGTATTCGGGTGTACCACAAAAAGCTGCACCGGTGTTAGTGAATTCAGAGTATTTCATGGACGGATGGCTCACTGTTTGTTCGATCTTCATCCTTCATATCGAGTTTACAAAGTCCAAAATCACACAATGCAATATGACCAGTGTAATCTAAAAGGATATTCTCTGGCTTCAGATCACGGTAAATGACCTTGAATCCGTGCAAACATTCAAGCGCACAGAGCAACTCCGCAGTATAAAACCGAGCTCGGTTAATATCAAAGCGTTGCTCCCGTTGTAGATGGTGAAATAATTCGCCACCGTTCACAAATGCGAGGACAAGATACAACTTCTCGGGGGATTGAAAGGAGAACTTCAAAGGTACAATGAATGGATTGTTGATCTGGGCCAGCACTGATCGTTCAGCGAGAGTATGTGCGACTTCGGATCTAGAGATAATGTGTGCTTTGCGGAGCGTCTTAAGCGCATAGATACGTTTTGTATCTTTCTTCCTATAGCATTGTGAGTATCTGTTCAAATTCTGGAGGGTTGCATTAGAACTTACCTCACTTGCATAACTTTGCCAAATGATCCCTGCAATAGATGTTAGTGTACGTCAGATATATCATGAACTCTGGAGCTTAATTACCCTGCCAACAACTATTTTAGAATATAGTCAGCATCTGCGTCGACATATTGATTCGGGTTAGGATCACTCACCTTTCAAAAGCTCGAAATCCTCCAGCTTCATGCTATGAGCCCTATTCTCCACGAAGGAAAGTCCAATCTTGATCGAACCGGTCCCAAACTGCAAGTCCAGCCATTCAGTTCCCAGCTGACCCACAGTTCTTTCTTGCTCAGCCGCCGCTTTTTGATTTTCCTTTTTGCTCAATTTGGGGTCTTCGACATAAGTCGTAGTTTCTTGCAAACGCGGTTGCATCTTTGTAGCTCCGAGGAATATATCTTCACTACGACCAACTCCTGGCCGAGCAGCTGGGTTGCGCAGATATATCTGTATACTCAATTCGGTTTGTCGCGAAACATCGAATTTGAAGGCGGTGTTATCACCCGCCCACAATGGATTCTCGGGAGTACCAGACACGGCATCGACGAAGACCTGGTTCTTATCAAAATCGAGAAGCGCATATGGGAGATATTTGGTCAGGTAGCGACCATGAATGGTAGGTGCGGCGTTGATACCACTGCTGGTAGACTGAGGGCGGGTAGGTTGTGTATAAGACCCTGCGGTCTGCGCGGAGTGTGAGGAGGAGGAGTTCGGGCGTATAGGGCCATTCGGATTTTGGAAATGGGAATTGATTATCTGTTGGTAATGAGGAGATAGCGAAAACCCCTTTCCTTCGTGGAGAGTCACGATCAATATACCGGGTTTGACTAAAGCAACCGGAGGTGATACTAGGGCCTCAGAGTCAACTGTATGATTTGTCAGCCATTGCGTTGATTAATAATTGAAAACCCATACCAATTCCATTAGAGGCTTGTGAAGTTATACTGGGTCGTTGCGATGGTACCGGTGTGGTCTCTTCGGCGGGTTCGCCCTTGATGGTCGATGTCGACGATGAGCGACCAAGGTTAGCAAGAGGTGCTAAATGCGTTTCCTTCAGCTCTGCTATCTGTTAGCATTTACTCTTTATAGTTGTGTCTCAGAAGATCGACCGATTGTGTCAAGTTGAACGGGTCCGACACATACTTTTTGTGAGTTTCCACGACATGGCGCCTGGCTCGACTGTATGCAAATGCGAGACAAAGACAAGTCACTCTTCGCGAAGGAAACAAAAACAACGTCGAAAAGTAAGACAGCCTTTTTGAGTAGTGCTGCTGCCAGTTGTCGATAGCGCCGGGGTACCAGTGGAAAACAACGGTTGCCGATCAGTCACACACCCAAGAGCGATAAGCGACACAATCACCGAGACTGAGCGTCCGTCAAGACAACGAAGGCCTGACAGAAGATATAGACTTAAGTTGAGTCTCGACACTGTAAGGAGTTGTTTTAAAGTTGCTTGATGGTAACGTGACGTCTGAGGTGGTGGACTCGGTTACAAAAACAAACCACAAGTCTGCGTGTTGGGGGGGGAGTTGTCCTGGGCTGGGGGGTGTATGCACTAATGTATTATTACAAAGCACTGCCATAAGCAAGCATAACTCTTGGACATTCAGCGGGGCGAGTCGGTGAGAAATTCAGTTGAGTCCGAGTGAGGGGTAACCGTTTTATACTCCGGACTTTGCTGGATTGATCACCGTCTATTTCTACTTTTTAGAAAGTCGAAGATGAAGTTCAATCTGAGAATTGTCTCTGCGTGTATGCAAGATTGTAATCAAAATACTGAAACCCTATGAGAAATGTCAAGAGTCTCAAATTAATTACATGCCACTTTGAGGCTGTGCACACAGCCACAACCACATTAAAGCGACGATCGACTGCGCCTAATTTGTACGGAACCGTCTTGGCAGCATAAGGTCACGTGCTTATCACATGATCCCTCAGACGCAAGGGCGGTTTAGTTATGGTTTGCGCCTGCCGATGTCGCGCTTACCCAATCGTATCTCGATGATCACAACTTCAGTTCACTCGTGTTCAGAATTAACAGTACGCAATAATTTACGCCAACAGATGCAACACTCCTAGTATCCACAGAGCACGTTTCTCATCTCCGAAAGTTCATCATCATACTCTCAACTATCTCGTTCGCCACCACGTACACTCCCGTGCCTGTGTATCGCAACTCCACTTAAACGCGGAGATCGGTCACTCGATATCATCAACCACCCCAGGTAGCTTTTGAACAACAACAATCTCACTCAAGACTTACAACGCCTCTCCATCTCTGGAGAGCACACGAAAATTACCGACACGGACCCGGACAAGGCGGAGGATGAGACAAGCGACCAATCCATGGGCGTAATCCGGAAGAAGACCGCCACGCGCGGTACGGACGGCGGTACCAAATACCACTGCGATGTCTGCTCTGTAGACATCACGTCGACTGTAAGTGCACATCTCTCGTCTCTGGGCAAAAGATATTGTGTTGACAAGCTACATAGGTTCGGATATCATGCGCACACCCGTCCTGCCCTGAATACGACTTATGCGTGCCTTGCTTTGCGGCTGGCGAGTCTTCCAAGACTCATGACCCTCGAACTCATCCATTTCACGTTATTGAGCAGAATTCGGTACCAATATATACAGAAGATTGGGGTGCTGATGAAGAACTGCTATTGCTTGAGGGTGCTGAAATCTACGGACTTGGTTCTTGGGCCGATATTGCGGACCATGTCGGAGGCTATCGTTCGAAAGAAGAGGTTCGCGATCACTATATCGATACATACATAAACAGTCCAAACTTCCCCTTGCCGGCTCGCGCCGATCCCGAGGATAGGACGCTCCAAGATGAGATTTCCAAAGAAGAATTCCAATCTCGCAAGAAGCGACGCATTGAGGAGCGCAAAGAAGCTGCTAAGGCTGCTCCACCTGCAACGCCGAAACAGAAACCCACTGCCAGTGTGCCGTCGTGTCATGAAGTCCAGGGTTACATGCCTGGACGCCTCGAGTTTGAGACCGAGTTCTGCAACGAGGCAGAAGAAGCTGTGCAACACATGCAATTCGAACCAGGAAATGGCCTTAATGCAAATGGGGAAATGGAACCTGAGATGGAGCTGAAGATGACGGTGATGGAAATCTACAATTCACGATTGACACAACGAACAGAAAGAAAGAAGATCCTATTTGAGCATAATCTACTCGAATATCGCAAGAATATTGCTCAGGAGAAGAAACGAACAAAAGAAGAGAAGGAAGTGTTGAACAAGGCCAAGCCTTTTGCTCGCATGATGAACCATGAAGATTTTGAGGAGTTCAGTAAAGGTCTGGAGTATGAACACAATTTGCGATTGGCGATAGCACAATTACAAGAATGGCGCCAGTACGGCATCACCGACCTAAAGAGTGGGGAGAAATATGAGCAAGAGAAGCAGCAGAGAGCTCAAAGAGCCATTCCACAAGGCTCGTTTGATCGGTTTGCTACATCCACTCGTCCTTCGAAACAGATCCAACAGCCCGAGGGACCATCTCAAGCAAGTTTACTCACTACCCCGGAACTACCCTTACGATTTCAAAAAGCCGCGAAACCTGCGGCACCCGAAGTCAGCCAACCACTCAACGACTTTGATCTCGCCTTTGCTGCCAATGGCGATGGAATAAGCACTCCTCAAACTGCAACGAAAACAAAATACGTCGTACAACCAGTGAATGGGATCAATCCATGGAAACTGGAGAACGAGGGCGCACCTGACCTTCATCTCTTGACCAAAGAAGAAGTTGAGCTCTGCAATGCGGTTCATGTACAACCCAAACCGTACCTAGTCATAAAAGAAGCTTTGTTGAAAGAAGCAATGAAGCAAAACGGCACATTGAAGAAGAAAGATGCTCGGACTATTTGCAAGGTATGTGTCTGTCGATGTCTATGTTAGATGCGATCAAAACTGACTCTCGACTAGATCGATGCTGCAAAAGTAGGCCGAATATTTGACTTTATGGTACACAGCGGCTGGATCGTCAAGGGCTGAACAAGCCTTAAGTTCATTTTACGAAGCATCAACGACTTGAAGGAATAAGATATTCTTTTCTACCACAATGATCGTGGACCTTTCATGATATCTATCCGTTTTGTGTGTTTCCCGTCTGTAATACAGTAGGATACGTCTATACCATATGACTTTAATGTAATTTTCAGCCAGATCAGCTACTCCAATTACTGCCGATCAGGAAATTCACTCAGAGCACCACTTTCCTGTCTGACATTGGAGACGAGGAAGATGTTGTTTAGCAGCCTGAAAAGAGATGATTGGATTCAATATATTGTTATCAACTAAGTCACGTGTCGATAATCGTCAAGGTAAATACACTAACACCAATGTAGTTAAGCTTATATAAGTCCATTAATCCTGGCGGCTCACATTAAACATACACTTCATACTTCTGAGCTTTTGAATGTGCTTTATTGAATAGATGTTGAATTAAGGGGATAATGGAGAGAATCCTCGCCCTCGGATCAAATGGATCGGGTCAACTGGGCATCGGACACAGAGATGATGTCTCTGAGGCAACAAAATGCATATTTGATCTTGACAATGACTGTCGATCAAACAAAGACAACGGGGAAGCGGTAGAAACAAGAGGGAAAGTTAAGCGTATATCCTGCGGTGGAAATCATACTCTTGTCTTGTTCGAGAGCGGAATTGTATTTGCGACTGGATTGAATGAGGACTTGAGATGCGGGGTCCATAGGACCACGGATCCGACTCATGAAGAAGACGGCGATGTTCTCACGCGCTTCAAGCGAGTCATATTCCGTCTCGGCACTACAGGGGCGGTCATTGATCGCTTTAGAGACGTATGTGCGACCTGGTCTGCGACTTGTTTCGTCGCTAGCATCCCCGGTACGGACAAGGACGGGGGGGGAAAGAATATAGTGGTATCCCTAGGAACAGGTGATAAAGGTGAATTAGGTCTTGGACCTAGCCTTCGAAGCACACCGCATGCAAAAAAGAAGGATGATAATGACTTTATCGATGTCGATGATCATGTCCTTGCTGATTTTCCGCCACTGAACACGCGCATTGAGGCTATTAGTAGTGGGATGAATCATGTTGTCACGATATTGTCAAATGGAGATGTTTATGGGTGGGGGGCTTCGAGGAAGGGGCAGCTTGGAGATGATTTGAATATTGTACGGCCAAAGGTCGTTTGGGCGCCAGTGAAGATAGATATGACTAGATCGGGGGTCGTGCCGACGAGTGTGAGCTGTGGGCGGGAGTTTACATTCATCGATGGCTACAGGGAGAATGAAACTGGGACAAAGGAACGGGAGTATGTGTATACGATTCTTGGGACGAATGATAAGTGGAATATCATATCTGCTGCGCCTCCGGTGCAGACATTACAGAAAAGCAGTCTGACCGAAAGTCGGTACGAGGTATCGACCAGTTGGCATGGAGTTTATTTACATGATACCCTTGACAACTCAATTATTGCCTGGGGCCGGAATGATCGTGGCCAGCTGGGCGTCCATAAACAATCGCCTGAGAGTCAACAATCGCTTGTCCGTTGGAAATCTGTCGCGCAGTTCATGGCTGGAAGTGAGCATGCTATCGCTGTCCTGTCTGAAGACAAGACTGTTGTTACTTGTGGGTGGGGGGAGCATGGCAATTGTGGGCCTGATACAGATGAGCGTGGCAATGTGAAAGGGAGGCTGAGCCAGATTCCGCTTCCTGCTGATGTCTTACACGCCGAGAAGGCAAGGATCGTTCGAGTTGGCGCCGGTTGTGCCACGAGTTGGATTGTGGTTTCGGCATGAGAAATGCGACAAAAGCGAGCTCAGTCAAACAGACCGAGGTTTCGTATCTACCATAGATCATTATATGAGCTTTCGAAATCATACTGATACGAAACATACCTGTGACATTGGTTGCGTTGGCGGGATGGCCGTCTCAGCGGCGCCGTGTGCTTGTTGCCTATCAGATGACAACGTCGGGTAGTCATCCATCAGCGGTTTTGGACGACCCGCGTGGTATGCTCCCTATCGACAATTAGCTACACGCCATTTCAGCTTCAAGGGGATCATGGACGAACCGGTTCAATATTTGAATCCCAGCCTAGAATATCCTGGTCATTTCCCTCGTCATATACCTGCTCATCCCACTGCCTGTCATCATCTGCGGGCACAAAAAGGCTATCATGAATATCTGCCAATGCTGCTCTCGACGCAGCACTTGAAATTAACTCCGGCTTTCGAGAGGATATAGCTGGTCGACTAGATGGTGGTGGCATTGTAATTTTAGCTGTTGATGAAGCTGCGGAAGCTGCTGAGGCAGCGGGTATAGTAGCTGGTTCAGGCGCTGCAACACGTCTAGCGGCTGATTTCGCAGAGAGCTGCGATACAGGTCTCGAAGCATCATCTTCATTATCTGCCTCATCAACCTCCCCACGTGTCATGAGTGTGAATTCAGATTCAATGCCATCTTCTGATACGTATGCCAGTTGAAGAGGTCGACAAGGACGAGTGTAACGTGCGATGATCGATGTCTTCATGGTGTCTGCATGAATTACTACTGCTTTGAAATCCTTGACATTAATAGCAACGTGCAACCCGTCTTTGACGGTAAATTCTTCAAAATCTTTCCTGTCTATAGTAACGGATGTGTGGACCGGTTGTTTGAGGATTTCTCGATGATCAGTTAGTCAAAATGCTGGAAAGTCAAAGAGGACAAGGGACGAAAATACCTTTCCCGTCACTAATCTTATTTGTGAAGCTAGTAAAAATGGCTTTTCCTGTGTCAGGATAAATATCCAATTGCTCCGCAGTCGGGCTGAAATGATCGATGATCTCTCTCAAGATCACTGCCTGAATTATCCACTGATTTTGTACTCGTGACTGATCAAACAGCGCGTGCTGTACAGAAATAGGCTCGTAGGTCAATTTGTAAGATTTAACAACACCTATCGTATCTTAAGTTAATCCGAAATTGTAATAAGGTTAGCGGAAATGCACGCACCTTGACCACAGATCATCTTTATATGTAATCTGCATTCAGCTTCATCCGGGGAATCATGTAGCTCAACGTCGCAGCGTTCTACTGCGGTCTGCTTGTCGCGTGTCTCACCGGCTCGACCTTTGAAGACTGAAAGCAGAGCCTTGACCGATCATTAGCACCTGCGCAATTACTTACCATCAATTTCCGAGGTGTGTCACCTTTAGATACATCTGGCATGCGAATTTGTCCACATATCTCTGTCCAGAACTCTGCTGTGCCCCGCGTGCACTAAAACTGTACCTAGAGAAGAATTTCCCGGCGTCTAGAGCAAATGATGCATATGCCGTTTTGGCAGTGTTCAACGTACTCAGCCGTAGCTTACATCAAATATTAGTGACTTCCATGCTTCTAGGTGGAGCGCACGTACTAGGTCATGTTCAGCCTCAATTGAGACGCTCTCGTTAAATTTGCTCAGGCACACTAAGGCATCGTGCAGTTGCAGTAACGCAGATGGCCTGAGAGAGAATGACAGCTTTGGCATCTCTAGTTGCTGTGCTATTTTGAGGGTTAATCCTTATCACTCGGATTTAAAGAAGAAGAAGAAGAAGCAAGATGGAAAGAGTCAACATGGCAATAGAGATGTACAGGCCCCACAGTGTAGTCGATCCACCAACCAAACGCGTCGCTCACACACGCTTTCCCGAAACGTCATGGGAGGACGTGCCTTGTTGCCTTATCGACATCCTCTATTCGACTATTGCTATTTTCCCTTTATCATAGATGAATATCTGATTGAGAGTCTTTCTGGGGTCCTATCCTTGTCAAAATTAAGCAACAATTTTGGAGCAATGGTGGTCTTAAGTGGCGATGTGCTCCTCGTCATCTTGGACTTCCTCAAAGCACAAGTCGACCACAACACACTCTTTCAGTGCGCATTGGTATCAAGATGGCTGGCCGAGCCAGCCCTAGCCATTCTTTATCAGCTATACGACTCATCTCCAGCCTTTGGCGGAGGTGCAGAAGATGAATCGTTCAGACCGCGCACCCTTGATTTGTCAAGGGTGCCATCATTGAGCATGATACCACGAGGCGCCGCAGAATCAGCTGCGACATTCCGTAAATGGGTGCTCATGTGGCGTTCAATTATATTGTCGACATCAGACGGGGAGACATTCTTGCCCTACTGCGATTATATCAGATATTTGGACTTGGATGATTTTAGGGAACTTTTGACACACAGCGGATTCAAAGGCCCTATACGAGAGTAAGTCATTCTTTCATAGAAACTTGTGCTTCATGACCATATAATTGACTGAGTGGACACAGTGAGTTCTTTGCAAGCGGAATCGGTGATCTCATTTATCGGGATTATGAGAGCAAGGGTCATAAAAGACTTCGGTCCTCGAAGGAAGATTTCACTAATACCTCTTGGGTCATTCAAAGAGTTGGTACATGTGAGTTACCAGAAAATAGCTGTTGGATATTACCGGGTTTTTAATAATTACTTACCTTGAATAGTGATAACAGATAGGGCACATATGATCAAGGAACTTAGAGGCAACAGTAAGTTGCCCTGTAGAAATCTCTGATATTCCTACTAATGAGTCTCAGTACCCGGAAGTGCCCTCAAACAATGGGCTATAAATCTACCCAGATTACAGACTCTTTATATCTGGAATGGGGCTTCCTTTAGTGAAAAAGCTGACGAAGAAATCCGAGAGCATTGCCCGGATTTCAAAAGTCTTTCGGTTTTCAGATGGTAAGTATCTAAACAAACACTACAAGATTCTTCATATTTCCTGTCTTCTTTTTGAAGGACCAAACTCATCATGTTTCAGGCTGGATCGTCAAGGTTTTCAAGCAGATGCCGAAGCCGAGCGCGTTCTGAACAGCTTACGTCCTAACTCACTGGAAACATTTGAGGTTATCAGTCTATCATTCATTGGGCCGCGGACCATCATCTCCTTGAACGCCCATCTTAGCTCACTTACGAAACTGGTATTGACCAATTTGTCCATAGAAGCTATCGCTCAGCTTCCAACCCTTGGTCCACCTAAAGCTCTGACGCAATTGGTACTAACGGATTCTCAACCTACCGCCCGCGATGACTCGTTCAAAGAGACTCTTGCGGCTGTTGCTGGATGGATCAGTCAGTGTAAAAACCTGCGTCATTTACAGCTTCGAGACTTCATGGGTATGGATGACATGAGTCTTCTTGCAAAAGTGCTTGTCGATGATAGAATACGTCTTGAAACACTGCAAATGCGATGCTATTTCACAGAAAACAACGAGGAATTCCATCACGCATTATCACTCCAGGTGGAGTCCCTGCAATCTCTAATCCTTCAACGGAAGCGTCATGCCGTTGTGCAAAACGAGGCAAGTCTGCTACGAGCAATCTGCAAATTGAGCGAACTTCGCGAGCTAGATCTCAAGGAAGTCTCTGATTACTATACAGCAGGTCATGTCATGACAATGATGCCTTATCTAACGAAATTAGAGCGGTTCTCAGTCAATGGACTAGGCTTCGATGATGACCTCTGGCCGTCTTTCCTTACTTTGAAGAGCCTTCGCTTCCTTGCTATCCATGCTTATAGTGAGTTTACCGCGGAGGGAATTCTCGACTTTGTTTCTCAGCTCGGTCCGAACAACAGAGGGTTTCATTTAATCATTACGAGTGCAGTGGCTGATAGTGTTATCCCTCTTGATGCGCAAAACGTCATTAGTGATGCCCTTGCGCAGAATGTAGGAGGAGCTTTTGATTATGAAGTTATAATAGGTGAGCTCTGTTTATCCATGGCTTTTATCTATGGGTCACTGATTATGCAAACAGAATCGGATACCGAGGACAGTTTTGTGTCAGATTAGCGAACCTAAAAGATCTTATTTTGGACTGTGACGATCAATGAAAATAACGAAACGTGATATCAGTGTGTTCGTTCATAACACTCTCGTTCCGGTAGAAGTGAGCGTAATCTCTGGCAATGAACCGTAACTCTCATCGTCCCGCCTACATATTTACTTACGTATCCAGATCTACTGATCAAAAGCGTGTTCTGTCTGTAAACAAAGTACTTGCCCTACCGACCACCAACCGCACCAGCTTTCTTGATGACATCCCTCATTCTCCTTGCCGCGTCATCACTTGATCTGTCTATTAACATCGAATCATAGCAACTGTGTTAGGAAATGAATTCGGATTTAGAGGCATCATCTATTTAGGGCTGGAAGAGTTCAGGGTTATTACGCGTAATACTAACAGGCGATGGGATCATTGATACAGAAAATGCTAAAATTATAGTTGTTGTATTCCAGCATCTGACTGGCTAGCAGAGGTGTAAGTTCTCCTTCAAGGAGATCGTACCATCAATAATGATCATGTTGATGAGATTCAAAGAGTGATGCGGCAAGCTTAGGGTTAATAGCCAGAGATCCACTAACTACAGTAGTTACAATAATTACGCCCCAAAGCGGATTAGCGTGTCATCACGTCGCGTTGTCCGGCGCGTCCACATTCCCGAGGCGTGTTTAATTAGTTTAGCTCCTTCCACCCTTGAAAGACACAACACGCTTCTATGCTACATACCTACAATTGCACATTGACACTTACACTGCTCAGAAATACCTGATAATCTACCTCTGCACATGAAGCTTTCTAACATACTCCGTTCATAATGTCGACAGCTCGAGCAAAGCTTGCCGAGCTCAGAGCCCTTCGTGCCGCTGGCAAGAAGCGTCTCTCCACGTACGAAATCGAAGATCAGGGATCTATATACGACGAAGTCGATGAAGAAGGCTATAAAAAGGTCGTTCGGAAACGACTTGATGAGGACGACTTTGTGGTTGACGACAATGGCGAGGGATATGCGGACGATGGACGCGAAGTCTGGAACGAGGACCGAGTAGAATATAGCGACAGCGAGGAAGACGATGATCTCCCCGCCAGAGGAAAGGCAGCGAAGCGGAAGCGGGAAGAAGAAAAGCAACGAAAAGAAAAGATCGACAATGGTATCACAAAGTACTTCAACACGGGCAATGCTTTAGCTGCACCAAAGCAAAAGGTATGTATTCTGACGACTGGTCTACAAAGTTGGTGCAATTAGTGCTGACAACCCATGAAACAGCCTGTCGCAACTGCTGAAGATGAAGCCTTCATGGCAGACCTTCTGGGAGATGTCGATACCAATATCTTGCCCTCTCGAGTGCCGACCAAAAATATCATCAAGTCCGAGACACGCCGCAAAGTCCGCATTCTATCACCTCCGCTTTCAGAGAAATCAAAACCCTCAGACCGTCGCTTGCGTGGCAAAGGCGAGGACACCCCTCTTCCGCCTAAGCAAGATGTTGATATTCCTAATTATGACGACGATGACGGGACGTTGGCATTGGGCGGTGAAGATGATGAAAATGTCCCAATGAGTGACGCCGCTCTTCCCTCATCTCCGATATCAAAAGCCGTTGAAAGGAAGTCCTTCAAGAATGAACAGGACATTATCAAAGAAGAGGACGAGGACGAAGATATGATGGACGTGGCTCAAGCTACAGGCCATCACGATAGCAAATCTTCTAGCGTCAACATGACCGGAAGTAGACCACCGCCTAAAATCAAGAAACTCCCATACCCTTCGCCATCGAGCTCCTCGCCGCCACGTGCACCCGCCGAAGTGGAAGCTACATGGGACAATGTGACAAGCAAGCTCAACGTTCTCAGCAGTCCCACAACAAAAAATATTGGCTTCGGCAAAGTGCGAGCACAGGATGTCATTGAAGAAGACGGCGGTGTGCAGTTCTTCTGGCTCGACTATACTGAGGTCAACGGCAGTTTGTGTCTTTTTGGCAAAGTCAAAAACAAGAAGACTGGCTCGTATGTCAGCTCCTTTGTCAAGATCGACAACATCCTTCGCAAACTCTTTTTCCTACCCCGTGAAACTCGCGTGAAGAAGGGGCAAGTTACCGACGAAGAAGTCGACATGGAAGATGTCTATGAGGAAGTTGATGGGATGATGACAAAGCTCAAAGTGGGCATGCACAAGATCAAACCATGCAGCCGCAAGTACGCATTTGAGCTTCCAAATATCCCTAAAGAAGGTGACTACTTGAAGCTTCTTTACCCATACGACAAACCCGCACTACCTATGGACACCACTGGTGAGACGTTTTCGCACGTATTCGGTACCAATACAGCACTTTTCGAACAGTTCGTCTTGTGGAAGCATGTTATGGGCCCTTGCTGGCTAAAGATTGGTGAAGCAGACTTTTCAGCAGCTACCAACGCATCTTGGTGCAAGTTTGAATGTCAAGTCTCTAAACCTAATACAATTTCCACAATCCCGGACTCGGAGCTAGAGACGCCTCCCTTGACCTTGATGAGTTTGTCTTTCAGGACTCAGCTCAATGTCAAGGAAAATAAACAAGAGATTCTAGTCGCCAGTGCTCGTATCTACGAAAATGTTTCCTTACCTGAGACCACGCCTCCTGAGAAAATGCCTTGCAAAATGTTTACGGTCATGCGTCCTTCGGGAACTTCCTACCCTATTGGCCTCGAAGCCGAAGTCAAGAAACAACGAGGTGTCTATATGTTGGAGAAGAACGAACAATTCCTTCTCAGCAAGTTCCTCGCTCTTTTCGAGCGAATGGATCCCGATATCATTATGGGCCATCAGCTTCAAGAAGTTGATCTTGGAATTTTATTGAATCGATTGAAAGAGAAGAAAACCCCTGGTTGGTCTCGAGTCGGTCGATTGAAACGTACTGAATGGCCAAAGAACTTCAACCGGGGAGGGGGTTTCTTTGCTGACAGGCATCTTATCGCTGGTCGAATGATGTGTGATCTCGCTAACGACATGGGCAAGGTATGCACAACAACATATTGATCAATGATTTCTTCAGACTAATACGAGCGTTATGTAGTCCCTCATGGTCAAATGTCAGTCGTGGACACTGACCGAGATGTGCCAGCTCTACTTGAGTGACGACCACATTCGTAGCGAGCTTGATAATGAGGCTGCGCTGAAGACTTGGGCTACAACCAAAGAAGGCTTGATGAAATATGTCACGCATTGCGAGGCCGACACCTATTTTATCTCTGCATTGGTGATCCGTTTACAAATGCTCTCTTTGACCAAGGTCCTTACCAACTTGGCTGGTAACTCATGGGCAAGAACCCTCACCGGAACCCGTGCTGAGCGTAACGAGTACATCTTGCTCCATGAATTCCATCGCAACAAATACATCTGTCCAGACAAGTACTCGAATAGACAGCTCAAAGCCCTCGAAGAGAAGATGGATGATGATGATGACTCGACCGATAAGAAGAAGAAGGAGAAGTATAAGGGTGGTCTCGTCTTTGAACCAGAGAAAGGGCTTTACGACCGATATGTCCTTGTCATGGACTTCAACAGTCTGTACCCTAGTATTATCCAAGAGTTCAACATTTGCTTCACAACGGTTAACCGAAGCTCAACTGTAAGTTCCATTTGTAGAAATGCATTTGAATTCATAGCTAACATTTTACAGGCTGAGAATGAGAATGAAGAGCAAGTTCCAGAAGTACCCTCTTCTGACCAAGATCAAGGCATTCTGCCCCGACTCATTGCCAACCTGGTTACACGGCGTCGAGAGGTCAAGAAGCTGATGAAAGACAAGAGGGCGACGACTGAACAACTAGCATTGTGGGACACCAAGCAAATGGCCTTGAAGCTGACAGCCAACTCCATGTACGGTTGTTTGGGTTATACACAATCCCGCTTCTATGCCCGCCCATTGGCTATGCTTACAACATTCAAAGGTCGTGAGATTCTCCGCAGCACCAAAGACCTTGCAGAGTCTAAACAGCTACGAGTCATTTATGGTGACACCGACTCCGTCATGATCAACACCAATATGGACACCATCAGTGATGCTCTAAAAGTCGGTGAGGAGTTCAAGACATCCGTCAATGAGCGCTACAAGCTTCTCGAAATCGACATTGACAATGTCTTCCGTCGTTTGCTCCTTCATGCTAAGAAGAAGTATGCTGCTATCAACATGACCGAAGTTGACGGTAAATATGTCGATAAGCTTGAAGTCAAGGGTCTTGACATGAAGCGCCGTGAATACTGTGCTTTGTCTAAGGAAGTGTCGAAGAGACTTCTTGATGAGATTCTTTCAGGTGAAGACTCGGAGGTAGTGCTCAATAAGGTGCACGATTACCTACGAGAAATAACTGCCCAGATGAAGGAGTACAAAATTCCAGTGCAGAAATATGTTATATACACAGTAAGTGTGGTGACCCTAAATCACTAAGACTGGGGACTAACCAAATTTGAAGAAACTTTCGAAACGACCCGAGGAATACCCGAACAAAGAGAGCATGCCTCCTGCTCAAGTTGCTTTGCGCGAAATCGCTCGAGGAAAGACGATCCGACCCAATGATGTTATTGCTTACGTCGTGACAAATGGTGACTCTGAGACTGCCAACCTCCCGCCTCCGAAGAGATCGTACACACCCCAGGACGTTATGAAGCCAGACTCGGAGCTCAAGCCTGATATTGAATACTACCTGCTCAAGCAGATCTTCCCGCCAATTGAGCGTCTCTGTGCACCAATTCCAGGCACAGACCCCGTCCGTATTGCGGAATGTCTAGGATTGGACGTGAGAAAGTATCAGATTAATACTTCTCGACCCAACGCCCAACAAGATGCTGAAATATACCCCTTGGAGTCGCAAATACCCGATGCTGTACGCTTTGAACATGCGGCTCGTCTCAGTCTCCGATGCCGGCACTGCGGCAAGTCCTCGGTCTTTGAAGGTTTGAGCTCATCACCCAATATGTGCTCTCCACATGGTGTGGTATGCCCGAATGAAACCTGCGCCAATGTCTTCTCAACAATCTCCATAGTCGCACAGGTGGAAAGCCAGATTCGTGCGCAAACAGCAAAATACTACGAAGGCTGGCTTGTATGCGACGATTCTTCCTGCGGCAATCGCACACGACAAATGAGTGTATACGGTCACCGCTGTCTAGGCCCACGAGGACGTGCAGAGGGTTGCCTGGGCCGTATGAACTACGAATATACTGAAAAACAAATGTACAATCAACTACTTTATTTTGCCGGCCTTTGGGACGTTGACAAGGCCAAGTCGGTTGCTGCCAAAGATGCCGGTGACGCCAAAGACAATATTCACGCTATGGCTGAGTATAACAGGGCAAGGTTTGCTACAGTCAAGGGAGTAGTCGATGCATATTTGAAGAAATGTGGTCGACAATGGGTTGAGATGGATTCTCTGTTTAAATTCATGTTGGCTTAGGACATTTTACCAAGCATTCGGGTTTGTTAATTGGCGTTGATGAGGATATTTTTTGTGATGACCCCGGTTTGTCTAAATGATAATAATGCGAGTTGATTGAATGGCAGTGTATATATGGTTTTCATGATCTCTTCTCTAAAATACGTAGAATTGTCCCAGCGGGTATACCCCAACTCAAGTGTCCACCTACAACGGGACCCGCAAAGGATTATTCGCTTTCCGACGTCGCTTTGACTCATAGAATATTTATCAAATATAGACCTTAAGTCATCTACAATACCGCCAAACATAATCAGGATTTGTTGGGAAACACTCATTATATCCGGAAAAATGCTTCCTAGGGTTCTCGTCATCGCTGGATCTGATAGTTCAGGTGGAGCGTATGTCTTATATATCATCCATTTTACAACAAAAAGAGATGCGGAAATGCTAACTGCATGAAACAGCGGCCTCGAAGCAGATCAGAGAGTCCTAACAGCCCATGGCATCTACTCTTTAACAGCCACAACGGGCCTTACGGCACAGAATACGTTGGGCGTCCAGGATATCCATGTTGTTCCGGCGGCGTTTGTCGGAAAACAGATCAATGCTGCTTTGGAGGATGTCGGGGCCGATGTCGTAAAACTTGGTATTTATTCCTGTATATTTCTGTCTGTCTAGACGATTGATTGACTAACTTATGATATTAGGGATGCTATCATCCGCAGAGACGGTGGATGTGATTGCAGAGGAACTGAAGAAACATGCCGTCAAGACTGTTGTTCTCGATCCGGTATCCTTCTTTCTCCTTTCTCCTAGAAGCCAGAAATATAATCTAACACAAAACAGGTAATGATATCAACATCTGGCTCCCAACTCCTCCCGCAAGACGCAATTCAACACGTCCGCACAAACCTCCTGCCACTCACCACAGTCCTAACCCCCAACATCCCCGAAGCCAAACTTCTGCTCGAGAATTCAGGATATTCACCAGTCAATGAACCACAGAATGTAGATGAAATGATCGAACTGGCCAAAAAAGTGCAGGGGCTCGGATCAAACGCCGTCTTGTTGAAGGGGGGTCATTTACCGTTCACATCTAAGCGGGTGCGAGCGAACTCGACTGAGGAGGCAAGGATTGTGGTTGATGTTTTGTATTCTGCTGGTGACGATATAAATGAGGAGGTGTTGATGTTAACAGAAACAGAGTATCTGAGATCGAAGAATACACACGGCACAGGATGTTCGCTTGCGTCAGCTATAGCTGCGAATCTCGCAAAGAAATATGATCTTAAGACCTCAGTCCGTTCGGCAATAAAGTACGTCGAAGCTGGGATCAAACTCAGTGTTGATATGGGTCAGGGGAGTGGGCCGATCAACCACTTTCATTCGCTATATAATATGCCTTTTGCGCCGTGAGTTCACCTTCCTCTATTGAACCATTACTTAATGATGGCATTGGCTCTGACAGTTTTCGAGTGGTCAATTCGTCGACTACGTCCTCAACAGGCCGGATATCAGACCCATTTGGCACAGATTTACGCATCATCCTTTTGTGCAGGGACTGGGAGATGGGAGTCTTCCTTTGAAGAACTTCAAGGACTATCTTGTACAGGATTACCTCTACTTGGTAAGTTTTCATGACTACAGTTCTTACTAGATTATAGGCCAAGCCCTCACACATCAAAACAGATCCATTTCGCGAGAAGCAATGCCCTCGCTTCCTACAAGGCTCGCACCATGAAATCCATAGCCGCCGTAAGCCACTTCACTTCTTTGATAGAACCTGAATTCGGAACTGATCTTGTCCCAGTCAGCGAGAATAGTTCTACATATCAACACCGAAACAGCCCTCCACATCGACTACTGCGCCAGCTTCGGCCTAACCCGCGAAGAAATGGAGGCCACCCCCGAAAAACAAGGTCTTCACACCTCCTCCCGCTTCCTGTTTTGAGACTTTGCTAACGATTCTTGGGGAAACAGCATGCGTCGCCTACAGCCGCTACATCCTCGACATTGGCCAATCCGAAGACTGGCTAGCTCTCCAGATGGCTCTAGCACCATGCCTAATCGGCTACGGCGCTATTGCGCGTCGTCTTTACGATGATACTGATCATACCGTGCAGGGGGAAGAGAACAATAGATATTGGAAGTGGATTGAGAATTATGTGGCGGAGGATTATGCGACTGCTGTTAAGACTGGCTCTGGTGAGTACTCTCTCCCTCTCTTTCTATTTGAAAAGAGGGTTATGTTAGGGCTGACACTGTGATAGCATTGCTGGAGGAACATATGCATCAGGTTTCGCCGAGTAGAGTGGAAGAGTTGGTGGGCATCTTCAAGAAAGCGACTGAGCTGGAGATTGGATTTTGGGATATGGGGATGGGAAAGTGAATACACTCAGAAATTTGATCTTTGATTTCTATAAACAGGTTGGAATAGATAGATGAATGGAGGATATATGCAGCGTGTTTATACCTAGGTCTTTACATGGTAAAGCTATATTTTCTATTACAATGGATCATGAAAAAAGCAATTGTTACACAAAGTAAATGATAATTTGCCGAATGACTACAAAGAACAAAACCAACCCCAAAAAAGATTCCCAGGAATAGCTTCCACCAAATGCTTTGGGTATATTCGCCCATGCAGACAATGACACCATGATACGTTGATCCCAGAACCTGAATTAATAAAAGCCGTCTCTTATTTATCGTAAAAGTATAAATAAAACGAAATGAAGGTGGAGGAGGATTCTGTGTAAGAGGAGTGACACTGATGGCTGTTCTATCTTCTGTTGGTCGGTTTATGCAGACAAATCCTTTTCTTCGTCATGTTCAATCGTTCATAATTCGTCCTGGAGATCTTTTATCACGTGGTATAATTCCTTCGCAGAATCTGCGTTGCCGACCTATAACAATAAAAGTTAGTGACTGACAGTACCAAAGCCGATAGGAAAGGGAGGAGGTGGAACTTACCCTAAGGAGCAATGGCACAGTTTTACCATCTTCCACACTTGCCAAATTCAACTGCTTGCCCTTGGGCTCTTCTCCCGAGACTTCTCCAACTGGCATAGCCTTGAAGATAGGTGAATTGAGCATCACCCGCAACACTCCGTCGGCGCGCATGATCATACGCGCGCTTTTCTTCTTCGGTGTCTCGTCATCGGCATCGCTTGGAGGCTCTTTGACATTGACTTTGAATGTGCCCACACCTCGCTCTTTCCATTCTTTGTTCGTGAAGTGGAATAATTTGGCTTTGCAGGAGAAGTATGTCTTTTCTTCTTCTTCACCGGTCTCAACTATTCAACTCGTTAGCATAATTACTCGCGTTTCATTGCAATATGTATACAAACTTTGCTGTGCATAGAATCGTTCGTCTTCCTTCTCCTTCTCAAAACCAGCCGTGATCACGTTACCCTCTTCTTCCTCTTCCTCATCCTCCTCGTCTCTTTCGGCGCCGAATGGTTTTGCTGTCGACTTACCACCCAAACCTGATCCTGTAGCAGAGGCAAAGCTGCTTAGCTTCGTTGCTCCGCTTCCAAATCCTCCACTACCGAAGCCGCTTCCAAATCCAGAGCCGCCTAGAGATGCAAATCCAGAAGCGCCTGTACTGGCAAATGGAGAAGCGGCAGAAGACGATGTTAGGCTGAAACCGGTGACGGCAGGCTTTTCTGTTGATGTTGTCGTCGTGGTCGATTTGCCAAAGACTGAAGATGTGGGAGTTGAACCTCCCAAGGCTCCAAAAGGCGACTGTTCTGAACTTGCGAATGATGCTAGACCGGAGGCAGCGAATGCGGAGGAAGATGTGGTTTGTGATTTGGCATCATCACTCTCGGATGACTTGGAGCCTAGTGATGCAAAGGGCGAAACGGCGGAAGTGTTTAGGAAGCTCTTCGGTAAAGATGACTATAGTAATAGATCAGTAAATATGGTTGAATTTAATGTAAAGAGCATATAATTACCTTGGCCGGGACTGCGCCACCATCAGCAGCGATTTGCCTGTCCTGTGAAGCGTCGCGATGTCTCTTCGTCTCACGCTCTTTTTCGGTCTCTTGGATGCTTGCCTTCACTTCGCTCCGTGCGCTGGCACCATTTTCTTGTAATTGATCCAGGCTTCTCTTCTTCTTCGGACTGAGTATATGCGCCGAAGCGTCGTCCTTGTTCGTGGTCGGCTCTGGGGTAGTTATTCGGTCAACATCGATTTTTGTCGAGTTATCATCATCGTTCGCATCACGCGACCTCTTCCTGCGATGACCAATTTCGGTTTGTTGTTCTGCTGTGCCTTCCTCAGCTTGTAGGTCATCGTGTGACCTCTTCTTTAGACGGCCGCGATCGTCAATTTCGTCGTCATCTGGAATCGAAGGGTTCCCTTCTGACGTTATCCGTGTTTCTTGGAGCTTTCTTCGCACTGGACGCTCGGGTTCTGTGGCATCATTATCGGACGCGGTAACTGTGTCTTCCTTGATGAGATCGACGTCACTGTGAGGTGCAGCGGGGATGTTCTTCTCTTCTGAGGCGGCAGACATCGTGTCCAAGGAAGGCCGAAGAAAGGGTAAATTACAGTTGAGGCGGAGTAAAGGCGTCCGAAAATGAAGTCAAGGGGAGAGTAACGATTCTCACGGTATCGATAATTCGTCACTCGAGCTATTCTTGATCTTATGTTAGAATCAATAGCACTGAGTGATTGATGGACTGACGCGAGGGGTTTGCCCTACCAGTACGCTCTTCAGTTCCCCTCTTTCGGGTATATTCCACTCAGTACGTAACCAAAAAAGATGCCGTGTGGGATGCAATAAAGAAAAAGGCACAAGACTACAGCAAAGATCGAGCAATTTCAAGATAATGTCGCCTGTACTTATTGCAGCACGATGCCGAGCGACCGACGGTGAAGCAGTCTAGGTTGAACTGAGGTTGTATATAGCACCAACAAGTAAGAGAAAAAAAAAGAGAGATAATCCCCGATTCCGCTCCTTTTTCTCGCTTCAAACGAATAAGCACCGTTTGTATTGAGCTGTGTAAAGCGTATCCTAATTCAATTGTGATTCTTGAATAAGGTACCCCTCGCTGGGCGCAAAAGAAAGCCGACCGAGCGAATCGAAGAATTGTTATTGTCTTTGCTTGGGCACTCGGCCAGACGCCGACGGACAATCGCTTTATTCGTAGGAGAAACCGGTCGGCAAAGAAAGGTAATGCTTTAAATTCTGGCGAGATAGCAGATTCGATCACAGGTTAAGGAGAGTCGACTGCAGAGAAGGGATGATCGGTGTAGGTTGTTGTATCACGAAAGTGAAGCTGGTGGATTGTTGTCCATGAGTTGTGCTCCGCTGGTTGTTGATGTGTGACGGACACTAACTAATGCCGCTGCATGCCCCACGGCAACGACATGACAACAATACAGGCCCTACCTAGGAGTATGTAGCTGATACTAGACTTGGTGTAGAACAATCCTCGTTGAAACTACTTGTACATAATACATGATACAGAGGGATAGGATACAAACATATAAACAGGACAGAAAACAGGTCCATTTAGAACTCGTCGATCAGTAAAGAGCTTTAGGCAAAGACGATGAATCACGTCAAGAGATTGATACATAATTCGGCAAAGAAGAGGCACTTGCCTAACTAATAAAGCAGAGGCAGCCAATCGAAATGTAGAAGACGAGCAATGGGTAAACAGCGATGCCCACGCGATTGCGAAGCACACCCGAGCCACCAAGGATACTGACTCCGGCAGCAAGAGACCAAGCGATCAGGACGAGATAAACTGGAATTCGCACGATCATCGGAAGACCCAATGCACTCAAGAGTGCTGCAATGACTAGGGGGAACAAGGTGTATCCGATAATGCACACGGATTGGAAGAATGAGCTGTATAAACAAGTTAGCTTGTACTCTTTCTTCAAGGTTTGTGGCAGAAAAAAAGACTTACATATTTCCTCCAAGCAGCTTGATCTGCAGAGTGACAATGGCCTCTCCAATCCACACGATAGAGAAAACACCAGAGAAGACAAG
Organism: Talaromyces sp. F31; assembly: GCA_037356135.1. Taxonomy (NCBI): domain Eukaryota; kingdom Fungi; phylum Ascomycota; class Eurotiomycetes; order Eurotiales; family Trichocomaceae; genus Talaromyces; species Talaromyces sp. F31. The sequence continues at coordinate 481,433 of JAYXSF010000044.1, read as the reverse complement.
GGACGATTGTTCGTCATGAGCCCGCATGGAAAGGAACATGCTAAGAAGTAAGCAGAAAATAAGAGGGCCCCTGTAGAACACAAATGTCAGTCACTGTTCATTTCGAGGTAAAGAAAGGTAAAGATATACCATAAATCCCAGTCCCGCAAGCCCTCACTCATTCCGCTCTGAAGTACAACATCGGCATCAGGCCATCTCCCCACCAAACCGCGCAAATTTCGACCAAATCCAGCAGCGCCAGTCGAAGCCTCTCCTCGCTCAGCAGCACCTCCAATGCCACCACCACTCCGCACCAAAAGACCACCAAGCAAATACTTAGGCCAAAGTACCTGTCTCATTTTCTCCCATACTGCTAATAGATCGCGAGACAGTGTTTCCCATACAGATTCGTCAATGGTATTTTGCGGCGCGCGACGATCTTCGCCCGGTATGGAGGACGTGAGGTAATTTGAGGATAGGCCGCCGAGTCCACCAGCGCCCCGTGATGAGGAAGAGCCTGAATTTGCGTCTGAATGTATGTTCCCTCGTAGAGGTGTTGTGTCGGATGTGCTCAAGGGATCGTCGGCTTCGATGGCAGCTGTAGAATTGTGTAACATGTCAGTATCTTTCATTCAGCACTATCAATGCAGAAGAGGAGTGAGCGAACCATCATCCGCGTCAATCAGGTCGTTTTCCAGAAGATCATCATCATCGTCAATGCTATAATGTGAGGGTGACGCCATCTTGTTCTGTCGCAGTTGTGTTTGGCCCGCAGGCAACCAGCTATCGAGCTTGGATTTTGAATTTGAGAAAGCTTATATTAATATTGGAGGCGAAGTGCCTCTCAGAAAGATACAAGACAAGGTGTCTGTATCTACTCTTGTGATAAACCAGACAAGTGAAACAATTCGTAGGGCAATCAGCGCATTGGTTATTGTTTGATAGCCTGATTTAATGACAAGGAGAAGCTAGAGTGGCATTTCTGGCCCGTCCCGTCTGACCCGCGCGCTTACGTACTTAGCCGCTATCAGTCTATCAACAGGTAACTACTTAGTCCCTTGGGGAAGATAATATGTATTGTGTAAATATGTATTCAAAGTCCATGCCATCAATCCCAAAACAGAACGCTGTACCATGCAGATTGTGGGAAATACAGCAAGTACAAGAGAGGAATGTATAGTACAGGCAACATAGTTACAAGAAAACGCGAATAGTAAACATCTCCAAGCCCCCTCAACTCAATCCTGTGAATAGTGGTGACTCATTGGACGTATAACGATGGATTCCTCAATCTTCTGGACAGTTTCCGGATTCGAGAACTTCCTCAGTTTAATCGCTAGCGGTTGAATTCGGGCGCGATCTGACTTTGTCATCACATCGGCATATTGAGTTCCAAGCACTTTGTCCAGTAGCTCGCGGAACTTGACCATGAATTGAAGCGCATGATGGCCACTGACAGCGTCTGGATCCTTATTAGGCCCCAACGAGTAGAATTTCATTGGCGAATGTAGCGATCTTTCCATGGATTCATAGAGTCTGTTGACATGTGGCTCAATGCTTCCAATGACGCTCTTCTGGAGTGCCCATCTCATATTGCGGCCCATGATGGTAAGATTTGTCACGTTAGGATCGATTTCCTCTAGTCCTCGGAGTACAAGAAGCCATTGCGGGTTCTCGGTCAGCACATTTGCAAGCTCAATAAAACTTACCAGTGGTCTAGGGTCAGGCAAAGGAAGGTGTTCTTGCATGAGGGACAGGAAACTTTGTGCGATGAGCAGCACGTTGGGGTTCGTTCGATCGCGGAGACAACAACTCATGGCTATATGTAGCGCCTTGCCGTCCAGTTGCCCCGTAGGAACGAGTTGCTGGCGCACTACGTCAAGAGCAGTTTGACTGGATCGAGATATTCGAAGAAGCCGTAGATAAGCATAAAAGTTGCCTGGATCGGGTTTGATCTTGTACCCGTTGTGGTCCAGAGTGAAAAGGTTCCAATAACCCCTCCCTGGGGCCGTACCTTTGGTCAAGATCCGGCACACTGTCAAGATAATATGAAGGTGCATGTTATCTGGCTTCACAAACAAGGGCCCGCCTTCTTTGTTGACTTCATCCACAGGGTCAAAGACATCACCAAGATCTTCCACAAGATCTCCTGTATCTTGTCCTTCTTCCTTCATAGTCAAGTCGTCTTCTAGCTCCTCCATCTCCTCATCCTTGGGCTCTAAGGGTTTCCAGGCTGTGTAAGTTCTTACCTCTTCGGGCCCTTCGCGTCCCTTTTTCAGACGCAAGTTGGCCTCCCATGCCCCCTGTTCGGACGCTTGCGATGACGCAGCTTTGGGATCAGGAACAAGGATAGGAATACCCATGGTTTGTTTGAACAATGCCAGGGCATTGTACGAATTGGTCTCATCCATGGGATCTATGAGCACCCAAGCCATTTTTGCAATTAGGGGTCCATCAATCTCCAGCTCGCCCTTTCGCCACTGGTTTATGACATCTGCCCAGATTCGCTTTGCATCGAGAATAAGCGTATCGCGTTTCTCTTTTCTCAGTGCCATTTGATCCTCGGGGATATCTTTGAGGCTGTGATCGAGAGTGCCGAGAATAGCTTGCAGGATAAGAGTATATGTTTGTGCTGTAGGCCGATGGGGACCAAGCTCAGGAAGATCTCCAACAACAGTCCATAGCATATCCATGTCATGATATGTCCCACAGACTTCGAGCATGGCATGATAGTGAAAGTGATTGGCCCTGACCTCCGAATCATTATCCAGTAATTGCCTATATATCTTGTACGCAAGGTCAACCGGCTTTACGCCAGTTTGTAGAGACTTTCGACATAGACCTTTGAGCATGATAGTGTATGTATGGGCAGTCGGGGCCCGCGCCCTTTTCTTCATCTACGGAACAGTCAGATAACATCCACAACGAAGAGTGTCCATAAGGTCCTTACATCATTATAGAACCGGAAAGCCGCTAGCGGCGCGCCTCTTTCAAAACAATGCCCCAAAAGCCTGTTCCATGCTGTGGAAACATCCATCTTCATAGACTCCGCTCGTCTTATCATTGCAACAGCCAACGGAACTTTGTTTGTCTGTAAAAGTCTAGCAATCCGTATTCCGAACTCTTTCGGATCTTGTAGCCAGTGTAGCTCTCTGGTAACAACGAACGAGTTGACCCCATCAGGAATGCCTTTTCCTTTGGCAAGGTCCATAAGCATATCGACTTCCTCTTTATTTCCAGAGACTTCTCTTCTTTGTTTTTCTTTTAAATGGCGGTTAAAATTCTGGGTGTCCCCTAGCCGCGCATTGCGAAGGGATGTTCTAGGTGTATTGCGGGCCAGTTTAACTCTGGATGGTGCATCGTCAATGGATTCGAAAATGTCTTTGTACTGAGCACGGGGAGGCGGCGATTGCGAAGCGAAAGATGAGTTGCTTCTAGCGAAGCTGAAACCGGAATGTGACGAGACATCGAGTCTCGATAATGTGTCAATTTGAAATCGCCTGCCTAACCGTGCGCCAGCACCTAGGTTCTTGCAGAACCCATTGCTACAGCGGAGCATTGCACCATGCATAAACGGTCGGTACTGAGGTACTAGGAAGTCGGATCCAACGAGCGATGAAGTGTGTGTAATAGCGATGCAGCTCCAAGCAATGTGAATGTTCGAAGACAATCGGTGATCTCGACGACGTTGTCCGAATGGAATCGTGTGGCTCTAAGATGACGAACTGTTCGCAAAGTAAGCTTCAGCGAAACCGCAGATGATGAGGTAAGAGAAGTTGGTCGCTGGTCAAGAAATTCGTCGAGAAATCGGGGCGGCAAATGGCCTGAGAAAGGGACAACCAGAAAGCAAATCGCGCTTAGACGAAAGAAGTCAATTTCGTTACAAGAATAAATAGAAGTAGATATACAGTGTTGAAGAGACACGGAAGGCAAAAACAAGCCTATATGCGAAATGGTCGAGAGCAGTTCTCCGACTGATTTGAGGAAGGAGCGAACTTGTAGCTCAGGTACAGAATACAGAAAATTTCCAAAAGGGCAAGAAACTCCGTCAATAATCCGCTCCGCTTATGTAATGCGCACCCCACAAGTAATTCACTATGTACTAAGTAAATGGCTTCTTCACATCAATCTGATCTGCTTGACTTGACTCAAGAAAAGAGAATACTTCCTGTATGAGCTAGCTCTCATCCCTGGCTCATTATCTATTCCTCAGATCCGACTGTGATCCATCGAACGGCCAGAAAGCCAACAATCTCTGCAAAATTTGAATTTTTTATTTTCGTTGTATCTGATTGGGTTATCTTCCAGAACGCTAGCCCGTTCTGTCGGAACCGTACTACCGCCTGGCGCTAGTGCTGAGTTTTTGCCGCCCGCCCCTTCCCCTACTTAAGAGATTCGAAATCTTCCTTCCGAAATTTTTGTCTCTCAACGCTAACTCTTTCTTCCTCATTCCTTCCTTGTCTTTGTTGTTTCATCTCTTCTTTCTTTGACAAATTTCAGTATTGGCATCTCCCGCGAGATTTCACGACTGACTGTTTTCTTTCACCAAATCCACATTTCCCACGCTATACAAACACTTCAGCCTAATCATGTCTTATCGTGGCGGCGGCAGCGGTGGCTACGGAGGTGGCTCCCGTGATTCTTATGGAGGAGGTGGTGGTGGTGGTGGTGGTTACCGGTATGTATTGAAGCCTTCTCGTTCAGACTCGAGAACTGGGTTCTCGACATTGTTGAACAACACTAACACTATTACAGAGGAGGACGAGGTGGCGGCAGCGGTGGCTACTCTAATGGCGGCCATGGCGGTTCCAACGGCTACAGTAACGGCGGCTACGGTGGAGGTAGCTATGGCGGCAGCGGTGGTGGTGATCGTATGGCCGCACTCGGCGCTGGCTTGAAAACCCAAGATTGGGGTGAGTGTACAGTACAAGAAAGAAATCCATCAAATGCATTTTGCTAACTCATTCTACCCAGATCTTTCCACTCTCCCCAAATTCGAAAAATCCTTTTACAAAGAGCACGAAGATGTCACAAACCGCTCCCAGAAGGAGATCGATGCTTTCCGCAAAGAACATCAGATGGCTGTCACTGGCAGGAACGTTCCTCGCCCAGTTGAATCTTTCGATGAGGCTGGTTTCCCTAACTACGTCTTGTCTGAGGTGAAGGCACAAGGCTTTGCAAAGCCCACTGCCATCCAGTCTCAAGGATGGCCTATGGCTCTTTCAGGCCGCGACGTCGTTGGTATCGCCGAAACTGGATCTGGAAAGACCTTGACATACTGTCTTCCTGCTATCGTTCACATCAACGCACAGCCCCTACTCTCGCCTGGTGACGGTCCCATTGTCCTCATCTTGGCCCCTACACGTGAGTTGGCCGTTCAGATTCAGACCGAAATCAGCAAATTTGGACGCTCATCTCGCATTCGCAACACTTGTGTCTACGGTGGTGTCCCCAAGGGACCTCAAATTCGTGATCTCAGCCGTGGAGTCGAGGTGTGCATTGCCACTCCCGGTCGTTTGATTGACATGCTTGAAGCTGGCAAGACCAACCTTCGTCGTGTCACCTACCTTGTTTTGGACGAGGCAGATCGTATGCTTGATATGGGTTTCGAACCTCAGATTCGCAAAATTATTGGCCAGATTCGCCCTGATCGACAGACTTGCATGTGGTCTGCCACATGGCCCAAGGAAGTTCGTCAACTCGCCAGCGACTTTTTGAACGATTTTATCCAAGTCAACATCGGTTCCATGGAACTGTCCGCCAACCACCGTATCACACAGATCGTCGAGGTTGTTTCAGACTTTGAAAAGCGCGACAAGATGATCAAGCATCTCGAGAAGATTATGGACGACGGCAAGAATAAGTGTCTTATCTTCACTGCCACCAAGCGTGTTGCCGATGACATTACTCGCTTCTTGCGCCAGGATGGATGGCCAGCATTGTGTAAGTCCTTTTGATAATATACAATTGACCTTTTACTAATCTTGAATAGCTATCCACGGTGACAAACAGCAAAACGAACGTGACTGGGTGTTGCAAGAATTCAAGAACGGAAAAAGCCCCATTATGGTTGCTACTGACGTGGCTTCCCGTGGTATTGGTATGATTACAACCTAACTCCCCTCCCCTTCCTGTATTCCTCTGTTCTGCCGTTGGCAGATTTTATATGCTCGACTCTGTCGAGTTCTAACCCGTAGTGACGTCGTGTGACATATGGCACGGTGCCTTTTCTCTCTTCAGACATGTTGGTCGACATGACTAGTCCAGGCTTTTTCGGGTTCGACCTTACTGGCTCCAGCCAGGAGGACCTTGGACTCACAGTGCAGTGTAGCGGATTTGCTTATTTGCTTTCCAGGCTCTTTACTCATCTCTGAGATATTTTCAGAGCCGCGTGAAGTTTTATTGAATCTCGGTGAAGCTGCATCATATCCAAGGTCGCTCAGGACCGTGAACATTGCCAGCCCATGGGCTTACTGAATTAACTTGGTGACGATCCAAGAGAGGAGTGCATCAAGTCTTAGTCTTCGCGCGACTGACCAGGGTCCAGAGGTCATGCCGCTTGAAATGACTGCGTTGTTTGCTAACCTGTGTAATTCTCAAGATGTTCGTGATATCACTCATGTGATCAACTATGACTACCCCAACAACTCGGAGGACTATGTTCACCGTATTGGTCGTACTGGCCGTGCTGGTGCAAAGGGAACGGCCATTACGTTTTTTACCACTGACAGTAAGTTCCTTTCTATCCACCCGTTTTCTTTATAGCATGCTAACTTCTTCCAGACTCCAAGCAGGCTCGTGATCTCGTCACCATCCTTAGCGAGGCCAAGCAACAGATCGATCCTCGTCTGCACGAGATGGCTCGCTACAGCGGTGGCGGCGGTGGTGGCCGAGGTTGGGGAGGTGGCCGTGGTCGTGGTGGCTGGCACCGTGGCGGCGGCGGTGGTGGTTACACTGCTTCCAACTCGGCCCCTCTTGGAAACAACCGACGCTGGTAGACGAGTTGCTTCCGTATTATCCTTCCAACGTAAAAGATTATCGACACTATTCGACCGAACGTTATTCGGAAAAAGGCGTTTTGCAGGGTTATTTCGTTTATGATAGACTGACTGCTTTCTGTTACAACACATGCGGTTCTTGCCGATTGGCTTGTTAATTTAGATTTGCACAATGCAAGTAATACTTATCAGCTACTCTAGCTCTAAAGCGATCTTGAAACGTAGTGTATACTTCAGATGATGGTAGTTCAGGTGCTAGACGTCGTCCACGCATTCCAAGGTTGAAATTAAGCTATGAAGCTAACTTCAGCTAGGCTTAGCTGGTGAACAAGATCTAATTATGATCAGCTAGTTGACTGTGCTGTAGGTGGCTTTGGTGTTCCAGCTTTCGAGAATACCAAAACTGTGCATGTATGTCAATCAATCCTGGGTATATGTGAGTTCGGTAGTTGACGTTCATCATGTATCTGGAAATTAAGTGGCTTGTATATAGTCTGTACCACCCGACTAGTTCTGTACAGAAGTACATCTCAATGTACATACTCGAATATATATACAGAACACGCGAAGAACATGCACGGAACTTTCAAGTATCATCGGTACCTAGATTTATTCCTGACACAGCCCTGAAAAGTAGTAGAGCACGACTCGATGCATGTCTAGTCGAGTACGTAGTACGACTAGATAGAAACTAGTGGGTTGAGATCAGATTGGTATGCATGGTTCTTGTGCTAGTTAGTCGGTTAGTGTTTGGACCAAGAGGTGTTTGTGCGACGTTGAGCACATGGTCCTACTCGTACTACGTAAGTACCGAAATAGTGTTTTGGTATGGGGTGGAAAGGCAGTGTAACGATGAAAGCTTAGTTTATCTGATTAATTTGCTTCTTTTATTGTGTATATCCTCCATAGTACGTACATAGCACGTACATATCTGCCTAAGGAAGAAGCTGACATAGTTCTCTGTACTCATTAGGTAATTCACTAGTAGGTAAAGGCAAATAAGAAAGAACCGGACTGTTTACTAGAGACCGGACGGTCTACCCGCTGGTCTGCCCGCTTGTCTTAGTATCTATCTCTACCCACTGTCCATACGAGCAGTCCCTACTCAGCGACATCGAACGAACGCACACATACATACATACATACATGCACAGCAATCCGTACATGGCAATTCACCGCGAGACAAAACAAAATAAACTTTCGATGCTGACCGACACCACATACTATTTTCCCGCGGTCAATCAATCCGGCCCTGTTTTCCCTGAAACTCGCAGGTCCAAAAAAAGAACGGGGAAATTGTTAGGTTTATCAAATCCCCAATACGTACAGCCAGAAGGCGTATGAGGCCATATCGAGCCAATCGGAGCGTTGCATTTCCCCTCATTTGTTCGATTTTGTGTTGCTTTTTTTTTTCTGCGGACGCGACACGCAAGAGACAGATTGAATGGATTACTTTCCTTAAGAAGATAAGAAGCGGAACTTGCCGTCTGTAGAGTTTACTTGTGGTGGACTTGCGGTGGCCCCATGAGCGGGTTTACTTGGTTCACTATTGATAAGGACATCTCCACTCGAAGGGTAAATTCACTGAATTGGGGGTCATGCTCTATGGGCACTGCTCCATAGTAAGCACTTCATACATAGTACGTGGTAGCGTGAAAATAATGGAAGTTGGTTCGTAATTCGGTACTTCGGCAACGCGATGGACGGGCGGACTGAGTGCTAGCACCAGCAAGTGCAAGGTTAAGGGGCTTTAGGCTTTTGTACACGTCTCGTCGCTCTCCACTGCTCGGAGTTACGGAGATAACGAGCCAACATATCCGTGCTCTCATACGACGTGGTATGTGGTATGGAGGACAATGGAAGAACGACAGAGAACGAAAATAGAATCGTCAACCTTGGTTGCGCGATAGACTCGATGTAAAGGAAAGTATATTCTATTGGGATCTAATGCATTGTTGTGTTGAAGTAGTTTCCTATTCGATGTCTAAATAGATTAAGCGACTGATCAGTGATGATCGGTGACTTTCCGTGTATCGGTAATACCGTATTGGCCGGAGAAATCCCGCTGCCAGAGCCAACAGAGCCAACAGTGCCAGCCGTGCCAAGCTGCGCAAATACCTTGCCTCCTTGGGACAGGCTGTACATACGCACTCGGGGAGATATATGCAGATTGTCACGCACTGGTACAGCATGCACGAAGCCCAAAACAGCATCGACTTGCGATCCGTCATTTCGCCCTGCTATCTGACTGGCGCATCTACACCCGAAACCTTTCGTCTTTCGCCTTTGTCACTTGTGGGATCTTCATTGATACGTCGAGTTCCAACAGTCAACCGCGGTTCTGTACTTCAATTCATTGTTGTATGGACGTGGTAATCCCGAATACGATGATCTTTGCGTATACTACGAGTACATAGCATTTGCAGTGCACGGCAGACGAGGAAAGATATGCAGCGATCCACAGTTCATAACTGAGGTACGGACACCTCTCCGTGTCGGACTGCCTTTTTGTCATTGTGCAGTCCAGCGTTGTAAGTTAGTGTGCACCCGAAAAGCGGAATGCGAGATGCTACCTTGTCTGGACATGAGTGCCTTACTGCTACCCCATACTTGACCTGCAGCATTCAGCCGTGTACTATCATCCAACACGCAATCTTCCTTCCTTTGAAACTGCCAGAGTATCGAAGTCGCAAAACATGAACAAGGTTCTGAACGCGAGGAGATGAGGTGATGGGTTAGCCCCACTGCCATACATAGTACGCCAATCAGAGAGGATGACGGACCAGGCCTGGCACATGATCGGTGGTGGATCCACTGGTATTTGTATTACCATACATCACATAGTGTGTGGCCTTGTTGGCGCCGAGCCCTCTACAGATCTCTTTGAACTTCTTGTCTTTACGTATTACGTACTATGTATCGGTGCCGCATTGTAGATGTCGCAAGATCAAAAATTGTTCGTACTCTACCACACACACATACGGAAGATATAATCAATCTATCGACATCGAGCGGTGAGCCCTTCGCTCACTCACTCGCTAAATAGTATATTATCAATCATCAAATAATGGGGCCAAATGGTCAGTGACAGTCTAGATCTCATGATCATCGTCTCCCTATCCCACTACGTACTCCGTGCGGCGGACGGATAGCACCAGTACGGAATCCCGGGCTCGCGGCACATTGCCTGGAGTCTTGTCCCCTTTGGGTCTTGGGGCCTGACATACGTACACCCTTCAAATTCCCTGAATTATTCCCTGTCAATAATACGCCATCTCTAAGTTAGCTAGAACGTCGGTAGATGTCAATTTGTGTTCCTCCAGGCTTATTATTTTCAATATCTTGCCTCTTGTTATTGCTACATGCATAAGATACCGGGCTACCCAACCTCTCAAAGAGGAGTGTTGAGCCGCTGCCCCCACTTGTTGGTATATTCAGGTCAGATTGTACGAGCCAATCAGCTGGGGTATGCGTACATAATTTGGATGGATTGGGGAGATGCATACGTACGACTCTTCCATTTTCATTGTTACGGTGCGATTTGTCAAGGCATCGTCCCGTGGGATAAGGGGTCCGGGGGTACTGTGGTTGCAGGGAGGGTGGTTCACGTGAATACACCCACGTAAAATGTATCGACAATTGCCGAAAGTACAGAGTACAGAATACACTTGTCGATGTCGATGTTGTATATCATCACATTGTACAACTACTATGTGCTTGGCTACGAGACTAATCGTAGACTAAACACATCCAGCTAGCACGAATGACTCAGCGCGTGCTAACCACCATGATCATTCTGATTCAGAGTCCAGTCTGGCATAGATGGATCTCCACGCAGATTGTGGCTAAGTGGCTTCTTTCTCCCCGGCCCCTTTTAGCATTCGCTGATTACCAGTAGGTTTTAGTAGTAGGTAGTAGTCATTACAGGGTTCTCCTAGTATCGCAGTCCCTGGTATTTGAGACTTTGACTCCCTGATAGCCACCAAATGCTATCAGTGCTGACTGTTGATTGAAATCGCGGGAACAACCTGCGAGTCAGACAAACACCCGGGTCCCACTTCTGGTCCTCGAGGTGAGCAAGTCTTGACCGGTGATTGGTGGAGTTACATCTCGCGCCACACACTTTCGAAATTACGAGGATGCTTGACTATCTCATCAAGTATCAATCGCGGATCTCGATTGCCGGAATGTTTTACCCTTGTTGTGCTTACCATGCTATGTATGTGCTCTGCAAGTACACACTCGCAACTACTTGTGTCTGCCGATACCGCTAAAAACACGTTCCTGACTTGCCTTTGCACTATGCCCTTTGTGACAAGCGACGGTGACGGTGGACGGGACGAGCCATGAGCCAGGCGTAACCTAACTCCGTAGTTCAGGCCGTCGCTAATTTAGCTGGGAACTTGGGGCGCTAGGGGAGTTAGCTGTAGCTTGCTGGGTTAGCAGCAGACTAAGCAAGACTGGATCTGTATCACCACCATGCAAGATATAGACTCTAATTGTGTAGAACACAATCCCATTCAGACTCGAGATGGTTGACGATATCATAGAGGAGAAATGATCTATGTGCAAACAGAGTAGACAAACAATACGTCGGAGGCGCCGGTATGGTACAAACAGTATTTTATTTTTTGTGTACGATAATACCGGTTACCTCCTTCTTAGTAATCAGCATCCAAGGCTCGTCCCGACAGCTTCTGTCCCCCTCGCTAATTATCTCGCGCTATTTTTTTCTTCACTGGCCACCTACCTTTGACATCTCGCGCATCACCCAGACAGCTCGGTATCGCGTCTCGTTCATTATTCTCCCTCCATTCGACAGAACTGCTGTATCTCGTTATCAGTGACCGTCACGTCACAGCGTAAACAGTTCATCGCGTGTCGACTAGTGTACGCGCCGTCACCGCTTCCCCGACCTGCGCTACGCCCACTTGATCACTAGCCCGCTGCCTAAGCCATCTTCAGCAACTTCCTAACCTCGTTGGTACAAGTGTCTACGACGCTGTCATCTCATCCACAGCCTAGCACTACGTATTACCGGTCCATCTCGGCACCAACGCGGGAGCTCCATTACTTAGCACAATACCCTTGATACATACATACCATCGGTGCAGCGTGCTTCGCCCGAGTCGCGGGTGCCGGCCTCCATACCATACTCCTAGGAGAAAACAGAACGTCGTTTGTTATCGCGTGTGCGCACTGCAGCTGTACGTACTACGGCAGTAAGACACCCACTTTTATTCTCCTCGCATTGACGTATCATCACACCTCCCCTCATTGTATTCGCCCGCCTTGCCACTTGTGGTTGAAACGCGCCATTCTGACTGGTCCAGAAATTATACACTCAATACCACCTGCGATCCTTCTGTCGCCATCGGGGAAAGCGCCGTGCAAGTAATTGCTTTTTTTTTTTTTTGAACACCTACTGAGCCAAGGGTTTACGCCCAGAGATTTCAAGAGACAAAACAGTTCTTTGACAAAAAAAGAAAAGCGCGTCGCGGCAAAGCGAAAATTCTAGGGAAGAGAGTTTGTCCGCCAAGCCAAGCCAACATTTCCTCCCGCCTATAACCCGCCCGTGCGTGGAAGAAAGCAGCAAAGAAGGCCATTGTGGCGTGGCTGTCGTTTAGATATCGAGTAGACTGTCCACTGCTTGTCGAAACTGTGAACAGCTCTTTCATCTTCGATTTTACTTTCAGACAAAATCATTTCATCACTGTGGGGCCCACATCTTCGTTGGCCAACCCGCTACGCTTGCGCCGCAAAGAGATATTACTGCTCCGCTCCAGCGTCAGCGTCCACCAGCAAAACGAAGGGACCGAACAGCCAAATCCTTTAATATCCCGGATCGCCTCCAGTAAGAAAAAAGCGCCCCTTCAACACTACCTCCCGCCACCCAATCACCGCTCCGTGTATTATCCTCAAGCTCCACGCGCAGAAATTATCTCCACCTTACCCACGGATCCCACGAGGCCTGAAGTCGCATTTGTCTCCTTTCTGCGCAGCCAGCAGCCAATCCGTCTGAACTCTGAACGAACTTGCCAGCAGCCAACAAGACAAGAAACGAGCCAAAAACCCACTTCGCTACTTCGCTTTCCCCTTTTACTCCAAGTGTATCCGTCGACTTGGCCACGCCATTGCACCTTTTTTAGCCTTTTAGGGCGAAAATTACAGTACCAAAGTCAGCCCGTTCCAACTTTTCTCACCAAGCATTCATAATTTCACGCTACTGTCCGTGGGACCTGTGAAAAAATCCCGAATTCAGTTACCCTCGACCAGCTTGTGCTTTTGGACCAGTTACCTATCCAGGATCAAGACCCGGCCTCATTTTCAGACTTATCCCACTCTTGGTCAAGCCCGATTTTTTCTCTCGTCTTCCGCTGGGTACCTTTCCCCCTCGTGCTGGTACAACACTACAGTAGCACCAACACTACGCCGGACTAGTACAAAGTTCCTCGCCCACCCGCCGCAAACTACGTACACTGCAAAGCGTTTCCGTCTGGTCTGTTCAGTGGTCACCCTAAAAAAGGCGACTAAAGTCGATTAAGCCTCGCTGCCTTTGCTCCCCCAAAGAGAGGATCCGAAGGCTCGTTATCATAACAAATCGTCTGTCGTCCGTGCCTTTTTAGACTGGCGACCGCGTCGAATCACCCGAGCTTGGTTTAAATCCCCATCAGACAGCGTTTGTCTTGTCGTGAGCCGTGAACGCTTGTTTTTGCCATCGCGTCTGTTCTAGTTTCTTAGTGACTTTCGCGTTTGTCAAAACACCACAACGACGTATCTCCATTTTTGGGAGCTCTTGTGGCACGGTCAATTGGGGACGCTCGACATAAGCATTAGCTTATTTCTACGCGATTGACGCTTTTTGAAAGGTACGCGTGTGTTGCTTGTCTGGCGGGTTTTTGTTTCTACAAAGATACCAAAACGCCTCGCCGATCAAGAGCTTGATTTGAGCAATTTGATAAAAGGCCTCCATCTGATTACGCGCAATCAGGTTTGCCATTCTTTGATCACCATTTAGCCGTCGGATTATTCTGAACCTCGACTTCAGGATTATTGCAACGCTCCGCATTTCGATCGCCGCACGCCCCGCGAAACTACATCTCGACTTTTGTTCAGCCCGCATAAACATACACGGTGCGCTAGCCATGGCTCAAACAACTAGTTCGTCTACCACAAACCTGAACGATGGGAAGAATGATGACCATCGCAATCAGTCGAACCTAAAGTCTGACGCGGACCTGCCTATAGATCCATCCATTGCGGCCTCAAGCCCAACTTACCCTCCACCTTATTCGCCCTACCAACCTCAGGGCCACGATATGTCTCAATACCAGGGACACCCGCCCCCACAAATGTATGCGCGCCCAGAGTGGTCGCATGGATATCCTCATCAGCAGCATGCCATGCAGGGTCCTTATAGCTCTCCTGCTCCTCCAACGGTTGGTTCTGCCTCCCCTGCTGCGACTGCAGGTCCGCGCCCAGGTCAGGTACGTTCGCATGGTTTGGCGCACGATCTTTCTTTACTGTCAAATGAAAAGGAGAAAAAGTCGAGAATGAAAAGAGAAAAGAAAAAAAAAAAAACCTGTCAAATCAAATCAACGATCGTGCATGTCATCTCCTGGGGCGGACCATTACCAGAAGAAATTCCTAGTTTCTTCCTGGCATGGAATGCAAAGTCGCGTCTTTTTATCAATTTCTGACCTGTAACTAACAATTCGCGCGTCTTTCTAGGTATACTCATTCGTTCCCATTCCCGGTGCTCAACAGCACAAGCGCCCGCGTCGTCGTTACGAAGAGATTGAGCGTATGTATAAGTGTGGATGGAATGGTTGCGAGAAGGCATACGGTACACTGAACCACCTCAACGCGCACGTTACCATGCAGTCGCACGGCAATAAGCGAACTCCCGAAGGTACGTCTTATTCTCTATTCCAGTTCTACTATCTACCCTTGCGCGTAGTCATAAATCGTGGACGTGATGTTGGTGGTCGAATCGGCGTATCTGGTGCTAGTCGCATTGTGCTCAAAGGAGGCTAGTGTGACGCCCGCATACTTAGTCGGGTTACACAGCTAGGGCACGCGGCTATCGCAGTAGCGTTGACACCGGCGTCAACGTTAATTTAGACTTGCACAACCTCAACTATCCTGTCTTGTACTAGACTGTTGCCGTTATTCGATCACCACTCCCGCTTCTTTGTCCGTCGGATTGTTTTCATGTCGGACTCGACTAACACCTCTCAATAGAGTTCAAAGAAATTCGCAAGGAATGGAAGGCTCGTAAGAAGGAAGAGGAGAACCAGCGCAAGGCTGCAGAGGAGCGGGAACGTCAGGCTGCTGCCCAAGCTCAGGCACAGGGTGGTCCGGTTGAAGGTGGTCCTCCCACTGATCCTCAAGGAGGCCAACCCCCCAGCTACGCCGGCGGCGTCCGACCTCAATTGCCTCCGATCGGCTACCAGCCTGCTGAGAATCAAGTCCCCGGTCAATACGCTCCTGGTGGTGCCGGCGGCATGGTCTACCCTCAGGGTAATGGCCAGATGTACGGCAGTTACCCTCACTCGCCGTACCAAAACAACCAGGTGTACCAGCAACGTAAGTAGCTGCTCGCCATCTCAAGTTGACGTCTTCTCTTGCCTTCGCCTTGGATCAATATACCAGAGCATCGCAATTTGGACTACGGATTAATGTTGCAATACATCGTCTCGCATTCCTGGGGCTGACGGCTGATTTTCATAGCCCCAGAAATCCATTCTGGCAATTACCAGTGAGACGAAAGAAGAAGAAAAAAATAGAAGGCAGTCTCTTGCTGTTGTATCACATATCATCCATCTCCCTCACCACTCACCGGACAAATGTTTCTACCATGATATATTTTTTTTTCCTTCCTCCCTCCCTTTTTGATACTTTACTCTTGTGCATCTTATCCTCGACCTTGATATGCCCTCGTTTGTCTCTTGTTGATTCTGTTGAAAGATGTTCATTTTATTTTATGATACCACACCTCTGCTGGCTTCGGTTGAGTCTCCTGTTTTAGATGGAGAAGAGGAAAGGGGGTTGAGTCGACTTTTTTCTTTTTGGCCAGCTCGTTACGTCTGTTCTTATTCTTTTTCCTTCTCTTTCTACCTTCGACATACATGATATAACGGCAAGAAATATTGAGTGAAGAAATCGGGCACAGAGTAAGGAAACGCGGAAAGGAAAGAGAAAAAGGGATTGATTGATTGGTTGATTGGTTGCTTTGCAAATGAATATTCCATCTTGCCTTTTTTTTTGTGAATATTGGCGTTGTTTTGTTTTCATTGTGCGTTGCTTTTATTGTTCATGCTGCTCTGCCATGTTATGTATGTTTGTCTGCTACCTTGAGGGTGGATCGTCAAGCTCCATACCAATTGATTACGTTCTACTCGCTTATTCTCGCGCAGTCGATACATCGAGTCAAGCGTACGCACGTAGTACGACTAGTAACATATCTCGAGACCAGTGCACCGAGCCCTGCTTAGAATCTTATTCCCTAGGATACGTACGTACGTACGTAGACGACTACGTGCTAGTATTGACAGTGTATCGGAGAATAAACCACTCTAGGCCCTTTTCACTAGCGGTTACACAAACCGAATCGGATCTCGGTTCATCCTACTTTCCAACCTTTTTTAAAACTCGAGAAGCTAAAATAGTGTAATCTTTAAATCGTGGCGAATGCATAGTTGGTCCCAGCTCAGACTTTCGACTAAAGAAGTGCACGTGATCTGTAGGTTAGTTGATTTAGAGTGCTAAATTGGTCATGTGATCACGCGTGCCGTCTTTCGCGATCATATCGGATTCGTCGCCTTACTTAATTATCCCTTCTTTCCATGAAGCAAGCACATCTTGGAAGGAGATTGGAAATAATATGAATCATATGTTTCTCTGCGAAACATGATATGTCTGCGCTCGAGGAGAGGGAGCAGCAGCAGGCTGCGCCGTCACCAATCGTTATTAGTGATGACCTGATAGATCCGGCCCTGAGGGCAACTCCATCCAGTGTCACCGAAGCACCATTCAACAAATCCAGAAAAGGATCTTCGTCGTCCACAAGAGGGCGAGGAGGAGGAGCACGCGCCAAACGCAATACTGCCGAGGCAAAACAGCAGCAGCAGCGAAAACCCTCCCAGCCATGGCCGGACGCTTTCAAACGACTCTCCCAGACCCATCGCGCTCTGAATCTGGTGTACACATTCTGCTGCACACGAAAACATCTCGCGACTACCTTTGAGACGATCAAGACGGCTGTTCAAGCTCAGATGGGGGGTCGCGAATTGACAGTTGAAGATGTCGCCAGAATCAAAGTGTTGATTCCCAAGGCTGTCCGGTTCGAGTATGTCGATGAAGATGTTCTTGAAGTGCTAGGTGTGGGAGAAGATGCGAGTCAAGGTGGCGGGAAGAGGGATGAATACAAATGGATGAATGCGAAGAGTGCGAACCTAGGCGGAGGATTTATTCCCGAGGAGCATGCTACTACTGCCGCCCCCACCACAACTGCTGCTTTCACCCAAAGTAGGGATGATGATTTACCGAAATCTAGAGATGTGTTGCTTTTCGAGTTTGTGGATGAAGATCTCAAACGGCAGGTTCAGCATAGCAAGACCGGAGAACCAACGCGACCCACCAAACGACTGCGAAACGATGAGCTGAAAATGCCGGTTTATAGTCAGAAGCAAATGGTCAACTTGATTGAGAAGAGAAACAAAAAATTCTCGGACGCTATTGATGCGTTTCTGGTCAAGTGCGAGGATGAGGGTACAGATCCAGTGGAGAGCTTGGAGAGTGAGAAGATCATACCATCTCCACCAGTGAAGAAAGAGTCCAACATTCCAATGAAGGGAAAAGTACCAGATGTAATACCGAAAGAACGGAAACCGATTGCAGAGATTATTGCAGATATCAAGGAAATGGATTGGTATACAGCTCAAATCGTCCCTGACGGACACAGAGTGTTCGATCCGCAGCCTCCTGTGTATGGAGATTTGAATTTCCAGCTGTCGCAGAATCTGGTAAATGCGCTTTATAACACCAAGGGGATTACGCAGCTCTACTCGCATCAAGCAGAAGCTATAAACAACTTATATGAAGGTCACCATGTCATTGTCTCGACATCGACAAGTTCGGGAAAGTCCCTTATTTATCAGATCCCGATGCTTCATGAGCTTGAAAAGGACCCCAACAGTAGGGGGATCTATATCTTTCCTACCAAAGCTCTTGCGCAAGATCAACGGCGCAGTATGAAAGAATTACTCAATTTCATGGAAGGTTTGGAACGTGTGATAGTCGAGACTTTTGATGGAGACACGCCAATGAGCGAACGAAACACGATCCGTGACGACGGACGAATAATTTTCACGAATCCCGACATGTTGCACATTACGATTCTCCCGCAGGAAGGCTCATGGCGTACTTTTCTGCAGAATCTGAAATTCGTTGTCGTCGATGAGTTGCATGCATACAACGGGCTGTTTGGCTCTCATGTCGCTTTTGTTATGCGACGACTACGAAGAATATGTGCGGCAGTGGGCAATCGCCATGTCAGGTTCATCAGCTGTTCGGCGACAGTGGCTAATCCCGAAGACCATTTCAGGACCATTTTCGGGGTTGAAGACGTTCGATTGACTGATTTTGATGGCTCGCCTGCGGGAAGAAAAGAATTCGTATGCTGGAATACGCCGTACAAGGACCCAAAGGATCCCACCTCTGGCCGAGGTGATAGTATCGCCGAGACTGCGCGTTTATTTTGTCAGCTGATCCTGCGCGGCGTTAGGGTGATCATTTTCTGCAGGATAAGAAAACAATGCGAAATTGTCCTGGCAGCGGTGCGCACTGAATTCCAGACACTGGAAAGACCAGAAGTGGCGAGTCTGGTTATGGGTTACCGTGGTGGCTATAGTCCACAAGACAGACGCCAAATCGAAAGGGAAATGTTTGACGGAAAACTCATGGGCATTGTTGCCACGAACGCACTCGAGCTAGGTGTTGACATCGGCTCTTTAGATGCGGTCATAACGCTCGGGTTCCCCTTTTCAATTTCGAATTTGCGCCAGCAAAGCGGACGAGCAGGTCGGCGAAACAAAGATTCACTGTCGGTCCTGATTGGAGATGGGTTCCCAACTGATCAGCACTATATGGCTAACCCAGACGAGATATTCACTAAGCCGAATTGCGAGTTGCAGGTCGATTTGACCAATGAACTCGTATTGGAGGGTCATGTTCAATGCGCCGCGTTCGAGATGCCACTTAAACCAGAAGAGGATAAAGTCTATTTTGGCGAGCAGCTTGAAGAATTCGCATCTACTCGGCTTATCAAAGACTCGCTAGGGTATTATCACTGCAATGACCGATTTCGACCAAAACCGTCGGATTTCGTGTCCCTTCGTGACATGGAAGATAGTTCATTTGCCGTCATTGATATCACCCACAACCGGAACATAGTTCTCGAAGAAGTGGAAACATCGCGAGCATTCTTTACAATCTACGAAGGCGGAATATTTATGCACCAAGGTCAGACCTACATTGTCCGTGAACTCAATACGGAAAAACGTCTTGCACGAGTCGTCCAAGTTCAAGTAGACTGGAACACTCAACAGCGCGACTACACGGACATTGATCCCATTGAAACAGAGGCGATCCGCCACATTGGCCGGACTGCTAGAGCATACTACGGCATTATTCAGATCCATGCTGTCGTTTATGGCTTCTTCAAAATCGACAAACGCGGTCGTGTCCTTGACGCCGTGCAAGTCGATAATCCCCCCATCGACACGTTCACCAAGGGTATGTGGCTGGATGTTCCTAAACGCGCATTTGAGATTTTAGAGTCTCGAAGACTCAACATTGCGGCTGCCATACACGCCGCCGAACACGCAGTACTGTCCCTGTTCCCAACCTTCATCATCTCATTACCCGGGGACGTCCGCACGGAATGCAAAGTCGCTAAAAAGGAGCTCGGTAAAAACCTCAAACGAGCGAACGAAGCGACCACCTCCTCTACCACAAACGAAAACACAACGCGCCACCTCCGCATCCAAACCTCGTCAACCCGCTCAGCCACCGTCCCCAAATCTTCATTTGCCAGAAACAAGAACCCTGCAGAAGAGATAGAACCTCCTCACCGCCAACGACCAGCCCGTCTAACCTTCTATGACACCAAAGGCGGCGCCTCGGGTTCGGGTATCGCACTCAAAGCCTTCGAATTTATCGACTCGCTACTTGTACGTGCTGTCCGACGTATCGAGGCGTGTACCTGCATCACACCCCAGGGCTGTATAGAATGTGTCTGCGACGAACGTTGCAAAGAACGTAACGTGGTCATGAGCAAAGCCGGGGCTGGGGTGGTACTGAAATGCTTGCTTGGTCGAGAAGATGAGATTGATATTGACGCTTTGCCGTGGGGCGAAGATCCGTATTATGATATCAGTGAGCAAGGGGCTGGCGAAAAGGAGATTGTGGGTGGTTACGAGACGGTTGTGTTGGCGAGGGAGGTGAAGGTTAAGGATGGTGTAAAGATCTACACTTAGCTTTTCGACTTCCAAATCACGTTGTATATAAGGTATTATACTGATCGAATGATGCACCGAGATATGGTAAACCCGAAAGGAGCAAATCTCAGACTGCAAAGTCCAAAAGAAGTCCAAACCCAACACCATGCCCATAACTAATGTACCCGATAATAATCAGTAGTCCACCCACCTAAAGTTCAACAAACACCCAAATCGTATCAAAAAAAATAACCCGAACAGACCCAAACTACCGTCCCATTTTCACTTTTTCATGCCTATATAGATATTCACTAGTACTGCGTTTGGCGTGTACTACGTATTAGGTAGCGAATCAGGAGATGCCCCCTGACTCACACTCAAACCCGAAAACAACGACTTGAGATCTCTCATTTCTTCACGCAGATGGTCGCGCGGACTCGTTGTTCGTTCTTCTGTCAATTTCCGTATTTCCTTGATGATGCTGGGACAGCCTTGTTCGTCGGCCGGGTCCCACCATTCCTCGACACTGGGGTCGTTCCACAATTCTGCCAGAGCGCGGCGCGCACGAGGGGCGTACACATATCTATTCACGTTAGAATTGGTTATAAGATAGAGGAGTAGAGGGTAGGAAAGAGGCGTACCCGCTCAGTTCCATCCGGGCAAACATTCGTCTATTCCATTGCATGTGCTTTTTGTCCCGGGGCAGAAATAGAGTCATCAGAATCAGCCAATTGTGCCCTGCTATAGTTGTGCCAACTTCCACTTCGGGCCATCGCGCAATGGCTTCGGCATGGTGGCAGATACGAAGTGCGATACTCTGTAATTCGGCTCCGTCAGGGCGGCCAGTCATCAGATGAGATTGATATTTGAACATGAGTACTGTGGCGAGTACGTCTGGCCAGAGGAAATTCATGAAATATTTCGAGTCGCGGTAGAAACGACACGTCATGTCAGTATCCAGGATATCTTCGGGTCCTTGCAACGGCACAGCAGGGCCTGGCATGGTGATTTCTTCGCAGTCATCGTATGCTTTTAAAGATCGATGAAGGTCGTCGATGACTTCATTGAGGTAGTCGTAGCCTGTTTGAAATTGTTCAAGATCGATGACTCCGCTCGCAAACTTGGCGAAAAGAGATGCGTAATCCATGGCGAAGAGTCGCACCTGTGAGATCATCGCATTTAATTGCATGATGGGGTCGTCCCGATTTCGCGCCGCCAGAGCAGTATCGTGTTTCTCTATCGACGTGTACCACTCGCGTTCCAGGATGGCTTCATTCGAAGCAAGAATGCAAGCAATAAGGTCGAAGCGAGAATGCCAAACAAACAGATATCGATGTATTTCTTTTTCTGTAATTGTCTGTGGAGTGAGTAGTTCGTGCATCAGTTGATCGGCCGCTTGATGGTGATCAACAAGGTTCACGAAGTCTCCAATCGTTTCCTACTAGGATCAGCGATTAATCAACCAACGTCAGCCAATAAAACTCACCTCAAATGTTGACAGTTGCAGGATGGTAGCTAACGTAGCCTCGCTGTGCTTTTCTCCAGACGCAAGAGATTTCCGAAGTAACTGAATTGATTGGTTGTAGTATTTCAAAAAGTCGTTGAGTTTCCCCTGAGGTTGTTCCAAGGTATGGTGATACGCAGCAAAGCCTACCACTGCATACAGCAACGGTTCGTACTCAAGAGCCATGTCTATTAGTGTTCCTCTGAAAAACAAGTCGCTTGCAAGATTCATAAAATAATGGTGGTGGTTAATCCTTTCCTGGTGATAGGTTAAGAAGAACTTCACATGATCCTTGAGCCTTTTGATCTTGAAAATATCTGGTAGGTTGCGTGCCGGTCGTTGCACGAACCGACCCCGTTGCTGTTGATAAGTCGCAGAAGACGCCGACGATTGCGACGACGAAACCCAATCGGAGGCGGGTGATAGAGATTTCGATTTGCTGGCAGAAGAGGTTTCGGAGGGATTACTTGGTCGAGTGCGGTTACTGCTCGGTGATTGCGCTCTGATTCTTCTGGCCGACCCTGTATCAGATGCCATCCTCATCGAAGGCAGGCTACTGGGTAGCTCGGCCGTCTCATCCTCATCTGGAATTACATCCAGACTTCCACTTTGCTCTGGATTGTCTTCATCCGACGATATACTTTCATGTGACGAATGCCTTCGTGTTGACCTGCGACTGCTTGTTGGCTTTGCGGTGTGCTGAGCGTATTCACAGGGTCGATTTCCCTTCTTGCATCCTAGACGGTGTCAGACATATACAAATTACGATTTGTTATGCAAAACTTACGGTCGCATACCGGACGACCTTCATCGCACTACGTAGTCCATTAATTAGCCTTGTCTGTTTCAATTGCTGAGTATCAACCACCGAATATTCACCTTGACGCGCCGACTGCGACATGTGAGACATCCGCTCCGTGTCCGTTTATGCTTGCGTTGTTCCGCAGCGAATTGCTGCTGTTGCTGTTGTAATTGCGATTGTGGCTGTGGTAGTGACTGGGGCCGGTGTTGGTGTTGAAGCTGTGATTGAAGATGGTGTTGCTGTAGCGAGGGAAATGTCGAACGAGGGATGGGAGCTACCCCAGAGTGCAAATTGTTGTTGTTCCAATAGAGCAGCGTGTCTGGAACTTGACCGGAGCCGAGCAAGAGAGGAAATGCAGGATATGAATTGGGCTGATTGTGTTGAGGCATCTGGGGGTCCTGGAAGCTGGCGTGGGATGAGCCAGGGGGGAAGAAATGTTGCGCCATGAAATCAGTGTTGGTTGTCGATCAATTGCATGTCAGATTGTCTTCCTCCAATATTTATACAAGCAATTTTTTGCTAGTAAGCGCGGCGAAGAAAATCAAGATCCGTCTGTCATGGAGTATTGAGCTTTGGTGGAGGTTATAGACCGAAGCGAGATCGGCCGACCTTCCTGGAGATTCCGTATCTGTTGTTGATGATATTGGTTGTTGTATATCGGCGTGCAAGTCAATGTCGACGTGAAAGACAGACCTTGCAACCGCCCAACAAAGAATAATGCAGCAGTACCGGGACTCAACGGAGGTCCTGAGACGAGCTATCCAGGGCGTATGTAGTCTCCGGCAAGGAGAAAGAGAGGGAGCAAAGAGAGCATACGATGCGACGGACGGGACGGCAGGACATGAGGTCGTAGTGAATTGATCGGTAGAATTCAGTAGGTAGGTCGGAAAGCGTGTAGTAAGAGTGAGCATGTGTCGGTAGAGATGTTTGTTGAGGCGCGAAGGAAACGGAGTCTGATGTGATGATGCATTCCAAAGAAAGGAAGAGCGACGCCAACAGGCGGAACGGAGTTAGACAGCCCAAAATCCGGGTGAATTCGCAGAGCCTCGTGCAAGTAATTGAGTTACAGTGTTCGACGGACTTTGCGATTGTCAATTGAGTGAATAAGAGGACAGATAAAAGAAGAAAATGTAGATTAATTAGCAGCAGTAGTATGATTTAGTGTCGGTCCCTACGTGGAGTTCTAGACTCCGTTGATTGTCCCGCGGCGATTTGCAACGTCGATCCAGATAGTGGGCACCGGAAATTGGACAGTGCTTCACAGAGAGTCCGATTACTGGACAACGAATCGGAAACATGAGTACGTCCTATGTATGTACTCCGGCCTGGAGATGCATTTAGACAACCACCATTCCGACCAACAGCCAACATGTCATGTGTCAAGTCAGCGTGTCTGTCTGTCCGTCTGTTGTTTAGAACAGGCAGTGATGCCCTAACCAGCGTACTACAAAGCATAGTGATGGGTCGGCAGAACTCTACTCCGTCGTACGACGCGGAGCAGTAGGCGGAGCAGACAGATGGCATAGCTCAAAGGATACACGAGAGACTAATCTGACTTGAAAAAGGAGATCAAGCCCCTTGGACAAAGACAAAAGCAAAATAAAAAAATAAAAAAATAGAGCAGAGTGTGACACAAAACTTGGTAATCTATTAAAAACTAAAATCAGAGGTCAGAAATAGAATTGTTGGTTCAGCCAATAGTAGCGCTGGAAATATTGCGGCTAGTCTTTTTCGAGGATGGCGTGATTGCGTTCCACTCTTCAATGGGCGACCCGCTAGCCTGAAGAGGAATGACATGTAATCATGGTTACACAGCGATACGTCCAAAATTATGTACAGACATTCGGGATGCGACAGGGCCATCTATAGCAGCCATATAAGATCACCCAATAGTCCCCGGTTTGATCTCCATATTCATGAACCTGCATAATAGACATCCGACCATCCGACATTGATTGACTCCTCTTGTCTCTCCTCCTGTACTCCCTCCGCAAATTTTGGCGCACGTATTTCACACCAGGTAGCACCACCGGTATCGAATTAGAAGACGTTTCTACGGACTAATTTAGCTACAGATTTAGCATGGACTTGGCCGCTCAACCGCAAGGCCTGCCGCACTGATTCGTCTGGCCAATCTATCCAGCCATCTTATTTTGTTCCTTCCTCGCATCCTTTCAAGCAAACGGGCCCGATCGGCATACACAGGTTGCAGGGGTCGACGCAAATCACTGATCTGTGCTTGCATCTGCCCTAGCAGACGTACTTAGGCAGAGACACTGACCATTGAGTACTAGTCCGTAGGAGCCTGGCAGGTGATAAAAGCAAGGAGGCTAGTCTGGGTTCACCGTTCTCGAGATGCAGCGCCGCATTCAGTGAACTCGACGGCGAGTCGGAAGACTACTGAGAGAGAGGGGGGAGAGAAACTAATACTACTTAGTAGATATATGGGGATCAGATTTGGTGGGTTGTAACGTGCGTGACCCCATATTGAGAGTGAGAGAGAGAAAAACTAATAATAGCTACTCCTGTACTACCATACATCGTACTGAACAGTCCACAGTTAGGGCATCGGTGATCCCACCCTGTTCTTCTAAGTCGTGTGACACAACGAACCGCAACAGTGGGCTATCTTGTCCTCTATGTCATATCGATGGGCGTAATAGAGCATCGAATGCCGTGTGACCCGGAGTTTGCATTTCCCACATATCGAGAACACGCGTTGTCAGTGCGGGATTTCTCTGCATAAGTGTCAAACTTGGATCCCGCCTGGATTCGTGGTACGTATGCTTGTGTGTTCCTAGGCCTTTTGGCGAGTCAGTTTCGTGTACACCGTGTACATGACTCATTTTGGTCCGCTGAATATTAAATTATCAGTACATGCTAGAGCCAAGCACTGAGTTAGGGCTAAATAATTCAACTGCACCAATACTCAAGACTGCAACCACCACGTCGCTATTTTAGAAATACATACATATCAGCAAGTTAATGAGCGCATCAATTCCTTCTGTGTGCGACGGATTATCATGATTATCAGAATTACTGATAGATTAATAATACAGACAAACTTACGTAGTCCCGGACTAATTCTCATTTTCTTTCTTTTCCTCTTTGTACTCATAGTTGTTTCATTTGTTTGACGTTTACCAAATGGCAGATGAGTTTCATCATGGGCGCTAATGAAATATTTTGCAATGCGTAATTTCGGAGCATATCTTACTCGATCTCGGAAGTTTTCAAATGATTTCCTGCAGAATGGCTGCATCTGCAGCTTCAGACATCTCAACTCATTTTGAAGAACGTATCTAAGTATTGTCGCCTCAACAATGCCATGACTAGGGTGGATGGGGAAAAATTGAATTCTTTCATTCTCTATTATCATATAGAGTCGCATTTAGTTCGTTGCCCAATTGGATTCGGTTCTTAACCGTACTTCTAGAGCTCTGCACTGTGTTATCTGACTATGTATCAATGTGTGTATGCTGACTAGTTGACTGACTAGATAAGAAGAGTTGCCTACCTAGGTAAGTAATGCATGCGACTCAGCCAGCCCTACATACAACCATCCATGAGTCATTCACTGATTGATGGAAATAAATGTGGCAATATGCACTCTGTCGCTATTCCTAGTACAGAGCAAGAGATTTTACTATCAAGCAATCTAACTTGCTTGGCTTGGGCGATTGCGAATTTCCAATCGAATACAATGGAATAATTGTGCCTCCATTCTTAAGGCTCTACATTAACTAGTTGTTACCTACGCTAAGTAGCTGGTTGATAGACTGCGCGAATCATAACATATCAAGAAGGAAATCTATTTTCCAGCATCATAACAATTTCTATAAGCCCATTGCAGCGGTATCGATTGGGCATTCATAGAGCAATGGTTAGACCCAATTCTAGTCTTCATATAAATTTCTTGACAACAATGCGTGTCCAATCCAAATGTATCATTGCCTTGTTCAGGAGATACGTAGATACAAGGCCTCTACTTAGATAAGATCCGGTGAAATACGAGCAATTTTGCACCTCGGATTTAGTCTCTGATACTTCTTCGTTATGGGTATGTTGCATGAAGATTTTCGAATAGACTGAGAACGTCTTTGGTTATCAAGTCAGAATTGATCATGAATCCTCCGTGCTCTTGAGAAACAAGCTCGGTTGCTTGTCAACAGCCATTCTCTGGACCTTGGACACGGGTATAAAGCCATTACTTAATGCCAGATTGTTCTTCAATAATGTACAAATTGGTGTCCCGGATGTTGTTTAATAGTCGAAAGAGACTATCCTGGCCAGGCGAATAGGTAGTAGCGACACAGCATTACCAATAAAGGACATAAGAAGGACCCTACACTGCATTGTGGTTATTGATGAATTGTTTTAAAGGCTGATCAACTTTCTAAACCTAGGATAGTACTGGATCCCCGAAGGGCTCTTTATCTTCGTTCTAATTTTTCGTCCGGATCGGATGTACGTTCGTGACAACATGAACCCTGTCACCGGTATATAGACAGTTCAACCACTCTCAAAAACGCCAGTGTAGCGCCTGGCAATCATGCAGAAGGTCATGGGCAGCGCTAATAGCTCCTTCATCACCCACTCGCCCTGGCATACTGACCAAGTGGATACACTAGGCGCATCTGATATCCTTTCCAATGGACTCGCGGCGGCTTACCATCCGTCCTGGAACCCGGACGGCAGCAAATTTGTGGTAGGTTTTAGTGCCTGGTTCAGTGCACGTGCTACTGGCACATGCACAATCTTGACAAGCACCGGTCAAGGGTATCTCTTTCACTAACCTGGCTGACGGTATCAACGACACGCCGGATTCCACTCCTGATCTCCGAACGGCACAGCCATTGTTTATCGGGCGTGGAATCTCACCAATGAAGCTTCGTGTGTGCCATATATATACGTAGCTCTCGCACGTATTTGGTCGGCCGGAAGCAATGTATGTGGTATATGAAAGCAAATACGACAATATGCAATTGGAAAAAAAAGTAGAAGTATATGTATATGATGTGAATTCGACCAAGCTCATAGGCTTTGTTTCTCTCAATAAAGAAATGCTTGTGCATCTCTGCACTTTCATAGAGTAGAATGGTACATGATCTGCATGTTCCGTGTTGATGTATCTTACTTTTGGTCCGTCTTAGTTGCAACTGTCTCTTGCTTAGAGTACCGTCAAAGCTG
Source organism: Talaromyces sp. F31 (assembly GCA_037356135.1). NCBI lineage: Eukaryota > Fungi > Ascomycota > Eurotiomycetes > Eurotiales > Trichocomaceae > Talaromyces > Talaromyces sp. F31. Next base: position 453,458 of record JAYXSF010000044.1, on the reverse strand, counting down.
CACCGCGAGTGGCATAGCCTGCCGGACCTTTTCGAAATTCAATGATACGGCTGGACGGGGTGCATTATATGGCCGGGCATATACCAACGCGCCATAGACAGATGTTCTTGGTTTTCGATTCTTCGTTTTCGAGGAAGGGTTTTAAGATTTGATGCATGTGGGAACCGTAATCTTTGTAAGCTCTCAAGAAGAACGCTTGGCCCTGATTTCACCAATGGTAATCTGTAGGCCTTCAATCACAGCCTCCCATTCAACTCCATGTACTTTCTCCTTGAACTTTTTCAAATCCTCGTCAACACCTTTCACAAACGGAATCTCCTTGACCAGAACAGGCTGTCCCATATCAACTTCCGATATCACATTATGTATCATAACCCCAGTTTTGGTGATGCTTCCTTCTTGCCAGGCTGCGTGGGCGCGCTCAATGGCATCCTACAACCGTCAAAAAGTCATCAGTCTGACAACCCAGCTGATCACAAAAGCGATACGAAGGGCGGATTACTTACCACCCCATTAAACGCCCCCGGCAGCGCCGGATGCAAATTCACTATCCTAATCCCCGCCTCCTCTAACGGCACCAAAAACCTCGTCGACAAAACATGCATAAATCCCAAACAAGCCACCAAATCTGGTTTATCTTCAATCACCAACCGCGCCAACTCCGCATCATATTCTTCCCTCGAAGCCTGTATACCTTCGGGCGTTGCTGGATGCGCCTTCTTGTATTTTACGAGATTGTGATATGTGGTGGGGATACCGGCTTTCGAGGCTCGTTCGAGGCCGTATGCGGTTTTGCGATTGGAGAGGACGCGGACGATTTGCGTGTTTGTGAGTTTTGAGTTGGTGGGTTTGGCAATCTCGTCAATGACGGCTTGGAGGTTGCTGCCGTTGCCGGATATGAGGACTGTGAGGCGGATTGGTGTGTCCATTTTGTATATCGTAATTTTTCTTCCTTCGCGGTAGGTTCGTGAGGTACGAAGTATGCTGTATTTCGACGTCTCGTTCCTATGGTGGTTCACTCAATTGCTGACAGATAAGGTTCGGCGTTGTTGGAGTCTTTCAAAGTCTGGCAACGGTATTCAGTCAATTGGTCACTGAGTGTTCTTATCCCAAGTCGTAACCGGTGAAGTTGTTTGGTCAGAAAAAAGATTGCGGGGTTTCATTTAGTCACGCCGATTCCGCATTTGTAGGGTTAGGGTTATACCACGCCCGCAGCAAAACAAAGGACTGTGAGACCAGAGCCCTAATCGACTCCTATGTGAGTCCTTTATGGAATTTTCGAGACAAGAAGACATGATCGATATGAAAACGGTGTATCGATTCTTAAAGTGAATTATGTATGTTATCATGACTCAAACAATGCCTGAGTGAAAAAACAAAACTCGCAAACACCAATCACTGATGCGTCACGTCCAGTGTATGCAGCAGATCAAGTGGTATCATAATGACAAAAGCGTGGACAAAATGAGGATAAAACGAAAGCAAGTCAAGAAACTATGACTACAAAACTCGATCAAGTAAATATGTCCTTCGTCAAAATGTAATGTCAGCCTGGCCGTATGCTATCACTCCGAAAAATCACCGCAAGAAAGCAAAGTCAAAAAGAAACGATCCCAAGCAATGCCGAAAATAAAGTCGCTCACAAAGATAAAACGCCGCCGGATGGATGAGCCAAACAATTGTATGAGAGTCGCAACGTAAGGTTGTTTCATAATGCTAGATTAGACTTCCTAGGGTGATAAAACTTAGGCAGATGCTTCCTGAGGGGGCGCAGGATTTGAGCTAGAAGAAGACTCTGTAACTCCTTGACCACGGCAAAGAGGGCAAGAGTTTCGTCCAGTAGTCAACCACTAAAAGAATGATTAGTCACTGTTTATAGCTAGAAAAGGTCGAATGGAATTTCAAATACCTGGTCTATGCAATCCTTGTGATAAAGGTGCTTGCACTTTGTAAGTTGCCGGACTTCTTCTGCGGCCTCATAATCGCTGAGACATATCAAGCACCTCTCGGTTTCGCCAAGATTGATTGTCTGTTCGCCTTCCAGAGCTTCTGCTACTAAAAATCCAGCATACTCAACAAGGCGGAAAAGTCCACCTGCTGAAGTGACATCCGCTTGCGTAGCTACAGGAGGTTTCGCGGGCCCAAGAAGGGATGAGAGAAGAATCATGTCTTCATAAGTTGGATTCTGCACGGTATATTAGCCTAACACTCTTACCCGAGTAATGTCTTGTACAATTGATAGAGAACTTACATCAGTGAATAAGCTTGGAGTCGCAAAAGCTGGGTGATTCTCCGAGAGATTTGTACCAACAACGTAAATGACCCAGGTACGACCTCCAGATGGTGTGGGCTGATCAGGTTCCACGACACCATGACGCCTGGATGATCCTGAGCCGAGATGACGATGGCGAGCAAACTCTGAGTCGCTGCGGCGTCGCTGTCGTACACCACTGCCAGCAGTAGGAGGATATGATTCGGATGGAGTAGATTCTTGTAGCGGTTCTTCATGGACTTGAGGTAAGAGGTTTGGAGACATGGCTGATGCGGATGATGGCCTGCGGCTGGGGGTGGAATTTCCAGAAGATAATGTAGTAGGTACCTCGGCCGGAGTGGAAGGTGGAGGATATGGTCCAGGAGGGCTGTCCGCCAGCACACTTGGAAGCGCCGGAGAAATTGGTTCCAACGGGTTGCGGAGAATGCCTGATGATGGACGAGCATTTCCGCTGTTCAAGTTATCCGTAGAAGAGCTCACACCTCCATTGTTAAAACGTGGGGTTGGTACTCTAGATGCAGGATTGCCGAGATTACCTCCTTCCTGTGTAGTATTGCCACTAATCGGAGGAAGATGTGGGAGCCCGAGAAGTGCATCTAGACCAATGCCCCCGCCATTTTGAGGATTACCAAGTGGTCCGTTGGATGGAACAGAGCGGACTCCTACAACAACCAAGGTGACAGTCCGACCTTCAGTACCTTCCTCACCACCATCCTCCATGTCCATCTGTTCGGTTCCACGGCTTGCAGTTCGACCAGCTGGGCTATCGTTATTGGAGAAGCGGAAAACTCGGAGGAAATTCAGAGGAGTCTGGGCTCCCGGCTGGGAAGCGTTGCGATTTCCCGAAGATTCCATCTGATTGTCTTGAGCTGATGTAGCTTGTTGTAGACTCTGGAAAAGACTCTCTAACGACGCGTCAAATCCTTCGTTGCCAAGTGACTCGATATTAGGAAGTGTAGGGGTCGTATTTCCAGAGAGCTGCGCCGCGATTGCAGCTGCGGCTACCTGTAATACGCGGGATAGTGGCGTCTGTTCCTCTCGGCGTGGAATTCGTGAAGAGCGAGTGCGTAAAATACCGGGAAGACGCCGAATGGGGCCAGGCCCTGAACCTTGCGATGTTCTGGGAAGAGGTATTGAAGAGAGTGGTTGTAAATCAGTCATAGACTGTTGCGCTGAATCAGACGTTGGAGTTACATCCAAATCCATACCCATGTCCATCGGGTCCATTGAGGGGAGTAGCTGATCCATGCCCTCTGTGATACTCGAACGTAACGGCCGTTGTGGAGGGATTCTCATCTCTTCCGCGTCTGGTATGGTCGGAGTTGCACCGAAGATATGAGAAATAGGTGTGGATAGCGAGTTTCGAACTCGACTCAGACGTGGGCTACGACGCCACCCTCTCTCTGAAGCAGCGACGTTACTGATAGCTGGGTTGACGTAGGTTGGATTAGGCGGCGAATCGGGAATCAGGGCTGAATCACCTCGTGGGAGAGGATAGGGCCCGCGTATTGAGCGTCGCCGGCTAATACCACGGGATCCTAGAGCGTTGAACGGTGAAAACCGACTGGGATTGTGGATAACCTCAGTTCTGGGAACAGGTCGCATAATCCGACCACTTCGATGTGCAAGTCCCTCTGCTGCAGTTTCCTCCTCACTACTGAGTAGACCTCGTATGACAGAGTTAGGGAGAATGCGTGTTCCTAGCCTAGACATCGTAGACTGTCTTCTTGATAACAGACGCGAGGCTGCTGAAGTGCTGCGGGGAGGTGCCTGTTGGACGGGTTCGGGCAGCGTTCGAAGGTCATGTGAGAAGCTGGAGGTACTGTTTGACATTGTGGTGTTGTCGAAAGCTGGATTAGACGTATTTGATGACGATGAATCTGTTATCAGGTTGAAAATATTGTTTCTGTTCGACGCAAACCCCTCATCGTCAGAGGGCTGGCCGCCCACCGATCGATCCGACATCTCTTGAGCGTTCAGAGTACCGCTGTGGCCATTGCTGTGATGAGGGGAGGAAAAAGAAGTTCGTGAGGGGTGTTCTGGCCGTTGATCTCGCTGCGTGGACGATGTCTGTCCCATAGTTCGAATGTGTCGTAAAGATATGCAGGCACTACTGCAGAGATGTGGCGATGTTTGGTGAAGTGAGGGCAACGATGGGCCTTACTGCTCCATGGGAGGCGGTAAGGTCCAACAGTGCAGGCGTCTGGGGATGAGGCTCCGTGGACACGCTCAGGCTGATCGGTATATACTGGGTGGCAACGCACGTCAAATCGTAAGCGGTTGTCGCCACAATCTGTGCTTTGTAAGAGGAAGAAGCGAGCGACAAGATGTGTAATATTGATGATGTTGTTGTTCTTGTTGTGTTGTCGGATTAATAATGAGCGTTTGAGACGATGATTCCGTCTGTTCCCCGTCGTTCTGTCTGAGACTACGGGGCTGTTTGTCCTGTTTGTCTGCCGGCCTCGTCTTATCGCTGCCTGAGTCACGCCACTGTTCCGTCTTTTTGCTGAAAGGGGTACTTAGTGGGTCAGATAGTAATTTACGAGATTTCATTGGTTGAGCAGCTGTCCTCCAAAAGTTAGTGTATCTCAACTATCGTTTTTTGCAGACTAAGTGTTCCACTACGATCGAGCTAAGATTAAGCTAGCTTCCTAGTCAGCCATGTAACTTGGGACCCTCACAAGGCTAAGCTTTCAATTCCGACACTTATCCATCTGGATTTCCTTATTCCTTCTCCAAACAATGCGAGGGATTTGATATTTGATTCATCCCCGTAGAACCGAGATATCCGGTATGGGAGAACCCGCGACGGATCGTCCAGAAAATGCAGAGCAAACATCCGAACAACCGCCGGGTGATGAGGGTGGACCGGACATCTTTGAAAGGCGCGACTCATTAGACTCCGAGACAGGGCATGCTGTAAATCATGAGGCAGGCACTGGCGCATCATCAGGCCATGATGTTCCGCTGGAGCTTCCAGTTGAGCTGGCGAGCTTGAGTGATAGGTATTAAATGATAAGATGTCTTGATTGCTGTTCGTCTCAATTGATTTTGTTGGTACTAGATTCGTCGAGTCTCTAAGTGCTCGAGTACATACGCTTCCCCCATCCATCGAAAGAATCTCTTCTCTATTTCAAGATTTCTATATCAAGACCGACTCACATATTGCCACACACATTTCGACTCTTGCGTCCCGCATCAACCGAGATGGCTCACCGTCCAAATCAGGTCCCACTACGGCAACACAGCAGATGTTGACTGTTTCCGAAATAGCAGAACGACGGAAAGCACGAAAACAATTACCATTGAAGCAGCTGGCACTGGAAGAAACTGTCGAAAGACGAGTCTGCGAAAAGGTCTATGACAAGATATGGCGCCACAAAAGTACCATGGATGAAGTGAGAGATGAGAAGCTACGCTCCAAAACGGCAGCCTTATCACTCCTAGGTATGGGTTTGAGAGACTTGGGCATCGAGGTACCCGAAGTAAATGAAGAAAATGAGAAAGAAGCGAACACAATACTTTCAGCCGCTGGTGACGATTTGAAGAAAATGAGTGACGCACATTACCCATTGGGCAAACTTCAACACTTGATCTCGGCACACAAATCAATTGTAGATGCATTAACGGTTCTCTTGGGATCGTCGTCTTCTGCAGATGAGATTCTACCAGCTCTGATATACACGTTGATAACGTCGCCTCCGGAAGGCATAAATGTGATCAGCAATTTGTTATTTATCCAGCGTTTCAGATCTGTCGGCAAAATGAACGGAGAGTCAGCCTACTGTCTGACAAATCTGGAAGCTGCAATCAGTTTTCTAGAGTCTGTCGATCTCAGCAGTCTCGACACAGATGCCCCCGCCGACGGACAGCCTCGATTGCTCAACGCAGCCACAACTCCTCCGGCTGAGCTCTCCAGTACTGTGCGGGCTCCAAGGTCAGGGAAGACAACGCCTTCTGGGACAGTTCCACGAACTCAGCTGTCTGCACCAGCAGCTCAGCAACGGCGCTTGAGCAATCTTTTTCAACCGCCTGCAAAGGTGTTGGGTGCTGCTAACGATGCTGTGCGCAATACCGCCGACCAGGGACTTAAGAATATCAGCAATACCTTAGACAACAGCTTCAATTTCTTGTTTGGGCGGTTGAAAGAGATGCAAAACAATCGTGGAGCCAATGAGCAAACTCTAGTACCAAAGACATTAGACGAAGCTCGACGTCTTGTGACGAGTCCAACGGTGCTGGTTGAGAGCGATTTGAGGAATGAGGAAACTTCCCTGACGCCCGATCCGAAGGAAGGATTAACGCAGCGGCCGACACTCCAGCCCGAGGACAGACGATATACTGGAGGAGAGGGCCGGAGAACCCCAAGAGATCGAAGCGCAGATAGTGCTCGGAGTAGCGAGACAAGTGGCATTCAGAGAGGTAGCACACTCCCTGCTGGGCGCCTCCATAGTACCTCCACACCAAGTCCAGGTGGCGGTGGCTCCTTCATCTTTAGTCCTAGCCCAGTGACAACCCCATTAGAGTCAATGAAGAACTTTGGAAATACCTTCAATCCCCTGAGCCATATCCCAGGAATGATACGAGGATTCGGCCGCAATGCCCCAGAGACGCCACCATCTGTTTCTACTACTGCAACCACCACGGGTACACTGCCCGAACGACCTAGATTGACGTCTTCAAGGATAGACGCAAGGTCCTCACCGCTGACAACATCAACAATACCATTTCCGGCAGCGGAATTATCGCAGTCAGATCCACCGATTCGACGATTCCTTGAAGTCGATGATCCGCAAGATCTGCGTATTGGTGATGTCGCTGAGCTGTTGCAGGATTATAAGAGGCTTGCGGCTATGTTTCTTGATCGGGCTTCGAAAGAGTGATTTGGCTAGCTATTAGACTTTTCAATTCTATTGTTTATGGTCTCTACGTCAGATTGATGCATTTGCGTGGTGATATTGTTTTAGTCATTGTGTTATTAGTAACTTAAGCGCTAGGAACATGAGTGAGCTCTGGAGGTATTACGGGTCCTCAAGTATACAATAGGGCGTGCAAATTAGGGCACTTCGGCATTTATGAAGTTGTATGCTGTAGAAAGACAAAACGCTGAGCAAAATGCACTGACAAACAATATAACAGCAACCATAGAACAAAACAAAAGATCAAGATCAAGGATTCAAAGCCCTCAAAACCCCCAATCCACCCTCCTTCATCTCCACAAACTTCCTATCCAACTCCACCGCTTCATTGATAGTTTGATCATGCCTCCTCCGAATCTCTGCTTCAAACAACGCCGTCGTTCTGCGCCTCGCCTGTCTCGAATCTTTAATCATCTTGAGCATTTCGCCCATTTGATCAATTAGTTCGTCGCCCAGAAGTTCCCAGTCTGTAATTGGCATGCTTGAGATGTAGCTTTGGCGGGCTGCGGGGTTGCGTAGGGCGGTCATTATATAGGCTAACTTTTCGGAGGGAGAGTTTGATGTATCTGGTGGTGGAGGGGGAGGGGCTGGTGGAGATGCAGGGGGGGGAGGAGAAGGTACTCTAGTCTTCTTGGGTGTTGTGGTTGTTATTCTTTGATCTTTGAGCGGACTGTTGCTGCCGGGGCTATGGTCAAAAGGTTCCTTTTCAAGTTCCGAAAAATCCATTTGTTGGAGGACTTCGTCTGGGTAATCTGATGTCAGTTTCTGATAGCGCTTGTCTATTTCTTCCGATGATGTGATGATCGATAATGATAGTTTTCTCTGTGTGATGTCTGTAGTTGTCAAGGATTGGGCGTTGACACTACTACCGGAACTTTCTTCGTCGATATCCACGCTAATCTCTTGAGTCTCTTCCTCTGTTTCTTCATCGTCGTCAAAGCTATCATCCGTTTCATCCAAAAGACGCCTAGCTTTGTTCGACGGCGTTGCTTGGTACTTCTGTTCGCTTCTTCCACTTTTCTGAGGACTAGCAGAATTGACACGTCGTTGCTGTTGTTGTCTCTTTTGCTGTTGCTGTTTTTGTTGTTGTTGTCGTCGTGAGTCAGGCTGTGGCCTAGGACCACTGACCTGCCTCGTAGGAGACGTCTGTTGCGATATAAGCCGCTCATAAGATCGCTCGCTCTTGAAATTGAATCGATTATTGGGTGTTGTAGCCAAGCTCTGAGGGAAATTGCTTGCTTTACTGTACCCAGTACGATATGGTATCTGTACCGTCCTGGTGTTGGCTGTCGTCGCAGCTTCTTTGGTAGATGCCATCCTTGCAGAACGGAGGCCGGGATCACTATCACTGCGTTGAAGGGACATTCTAGATTTGGCACGAGGAATGCGCGAAATGGAGTTCCTTTTGTTACTCGCTGCTGTGGCAGATCGAGGTATCTCCGCTGGATCCCAATCAAGTGTCTGCCGGCGGTCATTGTCCTTGTAGACATTGGCATAATTGATATCCTCGGTCTCTGCCAACGGAACAACCGTTTTCCTGCGATGTCTTGGAGCTCTCGCCGGAGTCTTTACTGCTTCTTCAGCCCGATAAAAGTCATTGCGATCTATGGGGTGATCGGATTCAGAAAGAACACTTGCGTCCCAATCCTGCGAGATCGCATCATGATCAAACATGCCCCGGCTAGCATTATTTCGATCCCGGGCCTCAATATCCGCAATACTCGTCAAAGTAATAGTCGTATCATCAGCATTTTCAATATCAGTATCAAAAATACTTTTTTCAGGCTGCTGCTGTTGCTGTTGTGCTGTTGTTACTGATAAATCATATTGATGCGGTTGTTGACTGCCGAATCCAGCTTCCTGATACTGAAAGGGTATTGACGGCCTCATGAACCTTGAAGATGAAATGCGATCCCCGACTATGGATCTGTCGATTTTGGTGGGCTGTTGTCGAGGACTGTGTATTCTGACATCTCTGGGGTTTGGCGTATGATATTGGTCGCTTCTTGCACGGATGTACTCCTCCAAGCCCATTTTTCCTTTGAGTATAAGCCGTAAAAGCCAGAATATGTGCGATGTATTAGGTTCTTAACACGAATCAATCATCATGTAAACTGGATGTCGTGCTATCTTGAATTTCTTTGTTGTTGTTTTTATTTATTTTGATGATGGGTCTAAGCTAGTGAACAGCTAGTTAAGTCAGAGCTATCGATTAGGCACGGAGCTGCCGAGCCAGCCCGCCGTCAGATTAGAGGGCACGTGATCAGATTCTAATATATGTCTATGTATATTTACATGAGAAAAACGAGATTTTTGGTATAAGCAGATCTGGGGTATCACATAAATCGTCTTGGTCGAATCATAAGTCAGGATCTTCGGTGGCTTGGCTCGCGCCTTGCTGTCTCGCCTTTGCCTTTTCAAATAATTCATTGGCCTTTGAACTTTCTATGGCTCGCCTCTCCAGAGCAATGTGCAATTCTCTGCTTGCAAGTAGACGGCTAGCAGAGGCAGTCCTGGATATCCTAGTTTCATCATCAGACATATCAGCATCTTCTTCATCATCCTCTTCCTGACGGCCCAACGACGAGAGTTGAAGGTCGCCAACCCACAGAGCCACCATACCGCGAAGTCGCAAAAGTGCCGGACTGTCGGAATATGGCGGTCCAACCATGATTTCATCCATACGAGCTGCAATCTCTTGTGCTCCAGCTAATTCCTTACGCCTGATACCGGCGACTCGTGTCATCATACCTCCGTTTCGCTGCGCGTTGTTGTCGTCATCTGACATGTTTGCGCCGAAATCTGCTGATGGCTCTGAGACCATGTCATCCTCTTCCTGCTCAAGAGCATCTCTTGCCACTTTACTCTCGTAGTCGACAACATACACCCAAAGACTAAACATAGCCGGATAGAACTGTAGAGAGCTGCTAGCCGAGCTGCGAGCAGACCGAGATGGATATTGGATGATGAGTCTCTCGTAGTAAGCTTTTGCTGCTTCGAATCCTGGACGTGTGAAGATATGGCTGGTGTTGTTTGACGTATTCGTGCCCGCGGTGGTTTGGCGAAACAATATCTCAGCACCAATGCCCCATCGACCTCCGTGACGTATGTCCACCGGGTCCTTCCCAAACCTCTCATGGAGCAGCATGCCCCATGCGCGACCAGCGCGCACAAAGTCACCTTCTAAGAGAGATCGGTGTAAGATAGTGGTGAGAACACCCAAGTGCTGAATATGCAGGGTAGTTTCAGTTGTTTGAGATCCAGGTAAATAGATAGGAGGCCACTGTTGTTGCAATTTCCGCGCAAGCCTCTTGTCTCGTTTTCTCTTCTTGTCTCTATCCTTTATAGGTGCGTGGGGAAAATCTCCTCCTGGAAGCTCTTGGTCCGGCGAAAGACCGGCCACTCGGTATTGATGTGCTTCATGAGGAGTGAGAACGGGATACTGTGTGAGATTCTGACTTGATTCGAGGCCTGATTCAAAGTCTGTTGTTGCCGGGTCATCGCTGTCTTGTGTCAAGTCCACCACTTCCGACCGGCGTCGTTTTCGCCCGACCTTATGTTCATCTTGGACTTCAAACCTCCGCACGCGAGTACTGGATGTTTGCTGCCAAGACTGAAGAGGCAAAGAAAACACGGAGGTTTTTGGCTGGATCATGAATCCCAGAGATAGACCGATGTACAGCTACCGCACGTGTGGTGCATCTGGATCATATCCGGAGTGACAGATACAGATTTTCAAGAATATGCGATGATCGTCCACGATGAAATCATGATTGGATGTCACGGCTGGGTATGGATGCTCAACTGACCGGTGGAGATCACGTGTCGATTGCCTTTCTGGCCCGTGCGCCGATGATAGGCTTGGCGCGTGATAGCCGATAAGTACGCCGATAAGCCCAGCCGCTCCTACTGTGTCTGCCTCACGCTCTCTCTCCATGCGTCATCTCTGACCGATGCGAATGGCTTACACTCCTTGACACGACTCCCTCGAGTCTCTGTGCCGCCATATTCATATTCTGCTTAACCATATTGATTACTAGGCCACAGAAACGCTTTTTATTTAGAACAGTTTGGCCCGATGAGGATAGCTAGCCTGGTCCTCGGTCTCCAGGCGGGCTTCGCCATCGCCACCGTTCCTGGATCGCCTGCGGCAGACTATCAGAATCCTATCCTTTCACCACACATCCCCCAAGGGAATGACAGATCGAGTCCGATAGCACGGAAGCATGAATTCGTGAGTGTTCTGAAGTCTTCTTATTAAAGCTCTTGCTCATGGCTGTCTATAGAAACTACGTCATATCTTCCACCGCGGTACCTACGAGCAACCGGACTTACATCTCAGGCTAGATGTGACACCGGACACAAAGCTGTCGATCCTATCAGAAGATGAATATTTACCGCAACCTGTTGTAGAACTAGAAACCAAACTATTTGCCCTATCGAATGCCTTGACGATAGAAAGACTAGCGGACCGCCGGCCGTCCGTGATCGACAGCTACCTAGCACATGCAAGGTCATCCGGCGCCCCCATTATACTGTCCGATAATTCCTGGATAACTGAAGAGATTGATGGGCCTAATATGACCGATAAACAAACTGTATTGACTTTTGCGAAGATGACGGCAAATGATTACATCGAAGAGCCCGGCTCTGGTGATTGGAACGAGATCAGCGGTCGATTTAATTGGTCGGCGAGCTTTGGATGGCAGCGAGATGGTCTCAGGGGCCATGTGTACACTGATGAGACGAATAGTACCGTTGTTATATCTCTGAAGGGTACTTCACCGGCTCTGTTTGACGGAGCTGAGACGACCACTAACGATAAAGTTAACGACAACCTGTATTTTAGTTGTTGCTGCGGCCAAGGAGGCTCTTATTTAACACGTCAAGTCTGCGATTGCTCGACGGACACGTTTACTGCCAATGTGACTTGCATCACTGAGGCCATGCAAGACGAAAGCCGGTACTATCGCGCAGCGATTGAGCTCTATACCAATGCTACTGAGCTCTATCCGAATTCGAGTGTTTGGCTCACTGGTCACTCACTAGGAGGCGCTATGAGTGGTTTACTTGGCCTTACATTTGGTCTTCCAACTGTCGCATTTGAGGCGATTCCTGATGCACTACCTGCAGCAAGGCTGGGACTGCCCACGCCACCGGGATATGATCCTCAACTGCCCCAGAAGCGGAGGAACACTGGTCTCTTCCATGTCGGCCATACTGCCGATCCTATATACATGGGTTCATGTAATGGAGTGGGTGCTACTTGCACCTGGTTTGGATATGCTTTGGAATCTGCATGTCACGCCGGGAATATGTGCGTATACGACACAGTTGAGGACAAAGGTTGGAGGGTGGGTATCGGTACCCATCGCATCAAAAGCGTGATCAAAGAGGTGTTGGAAGCGTACGATGAGGTACCACCTTGCGTTCCGGAAGTGGAATGCTACGACTGTCAGCTCTGGAAGTTCTACAAGAGCAACGGTTCTGAGATTACGACGACCACAACAACAACTACCACTTCTACATCATCCTCAGCCACTAGAACGTCGACCTGTGAAACACCCGGATGGTGGGGTTGCTTGGACAAAACGACCACAACGACGTCAACAACGACTACCACGACCAGCATCTCAACCACTACAACCACAACCACAACCTGTAAGACTCCAGGTTGGTTTGGCTGCAAAGACCCCACAACGACGATCAGTGCCACAAGCATCTTCCCTTCAGCAACATCTCCCACGACACCCACCCCTACATCTACTTGTCACGACCCCGGCTGGTTCGGCGGCTGTCGTGACCCAGTCACAACCACGACTTCCGGGCTGAGCCCGACGGTAGATTCACGGTGGTACAAGAACGCCCCAACGACTGTCAAGCATGCTATTACCGCTGCTCCAATCATATAGTCTATTTGAAGATACACATATACCGTTTTTGATTTCGACTCGTGTTTTTTGAGTCTGGCGTTTGATCCGTTGATACCTTTCTTTCATTTAGCATTTTGTTCACTGGCCAGACGGAGCTCTAGCGCATTGGAATATATATAATCGTACAACACTGAAAGTGATTTTCTTTTCTACAAAATCTCTTCATTCAATATCCTATATACAACTCTTTTTCCATCCAAGGGTACCCCCACCTGACAATTTGGCCACGCAGAACTTCCTACATTAAGTCCATTGTTTCCAGCTGTTTGACGACATCAATTCCATCACATGTGCAAAGTATTAGCAAAGGACTTTCACACACAATAATCCAAAGGTGATTTCCGACATATTATTACGGAGCAATGCTAGAAGGGCCCGTTTATCCTCCGCAGGGTCGCATATAAATACCTATCTCCCCCCTCTCTTTCCTGAAAATGTCCTTCTTCTTCTTCTTCTCTAGACAGAAAATACTTCCTGTGCATAGAGTCTTTGGGAGAAGATGAAGTTGACTCTATTTCTATATACTACAACGGTCGCCGTCCTGGCCAGGGCCTTTTGATGGACGGAGAACGAACTACGCTGCCACTTCCCTACTGTGATCGTGACAGCTATAATCTTGTTGATTTGTTGAGTCAACATATATTTTGGCCGAGTGATGTTTTTTTCAAAGTGTCCAAATGTCTAGTTTTGTCTCGTCGCGCTGGCGGCGTCACACCACTGCATATGACCCCCAAGTTCTCACCATCTTTGGCTCAGATAAAGGAGAATGTCGATGCGACGAGGATCGGGACTCTGGACGTGATTCATTGTATGAATCTGCATTAGTCCCAATACTTTATCTGGCAAGCTTTCTAATGCAACTGTCAGGGTTTCCGACCTTAACAAAAGCACCATACTTGAGGAACTTGATCCTCGGTTTTTCAACCGCTGTCTAGCAGCATGCATAAATCCGAATATCAGTATCCAATGCCCGCGGCACCCAGCAAGTCCGCATCAGGCTTTAGGATCACACGTCTGATAACGCGAGGGCACAATGCTTCAAAGTCATTGTGGCGGCTTGCTTGCAGACAAAATGAGACTTTGAGAGGTAAATACCTCCCCATTTAGCCTTGATCAGTGCCTGTTAAGTACTAACCTCTGACACTAGACTCTTGAGGTCCTCATAGCCAAGGTCTTAAACTTTTGGATCATGTAAAACCGTTAATAAAGTCATGAATGACTGGCAGCAGAAGGGGAATTAGGAGCATCGCTTCTAAGTTCATGATAGATCAGACCGCCGTGCATCATCCCGCAAATGGGGTTTTTTTGATACATTGTGTGTTGAATCCGCAAAGTGGAAGGAGGGCCCAAAGCCGAACGAGATCACTGACAAGAGCTTCTCGATGGTGAGGTCTTTTTCAGGGGAATCAGCAGCAGATTTGCAAATAACCCCGAATAAAATCAATATTTATCGTCGCCGAAGATCCCAAGTATGACAAGGAAGTTTTGAGACAGCTGCAAATCCCGCATTACACTCCTTGACCTCCCAAAGCGATAGCACCTGATGTGAACATAGCATCCAAAACTTCGACAGACATTGAGCCTCTTTCAATTGAAATCATACAGATAGAGAGATGCCACTCTTCTCACATACAATCGACCATGAAGTGAAAGACTACCTACAAAGTGCTCAGAAGGTGGAGAAGATTTGACGCGACAGCTACTAGCTCAAAACAATCAACGCTCTACTCAGGATAATTTGATGACCGTTCAAAGTCAACATGTTGAGACTCTATGTCAACAGTTGCCCTGGTGCCCAGAATACAAGTGTTTGCCTATGCGTGCTTCAAGTCTCACTTTTAGCCTGCCGAGACCGGGAAAACATGTTGATTAGAAGGACACAAAATGTATGTATATACACACAGTGTGGTTTCAATTGTCGGCTCGAAAGACACATATGCCTGGGCATAAAGAGGTCGATTATTCATGTGTTACACAAGCATGATAATCACTTTTCAACCCTCCCATGGATCGATAATTACACCAAAGAGAACCGCCATCGATGTCATGTGTACAACGGACCGGGTAAGTTCTACTTACTTCTAGTAGAGAACATCTCTGTGGCTTCTCCAATGCACCAGATATAAATGACTCTATTCAATTTGGTTACTCAACTCTGCTGACTTGACTTGGAAGAATAGACTGGGCAAGTCCTACATGGGGGAGGTGATGTCGGTTCCTTGTGATCGAAAAGAACCAACTGATGAGTTCAAAGCGGGTTGCAACGAAGAACTAGATTTTAGGAAATCCTCTTCGCGAACCCAGCTTGATCAAAACGATGACTCCACCTCCGAAGGACGCAAGGGCCGGTAAAGGAAGGCTCTCGGAGGTGGGAGAAGAAGCAGATAGCTCTTTGACTTCTCCGATTTCATGGAGTTCCTCCAAGGAGACCATCCTCGCCCCATCGTCCACCGTTTCTGAGTGCATTGGTGTAGGGAGTGGGATAAAGAAAGGACTGTGGATACAAAACATGTTGAAAAGCCTAGGGATGATTACAAAGAAAGAGCCTCTCATTATCTACTGCGATAGTAATAACGCTCTGGACTCAGCAAAGAAGCCTGGAATAGCACAAGCGGTAACCATCATTTTATGAAGGATATGATTGACCGCGGCGACGTGGTGTTGAAGCGAATTGATACGAAGAAGAATTTGGCAGACGGTTTTACAAAGGCCCCACCTTTCGATGCTTTTGAGACCTTTGGTAGCGCCATTGGTGTCGAAGGTCTGTGAGATACGGTGTATGGCGAGATTTTATAAACACGAGATTATGTGGAGATGGACTATTTTGAATGTATCAAGATCTTCATTTTTGTATGAGAAGGATCATATTTGGCAAAAGAGCAAAGATACGCCGTGATCGACATGCTGTTACATGCTGCCAGCTTTAATGTGTATCATATGTATCTTGATATATGATGGGACTTGATTGGACGAATGTATGTCTATTGCCCAGCAGCGATAAGCGGTCTTAATGAATCCATAGATGTAACTCGTCTCCACCATAAGTAGTAGATCGTTGAAAGATACAACCGTGCCAAGCTCCATGGTCTATACTATCACGCCATCCCTTGATGAGATGCTGGAAATCAGCATAAAGTTTTGAATGCCTCGAATGGTAGCCAGGTCATGCTAGGTAAGGATATATGGACTGGACGCGCTGCCTTGTCGATGGTGCAGTGCGTGCTGCAGTCTGCATCGTTGGGTCCAAGATATCGCCTTGTGCATCTTCACGAGTGGTGGCATGGTTCCCCATGCCCAACGTTGGGCTGTTCTGAGCAGGAAGCGACGAGTTGGGATTGATGTTGGGAGCGCGTGATACGACATAAACGTATGAAAAGCGGACACGTCTGTGAATGCGATCAATGATAATTCTCCATATGCATGCTTTTGACGCAGCGAGGTTTCGAAAGAATTTAGGGGGTAAAGTATCTTGAGAGATGCGAGCAGAGAAGCATCCTCCGATCTGGGATGCTTCATTCCTTCCGTATCGGGACGGGCCGTGTTCACAGATCGACCAATCAGAGCCGGGCTGCTACTGCGTTTTGAAATCCCCAGGCATATACTGGCACTACTTTTTTGAAGGTCATTATGCGCGCTACTTGCCTTTGTGGATGCCAGGCCCTTGCCTGAGGTGAAAATACAATCCAGGGCTGCCTTACAATATGCAGCGCAGAATCAGCTAGAATAAGTCTTTCCTAGTTCAAGTCTGGTAAAAAGAGATCTGACTGAAAATTCATTTTTGGAAAATAGACTAAAACGAGCATAATCTTCTGAATGAAATCGCAAGGCATGAGAAAATAACAGTAAGTATATTCATATAATCCCGAAAATTGTTGTGGCTCGTTGCCCTAACTCTAGTCTAGAAACCCGAGTATGATCATCCATATGTCACGTGCGACATCACCATGCCTACTTTCTTGCACCATGATCAAAGGCGGCGTCGGACTAATTTTGCATACGGTCCATCTGCCAGGATATTGGCTACGAGACTGCCAATTGTGGTCGCACTCGAGAGAAACAGGATGATGAGCAACACCAGAGTCATCGAAAATAAAGTAGAGAAAATGAATGGCTTCCCTCTATTGTCTTGATCCTGCAGGAAGTGTCAGAGAGTTTTGGCACACCTTCGAGGCTGTAAAGGAACATTCGGGCTTACCTTGTAGATCCAGTCATTTCCCCCCCCTACGTGTGTGTCGTACCACATTTCAAAGGAACTCCATGGGTAGATGAACCAGTTCTTGCCAGATTTCTTGTCGATAAAGTACTATTCATCCAATTGTGAGTATTAATATGTTCTATATGATCATAGAGAGAGAGATATGTGGACTTACACTAAAACAAGAATCGTCAAAAATGGTCTGTCCAATAGCCGCATGCAGGTTTTCGTTGTATCGCCTTTCACTGTCGACTTTGACCTCGACAAAGGGGGCCTGGTCGTGTAAAACCGGTCTTATGACCCGGCAGATAAGGTCGACATAGCTGGAGGTATGTTTCAGCCGATTCTTGAATATTATCGGGGGGTTTGGTTGCCTTACTTTTCAATAGAGTAGATAGTGGACGTATGACCCTTGCCAGAGTTTGGCCCCAAGACATAAAAGAAGTTTGGGAATTGCGACATTGCAATTGTCTTGTAGGCTTCTTTATAGCCGAATTCCTCCCAGTGTTGTGACCTCGTACGGCCGCAACGACCAACGATCTCTACATCGTATTGTGTCAAGGAGAACCCGGTAGCGAGGAGCTGTATTGTGTATGGACCGCAGTCGTTAGCTCTTGTCAAGTATTCATACGTTCGTATGCTTCTGCAATGGATGGAACTTACGATAACATCTGCAGGATACCTTCTACCTGACTTTGTCACGACTGCATGCGATTGCAACTCTGTGATAGGATCGTCTGTTAAATGGACATTGTCTCGCTGAAGACAGCTTATGTATTTGCTGTTATCAAAAACGCGGCGCTGATAGTAGTCTATCTTCAGTATCGGTGTGTTATGTTTGGATGAACAGAGAAACTTGGAAGAGACATACTTTGCATCCGATTTCATACTTCGGGGAGAGTAGCGGCCAAAACTTTTCTGAGATACAAAACTTGTTAGCAGCAACGACAGCAAGTCTCAAGATATAAACTTCATTATCACCCACCAGGTGCGTTCTCTTGAATATATGCTTTGCTTCCGTTGGCAGACTGGTTCCGATATTTCGTGCCACTATTCAGGCGGAATCGTACAGCGGTGCTTTCCAAGTAGAGAAAGACAAGGAATCTTAAAAGAAGCAGGATACCAGGCACATGGCGAAAGACAAAGCGCCATGTCTCGTTGACTTTGAAATTGTCATTTTGCAGATAGTGTTGCGGTGTCTGTCCATATCAGAATAATGTATACCTCGACGATTTCTGAGTGAAATGACACCACATACCCGAATAAATTGCGAGATGCTTTTGGCTTGTCCAACGATGGCGGGAATGAGTTGGGCGGCTGAGCCTAGGAATTTTTTAATTCTTGGACAACTCAAAAACAAAGGGACTCAACGTACACCCATTACCAACAACAATCACATTTTTCTGTGAAAGTGACAAATCTGGTTTCCATCGTGCGGTATGAACAATATCGCCTTGAAACTCAGCGACTCCTGGGACATCGAATGGGTTTGGATTGACCAGCCCTCCCACAGCTGAGATGAGAATACTGCATTGTTGATACTTGATCTCCCCTGTCATAATGTCTCTTAACTTGACAAGCCAAGTATTAGACGAGTCTTGCCAGTATGCCCCTTCCCATTCCATGTTCAGAACAATATGTCTTTCCACATCAAACTTCCGGACCACTTGGTTGAAGTAGTCCAGGACCTCGGCTTGTGGAGGAAAAACCATGGAGAAGTTGGGGTTCGGGGCAAACGAAAGGCTGTAGAATACAGCTGGAATGTCGACAGCACATCCTGGATCTTCACAAAATCATCAGTTCCTTCTGACACTTCATAGAGAGTTTGCCAACGCGGTATAACATACACTGATTCGCCCACCAAGTACCTCCAGGGGAAGGTGAACGGTCATATATGACATAGTCGTTGCACCCTAGCTTGCGTTGAAGCTGGCATGCCATGGCCACTCCGGAAAATCCAGCCCCTATAATCACCACTCTGGTGAAAGGTACTTTCTCGTTGTTACTCATTGCTGTGATCAAATTAAAAGACTTGAAAACTTCGTCTTTGATTATTTGCAATGGTTCTAACTGTTGCTCTATTCTCAAAGCCTTCACTTATACTTTATCGATAACCCTGAGGCGTCCATAAACTTAATACCAAGAGCATTTTCCCAACCTGGATAAAGAATCTCTTACACCAGCTGAAGTAAGGATGAATGCTGCTGAAATGTAGAATGGGTTACACAGATACTCTTCATTCACCAGTGAGCAGTTGTGAAATTGAGGTGATGTCGAATATCTTCAACTGAATGGGCTCGTGTCAAAGTTAATTTGATACAAATTGCCACGTAACTTACCCACATCCTCTGATAAGGATAATTCACACTATTCCAAAGTCCCAATCATTAGAGACCTCCTGCATTCTTGAAAATGCAACTTGATGCATGGAGTCCTTAATTCGATGACTATCGACGATTATGCTATTGATCTGGCGATTCTCTCAGATATTCTGGTGGCTACTTTTCTGACCGCTCAAAAGGGAATTGCGCATCATAATAAAATTTAAAGTTTCTGGATATGCATCAACTACTCTGATGCAGAAAGATTACTTAAAGGGGTGGAATGCATAAAGT
Source organism: Talaromyces sp. F31 (assembly GCA_037356135.1). Classification (NCBI taxonomy): domain Eukaryota; kingdom Fungi; phylum Ascomycota; class Eurotiomycetes; order Eurotiales; family Trichocomaceae; genus Talaromyces; species Talaromyces sp. F31. The sequence continues at coordinate 433,524 of JAYXSF010000044.1, read as the reverse complement.
GGCACATTCTTCAGGTAGTCGAAATTTCTAGTTTAAACGTCATTCATGAGACCGGCGTGTAGATCAGATGCCGTATCGTTTTTCTACTGACCTCAGTGATCTTTAAAAACCTCATATAATTAGGCATCAACAAGGTAGAAGCTGTAGGCAATTCAGGCAGTGTTTCAATCAGGAACTTTTGAAATGAATTTTCATACGTCCTACTCATTTCTACCGCTAACGCTAGTCTCATTTTCGAGCAGCGTTAGCATCTTTCGGTCACTTCGATCAGATTCCAGCTCTCTAATCAAAGATATCGCTTTTGTATCTTTTCTTGCTATCACCGATGCTTTGCAAAAACTAGACTGGCGGACTTTCCTCACCAAGGTGCTGCCGTTGTCTACCCTAGTATTCGCCAGTCTCGTCTTTCTCTGGGTACTCGCCGTGGTACATATCCAACGGAAAGTACTTCTGTGGTCTCATGACGATGACCCGGAGCAAGACAAGTGCTTGCTTGGGAAACCATTGCTGTTTCCTTCGCAACTAACGCACGCGAGGATGTTTCCAGAGAAGTATCATTATGGCATCGACTACTTCAATATTGGCATGCCCGTCGGCTTTCGAGGTCACATCGGTGCTTTGATATCTTTTGACTGTGGTGGGTCGAATCAATGTGATGGATCATATAAATCTTTCATTATAAGAATTTTCCGGAAGTTTACCTGGTTCGGCATGGATCCAAGTCAATATCTCTATCGTGGAGATGGTCATCTGAGTCTGGAAGAGAAACTGAAGCATTTTCTCATAAACCACGTATGTAGAGCCTTTTGAACGATAACCACCGTAAATTTGCTCAATAAGACTGACCTGATCTCAAGGGCGAAAACCCAGCTGATTATCCTCACGCATATTTGATCGGCATCCCGCAGTTTTGTTTCTGGACCAAAAGCCCCATCTCTTACTGGTATCTATACTCCCCTTCAAAGGAGCTCAGTGCAGTCATTATGGAGATCAACAATTCCTACGGGGAGAAAAAAAATGTCTTTTTTCGACTTACCCGGGAGGAAGCCTCTATGTTCGAAACGAATAAAATGTCGACGACTGTGAGCACTACGGAAGCCAGAGGACTTAGAGGCGACCAAACGATTCGGTTCATATCTTCTGCGCCCACAGCCAAGTACTACAAAGGAAGCTGGGCCAAAGACATATTTGCATCGCCGTTTGAGAAAGTTGAGGGATGGTTCAGTCTAAGGTTTATGGATCCGTTAGATCCTTCTCCTGAAAAGGGGGGTCCGCTTCATTCCAATATGACGCTTATGACTCCTGAAGGAAAGCCCAAAATCTCCAGTCGCCTATTTTCGTGTGGTCCGCCAGTCGATCCTCTTCAAGAGTCTTCCTGGAGGTTGACGATATTCCTTATCAAATGGTCGTTCATCATCCCTGCATCTATAGGGCGTATTGTGGTTGAAGCTCTGCGAATCCGGTTCCGAGGTAATTTGCCATATCTGAACAAACCGGATGTGAAGAAGAATAACATCCCTCGTAATGCATCAAAACCAGAAAGGTACAGTTACATTCGCTCGGAGATACGCTCCCATTGAGCTAACGTGTTTTAAATGCAGAGTACTTGAGCAATTTTTTCGCATGTATCTCTTCGACCTCGTTGATCAATGCCCCTTTCCACTAGAGATTGTCTATACACCAGCAAAATGCTTGGGCCTTCATCCAATGGCTCGAAGATCTCCTATCAAAACTTACACATCGGCGCCACCTGCAAGCTTGATGATACAGCCCCTCACTCCGGAGTTCTACACCAACATCTTGAAATATTCGGATGCCCTGACTGCGTTAGAGGCCGAGTCGGAAAGCCTTCCCCAGATTTCCGACCCAATATCTCAACGCGTATTCGTATCTAACATGTCCATTGCGCAGAAACTGGTTGGGTTGGACAGCGAATTCTCTGATCTTAACACCGAAAAGTGTTTACAGCCCTGCAGTGAATCAACGCATGCCTATGGGTGGAACGCCACGAAGGCGCCAAGCGGTCACTCTTTCATGGAACATTTCACCAATACCAAATGCTCCCAAACTATGCGTGTTACCTACAGAGTGGCATACATTCACTTCTACCTTACCAAGAAACTAGCATGGGGTTCGTACAGACTAATGAGCATCTATGGACTGCTTTTCCGTGTTATCAGTATGCGTCTCATCAGCAAGGGATTGATGAGATACCTGCAGTGTAACTCGACACCGGGTAGGGACAAAAACGTCATATTGATGCTTGGTATTTGGTATCTTCTGGCTCGAGTAAGGAGGGGGGTGCTTGGTAGGTACTATTCGTGAAGAAGTGCGTCCGATTATTTCAAGAGTTCTATATCTATTTCAAGACAATGCCAAGTTACTTAACGACATAAAGCTAGTCACACCATGTACAAGTCTGTGTGTAGGGTTATTTTTATGTTTGATTTGAGAAATTTTTAGACCGAACTTTGCCTGGTCAATGGTGCTTTTGACACAGTTACGGTATAATTTGTGACGAAGAGTGCGCCAAGCCTCCCAAGTAGCTTCCGCATTAAACGAATACTGAAACAGTTATTCCCAAGTCCTGTTTCTCATTCTTGAAAACAAGGTTTGAGCAGCAAAAACGAGAATCGTTCGCGTGACTCACGTGAGCACTGAGCCCTAACTTACGGCATACCTGGCAAGCACAACGAACCGTACCTCAAACACCATAACAGTGAAAGTCTGGAGCGAATCCGAGTGACTTACACTATGCTGCTTTCATTATTATCTGGGATAGGAAGAGAAAATCTAAATTACAGATCGTGTACCGATTTGGTCTCCTCTACTAAGATTCGAGTCTTTCGACCGAGCATTTTGAGCCGAGCACGCCTGCTTCCGCCGAGAAGGATTGCTATAACGGATTGTCAGCTGTCTCGGTTTCTGCTGTTTTTAGACTAATTGAAGAATCTAATAACAAATCATAATTCAATTTGTACTTTATTCGCCGAACACATAACAGCTTCGACCGACATAGGTTTTGTCATCAGGAAAATATGTCTTGTATAAATAGGGCTCACTAAATGGGCGTATACGATTCTCTATTAATCAAGAAAGATTTACTTAAGCTCGGAAGAACAATGTCGAAACTTATTGTCATCGTTGGGGTCACTGGCCTTCAGGTAACATGAGCATTACCGGACAGTAGAACAATCACACTAATTCATGTAATTAGGGGTCATCCGTGGCACACACATTCCTCAATCTACCAGGGTGGAAAGTACGAGGCATATCGCGCAATCCATCTAGCCAAGCGGCCCAGACCCTCATCGCCAAGGGTGTCGAAATCATTCAAGCCGACTTGGATGACGAGAAATCACTCTACCCAGCATTTGAGAGCGCCAATGTCATATTTTCCAATACCGATTTCTTTGCCCCCTTTTGGAGTGCAATAGCATCTGGCAACAAGTCATCCCTGCAGTATGCATACGACTGCGAAGTCCAGCAGGGACTCAACATCGCGCGAGTAGCTGCTTCGCCCTCGGTGATCAGCACCCTGGACCGCTTTGTGTATTCCTCGTTGAGCGACGCTCGCAAATGGAGCAAAGGGAAATTCCTCCATTCGTGGCACAACAACTCCAAAGTCGATGTCATCAAAACTATCGAGACTCAATTCCCTGAACTGGCGAAACGTATGAGTCTGGTACAAGTAGGGCATTATGTGACGAATTGGAAAGCATTTTCACCCATGGCACCACAGAAACAGGCCGATGGAAGCTTTGTGTTTAAAAGGATATTCTCCCCCGAGCTCAAGATGCCGTTCGTCGTCCCTCAGGCGGATACAGGTGAGTTCGTCAAGGCGTTGGTGCTTGATTTACCCGTCGGAACAGAAGTTCTGGCCGCATCTGAGTTTTTGACTTTGCCGGAATGGACAGAAATCTGGGCAAGGACTCTTGGTGTCAAGGCTGTATATGAGCAGGTTTCGCCGAAGGCGTTTTTTTCTGGTGTGCCTGATGAGGCTGAGAAAGAGTTGACGGAGACGTTTACCTATGCGGATGAGTTTGGTTTTACAGGAGGCGATCCAGCAGTCAAGACTGTTGAGCAGGTGAGTCTATGACTGAAGGTATCTAGATCAAGATCAGGACCTTGATGCTGATAGATCTTCTAGCTTCCTACCAAGCTTTCGCTCACTTCGATGGAAGAGTATATCAGAAACGAAGATTGGTCGTCAATCTTATAATCTACTTTTCCATGAAAGTTCGGATCAACCTGAGAACAGTTGGCCCGGAGAGATACGATATATTTCAGAAATACCCCGAGAACAAGCTACTGTACGTACTTGAGTTTTCATAGATCGATGCATCAAGTCAGCTGTCCCCCGTCTCTCTAAAACATCGAGCATGTTGTCAGTATACGTTTAGTTTTAGGAAGATAATAGAAATCTGTATCGTGAAAATATAGACTCTAGCGAGTAATCATGGGCGTAGCAGGGATACCAAATTTACCACTTTCCATTTAATAGACTGCTGTCTAATCCAATATGAAATCTAGCGACTCTCTTGACCACAGCTTAGTGGTCGAAGAGAAGTATGTAATGTCTGCTTAGGGCTAAACTGTTACCCCGGCGTTTACTCCATACTGTTCTACGCACTCAGACCGCAATTATCCAACAGCTGACCGGGCACTCGGGGATGTGACCGTCGGGAGAACCGGTATAAGCCCGACTCATTCTTCAGTCTTCAGGGGTTAATTATCAAATATCATGTAGTCATAGTATACTGTTGATCATTAGGCCTACAATAGTATCTGCTCTGGTGCTTATTTTGAGCTTTGGAAGAAACTCTCGGGACGACTTCGGCCGAATCTCTCTCTTGTTTTAAGCAGGCCTTTCAAGTGTTCAAAATCATTTGAATGCTTTACCAGAGTATCTACAATATTTCTCAATAATCATTTGTATTTAGTTAAAGATTAATCTCATGGTATCAGCTGCAAACGCTAAACAGAGCTTTTGTTCAGTCGGCGTGAACCGGCAATTTCGCCGACTCTCCAGCTTACCCCAGATTCTCAAGAAGCGGACACCCCACGGAACATGTCCGGTCCATGATCGAAATAGTGTGGAGATGAAGTCTACTTATAAGGCTGTATTCCTGTACTCGCAGCACCAAGAAACCCTCCTTTCGTGTGTGTGCATCTTTTTCCAATATTGCGTTTCGGATTACGGGAGTCAAGATGTCTGAACAGCCCGTCGAGATAAAAGCGTCCGAAAACTGGGAGGAGAATGCGGATTATGCGTTGGCTGTCACACTTGCAGCTTCTTATACACCCGGTTGTCCGGAGGAGAAGAAGTTGTTTCGGAAGCTTGATTTTCGTATCATTGTACGTGGACTTGAGATTTTTCATTATCAGCAAGAAGCGCGACTGACCAGTCTTTCTGGCTGAAGCCATGTTGCTGGATCCTTTTCGTCTTAGGATTTCTCGATCGAGCGAACATTGGGTAAGAAATTATCTAAAATCCTTTAATTTATAGGGGCGATGAGACCAACGCCCATGTGTAGAAATGCCAAAACGGGAGGTCTCGCCAATGACTTCCACCTAACCTCAAACCAATACTCAGTCATCCTACTCCTATTCTTCGTCTCATACATCATCTTCGAAGTGCCATCCAACATGCTGATTGCCCGTGTTCGTCCTTCCCTCTATTTATGCGGTCTTGCTGTGGTATGGGGCATCGTTGCAGCTACCATGGCTTTGACGAACAATTGGAAGCAACTTGCTGGAGTTCGATTTGTGCTTGGTTTTGTTGAATCCGGCTTCGCACCGGGTATTGCTTTCTATCTCTCTTCTTGGTATGTTTTCACCGAGTTGAGGCATAGATCAAAGTTGTCTAATCTTAGATAAGGTATCGACGATATGAACTCGCGAGTCGGTTTGCAGTATACTATACTGCTGTAGCTGTAGCTGGTGGTCTTTCCGGCTTACTCGCAGGTGTGATCACAGAACACTTGGATGGAGCTAGGGGTATTGCTGGATGGCGTTGGCTTTTCGTACGCGTTCACTTCTCCCAAGCGACACCATACAGCGCTAACTCGATTTCAGATCATCGAAGGCTGCGGTTCGTCCTTCGTCGGCTGCATACTCTGGTTTTTCATGGCAGACTACCCCTCCAACACAAGGTGGCTGACACCAGAAGAGCAACTTCTCGCCGCCCAGCGTCTAGCCTACGATGGTCTCGGAAATGCCCAGGGCGCTTCTGGTCGAATCACCGAGAAAGAGGCTTTCAAGATGGTCGTCAAAGACTGGCGTACTTGGATTCTTGCACTGCTGTATGCTCTGGTTACGGGTGCTCAGACTATTCAGTATTTTATTCCTACACTTGTAAAGAGTTTTGGGTGGACTAGTTGGGACGGGCAGTGTGAGTTGCGCCTCCGGTTCGTCAAGAATTTGATACTAAGATCAGGACAGATCATACTATTCCTCCTTATGCATGCGCTGTAGTGTGCATCTTGGGCATGTGCTTCACCGCCGATCACTTCAAGAACAAGGCTGTCTGTATTTCTATCTTTGCGGCTATTGGCACGGCTTGCTTCATCGTCGTCTGCGCTAGTACAAGCAACACTGTTCGCTGTATGTTTCTTCTCATTCCTCCTCCTAGCCTTCAACTACTGATCGTCTCAGATATCTTCACTACTTTTGCCTTCGGCTGCATCTACGGCATCTCACCCCTGGTCCTCATGTGGGTAGCCAACGTCATTTGCTTCCCCGCCGAAAAGCGAGCTGTAGCACTTGGTCTTGTCAATGCTTTGGGAAATTCGGCTTCTATCTATGGTGTCTTTTTGTGGCCAGACCATGATGCGCCACGGTATATTCCTGGGTTTAGGTTGGTACACCTTTTCCTCTCGCCAGTGTTGTATAACGTCAATGCATTGACTGATATTTGAATAGTGCGACTACAATCTGGATGGGAGCAATTTGTATCATTGCTTTAATTGCGAGATATTACTTCAACAAGCATCCTATTGAAGCTCCGGAGGCTGAAGAAGTGATAGCATCGGAAATTTCCAGACAGAGGGAAAGAGGTCAAATTTCGACGAACATGAAGGTTTGATAAAATTGATACGAGTGATGATGCCGAAATACGCGGGCATGGGAGGTGCATTATGGTTTTGTGAGAATAGTACATCTCTTCGATAGATAAGGATGAGCATATCCTGAGACATAAATACTTGATTGCAACGGACTAAAGCCAGGTTAAAATACAACAATTGACCGCAGTCAACCTCAAAAACAATCATGCATGCACAACATAAGCAGTACTTGCTCTTGCATACTCTCCAATATGACATCTCAGGTACCTCATATGCTTGCGATGTGGCCAATAAAGTCGTGCAGCATGAAGTACTTCCCTTTTCTTCCCCTCTTCTATCTCCAAGCCCCAACAACAAACAAACGGACGGTCGTTTGTACCACCTCCACACGCGACCTCTTCTTTTTTCTCTCAAAGTCCTTTGAAGGAAAAAAAAAAAATTTCCATCCGTTGGGTTGGCATTGGAATTGGGCTTGACATGTCTTCTGCCTATATGCCGTTTGTAGCAGGTCCTGCATATTATCACCAAAGCCCGAGACAACAGTAAGTTTTTCCTTTCCTAATCTAGTTTTTGACAAAGCTGCCTTTTGTCTTTTCTGCTCTGCATTGTCAACAAGGCTGACTGGTAATTGCGCCTTGCCCCTTGCCCCTTTTAAAAGCAGTGTGGACTTGGTGACTAGCTTTCTGAATGACTTCATCTGGTCTAATGCTCACAAATTTTCGTGACAGGCTCCGCAAAATTCGACCATGGATTTCTTCGCTTCTCAGTCGGAAACAGTCATGATTCTAAAATCTCAGTACGAGGATCTTGTAAGCTTACTCTTACCTCGTCAGGGATGCATGTCCTGAAGCTAATTTGATATTCTAGCTTCGAGTAGCTAGGCAATTTGGTAGGTCCACCTCTCCTGGGCTGGAGTTGGGATGAGTTTCCTGATACTAGACAGAAAATCTCAGAGAGAGCCTTTTGCGAGGTGGCGTTAGTCAAGGAGACCTCGATGTAAGAATGCATGTCTAGACAGAAGCAACGAAGCCTGGCTGACAGCAACAGGTTCTTGTCAACGACACAGCTGTAAACATCCCAAACGATGAAACCTCTGATCAGAAGCCATACAGTCAAAACAATCAGTTGTCCAATGGCACCTCTTCGACTCCACAAAACCCATCTACAAAATCGGCACTAACCAGCTTTCGACAAAGCCACAAACCAAGTGACAGAGTGTACAAACTCGATCTCTACCCTTCTGGAGAATGCATCGAGGAAGAAGACGACGATGAGTTAGAGCTCGAGGAGACAGAAGATCAAGAGATTAATGTAGAGGAACAACAAGAACAAAGCCCTGCCGTTGATGGGGTTGACGACAATGACGAACAATACACCATCGAAATGCGCAACCTCCCCGAGCGCTGCACACTCCTCGACATCACAAAATCCATTAGAGGCGGAGCTCTTGTCCAGATCTACATGCGCTTCACAGAACGCATGGCTCGCGTCACATTCGTAGATGTAGCAGCGGCACGCGAATTTCTAGCTCGTGGGAAACGAATTGGACATTATATTCACAACAAAAAAGTACCTCCGCCCTTCTTTTTCTCCTCCAAGACCAAACCAGATACTAACCATATATAACAGGTCGACCTATCCTGGAGTAACCATGAATTCTCGGTCCGCCCCTACATCAAACAATCCATCACCTCCAATGGCGCAACCCGCAACCTCGTCATCCGCAACGCAAAAGCCAACATCACACCAGCACTAATCCGTGAGCATCTCGAGCACATCAACAACTTGATCGTTATCAACATCAGAATCGACCACATTAATCGCAGCATCTACATATTCACCAATTCAGTGCACAATGCCATGTTTGCGCGGTCCTGTATGAGGTCGAGAGCAGCATATAAGGGCATGAAGATCGATTTTGGGGCTGACGAGTGTGATGTGCCGTGGAATTCTGGGCATTCGTCGACATTGTCGGCTACGGCGCGGGAGTATCGGGCTTTGATGACCCTGCCCATGCCTAAAGGAAAGGGGGTTCGTGAGATGCAGCAGGGCAATAAGCCGAGGCAGAGTTCTTTGGTGTCTAACCGGTTTGATCTGTTGAGTCTTGTTTCGGGCACTGATTCGGATGAAGGAGAGGAGTCTGATGATTCTGATGCTTGGCCTGCTACCATGCGGTCGTAAGGGGTTATGCGATACTGAGATATGAGGACTATGGGGCGTATGGATTTGTAGGATACATTTTGATGAGACGCCTTCTTTTTCTTCCTTTCTTCGATGTTTGAATATGTCCATTTGCCATTTTGAGGCCCATGAGTGATGTATGAGAGTCTTCATTTCTTCCTATACGAAAAAGTTTTCAGTACAAATACATGACTATTTCTAGCAGAAACACTCAAGAGGGACTAAATGCACGATGTTTGATCATAGGTATATGTTCATCATATCTATAGACAAATCAAGTAAGGTATCATCTTTTATACGCCTTCATAATGAAAAATGACTGATAAGAATAAATAACTTCGCCTCGCTAAACATCAAATATTCCAAACATAGAAGACAGAATGGCAATAAAACTAAAGTGTGAGGGTCTCCATTTCAACACTGCTCGATCGCTCACCGAGCTCAGAACGAGGTCGGGTGTTGCCATCGACATCGGATGTTTTGGTGATGACCCATGCAGATGCGTACATGTTGACGCTGTACACGAGATTAGTATGACTACATAGATATGGATAGGGAAAGACTAACCGATCAATGCATGTTCCTGGGAATCGTGCTCCAACACGGCGGGGAGTGAACCCGTTGGCTTCGAAGTCCTTGATATACCAAGGGTCAATACTTGCGGATCGGAGTAATACACGACCACCCATCTTAAGAGCGCGGTTCAATGCTTGTGCTTGTTTGGCGGCGGCGTCTTCCTCGGGGTTGAACCAATCCATGGAGTCCATTACCTTGGCAAAGTTAGTACGTAATCACTTTCTCTGCTGGATGTACTTACCACTGCAATGGTTAGGGTACGAGGTGTGATGCGAGCAATGACTTCGTTCAAACCATCAGTGTGGATACGAAGACCGTCGAATGCGCCAGGAGAGGAGAGCTTGTCATGTGCTTTGGGGGTCAAGTATGTAGGATGGCACCTGTAAAGATTAGAAATGGTCAAGCCTCGCAGAGAGAACGTACTTACTGTCGTGAAAACTTGCCCTTGAGACAGAGGTAGTAAAAGTAGTTGTCGTTGCTGATCAAGGTATCCTTGGCCACTGGATCGAATGTGTCAACGACATACTCCCAGATAGCACGTCCGCTAACGTCCGCGTTCTTCTTGATTCCGCCGCTGAGACCCTTGCGCTTCAAATAGTCATCAATGATCATATTACGCTGGGGAGGAGGAACACCAGCGGCTTTCCAGGCAAACCATTCAGTCTTGACGATTGCCCAGTTGAGTATTCTGCTAATCAAAACACGGCGGATAGTAGGCCAGATTTCGCGCTGCTCGTTCAATGTTTGGGCCTCGCACAGTCTGTCGTTGACACCATGGAGACCGAAAATCGTGAATAGGTATCTGACTAACTTGATGGCAACGCGAGATCCACCGGTCTCGTATAAACCCTTGTTGGACTTGGAAGTAAAAACGCCGGTTTGCTCGAGCCAGTACTGGAAAGCTTGACTAGACAAATGGGGACTCAATTTGGTCAATAGAAGCTCACGGAACTCGGCGTGTTTGCCATCTCCAAAAATCTTCCAGATATCTTTGTAGCCAAGAGCTCTGAAAGAAGCCACCTTAAGCTCGAGCAAGTGGTTCTGGTTGGGGTTCATGTCAACAGCGTGGATGCGTTTGGGGCTCTTCTGGAGATAGTCCAAGATGTTGTCCCCGGCACTTGTAATGGTCAAAATGACATCTTCGCTGTTGATGTTCAACAAACGGTGGTCAACACGGGGATCTTCCCAATTGAAAGCATAGATGTACTCGTCCTTGAATTGGGTGTGCTTGGGAAGTTGATCGTTGTAGTAAATGCGGTGATGGTGGTTCTGGTAAAAAGCAGCTGGCAGAGGGAGGTTGGTGCTAAGATTGACGACGGCTGATTCATATGCCTTTGACTTGATCTCGGGTGTGGCTTTCTCGACAGCGTCGCTCATCTCTTGTCGATGCTTAGCGGCAGATAGATACGGTGATTCAGTCCAAGAAGCATTAAGCATCTCGATGCTTGATCTTCCAGAAACAAAGTCCTTTTGGCAACCCAAGAAGATATAGTATGGGATACCGCCGAGTAAGTAGTTTCGCTCACTGGCTGAAATGATGGTTCCAAACTTGTATTCCAAGTAGTCTCGGCGGGCAGCATCCAAGTTGACACGGTCAAAGTCGAACCACGCGCGCCAGAAGGCACGACCAAGCCAGTTGACATGTCGGTTGAACACGCCACCGGTGTAGTTGCGGCAAGAAACATCAACGATATTTTGAACTAGTCACGTAAGCTTGATCCTGTAAAGACAAGAAAAATTGACATACCATAAAAGTCAACAACTCCAAGAATGGCATCGGATTTCATGAGGTTGTTCAACGAGTCAACGACACTGTAATAGTCTATCGAACGTCAGCTTTCAGTCATATTACTATGTACTTTGTACGAACCAGGAATCATGGACAAGCTGTAGCTCATAGTAACGATATCAGCACCACCATTAGCAGCACCATTGGCACCAGGCAAACGGAACTCCCGAGCATCACGGCAAATCACAGACACATTCTTCCAACCGAGACGCTCGAATCGTTGGCGGGCGACTTCAAGAAGAGAAGGAGAGAGATCGACCAGGTACACGTGCGAGAAGAATTCGTCGACAGGGAGGAAGGCTTTCATAGCTTCGATGTTGTAGCTGCTCGAGTTAGTTTCATTCTTATTGTGTTTCATTTTGAATCGTACCCAGTGCCTCCACCAATCTGTCACATGTTAGCTAATTGCCTGCAGATAACTTGGCGATACTTACATCAACCCAAACCGGCTTGGAAACTTGGTGCTGAGATTGGCGGTATTTCAATTGAGCAGCCAACAATGCGAGCATATCCTCACGGCCGCAAAGAAGTTTCTTGCGAGTGGCGTCATAGACGGAAGCCTGAATAGTCAGAAAATCACCCCGGAACAATGAGACCAAAAGATACTAACTTGAGCCCGGTAGAAGCTTTCTAGCGCGTGTTGCTGACCGGCTTCGCCTTCACTGTCACGCTCATGAGGCTTGATAAAGCAAGAATATGCGAATTGAATGTAGGAAAGGAAGCCCTTGTTCCAATCCAACTTGGACTTTTGTAGAGAAAGAACCACGATAGAAGCAACCAAGCCGAAAACGAGCACGAGGGCCACGCCAACCATGATGTGTGGCGTGCTCAAGCCATCGAGGCTGTTGAGCGGGGAGTGTAGTGTATAGACACTCATGGTGAAGAAGCACGCAGAGTGTTATTCAGGAAGGTGTATTGATGACTTTGAGAAAGGAGCAGACCGGGACAAAGACGGAAGGAAAGAAGTTCAGAAGTATAGAAGGAAGGAGGAGAGGTATAAGAGGAAAGAACAGAAGAGAACAGACTGTCCCGCCCATAATAATTAATCTGCGATTAGCCTCTATTTAGTTCTTCTGAGCACGAGCTACCTATCCCATCTCCATACGGAAGCCTCATGTCCCTCATTCTCAGATAGGATAAGCAAAAGTGGACACGGGACCAGAAAGAGAGAGATCCATCTTCAGACAAGGACCCCACCATTGATTTTCACTACGTCTCGTGTCTTTGAGTCTCAAATTGCATCTTTTTTTCCATTGATCCTATCATATCGACACATGAGGGCATCCGACCACGGAGAAGTTCCCCTCCTGACCCGCGCAAAGAGCGCATCCTCATGCAGCTGGCGGGTAAATATGGAATAATTCCATAGTGGGTTCGACACGCGACGGCGAGAGCGTGCATCATTAGCTGTTTCTGAGAGTTTCTTTCATACTATCACACTTTCAGTGTTTGGAGATGGGGGAGTGTAGATTGGTATTGTAGTACGAACCGTACCTGACGCTTGTCCGGATCTCGTATAGCGGTACTGCAGTAAGCCCGAGAAAGTATGGTGAGAGGTAATATTACGATACGCAGTACCAATTGACCAGTTGGTGTCTGCGCAATCCCAACAAAACGCAGACAGTCATTTGTCAATCAGAGGCCGAGTCAGCGGCATGTGCCGTGCTGAGTGCTGCTGATCGAAGCGCTGCCTGTAAGGACAGATATGGGCGCGACGTGCCTTACTGCCTGAGGTTTATACTCTGAACCGTCGTCCGTCAGGCAGCCAATCACCCGCCGGCCTGCCACCACGACACTCGATCTACCTCGCCAGATTGGAGAGATCACAACAGCGGTACTTTCAATATATTCCGATCGCAGTCAATGCAATTGGCTCTGTACACTCATTAACGGTGTATATGATTCATTGGAGTGTGATGATGTGCATGCGATGTCGGGCCTTGTCTTCGATTGATTGGGTTGTGTCTTCGGATGCTGTATACTACGTAGCAGATTAAATAAACTTAGTGTTCAAACGATAATATTACTTCTGAATATAAACAGCGCAGGAGAGCAGATTTACGTCCGGCAATTACAAAGAGTTGGAATGCCACGCTACCTGGTAGATACCAATGTCACTATCAAACTTGCAAACAACACCCCAAGCTGTCGCCTCCATAATCCATTCTTCACTCCACAGCACGAGCTATGGAGCTGTGCCACAAAACTAATCCAAACAGCCCTCACTCCAACTAGCTTAAAGACAAATCAAATATTATGGAGGCTTCGTCATCCCACATTTGCATGTGATTCTTGGCATTGCAATGTCTCTCCTGGAATTCCCAAAATCCCAACAGTTTAATAGCTCGCTTTCCAAAGCTTTATGATACCGCTATATCGCTGTTAGCTGTATTTGGGCTGATTGATTGAGTTATTTGATTAGAAGTGTGGGTTGTGAGCTGTATTGTGTGGATCATGGTTGCTTCGTTGCATTGTCGAGAAGACGAGACGGAGAGACATGTTGAAGCAGCATGAGAAATTCGCGACGACTGATGCCGGATAGGTAGCTCCAGCTCTGGGATGATTGACCAGTGAATGCCCTATCGAAGGTGCAAAATGATTCAATCTCTCAGAGAAGAAGAGGAATAAAAAAGAATGGGAGCACTGCTTAGCGCGTTCTTGCAAGCCACGATCACATGTCAATTTGCTACTTCACTCTTTTTTTGATTTTCATTATCCACACTAACCACCTTCGAAGCTTCAGCATAGACCAGCTCAACAAATCTCCACGATTTGCTGGCAAGGCTTCCACCTTTCATTTGTTCTGCCAAACTGGCATGTCGTGGTCTAGGGTTACACGTGACGAAACCGCCCCGTCAACGATATTGGTGAAACCGTGATGACCCGTTTCATTAGTCCACCTAGAAAATCAAACGGAGGAGCAGTGGAACGAGGAAGAAGGTATGTACTATCATAATTAAAAAGCAGGTATTATAGAATAAAAATCTGGCATCTGCCAGTATCACACCAATGAAGCAGCCAGTCAATCCACCGATATATCGATCAATCACTGACCAACTCTTGACAACGATACGAACCACGTCTACAGCAAACCATGCAAAACATGCGAGGATTCGAAGCTACTCAAAGACCAAAAAGATGGCTGAACTCGTGGCAGATACAAAAGTTCGGATAAGGAAGGAAGACGCCTGGGGAATTGATGCTGTTACAAAGTAAAGTCATGAGATGTACCATTACGCCCTAGTTCATGCATTCTCCGACTGGATTGTTTGCTAGAAGACGTCGTCAGCTTTCGCCCTACCGTGAAGCCGCGAGTTGTCGAGAGAGATGGGAAAACTCACCACCAACCAGTCCATGCCTTCATTAATACCTTTACCATCGATAGCTGAACAAGCAACAATGCTCCAATTCCGATCACGCAATTCGCCCAGTTTTAGCGCTTCCGAGATCTCTCCTGCTCCCTTTGCACCGGGTTGATCCTGTTTGTTGGCAAAGACCAGCAGCGCAGCGTCGCGGAGTTCCTCCTCGTTCAACATGGCCGCCAACTCATCAGCCGCAATCCCTAATCGCTCGATATCCGTGGAATCTATCACGAAAACGACGGCGGCGGTGTTGGCGTAGTAGCATCTCCAGTATGGACGGATTGAGGTTTGACCTCCGAGGTCCTGTTTATGTCAGTTTCATTCCTTCCGCTAATTTGGGGTGGCAACCGGCTGCATACCCAAACATTCAGATTTAAATTCTTGTAAGTGACAGACTCGACATTGAAGCCGATTGTAGGTATTGTCGTGACAACCTCGCCAATCTGTAGATGAGACATTGTAAGCACGTCCTTGGACAAGGGAACCAGTAGATCCTCACCTTTAATCTATACAAAAGTGTCGTTTTTCCCGCGTTATCCTTGGATACTTGTCAGCAACAAGCCAAACTCTCTCATTACGCATTGTGATCTTGAATATCCTTACAAGACCTAAAATCAAAATTCGAATCTCCTTCTTGGCCCAGATCAGGGACCACATTCGCGAAAGTGAGCCACCCATAATTTATTATCTATTATGATATTTTAGAGAAGAGTATAATCGGTGTGGTTTTGGAGGTAGAGAGTCGTAGTAGAAGGTACTCGGTGATCGCGAATGTAGTCTGTCCTGTCGCGGCGATGGCTTCCCCTTTATGAATCGCTTGCGTCCGTCGGTGGTAATATAGATCTTTGATGTTGGCGGTATACTGACCAAACTCACACGTAAATGAAGGAAGGAGAGGAGCGCAAAAAGGAGTAGAATGAAGTGTTGTCCGTTGTTATGGAAATAAATGTTGTGCTGATTTCAAATAAAAGTCGTGACCGCATTGACCATTATGGAGGGAGTGGCTCGGGATTGGCCTGGCCTGCCTGAGCCACCCGCTTGGTCAAAGCTTGGGTGTGATAAAGACGACCGCAACTACCACTTGCGACATACTTCCTGCTGTAGGCATTGAATTGTTGAAGCTGACTACAGTAGAGTGGCTTGCTGTGCTATACAGCAGGGTTCCCTTGAGGCAATACGAGTGGGCGCTGTGAACGTATCACTATCGATCAACGACAAAACTTCAGCCCTTGCGCCTTGAGGCCTTCTACGATAGACTATTATCCTACCAAGGTCAATCCTTAAAAAAACGTCAAAATGGTCGGCAAAAAGTCGGAAAAGGCTCTAAGAGATGAAGGTATGAGGCTACATACACTTTAACATTATTCGGAAAGGGAGGTCTAATGTCTACTGCAGGTCTCGAACGAACCGACAACAGCATGGGACTATCCAGCTGGCCTGTGGTAGCCCCAATTAACCAAAAGAACTATTACACGTACGTTGCAGTTAATCTCCCTTTCATTCAGTACTAAGTCTGCTTTAGTGACTACCTCAAACGAGACGATCAACTCCTCGCATACCGTCTCCAAAACGAAGAAGCCCGCAACCGCATGACCAAAACCGCCAAAGACCGCGACCGCGCTCTCGCTCTAGGCAAACAGGAACAGCCAGATACTGAAGCCGACGGTGACGCAGTCATGGAAGAGGCTGAAGAAACCGCAGCAGAAACCGCAGGCTCAAAAGTGATTGTTCTCCATGTGGGAAGTCAGAATTTACGTATCGGGTTGGCGAGTGATGCGATTCCTAAAACGGTGCCGATGGTGATTGCTAGGAAATCGACGAAGAATGAGTCTGATGGCGTTGAGCCGAGACCGAAGCGAGTCAAATTGAACGAAGATGAGGCGGAGGAAGATGTTCCACCGGAGAAGCGCTTTGGGCCAGAGGTATGATGGTTGCAGTTTCGAGAAAAAGGCTGTTTATGCTAATGGGTCGAAGTTTGCATCGCTGTACACTTCCATGTCCGCCGAACTCAAGACACACATGCGACAAAACAAACGACGAATGCTACCAAATTCCAAAGAAATGGTCATCAACTACAACCGTCGAACTGTCCCGGAGCACATTCCCGAACACAACGACCCGTCGCGTGTAGAGTGGACAGAGTTTTCCAGCCCACCACCGGAATACATCACTGGACAGCAAGCGCTCAGAATACCGGATGACTCGAAACCGCGATACAAATTGTCGTGGCCGATTCGGAATGGATGGTGCAATGAGAAGGATTACACGAATGCCAGATTGATGTTTCTGGATATTTCTCTGATTTTAGAAGACGCAATCAAGACGCAGCTAGGATTGACCAGTAAGAAAGACTGGCCGCAGTATTCCTGTGTCTTCGTGATACCCGATCTCTACGAAAGGGCATATGTTACGACTATATTGGAGATGTTGATGAAAGAGTTCTCTTTTGCGCGGGTTTGTTTCATCCAGGAAAGTCTGGCAGCTGCGTTCGGCGCTGGATATACGACTACCTGCATAGTGGATATTGGTGCACAAAAGACTTCCATATGTTGTGTGGATGAAGGAATGTGCGTTGAAAACTCACGCATCAATTTGAAATACGGTGGATTCGACGTTACCGAGACATTCATCAAGATGATGCTCTATGACCATTTTCCTTATGCTGATATCAACCTAAACCGGCGATACGATTTCCTGCTATCGGAAGAATTGAAAAAGAACGTCTGCACCATGAATGAAAGTGACGTGTCAGTACAAGTATTTGATTTCCATTTGCGTGTGTCGGGCCAGGATACAAGGAAATACACGTTCAAGGCATACGACGAGGTTCATCTTGCGCCGATGGGATATTTTCAACCTAGTATTTTCAGCGCCGAGGATAAGCTACAGGGCCGCCACAAACTTTTGACTCGGTCATACGATATTTATGACGGTCAGCCGAATGATCCTACGTCAGCAGCACAGTCTGAAATACTAAGGGCGATTGCACCGGCAGATTTGTCGGCTGAAGACGAGAAGGCAAAGCTCAATGGAGCCGGTGATGTACAAGCGACTCCCATGCGGTCCCATTTGAATGCTCTCGGTCGTGTGCAAGACCTCGATGCGACGCCTCGGTCGTCAGTCGCCGGCTCGCCGGCCCCAGAATTCAACACACCCTTGAATGGAATCGCGGCTGCGGCTGCCGGTAACAGCACACCTGTCCCCGAGAAAGCCAACGAAAAAGCCAGCCAATCTGCTACCGGTGCCACACCAGCCGGCGCATCATCCCAGCCCTCTCAACCATCCCAACCATCGCAAACAGTAGCAACCCAACCCCTCCAACAACCACCCCCTCAAACCACTCGCATCCCCACAATCGAAGAACGTGACGATATTCTCCCCGTCTATCCCCTCGACCAAGCAATCCTTACTTCCATCACCCACGCCGCTCGCTCCGACGACAAGAAAATGCGCGACTTCCTCGGCGGCATTATGGTTGTCGGCGGCGGAAGTCAAATCAACGGGTTCCACGCCTTCCTCGAAGAGAGGCTACATCTGCTACGACCCGCATTCGCGAAGGAGATCATGATTGGATCGCCGCCGCGGGAATTGGATGCACAGGTCGTTGTGTGGAAGGGCGCAAGCGTGTTTGGGAAGCTGGATGGCACAAATGATAGCTGGATTGGGCGGTTGGAGTATGATCGGTTGGGGAGCAGATTGTTGGTGTATAAGTGTATGTGGGCTTATTAGGGATAATCAATAGTTTGGGCTGGTGTTATTTGCATGTGATATGCTTAGTTGTGGTTTTAATTCGCCCCTGTCATCATAGCCCAAGGTCCAAATCTGGCGATATTCTAGAAATTGCAATATTTAAAAGTATAAAAAAAAAGTATTTCAAGTAAGTACTAATAACAACGATAATAGAAAGTTTAAAATTAAAGAAAAATAGTACATAAAGGTTCTGTCTCTCTTTATTTTTCGATGTATTTCGTTTCTTCTTTCCTCTTGCCGACGAAAAGAAGATTGCGTCCCCGTGTCATATCAGGCCGTAGCAGATCCGTCAAGTCAATCCTGCAAGATGGATGCCGATGGCGGATGAATGTATGGTAGGTAAAAGAAGTTTATTATGGTATGTCGTGTTCATGCGAATGTCGTCTTCGTTCCTTATCATATTAATAGATGATATCTTCTCTTCGGTTTCGAATGGAATCGTTTCTTAGAATTAATCACGTCCATATCGGGTCTTGCCGATATTGAATGGAATGTAACGATACTTGATCATGTGTTGAATTTGTCGTCGCACTATTCAAGTCAGCAAGTTTATCCCAATTCATGGTGAGCTGAAGGGGGGGAACGTACTAGTCAAGAAAAATAGAATCAACCAATACATAACCAACACCGGCCAAAACACTGGAATATCAAAAACCTTGAACCACGAACACACAAAGGAAATCGCAATTGCGCGAGTGGCCGAATGCCAAAATTTGAATTCGGGCAGGCGCCGGATAAAAGGGCGGAATTCGTCGTCTTGTTTGATGGGTAGGGACGAGCTACCAGCTTCGCCGTCTTCAAGACCTTCGTCTTGGGTCAGGGAGGGGTCGAACTTGGGGGAGAGGAAGGCGAGGAAGAGGTTGAGGAGGTAGATGCCGAGTGTGTATGCGACTGTTTTCCGGGACTGTTAGTGATTTGCTTTGTTTCGTTCATGTGTGCGGCTGAGGGGAAGACAAACCGATATACCATCCTTGCGCGAGGACGATGCGGAGGAAGAAGAAGAGAAGCAGCACCACGCTACCGATCCATCGGTATGTGGTATATGGTGTCAACTGATCTAAGTATGCTTGGTATTGCTAAGAGGAATTATGCGTCAGCTTGGATATTCTCGGGCGCATGTCTGGTTCATGAACAAAGCGCACGCGTGCTCTC
Source organism: Talaromyces sp. F31 (assembly GCA_037356135.1). NCBI lineage: Eukaryota > Fungi > Ascomycota > Eurotiomycetes > Eurotiales > Trichocomaceae > Talaromyces > Talaromyces sp. F31. The sequence goes on along the minus strand of JAYXSF010000044.1, from coordinate 413,647 downwards.
TTCTTGACTCATGATCGCAGCGCTACTTCGAGGAGATGCACTCACCCTGGCAAGCTTAGAAGTCTGAGCCTGGACGGCATTGAATGGTGTCTGATCCGGCTCGGGGACATCCATCGCAACTGACTCGTTGGAGACGTTGAGATTTCGAAGATCAAGTTTGTAGAGACGTGGGACGGATTTGGAGAATGAGCGAAAAGGATAGAAGTTATCAACAGTCGCAACTCCTGTAGTTGATTGAAACGAATTGCCAATTCCGGAGAATAATCAGGCAAGATGTGGTTGTTGACGAATTCGCCCAGGCTGTTGTTTGCTTGAAGAAAAGTGGCCTCCTGATTGTGTGCCTGAACGCTGAGGCGGCGAGGCAGCTTCGGGCTGCATGCGGTTAGCTGCTGCCATGCGCCACAAAGCACGTGCTTGCTGAGAGTCTAGCCGGATTGGAGTGTATGCAAACAGTGCAAATAGGCGTGTCGGACATGCGGGTTACCCTCGGTTTGCTTCGGGAGTTGCTCTAATGTTCAATGTGATTGTTATTATCTACAATTATTCTTAACATCTCTCTTCGGTCTGTTTATTCAGTGATTGAGCGATAGTAAAGACAACTGATAATTTACTCAATCCTTTATCAAAATGGTCTTCGCTCGTAGCTCGCGACTGGCTCTATCCAGCACAAACTCCGCCTTGACATCATACTTGAGCCGAGCCAGTTACCGACGCTTCTCATCTACATCTCCAGCTTCATATGAATACATTCTCACAGAAACACCCAAGCCGGGTGTTGGACTTAGTATGCTTCCCTATAGCCAATCAAGTATTAAATCAGCTAATAAAATAGTCACCCTCAACCGACCCAAAGCTCTCAATGCGCTATCAAGTCCTCTCTTCCAAGAACTAAACGATGCATTGAGCAAATATGACCAAGACAAAGACATTGGCGCTATCGTCATCACCGGTAGCGAAAAGGCATTTGCTGGTCAGTCTACCTCCTGCCTTCTTACTCATACACTAATACTATCCAGCCGGCGCCGATATCAAGGAAATGGCACCCTTGACATTCTCCGCTGCTTATTCCAACAATTTCATCGCTCCATGGTCCCATCTCGCCAACTCTATCCGCAAGCCCGTCATTGCAGCTGTTAGCGGCTACGCGCTTGGCGGTGGCTGCGAACTTGCGCTCATGTGCGACGTTATCTACTGCACATCCAACGCGACCTTTGGTCAACCCGAAATCAAACTTGGCGTCATCCCAGGTGCTGGCGGTTCTCAGCGTCTGACCCGCGCAATTGGTAAGAGTAGAGCAATGGAACTCATTCTGACTGGCAAGAACTTCAGCGGTAAAGAGGCTGGTGAATGGGGTGTTGCGGCCCGTGTTATTGATGGCGGTAAAGAGGAGCTTTTGGCCGAGACGTTGAAGACTGCGGAGACGATTGCAGGATACAGTCGTGTTGCGGTTGTTGCGGCCAAGGAGGTTGTGAACAAGAGTCAGGAGCTGTCATTGAAGGAGGGAGTGGAGTATGAGAGACGATTGTTCCATGGGTTGTTTGGCAGCAAAGACCAGAAGATCGGTAAGCCTTTTTGGATTGATCATGTGGAAATAGCGACTAATTCTTGTTTTAGGAATGACTGCGTTTGCTGAGAAGAAGAAGCCTGAGTGGTCACACGAGTAGATACTTTTGCAGTAAAGTCATGATGTCAATACCTACAAAATGAATAGCAATCTACTGGATGGTGAAATTTGTTGCTCCTATCAGTCTTGGGTCTCATTTTTAGTACCTCAATATGATCGAGGGCATATTTTCTCAAACAAAAAGGGTCACAGGCTTTGGAATAGTGGGTGATCATCAAACCAGAAATATTTCTGTACACTCATCAGTCTAGATTATTTATTCCTATCAAAAGATAAGGTATCACTAACTCTTAGTACTACCTAGTCATGCTAGTCAACCTCGTCCGGACTTAGGGTTGTGTGTCTGACGTACATAGATATCCATTTACGCATATCACCATCGGAGGACTTCATAGAGGCAACTCGCCAATTTATCAGCTCGATTAAGTTATGACCTTGAAGCGTGGCTTTTTCATAGTCTGAAATGATTGGCACACAAATTCTCCGTGACGTCTGTCAGCCCTTAGTCTCACATCTAAATATGTCTGTAGTTTCAACTAGAACAAATCGAGTATGTATTGACACACCCTCCATCATTTGATGGATCAATCACGGTGCCCATTCAAGATTTTCCATGCTTTTCTGTTGATCTGACCTGTCACTGGGTGGATGGCATAACGGTTGTGGCGCTGTACTCCGCATGTCAACTTATCAAGCTGAGCACTACGGTATGATATCATATGTATCAGGGATGCTAGCCCTAAGTAGTCGGGTATGATATCAGATGGTCTGACCGTCGAACACACTGGTATATAAATATTTGTCAAGCTTGAATGTTTTTTTTTTGCAAAATATCAAGCATCTCAAAACTGTTGACCAAATAAATCTACACTTTAAACAAACCAATCACACCGAACAAAATGTCTAACGATCAAGATAACAGTACTTCACCCTCCCCTCCCTGCCAACTCTTCCCAACACTAATACTAACCACTTTCATTTAATAGACAACCTCATCGGCGGTCTCGGCGACACCCTCGGCCAAACAGTCGGCGGCGTCACCAACACCGCAGGCGGCCTGCTAGGTAACGTCGGCAAAACCGTCGGCGACGTGACCTCTGGTCTCGGAAACACCGTCTCAGTCGCAACACAGGGTCTCGGAAACACTGCTTCTGGCGCTGGTCGCACTGTGGGTGATGGAATCAGCGGTGCCACTGGTGGTAGTGGTTCTAGTGGTAGCGCAGGACAACAGATTGGAGGAAAGGAGCAGACTGCGGAGAATCCTTTGGGATTGTAAGAGTACTTGCTATGGACTGGAGGCTCGATAATGTTTATGTATATATGATTTAACGTTTCAATCAATTTTCGTCCTATGTGACTTTTCCTACTAGCCGTCTACAGACGAGCCTGTTCCCTCGACACATTCTTCTCCGTAGCTTTCTTAATTTTCTCTCCAAGAATGACATTAATTCTCGTAAAGAACCCATAAGTCTGCTTCCTCACCCTCTCATTCGCATTACACAAATGCACAGAGACATTCTTTACAAAGTTCTCTTGCTGACCGGGCGTACGACCCAAAACACGCCATAGAGCATTTGCCTGCACAAAATCTTCGTCGGTGACTGGAATCTGCTGCGAAGTGACAGCACCAACCCACTTCTCGTGCTCTTGGCTAGCTTTGACGGGCTCAAACTTCAATGCTCGGAAGCTGGAAGGGTAAGCCGGGTTTGCGCCGTAGTTGCCATTCACAGCCATGGCGCCGTCACGCTGGTATGGATTGAATGCGTGAAGGGGGCAGTTGACGGGGATTTGTTGGTAGTTTACGCCCAAACGGTGTCGGTGAGTATCCGGGTATGAGAACAGACGAGCCTGAAGCACAGGATCAGCTGAAGGCTCAACACCGGGCACCAAATGCGAGGGCGCAAAAGCTGCCTGCTCAATCTCTGCAAAGTAGTTTTCGGGGTTCTTGTTGAGCGTGAATCGGCCGAAGCGGCGCAGCGGGACTTCGCTTTGAGGCCAGACTTTGGTCAAATCAAAGATGTTCCAGCGGAATTTCTCGGCTTGCTCCGGGCTTAGGGTTTGTACGTAGCATGTCCAAGATGGGTTTTCGCCTCGTTCGATGGCTTGGAATAGATCCTGTGTGTGCCAGTCGGGATTTGAGTTGGAGAGTTCGCCGGCCTCTTCGTTGGTGAGGGTTTTGTTCCCCTGGTCGGTTTTGCAATGGATCTGGACGTAGTTGAATGTTCCATCGGGCTTGATCCATTTGAATGTGTGGCCTGAGTAGCCGTTCATGTGGCGGTAAGAATAGGGAGTGCCGCGGTCACTGAATAAATGCATGACCTGGTGCGCAGACTCTTGATGCGTGGAAAGATAATCCCAGAACATATTTGCGTCCTTGAGATTGGTCTGCGGATTTCTCTTCTGTGTATGAATGAAAACAGGGAATTTTGTAGGATCGCGCAGGAAGAAGACGGGTGTGTTGTTGAATACCCAGTCCCAATTTCCCTGCTCAGTGTAGAATTTTACGGAGAAGCCGCGAGGATCACGAGCACTGTCGGCAGAACCCTTTTCACCACCGACTGTCGAGAAGCGGGTTACGAGCTTAGTCTTTTTACCGATGCCTTTGAGCATGTCAATTGTGGTCTGTGTCCATTAGCATGGTTGTGAGTATATCGCTTGGAGGGCTGGCTTACAATATCGCTAATGTCATCGGTGACCTCGAATTCACCGTAAGCACCAGCACCCTTGGCGTGTACGACACGCTCAGGGATACGTTCTCGGTCAAAGTGGGCGAGAAGGTCGATTAGGTGAAAGTCTTGCAAGAGAAGAGGCCCATTCTTGCCAACTCGCTGCGAGGATTCGGGGTCGAATACCTAGATATCATTAGGTTTGGTATACTGTATGGAAGTGGATGTACGAACCGGACAACCATTTGAAGTGGTGTAAGTAGGAGTTTCGTTGTAGCGGTAGGTCTCTGTTACTGTTAGTATCTTGATGTTCAAATAGTGGATGGTTTACGTACTTGGCTCATCTTCTTTACCCATGATGGCGATATTTGACCAAGTCAATTCGTATAAAAACAGTAACAAAAGACTAATAATGGTCGAAAATAATCTCGAATTTCAATTGACATAATACTTGACACAGGAGTCTTTCCCTCTTATACAACTCCCAAACCATCACTCCAGCCATTGTGGACACTGCCAGCGTCAGAAGGTGTGGAGAGAAACCAACGACCCCATCTGTAATTCCAATCATCCAATTTACACTTCTGTAGTCAACGATTCCTGATACTTTACCCACGCAATTCGAGCGGAGAGCTCGACCCGTCGCGGTCCCGAGCCCATTCCGGCAGGTCTTTCCGGTGCCTTGGCCGCCGTTTCGTATCAATTACCGTATACACGTATTGTCATACGCCTCTTCTTACTTAATCGGGGAAATACTTTACTGATTTCACTGTACTACGAGTATGCAGGCGATGCAATACGCGGAATGCTCCGTTCTCCGTGAATAGAAGTACCGCTCATGCGGAGAGTAGACTGCCGTACCTGTAATCAATTACAGTATTGCTACGTCTCTCCCAGGAACAATAGAGACCGCGCCCATTCGAAACTGTTATTTCCCAACGGCCATTGGCTCTTCATCGACGAGTCTAGATGTCATCCAGCTGATTAATCTTCCCCAATATCCACTGCTGAATGAACTCTCGCTTTCAATTACCTAGTACTAAACAATTAAATACTTTAAAACAATCAGGTTGGTCGGCCGCGCCGAGCTTCGGAGATGATATCCAGTAGGAACCTGCCGACGATGGGTAACGGAGCTCGGAATATGCCGTTCCTGCCTCGTTAGCTTGTTGAATATGAACATTGATACGTACGTGTGGAATGCTAGCGTTTGTGATATGATGCATATAACCGTGCTTACCTACCTTATTTGCAGGCAGCGTGATTGGGCGGTGCCTGACGGCATTGACAAGCTAACCCTGTTTTTACCTATTTGATATGCACAAGGAAATATTATCTTGCTGATCTATATCGATCTCTTTTAAGGAGTGTGAGTGGATGCAATATCATAGTTTCAGCTGCGTATATATTTTCAATATAGATCCTAAGTCTAGAAGTCTCTATCATGTTAGACCCTCGTTCCGCGTAAGCGCCTCCGGCTGCTCGGCCTCAACCTTGATCTTTGTCTCTTTCTCTTGTTCTTCTAATCCGAACTCGTCCTCTCCTAGCTGTGGATTCCAAATGGGTATCCCATCTGGCGGAAGAGCATCACCGCTCGGTTGTCCTCTTCGGTATTGCTCGAGTGATCCATTGATACCTACAATACCCCATGCGAAGACCGCCACATCGCGAATTGTGCTGAGGAAATCCTGAGGATGAGGGCCGCCGGGTCCATTATTCATATACGGAGGATAGCCGGGGTAGCCGGGATAACCGGGATAGTCAGGATAACCAGGTGGTATCATCGGGTTCGAGCCGTAGGTATGATTATAACTTGGGTTTATTGTGCGGGAATCTGAAGGTGGCCAGGTTGTTTGCACCGGCATGGGTTGAGTGGCATATGGTGGAATGATCGGATTTGTTGCCCACGGTGATGCAAAGGTGCCATTTGTAGCGATTTGAGTCTGAGGGGAAGGAAGTGTTTGGTGTAATGGAATTGAAGGTCGCGCGCGGCGCAGAACCACGACTAGTCCATCTGATGAACATGAGACGACTGCTTCGATTTCAATAGGATCATGTCCTGGATATTGAGGCACGGTCACGGGTTCGTGCGTTGCAGTCATTCCGGGCCCAAGAGCTGCTGCTGTTGATATATTCGTAGGACGGTCGCCATAGACAATATTATCAGGATTATTGCTCGTGGCTGCCAGGTTCGCCGAAGCCGCAGGATTGTCATCCTGTAGTGGATCACGATACCAAAACCGCAAATATGCTATCGAATCATTCACTTTGGCGCGTTCCAGACAGCGGACAGCGTCATGCAAACATTGTTCCTGGATGCAGAAATAGAAGCTCTTGCTAACAAGTTGTCGTGGTGCGATTCCGAGAATTTCCTCTACTCCGTCCGTCGCAAACATAATTGTTAATGTTCTTGTAAATCGGTTCAGAAATAATGCAGCCCTCGGCTCGTGGGCAGCACTCGTAGGAGGTTGGGCAAATTTATTGGAGAGGTAGGAGAGCATGTGGTATCGTGGATCTCGGGGGGACGACGTGAACATTCGACGGACAATTGGGGCATCTACTGCTCGTTCTACCACATTGTTAGCGACTGAATAGAAGACTAGGCATAGAGCACTTACTCTGACTAGACATCCCCTGTCGGTATATACTCGTACAAGCCACCAGGACATTGTACACAACTGAAAAGACGCATTCGCAACAGACCCAAAACCCCAGCTTATGCTTCACTCTGCAATACCTCAAAACAGCGGCCTTGTCTAATTGAACGCCCCGGCCATGCACCGATTGCGCAAAAGGCATCTCTTCCGGATGGAAATAGTCCCAACATGGCTTGTTAATCACCTCGTGAGGCAAGTAGCCCAAAATATATTCAATCGAATCAGATGCATAGAGAATGCGAGCATCTTTGCTCATATCTGTTTGTTCGGTGGGTCAGTGAAGGTCCGTCACATGTCTGCCACCGAAGACGAGTAGCATTAGCTCTAATACTTACCATGTATGGAAATAAAAGTTGCATCCATCGTATAAACACTTGGAAAACATCAAGAATGTACTCTGAGTGGATTGAAGTCGGAAAAGCGAGGTAGGAAATCGACAGTCGCACACAATGACTTCACAGGCGGAGGAGTCATTTAAGCCTCGGGACAGCCTACTGCCAGCACTGTTTCATACACTGACACAGCGACGATAGGGCTGCTTGACTCAATATAAGTTCAATACAGATTAAAAGACTGAGGAATGATGCGAAAATGTGAAACTTGACAGGTCGAAGATGTTGACGATCTAGAAGGAAGTGGAGTTGGCAGCCCACGTCATTCGCCATTTCGTCCAACTAGTTCTCCCGAATCCCCGGGACGCTATTTTTCCCCTTCGTCTCGACAGCCTCGTTTGTCGTTACACGGTCCTGTTCATCTTTAGCGTGGCGATGGGCATTTAGAAGCGTCTGGAAAACAGCACCAGCATAGTCGACGTAACGATAGGTCTCATACCAGATCGCCGCACTGCTCCGAGTTCGGGCAGCTGTACAGCCTTACCAGTCACCAGCAGCTTCTAGAGGCTATTACTTCCACTCCGCGGAGATGGTTAGTGATTCCAAGAGCTCTCGCAGCAGCATATCCTCGCTTCGGTAAGAGATTTGCGCCTGCAGTCTGCAATGCTATGTAGTGTGTAACCCCACTGGTGGAATAATCGCCGAACACGTTAGAAGACAAGAGAGAAGCGCCGGTCTGAAGATCGGAGTAGGGTTAGGGTTAGGGTTGTAGGGTTGTTCGTGCTGTCCGTGCGGTGCCTGGTGTAATCAGGAACCACATCCGCAGTTCCGTCAACTCGACGAAGCACCACTCAATCTCAAACAGAGCAACTAACTGGGCATGGTGTGCGGAATTTCTTGTTAGTTGAGTGTACATACGTACCTGCAAGGCTTTTAATCTGTCCGATGACACTTTCAAATAGAGATATGGACCCGCATTTAATGACCCTCCTAACCAACGGCATTGTCAACATAACCGCCCAGTTCCCCAGAACAGTATAACCCCCTGGGTAACCGCCAGGGCCCAGGGTATCCTATTCTTATTTCACTGCGCCGCGGATATTTGAGTCCTGAAAAGCGCCAGACTCACAAACGTTCATATTATCAGAAATGCGGCGGTTAAATATACCCTCTTATGGGATGATTATTGGCTGACTTTCAACCGAGGACGCAACTCAACGGGTTTGCGCATCGCATCAAAACCAACACATGCATGAAAGATGATTGTCTCATACATGTAGTGTGTCTTTAGCGACATGCGGTGATCCTTGTTAGGGGGGTTCCAGGTACAGTGAGCCAATGTTAGTCGACGGAAATAGCAGGGTTGTCCCCAAAATAGACAAACGTAGTGTGCTCGTACGTAGCGAGCATGATCAGCTCTAGTTCTGAAGTTGCGCTTTTCTCATTTCCTATTCTCCCACAACATCGCGACCCCCAAAGTCCCAACTCCCTTGATTCGGGTCGTCTCTTGTGATCTTCAAGATCCAAATCAGCATCATGGCATCACCGTCAACAGTAACAACAACAACGACTACGTCTGCAGTACCGGCCCTTACCACAACCTTCACACCGGCCGCTTCCTGCCTCACGGATCTATACATGTATAGCGTCATTTCTGGCAGTTACTTATGGGATTATCGTCAACTCGGGCCCTCGCCGACGGCTTCGGATTGTTTCCCATCCCATTTTTCTGCTTCACCTTCCGCATATTTTTCGCCCGGTATCTGTCCTACGTATTACTCGATTGCTTGCTCGACCGTCGTCAATATTGGCACTGTCACAGAGACGAGAGCAACATGTTGTCCGAGGTATGTCTTTTCTTCATATAATTCCTCATCGCATCCTTGCTGACGAATGTTGAACTCGATAGCGCATATAGTTGCCAAGCAGATAAAACTGACTGGCCATGGTATTCAACGGAGCTTTGCACGTTTCAAGGATCTGTGACAAGCACGTATTTATTTACTGCGTCGGAATCAATTTCAACGGCTGTCGGTCTTGCGAATCTCAACGCATACGGTATGGAGATTAGATGGCAGGCGTCCGATACATCTACCCCGAGCACAACCGCCTCTTCGACTTTATCGACCTCGGTATCTGCGTCACCAGCTTCAACTGCCGTGTCAACCTCTTCTCCAACGTCCACACCCACATCTGCATCCACATCATCTGCATCTTCATCGTCTCTGTCTACAGGCGCAAAAGCGGGAATTGGTATTGGTGCCGCAGTCGGTGCTTTATTGATTCTGGCTGGCGTTATATTTTTCTTTGTTCGCCGCCTTCGAAGCTATGTTGCCGCTAACACGCAGGATCCGATGCGTTTCACGCCGGGACAGTCACAGCAGTACTATGTGGAGGCCGCGGCGGGTAATGTACAAAGCAAAGCCCCATTTCACGAATTGCCGGCGCAAAGTCGAGAGAAGGCTCCTGTAGAGTTGAGCTCAGAGTCGTGGAGATGATAATGTTTATAAGTTTGATAATGGTGTTGGGCGATCTGTGCATTTATGTGGGATTCATTTCGTGACGATATATAAGTGGATTCTAAGGGCCAATTGATGTTCTTCTAGCGGGCTAATCATTACTTGTGAATATTGTGTGCATATAAAGTTCGATATTTCAGGAATATTATTCTTAATCAGCAAGGTGATGTAGTGTGTCCCACAGGCATTGATTCAACAAGATTGAATTTGGGGAGAAAACCTTTTGAGCTAGATTCTCAACAGTTCATACTTGTTCGTACTCATACCTAGGTATCATTCACACTACATAACAATCAGTAAGTCCCTCCTTCCATGAAATCATAACCCTTTACGGAAACCCTATGGCCATAAGATCCTAAGGATGATCACTCGTCTTCTCTAGAATCGTCTTCATCATCTCATTGCCTAGTTTGACTGCATCCGGGAATCTCGGCGCAAAGTAGCTTTGGATACGCTCGAAGCGGTCTCGGTATGACTCAAAGTCGCCAAATGAGACGCAATCTGACCATGCCTATTCATCTTGTCAGTTATGTATCTCACAAAAAAGTCGGATAGGGGAACTTACTCGTGCGGCGAATGTGAACTCTAGGTCATCGGAGCGGAATGTCTGGTCATCGATGGCAATGTCGAGAACCTCGTCAAGGAGACTTGGGTTACGGAACAGGTATTCCGTGACGCCGAGCCAGAGACGGAAGAGCTATAATAGTCAGTATCGAGAATTCCAAACTTTTAACAAAGCGATAAACTCACAGGAGTAGAGCAAATCATATGATCATAGGGCACAATCCCTAGCTTTGACCAACAATCCACAATAGCCAAAAGACTAAGATGGTTGTTTGGCGGCGCCTCTTCTCTCGAATCCTTATTCGACAACGAGAATCGATCAAGGACCTCATCCCTCAGCAAGAGGTCTTGTCCCTCGGTATCCGATTTGAAGACTGCGGCACCAGCCTCTTTGACCCTCTTCTTCAGCTCGTCTCTTTTCCCTTCGATCATCAACTTGTAAAGCTCCGTCACGGATTTTGCATATTGTCTGATCTGTTTCTGGGCCGCGGGATTGAGAATAGCGAGACCGGCGTAGACGTGCCATTTGTTCGCATAGATCCGGAGAGTGATGTTGATCTTGACGTTCTCGATTCCGCCTACCCAGCGATCGATTTCCCAGGGAAACTGATTGTTGGAGTACCATGCAGTACCCATGCTCAGGAAAGCGGCGTGCGTCACAGCTTGGGTATCGGCGGTGATGCGGTCGTGCATCTCCCCGCTAAGGTAGACATATTGTGATTCGAAAGACTCAAAGACGCGCTCGATGAATCTCATGCTCTCATCAGATGCTCGGTGTTGAATGAGGACCTGATACACACAAAGTGTTAGTATACGGCGTGTTTGCCTTGACCCGAGCCATCATACCAATGGTTGACCCTTTGTATTCACTTTCGGACCGTGTAAAGAGTGACACGAGATAATCTCTACGTCCGAAGGGAGATGTTTATCGAAGGCAGTAAGTTCCGGGGACTTGCACGACGTCTGCCCTCCGACAATCGCACCAACCTTCGTGGCTATTCATAACAATCCAGTCAGAAAGGCTCAGTGAAAATAAAAACAAGACGCTGAGCGACGTACAAGGACCGTATTCAGCAACTATTTTATCAATATAAGCGGCCTCTACGCTATATATGATGTAGTCACTGATTCGCGAGACCAGGTGTCCATTCGGAAATATAGAGATAGCTTTCTACGAAAACTGATAGATAAGTTTTACTGTTGGATACAAAACAAAAAAAATGGACGGTCCTTTGAGAGGAACATACGTCTGATGCATACTCTTGCTGCAGTGATTCGTACTTATCCGGTCTGTCACAGGCATTTATCCTTCAAAGTCACGAGTGGTGTTAGCACGGAATTTAGAAAGGCTACGGTATGATATGGACCTGGCTGAGAGACGAGTTAGCATCTTGCTAAGAAAATCTCGATAACAGATTAAAAGATGTGGGAAGTCTCATTTCAGACAAAGAAAAATTAAGGTAGCGAGTTTTTTACATCACTGACGTCCTGACCATCCCACGCCTACACCAGAATGGTGAGGCAGTGAAAGTCAGGCCATACTCGAGCCAAATGCACTCAAGTCATCATTCGAGGGGAGGAACAGAAAATAAAAGCAATTGAGCTTACCTTGTGTGGTCATCTACTATCACCAGATAGAGAAGGGTCGAGGGAGTTACAATCGTTACCTCCAACCAGCTTGACTCAGTCGCTGGGCATACATCTTGCCCATGTCCCCCATTCCGATTATGCCGATGGAGGCATTGTCCTTGGTGAGAACCATGTTTCACGTTGTGAAAAGCAACCAGAGCAAGAGACTCAAGATGAGTCACAGCAGACGGATATTTTCATCCACTCGATAGGGTAATTGAGCTTGCAATTAGGCCTCACAAAGGAGAAGCAACAGAAATATCAATTGGATTAAAGCGATGGTCTTGCAAAGAAATGCTCTATGCGCGATGACTTTGTCCTGGTGTTGTGAGGAAGAGAAGGAAAACAAAGAAAATCCAACTTTAACAATTCTTTCTCGGCCCGACAGAAGCTCCGGTCGGGCCCGCTCTTGCTTCCTGCGTGGGTAAGTGTCTTGGCGTTCGCTTCCCGCAGTCCGAGGAAATCAACCAATCAGATCATGTGGTACAATTTTAGGGCACACCGTCGATTTTATCGGCGCATCTTGAATACCTTCTTTTTTCCCTCCTTTCTTCTTTCTTCCCATATTCCATCCACGACAATTGCCAGTCCACCCAACGACAAATAAAATGCCTCCTAAGACCAAGAAAGCTGCTCCCGCTCAGGAGAACGTCTCTCTCGGCCCTCTCGCCGGAGATGGTACGTCGTTGTCGTCTTATCGTGTTTGAAGATTGTGATCCCCGCTAACACAAACGTTCTATAGGCAAGCTCGTGTTCGGTGTTGCTCGTATCTTCGCCTCTTTCAACGATACCTTCGTCCACGTTACCGATCTTTCGTGCGTACCTCCACAACATCAATCATATTAAAAAGCAAATCTAATTGTTAACAGCGGTCGCGAAACCATCTGCCGTGTCACCGGTGGTATGAAGGTCAAGGCTGACCGTGACGAGTCCTCCCCCTACGCTGCTATGCTTGCTGCCCAGGACGTTGCTGTTCGCTGCAAGGAATTGGGCATCAACGCTCTCCACATCAAGATCCGTGCTACCGGTGGTATGTTGTCAAATGAAAATACTATCACAGAAAACACTCGATTCTGACATCTCAATAGGTAACGGTACCAAGACCCCCGGTCCCGGTGCTCAGTCCGCTCTCCGTGCCTTGGCCCGTTCCGGCATGAAGATCGGCCGTATTGAGGACGTTACTCCTACCCCCTCCGACTCTACTCGTCGCAAGGGTGGTCGTCGTGGTCGTCGTTTGTAAACAATCAATTGTTTACTTACAACTTGTACGCGGGATCTTGTCTTTTTTTCTTATTCGGCAAACATATACGGCTATCTGGATATGAATTATAGTTGGATTCGTTGAATGGGCCTAGGTTCCGTGTGCGGCCTAAAGCAATTGTGGATGGAATAAACGCGAAGAACGGCTTCATGCCTGGTCTTCACATTCTCCCTCGAAAAATAAAAAGATATCTTCTTTAAGTATACTTTTTTTTCACCATGATTTACTTGATCGTAGTTTAAAATGAGTCTAAATACTCTAGATTTTGTAAATATACCAGACCATTACATGCTTCTCAAGACGCCAGAACCGAGTAGCGTTAGGCCAAACAAAACCTCAGAATAGGTGAATTCTTGTATGAAAGTGTGTGCTAGAGTCATGGCCTTGGGTATTCGCATGTTCCAGCCCATGTATATTAGCATTTCTTTCATCCACTCTCGTTGGACTTTTGTCGCGCCGGATTCTGTCGCAATTGCGCAGTGCAATGGCCACATAAGACTCAGTGCATCCAATGTCTTCATCTTAGTATGCACCCATGCGCTATCGGCAACTGTCTTTCCTCGTGCGCCATTATTCGTCTTTGAAGAGTCATGATAGTAAGCTACCGACGCACAAACGCCATCAACAGCTTCTCTTGTCGTCCGCGTCAGAGCTGTAGACTCTCTTGCATTCGGCCGGGAGGTGCCTGAGTACAAGAAACGGCTTGTTCTCAGCAGAAAGTCTCCAGTTATCAGCATCAGCGTTCTATATTCATTCCACTTCATGCACAGAAAACTGTCTAGGTATGACTCTGCATAGTAGCCAATGTATGTCGGCGGAAGACCTGAGGGAATATCACAGCCTGTGATCTTAGGTATCTTGACAGGGTGATACTCTTTAGGGAGCAAGTCAGAAATTAGATGGAGGTCTCGCTGGATACGTTTGACGGAGACTCGAATCTTTTCAACTTCGAGCTTCTTGAAATGAGTAGTATTGACATCTTCAGCAGCACGAAAGCGGTCCATGATGTTAACGAGGAGTTTCAGGCGGACTTTAGTAATATCGAGTAACAGCCAGGCTTTCTCAACATTGTCCATTGCAGGCCTTGAGCTAAAGAGCTCCTGGTTATCGCAGAACTTCACTAAAACGCTGAGTTGCCGTGCTGCTGACAGGCTTGTCAATTCGGCTATCCAGCTGCCTCTTGTGTTTTGATTGGGTTTCATCATGGCAAGCAATCCATTCAAATGGATTTGCCAGGTCCTGTCGGTCACCGATGTGTTCACAATCATCTGTCCCAAGTCAATTCCAGAGAATGGGTACATTCACGAACTCAGAACTCACCTCATATACTGCAAACAGAAATATAGGTGCAACGAGAGCTCTCGAAGTTGGGTACAATGATATACTTTTCCGCAACTCGCTCATAGCCTTCCAATATTTGACATGTTGCTGCTGACATTCTTCTATCGTTTGCGAACAAGCAGCACGAATCACGAGTAAGCCGGCTGTCAGCGTATCAAGTACTTCGATAACAGCCCGACCAGGTCCCATTTCGGCGGGCACGAGATCGAATGTCTGAACACTTCCGCTACAAATCAGGCCAGCAGGACTTTCGGCACTAACAACAAAATTGCCTAGAAAGTAATCGATCGCATCCTGCATTTGAAGGGGCCTCGTACTCCGCCACTGGAGCATGCGATGACGTGAAGTCATTTCACTACGCATATATCGAGGAATACATGACGATAACGACTTTGACGCCGTACCACTAGACAATGTATTCTCGGTGCAGTTTTGAGTTGCTCTTTCTCGTGCGATACAAATACGATTCGATTTCATACATTTCTGACAGTTCGGCAAAGATCGGTCGCATTTGATGCGTCTGGATCGACAGGTTGCGCAACCGGTCAGTGAATACATGTCGAAGCCTGAAGACCCCCTTGGTCTTGAAAGTGAATCATTGAAGATAGACAAGGATTTTCATCTGCGAATATGCAACGACTAGCCATTTCGCGCGGCTTTAAGGACAGAATTTCCGGGGTCGTCGATAAAGAGGGTATATGTAAAATGAAGTTCGCCCCACGCAGAGAAGCGATTCTTGAAGATCCGCGCTAGCAGTTTCGCGCCCCATACAATTCGGACGCTCAAGATACAACCTGATAGGAGCGTTATGTTCAAGTATTTGCCACAATACTGATCATATACCTCAATGGATATGTTTTTGTCAGGTTGTGTTAGAAATCGAAAATGGTTGAAAAGTTCTCGATCCTAAAGACCCAGTCTCCAACGTTGGAAGTACGGACAACCCAGCTATAAAGGGCCTCAACCCGGAGCAGACGTACATTTTTCGATCAATGTTGTCTCTTCACATCTTGAGACAGCTGAGATTATAAAATTCACCTCCTCTGTTGATATCCAACTTTTATTACTCCAACTTTATCTCAGACAGATTCAATATGGTCCAGACACTAGAGCTCTGGGGTCATTGGGGTGCTCCAAACCCTTGGTAAGTAACCTATACAATCCCATCGTTGCTAGCTTGGCACAACTAATACTCGCATGATTCACACAGGAAAGTAGCCATGGTATTAGAAGAATTGTCTCTTCCCTATGAGATTCACTACATAGAATTGAACGAAACCAAGACCCCATCCTACTTGGAGATTACCCCTAATGGTCGTCTGCCGACACTCAAGGATCCTAATACGGGAGTTACACTTTGGGAGGTAGGCAGATTTTCACTTCATGTTTTCAGGTTGACTGTGCTGACTGTAAGACATAGTCCGGTGCTATCATTCTCTATTTGATAGATCAATACGACAAGGAGGGCAAGATCTCCTACAAGGATTCTCCTGGAAAGTATCTCTGTCAGCAGTGGCTCGCTTTTCAGATTTCAGGTATGGCTTTCTCTCCATAACCTTTTTATTTCTTGACCCTAGTTTTAATATATATTATACAGGTCAAGGCCCATACTTCGGTCAAGCAACATGGTTCGCCCGCTTCCACCCTGAAAAAATCCAATCCGCAATCGACCGCTACGTCAACGAGATCATCCGAGTAATCGGCGTCATTAACCTCGGTCTCCGCCGAAATACTGCTCCGGGTAACTGGCTTGTGGGTGACAAGTGTACTTATGCAGACCTTTCCTTTGCCTCTTGGGCTTCGGTGGGATACGGCTTGTTGAAGGAAGTGGGAAAGAATGAGGGGCTTGAGAAGGATTACCCCAAGTATTTTGAGTGGATTGCGAATCTGGAGGAGCGGGAGAGTGTGAAGAAAATTCGAGATTTGATGAATCAGGGAAGAATTGCACATGGACTTAAGGTCTAATATCCATGTCTGCAAAAGACCGTAACTCTCTCGATAACAGGTAGAATTTGAATGTTTCCTATTTCGGCTGTGTGAAGCCCTAAAACGGTCTGTGCTTATGCATCTTCCATAAAGTAAACGAATACTAGCTTAACAACTCACAGTATTCATGAGTGAAACACAAGAATTCCTATCTCAGTTTGAGAATAAACAGCTTAGCAAAGTTACATATCCATATCGCTCT
Source organism: Talaromyces sp. F31 (assembly GCA_037356135.1). NCBI lineage: Eukaryota > Fungi > Ascomycota > Eurotiomycetes > Eurotiales > Trichocomaceae > Talaromyces > Talaromyces sp. F31. The sequence continues at coordinate 396,866 of JAYXSF010000044.1, read as the reverse complement.
GTCGATAGGAGCATTGCAGCCTCGGATTTAAGGTCTCCACTTCTATCCGCCAGCTTAAAAAAATGAAGCAGTGACATCAAAGCTGCCACTCCGCAAAAAGACAACCTCCAACCATCTCCCTACCTCCTCACGATCAATAATACAGAAAATTTACTCCGAAACCCGATCATCAAGCTCAGCTCATACCCGTATGATTTTATAGAATGACCAATATCCGACCAACACCCACGATCCTCCTACCCCGCCTCCCCGCCAAAACACTTGTCGGCCTCGATCTTCTCAGCTTCACATCCACCGAACAGTTTTATGGGGTTAGCGACTTGACACCCGGTTGGCATTTTCTGTACACGGGTACGACGGAGAGTTTCTCAATACGCTGCGGCGCATGGTTCTATGTCGGTAACATCCAACAAGATTCGACGGGTAGTGGCAACAGCATAATTCTACACAGCGGTAGCGCTATACCCGGCCCGCCCGAAATTCGAATATGGCGATGGAACCAAGAAATAGAGACCCTCGTACCCATGCGCGGCGACAATGACGAAAACCGCCTAGAAATTATGCGCTGGAAAGCCAACCTCGGTGGATTGCGGCAGATGGGCGCATTGTTCAGCTACAAAACCAAAGGCATTCCCGAAAATACAGAGATCGATGAAGATGATGCTATGGATCAGCCCATGCGCAAGGATTGGATACAATTAACGAATCGAATGACGCCGGAAAGCGTGTCGCGGATCCTGGGCACGCCGTTCGCCGATGATGATGATAGGCCGAGTTGGAGTATAAACTCGGCGAGTACGGCGGCACGAGATGCGGATAATATTCCCGGGATTACGGCGGAGATAGCTTCAGAAGTCAGGACAAAATCGTTCGGAGGCGGGCAAAAGGTAAAAGAAAAAGAGCTCCAATTCTTACCTATCGACCTGAAACGGACGTGGCGGGAAGGTGCAGTTGGGCGTGAGAGGACAGAGGCAGCGCAGGACAGATCGTGGGCTTTGGGTGATTTGATCAGTAAATATAGCCTCCCGGGCAATGATGAGAAGAAAGGCGAAGGCGAGATTTTGGGAGAGTTGCAGTTTTGTTTTCTCATGATCCTGACGCTTATGAATTATTCGTGTCTTGAACAATGGAAACGTTTGTTATCGTTGATATTGACATGTCGCACTGCAATTACTGAACGGGAGTCGTACTTCAAGGACGTGCTTCAACTCCTGCGTCTACAGCTCCGCCATTGCGAGGATGTTGACGGCGGCCTTTTCGAGATGGACGGGGATTACGATGGGAATTTCTTACGGAAGCTGTTGACGGAGTTTCGGCAGACCATACATCAATTACAAGGAGCGGATACAGTCCGGTCAGAAATGAATGCGCTGGAGCAGTGGGTACGAACGGAATACGGATGGGAACTACGCAAGGACTCTATTATGCGTCGAGGCATGTTGCAGCTTGAAGATGGGGAGCAGGTCGAGATGGAGATGAGTGGTGCTGACGAGGATGATGAGACGGGCGAGTATGCTCCTGTCATTGTCGATATGGGGGAAATCGAGGAAGAAGCGACTGATGTCGACACACCTATGGACTAATTCCAAACTTAAAGTCCCATGTATTATATGATACCCAATTCAAGCAAAAAGAATTTGAAATCATAAATGCCATTTTTCATCTGATATAGAAATTTGACATAATCGTTGCCCACACTAACCCCTGCCTGATGAAATCGTACAAACAAGGGCCGTTAAGAAAAAGATCCCGGGATTTCTCTCCGTCTCCATTTTTCGTCGTGTGCACATGGCAGAGAATCTTTGACGCTTTTTCGCAAATAAAAAATATGATCGGTTCCATCCTTCCTCTAGTCTGTAACCCGGGAATATTGTTGATACTCGTAAAGTCGGAAAGAAACCAATAGTCTCTAGGATTCAAAGCACACTCTCAACCCAAGTGGCTAACAAAGTCTCTTCTGTCATGACAAATGAATATGCTTATTTTTTCCACACATGAACACACAAGACAAGCGCCCCCCTCCCAAGTAGAAACTAACAAACACGATGAACGAAGAAATAAAAAACAAAACAGAGTCTGTTGATTTTCTTCGTTTAACGGTAAGATTTCTGGTAACGGGCACGAGCACCTGGACCACCGAACTTCTTGGGCTCGGCCCGTCGGGAATCGGCGACGAGGAGTGTGCGGTCGTACTGAAGGAAAGCCTGCTTGAGTTGGTTCTTGGAGTGCTCGTCAACGAATTTTTGGTAGTAAGCGACGATGGACTTGGCGATGGCCTGGCGGATGGCGTAGATCTGGGAGACGTGACCACCACCGGTGACGCGGACACGGATGTCGACACCGGCGAACTTGTCGAGGCCAACGATCAAAAGGGGCTCGTAGACCTAATCCGATTAGAATCCTTCATCTCATATTTCTCACTTGTGTGCGTGTCTTCGATCGTACCTTGAAGCGGAGCTGCTCGGGCTTGACGAGGTTAAGAGGCTGGCCGTTGACCTTGATGAGGCCCTTGCCTTGCTGTAAAAAAAAGCGGTCTCAGTAACTGTCTTTCACAATCCAATATTGCCAATTTCGCATGTCTTTTGTTGTATTTTCCAATCCAAATCAATCGTCGCAAGAGGAATGTTCAATTCGTACCTTGGTGTGGGCGACTGCGGTAGCTATATTGCGATAAAAAATTAGATGTTAGTTGTTCTCACTCATTAAAATCCACTTTGCTCATCGAATCGAACATACCAGTCTTCTTCTTGCCGAAGCATTGCACACTCTGCGTAGAAGCCATGATGGGTAAATAGTATGGCTTTGGCCGGAGTCAAAGGGAGAGTGTGTGTCGTCGAGGGAGGGTTGGTTGATCTCGTTCAAACTGGTCTCGGTCTCGCGATATCGAAGATGGACGGGCAATTCGCACACAGTGCGGGTTTTCGCTTAGTGTTTCCGCTAGTACGCTTTAGGGTTTCTTTTTTTCTCGATGATGGGCTAGCCTTTTTGGGATACAGGATCAGGTGACTTTGTGCCAAGAAATGTTCTCCAGCCAAAAGTTCGGAGCAGGGACGGAGATCTCAACACTCAGAAGAGCAGAAACCTCTACATATATCACAACATTTCTGGTGTTCTCGCCGGGAGGCAATTGTCTTCGTTTGCAATAAAGGATACTTGGGAATTACTCTCATAGAGCTGACACCGGCACTATGTCGCAGACCCTAGGGAAAGTCAGTACCAAACAAACTCTTCCAACAGCTCCAAACCACAACGACTGAATTCGAACGCAATAACTAACACAATCCAGACACGTCTCGCCTATTCCCGAACATGGCACTATATTGATGTCGGCACAGACGGCCGTTCCCTCGGTCGCGTCGCCTCCGCAATCGCAATGCATCTCATGGGCAAACACAAACCTATCTACGACCCATCCACGGATTGCGGTGACTATGTTGTTGCGGTGGGATGCCACGATTTACATACAACTGGTAAAAAACGATTGCAAAAGAAGTACTATACGCACACGACGCGGCCCGGTAGCTTGAAGAGCATGACTATGGATAAGATGTTTGAGAAATGGGGCGGTGGTGAAGTTTTGAAGAGGGCTGTCAGGGGCATGTTGCCTAAGAACCGGTTGAGGGATAAGAGGTTGGCCAGGTTGAAGAGTAAGCTTTCCGTTCATGCGTTAATCGGGGATCGTCCTCCCCTAGGACATTGCGAGCAATCGCTGACTGACTGCCCTAGCATTCGAAGGCCTCCACCACCCCTACAAAAAGAACATCATCAAGATCGGTGGCACAAGCGTGCTAGGACCGAACCACCTGCCCGAGATCAGGAAAGTCTTCGAAAAGGCCAAGACGACTACAGAATCAGCCTCGGCTTCTCAATGATTCTGGTTTCTGCTTGTCATGTACACCATAAATCTTTTTCTTTCTTGACAATCTTGTTTTATTTTTCTGGGTTTTTCTACAGCGCATGGACGGAGTACTTGACTTTTTTTCTTTCCTCTTTACTACTATGGCATCTACCTGTATTTTACTTATCAATCAGGTGCCTCATACATTGTACATCAGGAGCATTAAAGTAGACCTTTCTCTGAATGAAATAAGTAAAGTAGATTGATGATATATACATTAACTATGTGCCAAGATAACGCCCGAAACACCCTCTAAGCGCTTGTAAAGAAATAGTATCTGTTCCAGGTCACAGCTCACAACTTGGCCTTGGAAGTGCGAGCTACAGTGCACTTGATAAGTCCGTTGGGGCCAGACTGGGGAGCAAAGACTTCGGCATCCTTGCCTGTGTTCTTGATGCCCTTGTGCCATTTCAAGTCTGTATAACAAATGCTATTAGTCACAGTAGAATCTCAAGGAGATACAAGGGTTGAAACGTACCAACTTCAAAGTAATGCTTGTTAGGCAGCGAGTATTCCACCGTCTCAACCTGCGGCACAACAGCCAAAATCTGATCAGCCATATTGTACATGGTAGCCTGCACACTAGCACTATTTTCCTTTGCGAACGTGCTCAGAGTGATTTCTCGTGCAGCACTCCATGCATTATCGAACCGCGCAGAATCAGCCTGTACCTCGGCCAAGCTCGAGAAACTATTCCAGTTCCATGTTGCGTCGACCTCGGTGCTGAGAATACGATCCCAGACTTCTGGCAAAGTAGTGTATTCGTCGCGCACGAATCCCCAGAATTGTGAGCCGGTGGATTTGAGGACGTGCAACCCCGAGATTGTGGAAGCGATTTGAATGCCCTTGCCCTCTGTAACGTCAACCTGGACATTGCGGGTTTCAGCGCCGTCGCGCAGGAAGGAGTGAGGATGTGGCTTGCCGTCGATGGTCATGCGGGTCCATCGGTGGGTGATGATCTTGACATGGGCGGCATGGATATGGCTGTATTTTTCGATGAAGTGCGATCCTATAATAGACCCAAAGACTTCGGGGGTTGTGACGGGGTGTTGTTTGGCGAGGATGAAGATTGTGTTTTTGATGGAGTCTGTGGCGACAACGACGCTATTGTCGGCCTTGGTGTAGCTGCAGATAATTAGTCAGGTTTGCAGGATCAGTAGATTATAGGTTTGGAAAGCGTACGAGACGTCAATATCGCCCTCCAGGAGGCAGCAGACGGTCATCTCAACCACAGTCTGGAAGCCGGTCTTTTCATCGCGGTGGACCTTGTAGACTCGGACGTTGTCCTTGCCGTAGCGGGCAGCAGCAAGCTTTGTAGACATTTTGTGGTAGGCTTTCGTGAAATAATTTACTCAGGTAGAGTCAAAAGTTGCTGGCAGTCAAATAATCAGCTATATTGCCTGGATTGATCGGGTAGAAGCTTGGAGCAAGCTTGGGAAACCCTGAATGCGGCTTATCTTGCGATTGCTTCCGTATCAAGATATGATGATAGGCGTGAGATAAGGGATTGCCCAACTTACTTCTGCTTCAATTGGAGAGATATAGGAATTAGGGTATGTTTCTAATTCCAGGGTCTGCTGTAATTTACACACAGAACATTAAAGAAATAACAACAGGCATGGATGTATAAATATTAAATACTCAATGAAGCAATATCTATCTAATCGACCCAATCGGCCAGCTCCGACACCCGCCCGGCGCGAATGGCTAGGCCGGCGCCGCTTCTTATTCTTAATTCTTGAGCCTGCGATCCGATAGCTTGAACCAGTTCATACTTTGGCAAACGCTGGCTTAGCTCCGCGGCGACGGCCGGGATCATTGACACCAATTTGAAGATATAATGACTATATTTTGGCTGTTATAGGGCCAAAGTCAGAGGCGGAGATATCAGACAACATCGTATGATCTTTCTGATGCTCTAGTCACCCCCGCCTCTTCGATAAATGGAACGCCTGTTTCTTGTCCCGGATTGCGCCAACCGTGCGGCCCTGGGCGCTTTGATAGTTGTTTTATGCGATTCTATGTGCAATCGCGTTGACAAGTGACAGGGGAGCTATTATAAAGCTCGACCTTGGAGTCCGGCCAATCAACGGGCAGTTTCAGGGACCAGCATTTGCAACACCCTTTTCGAGACTGATATACAGATTATCGCTTTCACAAGTGTTTGTCAATTGTAGAGAGTCGATAATACTATTGTACCAGTGGATAGAGTTGGAAGTTGGAACAAGGGGGAAGCAGCGAAGGAATGCCAAGACTATTTATGTCAGTGCCTGAGGCTGATGATCTGGAGAAGCGTGCGGGATACCTCAGACCTCACATGCCACAACAACCAAAGCCACCTGCTCCTTCTGGCTTGTCATTGCAGACTCGTCTCTATCAGAATTGATCCTCTTCTGTTTCTTTCGCTACTGCCTTAGCAATGAAATCGCTTGTATTTATTATTAGTGTTTAATCGATCTGTCATTTCCCCGAGATTCAGCTCGTGCTAGTCCAAACAGCCAAAAACACTAGATGTCTGCTGCCATCCTCAAAAACCCTTGAACACCGCTCCGCTCCAAAAACGAACCATCGATGCGACCCTTTCCGACTTTTCGCTCCGTCGTTGCTAGGTGATACGCGTTGCGACCATCATATGGAGGGAACCCATGGCGTCTGCGTACAATACCGGGAACTCGGCGACACCAACTCAGTCTCGAGCACTTGGCGCTGACGGCAGGCCAGTCTCCAGGAGTCATGATGATGGAGGGGCTGCCACACCAGCAGCCAGCTGGAACGATGCCGCCTCGCGGTCAACCCGTACTGGGCGCTCCGCTTCTGGTGGGAGCAGCTCTATCAGTACTCGTGGTGGAGCTTCACTGGCACCATCAGCGCAACCGGGGAGTTTCAGTCTGGAGTTGAAGAGTATTCAGAATTCTCGAAGTGCGACTCCACGCCAGGATGCAGTATCCCCATTTCCTCGACTGCCGAATACCATGGAGGAAGACGAGCCCGTCGCCGATACGACCGAACAACGCCAGGCTGCCATACGGGATAGGATAGCAAAGGAGATGAAAATAAAAGTTGGGACCGAGAACATGCTAGAAGCACTGTTGGCGAAAAACGCGAAGCAGACTAAAGATCAAAGGCTTCGAGTCGAGTCAGAGCTGAGTTCGTCGAATAGAAAACTTGCAGAGCTCAGGCAGGAACTAGAGGACGAATTGATGCGCTCACAGACCCCTTCGACACCACAACGCAGTCGACTGTCTGCCTTGTTTCGTGGAAGTCCGATGCGTTCGCCGTCCCGTGCTACAGATTCTGCGGACGATGACATGGAGGAAGCAGATGGAGAAACGGAGTCGCCGACCTACGTTCTAGCAGAGACACTACAGGCTTTGGAGTTGGAAGGAATGGCACCAGATTACTACATTGAAAGGGCGAATAATTTGGTTGAATTGTTCAAGCGTCACCCAACGTTGAAATACGACCTCGAGTGGTCAGTGTTTGGGCAGCGGGTTCAAATGATGCTTTTGAGTGATAGCAGGGAAGTAGTAGCGGCTGGGTACCGCTTGACCCGCTACGCTATAGCAGATAGGGCTTCCATCAGAACAATTCGCCGTCTACATACAGATGAATTAGTCACTCTATCTCTGGTGAAGGAGAGCAAAGCGAGTATCGAGAGAGAGCAAGCCCTGAAATTTGTCAGAGCTTTTCTCGACGTCAAAGACGGTGTGCACGAGATTTCAAGAGCAGTGGTTCGGGCTATTGTTTCTGTCGCAGAACACCATGAGGACAGGTTACGAAATATATCCATCATGACCTTGGCTGAGATTCTGATCAAAGATCCAGGCTTGATCGCATATGGTGGGGGAATCGCACCGCTTCACGATGCCCTCGCGGAAGGGACGTTCAGCGCTTCTGAAAGTCTGATAGGAAGCTTTCTACACATTATGGACACTCCTCATAGGCGACAATATCTTCATGGTGGTCGAGAACTTGAGGCAGTCCTTACACCATTCACCGACTCATTCTCGGACACGGTTCGTTCAGGGCGTCTTAAATCCTCGGCAAAGGCGATTTCGGCCATGCTTAAGACCTGGCCCGGGTTGCTTGTACTTGCACGCGATAAGTCCAAGCCACTGTCATCGCTATTAGAATCACTTAATTATCCTGATCCTAACGCCAGGGACCTCATACTGGAGCTGTTATTTGATGCGCTTCAAATCAAACCTCCCTCCTGGTCTTCTTCTTTTCTCGCTGGCAGACGTCTGACGACATATGGCAGAGTCACCAATCTTCGATCAGATTCAGATAGCAAGCAGTTGCGTGTCTATCAGGAAAACGATAAGAACAGATTCGACCTGACCGCACATTTCTCGGCACTGGTTCTGGCGACTTTGCTTGAGGCTAACTTAGTCAAAGCTTTATCCGGCCTCATCGAAGTGGAGAATAACCAGTCTTTGAAGCGAAAAGCCACTCTACTTCTTACAGAAGTGCTGAAACTAGCTCAGCACTCCCTCCCACAATCCGTAAGCTTCAGTCTTCAGGTTCTCCCTTCTCTACTGCCAGCAGCCGTCAAATATGACGTTGAGAACCACGAAATATCGACCTCGACTATCTACCAGATTGAAAGCATCAATCGAATTCTGGCGCGGTCTGGTTCCCTTACAACCACATCGGGAAGATATGCCGTTGTTGATGAAGAAATTTCTGCTTCACTTTTATCTGGGGAACCAGCCAAGAATAGGCTCAATCCTGCAATGGACGAAGCCTCATTTAGAAATCATATTCTTGAGACACAAGTCTTGAATACTGTCAACTATGTCAAATGGAAATGGGATCTGATACTTCGCATTATCGAGGGTCCGCTAACAAATCCGAAAAGACTGGAAGAAGCCATCAAGGGGTCGAAATTCATGAAGCGCTTGATTGGGTTCTATCGACCATTCAAATATAGGTTCTGCATGATACCCAATACAAAACCAAACCAACGTTATGTCCGAACAGGTTGTGCGTTGTTGCGGACTTTGATGCAAACTCCAGAAGGAATCAAGTACCTCGCTGAAAACAAATTACTCCGTCAGATTGCAGAATGTCTTGCTCAGGTTGACAGAATGAGTGGTCTCACCTCAGCATCACCTCTGTTCTCTAAGGAACAGATGGGAAGTACGTTGAGTGGTGGCTACTTTGCCCTACTAGGCGTCCTCAGTAGTGATACCAAGGGTCTATTGATGATGGAACGATGGCATATGACTAATATGTTCTATCATATAATCGAGCTGAAAGATCGGGCTGATCTCATTCAGGCTCTTCTTGGGAACATGGATTTCACTCTAGAAAGTCATCTTAGAGTGCTTCTATCCAAAGCACTCACTGCAGGCAGCAAAGAGATTCGACTCTTCGCAACCAAGCTTCTGCGCAAATATGCCGTCGGTCATCATCTAGCGGTCAACAATGTTGTATGGGTTGTCAGAATGCTTGTAACCCAATTATACGATCCCGACATTTCCGTGTGCGAGATCGCCGTGAAGATTTTAGAGGAAGCTTGCAATCAGCGAGAGTATCTAGAATACGTTGTCAAATGTCGGCCGTCACTCGATCATCTTGGAGAAATCGGAGCTCCACTTCTCCTTCGATTTCTTTCAACTTCCGTCGGTTATCACTACTTAGATGGCCTCGACTATATCACGCAAGAGATGGATGACTGGTTCCTTGGTAGAAACGATGCTTACGTGGCACTTGTCGAGGCTTCACTTTCACGCGCTTACGTCGATCATCCTCGACGACAAACATCATCGTTTGCACCCGACGACATCGTTGAAATGCAAGACATTGGCGTTGTACCACCGCACTTCTACCGTGAACTAGCCCGTACGTCTGAGGGCTGCAAATTGCTTGAGCAATCCGGCCATTTCCTTGAATTTGCCAGCACTATTCGCGATTTCGATCTGAGCGAAGAAGACCCCGAAGCCCTGTTGAAAGTGAAAGGGTGTTTGTGGGCAGTAGGAAATGTCGGCTCGATGGAACTTGGTGCTCCGTTTTTGGAGGAGACAGAAATCGTGCAGGATATTATCAATATTGCTGAGCGGGCTGATGTAATCACAATGAGAGGTACCGCCTTCTTTGTTCTGGGCCTCATATCACGCAGCCAGCATGGGTTGGAAATGGTCTATGAGGCGGGTTGGGATGCCGCTGTTGACGAGCGTGGTGGTTCGCTGGGACTGTGTCTTCCGCGACGTTTGGAAAAGTTGTTTCACGTATGAAGATTCCCCTCGGTTTTCTTTCTATCAATTTGCTAACATACTTTTAGTTATCATTTGTTCCCCACAAACGCGACCAGGAACTCAAGCGTCTATCACAAGAAATATTCAAAACTGCAGCGACCGACACTGATCCCATAAACCAGCGCATCTTGAAGCTGATCGTCGACATGGGCAATACCGTCTTGTCCAAGCGATCAGCCAACGACCTGCACGGGTATGTTTCTTCTTTCCGAACAATGCAGGTAGTAAGACCTCTAACGCGCCGAATTTAGTATCAAAGCCAAACACCCCGAACAATTCCGCCAAGTAGAACTCTTCCAAAAGACACTGACTATCCTCGAAAGCCACCATTTCAGGTTACCTGCCCGCCGATTTGCGTTGGATTTGTTTGATAAGAGTGTCATGAGACGGGTGGTCCTCGAAGAGGATGAGGACTCGTATTCCGAGTCCGATTCGTAGTACTACTTGTGAAACAAAATTCTTCCCCAGATCTTGTTTATTTCTTTTTGTACATATATGTATACCCGGGAAGCGTTTTTCGGCCCATGTCTTCAGTGTTCGCGTGTTTGTCGAATTTGAAGCATTAAACGTGCTTGCTTTTTTTTGGCATGTGGCTTGCATGGTGGCTGCATGCAAGATTTATCCGAGTGTAACGATTGGAATGGAATGATTGACACGGCGTAAAAATAACGCTCTTTCGAAAGTTCGTAACGATGGAAGTCATACAAAGCAGGAGATCACATGTCATGTCCAATCAGATAAGATAAGATCTTCGGTCTTGCGTCAATCGATCTCCATCCACTGCCGGCGGCGCTTATCGGACCCAACTTCATCATCAACAACCACCACCATCGACAGCCCCAATTCCCATGATCGCATACCAGACGAGCGCGCACATTTAGACCATCCTGTCGCACTCAATAAAAAATGATCGCCAACATCTCGTCATCCCTTGATAACATATTCACTCACACATGATACGAATTCGCTCGACCTGCACATCTCACCATTTCTATCCTCGGGGTGGGGCACCATCGTCATCACCATCACCGCCAACGATGTCGATGACTCCATACAACGAGCGAGATCTCTTGCCATCCAGCAGCAATCCCGACGATGGATGTGAATTAATAGACTCATCAGATACTCTGGACAACGCTACCCCTACGACTGAGGACAGTGCTGGCAGTAATTTCGCAAAAGATCCGTCCCGACTTGAGCCGCATACTCTGATACATCTGTTCCAATGCCCGCTTTGTTCGCTACCACTGCGGATCCCCTTTCGTCTTCCATGCGGAAAGACGATCTGCCGTTCTTGTCTGCCGCCGTTGACGCGAAGGGAAGGGATTTCGTATTTGCAGGGAAGCATTAGTGGTAGTAGCGAAGGCCGAAGGGAGGAAGGGTTCGTGTGTCCTTGGAAAGATAATGGATGTGGGAATGATCGGATCCCGCCTGAACATGCGCTGGATGATTGTGGGGTCGATGTTGTCTTGGGAAGAATTCTGGATGTGTTTGAGAAGGTGGTGAAAGACTACGAGAATGGACAGCGACAGTGGGCTGGTGCTGATGTGTGTGTGCGGTGGGAGACGACGCCGCCGCCTGTTGCTGAGGAAGTCTTTGAAAACGAAACGGAGAGGAACGACGCAATGACACATCCTACGAAACAGGTGAATAAAGCTACCTTACGCGCTGGTCGCTACTTGGGTACATATCTGCTGGCTCGGACAGGGGGTTTACCCTACGATGCGAAAGATGTCGTCTACGAGGAAATCACGGCCATCAATGACCCAGAAAAAGAACTACTCAATGATGACCCAAGTACCAAAATCGATGAATTTATATATGAACAGCTCAGAACCGCCATCAGAGACGAACTCGACTGTCAAGTATGCTACAGCCTGATATACGATCCCTGCATATCTCCCTGCGGCCATAGTTTCTGTTACGAATGCGCGAACCGTATCAGAGATAACTCCAACCTCTGCCCTCTCTGTCGGAAAAAAATGTACATCTCGTTCCGCGAGGGATCCGATCCAGTTCACGCCGTTCTACGTTGTTTGCTTAACGCCTTCTACCCCGACGAAATCAAATCTCGCAAGGAAGCCATCGAGGAAGATGGAACGTACGATGACGATGAAATTCCTCTATTTGTCTGTACGCTAGCGTTCCCGTCAACGCCGACATATCTTCACATCTTTGAGCCGCGTTATCGCCTTATGATCCGTCGCGCACTAGATTATGGTAATAGTAAGTTCGGTATGGTCATTCATAATCTTTATCATGATCTAGCTGCCCAGGCGCATCCAGATCGTCCGCCGGAGCCATTTATGCAATACGGAACAGTTGTTAGGATCGAGTGGAGGGACTTTTTGCCTGATGGTAGGATAATGTTGACTGCTGTGGGGACACATAAATTCAAAGTACTCCGTTACGGTATGCAAGATGGGTATTATTGTGCTCACACAGAGCGCGTGGACGATATCAGCCTCGCAGAGGAGGAAGCCCTAGAAGCACGCGAATTAGCAGCAGCGGCGAGCCGAAATAATCAATCGGCAAATAGCTCGCCACTCAACGCACTATCGACTCCACAGCTGATGCAGATCTGTATGGACTTTCTCGAAAAGCAACGCACAAACTCTGCGCCGGTGGTTCGTGAGAGAGTCAATAGGGTGTTTGGTCAACCGCCTACAGACCCAGCCATATTCCCGTATTGGTTTGCGAATGTTCTACCCATACCGGATGAAGAGGCATACAAAATCATACCTTTGACAAGTGTGCGCGAACGACTGAAGGTAGCAGCGACGTGGCCGGATTTGCTTGAAGATAGTGGATGGTACGTTTCATTTTCATCTAACAAAGACGTCAAGCTAATCAATCACCAGGTCAATATCAACCTCCTCCTGCACCATATTATGACTCTTCGTCCCCTTTCTCCTGATCAGCTTTTTTAGTATCATTTTCTTCGGTCAACAAAATACATTCACCTACTTGACTTCATCCTCGTCCAGCGATTCCTTCTCGGTTTCGTTTGGCGATGTCCCGGTACGTGAACAGTCAGCGACGAGACGGTTTGAGAACGATACGCAGACTGCAATGACATATGTGCCGCAGACGATCATTATTGGAGTAACGGTGCTCGTATTGACGGTGCGAGTGATGAATCAAACGAGGCATATGCTGCATTTGAGAAGGTTGGGGCAGGTCGCGAGGAGGAGAAGAGGGATGCTTCGCTGACCTGGAAAGGTGGTTCCTCCTCTCTCATTGAGCAATATCAATTGGGACTTACAGCCACCACAAACCCAATGGATCAAAAATGTCAACAGAAAAAAAATGGGACGAAAGGAGAAGGCAAAAAAAGCCACGAAGTGAATGAAGCATTTGACGTCCGTTGATAAAAACCTTGACGATACAACGCATTGAACGGGTCGATATGGTTCAGCTCGACTATGAATTTATTTTGTACATACTCTCCTCTCTGACGATATTCGTTTTGTCGACAGTGATTTACACAGGGTTCCTGACTTGTTACAACTGGGCATGGAACCCCTACCTGTACTCATCTATACCTAAATATCATATTTCATTTATAGACGTCAAGGGCCTGTAGTCACTTGGGAACAATTGCCAAACAAATAACTTGTTCAGCTAATCGTTAATAATCGGAGTGGAAAACAATCCGCCAAACGGATTGTACTCTTATCCTTTCATTTAATATGAAATGAGCAGTTCTCGACTTCGATGTTCGTGGAAATTTGTCTGTTTGGTCGTTGAGAAACAGGCTAGCTGCCCTCTAAATCGGATTAACTACAGTGATTTCAGTGACACTGGAAGGGTCTCGAAGTCCCCCCCGTAGTGTAGGACCGGCTTTTCGATATTTGAAACAAGATTATATGGAATGGAAGAGAGAAGAAAAGAAAAGAGCCCAGGAAGAGACGCCGTCGCATGCTGTATTATAAAGAAGTTCTATGTGATTGTGATGAAGATTAAAAGATCACTCTGATTCTTCATCTGAGCGATCTGCTCGTCCAGGTCTCGAATTATACTCTGCGAGATCTTCATCGGCTTCTGCATCGGCATCAACATCTGCGCTGACTTGTGTGTTTCCAACCTCGTTCTCTTCCTCCTCTTCCAACTGTGCCGGAGGAGGGGGTAGATTTTTCTTAAATTCAGGGTCCACATTCCCCCGATGTAGACTTCGCTTGTAGATCTCAGCTTCATCAGGGTCACGGACAGTAACGTGGATCTGATCAGCTTGGTCTTCTCGGCCAGATGATTCACCGTGGCTACGGGCCAATCCGGCCTTTGCGATTTTGCGAGCTCGTTCAGGCGCAAGTCGCATCTTGCCAAGAATTGGGTAATAATAGGCAGCCTTTATGCCGTTATCAGCTTGGCTTGATGAGGCCTTGGCAGGGTCGAATAGTGTCAAAGCAATGTCACGCTGTTTCTGCTCCGAGTTCAGCTGTTGGGCCTTTGTAGAATAAGTTCTTAGTCTGTCGTAACGATGGAACTTGCTCTCTCCATCATCGTGTGTGTACAAATCTTCATCATCCCTGTCATTGTTGAGAAGGTCGAGGTTTTTCTTGATCTTGTTGGCGGAACCCTTCTTCTCCGGAACAAATAAGTCGTAGTCCCATGGAATTGGCCCGGGATCCTTGTAAAGTGTAGGATTATTCTTGTGCAATTGAGCCTTTGCGCTGTGTTCCTCGAGAACATGCTCAGGTGGCGCTGATGGATACAACAGACCGACATCGATTCTATCGTCGCGTTTTCCTGCAGCTGGCAGCAACGGAGGTTTATCAAACTTAAACTGAACGAAGCCACCTGGATCTGGATATCCCTGCAAGTCTGGTAAAATTGGGAAGAACCCAACGGGTTTGAGTTTCGGGTTATCCGGGTGAACAGGGTGTGCCCAAGCATCTATCTCAGGCTTCTGTGGTGTATGTCCTTTGATGCGCTCAGCGGTATCTTCCCCAGTATGCTTACTTTGCGGATATGCGATATCAAAGCCTTTCATGAGGTATTTCTTGATGTATACGGGATCATCAGTGGCCAGCTTGGTCTTTTCAGACGCACGTGGTTTGACTCTTCCAGCCGCAGGTTTGAAGCCACCAGGGCCTCGTTGTTCCACGGCAATGTACTGAGTACGACGAAGGAAACTGACGTTGACATTCTTCACAGCCGGGTTTTTGAGTTGATCAAGCGAGACTAGGAATGGTAGGTCTCGAGGGTCGGGTGGTGGTGGATTTTCCGGCATCAGAATGGCTAAGCAGATGTCAGAACGTTGCAAAAAGCGCGCTAAGTAGCTGAAACATACCACTTTCATCACCCAAATGAAGACCTGGTATTCCGACCAGATCAATTGGCATGCCACCCTCAGCATCAACATCAACGCCCGGCTCCTCTCGCCGAGCCATGTTCGAAGCATAGCCAGGAGCTAAGAATCGCTGCAGTCCCTCATGAGGTATGTCCAAGAATTTTGGAGGCATCTCTGGTGGCGGAAGGTCATTTCGGTACCGAAGCGACGCGATATATTCCTGATGGAAGCCCTCGGCTGGGCGGGATTCCTTTGTCTTGGACATTTTGTCGTGAGGTCGCGAGTTGACTTATCAACTCGCTGGCGACCTAGACAGAAGTCGATATGAAGATAACGCTCAGTTCCAAATCTGCCAGGAGTTGCTTCTGTAAGCCTGTTAAGCGAATATGCGCAGATGAACAAGAAAAGGTGAGCTTGTTAACCCGTTCTAGTGTGCCAGACTTCAGAGTCAATAAAGGCGAGTCTCAATTCATGTTATTCTGCTGTTACCTACCGCCTGCCATATACACGTTAGTTGACTTCAGGAACAACGATGTTCCTTGCATGCCTTAGGTCACATGACTGGCTCATAAAAGACGCGCCAAGATGAGAGCCATGTCAAAGTCGACCAATCACAGCAGCTGTCAGTAAGATCTATGTAAGAATACTCCGACATATCGACCATGACTCTGTCTCTTCAAGCGTGTCATAGGCTGGACAGGCAGATGTTTAACTTTATATCGAAACTCTAGAGTGATTCAAACTTCCTCAGTAATCAATTTTTCTTTTCAGACTCGACAATGCTCTATTCTGCTTATTCCGGAGGCTGTTTAGCTGGCGCGCAAGCTTGACGTCACATACGAGATGAGCTTTGCCTGGTACAAGACCACAAAACTTGCTGGGAAGATCATCACACGACAGGCAATCCGCCAAGGGTGTCGCTTCATATACATTCTATCCAAGATGTACTGGTCGGTGAAATAATATAAGGGTTATCAGATGATAGCACGGTCATAATACGCATGCAGAAAACCTGAGCCACTCGGATACAACTTGGCCTGATATGTCCTCGTGTGTGTACCTAGGCAGTGATATATCTCCACATTATCTAAAGAGACAGCTCGACTGAACCTTCTGGCCAACTCTGTATCGCTTAACCAAACGTGATCGGCAGGAAGTGACCACGCGAAGCACACTAGACCAAGGGCTCGAGCAAGATCTGCAAGTTTTTCAAGGCCACATCGCCAATTGACTGGAAAGTTGGACAATTGAATCAGGTTTGAAACCGAGACTATAATCCACAGAAAAAAACTGTCCCCGAGAGGATATTTCAGGGGATATAAATCCCGGCAGTCTCATAGAGTGTTCAGCGATCGCTTTGAACGACGCCAGCCCGACGCATTAAATGGTGAAATTGGCTATAATGCCTTCCTTTGACGCAGACAACAAGCAATATATTGTAGACATTGAGTAGACTCAAGCGGAAGAAGGATTTCGATAAATTTTGATGACGGTGAATGATGACTGAACTGACATAAACTTGTTATCATACCCAACATCAATGATACAGTGAACGAGTGGACTTTAAGCCCCTAATATTAGCCTGTTTTTCATACGGCTTATTTGCCCATAACCTTGGAACAGCCCATGTCTTGCATCATAACATGCAGCTAACCTGTATGGCCTAGAAAACCCTTCGTAGATGGGGAATGTCCCGGCTTCCTATCGTATCCCTTGACAGGCATCTTCATGAGCTACATACACTTAAACCTTGCTTTCTGTCAGATACACAAATGAGAGTACATTTTCGGCTATTGTTGTCTCTCCATGCGTAAAATCGTGTACAATGTCGACTTTCCCTCGACAGTTACTTCCAAAGCGTGATTCTCATGATACCCGCGCAAATGATACATTAGTCCCCTCAGAATCCGCACGATCGGACTCTGCGCGGCAGATTAAAAAGACATCCACGGCATGCTCAGCGTGTAAACACGCTAAAAGAAAGGTAATATTGGGCTTTTGACAACTTGAAAGTTGGCATTGATGTGCTGTGCGTCGGTGGCGCAGGAAGCTACGATGTTCTCACAATACTTGACGCCATATTCATTACCAACCATCAGCGCTAACGCCAATTTTTGTCAATAGTGCAGTGGACAGCCTTCGCCGTGCAATGCATGTAGGCGAGCCGGATCCGAATGTACTTTCGATGAGGCGGCGGATATGAGACGCAAAATCGCTGTGAAACGAACCGTCTCTGAACTTGAAGGGTATAGGGAGCTATACTTTTCTGTTCTCGAGATGATTAGAGCTCAAGACGAAAGATTCCTTGGGCGCTTTGTGACGGCGGTTCGCTCAAACATTCCCTCGAGTGACGTTGCCGACTTGGTCTCAATGAGTATACACGAGATGAGGCACGGAGAAATGAGTTCGAGAAGTCCATCATCTCCCTTTATGGTCAAGGCAGGAACTAGTCTCTTGACGGGCCAGCGGCCTGCAAACACTAGCTCACAACATTCCCGTATGCACCTGGAAAATCTATGCGACTTACCTGGGCATAATGAATCAACAAATTTTCTGAGCGGTACTTGACAGACTTTTGGAGGAATGCGTTTCAAGTTCAGTCCCAGCGGATTGTTGGCGCAAGCAAACCGGTGGCTGTTTATTGTCCAAGATGATGATCCAAGGTTCTTATCGCACCTCTCTGCGGACATGGAAAATCGCACAATATACATTTGACCTCTGGATATCTTTAAACAGAGTCCTAGGGCACAACACTCTACAGATTGCATACTAAATCGTCGTTGAACTACCAATATCATAATCTTCTCGCGAAGGTCACGGATTTCGATCTGGGGATCTCCGAGTGCCGTAAAGTTGTGAGATATCACCTACAGTAGACAATGAATAAGGGGCATGTAATCTTTCCCCTCAGAATCCATTCTAGCAAAAACACTTCAGATCTGGAATTCTTGTGACACCTTTGAGGGGAAATATGCATGCATAGATGACTAAGCAGCGGCGATAAGATAAGCACAAGGACTTGGCGGTCTCAAGCGAACATTTTGAAAACCTTCAAAATTCATTTTGAATGTGGCTCCGACCTCAGATCCAACAAGGACCATTACGAACGACCGGCAACGACCGCCATAACCGGATACTCTTTTCTAAACACGCCGTTCCGTTTCGAGCGTCAAAACTCCATTTTCACAGCAACCGCCAATCTCAATAATCACCCACACAATGTCGTACGACGAGCGCTCCAATGCGCGCCCTGCTCTGGGTGATGAGTCCGACGTCGAGGAGGAGGCCTTGGTCAACGACTACCGCGAGCAGGTTCACTTTGATGATGGAATGAGCGACCTCGACCGTACCACTTCACTCGGTGGTGCGTCTCAGACCCAGGATCTTCAAGCACAACTTGCCGCGGCCGCGACCCCGCTCGAATACCAGGCTACTTTGGAGACAAAATTTGCCAGCTACGACAACTACTGCAGTCTGTTCCATTACATTCTCAACTCGGAGGGTCCTGTTGACTTGGAAGTTCCTTCGGTATGTGGATAAAATAAACATAAACTACCAATCTATAAAATTGGTTTTTATGGTCGAAGTGACCTGACTAATCCCTGCGCTTTTTTGCTTAGTACTACTGGGCTTGGGATGTCATCGATGAATTCATCTACCAGTTCGAGTCTTTCTGCCGCTACCGCAACCGTGTAGCTCGCACCGGATCCAACGAGGAGGAGGCTCAACTGCTCCGGGAGAACCCCAACACCTGGGGCTGCTACTCGGTTCTTAACGTGCTATACTCTTTGATCCAAAGATCACAAATCAACGAACAACTCGCTGCCATCAAGCGTGGAGAAGACCCCTTGACTGTTGCAGGGGAATATGGCTCCCGTCCATTGTACAAAATGCTTGGGTACTTCTCCATCATTGGACTGTTGCGCGTTCACTGCTTGCTCGGTGACTTCAGCCTCGCCCTTAAGACTCTCGACGACATTGAGATGAACAAGAAGGCCATGTTCGCTCGTGTAATGGCTGCCCATTTCACAACCTACTACTATGTGGGTTTCTCTTACATGATGATGCGCCGCTATGCCGACGCTATCCGCATGTTCAGCCACATCCTCGTCTATGTATCGCGAACAAAGAACTTCCAAAAGGGTAGCAACCAGTACGATGCCATCACCAAGAAGAACGACCAAATGTACGCTTTGATCGCTATCTGCGTTGCCTTCCACCCCACTCGTCTTGATGACACCATCCACACTGCCCTCCGTGAAAAATACGGCGAGCAATTCCACCGCCTCCAACGCGGTGGCCCTGAGGCCTTGCCTCTGTTCGAGGAGCTCTTCCGCTCTGCATGCCCCAAGTTCATTAGCCCTACTCCCCCCGACTTTGACAACCCATCCGTCAACATCGACCCCGTTGACCACCAAACCGCCATCTTCATGGACGAGGTCAAGAACACGCTCTTCAATCCCACTGTCAAGTCCTACTTGAAGCTCTACACAACCATGGACTTGAGCAAGCTTGCCGGCTTCTTGGATGTTGAGCCCGAGAAGTTGCGCGCATGGCTTCTTGTGAACAAGCAGCGCAGCCGTCAAATCCGCTGGGTAGAGGGTGGCTTGCTCGAGGGTGAGGCCATCACTGCTAGTGACTTGGACTACGCCATTGAAGGCGATCTCATTCATATCAGCGAAGCCAAGGCCGGTCGAAGACTTGTCGACTGGTACTTGCGTAACTTGACTCGTGCTTACTAGATTGCTTTATCTCTTCGCGTCTAGACTTCACTTCTTTTGATAAAAAGTTTTATTCACATCAACCACCTCTTCTCTACTATTTCATTATGTGGTGCTTGTGATCTTCCTTGAGGAGTCGGCGTATTGTTCCTGCGATATTATCATGTACTTTTCATCGAAGAGTGTTCTTAATCTTTTCGATTTACTATTTCTTTTCCTTTCTCCAATTTATATGTTTGAGTTGTGTGCATTACTGTGACTGGGTCCGTCCATTTGAGTTTTATGGATTCTGGGGCACATAAGGGACGGCAGATGAAGGCAATGCACGAATCGGATGAGAATTGATGATCAAAATCAACCGGGATGAAGTGGTGGAGACATATTCTCCGGGGCATCGATGCAACGATCACCTTAAGGGTCAAGAAGTTGCTACCGGAGGGGAATACAATTGACGGGCATTGAGTGCGAGGGCTTCCCGGCATCACTTGTAGGAGTTGCACCACAAGGATTGTGTGGCGTTGTTCGATGAATTGATGAAGGCATGAGGAGGATCAGATTCATTTGGTAGATAGATATCAATGTCAGTACATGAAGGTATGATTCATTTAAACTATTGTTAGAGTCACTCCACTTCTTCCCACTACCTACTGGGAAGTTATGGTTGAACCATGTTTCCTCAATATAACAACTACACACCAGACTTTGTTGCGTGTACCCTAAACTCAAGAGATGTACTTATTTTTCCACTCAGTAAGAATGATTTGAAATACGCAAAGCATGCCACAGTTTCAAAGTCATTTAGAGTTGAGACATGAGTTCGCGAACGAATTAGGGAGTTACTGAGATTTGCTTTGTTCCGCCGCTTCCAGGTCTCACAGGCACGCGAAACACCGTAATTTACCATCAGTTATATGCTACTGCTGACGAGTGTTGATGAAAGAAGCATTCAATCCATGTTCGGTATCAACTTGCAGAGTCAATGAAATGCACTACAGATTATCAAGTAACAACACCCGACCAGCTTGCAGTCAGGTGATCTGGCCATACCCTAAGGCCAAATAGCATACCTTATCGCGACCAGTCATTGTAGGAGACTTTGAACTCGCGGAGCTGTCCAAATTTTGATGAAAAGCCGATGGCCCCAAGAATGTTCCAGAAGTAGATCAATGCTTAGATGCTTTGAATTCACAGAAGTCCTCGACACGGCTCGAGGGAGTTCCGGGGGTGATTTACGCGGCATCTGATATGGCATTTGAGGCAGATCCTAACGAGGTCAGTGACATGCCTTTTGTTTCTTTGTTTCAAAGTAAAAGTTCGGGGCTGGGAAGTTTTAAAACATAACAGCGATTGGTATCATTGTCTATATTTGAGTTCATTCAACCTGAAGAGCGTTTCTCATCACTCGTATCACCTGATCAAAGAAACCCTAAAACAGAGGTGGTTGACAATGAAACCAGACTGCATCCTCCCAGTAAGATCGAGACTCAACAATTTGCATTTTGTCTGAACCAAATATCTATCTCTCAGGAAATACGTACACACCAAGAATACCGAAAGTCGGAGAATAGATCGCCGCTCTAAAAAGAAAGTACCGGGAGAGTGTATTCATTCGTGTGGCTGACAACACATCTGCTACCATGATTTGCTTTTCAAATATCATAAAGATCATTAGGTCTCTCTTCGATAGAAATTATGAGACATTTCTTCAGTTGTGTCTCCTCAGAAGTACTCAAAGCGAAAAGACAATGATAATCTGGGACAACTTAAGTCTCAATTTGTTTAACAGTACAATGAGTATTGACAACACAAAGCTTTTAAGCTCGAGAAATCAAGGATCTGAGGGACCACCTTCAGTGCAGTCATAGTCTGTTGGAACAAATCTTGTTCCGGGGATACTCATCATCTTATTGCACACTCTTGGAGAAGGTTCTTCATCAATCCAATCTGTCTTTCTGCAAGAATACTTAAATGGATTGGAAGCCCCCAGTTTGTATAAATGTTTTTTAGTGAAAAGAAGCAATTTTTAATAAATATACACCACCAAATCCTACAATATGACGACAACCGTTGTTTGCATCGAAACAGATGCCGATTCATTAAGCAGACTTGAGATTAAAGATTCAGAAATTAATAGTCAGGTCACAATTACGTCCGACGATGTCGACACTCGTTGGCCTTTCAGAGCAGGCTATCCACGCCTTCTTCGACCATCCGTAATAAACACACCCATCAAAGATGCCGATAAGCCAATCTCCGATGCCAACTTTGCAGACTTGAAGTTACAAATAGATACGATTCTCGAAACGCACAATATTCGTCGTGGAAACCGCCCTCATAAGCTGGTGTATCGAAAGCAAAAGTTCGGCGAATTGGGCCTACCTCGTGTCGTTGTCGATTGCACTTATGATAAAGAAACCAGTTATAGCGAGACGTGGGCAAAAGCCGTAATCAAGATTTATACAGCAATTCAATCCGTTGCCGAAAGAAATATCGAGGTTGGTGTCGAACTCCTTGACCGGCAGTACATGTGTAGAATGCATATTTGTACCTGCCCGCCTGATGAAAGTAGAGAGCTGCTTGCGAATTGGGAGGTTGGGCATAAATACGCGGAGAAAATCCTCCAAGTTTTTGAGGGGTCTGATCAAATGTTTCAAGCCATGACACCTGTTGGTCGTTGTTCAAAGGGCCAACGAGCGTATGAATGGTCGATTGTCATTTTCTTCGACGCAATCAACGCAGAAGATGATATATGGGATTCCATAGAGAATAGTATGCGCTCCATTCTCCCAAATTCCGTCGGTATTGAGATCCAGCAGAGGGCAGGTTCATTATTCTGCAATGGTGATGATACAAATGTCCAACAATCCGTCGAATTCGACCGGCCGAGCTGGGTTTCCACTATAATCAAGAAATACAAGCAAAACCCTCTCCCTGGCTGTGAGATAGGTCCCCAGAATCAACTTTGGCAGGGCACAATGGGTGGCTACGTTATAACTGAAGACGAGGAGACAGGGGCTAAAACGACATATGGGGTTACCAATGCGCATGTGGCAGTTGATGGTGAGTACCCGTCACCTTAATGATGTATTTGCATGAAATTTTTCTCTGATAAAAGACTAAAGGGAGAGAGGTTACTATGTCTCAAGTACCCGCTGAATCAGGCGTTAAAATGCAATTCCCAAGCTTCGGGAGTCAGGCGCGTGATGCAGCTAGGATTCATTCCCGCATCGATATTCTTGAAAAAGAGGTGCAGGCACTTCGGTCTTTCAAAAGTAAGGGGGGGCAGGAGGATGCTTCAGTCGCGGAACACACTAGAAAGGCTATAGAAATCAAAGAAAAGGAACTCACATGGTACTACAGACGCTTCGACTTCGTTAGAAAAAAAAGGGACGTTGGTGTGGTACGGAATGCAAGACTCGGCCCGGGAGAGTACTACAATAGTGTGCCATTGGGTGGCTCACTAATACAAACCATGGATCTTGCGTTGATAACGATGGACTGTCCGGAGCCTTGGGAAAGACCTCTTATGGAAAATGCTGATGGGCCCATGATTCCGAAGAATTCATCATATCATAGTTGGGAGGGAGATTATCTTGGATGCCCCAATGATTCCGAACAATGCATCAAAGTTGTCGCAAAGTTAGGAAAGGGGTTCTATAGGATGGGTATCGTAAGTGAGTTCCTGGGACACCTGAAACTTCCAGGTGGGGTTGAACAATCAACCCCTTCTTACACGAGATCTGTTCTCCAGCCTCCTCAATTTCAGATGGTGAAGAACACTTGTGTTGAGGTTAATGATCTAGATCAACAAGAAAAAGCAATCATACACGCATGGGAAGGGCTACCGGAGGATCATGACTCAGATATGGGGCCGAGGAACTCTAGAACACCTCCCCCAATATTCTGTGAGCATGGAGATTCTGGTTCATTCGTTATGGCTGCTACGGACTTTACATATGGGGATTATACTAACCGACTCGCAATGCCATCTACAGACGGGCTCACGTACGCCAATGTCGCAGCTCCCATGCCATTCATTGTCGGTCTGCTCTGGGGGCATTCCCAGAATGCAAATATATCCTGGATGATACCATTTGATGCAGTGAAGCAAGAAATCGAATTGCTGACAGGTGAAATAATGGTATGGCCTCAAAAGCGCACAGAGTACTTGAAGGAATTGGCGGAAATTCCCCTCGGCGACAACATGGATAAGCCTGCCTTTGCTGATGACTGAAATTATCTGAAAGAAGACTCTCTAGATTGGCGTTGACGTCATGTTAAATGGAGACCATAGTAGACTGCAAACACTCTTGCGATGATTTAGTGATATATAGACTGTTAGGAACTTACACAATTTAGAGAAACCATACAGAGAAAGACCTTTCAAGCTGTATGTGTAGTGTTACTACATGATTTTATTAATGACAGCGAGATCAGTAACAGATAAACCTACTGTAAACTGCCCAGGACCTCTCCCAGATGTCTATTCTTTCGTTATTGACTTAAGAAATCATATGTATCACTGGTAGGACCTAATGGCATAGCAAGACCCCCGAGATCGAGACACCAAAACCGAACCTCGCAATAGAACTGAATCAATCATCATGTACAGGTATATCAAAAAGGAGCGAACTCTTAGACGGAGAATTCGTTCTGGAGCAGTGTTAACCAGATCTGATTTTGCTTAATTGATTGGGTAGGACTCATAGGGATATAGTCCGATGTTATGCTCCTTGAAGTACATACGACCATAGGGTGTGGAAAACAGGGCTTCCCGTCCGCTCAGCCGTACTTAAGCCACACGCCGGCTGGTTAGTAGTTGGGTGGGTGACCACCAGCGAATCCCAGCTGTTGTATGTTTTTTCTTTTTTTTTTGGGACTTCTATCACTTAATTCTTCAAGAGTCTTTGTTTTTTGGGTTATCAGATTGCTGTAGAATTGGTTGGGGGGGGGGAAATTACGGGGTTGTGAGAACTATTGTTTGAATGGACTGCCAGCTAACCCACGCCAGTGTTTACTATACCTGCGCTCCGCGCTCTTGCGAAGGACGGACAAGGAACAGATTGATCACGTCCTTGTAACGGGTTGTCGAGGCTAAATGGCAAAATGCTCAGCTCATAGTGTACTTCAGCGAATTCTTGGTGATATTTCATCAATGCATACAATGATTGACTCAATCTGATCCCCGAGCGGCCCGTATCAAATCACCGATGCGACGCGATCATTTCCAAAGGCCAGTCATGTCGAATTCCCGATTGTTTCGTAGAAGGTCGACTAGAGAGTTCCCGGATATATATGATGCAGAATTCCCGACCACGGAATCAACGTTCGACCTTGAACAAACCAAGGTGTTATTTTGATAGTATACATACAATTGGAAGTATACCTAGCCATCCCACACACCATTCTGGCTGCCTGTCGCATCTGATTGACACATCCCGATACTTTCATGTTGATCTCTTTGCGTGCTTGATGCTTCATGAATAATAAGGTCAACAATACCTGGGTAATACATTGAAATGGCACAACCGAGCCCTAACTTCGAAAGCCTGGCGGCAACAATTAGTGAATCATCGGACGCCATCACTTCATTCCTGAAGTCAAGGAACCTCCCCACCCCATCATTCGACGAAAATGGCCCTGCAGATATTCCCAAAGACCCTGAAGTCCAAGGCGCTCGTCTGCAGCTCCTCGGTGCACTGACTGATATGCTTCACCTTGCTATGGGGCCCGCATTCTACAGCCTGTTCTCACCCGTATGGGTTCGTAATCCTAGCTTCAATCTCCGCAATAGTCTATCATTGGACCACTCAGCTAATGTAGTGTAGAACAACCATGATCAGATGACCATCGATGTCCTCAATCAATTTGATTTTTTCTCCGCCGTCCCTCTCGGCGGTTCCGCTACTTACAGCGAGATCTCAAGCGCTACAAATCTTCCTGAATCTGTCGTCCGCCGAATGTTGAGACATGCCTTCACCATGCGACTATTTACAGCAACTGAGCCAGGCTCCGAGTCTGTGAAACATACTGCTACCACAGCTTACCTTGCCAAAACGCCAGCCATGCGAAGTATGATAGGTCACCAGACCGAAGAAACTCGAGCGGGATCATTGCATTTTGCTGAATCACTGAGGAAGTATAGCGCAGGCAAGCCAAACCTTAGCGAGGAAATTCTTGAGTCCGGCTTCTCGATCGCCGATATTGATAGAACAGGGTACCCAGTGGATTATTGGGCATATGCAAAAGTGACCCCGGAAGGCAAGCCGGAGGGCTTCAGAGAAAAGCGATTTGCTGAAGCTATGCAGGCTGCAGCCGGAGGATCCAGTGCTCCGACCGAGATTCTTAGAGATAATTTTGACTGGGAAAGCCTTGGGGAGGGAACGGTAATAGATGTACGTTCTTGACTCGTTGCAATTCATGCCCACTTCTACCCCCTTCTTGTCATTTGCTAACAGTTTTTTCAAGGTTGGGGGCTCTAGCGGACACGACGCTGTACTCTTAGCTAAAGCCTTCCCCAAAATCTCCTTCATAGTTCAAGACCGTCCTGAACTTGAGCCAGCTTTTCGATCATACGTTCCCCAAGAGCTGTCTTCACAAATCACCTTTCAACCTCACAACTTCTTCAACCCACAAACAGAGCAAGCAGACGTATACATCCTCAAAAGAATCCTCCACGACTGGCCGGACAAATACGTGGTGCAGATCTTAAAGAATCTGACGCGCAAACTCAAACCGAGTAGTCGCATCTTGCTATTCGAGTCAATGTTTCCTGATGCCGCAGTTCAGAGCCAGCTCCCGCCAACGATGCTGCGCATGTTAGGCGCAATCGATCTGCAAATGATGACATTGTTCAACAGCTTGGAGAGATCCTATGAGCAATGGCAGGAGGTTATCAAGCGTGCTGATGAGCGATTTGAGGTTCGTTTGATCGCGTCGACACCTGATAGTTTGAGAGGAATCTTGGAGATTCGCCTCACGTAAAGTAGTCTTAATCTACGATTAGATTTTAGCAAGACTCAAATAATTTCGAAAAAAGAATCTACTTAATAAGGATCTGATGCTACGTTAATAAATTAAGCTCCTCGTATCACTTGATGTAACCCAAATCACGAAATGCCCTGTTCAAAATCTCCCCTACAACTTTATCTTTCCGCACGGTATATTCTTGCATCGATTCACCCGCCGCTTCAGCAGTCGCAGCACACTCTCGTTTCACCGTCGCATATAGCAGCAAATCATCTGGTGTCTTTACAAGCCATTCGCGAAAGATCCGGTGTCTCTCGACTTCCGGGCAGTCCGGCCCAAACACGTGGAGATTGACTGGGTATGCACCATCGCGATCTCCTTCGTCGACGAAAAAGCGATGTTGATGCCAGGCTGGCTCACGATGTAGAAATCGAAAACCCAGTCGCTCGAGAGGCTCGGCATAGGATTCCTCGTCGTTGACGTCCTTTACTACAAGATCGATATCGATGACATCCTTTGCCGGCAGACCTGGAACACTGGTAGATCCAGCATGGAATATGCCGACCGCTGTTGGGCCTAGTTCAGATTCGATCTGTGATTTGGTGTCAAGGAATCGCTGTGGCCATGCTGGATTGTACTCGACGATGGCGAATTTTAATTTTGTTTTGCGCCAGTTGACCCGTTCGACAGAACTCCCGTCGTCGACGTAGTGTTTGATGATGTCCTCTGGAGTAAGCGGCATCGTGTGTTGAAGTGGTGAGTCTCCAAGATTTCTGTTCTGCATGTGACTGTTTACTCTGTTTTGATGGGGGGGGTAAACAAGCCCTACTAGTATTGAAGATGATGTGATTGGCTTGATTAGTAATTGGGCGTTGTCTTTGTGCGTCAGTTGCATTTGCGACATTCTACTTGATCACTTGGTTTAGCAAATTAGATATATATAGACTTTTTGAAGATCATTCAATCAGATAAGTTACCCAGTTAGCGCTAGCCCATATCAAATGAGTACAGAAGGGTACCTTGTTTAGTGAGATTACTACAGAGCAGAGATCTAAAAAATCTGCTCCTTTGAAGATTCCAAATTCGCGAGTGGACACCATTTTCTTATTAGAGATTGCTCTTGTTCCAGAGCGGCCATCATTGCCCCTGAGCTCTAAAGCAAGCCACCTATTCACGAGCATATTTGACGACCCCCCAAATTGGCCAGACCTCTCGAGCTGCTCTTAACGTTAAGAGAAAAGACAAGAATTGGATTCGATCTTGGAATCACGATTAGTAAATCATAGCTATTAAAAAAACCCCCGGAGTCTTTTGGAGTCAGGGTCTATGCTGTATCGACTCTCTCATTCTTTCCAGATTGTTCCTTCTTGACATTCTTCCATTCAAGTCCAAAGGAAAAAACAAACACCAATCAAGCAAGACCGAGTGCCAAATACCAGATGGATACAAATGACCTGTTAAACACATTCAAGATGAATCCGAGTTGGTCGAGTGGTACCTCCGTGCGCAAAGATGTCGCTTCTCCACTAGAAATGGTATCTGGATCGAATTGGACTTTACCGTCAAGACCGTTAATAAATTGATCTTCCAGGAGGACTTGACTAACAGTAACAAAGACGGAGCTGCAGAGGAACTGGAAGAAATTGATCACGGATATACCGATTGGTACGTCGTCGTTTGGGAGTACAGTCTGTACTGCTATGTCGGGTTGTGCGAAAGTAAGTCTAATGCCGAGTCCTGTTACAATCTATGTAGATATCTCTTTAGAGTTATCCACTTTCCAGCACTCGTGTCGACCTCCCACGTTGTAAGTAATCCAGCGCCCACTATCATGATTGCACCTCCGACAATCAGCAACGGTGTGTAGTATCCAACCTTGGTGGTAAAAAACCCGGAAAGCGGGATTGTTATAACTTGCGGAAGAAGTAGAGGTAGCAACGACAACCCTGCCCTCTGAGGGGATTTGCCTTGAATTGCCTGAAACCAACTGGGGTATGTAGAACGCGAAGACAATGAGATTCGATCAAATCCCCAGGTTAGCTACACATGCAACAATCACACTTCTCTGAGAAATGATTCTTCCGGGAATAGTCCTGTGGTCTTTGAAGAAAACCTGAGACGCAACGAAGGCTATGAACAAGACACCAAAGACGACAAATAGCGCAATTACGCGCGTCACTCCAAGTGTATAGTGTACTTACCCATTGGAGAGTAAAGAGTAGGCAGATAATACTCGGCCCTATCAAGATGAAACCGAGAGGGTCGAGTTGTTTGAGAGGTCTGTCTGGACACAGTGTGGCAAGAACAATAACCGCAATGACGCCGATAGGAACGTTTATTCAGAAGTGCCAACCCCAAGTGATAGCTGTCAAATATCCTCCGAGAAGGCGGCCGATTACCGAGGACACTCCGAAGGCCGCACCCGTAGCACCTAGATAGATAGCAGGAAGCTACGGCGCTACTCGGGAATTTCATCAGTATGAAAAATTAGACTTACCTAACCATTGAGGTCTAAACTCATGTGGAAACAAAAGGTTAATTAGGACGAGCGCTCCTGATGTTACTCCGACGCCACCCACTCCGGTGATGACTTGACCAACGATCAGAGCATTTGAAATGGGAGCTGTTGCGTATACAATAGATCCGATTTCAAATATGGTGACAAGAGAAAATAGGACTAGAAATTTCGTAAGTCCTGATGACCTTTCGTAAGATGTTTTCTGATAAAACTCACTCCACTTTGCAGAATAGTAGCTCTATTCACTCACGATTAGCTCCTAGGGCTGAACACATACTTGCGTCGACTGCTATGAAAACTCACGTATACCAGACTGAAGTATAGCTGAAATATACAAAACGGCAAAAGAAAGCTAGACTCATACCAGGAAACATCACCGAAACTGTTAAAGTCGTCCGTGATTCTGGGGATGGCAGTACCGACAATTGTTCTATCCTGGAGATTTCTATCACTACTTCGAAATTATTCGATATGCTTGACATGCAGGGGAGAATACCTTACAAGAGCAACAACGAATACTGCAAGAACTACGGCCATCATCGCAGGAATAATCTTTTTTTTGGACGGGTATTCAATCTCGTCGCCTTCATTCTCAGGAACAGCTGACGGCTTTTTCATTTCGCCTGCCATGGTTGACGTCAATGATCACAGTAGAGTATATTGTTGCTCAACTGCTAGTAGCAGAAAAAAGAAGCATATGCCATATTTAACATATTCGATCTTCACGGACTTTTATACGAAGTCAAAATGCTGATGCACTAATCCATTAGGGCAATTAGGGCTTAAGTCTTGACGATGCCGACCCCAGTCTTGGCATCTCGGCCTCGATCCCGAGCTGCTTCTCCGTTGTTTATCGATCTGTCCCCGAGCTAATTTCAACATTATTACAACGAGCAAGGGCAATATATACTACGTTGGACTTTGGAGGATACTTAAAAATCTTTGACCGACGTCGAAATAGCAAGAATTGTGTTTTGCGCTGCCCGCGCAAAACGAAAGGTACGGTGTGATCGTCAAAGACCATGCTCCAATTGCTAGCGACGCAAAAACGACCTTTGCGCGTATCCTGTTACCACAACAAATGCGCGTTTTTGACTATATGAGACTGTTGTAACAAATTACATCTTTCCCCATTCTTATTGATGATATCACTCCGATACAGGCTCGGGGTAGTTCTACAGCGAGTCAAGTGCAATAGCGTAACAATCAAAGCCTGAACGAAGACAGTACCCGTTTGCAAGGGATGATCCGCTCATAGTTAGAGATAGGGGCAGTATGGTGAGTCTCGAATTGTATGTCAATTCTTCCCTTGGGTAAGTCAGATTAAGACTCTCTCTGAAAACCACGAATAACGCAGGATCAAGAGCAGTCCAGGGGAATATAACCCGGATGTGACGCCGAGACTATTACCCTGTATTGTCATGTTTAGCTCTCACTCTTAGTCTAATGTTGGATTTCTATGCTATGAAGAGTATCAGATCTTTCAGAGTATCATTTTCTTTAGCGCTCTACACTTTGTTTGATATGTCATTTTGGAAAGTCTATGATGGCAGGGTGAAGCTAATAAGGCACTCATCCTGCCTACCAGTTTGATCCGGGGCTTGCCCTAAGTGGGCAATCGAGGTATGTCAACATCTGAATTCTACGATGAGTTCTACTGATCAGATTTGGAAAAGTGGTTTGTGGTTTATGATTTTTATTTTGAAGTATTTTGAAGCATTCATAAAGATGAATGTCTATGTCTATATACAATGGGTATCATTCAAGAAAATCAAATCTGGTTGCTTTTGATGCTTTATATGCTCTGTATGTTTTGTTTGACAAAGCATTTATATGTTGTAATTGTCGGTTGTAGGCAAGCTTAGCTTAAGAAGAAGGTCCCACATTCAGAGTCATCTGAGTACCGGCAGGGCAGCCATGAGTAGCATGGTCATCGTTCCAGACAAGGTAAGCATCGGCGCAAGCAGTGTCGCCAGGAGCACAAGTAGCGGAAGGGCATCCACCATCGTTGGAAGTGACAGCAAAGCCAACCTTAGTGAATTGAGAGCTGGTGCCCATATCAATAAGAGAAAGATCCCAGAAGATAGTATCTCCTTGCAAGGTATATTCGTACTGGAGGACATCAACCTGTTCGGGCTTCATGGCCATCTTGATGGAGATACCACCGCCGTTGGGATTGGTGCGCCAGCTCTCAGTGTAGCTAGAACCGGGCTCGAGGCTCTTCATAGTACCGTCATCTGCGCCCACTGACCAGTAGTAGATGGTGTTTTGCATGTTGTTGTGGATTTTGACATTGCCACCGTTACCGCCAGTGTTGGCAGTGCCGTAGGTGGTGGTGTTGGTGTCAGTGTTGGTGCTGTTCATAGAAGTAGGAGCAGCAGAGGCGAGAGCGCCAAAGGTAACCAGGAGACCGAAAGCCTTGGTGAAATACATATTTAACATTTTGTTGAGGTGTTGTTTGAAAGAAAGTCTGAAATAAGGTAACAGTGGAAGACTTGGTTGTCTTTTCTGAAGGAATGATAATAAAGTGGGAAAGTAGGTTGTTCTTATATCTCCTTCTGCTGATTTCGGATTCAGAGAGATATCATTATGTTTGATCAAATGAGTATTTGATAGTTGATTATTTGTCTGGTTGACTGATGATTGATGAGAACGAGGATGGACTAAGGGTGAGAGATTCATCCATATTTATATCCTTTTGGCCCATCGTGCCCAGTCCGCAATTTCCCCAGATTACCCCAGACTTCAACCGATATTTCCCCTTGGGACCGTGTTACCTGTGCCTGAGCCCGGACTCGAGCCGACTAATGAGCAGACCATGGTACGGAAGTCTGGCTATTCAACGGCTTTACCCGGATCTTGGTTCTTGCCCTCGATTGGTACATGGCAGTGTTGATGTCGGTATAACCTTATTTTCAAGCTTGATTTATATCCGAACTATGGTTTGGTCTTCGGCGACTCGGGTACCTGAATATCTTCGTGGGGAATCTGGGGGCTTTTATGTTTTCAGTGGCGAGGACAAGCTGTGATTGGCCGTCAGCTGAAAGCCCTCATATGCGCCACTGGGTAGTTGATGGGGCAGACGTCCTGGAGATCGAAAATGATATCAAGTCAAGCGAGGGCAGAGATCAATACGACGAACATTCAGACTTCTAGTAGAGAAATGGTCTCGCAGGACTCAACTGCAACAGCTTCGCAAATTGCCTCAGAGGAGCCGGTCAGACGAAGCCAGAGGCGATGTGGCCAGCCAGCGCGATGGCTTGGCGATGAGAACGAACTGTCAGGATATCAGGGCTTATAAATATACTAAGTAACGGCTCTGGATGGTGGAATATTGTATTGATATCATTGTAATAGCAAAATAGGATAAATCATGAATCGATTCGCAGCGACGGCATTCCATCAGACTTGTAATTTCATCGCTCCTGAACCCCAGGACGAATGCAAGAGATGCGATCCGATGCCACCTTTCGGCAGGAGAACCTTGGACAAGGGGGGGGGGGGGGAGCTTTTTTTTGTTATCTTACAGTGGTATAAGGGTTTAAAATAGTAGGAAATCACGCATAGTAGCAAGGAAACTTGTTGATATGTTAGCTACATATAAGTGGTCTCTATCCTAGGTTGTTTGTGTAAATATATTTTATGTAATTGAAGTTGTATTATGTTATGATTCATGGAAGGCCGTGAGGCACCAACAACTGCACCAGAAAGCATACAAGCACTAGATATTGCTGCCTTAAGCCTTCAACTCTTGGTGTGGGACAATTCTCTCCCACAATTCTAGTCGGGCGAGCAATTTCTCGAAAGGCTGGTGGAATAGACAGAAAGATAAAAAATGAAAGGACAAAAAAACATACAACAGCTGGGATTCGCTGGTGGTCACCCACCCAACTACTAACCAGCCGGCGTGTGGCTTAAGTATGGCTGAGCGGACGGGAAGCCCTGTTTTCCACACCCTATGGTCGTATGTGCTAGAATGAGCATAACATCAGATCATATCACATATGGAAATGATATTATCCACAAGCGGCAATTGAGAGGCAATGTATAATAGCCCTTAGGTTCTAGTGTCTGGTTTTTGTCAACTAGATCCTATGAGAGGGGAGAACAGATGGTATGTATGTACATAATGACGCAATATTGACAGACGTTCTCAACATTAAATATGTATGGTACAAAATCTAGCGTGCCACTCGTAGGGCACGCTTATAAATTAATATCAAAGCTGGTACCACAGCCACAATTGCTCGTGGCCCTCGGATTATTGACCTTGAATTGACTTCCAATAAGCTCTGTTGTAAAGTCAACCGTACTGCCAGACAGCAGCTCTAGTGATGGCTGATCTATGACGACTCTAGCTTTGCCAGATCCCGGATTTCCTTCCGTTTCAGAAGGTTCGAATATGGTGTCTTCTGCTTCGTCGATTTTGGTTGATGGTTCCAGTGACATTAAGTATTGGAAACCATGGCATCCGCCGCTTGTTACGGTGACTCGGAGATGTTGGCTTTCTTCTGATGAGGCAGTTATTTCACTGAGACGCTGTCGCGGAGTTAGCAGGTCATTCGACGATGATG
This sequence comes from Talaromyces sp. F31, assembly GCA_037356135.1. Classification (NCBI taxonomy): domain Eukaryota; kingdom Fungi; phylum Ascomycota; class Eurotiomycetes; order Eurotiales; family Trichocomaceae; genus Talaromyces; species Talaromyces sp. F31. The sequence goes on along the minus strand of JAYXSF010000044.1, from coordinate 362,633 downwards.
GTGAAGTAGTTGTGATCGAGTATGAGAGAAGAGAAGAGAAGAGTGCAAAAAAGTCATTTCTGTGGAAGCACGTGATATAAAGTCATCTTGCAGGGTTGGGTGAGCACCAGCGACTCCATGCTGTTGTATGTGTTGATTCAACTATGTTTTTGCTTTTTTATGGGCGAGCATCATTATACATACAACAGCGTGGATTCGCCGGTGTTCACCCACGCTAACTCCCGTGCGGCTAAGTGCATATGACATGCCCAAAACCAGAACCAAATTCTAGAAAAAAGAAGCGGAAGACACCACATACCTTTGCGGCCCGAGGCGATATCTCTATAACCATCGGATTCCCATCATCGTCGTTTCTCGGATTGAGAGTCGCAATCGCCGGCTCTCGAGTTGCTTTGGTTGTGGAGAATGCCGCGGAGGTCTGAAGAGAGGGTCGAGGACTGCGGAGACATCGCTTCGCGACGAGTGTGTTTGCTGGTGATATTAAAGGGACCGCCCGTTTTTGTCTAGTAGCTGATGAGTAACTGGCGGACTGGGTGCGAGAGACGTTCGACAAGAGGCAAACAGGCCGTAGGCAGGTTTGTCGGACGGACTCGGCAACGGAAGGAGATCGATGCTGTACGGCTCGACATGTAAGGTGTGAAAGTCTTTGATGAGACATCTTGAAGATTGCGACTTTAAGAAGTCAACTTGTCTCAGCTTGTCGCATATAGTATGTGTGAGAGTGAAGTTCAGCCGAGGAGGAGTAGGAATGTTTTGACGTCGAATAATCAGTTGATTATCTTATCGATTGTCTCACCGCCTCTGGCAGAATACGCATGCTTACAAATTCAAGCATTGTGATTGACTGAGTGATTATGCAGTATATTGGCTATTGGCTTTGATGGTATGCACAATTATTTTCGGCGGAATGTCAAATATCGTAAGTGGAGATATTGCGAGCCTCAATCTCTTGTTGTACTGTGAGCTCTTTCTTCAGTCATCAATGACGGACATCGAGGCGGCGAGTAGCGGCAGTATATCATATAGGATTATGCCCCTCGACGAAACGCAGAGGTTTCTTACGTCATGTTTTGCTTTGGGAATAGGAGCATACTGTTGCTTGCCATTTTCTGTCGCATTTATTGAAATTTCCTCTTTTGATTATACACTTTCTTGACGAATGCCATGGGTTCCAGGCTTCACTTCCAGAGAATCAAAGAAGGCCCTCCGCTCCCCCACCATGACGATATAAGAGCTTATAAGCGGGAGTATGCTGAAGCTCTGGACGAACGAGATCCTCTCAAGTCATATCGTGATCAATTCATTATTCCGTCCAAGAAAGATTTACTCAGGAAGAGGCTAGCGGACACCGAAGGTACAGCTGTACCCGATTTCGAGCCACTTTGAAAGCCTATCGTCGCAATGCTGACAAGTTGCGGTCAATAGGAGACGATGAATCAGATCCACGTTGTACATATCTTTGCGGAAACTCTCTAGGTCTTCAGCCAAAGAACCTCCGCAAATATCTCGATCAATACCTCAGGTCATGGGCCATAAAGGGAGTCATTGGTCACTTCGTTTCTCATGAGGATGCTTTACTCCCTCCTTACTTGCATGTAGATGATGCAGGCTCAGAGCTTCTGGCTCCCATTGTGGGCGCTTCTCCCAGCGAGGTAGCTGTTATGGGAACGTTGACGGGGAATATACACCTACTGATGAGCAGTTTTTATCGGCCGACGGCGGAACGACATAAGATTATCCTTGAGGGAAAGGCGTTTCCCAGTGATCATGTATTGCTTCCACCCTCAAAGAAATTAAAGAAAAGTTGGGAGAATAACATGCTAATTCGACACATAGTACGCTGTTGAATCCCAGATTCGACTCCACAACTTCGATCCCGCAATCTCCATGGTCCTCATTGAGCCCGAAGACGCCGAGAAGCCCATCCTCAGCACCGAGCAAATCCTAAAAGTCATCGACGACAATGCCTCTGACACGGCCCTGATTTTCCTCCCAGGCATTCAATTCTACACCGGCCAGTACTTCGATATCAAGACCATCACTGCCCATGCACATTCAAAGGGGATTCTAATCGGCTGGGACTGTGCGCATGCCGTTGGAAACGTTGAGCTGCAATTGCATGACTGGGATGTTGACTTTGCCGTTTGGTGCCATTATAAGTATGTAAATAGTGGACCAGGGGCTATGGCGGGTTTGTTCGTGCATGAGAAACACGGGATAGTGAAGTTCAGCGAAGAGACTGGTGAGAGTCCATCGTATCATCCTCGACTGGCTGGGTGGTGGGGACATGATAAGGAGACTCGTTTCCAGATGAACAACAGTACGTACAAGATGCATACGACGACGATGAAAGAGAAACGTGACCTATTTGTACTCACTTCCGACAGAATTCATCCCCCAAGAAGGCGCAGCAGGCTACCAAATCTCCAACCCCTCAGTCCTCGATCTCAGCGCCGTAGCCTCATCCCTCGAAATCTTCAATCAAGCAACCATGCCCGCCCTCCGCCAGAAATCCTTAGAGCTGACAGGGTATCTCGAGCACCTCCTCCTCAAATATCCACTTGACGACCCATCAACCTCCAACGACAAAAACCAGAGACCATACACAATAATCACTCCCTCAGACCCATCCTCGCGTGGCGCCCAACTCAGCATTCTTCTTCAACCCGGGCTGCTGGACAAAGTACTCGAAATTCTTGAGGAGGAAGGCGTGGTGATCGATGAACGGAAACCGAACGTTGTGCGCGTTGCGCCGGCGCCGTTGTATAACACTTTTACGGATGTATGGGAGTTTCATCGGGTATTCGTATTGGCGTGTAAAGAGGCTGTTAAGGCTAGGGATGGAGAGTAGGAAGCAAAAACAGGGGTTGTTAATAACCATGCATCAATGGACGTTATATACCATACACTACGTGCTTATCTACTCACTCTCTCGTTCATTTTCATCGTACTAGTAGTTAGTACCAGGCTTAGTTTACAGCAAGAGCAATTCCCCCGTAGCACCACCACCTGCAACCTGCGGCTGATAAATCTGTTGCTGGTTCTGATTCACCACGTACTGCGTCATCTGGCCTGTTCCGCCTAACCCGCCGAATCCGTTATCTTCTCGTCCGCCTAGGTCGAGATTTGCCATTTGCTGAGACGCGACGTTACTGAAGTAAGCGTCTGCCGCGTCGACAGCCGCGGAGAGGTCGCCTGCGTTTCCGTTCGATTGTGCAGGGGGAGGAGCAGTTGAGGTTGGTGGGCTGACGGCTGTTAACCCGGCGGATGTAGCGTCGTATGGGAATGAGCCTCCTTTTTGTAATTCGGCCATACCCGGTCGTTTGACGAGTGCAGGGCTATTGCCGAGCCGTTTTGGTCGTGCCGATCTGAATACTTGTTGGACCGGTTTGAGGTATACTGTCGCTAATGTGCCTACGTTCAGACAGAGCTCTTCCAGGGTGTTGGGTTCTAGTTTCTCGCTTTCGGCTGTTATAGGGGGCTTTTCGCCCATTACGACCTCCTTAGCGGCGGCTGGATCGGTGGATAGGAGACGCCAGTACATGTATCCTCGGTCGCGGAGGTCGGGGTCGTCGGTGTCCTCGGTGCACCATTTCAAGACTTCCGGAACTAGTTGTTGACCTTTTGTGGGACGTTGGATAAATAGTTTCACTGTCGCTGTGAGTAAGGCGAGCTGTACTTCGATAGGCTCGTCGTGGAACGTTGCTAAGTAGTCCTGAAGTAAACCGTCCGAATTTTCGATTCGGTCCGCATACTGGCCAATGATCCAGATGATTGCTGCTTTGGCCTCAGGCTCATCGAGTTCATCAATATTTTGGATGACTGCCCCAATGATTCCTTCGTATTGGTTGGGGTATTTGCGGAATATGTTGCGAATCACGACTGTGGCTTCTTGGACGATATAAGGGACCTTGGCATGTACGAGTTCCAATAAAGTGTCGATACATTGTCGTGCGGCAGACTCAATCTTGATAGCCAGTTTGCCAATGGCTCGGACAGCCTTGCGCACAAAATGCACATCAATTTCAGACGCATATCTATGACAGTCAGCGAAACCCAACAGTAAATGACGAAACAGACGTACTCTCGCAATTCAGCCAAGACAACACCAATATTCTCCTTTGACGCGAGCATAAAAATTAACTCCAACTTGGTGACTTTGACATAAATAGGGTCATTATATTTGCAGAAAAAGACACGAATGTCATTCCGAAGAACCTCGGGGCGTTTCTGAAGAATCAATATGGCATTTCGTAAAGCAAGATACTGCACCTCAGGAGGTTTCGACAAAAGCGTGACTAGCGGCGGCGACAGCTTCTTTGATAGTGCAGTCACTTGTTTTTCGTCACTGATATAGTTCATGAGATAGAGAATGACCCGGATCGAGGTCAGAACAACTGCAGAGTTGGAATGTGATAGACGGGGCGAGATTCGTTCGGCTAAGAGTAGAGCTTCGCCAGAATCTTTAGGTACATACGCCATGAGAGACTCTAATATGTATGTTTGCCCCCATCTGAACGAAAATTAGCGTGCGCCACTCGAAGAAAGGAGAAGAAAGACATACTCTGAACAGTCTGCTAGAACAGAGACCACTTTCGACGCACTGGCATAATCTATTGTCAATGAGATAGACTCACTGCGCTCCCAGATATCCACCAAAGCGGCTAATACACTAGACACAACGGTAGGATTCTCGTCTTTCAACATTTTATTCAGCCGGTCAATCAAGTCCGAGCTTTCAACCATTTTCTTGTGATGATCGTACAGCTTGGCGACACAGAAAGCGGCTGTTTTCCGGACGTAGGGGTCAATGTCGACCATCAAATGTTTCACGGGCTGTACAGTCGCCTCCACAAATTCCCGAACGTGGATATACGATATCGTCCTAAGAGCAAGAGCACGAACTAGCGGGTTGTGGTCGTCCATGTCCTAATCGAAGGTTAATACTTCAAATGAACATCCAAATTCCAACCCAGCACGTACATCAACCAAAATTGGCAACGCTTTGAGCGCAATTTCCGGCTTCACTCTCGCATAATTGACCAAGTATAGGAAGCACCTATCCACGCTTGTCAGCCCAATTGTCCGTAAGCAAGCGCATTACTATACGTACATCTTCTTAATCTCCAAACTCGGGATCGTCATGCAGGCAATGACATCCGGGAACAAGCCAACCATGTCATTATTGCTCATGGTCATGTTTGCGACAATCTTTTTCAGTGCGATCTTCTTTGCCGAGTGGTTCTTGTCCTTCTTTCCTCCGCTGTTGAGTTCCTGGCGCAACTCGGCGACTTTGCCCTGTGGTGAACGATAGTAGAGTGAGCTTTGACTGTATGGATGATAGGGGAGGACGCTGATGAACATGGTGGCGTTTGCAGTATGACCAGCATATTACAGTAGATTGGGATATATGTTAGAAGAGCAATTCAGAACACGACTGCACACAAAAAAATTCGAAAGCAGATGTGCAGATGAAGAATCATAATGAGGAATGACTCGCGTGTAACGTACCCTTGCAAAGAGCTTCGCATCTCCTCCACCTGAACTCATGGTGTAATATAGTAATAGTAGGAGGGGCTATAAAGCCAATGTCTCGGTCCGCTCGAAAAGGTAAAGGCACAAAATCAGACGTCTTTCTTATGATTGGATTGGTACGAAGGATAGGAAACGCCTTAATCGATGTCAGTGCTGTGCGATAAGACGATCACATGGATCGATGGGCGCTGAGTAGAGTGAGGGGTTGTCGATGTGTCTTGTGTGATGCGCGTCGGGCGTTCGATCGGGCTAGTAGGATTAGGGAGTCACTTTCGCACAGTAGCCTCCATGAATATCTGGCGCTTTGTAGGTAGACTCGTAGACGGAGGATACAATGTGTGTATGATCGAATCGTCGGGGAGGCGATAGCTTGGGGTGTGGTTAATTGTCGCTGTGCACTGGTCTGTTGTTAGAACAGCAGCCTTGCATGTCGGTTGCGGTGTTTAACGTGATTATGAGTTCGATAGATCCAGAGTCGCAATTCCAACGCCAAAAGATACAAGATGAAGCAGATAAAATAATATCGAAGAATGACCGAGACAGTCGGAGCTCAGAAAGGAGAAGGCGCGCTCAGCCAATCAAGTGCATCCCGGACGCTTTGTGGATATCTCCGCTGGATCCGCTGTCCTAACGACATCTCTCTGACCAACACTGAACTATCTCGTCTACTGGACTCTGCGTCTTGAGCGTCGCATAAACGAAGATGTCTTTGACTTCTGCTCTTCCACCGCCCAAATGGGTAGTTGAAATGAACACACCCCTCGCCAAACGCTCCGGCAAGACCAGCTTTCGCAATCCACCCGGCTTCACCACCAAGGCGACAGGCAAGCAGGTACTACCGCCCCCCCTCAAGCCATCAATATCTTAACCCATACTGATAGACCCAACAGCATGAAACAAAGTCAGTCGTCGACCGCAAACCCATCGAAACCGACACCCTCAAACTCAAAAAGGCCTGGGAAGTCGCCCTGGCCCCCAGCAAACAAATCCCCATGAACGCAATCATGATGTACATGTCCGGCAACAGTCTGCAAATTTTCAGCATCATGATGGTATTCATGCTTTTCAAGGGTCCCATTCAGGGACTGATTGCCACAAACGCGCAGTTCGTGAAATTCGAGACGGAGAGTAACAGGGCGAAAATCTGGGGTTGCAAGGCGGTTTATGTGTTGATGCAGTTTGCGTTGTTGGGGATGGGGGTTTGGAAGGTTAATGCTATGGGGTTATTGCCGTACGTTTCTACGTCTTTTCCTCTTTGCCTTCTTTACATGGTCTCACTAACTTTTATAGTACGACGAGGTCAGATTGGTTGGCATGGGAGTCGGAGAGAATATCTCTGGAGCGTGCTTACTTTGCATTTGGTTAGGCGAGAAGTTCGAGATGCACAGGTTACTAGCCCTAACAACATGCATGGATAGTTGTGGTATGATGCTGAATGCTCTATGTACATTGAACCAATGTAAACTATATGCTATCAAGATATCTCTGATCCGAAATATGCATAACAAAACGCTCAACCGAAAAAGCAAAAGCTCTCTATATGCATCATCATCATCACCGTCATCGTTAATCTGCCATCTCACGCAGTCGTCTTTCCTCCCTCCATTTCGGCCCATGATTAATCAAAATAAACAAAAGCGGCGTCGTAGCCAGCATCACCAAGGCAATGAACGTGTAACACCACCCGGTCCCCATAGCAGTCAGCATCGGCTCAATGACAGCTGTGGCACCAGCTCCAAGCAGACAACGCGTGATATTGCTTCCCGCCGTTGCCGTGGCAGCTTTATTTGGATATAAATCAATCAGCAATGTGCTGACTGTGTTGAACGACCCCGTCAGACAAAACCCCATGAAAAATGTGATAATCGTCGGGGCAGCGAGATGAACGCCGTAATCCAACACCCATCCAAACACAATGATCAGCGCTATCGCGCCGAGAATTAATGGAAACGCAATCTGTAACCGCGCCTTTTCAATTGGGAAATTCTTCAGATCTGTATGCCGATTCCGCTGCACGGGGAGACCCAGTTGAGTCGCAATACGACGATAGTTCACGTCTAGAAACTTCCCATTAGCGAACGCGGCTAGTGCAGAGCCCGCCCCGAAGGGTAGGTAGCACAACCCGATCTCTAAGTCGTTAAGGCCATAGATATCCGAGTACAGCGACGTAATGGCCACGGCCACATCGTAAAATCCCGCAAAGAAGATTGAGTTCGTGATCAATAACACAGCTGTATCCTTTTGCAAGACTATCGCCAGCGTCGGCAGCGGATTGGGGAATGATAATTTGCGTGAAGCAGAGGGCAGAGTGCTCTCCGCAGCTAGTCGATCTTCTTCCGAAGCCTCTTTGCGGAATTTCAGATAACTGATCAGGGACATATTCCACTTCGGCGGGTGGATTGAGCCATTGCCCACGATCTTGCGGCCTGTCTCGGGGTAGAACACAATAAACTGCACGAGCCATGCAGCGGCAATAATGAACAGAAACCAGAATATGGCTCTCCAGCCAAGGTACTGTGATAAAAGACCGCCGATGACGGGGCCCAGGGCAGGACCGAGGAGTGACCCAGCCGTCACAAAACCCATGTAACTCCCTCGCTCGGCTACGGAGGCAACGTCTGCAATGACGCCAGCAGACAAAGCAATTGTCGTACTGCTCCCCGCGCTCTGCATGCATCGCAGGACGAAGAGAGCGGCATAGCTGTTTTGTAGAGCAAGACCAACATTGGCGCCCATATAGATGACGAAGCAGATGAAATATGCTGGTCTTCGGCCTGCGTTGTCTGCGAAATCGCCTATGAAGACGGGTGCGATTCCTTGAAAGATCTATTCCATAAGCAATTAGTTCGGAGCCTCAAGTCTAGGACAGATGGGGAGGGCGTACGTACCATATAGCTGGTCATAGTCAAATTGATCAATGAAATCGAGACATTCAGATCCTTCGCCAACGTATTCATAGCCGGGAAATATATCTGAGATGATATCGGCGAGAAGAATCCAGCGCATGAGGCGGCAATGACGATGTATCGTTTCATGCCAGGCGAAAAAACTGAATATTCAACTGTGGAGGAGGCGCGAGTTCCGCTGCGCTCGAGGTCGACTGCTTCCGTGCCTGGAGTTGCCACGCCATTCTGTTCTGTTCCTACTTCTTTCGAGGCTGTAGTTGACTCGAATGTAGGCTCGGGGTGACTATCACTGTCGCTATCGCTGTTGTCATGGCTGCTCTCGTGAGGAAGACCATGATCTTGATCAATAGGCGGCACTACCTGATTCGTACTCTCCGTCGTAGGTACCACATAATTCTTCTCTAGATACTCGTCTTCACCTGCCATCGAATCTGCCTTTCTTTCGAACGTGCATCTGGGAAAACAGAAAATAAAAACGCAACTATTCCTGATAACATCGCCATCTTATACAAACGGAGCTCCCCCCCTCTATAGGGCTCCATGAGCGAATCAACGACTATTTCCCATTGATGTAGCTCCACTTCGATCGCCAGAAACAAAAACTTCAAGAAAACCTCCAATACTTACCCTAGAGTCTCAAATTTAGAATCGTGCGGACAGTAAGAATGAAAACAAGCAACACAATTGGCCGTACACCAGAATGTATCCCGTTCGCGGCCAACCACAGACGGCTCAGCGGGGCTGCCGAAGTGCCGTCTTTGCCGATTTGAAGGCTTAGGGTTTCCGATGCCGGCTATCATCGCTGACAGACCGCCTTTAGAGTCTACTACATAGAGATAACTACGTGCTAAGTCTTAATTGACCAGTCACCACTAAAGAAAGATTCCTGCCGGAGACAAGCTGCGTGAGATTGATGCCTATCGCTATGGTTCGGAAAGTTTCCGGCCGGCTATTTGGTATTTACCAGCCGTTGGAGGAGCATGGCAATGATCGAATAGAAAACAATCAGTGCATGTGTATGTGCATTAATTACAGATTAGCATACAAAAGACTGAATACTCATGTAATTAGAACGAGGCGGTGAAAGACATGCACGTCATCATCAACATTGAAAAATAGAAAAGATAAAGTAGAATGAAATCATTGTATGTTGACAGGAACGCGATACGATGACGACAACACATGTAGAAACAACGTCCTGACGACAGTGTACACACAGCTTGACGACTGCGGTTGCTTACTTACACAGATATAAACATAAACCCTGGCCCACTTCGACTAGAAGACTATTTATCATCATCCCATCCAATCCAGCTTCGAGGCATGACACGCCAGACCTTGACTTCTCCGCTCTTGAGATCACCCAGCTTGAAACTCTCTGGCTTGACCTTTTTGCTTTCACGACCCTGCTCCCATGCATGAATCTTCTTCTTCGTTCCATCCCAATCAACTATGACTCCGACGTGGTCTGGCTTGCCAACTTCGGCGCTGTACTTTTGATGAAGCCCTCCCTTATGACCTTGGAATTTGGCATTGCGGAAGCTGATGATATCACCAGCCCGGATCTCATCGTTTTGCTGTACAGATGCATTGGCTAAATTGGCGTAGACTAACGCACCGTAGGCCCGGGTACCCACAGGTAAAAGCACATCCTTAAGGGGTGAGAGCAAGTGCTGGATGAGACCGTAAGATGTTCCATCGGCGACAGTCGTGTTTTGTACCGAGTTGGCAGCAGCAGATATCCGGCTCCCGAATCTTTCGTGTGCAGTCTCCAGCTGGTCTTGTCGGAGTTTGCTAGGAGGCGCTTCATGTCTTTGCTCAAAGGTTACATCACTCGGGTTCTTTGCATCGAAGCGAACATTGATCACGGTTTGCGAATAGTCTGCAAACAAAACATAGACGCTCTTGCTGACCGTAGTTTTACCGCCGCGTTTGTTTGACGTTGACTCCTCAATCTCGAATAACAAGTCTTTGCGATTCTGGAACACAGGAGGAGGAATATTTGGCTGAGTCCACCAGAAAGTGCTCTCCGCAAGATCTACATCGGTTGCGATGAAACCCAAATCCACGGACGGGCGTGAAATGTCCATAGATCGGCGAGTGTTGGCCATGGCCCTAGATATATCAAGACTTTGCCGGGATCGAGGAGCCTCGGTAGGCGGAGGAGGAACAGATTTCTCATGTGGTGGAGGTGGTGGTGGAGCAACGGTCCTTTCAGGAGGAGGCGGAGGAGGGGGAGCCTGTGGTAAAGAAACAGGGCTATCATCTTGATCATCGTATTCTTCTCGTGGTGGAGGATTCGTAGGTAGAGGAGGAGGAGGAACGCTTGGACGACCAGAGTCGTATCGGTATGGATCGTAATCGTCATCGTCTTCCTCCTCCTCGGTAGTCAGATCTCTTGCAGGAGGTGGTGGAGGTGGCGCGGATCGTGGAATGTCCATCGATGCTCTTTTATTAGGCGGCTGACTAGACGGTAAAGGAAGAGGTACAGCACGAGGAGCTGTGGGTGGAAGTGGAGGTGGAAATCGAGGAGACTGAGGTGACAGTTCATCACCTCCGTCTTCGATACTGGATTCTCGACCATGCGATTTAAGCGCGTCCTTGTGTTTTGCGGTGGGAGCTATGTCAGTGTCATAATCAGCTTCGTACTCGGTCGTTTCGTCTTGGATACCATGATCCCTAGGAATTGGTGAGTGGATAATGCTGTGTCTAGAATCCGACGTGGTTTGTCGAGTCAGCACTCCGGGAGGAGGAGGTGGCGGAGGTCGAACCTGCGGTGGAGAGGAGGGAGTCTGGGGAGGATTGGTTGGGATCGGTGGAGGCCCACGACTGAATCGCTTTTCCGACATGGTTGCAGACCTAACAGAATCATATGTTGAAGAACGACGAGGAGGCGGTGGTGGACTGGCAGGCGCTGCTTGCGTCAACGTTGAATCCAGAGACATTTTGTTGGTATGAATTGAAAGCTCATCATCTGATTCGGAGCCAGGACTCGGAGACGTAGGAGGTCTTGGTGGCAGAGCAGCAGGTCGCGATTCCGGTGCCGGAGGGGGTGGTACAGGTTGCGATCCAGGAACGGGTGGTGGAGGTGGCCTGCTCTCTGCAGAAGGCAGAGGAGGGACGGAGCGTTCATGCGGTGGAGGGGGTGGAGGAGCCCTGTCCATTGACTTGCGCGGTGCGGGCTCATGTTCTTCAACAGCATCCTCGACATCTGGTAGTTCTTCTGCGGAATGCTGTTGAGTAATTGGCACGTCCTCATGTTCATCTTCCTTTTCGACTTCCTTAGGCGAGGACACGGAGGGCCTTTGAACATTCATACCAGGTAGCGCCATGATTGGCACGGGAGGAGCGTGTAATGGAGACCTGGGAGGTTCAAATTCTTCTGCTTGTCTTCCAGCATCTTCAGGAGCCTTGGCTTTTCTTGGAGGTATCCCCATGCCCATGCCACCACCTCCTCCACCGAACATACCCATCATACCCATGCCACCGCTCATTTTAGCCATACGCTCCCTGAGTTCCATTCTCCTTCTGACTTCAGGGTCAACTTCCTCCTCCTCTTCCTCTTCTTCCTCGTCGTCCTCAGCTGCTGCCTCGTCATCACTATCAGCCGCTGGCTCTCCCTGTACAGCTTGTTTTTGCGCTCGAGGCCTTTCATCAACGTCTTCCCTACTTGTCGATGTTTCTTCCGCATCTTCAGTGTCTGCAGCGCCTGAGTAATCTGCGTCATTCGTATCACTCATAAGCTCCCGAGAAGGAAGAGGAGGAGAAGAAAGCGGCGCTGGCTTAAGATCCTCACTACCTTCGCCTTCAAAAGACTGACGTTCACCGCGAGGAGTTTCAAGGTTCTCTGTATGCTCCGGCTCTGTACTCTCAGCGGTAGCCGGAACTGGGGGAGCTTCCTGAAGGTCAGTTCGCTTCTTGGGATGTCGTTTTGCCTTTTCTTTCTTCTGTGCAGCCTCGGCTAAACGATTTGCCTGTTCCAACTGCTGTTTCTGCAGCAATGCAATTCTCTCCTTCAGACTCGTCGGTTTCGGTTGATCCTCGTCCTGAGCTGGCTCGGCGGGTGGGGACGGCAGTGAATGTTCAGATACAGGAGCTTCTCTAGTGGTGACTTCCGGGTCTTCTTCACGACGATACGCCTTTGGTGGTGGTTGTTCTCTTGGTATGGGGACGTAGGCATTCTTGCTTGGAGGAGGTGCGACGAATGGCTTCTTGATGAATGTATTAGAACTTGGACCACCCGGTTTGAAAGGAGCAATTGGAGGCGCAGCAGGTTTGTTGAATGCGGCAATACGGTCTCTGAACGCATTTGAGCTTGGCTTGCTGGAGACGACTGGAGGGGGAACTTTGGCCGCAGGAGCAGCACTCGGCTCAGGCTGTGGCTGCTTTGGTGGCTGCGAAACCACAGGAACAATCGGTTCAGCAACAGGAGCTTGAGGGGAAGATGGGAGTGGTATAGCTTTTTCTTGAGACAATTCAACAGCTGGCTCTGGTTCTGGTTCATCCTCTTGCACGGGCTCTTCCGTTTCGACCGCAGGTGCTGGTGGCGGTACCGGATCTGCCTCCTTCTTCGCCTTTACAGGACGATTTGGCCTCGGTGGAGCTGTAGGCTCAAATCTCTCGACAAAATTGCGAGGGAAGATGCCCTCTTGTTTCCCAGCGTCATCATTATATTCCCCATAGTACCAGTCCGCATCCTCCACTGCGGTCACGGTAATCACCTGGCCGATTGAGAAATGAAGGTCATCTTCATGCTCTGATGTATAATCAAAAAGAGCCTTGACCGTGAACGGCGGGTCGGACATCTGGGTGGTAATGCTCCGGGAGTGCGTGGTTGTGTGGTAGGAAGTGTTGTGTGTTGGTTCGTAGGCAGCGGGATTAGCGCAATGAGGGGAAAGTGACAACACTTCAAGGGAGCGAGGCTGAAGTGTCAACCCGGCTAATGCAGTAGTCAGAATTGAATGGTTCTCAGAAGGACATCTGTTTATGTGGACAATCTGTACATGACAATGGCTATGTTGTGGTCTTGGAGTTACTCTAAGAATCGCTGTGCAAGGGTGCTAAGTCAATAACAATAACCACGGGCTGATGCGGACTGCGGGACAATTGGCCTTACCTCGATAGTCAGACACCGGACTGGCACTGGCAAAGACACAAACTGACAAATTAGGACTGAGCGTAGGTGGTGGCCCGGATACACAAAGGCAGCATCGGGTAGACAGCGGACAGAATAGTATAGATACTGAAATAAGAATAAGACCCGAGTAAGAACAAGAATAAGAGGTTGTCGGGGGTTGCTACAGTTAAAGCAAGAAGGATGTGGGGAGCAGCAGCCTTGGCTCTCCACCAGTGACGCTGAGCTTCCCGTTTCATCTCCCGCCACTCAACTCACAGTCTCTTCTTCTTTTAGTTATAAGGCAACGAGTTTCAGATTATCATATCTTGCTTCAGATTTGTTTTCTCGCTGGCAGTAATGGCTGAGGTCTTGCGACATTCGAAATAAGCCACAGGCGTTTTGTTTCAGCGATCACAATAACCCCACTGAAGATTTTCCACCTTTCCGCTACCACTACAGCTCCATCACCATGTCACACCTCAACGCTCCAACAACAGAACAGGCCAAAAACTACAAATACACCGGCGAAAAGCCCCCGAATCCGCGACACCTAGCTATCGCGCTACAGCACGCAAACCAAATCCAAGCCCAAAAAGACGCCCAAGCCTTAATACTAAATCGCATATTAGAACTAATCGAGTTCCCGTCGTCAGAATCAGCAAATCCTGCGGAACCTTCTGCAGCGGATGCCGCAGCACTCAAAGCGGCTCTTGCCCCATTTCAGCCCACAGATTTTGACAATCTCATTCTCGAGCGCAATATAGAAGGTCGATGTGGCTATGCGCTATGTCCTCGCGAACACAGAAAGGAGGATCCTAATGCTAAATTTCGAATATTATGGGGACCAAAAGGCAGCGGAGACAATGGTCGGGGTCGAGAGATGAAGGTCGTCCCTCGTGAGAAGTTGGAGATGTGGTGCTCGGATCACTGCGCTGAGCGAGCCCTATATCTACGTGTGCAGTTGGCTGAGGAACCGGTATGGGAGAGGCGAGCTGTGGATTCAAAGAAGAAGCCGCTTGAATTATTGGAAGAAGCTCGACAAACAAAACAGGAAAAGCCTAAGAAAGCTTTCGAACGCGAGGATCGACTGGCTGAAAAGATGAAGAAGCTCACTGTCCAAGATGAAACTTCCTCAGCGGCAGCGAATCAACTCGCTCTTGAACGAGGCGACACTGGTCCAACGTTTAGGAAACAAGGTCGTGTGGAAATAAACGTCCGAGAGAAAGACATTGACATGCACGGCGATATACCAGCGGCTCCTGTTGCTCGCCCAGGAGACAGTACCGGAGGTTCAATTGAGGGCTACGTGCCTCAAAAGACACATGAGCAGCTTAAGCAAACTCATGACCGCGATGAGTCAGTCGAAGAAGACGTGCTTGATATCATTTGAGTCGGTTCGGTCAGCAAGATGTTACAATATTACAACGTTAAGGAATCTACAAAGACCAGTCACGAACACGCGTCCAGTCTGCCATCTGACTACGGGTGGCAATGGCAGTCACAACTCGCACAGGTGGCCTCCAGACGACATCGCCAAAAGAAAGCACCGTCGACACCCATCGGAGTGAAAGGTAGGAATAAGGGCTATATGTAGGCAATAGAAAAGGAAAAAGCAGTTGGCAATCAAGCATCATCTCCCGTCAATATGACAGAGGGAATCAGCGACACCTTGTTTGTGGGAAATCCTGTTTCTTTTTATTTTATGGTATCTTTGTCATGTCAATGAAGACAGCCAAGATTAGCTACATCATCATCAAAACATTAAGAAGAAGTAATCTCTTTCGAGATAATTTCTTCCTGCGTGAAAAAATCATTTTCGCTTTTTTGTCGCTGTTTGGCCGAAAATAAGAGATCGTTGATATTTTCACGACATTAAGTGAACACCCGTCCCTTGCTCGTCAAGCGGTTTCCCCCAAAATTGGTCGGAGGAAATGATTTACCGGAAGCGGCGAGGGCGCTCAGTCTGCTGCTGCTGAGAGACCTGAACAACGTTGACCTTGAGAGAGTCGAACTAAAGATAGCGAGTTAGATAAAAAATGTATTTCTTGTGGTCAGTGTAATGGGGAACTCACGCCGAGGCTCTTGAGGAGATCCTTGGTATCAGCATCGACATCAAGCTGACCAGACTCGGACTGGGAAACATCCAAAGCCGAGATCTCGGGGACGTATTGATCCTTGCGCTCACGCTCCTCCTCCTGAAGCTTGAAGGAGATACCGCGGACGGGACCACGCTGGATACGCTTCATCAAATGGGTGGTGTAACCAGCAATCTATTCCAACAATCAGTACATTGCTGCGACCATATTTCGAAAGTTGAAGAAATGGCGAACCTTGTTGCGAAGACGCTTGGAGGCAATGATGGCGATTTCATCGCAAAGACGCTTGTTGGTCTCGAAGTCGAGCGTCAACTTAGGGTAGTAACGCTCAATGATGACCTTGGCGGACTTCTTGACGGTCTATTGAATCCCAGAAAAAAAGCAATTAGTCTCACTCATTCTCAAATCATCTTTCCAATCAAGAGATTCGTACCTTTGTGCGGACGCGACCCATTTTGGCGGTTTGATGATGATTGTCGAGTTAGTTGGATTCCGTCTGCCACAGGATTGGAGATATTATTTCGAAATCTTGTGTGGGCTGGTGCGGGCTTGGCGCCCGGCTATCTACTCACGTGATTAGAGCACACGAAAAACCACGCCTTCGGCCCAAATGGGATGTGTTGTCTTGGCATCGCTTAGTATCACGTGATTTGTCTTGGAATAGATGTTGTTGGAGGGATACATGGTCGAAATAGGCGTGTCAAAATAGATATACGGAAGCTTTCGGGTGAGAGTTCAGGAAATATCAATAGTGAAGTTTATTGTACAATGTATAGGTACACAAAAGTATATGGCATAAACACGGCTAATCAATACATTCTCATTGCGGAAAGATCAAACAAGTCGAGGAACATCCCGTTGCGTCGACTGTGCTGCTGGAGATATATTGGTCGGGTCAGTGGAAACATAGTTGGATATACCGTAGGGCGCCATAACATCCTTTTCAGCCCTGTTGGCTTCCAGACTGATTGTTCCCTGGGAGGATATCGAGACTCGCTTGGGGACCACCAAGACTTTACCACCACCAGGAATCGATGGGTCGAGATACTCGACACCTCTCGTGTTGTCTTCCATGCTCTCAGCCTCATCTTCATATGCAATACCCGCAACACCAAGAACAGGACGGCGCTTGTATCGTCGTTTCCTTGTCTTGGCAGTCAAGACACGAGCTTGGACAGGGCGCATGGCTTGTTGAGGCCCGTATGAAGGGTGGTTGTATATCATTGCTCCTGATCGAGTGTAAGCAAGGCCAGCCGAAGGGTGGGTTCGTGGTGGCCCTTGGTTTGCGTAGGCAACGGAAGCCAAGTTTGACGCAGTCGCCTCGTAGTAACTGGTACCGACGGCCCATTGCGGGAGATCGGATGACAAGGTGTGAAGATCCAAGAGACGACTCAGTTCGGGTCCAGCCAGCCTTTTGTTCGTCCGCAGTCTCTTTAGATAAGCTTGGAACTCTTCATCAGTGACTTTGACCGGCTCAATGGTCTGGTCTGCGTCCAAACCACCCTCATCCTGCGCTTTCGATCGACGCTCAACAGTCAATTTGTTTTCGTATTGCTCTCGCAATTGTTTCAACAACTCCGGCCTACGACGACGTAGTGACTGCAGATAAGCTTGAAACTGGACCTCGGATTGACCGCCCAGCCATGGCCCGGATTGCCGATATAACTTAGCATCAAGCTCTTTTGCGCCCTCGCTATTGGAGACATTATCGTATCGGAGTTCGAATGGACTTTCGTGGCCCTTGCCATAACTTGTTTGATTCTTCCGGGCAGTCTGTGGTAGAGAAACGGGGATGTGGAGTTCCTGGAACTTCGTAAGGGTCATGGTGTGATCACCAGCGGAATCGAAGTCGGTGACATGTTCAAACGTGTCGAGTGCATTGATACGGATGACAGGCTTGCTGGACCTTTCGATCGTTGATTTGGCTGGTAATGCTCTTTTCAGGCCCCAGTCTCCTTGATAGAGGGCCGATGGCGGTGTTTCAATGGCAGCTCTGGTCGGGTGTGGAAGGGTTGCTGAACTCGACTCATTGACGAATTTGGATGTAACTGGTCGCGGCGCTGTAGTCAATGGTGTTGGTAATGCAAAAAGACGAGAATTTCTCAGCAGATTAGCCGTCGGCGAAAGTTTTGGAGCCGCCATGGCTGTATGGAAATGGCTGTTGATACGATTTTCACGTCTGAAGCTCCTTGACGAAAAGTATCGCCGAAAAGTTGACGGTAGTTAGCTACGGCGGGCGGCAGGACCATCAGCGCAGAACATTGCTATGCATGGACCATCTGCCCGCTTTATAACTTGAGAATCGAAGACAATATTTTCTCTTGAATTTCTTAGTATCTACAGCTCAACATATCTTTACTACACACGAACTGCCTCAGCGACAGATTCTTTACAAACCCACTTTCGCGAGCGAAGCAAGAGTATCACCAACCGACTCCTTGATCGATTTGAATTCGATGCCCAGAACATTGCGAACTCTCGAGTTGTTAATCTCATACGGGCGAGGGATATCTCCAACCTCGCCATAATCTGGCAAGTTAGACGCATACTTTGGCTGTATCTCGCGAATAGTGTCCACAAGCTCCTTGTTGCTAAGGAAACCTTCAGTTGTGAAGAATCGCTTGCCGCCCGCCTCTGCAACCTCGATAGCCTTGACGTGAGCAAGAGCGACATCGCGGACGTCAACCCATAGCGTCTGCTCTTTTGGTGAAGTGTCGTCCTTCTTTTTGCCCAAGGCGAAATCTGTAATGATCTGGTTGGAAGTGTTGAGGCTCTCTAGGCTGTTGAGGTAGCCAATTACCGGACCAAAGACGAAAGGAGGGTTGATTGTTGCTACGTCAAAGTTGGGCTTCTCCTTCTCCACGAATTCCCATGCTGCTTTTTCAGCAAATGTCTGTCCTGGTAAGTATGCTTTTCCATTTTTCCTCGGGGGCCGCGGGTGACATACCTTACTACCTCTGTATGTGGTAAACTTGTTGTCTTTGGTTGCCTCCTCGTATGTAACTGGATTCCACACGGACTCGTCATAGAGCTTGGGGTGGTTGGGCGAATTGGTAATGGCCGCAAAAGAAGACGTAATCACCACTCGCTTCACGGAAGGAACGTAATTCTTGATAGCGTTGAGAATTCCCTTGGTGCCATTGATGGCCGGGTTAAGGATCTCCTTGACAGGATCAGTGAAATTATAGTGGAAGGGGGAGGCCGTGTGAATGACGTAGTCGTAGGCTGGACCGGATTTGAGGACCTATCTATCCATTAGCAAGGATCGTTTTGAAGTCGAAGGGGCTTATGCGATTGTACCTCGTCAAAAGCGCCTTCTTTAGCAATGTCCTCGACAATGACGTAGGACAACTTGTCCTTTGAGAGATTGGGGTATGCCTCGAGAATCTTGTCGCCCTTCTGCGCGGATCGCACGGTGGTTACAACCTCGAATCTGAGGATAGTATAAGCGTGTGCCGTCGTGATTCTATATAGTATTGACCTTACCCATGCTCAAGGAGAATGTTGAGAACGTGGGCGGCAATGAAGCCGCTGCCGCCTAATTGCAACGATCAAATCAGCACAGCGTCAACAATCTACATATGTTTTCAGAGTGCCAATGTCTTACCAGTTAAGAATACTTTGACCATATTGACGTCGATTTTGCAGGAGAAGGCAATTGATAGAGATCACAGTTTCGAACAAGAATCTTTTGAGTATTATATACTAAGTTCAAGTGGAAATCTCGATTTGTAATGTTCTATGGGGTGCGTGCCCCTCACTGCTTTTATATGCCCGCCATGGTTACGGATCACGGCACTTGATGATGTGCTCGATGGCGTAAGGGCTGTCTGATGGGCCAATCACCATTGCTAATTTGCAACAACTGATTAATGGCTATCACAGAAGGTCACTGGCGTCGATCTGCTTGAAGGCGCCGCCAGTCTGGCTCCAGGTAAGTCACAACAGACCGGCTTGCAGTCGAGCGGGAGTCGGAAAGGCTGCATTCCGTTCGGGTGTTCCGAGCACAATCCGGAAGTGACAAGCATATTGACATAATACGTAAATTTAGACTCGTGGCCACAGAAGAGTCCAGCATGCCAAGGGTATAGGAGAACACTTTGGGGCTTGACATTGCTTGTCAGCCTTGTTGTCGTGCTGAGGATGTAGTCCGGATCAGATCTAAGTCAACCTAGCCCACTACTCAGTTGAATAGTCCCATAGTAAACAGTCGCTGCCTAAGCATGCGTGGTAGTACAGCTATAATATGTGTCTCGTGTAACAGACGAAAGAGGAAGGGGCACGCACATGATATGCTTGGGTGGCCCGTGCGGCTGCGCGGCTCCCGCTGGAGGCTTCCGCTAAACTAAGAGTCTCGACCTTAACTTCACTCCTCAATCAAAGTCATGTTGCCGTCGGTGACAGACTAGATTTACATGTCGCTCTGCTAATTCCCTTTGCAACCCCAACAATAGTCAGATGTGTGCGCCGTGTCGCTATCTATCATGGCGCAAGCAGGTCCGGTGACGGACGTTGTACAGAGGCTCTTCACTGAGCTGAAGTCCAAGAACGAAGAAACGCGTGTCAGAGCTTCCTTTGAGCTCTACGACAATGTTCTCACAGTTTCTCGAGGTGCGTTCATCAAGCCGCTATTTTGGGTAAGCTTGTGTACTAACTGAAAGCTCTTGACAGACTGGGCCCCCGAGAAATTCCTCGAATTCTACAACGCCGTTAGCCAGCGCATTGCCCAACTAGTCGTCACAGGCAGCGATGCCAACGAGAAAATTGGCGGTCTTCTAGCGCTCGACCGACTCATAGATTTCGATGGAGTAGATGCCGCACAAAAGACAACACGATTTGCAAGTTATTTACGAAGTGCGCTACGAAGCAACGACAATGCAGTCCTCGTCTATGCTGCTCGATCGCTCGGCCGACTCGCAAAACCCGGCGGTGCTTTGACGGCGGAATTGGTGGAAAGTGAAATACAGTCAGCACTAGAATGGTTACAATCAGAGAGGCAGGAAAGTAGGCGCTTCGCTGCAGTATTGATCATACGGGAACTCGCTAAAGGGTCGCCTACTTTGCTATATGGATTTGTACCACAAGTATTCGAGCTTGTCTGGGTCGCCCTCCGGGATCCCAAAGTCCTTATCCGAGAGACTGCAGCCGAGGCTGTAAGTGAATGCTTCGAAATAATCGCCGCCCGAGATATCGGCGTGAAGCAACAGTGGTTTGCGCGCATCTATGAAGAGTGTCTACAGGATCTCAGGTCCAGCAATGTAGATTGGATTCACGGCTCCCTCTTGATACTGAGGGAACTTCTCCTCAAAGGCGCCATGTTTATGAATGAGCACTACAGAAACGCTTGTGAGATCGTGCTCCGTCTAAAAGATCATCGAGACCCCAAGATCCGGACGCAGGTTGTCCGCACGATTCCGATCCTTGCCTCCTATGCGCCTATGGACTTTACAAATAATTACTTGCACAGATTCATGGTTTACCTCCAAGCTCAACTCAAACGGGAGAAAGAGCGAAATGCCGCCTTCATTGCGATCGGAAAGATCGCCAACGCAGTCGGTGTTGCCATTGGACAGTACCTTGACGCCATAATAGTTTACATTCGGGAAGGCCTGGCACTGAAAGCGAGAAACCGTGCAGGAGTGAATGAAGGACCTATGTTCGAGTGCATCAGTATGCTGTCGCTGGCAGTCGGCCAAGCCCTCAGCAAGTACATGGAAGCTTTGCTTGACCCAATTTTTGCCTGCGGTCTGAGTGAATCTCTTACTCAAGCCTTGGTAGATATGGCACACTATATCCCTCCTATCAAAGCCACGATACAAGAGAAATTACTCGACATGTTGAGTATCATCCTCTGTGGCACACCGTTCCGGCCTCTAGGATGCCCGGAGAACCGTTTACCACCTCTTCCTTCGTTTGCCAAAGATTTCACCCCACAGGAGCTTCATTCAGACGCAGAAGTTGCCTTGGCTTTGCATACTTTGGGCAGCTTTGACTTTTCCGGTCATATACTCAACGAATTTGTACGAGACGTCGCCATTAGATATGTTGAAAGCGATAATCCAGAGATCAGAAAGGCTTCTGCCTTAACCTGCTGCCAGCTTTTCGTTCATGATCCTATCATCAATCAGACAAGCAGCCACTCCATACAAGTGGTTGGCGAAGTCATTGATAAATTGCTTACCGTGGGCGTCGGCGACCCTGATCCTGAGATTCGCCGTACAGTTCTGTTGTCGTTGGACCGAAAATTCGATCGTCATCTAGCCAAACCAGAGAATATTCGATGCTTGTTCCTGGCAGTTAACGACGAGGTCTTTGCTGTGCGCGAGGCGGCAATCAGTATCATCGGACGTCTTTCCAGTGTCAACCCAGCATATGTCTTCCCTCCTTTAAGAAAGCTTCTGGTCAATCTCTTGACAGGGCTAGGGTTCGCTAGCACAGCTCGGCAAAAGGAAGAGAGCGCGCAGCTCATTAGCCTCTTCGTTGCTAATGCGACCAAGCTTATAAGATCATATGTTGACCCTATGATCACTTCCTTGCTTCCCAAGACGACCGATCCTAGCGCAAATGTGGCATCAACAACTTTACGGGCCATCGGAGAACTCGCAAACATTGGTGGCTCCGAAATGAAAACCTACCTACCGCAGCTTATGCCAATCATTCTAGATTCTCTACAGGACCTCTCATCACACTCGAAACGAGAAGCCGCCTTACGAACACTTGGTCAGCTAGCCAGTAACTCGGGTTATGTCATTGAACCATACATGGAATATCCCCAACTACTTGCTGTGTTAATCAATATCATCAAGACCGAGCAGGCAGGCTCGCTTCGCAAGGAAACCATCAAATTACTGGGTATCCTAGGAGCTTTAGATCCTTACAAGTATCAGCAAATTAGCGAGATCTCACCCGATGTTCGTTATATCAACGAAGTTCAGCCCATTTCAGATGTTGCCCTGATTATGCAAGGCCTGACACCGTCCAGCGAAGAATACTATCCAACAGTGGTCATCAATACTTTGCTGCAAAACATACTACGGGAGAACTCCTTAGCCCAATACCACTCCGCTGTCATTGACGCCATTGTTACGATATTCAAGACTCTCGGCTTGAAATGTGTATCATTCCTTGGGCAGATTATCCCAGGTTTTCTGGGAGTGATCAGAAGCTCGCCTGTTGGCCGACTAGAGTCATATTTCAATCAGCTTGCCATCCTTGTCAATATTGTCCGCCAACACATCCGTGCTTTTCTTCCTGAAATTATCGACACCATCCGCGATTATTGGGACTCAAATCATCAAGTACAGGCTACAATTCTCTCCTTGATTGAGGCGATCTCCACCGCACTCGAAGGAGAATTCAAGAAGTACCTGGCCGGGTTGATTCCTCTGATGTTGGACACTCTGGAAAAAGATCTTTCTCCACGTCGACAGCCTTCCGAACGCATCCTACATACTTTCCTCATATTTGGCTCGAGTGGCGAGGAGTACATGCACCTGATCGTCCCATCTATTGTGCGCCTATTTGACAAGGTTCAAAATCCTCTTAACATTCGCAAATCTGCTATTGAGACTCTGGGCAAGTTGTCTCGCGAAGTCAATGTGTCCGACTTTGCCTCGCTCATGATCCATTCCTTATCCCGGGTAATTGCAAGTAATGACCGCACACTTCAAAAAGCCGCTATGGATTGTATTTGTGCTTTGATTTTCCAACTAGGACAAGATTTCACCCATTATATACAGCTCATCAACAAGGTACGTTTGCATCAATTTCTCTCTAGGTTGGTCAATTAACAAAAAACAGATCATGAAGCAGCATGGGGTCACTAACTCCTCGTACGAATCATATGTTGTCAAGTTGCAAAAGGGCGAGTCTCTTCCACAAGACTTGACTCTTCACGAGAATTACCGAACTCTAGCGGATGATACAAATTACGCTGAAATAGGACAGAAGAAGATGCAAGTGAATCAGCAACATCTCAAGAATGCTTGGGATGCTTCACAAAAATCAACGCGCGAAGACTGGCAGGAATGGATTCGGCGCTTTAGCGTGGAACTCCTGAAAGAGTCGCCTTCACCAGCATTGAGAGCATGCGCCAGTTTGGCTGGTATCTATCAACCTCTAGCCAAGGACCTGTTCAACGCTGCCTTTGTGTCATGCTGGACGGAACTCTACGACCAGTACCAAGAGGAACTCGTACGTTCGATTGAGAAGGCATTGACATCTCCAAACATTCCTCCAGAAATTCTTCAGATTCTGCTCAATCTCGCGGAGTATATGGAGCATGATGACAAGGCTCTACCTATTGATATCCGAACTTTAGGCCGCTATGCGGGCAAGTGCCATGCATTTGCCAAGGCACTTCACTACAAAGAGCTGGAATTCGAACAAGATCAGAACTCTAGTGCTGTAGAGGCTTTGATTACGATCAACAATCAGCTTCAGCAATCTGATGCAGCCATTGGCATTCTCCGTAAAGCTCAAGCATATCGCGACGTTGAGCTCAAAGAAACTTGGTTCGAGAAGCTGCAACGCTGGGAAGAAGCACTTGCAGCTTACAAACGACGTGAAAAACAAGATCCAGATTCTTTTGGAATCACAATGGGCAAGATGCGATGTCTACATGCTCTTGGAGAGTGGAAACTTCTCTCTGATCTAGCTCAGGAGAAATGGAATCAAGCCTCGGTGGAACATAGACGAGCAATTGCACCACTAGCTGCTGCGGCTGCTTGGGGTCGTGGTCAATGGGACCTTATGGACTCTTATCTTGGTGTTATGAAAGAACATACTCCTGATCGATCCTTCTTTGGGGCTATTCTAGCCATCAACCGCAATCAATTCGAAGAAGCGGCCCTTTACATCGAAAAGGTGCGCAACGGCCTGGACACCGAACTTTCTGCTCTTCTGGGAGAATCATACAACCGAGCATATGACGTCGTTGTGCGAGTACAAATGCTTGCAGAGCTTGAAGAGATCATCGTCTTCAAGCAGAACGTCGGTGATCCCGAGAAGCAGCAAGCGATGCGCGAGACATGGAATAAGAGACTTCTAGGCTGTCAACAGAACGCAGAGGTTTGGCAACGAATGCTCAAGGTACGACAGCTTGTCATACCGCCGCATGAGAATATGGACATGTTGATCAAATACGCCAACCTGTGCCGTAAATCAAACCGCATGGGTATCGCTGAACGTACTTTGGCATCTCTGGAAACCGAGGTTTCAGGGCCTAATGGCATTGAAATTGTGGTGCCACCAGAGGTCAAATACGCACGCTTCAAATTCGCATGGGCTCAAGGCCACCAAGTCGACGCTTTGCAATCACTCAAGGAATTCACCTCTGTGCTTGCAGATGATCTCACGAGATACAATGCTTTGCTCGCGAATCATACTGACCATGACGGCACAAATGGAGTCAATGGCATACTTGATAACAACCCTGATGTCAACCACCTCCGGTCCAGAATTGGAGACGTCACAAAATTGAAGAAGCTTCTCGCGAAGAGTTACTTGAAACAGGGAGAATGGCAGACAGCTCTTCAAAGCGGTGACTGGCGACCAGAACATGTTCGAGAAGTGCTAAATGCGTACTCAGCTGCAACACAGTTTAATCGCGACTCTTACAAAGCCTGGCATTCTTGGGCTTTGGCCAACTTTGAGGTTGTTACTACCTTGGCTGCTCAGCAGAGTCGTGACGGCACCTCGGTTCCTGGTCATATCATCAATGAGCATGTCCTTCCAGCGATTCGGGGCTTTTTCCGTTCCATCTCATTGTCTTCTACATCCTCGCTACAGGACACCTTGAGATTACTCACGCTGTGGTTTACCTATGGAGGGGACACAGATGTTAATAGTGTTGTGACTGAGGGTTTCACGTCTGTCAATATTGACACCTGGCTGGCAGTCACACCACAATTGATTGCCCGTATCAACCAGCCTAACGCAAAGGTCCGCACTGCAGTCCATCGCCTTTTGGCCGAGGTTGGCAAAGCTCATCCGCAAGCACTCGTGTACCCTGTGACCGTTGCCATCAAGTCAAATGTCGCACGACGATCTCAGTCAGCCACCTATATTATGGAGAGCATGAGACAGCATAGCGCAAAATTGGTTGAGCAAGCCGACGTCGTCAGTAATGAACTGATCCGTGTTGCTGTTCTATGGCATGAATTATGGCATGAAGGTCTAGAGGAAGCATCGCGATTGTATTTCGGTGACCACAATGTGGAAGGAATGTTTGCTACATTGGCTCCTCTTCATGACTTGCTTGATAGAGGTGCTCAAACCTTGAGAGAAGTCTCGTTTACACAAGCATTCGGTCGTGATCTTGCTGAAGCTAGACAATACTGTCTACTGTATCGTGAAACCGAAGAGCTTGGTGATCTCAACCAGGCTTGGGAGCTTTACTACAATGTCTTCCGCAAGATCGCCCGTCAATTGCCTCAACTACTAACACTCGATCTCAAATACGTGTCGCCAAGACTGAAAGAGGTATCGGATCTTGATTTGGCAGTACCTGGAACATTCCGTCCAGGCAGGCCGATCGTAAGAATCATGAGCTTTGATCCTGTCTTGCACGTTCTTCAAACAAAGAAACGTCCTCGAAGAATGATACTCAAGGGTAGCGACGGCAACTCTTACATGTACGCTCTTAAAGGACACGAAGATATCCGACAAGATGAACGTGTAATGCAGCTATTCGGTCTCGTGAATACACTTCTAGACAACGATAGCGAAAGCTTCAAGAGACATTTATCAGTTCAACAATTCCCGGCTATACCTCTGTCTCAAAACTCGGGATTGATCGGTTGGGTATCCAATAGCGACACATTGCATGCGCTTATTAAGGAATATCGTGAAAGCCGCCGTATTTTGCTCAACATCGAGCATCGTATCATGCTGCAGATGGCACCCGACTATGACAATCTTACCTTGATGCAAAAGGTAGAGGTCTTCGGCTACGCTATGGACAATACTACAGGTAAAGATCTTTACCGCGTACTTTGGTTAAAGAGCAAGAGTTCGGAATCCTGGCTCGAGCGACGGACCAATTATACGCGATCTTTGGGTGTTACATCGATGGTCGGATATATCCTTGGTCTTGGAGATCGACATCCTTCCAACCTTTTGCTTGACCGACTCACGGGCACTGTTGTGCATGTTGATTTTGGCGACTGTTTCGAAATTGCAATGCATCGGGAGAAGTATCCGGAAAGAGTGCCGTTCCGTCTCACGCGAATGTTGACGTTTGCTATGGAAGTTAGCAATATCGAGGGAAGCTATCGTATTACGTGTGAAGCTGTTATGCGTGTTATTCGAGAGAATAAGGACTCGTTGATGGCCGTGCTTGAAGCTGTAAGCATATATTATCCCTATTGATTTCGACCTTGACTAACACCGTCTAGTTTATTCATGACCCTCTAATCAACTGGCGCCTTGGAACTCGCGAGTCACCCGAAAGACCGTCATTCTCTACAGTTGACCGCCGACAATCGATTGTGGACGATGTCAACCTAGAACACGGCATTCAACCTAGCAACTTTACCCGTCATCGTCGAGCATCAATCTTGGAAGGCGGTGGCATTCTCGACGCACCACAAGGAGTCGCAAATGAAGCTCGCGAAGCACAGAATGCGCGCGCCTTACAAGTCCTCGCTCGAGTAAAGGAAAAGCTCACGGGACGAGACTTTAGACCCAACGAAGAACTCAACGTGAGCGATCAAGTCGACAAGCTTCTAGCCCAGGCAACTAGTGTTGAGAATATCTGTCAGCACTGGATCGGATGGTGCAGTTTCTGGTAGTGTGTTGTTGTGTCTCATAGTTATTTGTAAGATGATAGATGGTGGTTCACAGGCATTGGGGATTTTTTTTATTCTTCTAATCGCGTTCAGTGAGGCGCACGGAGTTATAATTTATTTTAATTTGGGGCTGTAAACATGTGTATAGTCATTTATATGGAGCGGAAAATCAATCTTTATTTTTTATACCTTTTTAAAATGAATCCATGGTTAATAGTATAGGTTAATAGATGCGTAGTAAGAAGACGCTATGACATCTTTTCCATCCGGGGTTAGCGGGGAAGCAACCAGTGAGGCTTGAGCCGAGGTTCTCCAGATCGACGACTAGAGTAACCCCATGACCTGATCTTTCTTTTTCGTCTTCTCCAAACAACTCTCGTCCCATCCAGTCTCGGATGTACCTCCATCAAATGATTAACATATCAAACCTTTATTCTACCTGACGTTAACGTCAGGTCTACGAAATGCCGCCTCCACAGCCGAGTCCGCCGTCAGAGGATGCCGCGGCGCCGGCTGTTCATCCACTCGTCCAGAATGCGTTGCGCGTCTCTCTAAGCGCAAAGGAGTACAAAGCCATACACGAGCGCATAGTTAAACGATCTTTGGCATTGTACAACCGTCTTCCCACGCCGTCTAGATACGAGAGCATTGTGCGGACATCCAACAAGTACAATGTAGCTGCTATTCGGGCGTCGTTGAGGGTGTTTCTAGGTGTTAGTGGTGGAATGTCATTGATTGAAGCAATTACTGCACGGCTTGGAAAGGGTGAAATGAGGTATACTTTTTTCTTCCTCCCATTAAAGTATTGAGTTACTGAATGGGTCATAATGTAGCACCAAAAAAGCGCCTCGCGAACCTTTCCTCCGCTCTCCCAAATTCCGACTCGCGCTCTCCCTTTCCTTGGTTCTTCTCATCCACCGCATTTTATATCGCTTCTTCGTCCGCCTACGTGCGAACCTCCGCACAGACGACGCAAAACCCTTCCGCGAACGAAACCCTCGCTTCTCACAAGCTCTAACCTCAAAATACGCACCCGTTGTAGGCGCCAGTCTTGCTGGTGCTGCATTGGGTATTTGCCCACAGACTAAACTCCGCGTGACGGTTGCTATTTATATGGCTACTCGCAGCCTGGAGTTTCTATACAATGCGTTAAATATCAAGGGATATTTGAAGAATAAGCCGTGGTGGTTCGGGAGTTGGTTGTTGATGCCTATTTCGTGCGCGCAGTTGTTTCATGCTTTTGTGTTTGATCGGGAGACTATGCCTAAAGTACGTCCACTTGGATGCAGTATAGGAGCAAGAGCTAATTTGTGGAATAGTGGATGGGTGATATGCTCCTTCGATTTTCAGGAAGCTACATCCCACAGCGCCCTGAGCACTTTCCAGCTGCTGTATCATGGCCGAGTCAGCATGATCTTGTCGATTCCCTTGGCTCAATCGCTAATTTGAAATGGCCGTACGTTCGATCAATCTACGAGCATGATACGAAGCTAACTTGTCTAGGGTATTCATCTCACCAATTCTACATCCTAGCAACCTCAATCCCCTTCCCAAACAAATCAAGGCAATCTCACCATTGACTTCGCCAGCGCATCCGAACATTGCCTCGTTGTCATGTGCCGTGCTTCATCCCAGCACACCAAGCTGCAGTACCGCTTTCTTGCACCACATCTTGAACACTGCTCCTGCATTAGTTCGGTTTATCACTATCACCGCTCTGGCTATGTCAGCGGCCAGCTACAAAAAAATTCTCTCTAGCCCTCTCTCATCAATCAACGTAATCTCCAAGCGAATTCTCAGCTTAACAGCTATTCTGTCTGCGTCAACTGGTTCCTTCTGGGGAAGCATTTGTCTACTAAATAGCCTGCTTCCTCGCTCAGCTCTGCCCACGAAACGGTTCTTCATTAGCGGCGCATTGGGCGGTTTACCATTTGCATTTGTTGAGCAGGGAAGAGGAGCATTCACTTATATCTTCCGCTCGGCTATCTACTCAGCCTGGGCCACGGGCGTGAAACGCAGATACTGGCGTGAGTGGAAGACGGGCGAATTGGCACTTATAGTCGCGTCTTGGGCCCTTCTTGGTGCTGTACTTGAGTGTTCGCCAGAGGCTGTTGAAGGTGCTGGATTGAGAAAGGGGCTTGCATGGTTGAGAGGTGATGGATTTACGGATCCGGTAGAGGTTGCGTTGAAGAGGAAGAGAAGGGCGACGGTGACGCAGAAAGACGAAGGGGAGAAGTCCGCCTAAGTTAGCTCTTGGCTGTCGTCTTTGGTTCTGTATTTCGTTTTTAACGATACCATTCGAGATTAATACACGGTTGCAAGTCAGTGAATTCATATTCTTATCAGCGATCAGATATGTATAAATACTCGTGATGCTTGATAGTCCTTCATTCCACGAGAAAACATTGACAATTAAGAATAGTCATATTTCTCCTCCTGCCCTAGACCATCGCCAAACTACAACGCAGCCCTCTCAACCCTCTGACCCGCCTCGTCGAAAGAGATCTTTTTCCCACTAATCAATGCCTCCTGCAACGCATACCCGATCCTAACCGCCTGCACTGCGCCCTCCAACTTCAACGGCACAGGCTTATCATCCAAACAACAATCCGTAAACTCCCTCGCTTCAGTCACAAACGCATCTCGGAACCGATCAAAATAATGCTGTGGCAACTCCCTTCGCACGCCATCAGCTTCATAGATATTGACGAGATTGATTTGCGGCTGCGTGTTGACGGTCAGTTTACCCTTTGTGCCGATGATTTCGGTGGAATCCTCCTGTCCCGCGGCCATCATGCGCGAAGCATAAAAGTATGCAATTCGACCGTCATTAAATTCTACGAGCCCCACGGCATTATCTCGATCGCCATACTTTCTCAGATCTGGCTCTACTGCCGTAATTCCCACCGCCGAAACCGATTTCACCATCGGCTCTGACTTCCCATCCTCGGTATAAAACCACAGCGCGAGGTCAATATCGTGTATAGAGCAATCAACAAATATCCCGCCCGAGAATTGCGCATACGCAACAAAGAATCCCGATGGATCCAGTTTGTCGCATGTCTGAGAACGGATTACGCTGGGACGGCCGATTGTGCCTGCCAGCATCTTGGTGTGTGCGTCGCGGTAGGAGGCATCGAAGCGTCTGCTGAAGCCGCAGAGGACTTTAAGATAGGGTTTGCGATTTGCGGCGTCGAGGACGCTTTGTGACTGTTTCGGTGTCAGCTCTTTTATTTCTCACAGATATCACGGAGTCGGAAGAAGAGGGATTCACAATTTCGACGCTGGTAGACAACGGCTTCTCGCACAAAACATGCAAATCAGCATCCATAGCCTTGATGGCTTGCTCGGCATGAACGGTCGTCGCAGATGCAATGACCACAGCCTGCAGACCCTCGTGCTTGAGCATGTCGTCGTAGTTTTTGTATACTGTCACACCTAACGGACCAAGGCGCTCGCGTGCCCATTCCAGTTCGGTTTCGTCCGGGGAACTGACGGCCACTAGGTGCGCGCGAGGAGTTTGTTCGGCAAAGTGTAAGGCATGGCGCTTTCCCATGCGGCCTAGGCCAGCGCAGGCAATGCGTAGACGGGTCATTTTACTGTCAATTTTGATTGTATATGGATTCAACTGAATGTACTGGGGATATGTGAGCAAGATTTGGAAAGAAAGTCTACTTCGGTACCTACGGATGGGGGATATTTATCCTGTCAACCTTACGAAGTCCAAAGTAGCACATATTCCGTTAATAACAGAATTGGTCGTTCTCATTATTCGTGTTCCTGGATGCTATGGTGGAGTTCTCTTGTAGAACCGCTGTCTTCATAGATCCAGTTCGGAAATGGGTTTCCTAGGGGAGATGCTGGTACATGGCTCACCGCATATCTGGAGCTGAAATATGGTCAATAATCTATCTATTAGATCATATGATTGAAAGTGAAAGAAAGTTTTTCAGCATGATAGACCTATGGATTCTGGAAAGTGTATCAGAATGGAAGGTCTAGCGAGGCATGATTCCGTGTTAGGGCTGAGCCGACGGAAAAAGGGTAAAACGTATACTTCAATCCATGATATTGAGTAGCACAAAAGCCAAATAAATTATCATTGCGAAGTCCACACTATATTTACTGTAACTGGTGTCTGATTATGAGCAGTTTGATTCCCATCTAGGGCTTGTCTGTGATGCGCTATTGGTAAGACTATCGAACACTCCAGCTATGACCTTTACCTCTATTCTTTGTTGTTCGTCAATTCCAACGTCGACATCCATTCAACAATCATTCATTATTATACTCTGCAAAAATTATGGATGACTTTGTTTCCAACCAGATGGAGAAGCTCTATCAGCTACAAGCACCGACCCCCCACTGCGCAGATGGAGATCTTCTAGTTAGGGCTGTCGCGAAGCGGAACAGACTCGTTGTACTACGCTCTCAAAATACTTGGTTATAGCGAAGTATATCAAGGCTTTGTCATAACCATAGCTCAGCGCGAAGACTGTGCTTTCTGGGCGCCTCTGATGCAACAGAAACTCGCAGATGGCAAGTATCCTCTGACAACAAGAAGCAAGAAGACCATAATCGACTTTGAACTCTGTGCTCGGCAATTGCAAAGTAGTCACTGATGGGCCGGCAAATGTATTTCCAGAAGAACTCATGGATTTCTACCGAGTGCGAAAATTATTCTTAGTCGACGGCGCATTTTGGACGCCTGGTACGACACTATATCAAATACCTGCATACAAATCTTTGGCTGGCTGATGTGGACGCTAAGCTGGTTTGATGCTTGCTTCTGCTGATTACGGTGGAACTTTTTGCTCGTTTGTAGGGCTAATGCAACGGCGATTATCAAGCGTATCGATAGAAGGTTTCTAAATAGCATTACGAGAGGTTGGGAATGAAGCTGGAAAGAGAAGGGCAGGAATACCTCGACTGGAACGTTTAAGACGGCTGATAAGATCGACACTTCAGGACAGGACACGACAGGACAGGACAACTTCACTGACGCCAGCCATTTCCCGATGGTAATATAGGAGGCGGCTAATCCGGAAAAAAATAT
Source organism: Talaromyces sp. F31 (assembly GCA_037356135.1). Classification (NCBI taxonomy): domain Eukaryota; kingdom Fungi; phylum Ascomycota; class Eurotiomycetes; order Eurotiales; family Trichocomaceae; genus Talaromyces; species Talaromyces sp. F31. The sequence continues at coordinate 330,135 of JAYXSF010000044.1, read as the reverse complement.
GGAAGAAGCTACAAAAGACTTCGTCTTGAACGTTTTGCGTGTTATGGGTATCTAGTTTGTGGCATTGAACAATCCAGCTTTTACCTTTTGGTACATCGGTGGTTGAAATAAAGATTACAGTATGTACACTTAACTCTGAAAATTCAATTGGAAGGCCAGGTACGACTTGATCGTCTGCTCATGTTGTTTTATCTAACAACGGCGTTGTCCTTGAGAAGTTTTACGTAGGTACAGCGTTGGCTTGGGTGTGATAATATTGAGCCTCAATTTGGAGCATCCTAGATACATGCATTGTTGTTTGAGCAGAATAGAAGATACGAGTACGGACGTGATTTTGATATCAGATTCAACGTCTCACTCCCTCATGACAGCAATCTGACTCTCACAACTTGCAAAGATCTTTAGCGCTATGTCTCAGACATCCGTAGAGGTAGTCAGCAAATGACATTGTACTCAATCTGTTCAAACGGTGATGGTCGGTCCGATCACAGTTTCCTAACTGTCAAACCCAAATTGTGCAGTAAGTTTGGCACGCTCTCGTCGCAGTTTCTCCGCAAAGGACCAATCAGCTTCATCTGACCGTCCATCAAGCTCAAAAGCAACACCAAGAGCGTCCTTCCAACATTTTTGAGTATAACCCTTGTGGAAAGCGCGGTCCGCGATTTCAAAGTTGCTCTTCGTCTTGAAAGAAGTAGGACAAGGGAGCACGCTCTGGAATATTAGGCCGAGACCAAAGTCATCCAGCAGGCCCTCCTCTTCCATCAATACGATGAACAGCATACCCCAAATGAATCTTTTCGAGAGAGAAATGCTGAGGTTCTCTGCTGCTCGCTTCATAACAGGGTCACGGATGATTGATGGTGGCCACGCAACTCCTGGTTGGGCCTGGTCTCCGCCGTTGAGGTGATTGTAAACTCCTCGAAGGAGTCTTCGCCGTATGTCACTCGTTTTCTGCCACTCCCTATTGTCGTCAGAGATATCACACGCTTTGCAATTGCAGACAAACCCCATCATATCAGCTCGCTCTTCCCTAGTTCGGAGCTGAAATGAAAGACGTAGCAGTTTGTGATTTCCTCTCCAGCAGCGATGTCTCTCATTGCAATGAGAGACGCAGAGTCTTCAGTGGCTAGGGGCCATGGGCGTCTGGCGTTGGGTAGGCACGAATGATTGAAACGCGACTGAAGGACAAACAGGCCTGTTGTTGTTGCGAGGCTGACAGATTCGCTCATTTTTGAATATGGCTCAGCAACTCCATTCTTCAAATTCAAATGATTGTGAGACCAGACCTCAAAAGGAGACTTGAGAGGCTGCGATCCATTCTCGCGCAGAGGTAGAAATGCATCTTTTGTGGAGTAAGGGAGCTTTGCCCACACTTTATCAACGTTAATCTCAGTAGCTTCTTCTCCTGCACTTTTCATGATAGTGAAGATTGCCGTCTCTTTCAAGATCAAGTTGTTCTTCTTGATGGGTCTGGTAGCGAAGACTCCCCATCCTGCTCCAGGTGACGGTCTCAACTCGGTCGGCGCGTCGTCGGGGATTTGGATGTTACGATATGCTAGAAGAGAGTCAGAGTCAGCCAGTCTTCTGTATGGCAGGTTTTGTACTTACGATATGGCTCACACATGGTGTATTGAGTCTGGGAAGCTTGAGATGGCTTACTGTCTGCGGAGGAAGGAAGAAGATGGAGAGAAGAAGCCTCTAGGATGTCTGTAGTGAGGAGCGTATGTTGGTAGAATATGTGACGGAGCAATACACCATTTCATTTGCCCTGCCTGAGCCCTAAGCCCTAGAGTATCACCGCTCTTTGTATGATTTGTTTTGGAATTTCCCGTTTAGTACTCATTTCAATTGCCGGTGTCTATCCTATCAGCATGCATCGGTCTTTACGAACAGCGCTTTACCGTTTGACTCTCGTAAGCAAACAAAATTGTCTCCAATGGTCTTGCAGAATCCAGGGCCAAAATAACTTCTTCTTCATATCAACTATCCCCTTAGGTCCAACGTTCTTTTGTCTGATCGTCTCCAAAGTGGTCTGAGAATTGTCCCGATTCTTTGCATCATATGGATATTTGCTTGTAGACTTACATCACCATCATTGTCTGTACCAGTTGAACTATACAAGTGTTGACGCTGTCCAATAACTGCCTAGGTACGCTGGCGTGTATACCTGTGTGTATGTTCGGTAGAAATCCTGTGTGACAATCCTCATTCAACCCATACCAATTGCATATATAGCTCTGGCTACATATCAAGGAAATCTATTTTGTCAAGATCGTCGCACATTATTCAAGTCAAGATTCATGGTACGGTCGCTGGAGATTTGAATTGGGGCTTGGGATTGGCAGGGTTCAGGCAGGGTTGGCGCGAGGCGTTGAAATCTGTACATATAGTGTAAGAGCTTGTGAAACAAGATGGCTATTTGGAGGCGAATGTTTCGATCTCTTTGAGCTGTTGCAATTCTCGATTGGTTCTGATACAGTGTATTCAAGCCAAATTCTACCAAAGTGATGCGGTGTATGGTCCAAAATTATCTAGCTATGTCGAAGCGCGTTATTTGCTCTATTTATTGAATACGGGCTTCTACAATGATACTCGAGGATATGTACCAAGAATCAGTGAACACGACCGCATTCTTTGTGTAGTGGGATGAAATGAGGCACTTGGCAGGTATTGATAGTGATAATAAACTGAATATATTGCTAGATTTACAATACCTGTACCGTGGCTTTAGTTCAGCTATCTTTGAAATATCTTAGCGAAATTCTCCGACTGCTGCAACCCATACACCTGCCGCAATAAGTCACTACTCAAGTCGGGAGCTTGAAGAGACGAAATGCTCATGCGGAGTGTGGTCATGCCCAGAATATATGTATGAGATGCATTAGATCATGAGGTTTGCAGGGATGAAAAGGAGTGATGATCCTATGTGGCCTGAGACAAGGGCCTAGATCCACAGGTCATCTGCCCAGTTGGGCACTTCTCAGACTCTTTCTGAGCTTTGACTGCACCTAAGGATAGGGAGTGACCTTTTCGGGTGAATGCCAGTAGCGGAAACTTAAAAGCGATTCGCTCAATCTGTCTCCGGAATTGATCCTTCTCGGAGGAGGTCGCTGAGGAGTGGTTGTATTGTCGATCTCTCTGGGGATGTTAGCTTTTAGCGAGGTTTACATGTACATCAACGACTGAGGCATGATAGGATGTTGTGGCGCGTACATGTCAATGGCATTGCATACTAGTTAGTTAATATTCAAACACTGATTCAGTGTTTAACACATGTTCCTTGTCGTTCATCTTGGACTTTGCAGATCTTTGATATAGGTCTTCAGAGAAGATACTCAGATACCCCACCGTTACACATTACGAGCGGTTGAGCAAGTACGTGGATCGACATTTAATGATCAACGCTGGGCCTCCGCACACTGACATCCCTCGCGACAGCTCGCACCCTGTCGGTTTTCACGTAGAGAGCCAGTGATATGACCTGCCCGTAAAGTGTGTGGTGGATGTGATATATCCATATTCTAGCATCCGTCGTGGAAGCACTGTGAGTGATTACAGGTGCAGGTGTCCAGACGGAGACAACGTGCATGATGAACGTTCAAGGATAGCGGTTAGACGGCATGGTCGCGATTTCATCAGGGCGAGTATTGGCCGATGATCCGAGAATTATACACGTTGTGCAGAATTTCTGTTATACTATTCCAAGAGTTGAGGTGTATTTAACGTGCTCTTTCATCTTCCGAGCTCTTCTTCGATCTCGATATTGACAAACTGCCTAGTCACTAGACACGTGACGTGAAGACCAACTTTCTTGTTATATATCTTAATCCACAGGGCTCTTCTACTCTAAATTTGAGACTCAGAAGCGAGAGAGACAGGTAGACTGGCCGGCGTTGCAGATTATCGCACCATGACAAGTTACTCGATGTCATTTGACCGGATCGACCACCATCCACTTTCTAGCTTGATCTCCATACCAGTATGTAGATGATGATTATTAATGAGTCCATTTTTCGCTCTTCTAACCCAAAGACATCTGAAAAAGACCGTTGTAGCCCTTGCTTTGGTATGGACGGCATCAAAAATCATCTACAACCTCTACTTCCATCCCCTGCGTTCCTATCCTGGTCCGTTTCTCGGAAGGGCATTCAACGTTTACCTCTCCATCCTCGAATTTCGTGGCACACAGCATAACAAAATTAAGAAATGGCACGATACATACGGCGAAGTCGTGCGCATCGCGCCAAACAGCTTGTCATATAATTCAAGCCAGGCGTGGGAAGAGATTTGCGGTTAGCCTAACTCCTTCTATTTCACCTTTATAACTTCTCTCTTTGAGGGTGTACATGAATATACTGATCATATTATCCAAGGCCATCGATCCGGGAGTCATAAAGCTCTGTTTGACAAAGACCGAGACTTTTTCGTACTTCCACCAAATGGGGAGCCAAATATTGTATACATTCCCTTGATCCAGAGCAGTTTAGCTACGAGACTTACTGACCATGTGGGAAAACAACAATAGGTAGCAGCCAATGGCGAACATCATCGTCGGCTGCGACGACTTTTGGCATATGCCTTTTCTGATAAGGCTCTGAGAGCGCAGGAAGCCTGTATTATGGGCTATGTCGACCTTTTAATAACCCGATTGAAGGAACTAGAAACTAAAGGCGATGGTGTCGTGAACATGGTGCATTGGTTTAATTTTACAACTTTTGATGTTATTGGAGACCTAGCTTTTGGTGAATCGTTTTCACTGCTGAAAGAGGGAGTGTGGTCGAGACATCTGTCCTCGATTTTTGGTTTGGTACAGTTCGCTATGGTGGAGCGGCTAGTCAGGCGTCTGTTGCCATCAACATGGAAATTTTTCGTCAAGCTCATCACCCCAAAGAAGCTACAGGACGACCGAATGTATCAGTACAATCTAGGCAAAGAGAAGCTATCTCGCCGGGTAGCTCATAACACAGAGAAACTTGACTTTGGTGAGAAGCATCAGAATCATTCTATGGACCATTTGAGACACAGATTACTCTAACATGCTCCAGTGCACTGTATGCTGAAGGGATCCCGCGAAGCGAACGGTCCGGACGGTCTGACATTCGAGGAAATGGTCTCGCAAGCAAACCTTTTATTAATCGCTGGTAGCGAAACAACAGCATCGCTATTGTCCGGCATGCTGTACTATCTCCTAGTAAACCCTGACACACTGGCTCGGTTAACAGAGGAAATTCGCACATCCTTCTCCGAGGAGTCCGATATTAGCATTCAAAGCGCCTCCTATCTTCCTTATATGCAAGCTGTGATCGAAGAGTCTCTGCGTGTATATCCTCCCGTACCTAATATCCTACCTCGCTCCACACCCCAACCGGGCGAACTTATTTGTGGGAAATTTGTTCCTGGAGGTACCAGCGTTGGGCTGCATCACTATGCGTGCTATCACTCTTCGAAAAACTTCTACGAGCCGGACTCTTTCCTCCCTGAACGCTGGCTCGATGACGGTGATTCTCGTTTCGCGAACGATGATAAAAATGCATTTCATCCGTTCTCTCATGGACCGAGGGCATGTCTCGGGAAGAAGTAAGTAAAATCTTCAAATCCTGTTGATGCGAGCACTCGCTTATTTGTTTTCATAGTCTGGCGTACGCGGAGATGAAATTGATTACGGCAAAGTTTTTCTGGAATTTCGATGTTGAGTTGCAACCTGAGAGCAGAGACTGGAACCAGCAGAAGTCTTCAATCATTTGGAAGAAAATCCCTCTTCATGTCAAATTGACATCGAGGATGTAGTATCAGCTTGTCACTCTACTTCCTCGTCAGTGTGACATGCAGCCAATCGAATTGCCAAATTTAGCATACTATCCAGTTATGTCAAAAATTCACTCCTCTCTACAATCTGGAATCGCGGAGTAGCGAGAGTAGTATGAATTATATAAACGGAGAAATTTCAAGTATTTATTCAAAGTAGTGTTGATAAGACGGGCATTCATGAAAAGTTTCGGTGGCTGACTGGTTAAAAATGGCCTGCTAAGGTCAATATTAGAGCCTTGATCTGGATATTACCTGGGATAGGCCATGTTCGAGTCCGTAATGGCCTTAGGGTTCCATATCGACGTTAAACATGATTTACAATGATGACATGAATGATCCAAGCCCTAATTGATTTAAGTATATATAACTCAATTTAGCCAGATTCTTTCAACAAGTCTCTATGTCCCAGTGGTTAAGGAGTCCGGCTGTTACCAGCACCTGCAAAGGTGATGACTGCACACCGGAAGATCGGTGGTTCGATCCCACCTAGGGACGTTTCTTTTTTTTGTTTTTCTCGGATTCATTCGCATTATAATTTGCTGAAATTTTATAAAATCTATGGCTGCCAATTTTAAAAAAATTAGTTAGAGTATATATTGCCATGTCTACATTAAAAAATCTATCTGTATCTTCAACTCCGAATCTACCACTTATCAGGGAAGCCCAGGTCGACACCAAACGGCGGCGCAACATATCTCTTCTGTTGCCCACTGGCCTTGAGATCATCTGCATATTTCTGGAGAAGCGCGACATCTTTAGCGTCCAATTCAACCAACTCCCGGTTTGCCGTGATGCGATCTAGGTTGATTGATTTTGCGAGGACGACGGAGCCTCGGGCCACTATATTTACCATCAGTATCAATGAAACATACCACGAGGAGTAGGATGACGTACAGTGCCAACTCAACAGAACCGTCGCAGGGCTCACTTTCCTCTTCTCTGCAATCTCGACCACGGGCTCGGCAGTAAACAACGGACTACCCGTTGACCCCAGCGGGCTATACGCCTCAATCAAGATACCTTTACTCTTACAGAAATCGACAACCTCTTGCTGCGCGAGTTGTGGGTGATTCTCAATCTGGTTTGTGGCGGGGATGATTGTTGCTTCGGCGAGAAGCTTTTCGAGGTAGGGCACGCTGTAATTTGAGACGCCGATGGCTTTTACTTTGCCGGTAGCGGGCAGTTTTTCCATGGCTTTCCAGGTGTCGACGTGGTTGTGGCTGTGGATTATGTCGCGGGTGCCGTCGGGGAGTTTGGGGAAGAGGGGGTGGTTTCCTTTCCGTCACGTCAGGTTCGACTCTGGAAGAAGATAGGGGAGAAAGAGAGGGCTACCCTTATCGTTCATCCTCAAAGGCCAATGCACAAGATACAAATCCACGTAATCCAACCCCAACGCTTTCAGGCTTGTGTCGAGTCCCTCCTCGACTCTATTGGCATACACATTCCACAGTTTCGTGGTCACGAAGAGATCTTCGCGTTTCACGAGGCCATCGTTAATCGCGGCTTGGATGGCCTTGCCGACGTCGACTTCGTTGCTGTAGGCAAGCGCGGTGTCGATGTGGCGGTATCCGACTTTGATGGCGTGGTAGACTGCGCGCTGGGTTTCTTCAGAGGAAGATTGCCACGTTCCTACGTCTGTCAGTTGTTTCTTATTGCGCCAGAGGAAGTGGATGGCCAGTACCGAAACCCAAGGCGGGAATCTCGGCGCCTGTATTGAGCTTGTAGCGTTTTTCTGCGAGGGGAGCCATGCTTCTTCTGTTGTATATACAATATCTACCTGAGGAATTGTGTAGATGTAGAATAATTACGTGGTTTAAGGGGGGGGGGGGGGTCTTATTTACTTGACTACCCCGCAACCCATTCACTGATTACCATCGCCCGCCAGATAGTCCGGTATTTAAACTTCTCATCCCACTCTACCCCCAAACTCTGGACACGTTGGGCTATTTGGCTCGGCCCAAATCGCGGAGGACCTCCGGACCCGTTTGAGAGAGCACAATCGACCAGAGTTGTCTGTAGCCATGGTTGATCACCTTCAGTCTATAACACTGGTAGTTGCTTTCCAACGGTATGACTTTGGTTCCTTCAAATTCGAACTTATATACAGAGGATAATAGGATGGCGTGCTAAGCTATTTCCACCAATGACGCGAGGTCCCAATATAGGCCGTAGTTGTCAGGTACCGTCCCATAAATGACATCAATTGCCGTCGCAATAGTGTAAATCCGAGAGAGAGAGAAAAAAAAAAAAAAGAGACTCGGAAACCATTTTCTCTGGCCACAGGGTTAGGGTAAGGTACCCCCGCCATGCCCCCCACGCTCCGCCTCACGATGATTCGTCTCTCGGAAACCATTTCTCTGTCTCAACACATTCTGGAAGGGTTCGCATTTGCCACTGTCGTACATCCTGCCCTGGACGTGTCTCTGCTCGTTCAGATACGAAAAACTCAGATTCCCATCCAGATCCGGCCATTCGTCTGATTCGGCAAGTAGATCGTCTTTGATGATGTCCCTGCAGTTGATGCTGCTGATGTCGTTGAAGGGTCCACTTTCCTCGAGAGTCATGATCAACATCCGCGATTGATGTAACTCGGGAATTGGCAGCTCTGCAGAGATGTGAGTATGGAATCTGACTTCCGTGTTGGAAGTTGACGGTCTGGGGTCACTGCATAGGCAATGTTGGATGTATATAAGCGTAGATTCGGGCCATGACGAGAATACCCCCAAGACACAATTCAAACATCTATATACAGCAGGAGAAAAGTAAAATAAAAATGGCACCAGGCGCAACATTCATCGACTCCGAAGTCGAATGCGGCGCCGTCTTCAACACAAAACGCGACGGCAAAGCCCTAGAAGCTCTATCCGACAACATCGACGCTGTCAACGCCCTCAACCCTTCCAACAGGAGCAATTACATTGAAAACAGCACCCCAGAAGAAAAAGGTCTATACGAGGAATCCGTCTTCGACAAGTCCAAGGACAAATCCCAATTCCGTCAATACACAACCGCCTGCGACCGCGTGAAAAACTTTTATCATGAGCAACACACCAAGCAAACCGTGGCGTACAACCTGCAGGCCCGCAACAGATTCCGTGCCACGACGCGCGCGCGGATGAGCGTATGGGAGGCAATGGAGAAACTCAACACGTTGATCGACGAGTCTGATCCCGACACGTCGCTGAGTCAGATTGAGCATCTGCTGCAATCGGCAGAAGCAATAAGGCGCGACGGAAAGCCAAGATGGATGCAGCTTACAGGGCTAATACACGATTTGGGCAAGCTCTTATACTTTTTCGACGCAAAGGGCCAGTGGGATGTTGTCGGCGACACGTTCCCTGTCGGCTGCGCGTTCGACGACCGCATAATCTACGGCCGGGAGAGCTTTAAATCAAATCCAGACTATGGGCATGAGGTCTTCGATAATGGGCTGGGGATCTATTTCCCCGGTATTGGGCTGGACAACGTTATGCTCTCCTGGGGTCATGATGAGTATCTGTATCATGTCGTCAAGGATCAGTCTACTTTACCGGATGAGGCGTTGGCGATGATAAGGTATCATTCGTTCTATCCGTGGCACAATGCTGGTGCGTACGAGGAATTGATGAATGAGAAGGACAGGCAGATGTTGAGGGCTGTCAAGGCGTTTAATCCGTATGATTTGTATAGTAAGAGTGATGAGTTGCCCAAGGTGGAGGAGTTGAGGCCTTATTATGAGCAGTTGATTGATGAGTTCTTTCCGGAGAAGGTTATCAACTGGTGATTTTCCGGGTTCTCTTGGTCTGTGGATAGAATTTTGATTGATGCATACTTTACATGACTGAAATGACCAATGTTCGCTTGTCAAAAGTACTCAAACAGACCCGCTAGATAATCAACGTAGTGACCAAGACAAGTATCAACAAGAAGAAGAGAGTCCAAGAAACAATCGGTATAATACATGTCAGCTAAACAACCGTCACATTACTCCCCAAATTCTCGAATAACAGACTGTAGCTCGCTTTCTGGCTGGTACCCGCGCCATTCACGGTGCAGAGTGTATTCATGATGAATCACCTCCATACCAGGGCCAAATGGATATTCAACAGTCTGTATATGAACTGCAAATTCGCGATATCCTAGCTCCTTCAAATCGTCCACATCACCCTGCGCATCGGCGTGCTGCGCATGTGTTCGCAGAGCACTAGCACGACGCATTTCACGTTCTTGCAGAATAGCCTTGATCGTATCCCCGCTCAGACGTCCACGAACACGCATTTCCTCAATTAACTCGCGGAAGCGTACAAACGGCAGAGCAAGGATGATAGCTGATATGCGACGTGCCTCAGGAGTAGGCACTGGGTGCTCGCCAAAAGCTAGACCTGCTAGCATCGGGTTGCGGTTCGCGATGCTGTACTCTTCGCGCAAATGGGATGGAATACGGTCTTGCAGATCTTTTGACAGGCCGGTGCGGTCAAAGAAATAGTCGGATGGCAGGTTTCCAACTAAGAAGTTGATTGCAGCTGAAGCAATCCTGGGAGCCCAATTATCAACCACATCACCGTTCAGAATTTTGGGGACGAAATTTCTGTTCCCCTTCTTGCCGCGGATTCCCCGCCGCGCCTTTATTTTCTTCTCGTTGCTGTTGCTGTTGCTATTGCCGTCGGTCTCGTCAGTTTCGTTGGTACTGTTGCTGGCTTTGCTAATGTTTTTTCTATGATTGCTTTTGCTTTTGGTGCTGTTGTAGCTTAACAAAGATTCCTCCGGATAAAGCCCAAATTGTAGTACAGTTTCAAGGCTGCTCCAGTCAAAAAATTCCAGGACAAGGTTGAATGCTGCGTTGACAACCTCTAGCTGGTCAAGAAATGCCCCGGCGGCGCCATAACACAATACCATGTCCATGGCCGCTTTCTTGAGCATGTCAGATGTCAGCCCATGATCGACTCCTCCGTGAGCAGTCCGAGCAAAATCATACACGTTTTCTTTGGTGATCAACTCCAAACCATAGTAACGCTGTAGTGCAAACTCAAAACTGCGAGGGAGACAGAAACTCTTCGCTGCGATTATGCGAATCGATGCATTCGTCTTCGTCACGCGTTCCAGGATTGCACTAAGGGCCGGGCTCTGTGATATAATGACACGATGGACATTGAATGTGCTAGATGGAAAGGTATGGCTCGCAGAGTCGAGTATAATTTTCAGGTCAGAGTATGTGCCAGAAAGGGCCATCTCCAGTAAGTGAGTCGGAGCTGATACATTCCAACCAATAGTGGTGCTCGTTAGTGTTGAGACTGGAGCAAGAGGGCTCTCGTCTCCAGTGGTCGGAATAGGAGACTGTGGTCGAGTCGAAGAGAGAGTTGGCGCGTCATTTGTTGCAGCATGGTAAGACTGAGCCTGAGATGATATATCCGCAAGCGCGGCAGAAGACCCTGCTTCAATGCTTGTATGATGGGCTCAGTAAGGTTAGCCAAGCTCAAAGTCATGTTCAAATGAGACATGTTGACATCAGACATACATTCATGCCAAGACCCAGCGCGCTCTCGCGACTCAGACACAGAACGCCATTCTTCATAATCCTGAGCCCCAGGGTCTGACGCCGAGTATTCGCGAAACTGCTGACTCACGGGAGTGACTGGATACGCGGGAGAGGGCATAGGTCGTAGCCCAGAAGTATCTCCGGAGGCCCCATCAGATACATGTGATGTACCGTTTAGCGACTGACCTGGAGGCTGATATATCCACGAGGAGTCATCCAAATGTGAAGGACTGCGTAGAGCAGGCGGGAAGGAGATATCTGCTGCGCGTTCCTGTGGTGCTGGTTCCTCACGTTCGTACATTGCTAGATATAGTTAGTAGGGACACACTGATTGAATCGTGGGTATTGAAGTGAAGGATATCTCACATGGTGCAGCAGGAAATGCGAATTCAGAGCCGTCCGCCATTCTAACGATCTGGTAGCGACGGCCTCCATGGCGGCGAATTCTTTCCTCTGTCTCCATGCTGGTTATTTCAGCATGGTATGCTCTCGACACGCCAGTGCCACGGATTACCATGGGCCGGTCGATGATTGTGGTTATCTGCATTATGCCCAAGTTAGCATTTGTTGGGCAGGCTGGTTATCAGTCGTCGCGGGTGTTATCAGGGCCAACATGATTTGTGTAATCTTAGCTTGCCAGCTTCCTTTGTTTGTGCTTTTCTTTTCTGTGTGGAGGGTTGGTTACATGCTCTCGCCAATGCTCAACAACAGCATCATCATGATTGAAGCAAAAACAATGGACTTGAAAGTGAAAGCCACAGCATTTGCTTGAGAGGCGCTCCTTCCCCATCAGACAGGCTGGAAAGATCGACATCCTCGTCCTCTGGCTCTTCTCAAATTGGCTCGGGGATCATGTTCAAAGCAAATGAAAAATTCAGATCAAAGCAAGACAAAAATCAGGAAAAGTAAAGCACATATCAAAGTCAGATGAGACAAGCAGAAAGTGAAGCCAATGCAAATTCATATTGATATGTAGTGATTGATAATGAGAAGTGACGAGAAAAGAAGAGAAATAAGGAAGACGACCTACTTTAAAAGGCGTGGTGAGATAGAACCCATGTCTAGGCATCTTCTCAGTCTGGTGATTTGCTGGCTGATGATCACGATGTCGTGACTTTGGAAGAGATGAAACTAAAGTGGTGATGGGATGAATATGAGGAAGCAGCGTGAAGTAGGTAGATGATGAGAGAGAGGGAGGGAGAGAAAAACAGAGATAGCGGGAAAGAAAGAGGAAAGAAAGAGGAAAGAAGAGGAAGGTGCCGTCAGGGCAACAACAGCTGTCCTAATGAGGAAGGAGGGGTGGCATCTGCTGTTTGTCTTTTGTTTGTCTGTCTGAGCAAGCTCAATACTGACAATGGCTTTGTATTAGCCCTTCATCATGGCATGCGTTCATGCATGTTCATACATAGTTGTTTTAATATATCTTAGCATCATAATGCTCATAGTGGGCAGATAGGCTGGTCTCTATCAGGAGAACTCTTCATGACTACAATATCTGAGAGGCACAATATTTGCATGGCAAAAATAATTGATAAGTCTGTAACTGTATTACTAACAAAACGTGTTGTACAAAAAATAAATCTCCCGCGCCATGGATATCGCTAACATAGACAGGTATGCTCAACAAACACATGAAAAAGTATCAAACGAAGTCTGTTATATGACCAAAGAACAAAAATACAATGAGATGGTGTCAATCGACCAGACTCTAGCTAGATCATCCCTCCCTGAATCTCGGTTGCAGGAGGATAATGAGGCATTGTCGGGGTCGCAGCCATCATGGCCTGCTGTCGAGCACGCGAATTCATGGTTCCACCTTCGCTCTGCATTTTACGCAGACTAGGTCGCGAGTCAATTGGTCCGCCCGCCTGGTTGATATTATAATTATTATTCATATTATTGATATTAGGAGGATAGTTGGCGCGTCGTTCATCCTCGTGGCTGGATCGAACTGCCGGTGGGGTTTGAGCTCGATCCCCTTTGATCGCACCAAGAATCGTTTGCGTGGTTGTCATTCGTCTGCGACGCGGGTTCATGGGCGGAATAGGAGGAGTGTTGGGCATGCCATTGCTGAGGCTGGCTCCCGAAGGTAAAGAGACCATCGGCACGTTGGACGTGCTCGACACAAACGTGGGCTCTGAGATTTGCGACTTGGATACTTGTCTCTTCGGCAGACCGTTGCCACCTGTGGCTCGTTGAGGGAACGACTGAGTAGTTGCATTATTTGACGAATCTGATCGATTGAGCATTGGGGAGCCATTTCCGTCCTCTTCGAGAGGGGGAGTGGCATTGGCAGAGTAAGGAGGAACAACTGGGGAAGGTCGTGGCGACGTTCCAATGCTGCTGGCATCGCTTGGTGGGATGAGCTCTAACTGTGAAGGCACAGCAGACCGATTTCTAAACATGTTTCCTGAACCATCAGAAGCGGACCGTTCATTTGGTGCGTAATCGCTGTCTACCGATGGGCGCATGGAAGGGGGTGATGGTCCAGCACGAGTATCACCGTATCGACTCACAGAGTGTTCTGCTACCATATCGAGGTCCTCGCGATGGGGTGGACGGCTTTTGGATCGTGCTGATGCAGAGGTTGATCGGTCCCTTCGATAATGAACAGGCGAAGCTGGTCGACTGGATTCAGAGTCTGGCTCTTCACTGCCATGACTGGTACTGCGAGAATAGGCTGCTCGACCAGATGCAGTGCGGCCAGATGCAATTTGTGGCGAGCTCGAGTTGGAATGTTTGCCCAGTCCACTAAATCCAGGGGCCACTTCGTCATCCCTCCAAGAGTCAAGGGAAGGAGTTGATGCGTTCATCAATGGGCCACCGATACCAAGTTTCTTCAGTGCTTTGGAAGATGGCGGTGTTGCAAGCCCATCTGGGATACCATTCTTGGCTGATCGGTTCTTGAGCAGCGAGAAACCATTTCCGGTCCTGGAACTAGCCTCAGGCGTGTTTCGTCCGGGCGCTGGGCTGTTAGATCTGCTACCTATCTTGTGTAGATTTTCCTGAACTCGTCGTCGTCTTTCCGCTAGCTCGTGGGCAAACTCTTCACGCTCCTTTTGTGTTTCGAGGCTGCTATCACGATAATGCCCTAATCGTGATTGTTCCCCTTGCGTAGCGGGGCGCGTCTCTTCAGCCTGTTCGGCTTGTTGTTGTTCTCGAAGGGCAGCAGCTTGTTCGCGAAGCTGCTTTGCTCTCAATGCCACACTTGAGAATCCAGAAGTCGGTGGTGGAGGTGGTGGAGATGTCGGTGCGGAAGTAGGTGGTGGTGGAGGAGGTGGACCTGAGGGCGGCTCCATTGGTAGTGAGAGATCCTGATAAGTGGGCAGTCGAGGAGAGGGCAAAGGCAACAAAGACTGTGCACTATCTTGCCTCAAATGCGCACGAATCATGCTGTTGAGGCCGAGTCCAGCTGGTCCGAGTGTTGGTGAATCAATCGCCTTTTCAGAGGTCTCCTCTAGAATGGGCGATGGAGGATCTGGGTTGCTTTCTTGTATCGGGTTGAGGTCATATCCTTTGATTTCGGGAATTTCAAACGATTCGTGAGTCGATGGTACACCGTCAGAATCTCTGGAAGCAGGTCGAGAGCGGAATGCAGGATGAATGCCATCGAAAGCCTGAGATCTTACAGAGGACACTTTTTTCAAAGGCTGGAAATCATCACCGGCACTTTGGCTCTCGCTGTCACTATTGTCCAAATTCAAGAAAAATGTACCATTGGTACCGGCAAGTCTTGGAGGAGAAACGTCTCTGATGCTGTGAGCTCTCGACCCATTACCGTCACCGCTGTAGTAAGACGAGGCAGACTCTGCCTTGGAGCGATAGCTTGTGTTTGACATACCCCGTGGCCGATTGTCGTTAGTCTCTCCTCGTGAAAGGCTGGTGGCTGACGATCGACGAGTTGTGGGGGTTCCAGTGCGGTTTTCATGCATCTGAAGCTGACGTCGCATGAATTGTTGTTCATCATAAGGTCCGCTTGGCTTGTTGAACAGACCCATGGCTGTGGCTTTACCCCGGTCTTCGGGATGCAGTGCTGCAGCAAGAGTGCCAATCTCCTCATTGTCACTGATGGGAGGACTCAAAGGTGGCATTGCTCCATAGGCTGGAGAAGTGCTGCTGCTGTCTGAAGTCCGGTCTGGTCGTTGGATGGCATCCAGGGCTTCGGAAAACGGTGATCCTGTCGAGTTAACTGGACTGTAGTTGCGATTTGCGGATGACGGAGTAGGTAGGATAGGGGAGATACCCTGGCGTCTGTCGTGAAGATTGGTTGCGCTCCTGGAAAATGTCCGGTTGAGTCGAGGAAGATCAGGAGGTCCGCCTGCGCGCTGCCGGCTGAGACTTTCAAGTCGCGTTAAAGCTGATGATTGTTGATCTTGCGCTGTTTGCGCTAGACCTTGCCCATAGAGCCGGCGCGTTTTGCTGACATGGCCATTCATAGGAACCACCCCAGCAGGTTTGGTTGGATTGGTCGACACGGGTGTAATTTGACTTGAGCCAATCGGTTGCTCATCGATAGAAGTAGCTGCAGTCGAAGTCCGTGGATTCGATTGCCCCGACGTCGTCGATGACGAGGTCATCCTCTTTGACAAAAACCCTGGAATTCCCTCATCCGACTCTGGGGTCAACACATCTTGCACTTCCTCTGCCGCTTGCATGGCGCGTCTCTCCTCCTTCTCCTTTAGTCTCAACTTCTGAAACGTTGACAAGTTGATGTCATCTTCATAGACTGTCCTGCCTCTCATACCCCCTAGATCTTTGCCGGAACCACTCACAGGAATCTTATAAACTTTCTGTCGTCCTCCGAATAGGTTGTTCCCCTCTCCGGGTCTTTTTCTGTTCATCACGCTGCCGTTGTGCCAATCTTCATCGGTCCCATCTTCAGCTGATGCATATGAGTTGACTCTTTGTGTTGCAAACGATGATCGGCCATCCACGGACGAAACCTCGGCAATATCGGTTAGAGGGTTGGGGTTGTGGCCGAATAAGTTGAGGCGCGATGCTCGCTTGGGGAACAGAACGCTGTCGTCGTTGGCCTTTCCTACTTTTGTGCTGGGATCGTCCTGTTCGCGTAGCATGCTAAATCGAGCCGAGAGGTTGGGCATCAAGAGGCTGGTGCGAAAGTTGTCGGTGGACGGTAGAGCGGTCGACAGGTCGAGCTCCGGCTTGACTGCATCTTTGTTTCCTTTCTTTGATTTCGATATCCCCATGAACGAAGAGGGAGGCGCAACGTCTGTCTCTTCAACATCTTTTCCCTTTTTGCCCTTCCTGAATCTATTCATTTTGACGGTGTATCGAGTGTATGCTGAACAGGAAAAGTCAATTCACAGGCGACCGGCGACAGTAAAGGAGAAACCCCTTAGACGTGGGGGTTAGAACGATCCTGTGTGACTGTAGGGAATTAATCAATGTCGTGAGATGCCTTGCAGGGAAGATGAAAGGTCGCACCTTCTGAATTCATTCAATCAATTCAATAGTCCGTCCGTATTCTATTTCTTCCAAGCTTCGTCGATTGAATCTGTGACGTTCAACGTCGTGTCTTAAAACAAGTGAGGACGAATGGACGGAAACAGATCAAAATTTCATGCTCCGGCAATCGGTTGCTAGTCGCCTAACAAACAGCAAGTGCTAAATCGTAGTTGCGAAGCCTCGAAACCTCGATTTAATTGTAATCTGCGGTTCGCAATGTTATTTGTTTGCCGCGTATGCGAATTCGAAACACAAGTCGGTGCGAAGAATGTGGGTGGAAGAAAGCAATTGCCGTACGGTATTGGTAAACGGCAGTACTCCAAGATAAACAAAGGATAAATGCCGTCGTCGGTAGCAGTGATTCAATGAATCCAACAGAGATCAAATAAATAATAATAACAAAATATCAAAGCACATCAATGCGCGTGTAGAAGGGAACGGATCAGGGGTGGAAGAGAGTAAAGAGAAAGAAAAGATGGAGGAAGGAGTGTGAGTGATGGAATCAATAGTACGGGAAAGTTAGTTTGGTATCGATATGGCAGGTACGGGAGGGCGAGCAAGTGTACCGGTCGTCGAATCAGCACGCTAACACCACCGCAGATATACTACGGGTAGACCTCAACCAATGGAACAGGGTAAGCGGATTGGGGAATTTTCATTGACTCACGGAGCAGTCAATCCTTGAGGCTTGATGACCGAATCCCAGCTGCTTGGGTTTATTCAGGAGCAGGGGCCAACGCAGGGATAGGCATAACTACTGTGAAGCCTAACGCGTGATCCTGGTTTCTTTTTTCAAGTTTCTACAAAACGGTGTGGCTGTAATCATGCGTAACGGCTGTTACGAGCGAGCTATTACACGCGGAAAATAATTTAATTAGCTGTAATTACTGGTACGCAAAGAAAGAGAAAATGTGGATGACAGAGACCGAGAACAGAATCGAAAAGGTCGAGAACGCGGACGATCAGTGGGAATTCTGGAAAACGGGGCCAGAGCGAGCGAGGCTTGACGGATCAAGCGGTAGGTTTGTTTAGGCCCTGAGGGAGGAGAGAGAAAGAGAGAGAGAGAGAGAGAGAGAGAGAGAGAGAGAGAGTCAAGAGATGAAGGCGGCTAGTTTAATTAGAAGTACGGAGTAGTGGGGGGTGGAGACGGCGGAAACGGTGCGCGCAATCCGTACCAACAATTGTACGTTACGAGGGGACGTTCACCTGGTGATGTGCTACGACGTACGGAGTAGAATATTGCGCCAACAGTATCGTTTTCCAGGTGACGAAAATCACGATTGGTCGTAGTGTGCAGATGCATTGCAATCACAACGGTCTATCCCGTACTGTTTAGTACATTAATACTAAATGACTAGGCTCCTAGACTAGACGCATTACGGAGTAGAGACTCCGAGAACCAGGGTCAGCCGGCGGGCTTGGCACTGCTACTGCTTGCTAGTTTTGCTCTGTCCCTTGCTTAGGGCCTTGGCATTGCCCATTGGGCCGCTGTGAGTGGTCGACGGGAAGCCTTGCCCCTGGAAGATTTTGTCTATCCATTACAGTGTGCAACACAGCGTAGAGTTGACGATAAAGCATAGGGAGTTTCATGTGTAGCTGTGCTTTGCCAGTATTACTCTTTTCTTTTTTGGAGGGGAAAAAAAGAAAGAAAAAAAAGAGAGAGAACAGGTACGGCTCTTGAGTGTGGCCCATTTGTACTCGGTATTTGAAACAATGAAATGTGCAGCGTGGGTCCGTCGCGTGCTGTACCGGGCCGGCAGTGGGCTTCGATGGTATTTTACTCGCTAGTGTGCGGGCTGCAGTCTGCTTCTGTACTATCACCACCGGACTATCGCATAGCACAGTCCTTAATAACCTTTGATATTGGGCCTCCATACGGAGCGCGGATAAAATTTTACGATGTACGAAGGCAGCTCTTGTCCAGTAAACAGGTTTCGCAAATCTGAATCTGGATACACTGCCCGTAGTTCACACGTTTAGACATCGAAACAAGATCCAGATCAAGCGACTCCATACTTATAACCTCATCCTTACCGGTCTGCAGGAACTCTAAGTCAGCCCTCTGTCCTACCTTCCGAAACCATCCCCGTGTTCCCACGAACTCGATGGAAGTTCACTTCCGCTGATCGTCATATATCTCGCAACGACTAAGCACTACGCATTCCGCCATTTTGGGCGGGTAGATGCTCGGCAGAGGTTTATTACGTATGCCCGCTTCAGCTGAAGTGTCCAGAGCAAAAGGCCGAAAGACTCGGACGATCTCCAAGAAATCGTATCTGAACTCTGTTATATTGAGGGACGTAATGGTGATATCAGATTCATTTCCGGAGGGTGGAGGGTACACCGAACTCCATAATTCTCTGTGAGTTCATGCAGGTTTATCATGTACAGACAGTACTGCAGCAGGTACATAATTGATTGTTTATTTTATTCTTGTATACCCTGCCTGTACAACCATGTCGCGTGGCCTCCTCGCATTGAAGACTCAATCATGGCTCTTTTAAGTTCATGTAAGTCAGTATGAGCCCGTACATGCATATATGCATATACTCTACAAAGTCATGTACCCCGTACTGCATTGAAGGCAATAGTCATGTCGACATGGCGACCATTGGAATGTTGACTGCCTCCGATCAAAATGCCGGTGTGGCTGACGCAGCACACGTCACGCAGCCTCCTCTGGCCACAATCATGTTCTGCAATTGTAGCTTTGACGAGCAAACCTGAAGCATTTCAGTCAGCCTCAAAGTCAAAAAGCAATTGATTTGTTCAGTGTTTCATCTCCGCAATGATGTAGTTGGACTCCATACGTAGTTGTAATTTTCAGTAGCCTGCAATGTATTGAGTCGTAATAGGCTATGAGCCGGTATCACTAAACCACAACGCTAAGCCTGTTGTGGGAGGTGCCCCTGACTAGTCTCTTAATGGACAAGAATATGTCTTGGCGCGATGGTAGGGGTGTGATTGGCTGTAAACTCAGTCGACACCCTTCTATTGGTTCTACGCAGATTGAGTCTATGTATGCAGTTGCTAGAAAATTTTTGCATTACGACCAGAAATTCGTCCTGGAATACTTCAACTTGAACAGCATCAAGACGGGGGAAGGGTCTCTTGAAACTCCGAACAAAGAAATTGAAATCAAGGCCAACCTTGCTGACCGTTGAATCTCAAACCCTGAATCCTTGCTAGATCCATGCCCTTCAACGAATCACAACCCCTAACTTAAATGAGTGCGGCGTCGAACTAAATCAATTCGACCAACGGCATCTATTGATGAAGGGATCTAGACTTGGATCGAGTTGGATGTCAAAAGTTAACAAAGACGAATGAGTCGATCACACGCCAATCACGGCACTTTTATCGTTCAAACTGCCACAAAATTTATTGCATATTCCCGGTATATCGTCAGCATGAATATGGAATGACTGATCAGCCTGATAAGATTGATGTGATCAGTCAGAATCCGATGCAGATGAGGATGACACGTCTTTTGATTCTGATCAAGTTATAGTAAATGGATCGTACCCCTCTCACGCTTCACCTAAAGGATTCCAAATCCGACTTGTCTACCAACTCTAAATTTCTAGTCACATTCTTAGAAGAAAACCACACAAATTTATCCATAGCGAAATGCTCATCATTGCATCTAACTCTGTGCTCCGAGGGATCGTTGCACTTGATTCTGGCTCCGAGTTGGGGGCGAGTAGACTGCGACGTAGCAACAGCGGTACAACCCTGAGTCTCGTATATCATAAGTGTGCAAAATACGTCCAAATGTCGGTTCGATTGGTTCTGAGTATAGACGTGATTAATCTCCGAACATTTTAATTTTGCCGACATCTCTGCGCTATGATTGCTCATACGCCACAATGCATGCATTATTCGATACTGCAGATGGTCTACACTTATCAATTTCCAGATTTACACACAAATGCAAAACTATCCAATATTGATTGGAGCGACTTGACTCGTCAATATAATATCGGTACGTATCATTAGGTTCTTACGAGAAGTATACAACCTTGCATACATATGTCGCGACTACTAACGTTAAGTTAGGCAAGTTAATCAAGGTCGCCATGTGGAAATCTGGGAGACGCGGAATCGCGTCCCACCCGTCTTCCACGCGGTTTCGAAGTTAATTCATTAGAACTTAGAGAATACGATCAATCTTTTCAAAACCTGATCTAGTGAATTGCGAACCGGCTTGTTGTATGAGACTAGAGTGCTAGTGTGGTGTGTGACAGTGCGCTGCGGGTCTAGGCCGCTGGTATGTATCAACTACATACTAAATACGACGGATGAAGTGTTCCATCTGACAATCTATTTGAAGGATTCTCAATGCACTCGTAAGCCAGGAAATGGATTGATACGATTGATGTGAGCAGACATCGTAAACTATGAAGAAATGCCAGACGGCGGCGTGTGATTAGCTGAGCTGAATCACAAAGGCGAATCCAGTATGCCCCCCCTACTTGAGGATTTGGGCCCCAAGATTTTCCAGTTTACCTTCAGATAAGAGTATGATTCGTGTAAAGCTTAGAGGTTTGCTCATAAATCCCAATTATTTCAAATGGTAAGTCTGAAAAGGGGGAAGCGAATGCACGGGATGGCAAAGTATGGCCACTTCAAGTACCTCTGCCTCGAATGATGGATCGATCTGATATCCAAGACTGGGCATTTACATACCTAGACTTCAGCGATTTGCAGACGTACATGATCGGAATCCGCAATTGTGTCCAGTAGTGACCTAAAAGGGAACTCTCAGGTAATGGTAGGCCATCTCGACAGAGAATACATATGGACTTACCTATTTGATATTTCCCATGAATTGTCAGGCCTAGGTGCTTACAAGGCTACCTATCTTCGGCACAGGAATTGCATCAAATTTATCACATCGTCAACCGAAACCCTATTCTGAACAATTAAGGTTCAACTTTGTCGACTCTTACCCTTGATCATAGTCATTCTAAAAGCCCTGGAACGGATACAACATATAGACTATCGTGCTTATTTCCATTTTATTGTTTTCCAGCATGGAATGGCAGCGTATACACCGTGGATGACCGACACCGATATCTATGACGCCATACCGATCAGCTTACCCCGCCTAATCTTTTCCTTAACTTTACACTCATCCATCATATCGACAGTTCAATAACCTAAAATACCATCAATATATACATATTATATACCTACTCAAATAAAATACATTATGCCTCAAGTCCTTCTCCTCGGTGGCCACGGCAAAATCGCTCTCCACTTGACACCCCTCCTTCTTGCTCGCTCCTGGAATGTCACCAGTGTGATTCGTAATGCCGAACACGAAGCCGAAATTTTGGCGCTGGGAAAGGGTAAACCGGGCAAGCTTTCAGTTCTATTGTCTAGCCTAGACGACGTCAAAAGCCAGGCGGACGCACAGGCAGTTTTGGATAAGGTCAAGCCAGAATACGTGGTCTGGGCTGCTGGTAAGTCTTGCTTTGGATTGACCCGCTCAATTGACGCCATGCTTGATGCTGAGACTATATAGGCGCCGGTGGAAAAGGCGCGCCCCAACGCACATACGCAATTGACCAAGACGCCGCAAAATACTTCATCGGTAGCTCCTTCGCAACACCCTCAGTCACCAAATTCCTCCTCATCAGCCACCTGGGCAGCCGCAAAGTGAAACCTGACTGGTTACCCGAAGACGCCTGGAAACGCACACAATGGCTCTGGGCCGAGGGTCTTCCCGACTACTGCAAAGCCAAATACGAAGCAGATCAATACCAAACCGCGCTTGCGGCGGTCACAAAGAAGCGAGAACCGAGCCGCAAGTTTCAAAGTATCAGTCTGCGGCCGGGCCATTTGATCGATGACCCCGCAACGAACAAGGTTGCGTTGGGACATGTGGCTGCTGCGGAGGGGTCGGTGACGAGGGAGGATGTGGCTATTGTTGCTGATCGGTTGTTGGCGAGGGATGATACGGAGGGGTGGTTTGACTTGTTGGGAGGTGACGAGCCAATTGATGAGGCTGTGGAGAGGGTTGCTAGTGGAAAAATTGACTCGATTGGGAATGAGGATGTGGATGCTATGATTAAGAAGTTTAATCTATAGCCCTGAGTACCTACATGTTTCATGCACCCGGATTTTCGGTTGATCGAGGGAAACAGACTAGAGCACAGAACAAGTCTCAATGTCACATCGCAATCTCATTTCCACGAAGTGAGAGATATGTAATTACAAGTGTATACAGTATACAATACTGTATATGTATTAAGTTTCACAAGGATAAGATTAAGCAAAACAATCAAAGTATGGTTCGCGTCTGGTCCACGAGTTCTAGATCACTTCCCCGCAAACGCGCTGGTAGCTAACCCTATGCCATGTAGCCCTAACTCTGTATTAACTGTCGTTCTGTATCTGGGCATCACTTGGTCTTGAGGATGTTCATCACATACTGAAAATCATTTCATCTAGGCATGAAGTTCAAATAGGTGGCCTACTAATCTTAAGGTTGTGACCTCGGAGAATATCTATTATGTGTTGTGGATAAGGGGGTCCACAAGTTGACTCGTGCGCTAGAAATTTGGAGGGAAATCGAATCAAGCACAGTGGAATTGTGTGTCAGTCTCTTTCGGGCAGATGCTTCAGGATATAAACACGCTGCTCAAAGCACCATTGGATGATGCTGTTGACTCCTAGAAAGCAATCCGCATTTGAGCAAATTGTCGAGATACTTGGCGGGGTGAACCTGAACAAAGGTTCGGTCACTAGTCTTTGTGCCCTTAGGTATTCTTGAAATATCTTACAGATAGTGCAAGTCATGTTCAACTGCACTACATCCACTCGATTGCTGTGCTACTCGAGCGACAAATGAGATCTGTACTGAATGGCATATATACATATCTCGCGTCGATTTAAAATACGATGGATCGTGCTCTGGCCTTTCAGAATATCCAAATGATAGCTACCGAAGGAGGTGAAATATTTTACGCGAGTAAGTCTAAAGTTATTTTTTGTCACTGGCCTCTCCTTGGGAAGTTGGTGTCATCTTCTTTCATCAAGTATGATTACACGGTAGTATCCGAGGACACCGATTGGCGATTACACAGTCAGCAGCACAGAAAATGTCAAATGACCATGTGAACTGTTTAACAAAGAATTCGAGCCACTGCTTCTCAAACAACATGTCGGACGAATCCCCTGTATTGAAGGGTGGACTCACTATCTCACCATATCGTCAAGTCGACATTTGATTACAAAAGTATGAACACAAAGAGACCAAAAAGATTCCAGACAGTGTCTAGTGCTTGCTCTTCAAGATGGAAACGCAAAGGAATGTCTAAATTCTATACACTATGAGGCGTTGTGTCAGTGTTTGGCAGTGCGAAGAAGATTCTATGTACAACGCGCTAACTATATATGGAAAATGGCATCAGACAAAGAGACTTAAATGTAGACAGGGCGTACTTCCTCAGCATGATAAAAAATTATTACTCACACCTTCACACGTCTCGCACTTACAACTTTCTTTCTCCGTGCAAAAGCTTTCACGTCGTGACTTCCCCTATGGCTCGAAAGTCTGAAGCGTTCTATGAACCAGATATCAACTTATTCTACATTCACACGATGATCGAGATGGTGATGCCACTTTTGCACTGGTTGATCAGATGTATTCTGCTATACCTTGCAGCGGTGATCGTCTATCGCCTCAAGTTCCACCACACTGCTCACATTCCAGGCCCATTCCTTGCGAAGGTGACCTTTATTTATGGATGGTACTATGATCTTTACCTTGAAGGCCAGTACGCTTTCAAAATTAAAGAGCTTCACAAAATATACGGTGTGATTCCCTTGACAGAAATTCTGAGGGCATAGTTACTGACTCCTGGCCCAGGTCCAATCATCAGAATTGACCCAGACACTGTCCACATCGATGACCCAGACTACTTTGAAGTAATCTACAATCTAAAAAATGGCAGACAAGTGAAACCACCTCATGTTGCAGAGATCTTTGGTCCTTATCCTGCGGTATGTTATTCGACTATCTACATCTCGTTCTCGAAATACTGACTACATGCTACGCAGTCAATCGGCACAGCATCTCACGAGCTTCATCGCCTACGTAGAAGTGCACTCAACCCCTTCTTTTCGAGAAAGTCAGTCATGGATTTGGTCCCAACGATCCAACGTCCTACATTCATGTTGTGTGAACGACTCAAACAAGCGAGTCTGACTGGCGAGACGCTGAATCTGAAATACATCTTCCCCGCGGTGACTCTTGACATCATAAACGCTTATTGCTTCGCCAAGGAGCCGACTACTGTCCTGGAACCGGACTTTGGCAAAAAGGAAACTGATAATGTGGCGTATTTCTTAAAAGTTAGCTTGCTGGTACGTTGGAAAATATTCCTTTGGAAGGGGAGATTGCTGATTGCGAGGGTAGAATAATCATATCCCGTGGCTGATGCGTTTTACATACTCTCTACCGGTATGATGGATTATTTTCGATGATTTATACGATATCAAATAATACTGAATTCATCAACAGGATCGCGTGAGCAAGGCACTTACACCGGCAGTGGCAAAGATCCTCGATTCCCGCAAGGTACATCCTATCTATGATGACTTTTCTACTTAGCCTCGCTAAAATATTTTCAGGAACTGTCTCATCAAGTCGAAGCAATCCGCAATGGTCAAGATACTGCATATCAGACCGCCGGCCACTGGACTGTGTTTCATGAACTGTTGTACAGCAAGTTACCGGCAGATGAACTAAAGCCAGCGAGACTAAGGGATGAGGCATTTAGCCTGGTTACTGCTGGCTCTGATACAACGTAAGACTGACAGCAAGACTTGAGGATGAATTGTCTGCTGACCTGAGTATAGAGCACATGTCCTCCGCGGAACCACATATCACATTTCAGCCAACCCTACAATCCGCCAGCAACTCTTCAACGAGCTCAAGCCCGCAATTCCAGATCCCGACGACCTCCCCAGCTTGGCGGAGCTTGAAAAGCTTCCCTATCTATCAGCAATTGTCAACGAAGGTCTCCGTCTCGCCAATCCAGTCACTCACCGTTTCGTTCGCCAATTCCCAGACAAGGCATTCGAGTACCAAGGATATCTGCTGCCACCCAACACTATGATCGGCATGTCACCAAATATGGTCCATTTCAACGAAGATAAATTCCCCGAGCCACAAGTCTTCAACCCCGAGAGATGGATAGGGCCAGATACTGCTCGACTCCAGCGCTATCTCGTCCCGTTTAGTCGCGGTCCTCGGACATGTTTGGGCATGGCGTTGGCGCGTGCTGAGCTCTTCATCATCCTGGCTTCTGTCTTTAGACAGTTTGAGTTTGATGTTGATGAGATCGTGCGGAGCAGAGATATCGACTTTAGTCGTGACTTTATTCTAGGTGCGCAGGCGGCTGATTCCCCTGGTGCGTTGGTCAAGGTAAAGCTAGCTGGTTAGTCTACGTGGTAACATTGAAGCTGGATTCCAAGTTGACAATTATTACGACTCATGCAAAATTTGCTATGACTTTTCTTATGTGCTTTATTCGCCAGCGTAAGGACTAGGCTGATACGATATGACTTTCGATACCGGGGTCTAGAATAACTTTTTCAAGTGTGGCATGATAGCAAATGAATTGATCTTCTACAGAACATGAGCAGTTTTCAACCCCTTTGCTTTCTAGCTAGTCAATCTTGTCACCATGTAGGAAATCGGCTACGTTGGATAATCCTGCTTTCTAGAAATCACTTGCATCGTAGGATATGAAAAATCAGTCGTCTGTGAAGAAGTCATCCTCACCCTAAAAGATGGTCCCATTACAATCTCTCCCATCAAGGGATGTAGTCGTGTAGACGAAAACGTTGCAGTCGACCACCAGGAGATAGGTACTTCTCAACAAGCTCTGTGGTTCCGTTATCACCATCATCGACTACTAGGACTTGCAATGTCTCTGGGATATACTTCCTGAAGCACTGTAGATACGCACTTATTTCCTCCGCCCACTCAGCGATTTCTTCTTCCAGGGTCAGTCCTTCCTGGGCTTCAATAGGCTGCATAAAAAATATGGTAAGAGACTTCGGATTTGGAAGTACTGTAGCCCACACTGATTCGTAGAGCAAACGCCCATTTTTGCCGGGATATATTTCAGACTTTGCAACGACAACCACAGGTCCAATGTCAAGGCTTAGATGGAAGGTGTTTTATCCATAAAGTATGTCCAGACATTCTTCACAGACCTGCTGTGATGCCGTAAAACGTACACTGTGCTGCTATCTGCACCCCCGGAGTTGCCAAAAGGCCAGCATCTCGCATAAAGACACGAAACCAACGCGGTAGAGATTTTTTTTTTGACCAGGGATCCAGTGACAGTAGACCTGGTGTCACAGTTCGTACGGTAGACCAAGGAAGCCAGTGCGCATCGAGGGTCCGTCCCCGACGCTACGGTCATCGGTGACATTGAAGGTGTCATGCATAGTATATGGATACCAAATTCGACATGATCTAATAGTATGTTTGATCGATGACATTGGGACTTCTAGAAGAAGTCTTGTTGAGAGAACCAGAGTCGAGCCCGAGAGCAAAGTCTGTTCTACACGTGACCATGGCCAGGTAGACACTACGTTTGAAGTCAAATATCTACCTGATGAAATAACAGATCCTTGGATCATATTGTAATTTCCATCGGCAACCCAACACTGTTCCGAGGGTGCCGAATTTTATTTTCATAGAAAGACCTCATTAATAAGGCAACGGTAGCGAAACCCTAACTTACTGAGAGTCAATCGATAAGCCACCGCTGCCACAGTCGACTACTCAGTAGGTGTTTAGAGTGTTCATACGTTCATAAGCATGCAAAATTGTGATAACCAGGCCCGGTAATCTAGTAATCTCAATCCTTTAAATTGATCAATCGGCGTGTGTTGGATTCGTCACAAATGTATACAAAACAGATTCAATTGACTGACTTAGAATGACTCGAGTAAATACCGAGTGAAGACAGCTCAATCTATCTATGAATTCACTAAAAGTGTATCAAGTATGGAACTCACCGACACTTTGGCATCGCAACACTTTGTTTAGGTAATCGGCAAATCGACGCCATTCACCCCGCTCGAGTCTCGTAAACTGGTTGGTTCTGCTGGTCAAGAGGCCCGCTTCCCGGTCACGGAGTCATCTGCAATTCATCTCTTTAGCGACATTCAATAGTATAAGGAGCGATTGAGATGGCGCGCGTACACGACTTGTCAGACATTGTGAAGGGCGCCTCATTAGATCTTGGCCCTTACGAGGATCTGTACAAGTATTTCCACGCCCACCCCGAACTTTCGCGGCAAGAGAAATCAACATCTGAGAAAATCGCGGCCCATCTGTCTGCGCTAAAAGCGTATGAAATCCACACAAATATCGGGGGCTATGGTCTTGTAGGAGTGCTCAAGAATGGTGCTGGAAAGACTATCCTTCTCCGCGCTGATATGGATGCGCTCCCCGTCAAGGAGTTAACAGGCCTTCCATACGCAAGCTCGGTCTCCATGAGCGACGCCGAAGGTGTCGAGAAACCAGTGATGCATGCATGTGGACATGATATGCACATAACGTGTCTTCTTGCAGCCGCCGAACTTCTTGCAAGCACTCAATATGCATGGAGCGGAACGCTGATTGTACTGTTCCAGCCGGATGAGGAACGGGGCGGTGGTGCGCAGGCCATGGTTGATGATGGGCTCTATTCCAAAATTCCTATTCCGGATTATTGTTTTGGACAGCATGTGATGCGTATGCGTGCGGGGACTATTGGGTCACGACCCGGAACAATCATGGCAGCTGCTGATAGTATGAAAGTAACTGTGTTTGGGCGCGGTGGTCATGGATCTCTGCCTCATCAGACGGTTGATCCTGCTCTTCTTGCTGCACATATTGTTGTCAGATTGCAGAGTATCGTGAGCAGAGAGATTGACCCAACTGATCTGGGAGTAGTTACGGTTGGAAGTCTGCAGGCCGGACAGACCGAGAATATTATTGCGGATCGCGCCGAAATCGGGCTTGATTTCAGGACGGTCAAGCTCGAGACTCGTAATAAAATACTATCTGCGATTCGACGTATTGTCGAGGCAGAATGTATGGCTAGCGGCTCGCCAAAACCACCAATATTTACGCCAACACGTCGCTTCCCACCTACCAACAATGACAAGGATGTTGCGTCGCAATTAGCCGCGTCCTTTGAAACACATTTTGGAGATTCTTTTGATGGAGATATATCACGGTCAAATGTTGCCGAGGACTTTTCTACGCTGGCCACCAGCAAGGGTGTGCCAGCCTGCTTTTGGTTTCTTGGAGGGATTGATCCGGAACTATGGGACAGAGTATCGAAAGAAGAAAATCCCACACAAGAAATACCCACAAATCACTCAGCTTTGTTTGCGCCTGTGATACAGCCGACGATGAGGGCTGGAGTGGATGCTCTATGTATTGCAGCTTTGACGTTTCTGAAGAAATAGGCATACAGCCAAAATGGTCAGCCACCTTCTAAAATGCTACGTGTCGTAAAATAAACACCACAAGATATGATTTATTGGAATTGTTGTGTATCAGAATAGAGGCTGTCCTGCTGTAACCCTGACTTTCCGATAACTCTATGCAGAATGATTTGAGACATGGATGCTCAACAATGATCTTGATCGTTGATGTCGTACATAATGTTCATCGACTAAGTCACCCGGAAGTTCCGCAGTTATATCATTAAATAGTATGTGTAACAACCAATGATTCACCCTCGTCCCATCTCCGAACATGTAATCATCCCATTGTCATGAGTCACGGAAGTTCTATAAAAAAAGACTCACTTGAAGATAGACCTTATGCTTACATTCACTGATTATTCTTCTATAAACCAGGATATCTTTAAGCAGTCGATCAATGATTTTTTCTTCTTCGTTCGAGAATCGTTATCAAAATATCGCTAGACCAACTCGAAGGATACCGATAGACAAACCAGGAAAACGTTACAATGGAGGAGACCACAGAGAAGGATCTGAGAGATCATATTATGCGATTAATTGCTCAAGTTGAGTGGCGTACCTGTAAGTTAATTTACTTCACAAACCACAAACATGTGTGTTGAAAAGCGGTGGCAACCTCCAAGCAACTGACTCAGCGGAAATGTCAATATTCAAGCAAACGCTACTGAAGAGACAGCATCTTCTGCCAAACTACAAAGACATGCTACTGCAAATAGACACAATGAACAATCTACGACTCGCCACAATTCTATCACTGGCAATGAAGTGCTTTCTGCGGCAGTTTTCAAGGCTGCAGCACCCGATCCTGGCGTGAACAACAGATACTCCCGTACTTATATCCCGAGACTACCACTCAATGACTTGCTAGATGTGAAACTCCCTATTGATCATGATACATCTATTAAAGAGATGAAGAACGACATCAAGCAAATTCGAAAACCTATTGATGAAAACGGTATCAAAGACTTTGTCAAAGGTGAACGATTTCGTGATTGGCTGATTTCGGATTCTTCCGATGCACTTGTGGTCGACGATTGTTCGGTTAACTTGTCTTCAGGGACGGATGGAGTGTCACTGCTGACTGAACTCACCTTATTGCTCTACGAGCAATTATCAAAAGACAAAGAAGCTTTTGCTATAATGCACCTTTGTACTGACCGGCCTACGGATAACGAGAAAATGACTATTATGCAACGCATGATTCGGTATCTGACTTCAGAGCTGTATGGCTATGACCGCGAGCATTGGGAAAAGCAGGATTTCGTACTTCAATTTTCGAAAGGCATCCGTGGATATAATCCAAGAAATAACAAGTGTGATGAGAAAGTCCATCTTATCATAGATTTGTTCATTGATATGCTCTCGGAAGCTCAACAGGGTCAGGCAATTTATATCTTGATTGATGGATTCGATTTCATCGAAAAGGATAAGTTGGAAGTGAATCAGCGGAACTTTTGGCAATTCTTTGAATGCTTGTGTGACTTAATTAAAGACCTCCAGAACTCAGATCGGTCTAACCCGATTATCAAGGTTTTGATCACGTATCATAAAACCTGCCCAGACAATACTCGAGTTTATTGGGGAGAATTCGTCGCTGATCTACCGCAGCTACCTAAAGCTGCTCGATGGTAGGATACGAAGTCAGGTCGTTGTTTTTCCCAGGAAAAATTTCTTCACCAAAAGCACATTCATATACTTCCGTGGAAGGCGAGGGAATTGTTGCCTGTTTCGTTTGAGTACGCTGGAGTTGTTCATCGGCTCGAAGAGTCACTAGTTGACTAGTCTCCTGTACCCAACTCCGACATATACTGGTATCACTGGGCTCGAATCGTTGTTTTGCTGTCTTTGTTGTATCAAAAGGCGTATACTGGCCAATACTACAAAGAAGTACAGATAGATTTATAAGTGTAAGCAACCCATCCGCTCCCTTGATTCAAGATATGTCATGCCTGGAAGAGGCTCAAGTGTGCTGGGCTGATTCCATAACATAATCGACGTCATTTAGTATACTTTACTCGGAGTGATTGCCAACTCTTGTCGGTATCAGCGCGCTTCTCGGCATGTAGAGTTCATCCACGTTCTTGAGCCCCATCAATAATTTGCCAATACTATTAGTAATATTGTGGTTCTAGCAGTCTACAGCTATATTCAACACCTGAGCTGGGATAGAGTCTTACATGCTCTTTTATCGTCAAGTAGCCTGAGCACAAAAGATACGAGAAATTCTCTTTAGAGCCAGGTATGATTTCTAAAGGTTGCAGTTCGAACTACGCAAGTCTGAGTAACATCGATGATAATTGATTCTTCGCGTCCGATGCTCCCCGATTCAAGCAATGCTATGTCTCGTGTCATCTTATACGTAATGGCCAGTAAAGACGCCCACCCTGACGTACATTCTAGGGTACGACCCTTCACGTGATGCTCAAGCAACTTTTGGTACGCGGTAAATTACCCGTTACCGTACCGTCAACTGTACGTAGAGCGTATCTTAGATTTGTCTTTTGGTACCTGCATAAGTGCTGTGGCTAGAGAACTCAAACAAAATTGGCTGGTGGCGAACAGGCCAGGAACAGGTAACTGCCGTACTCCATAAAAGGGGTTGACGTACAACCGAGGTCAAACATACACTTTTTAACTACGTAAGTGATCAAAAAATTTTTTTGACCCCATACGCGTCCTCCGTCGTATCCATAGCCAAGTCGCGTGATGATAACGAAAATTTCGATCGGCTCCGATTGTCGTAATTAGAGTGTCTGAGTCTTCGAATGAAGTAAATGTGGCTTGAAACCCGGGCAGTGATCACAGGCTGATTAGTTTCGCGACTACCAGTCAAATAACTTGTTCCGGAACTCCGTGTGTAGATGTGAAGATGAATACTCTGATTAGTAAATAAACTACGTAGATGGCTGGAGAAGTGGCTGTTCTTTTGCCGCTCGATTTCGTATCCAGAGCCGTGGGACTCAAAGTCACAAGCGGTGAAGTCTTCCTTTTCTTGGTTAGATTAGTTCCTACGAAAAGAAGATTTTTTTTTTCCTTCTGTCAAATTGTTTGGTTGGACCGTTAGAGGCTCACTTTTTGTAGATCGTGCATATCTATTGGTGTTCATTCTTCGGAGTATTGGGTGGATGTGTGTGTGTATTGAGCAAGACTAGTTGAGCCCCAGTGAGTTCGGAGTTTACTCCGTAATTTTGATTTTGTAATCGAGTCGCCCAGAGAAGTGAAAAGAGTAGATATCAAGATCAGTCTAATAATTAAGTGCATATCATGAACAGATATGAACATTAAACTATGGAGTACGGACCAAAGGAAGGTGAGCTAGGTACGCGATGCGATGCCTCTGTGCAAGTAGGCGTAACGCGGGTAGGAACCAATACGGTTAAATACATTACGAACGGTGGAGACCAATGTGAAACGCGGAAACAGAAAAAAGCAAGGACACGTTTTTCTCTTCCCATGTGGAAGACCGTTTACGGAGAAGCCTACAGCCACTGATGGAATGGATACGGATTGCTCTTTGGCGGTCGTGGCTGTGCTCTTCGATACGGATGCCTCGGTATGATCATCATGATTTGCATCATTTCCACGGAGCACATAACAAAGATCTAGTCATGTTTCAACTTTCAAGACATTCCGAATCCTCCGGCGGAACATAGCCCCTTTGTACTCCATACGGACATCGAGTGTAGCTTGGAAATTAGTGCGTACGTACGTAGGAAATTTGATCAAAATCCCGTGACGTCTTTCAAGACGACAATCGGAGAATGAGACAAACTCCAACAAGACCCGCTGTGATGGGCCTGTAACTATGTATGCGCTATGCAGTACTACGGGGTGCAATTTCATTTCCAATGTCTCCTTTTTGAGGCATTCTAGCAATCTGCAAGCTTCGTACTTGCGCAGTTACATCCAAAATCCGCATTTTTGATTATGCTAGGACCATGTTATGCAGGGATCGTGGAGATCTTGTATACCACGTCTGCATAGCACTGGGCTGTCAGGTGTTACTGTTTCAGCTGATGTGTGTACACTGCATATGCAGTGCGGATGCACTAGACAGGACAGCCTTGCTGATGAATCCATGATCATATTGCTAAGCACCTATTTAGTTAGTCCCGTCTTAGCAACCAAGTAAAATTACCTGACATAATCTCCGTAGTACGTATTATAGCGACCTTTTAGTAGTTCGTGTGATCGATCGGTCTCGGGTGATTGGGCAGTCGGTCGCATCTTTTGACGTACACCATCCTGCTAGTACCTCCTCACCGTAAGTTGATAGTTACATCGCGACATAATTTAATCTTGTTATTACTATTAGGCACAAAGGTGGGAGGAGTAAATGACTTTGTCGAAAACAGTACATGCTACTTAAAGCAAGTACACTGGAATTAGATACTTAAAAACTTGAAGGACGGAGCACACTCACCGTAATTAATGTATGCAAAATTGCAATACAATACTAACCCAAATAGGATACACGGGAGAAGACTCAAAGAACGATCAAAGAAGGCTCCATAAAAGGGGCAACCCTAATCCATATTTCATACAAAAAACGCTATGTTTGAGATAGAAAACGGAGTCACCCCTTTTACGGATCATTCGACAGTGGATACTAAAGTATTTACTTGTCAAAAAGCGGGAGGAAAAGTTTTTCTTTCTGGAGTATGCCAGTATGGGATAAAGAGTTTGGTGCTCAACGGGCAGGGCAACCTTATGTTAAAATTTGCCAGTTACGCAGGCCATGTGGGGTGCGGATCAGGTCGGATTCTGTAACGTGTGTAACAAGAATACGCACGTATCATGTATGTCGTACTATTTGCGGAGTTCTCGGGAACGCCCCTATGATAATGGAGAAGATGATAATCAATTACTTGAATGGATTTGATCATGGAATGAAGACGCAGAAGGAAAGTATTTTCCGTGTACGCCGTCCTTTGACGGCGGGCTGGCTGGCACCAGCCCTGTACATGTATGTCGGCTCGCTTTCCTCTTCCTCTTTCATTGTGTGCCGGCAGATTTCACCATTTTCCCTCATGACAAATTGCGAATAGTCGATGTACGTACATATTCATTATGATAGGCACAGAACGCGTAGTAAACTTTGACTAAATAAACTACAAAGCGGGCAAGGTAGGTCGATAAGAGCTATCGATTCTGTTTCCGGCGTAGTAAGTCCTTATCTTGTAGACTTATGCAGACACACAGACATTTTGATTTTTATCGTCCTTGACAGATCAGGGGTGCATGCTTCCTGCTGCCTGGCTGCAGCATGGGTTCAGAAACAGGGCTGTGTCCTGGTAGCCTGATTGAGAAAGATGAAGATGGAGTGAACGGCCTCTGCGCCGTCCGCCTTAGCCGGACTGCGCTCGCTTACTCACCCCCCGGGCTTGTTTCAAGGTAGTGGACACAACAACACTTACACCGCTGGAGTGGCACACTTATTAAACTAGTATCTACTATCCGACGTAAATTAGATACTTTGCCTGAAAATCCACGAGTAAAATCATTTCCTCTCAGGCTTGAATCATGGTGGTGTTACTAAGGTACCTGAGATCATCATCCCTTGCTCCGTACTCCGTACCTGATATCTGATACCTTACTCAACATACGACTCGCATAGATCCACCAGTGCGTCATGACTGCGAGAGTTACCTGTTTTAGTTTCGTATACTTCCCAGGAATCCTAGCACACCGACTTGCCAGACGTCCTGTGACTCAACGAGTCAGCCTGAGGATTGGGTTGGTTACACACCAGCTGAGTGGGCTGAGTGGAGCTTAGCCTCACACATGGAACAAGGCTGACGGCCGGTAAATTGGTGAGAAACTAAGTACGGGTACGGAGTAAGCCGTAAGTAAAAGACCGTAACGATGGATGGGTATTTTGCTTTTTCCCGTAACCATACCACATACGTAGTAATTAGCTAAACTATAATTATTTTCTTGAGGGTGTTGTAATCTCGCCTGGGATGGTTATAAATACCCTGAGTTCTCCTAGAAAGTTCCAAGAAAGTTTCTTGATCTGTAACAACAATACTTATTCAAGAACTTCAAAGCTGACCAGTCTCTGCTACTCACTACCAATACCAAGGCAACAACAAACTACTACGTACTCTCAGTACACTCGAATCCACCACCAAGATGCCTTCTTACACACAAGTTTCCTTCCCCCCGTGCCCCGGTCCTCCTCCAACCGGCCCTCTTCCTCCGACCCCGAAATAAACGAGACCTACCCTGTTCGATGCATTGAACAACATACACGTCAAACGGTATACGATTAACGGTCAAACAATGCGGTCCGCGAGGAGAGGGTACAGCTGGTTCTGTCCTTCAACAAACCGACCAACAACGCAATTCGCATAGAAAGTGATATCTACACAGATATACTGCATTTTGGGTGCTGGTCTCGGTTTGGCCTACGGTTTCTCATCATTTGGGATATTGATATTCGGTTTCGGTTTCGGAGTTTTCACATCATACAACATGCATACTATTACATTTGTCTAATACCGGGTGGATTTCTTTTCTACCTGCTTTCTTTCTCTGGCACAAATTCGATTCGGATCTCCGTTCTGGTTATCGTCCATACGAAATCACCACACAGACAGCAAGAACGAACGCCACGAATCCGTGGGCCTTTCGACACCGTTAGTGTGGGGAATCACATTCATCACAATAACGAGATTACGCAAAGTCCGTATCATCGACATCCGATCACCTCAAAGTAGTCGTTGCACGATGATAACCCCCGTTCCTTTCGCTAGCCTGTCAGACTAGTTAGGGCACGGGAGGGGTGACAGCCAACCATGTGACTCGTCCTGCGCGCGATCGATCAAGGATATCAAAGTCCAAAACACGATCAGCGGGGTACACAAACAAGTGACACTTGACAGAAAACTTGATTTTCTATCACGCCAATCAGACATCGAAGAAACGACTGATAGGTCGTTGACTCGTTGATGCCTTGTCGACATTCAATGATTGGCTGCGTTCCTGTGCCGCCACGTTGGACTGAATAATAGACTTTGTTCTGTTCTGTTCTTATCTTCTTTTTTCTTCTTCCTATTCTCTCATGTCTTATTTCTGTCTTAATTAGATTTACCATGATTATGCTTGTTTTTTCCTGGCTATCATCATGTTGTCTGCTTTCTTGTTTTGTGGCATCCGAGTATACCCGTCGGCAGTTAGTTCCGACTTGCTTTTGATTTACAGTCTTCAATACAATTTTAATCTACGTGATCATCCACTGTCTCACTAGCTTATTAAACAATACGTACGATAAGTTAGACAATGGAGCCATCCGGCAAAAAAGTGTCCGCATTGTACTCTATCAAGCAGATGATGACATCATTGATCACCTATCACCATTCATGTCGCTCATACAATCCTTTTTGCCGAACCAGGCACCATTGTGGCACCATGGCACTCGTGTATACGTACACTTTTATTATTACTATATACATAACGTACTAAACTAGATGCCATCGCAAGTCACCAGACCTGGTGCTCGACAGGGGCTCAGACCAAAGCGCGCTCTAGTCGTCCGAGCGTCGTGAAATTGACTCACCGACAAAAAGAGGCATTTCCACTATTGGCACATGGCCTTGCTAGTATTCCGTGCGTATAGATGAGTTGCATCAATAGTCGCATGCATCTAGCCAAGAGATATCGGCTATTATCAGCATATGATAACGACTTTGTACTTCGTCCGGACTTATCTAGGTAAATCTTGAGGCTGAGTGCCAGCCACTACAGGGTAC
The DNA here is from genome assembly GCA_037356135.1 of Talaromyces sp. F31. Taxonomy (NCBI): domain Eukaryota; kingdom Fungi; phylum Ascomycota; class Eurotiomycetes; order Eurotiales; family Trichocomaceae; genus Talaromyces; species Talaromyces sp. F31. The sequence continues at coordinate 293,079 of JAYXSF010000044.1, read as the reverse complement.
TTTTCGGCCCCCTCTCGTTCTTTGACCAATGCATTTCGTATACGAGCACATGGCGTCCGATCCATGGGTTGATTGCAAACCCGACTACATGGTAAGACATGCAAGACATGACTTGGTTATTGTTCTATCCACACCTCTGCCTCGTGTCGTCATTGACTTTTTTTCTGACGCTTTTGCTAAATTACCATTTTTGGTACATTTTAGCCCCGCTCCAAAGCAGACACGTTCTTTGCGCCTGGACGTTTCAAAAGTTACAATGCATGCATGAAATGTGTCGGAATATCGGAGTTTGGAAACCTTGATTCAATTAGATGATAATAGCTGGTTTTTGATTCTGCTCACTCGCGCGAATGTCGACGAGTTGTAATGTCGTGATACGGTCGATGTGTCAAATAGATAGGAATCGAATCATATGACAGTTGACGTGCTGAGCTAGTGTTTAGTAGTCGTTGGCACCAATTTGCTTATCGTATGTATGCTTATCAATCTGCATGCACAATGCTTATGTACTTTAAGTTCTTAGTGTAGGCGATTGTAAAGGTGTTGAGCTGAGCTGGTTAATGTGTTGCTATACGCTATACGCTAATGTGGTATGCTGATTGTAACTAAGGATCTTTTTGAGGAGAAATATTCTCAGTGCTCTAGGGTCAGGAGTCATTATAAGAATAATAGTTCCAAGAATGTCTTTCAGGTTCGGCCAGTTAGTATCTTAGGGCACAACTTCATGTTTTGAAGTACTACGTACCATATCGCTGGCATACTAAGAAGGAAGAACAGGACATCTATCACCCCTGATTAACAGGTGGCAATGAGCCCGACAGTACTCGGGAATAGGCCTAAAATACGGTTTAACTGCAATTCCCCTGGAGATGCTCCAGCCAACATCAAACGCTTTCATCATCTCAGCAGGAAGTGATCCATCATTTAAAGCCGTAAGGTTATCCTCTAGCTGTACGGTGCTGGTAGTAGCCCTCATAATGGCAATTCCGGCATTGTCGCATAGCATGCTCTAATACCTTGCCCACCTCAGCGAGGCTTCTGCTGTGCTCATGCCTAGCTTCGCCGCGGCTCGCTTGATGCTGTCAAGCGCATCCAAGTAGGCATTATTCCAGTATCGGTCTCGACAGTGCGTAGCCCCCTTCTTCAGTTCGAAACGGCTCCCTGTTGGCCATACCGTGATATCGCATTGGTATTTGTCTGTCAAACTGCCACCAACTACAGGGTTGTATTGATAGAATGCGATGCCATCGTGTCTGAAACATGGATTCGAAGCTTGGTCAACGACGCAGTGGAGAGGGGACAGAGACTCTTGGATCCCACGACGCAAGTCTGCTGGCTCGTGAGAATATGTTGTCGGGCCAGGAATCACAGCAGGCGCTAGCTTAGAAGCCATTGTAAGACTACGATCCTGTCACTTGAGTTCTGCGAGATACTCCTCGGAAGTCCTTTTGACGTAACCACGCGCAGTTTCAATCTCATCCAGACCAAATTTTCTGGAAGACGCCCAGGATGACTGCGGCGTCGTTGATTTTAAGGACGCGCGCTGTGGGATATGGCTAGATTGTACAGAGTACTGGAGATCGTATTGCGAATTTACCTGATTTCCCTAGAGTCATGGGCCCAAATACAAGCTTTACTTCTGGTCCGGCTTGTTCGGCCATACTGGGCAGCGGTTTATGACCAACTGGTTCCGTGATTTGGTGGAGAAAAAGTATAGACTTATTGGTAGCTAGTTTCTAGGGCCTCCCATGACGGGCCACTTGTTTGATGCAACAAACCTTTCCGTCTTTTCTGCATTAGCGGTCTTTAAGTACGAGTGATGGCGATGTTGTTTAATTCCACTTAACGATCCATCTCGAGTGGATGTATCAAGAGTTCTTGCTGTATCGAATCATGTGGAAACGACTTGGAAACAGATCACAGGGCTCACTTGAGAGCTCTTGCGAAGTCATATCAACTCTGCTGAAGACGATCATGCAACGCACAAAGTGGGCGAGGATATTCAGAGTCATTCGTGGGAGGTGTGTTTATTTTACATCTCTTCTCATGTATCGGCTATCACCGAGGAAATGGCGAGATTTGAAATGTTTCGCTATCTGGTCTTCAGCTCTGCTACTTGAGATACCAGTCGCTGAACTACAGCATCTGAAAACGTTTGCACAATCTGCATTATATCCACACTCTTGAGCTATACAGAAATTAAATATTTTTGTATCGCATCTAGAGAATGTCAGTGATCGATTCGTTGTATGGGATCTTCCAACAGACTTCGACGATTATCACTGACATTCCTGACAATGTTCTCTCCTCCAACGCTGCTCAGAGCGCGGGATTTCAGGTCAACGAGAGATACGACAAGAAGATTCTGATCTATAGCGATGGCGATGATATAATTCAGTGGTTCGACACCACTCGATGGGACCAACATCCTTGGTTTGATCTTGGTGACTTGATGTAAATATTGGTACACTTGGTATAATCTTGACGAACGCAGTTCAAGTAATCAGTGAAGACACTGTTAAGCTCAAGGCTGATATGATTGTGCCATAGATAAGGAGATTTCGAGCGTCTTCGTTGACGAAATATCGTATCATATCGACCATTTCGAGAAGCTTATATTGAGCATGAGCGGTAAGATTCCGCTCGCAGTGTGGTGAGATTATAGCTGATAATCAACAGTCCGCAATACTTTCCACAAGCACATACTTGATGCCTAAATGCTCAAGTAGTGTCGATCAAGACAAGTGGCGTCTATCAGACCGAAACATTTCGTCACACGGTTGACATACTGTCACTTGCTGCAAAGATAAGCGACCATTGGCATGAGTTCCTTTCTTATCTTCAAAACAAAGGTTGTTTGCGGTGCTTTGCAACTTCAATTCTCATCAAGGACTGGCTGCATCTGCGTCCCAATCCATTCCTCCATCAAAGCTTGCCCAGAAGTAGCCGCACCAGCACCGTCATCCATTCTTTTGCGACCCTTCTGGCCTTTTCGTGTCACAAGCAAACATAACACCCATCCCCAGATACCGAATCCATCATAACTCGTCGTAAGTTGAAGCTTTTTGTCGTCGAGAGTATCCGTTGCCTGTACAGCAGCAGCCTCCCCAGCCCGTTTTCCTGCGTCGGACTCTTCCTCCTCCGAGCCTACCGCCTCAGGGATGGCGTTAATATTAATACCGGTTCGCTCATTTTCGCCTTCATCGTCGCTTTCCACGAGAATTTCAGCCGTTGATCCCGTAAGTTTATTCGAGTTACTTTTTATCTTTTGCTTATTCCCAAAGCTCTTCTGCTTCGTAAGCAAGGAATGTCTCGTTCCAGATTCACGCAAAAATATGGCAACCTCAAAATCATCTGTTACATCCATTAACATCCATAGCTCGAATCTCTTTAATCAGACGACGCAAAATACGTACCCTCAATCAAAACATCCTTCACAGGATTGCTCTTCTTCTTCGCCAACACACGCTCATTCTCTTCCCGCAGCTTAGGTAATACAAGCGGTTTGATAGTATTAAATATCCGCGGAAGAACGGGGTCGCGAGAACTGGAGTCTAGAAGCCATCGCGCATCGGATGGGTTTTCGAGGAAGATGCGGCATTCGAGGACGGAGTATTTACTTATGCGGAGGTACCGTCTTATGGGCGCCATGATACTTGTGTCAAGAGAAGAAACGAAGACAGATTTGGGAGAATTGGTATGAAGAGAGCTGTCGACGTGAATTTCATGTACTTGATGGGTTGTGAGATGACGCAAGATAGATAATCGTCACGACGCGGGGTCATGTGACTGCGTGATCTGAATTTAGCCCGTTTGAGACTAGTGCGGCTCTCTATTGATGGAATGTTTTGATTGAGCTTCTACCTTGTCAAAATGCGTCTCGACTCTCGACGTCAAATGCAGCATGCCTTAGGAAGCACTGAGTGCTTCCCCCTCCATGGGCATGGCCACTGTCCTAGATGAGGAGCATCCACAGACCAAGTGAAAGACAGGAATCCGGAAGAAAGACCCTAGACCCCTATCCCCACGCCCGTCCCTAGACAAGGACTAGCCTCGCACCCAAAAAGTGAATAGACTCAAACTCAGAATACGACCTCACGGCATTACCCCTTATTCTTTCATGGTCTGACTTCCGCTCGGAACCAAGGAATAGGATGGCATGATTCACAAGTCGAGGGGGGACCCTGGGTTGACTCTCTGCTTGCAGGGTCAACTTTGGTCAAAGCAATGGAATGCTCTCCTATGGGTTCATGCCCACTTGCTTTTCTTCAAACATTCTATTTTCATACGTAGATTTTGTCTCACCGTGCGTGAATCAACATTCGCCCCTAATAGGCTAGGAGTAGTAGTAGAATGACCCCTGATGCTAAGTCTGAAAATTCCGGCGCTTAACGCATGCCACATATAGTGGCTAACTTAGTTTCCACGAGACCCCATACCATATTTTAGGTACTTACCTGAACAGTGCATAGTCCTCCGCACTGAAAAGGAGTAGCTTTCATCGTGGCTGAGTCTGTCTCAGACGATAGGTACGTGCTTGTGTAAACGGTCAGCACAACCCCGGAGGCTGGCGTCAATGGCTGAGAAAGCATGTTTCAGGGTCAGACAAACACGTTCGTCAAGGACATCTGCTGGCAAAGCGCTGAGGGCCCGATTGGCTCAGAGCCGTTCTTTTGTTTTGGCCTTTCAAGGCTTCTATATTTATGCTTGGGCTATTTTCAGCCCATCGCCCAAAAGGGTCAACTCCAGGAATTGCCAGTAGTAACAGTTTAATCAGAATTGTCATGTCCCATATATGTACAAGAAGGTATCAAAAAGTCTTTGTTTCCAGAATCAATTGTTACAGGTAAGATACAACATATCAAAAGGTAAATGACGTATCGACCTGTCTCCCCAGCGACGGTATGTACTGAAGAAAGCAGGCCGGTCATGTCATATTACTTGTAATAGACATAGAAACAAAAGTGAAGTAGAATATGTAGCGAAGAAGTAATGTTCAAAGGATATCCAATATTTTAAATTTAACCGCTGTAGTTGAGGATAGCAGTCAAAGCAAGAGGACCAGCTGCGACGTTACCGCCAATACCACCGATGTCAGTCTCAGCCTGGGTATAGGCGTTGGAGACAGCACCGAGACCGGTGGTGATGGAAGAAGTCTGGCCAGCACCGCTAATGAGGAGACCGGGGTAGTTGGAGATACCAGCAATGTTGGCCTCAATGGCAGAGACATCGAATCCAGACCAGCCGTTGTTGGCAGAGTCGCCAAAGTCGAACTCACCCCAGAAACCAAGGACGATTCCGTCAACGGCGTTGCGAGGAATGGAGGAGCTGGAGGGGTAACCGATGAAACCACCCTGAGTGTCGGTGTCGATGGCGACATAGGACTTGGACTTGGGGGAGACGGTGACAGTCAAGGGGAAAGAAGTAGCGAAGAAACCGGTGAGGAGACCCTCAGCGCTGCACTTGTTCCAGAAGATAACATCGTAGTCCTCGTCGATCTGGGATCCGTCGAGAGTGATGGTGTAGTCGTACTTGCTTAAGTCGCCCTCGGAGATCTCAATGATGTTGGAGCCATAGGGGCTTCCGACGTTGCCGCAGTAGGTGGAACCAGAGCCGGAGGGGGCGGTGGTAGCACCGAAGCCGGTAGCAGCGGCGGTCTTGGAAGCAGAGGTGTGGGTAGCAGAATTGACAACAGCGTTGGCGACTTGGGCGACTTCCTTGACGGCGGCTGCGGCAGTGGTGGTAGCAGCAGCAGGAGCAGCATCGGCGGCGGCGGTAGGGCCGGCGTAGGTGTTCTGCCAGGAGACAGTCTTGCCATCAATCACGGCGGTGACCCAGTCGCCGACAGCGCGCTCCTGGTGTTGATGGCGGCGTTGGTGGCCGTGGGTACGGGCGACGGCACTGCCGGCAGTGAGAGCCGTCAACAGGACGATGGAGTTCTTGAACTGCATTGTGATGTTCGTTTTTGATTTGCGTGTGGAAGATTGGAGGAATCGAAGCGGCGCTGGAAGCAATATAAGGAGCGTGGGTTTCAAGGAGTGACAGAGCGACAGCAGGCTCAAAATAAACCGAATGAAAGAATCCCTGAAGGGAGCAAAGCGAGAGTGGGAATGCAGCGGGATATATGAAGGGGAGAGAGGAACAAGAGAATTTTCAGAAGGAACTGGGGGGTGGGTTAATAAAGGGTGGACACTGGTGGGAAGGAGCGAGACTGCGAAGAAACGCGCTAGGCCATATACAGCAGTGACTAACGAGGCGCTAGCGAAGGACTTCATTTCCCAGCAGCCGCCAAGGTCAGGCACCGCCCTGTGATTGGCGGAGGGAAAGCTGCGCCGGCGGGAGTGGGGCGGCGGGTCAGCACCAGTCGAGACTTCCTGAGAGACTGTCGCTCTTTCCTCTCTGAGTCTCTGGTCTTGTCCTGTTTCATCTCTTGCATAGTACCGTACTCTGCAGGCACCCCCGACAGGGACAAGTCTACGTGTGCATCAGACTAGCGCCGTGCGATCACCCTGTTGGGGCTTGGGGGACTTTTTTTTTTCATTGGCTGTTGTCCTCGGTGCCTGAGTCTAGACTGCACTAGCCGCGTAGGGGAACTCCAAGCACTCAATTGGCTCGGACCAGAGAGACTCGGTGGTGGCCAGTTGACTCTCGTAACATGCTGACAATTCTCTCTCTACGGGCCCTGTTTCCATTGACGCTGTTTCGTCTGGTGTACTCCCGTGTCGAAGAAACAATGTGCACGAATGGGTTTTGTTTCCTATCTGATGTTCGTCAATAATGACGGTCTCTTTGCCGGCGTTTGAGGTGTTGTGTTGACCGGGTTGGGCTCTCCGAGGTAAGTTTGCTTTCCCGTCGGTCGGCAGTCGCCATCGCATTACGCGATCTTTACCACTGCCACGCAATCGTGCCAGCATGTCGCGCACTCCAACCTAAGTTGCGATTATCTGTGAATCATACGAATAGTGCCATGTCATTCAGGCTACTAATATTTACTGTACCTGGTCCAATAGGAGCTAGGCTGATGCATCCGGAGAACTCGGTGAGTGCATGGGTTCGGATGCATCAAAGAACGCAAATGAGAGCAATCAACAAGTTCTTTGACAAACCACACTTTTTGAATTCACCGATTTGTATTCTCCAGATCGGAACACTGCGGAGCGCCACGTCGACATAGGCTTGGAATGGGATCGAGCCACTATCGGCTTGCCACATGGTAATGATTATGCCTCATTCCTTCTGACATCAACGGTTTGATGTTCCGAACTTTGTTGTTGGCCACCCACGTGGTCTACTCATGTTGACAACGTCTGGCAACGTACCAACAACGTACCTGCCAGCATTCGTGTCAGTTGTGTAGGATGTGAGCTGGCTAGGTCACTCTTCTACGAGTACGACATGATTATGACTCGTCGCAAACAATTATCGCGATTAGTCTTCGTGGCCATGTACAACACACTCTCAAACAAACAAAGTTGATGCTACCAAGCACATCGATGTTCTGTCGCTTAACGAGCGATATTTCAGGATGACTTGACGACCGCGCGAAGCTGCAGCATAAGCGGTCGAAAACTAAGCAGTGCTGCCCTACGATAGTCGGTCTAGAAGTACTCTGCCACATTGAGATCCTAGTGATGCTCAATTTAAGGCAAAGTTTCAGCGAGAATGTGGAATACTACGAGCCATCACTTATCTCGTCAACTGATCTTAGTCTCAAGTTTTGAACAAACAACTGTCGGTGAGATCTTGTCGACTCGAATACAAATGCCGTGTTAGCATCGCATAGACCGCTTTGCGCCCTAACATGCAGGTACCAGATCGGCATATGCCGTGTCACGAATCACAACACAGCACATATGTACTTGTTGCTAGTCTCTGCACACCGCACACACCTTACTCGGATCGACATTCAATGCATGATTTTTGTTTATTGACAATTTACCGTCTCGGTAGCATGCTGATGACTAAAGAAATGTCCGAAATGGTTCGTCCCGGACCGTGACCACAACGATGGAATGCTTGGGTCGGGCATGTGATGGAGAAGCCCTAGCCCTAACTTTGCAGTAATACTTATGGAGTACTCGTCGTTTTGCTCACTCAACACATCGCTCAAATCGCTCGCTACTTGATAATCCCGATCAAACGATCAACGTCTTCATAGACGCACTTACTACGTAGTCTTTACATATCCACTTTGATCCTGGTCCGCTCGACTTGGGTGCAATCAAGCCCATGATTCTAGAACCTGAATGTGGATATGCCAGAATGCCAGGAAGCATGACAGGCTTGGTTTAATTTCAGAATTTTCATGCTTTTAATGAGATGCTCCGTTGTGGCAACATATGTATCATATCCATCTCGTAAGATGAAGTCTGCCTTGTGGGTCGGACATGTCGATGCGATTAAAAATTAAGATTGTTGTAGCCTGAAAAGTAAGGCATTCTATCCGTCCCAAAAACGGTTAGTCTATCTCCCCACCGGCTCATTGCCGTGCCGCCACTCAGCGTCTAGCTCAACTTTAGACTTGCCTCGACTTGAGATGACAGCTCCATGACCTCGATCGCAACATAGAACTACAGCGCGCCCATAGCACCCACTTCGATTCGACAGCCGGTTTAGTCGCGAAACTGATATCCATGGCACGATCCGCCATCGTGCAAGAGTACGACACTCCCCCCACCACGCGCTCCGTAACCTTCAGCGTCGATCAAAAAATCAACCACGAGCGCCTACACAATGGCATCACTCGGCCGCAGGGCTACACCGTCTCGTACCACGCAAACCCAGCCGTCGAAGCGCACCATTTCGGTCAATCGCATCCCATGAAACCATGGCGTCTAGTGCTCACAAAAGAACTCGTTCTCGCATACGGAATGCATCATGCCATGGACTTGTATCTGTCGCGCGCAGCGACGTTCGAGGAAATGGCCGAGTTTCACACAGCAGACTATCTCGACTTTTTGAGACAGGTTATTCCCGCCGATATGGAAGCGGCAGAGCAATCGGATAGGATCGCAAGCTACAATTTCGGGGACGACTGTCCGATCTTTGATGGGTTGTTCGACTACTGTTCGCTTTATTCCGGTGCGACGGTGGACGCGGCAAGGAAGCTTATCAACAATCAGTCGGATATTGCGATTAATTGGTCGGGTGGGTTGCATCACGCGAAAAAGACTGAGGCGAGCGGGTTTTGTTATGTGAATGATATCGTGTTAGGGATATTACAACTCTTGCGGTTTCATCCGCGCGTCATGTATATTGATATTGACGTGCATCATGGCGATGGCGTGGAACAAGCGTTCTGGTCGACTGATCGCGTCCTCACGGTTTCCTTCCATAAATACGACAAGGATAATTTCTTCCCAGGTACCGGTGCGCTGGACAGCAACGGACCCTCTCACCCACTAAACCCGGGCTCGCGACACGCCATCAACGTGCCCCTTAACGACGGCATCGAAGACGACGATTACCTCCAACTTTACAAAGACGTCATCAGTTCTTGCGTCGAAACCTATCAACCCGGCGCAATCGTCCTGCAATGCGGCGCCGATAGTCTGGGCTGCGATCGACTAGGCTGTTTCAACCTCAACGTCACCGGCCACGGCGCCTGCGTCGCATACACCAAAACCTTGGGTCTGCCCATGCTCGTCGTCGGCGGCGGCGGCTACACGCCTCGAAACGTTAGTCGCGCCTGGGCCCACGAAACATCCATCCTCATCGACGCCGTAGACAAAATCGACCCAAATATACCCGACACAGTCACATTCCGAAACCACTTCGGCCCGGATTTCAGCCTCTTCCCCCCACTGTCTGAAATGCGTAAAATCGAAAACAAGAACTCGAAACAGTACCTGTCCCATTTGGTGTCTACGATTCGTGAACAGCTGCGATATATGCAGGGTGCGCCGAGTGTGCAGATGAGTCATATTCCGCCAGATATTTTGGGTTTGAGAGAGGAAGTGGAGAAGGATTTGGAAGAGGAGAAGGATTACATGGATGAGGAGAGGGAGGAAAGAGATCAGGGCATTAGATCTTCGGCGGGGGCAGCGGCGTCGCTGTCGCCGGCAGACTCGACTTCGAGGGCGTCGAGAAGAGATTTAGAGAGAGGTTTAGGGACCAGGGGAGAGTTATCTGCTTGATTTGTTTTTCCTCTGTTCTAGGATGTTTCCTTTGGTTTGGTATATCTGTAGTATATGGCGCAATATTTTGTATGTTAAAAAGGCGGGCTGGGGCGTTCTGGACTTGGCACGGTATGCCATTTTGTACCATACTCACATCATGAGACACTCAGAGACAGGAGGCAGAAGCGACTTGGAAATGTACAGACTGTCGTTTCACTCTAGGTTGAAGGGTCAAAGCTGGAAATAGGTGTATCCAATTAATCAAGGTATCCACTAATATCATCAATTAACGTTTGAAGTATTTATTTCTCCTCCGCATCGACAAACACGTCTACATCATCTGTCGTCGAATCCACCCTCTTCACAGGATGCGGATCGTGATTTATCTGTGACCCAACGGGTTGCAATGGAGCCATCAATCCAGTCGAAGTGTCGCTGCCAAGTAAATCGTGCGATGAGCCATGTGCTGGTTTTGCGGCTGCTGCTCCTGCAGTAGAGTTCATTTCGTCGCCGAAGTCGATCAGGTCGCCGCCGTGAGATTGGGCGTACGACTTCGAGGATGTGGATGATATAGTTGGTTGATTGGCCGGGGCATGGAATTCAGTGGACGCTTTTTGCCCAGGGATGACAGGGTAGATGCCGAGTATTTGTTTGTGTGCTTTTTCGATGTCTTTGTGGTCACTGCTACTCGTTAGAAGAAGTCTCGGCTGTTTCATAGGTGACATACACTTCGGCGTTGATTATCCAGTCGAGGTCTTCTTCACCCTCCTCTGATCCGCCAGGTCCACCCCGGACGGTACGGAAGAGCTTTGGGTGCCACTCTACATTTCCTTCGGCTCGTTTTGCTGCTTCTTCACGTTGTTGATCTTCGATCTTTGTCTTTTCTGTCGTCGCTACTTCATGGTTCCTAGCATTCAATCCTTGAACTGTGCTGTACCATAATTTTTGAGACTCTCGTTCGGACTGGTCTTCGAGAGGTCGGACTAGAGGAGGTGTGTGTTTGGCGTGAGTCGCATCGAACAGGAGCTCTTTTTTCCCAGTCTACAGTAGGTCAGTATACTTCTACCACTGTTCCGAAGAGCGAACATACGGCGTTATTTTTCAGATACATCTCGCCATTCCACAGACCTGATATCTCATAGAAGACCTCGCCCGTCTGGTCATTTTTGATCGTTCCAGAAATAGCATTGTAAGTGCCGGAGAAGTAGCCCTTTGTTTTGAATTCGACATCGCACACAAGATGGTTTTCAGGGCATTTGATGAAGCTGTGATCGCCAAGTTCGTATTTCATCTTTCCGAAAAGAATACCGCGCGCATACATGTTAGGCTGTGTCAGGTGGCTAGTGCCGTTAGTCTAAATACTGCGCAAATACATGGTCAACATACTATCGCTCGCCCTTGGCGGGATTCTTGCCGCGGTTCAAAAAACGCAATACTGCAGTGCCTTCCATAAGACTGGCAGCCGAGTTTCCGAGAAACTTACTGCGCGGCTTGAGAGTACCGTCTATTCTTATATGATGCTCGGGGGCCATGAAAAAGTAGCTAGACTTGGGAGGGTGATGAGAAGTCTGTTCTGAAATGTAATAGCCTCGAGTGCCATCGTTGTAGTCCCAATAGCAGGTAAATATTTCTCCAAGAATGGGGTTGAGTGGTTTTTTCACTCCTCTGCGACAAATTAGTGCTCATTCAGATGTACTGAGGTATAGCGGGTCGTACGGAGGTTTGATGTGCCAGCCACTGAGGTAGAACTTGACCACCGATACAAATCGCTCTAGCGGATCGTCGATAGTAGACATTGGAAGCAGTGTTTCCGGATGCGCCATGAAACTAAATCACAGTTAGTACGGGTACTATCCTCCTCAAGTCGTAGACATACTTTGTGATTCGTTCTAACATGGATCGTGGCTCGAGGATGAAGGTAGGTAGGGTGACTCGGCTTAGATCGGCTCCGGGGCGAAGTTGAGAAATAATGTGAGAGAGGACTGTAGTATTTTTTATTGCTCCATCAGCTATGCCTTATGCCATGATAGCTGCTTGGTGAGGTGATCCGTCCTACCATTGCCCTGATCGGGTTCGACGACGGTCTCGTCTTCAGCTTCATTGTCGGAGGACTTGTTGCCTGTGGAAATCGTAATTAGCAACTGTCCAAACCCGGAATTCAGCAATATCGCTGTTCCAGTGCATGAATGCGATGAAGCTGTATAAGCTTACTCAAAGACGAGCGGCGGTGTGCGTGCACGTGGGGAAGCGGCATGATGACGGTTGACGATAACTGCCCTCTGCCTCAACTGATCACTCAAACTTCACGGCGTATTCGGATCGATGTGGTGGATTTGTATCGTAACCACTGAGTCGTTTCGATGTGTTCTAAATAAATTGTTGCAGGAAATCTGGTTGTCGACAAGATATACGGGATGCGGTTTGTGCCAAAACATACAGCCCCTCCTGGAAAAAAAAAAGAGGAGAAAGATCCGAGAGCTTAAATTGGGCCAGCAGTAAGGGCTAGTATGAATAACTAGTCGAGTTTTCTGAAGAGTGAGTCAGACAAGATATACAGATCCAGTCATAGATTGATTCTAGATATAGAACTCTAGTCAAGAGGTTTAAAGAGGTTTAATCAGCTAGAAAGGTACGGGGCTGAGGAATGACGTTGGGAGGGAAAAGATTGGGAAGGTCCCTCCTTCCCGCCCGATAAAGCCTATGACGACGTCGCCCGTGACCTAATCTTTTCGTCTTCTTTTCTTTTCTTTTCTTCTCATCATCGTCCTTTTTCTCATGAAGATGTCAGGCAGCCATATTCGACAACTACGTATTGACTAATTACTAAGTACCTTTCTGATTCCAGACCAAGCCATTATTTGTGGCTAACTACTAGGCAGTGGCTGCTGTCTCCCCGACCATCCGGTCCCCCACCTTGTTGTGCCTCTCTGAGCACCCTAACACCTTGTCCCTATCTGATTCTGATCGATCTAACCTGACTGATCCCTAGGTACATTAGCCAAGTCTCATTTAGCACCGCGTGCGACTACACTACTGGATCATTCGCTGAGAAACGACCGTCTACGCGCCAAGCGGTCTTCATCGAGAAGCATTGACGCATACGGACTCCACTCTCCGCGTTTCACCTCAGCGGTATCTAAATATGTGTACAACTTAATCTATCGGTGTTCCCTGATATTTACAGTCGTATTCGTATTGGATGGGCTTTTTCGGTCTTCCAAACGTGCTTCTCCGGCCTGTAGATGAAACATTAAACACATTTCTATTCTATCTAGAACAAACGGCAAATTCGACAACTGAACGTCTGCTTGACCCGAAAGGTCTATGAATAATAGACAAGATGTCTCACAGAGCCCTTCCCTGCGTCACCTTTTCTACCAAAGGAACATCTCCGTTCGTGATCTCCTTGATAAACTCCGGGTCTGGGTGATTCAGCATCACATGGAAATGCTCAATCGCATGTATAGACTTAAGAGACTTCCAATTCTTAAACCAGACCACCTGTGGAGATTAAAATTAGCACTGCCCAACTACTACCACAAATTCAAACGTACCTGATCAGCGGCTACACGAGAGCGAAAGACCCTCTCAACATAATCATCAATCTTCTTCCACATAGATTCCGTCAAAAGGCCTGTAGCAGGATCTTCTTCAAGCTCAAATTTGGTCCAGATGACTAGATGGACAATCCCTTTCTCGAGACCGTATGGCCAATCATTAAACAAAATCTTGAGATCCTCTTCGCAAGCAAACAATCAGCAGGATTCTCTTGTCAAGGAATACGGAAAATGTACCATCGAATTCAAAAGGCTCCCCTCGCGGCTTCAGTCCCCCTTCTTGATTCCAATGTAATCTCTCAGAAACCACGAAGTCCATAATCGAGCCATATTTTTGTTTCAGATGGAACATGTATTCCAGATACCTCCTCAAATCAGATGGCAGACGTTGGAATTTCCCGATATCATTCGTTTCTTACCGCTATCAGCTTGCTCCTTGAAAAAATATCTAGAAGTAAGGTAGTACGAACGAACTAACTCCTTTACCCTCTCCCAGCCAATCCATTGATACTCCTCGTCCGGCGTAGCCAGTATTCCTATGTTCTTATCGGATTGTTCCTTGAGAAACTCGGGACATGACGCCGGCCATTGATCGCGCGGTACGTTCACGAGCCAGAATGGCAATGGTTCGTTGTCGATGGTCGTAGGTAAGACTGATTCTGTGTTGGTGGTGGATGGATCTAGATTGGAGAGTTTTTCGTCGATGGCTGTGAATGTTTCGGCGGACATTTTTCTTCGTCTGCTTTTCTGAATATAGGACTGCAGTATGATGTCTGTCTATAACTCTATGCGAGGAAATTAAATATGTATAAGAGAATGAATTGGAGGAGAAATATATTCTGGCATATATACGGTGAGGTGGACAATGGAATAGGCATGTGTAGGCGATGCGGTGGGGTATGTTGCTTCTTACCGGCGATAAGTTACATTCATTCTATGCCCAAGGCTAATGTATCAGAACTATGAGACATGAAGGGACTATAGTATCAAACCTTCATAGCAGTGACTCGTACAATCAATTGAATCTAGGCTATGATGACCAATTCAAGGAACGCTTCTCCGTGGTATTCTGCACGTAATACATCTCAGGATATCAAAACAGAACAAAAAACTGAAGAATACTACGACCTCACCTTCACAACCTCAGGCCCATCACTCCTCACAACCTTAACCCCAACCTCATCAAACTCCCTAAGCGCCTGCTTCCACCCTTCGTCCGGATCCACCGACCTGACCGCATCCTCAACCACATAACTCCGAAATCCCGCCTTCACAGCATCAATCGCCGTATACTTAACACAATAATCGCCCGCAAGACCAACGACAAACACATCCGTGACACCGCGCTGCTTCAGCACCGTCGTTACATCTACGTCAACTGATCTATGATGCAGCGCAGGATCCATATTCTGAAACGCGTCGCTGAAGACCGAGTACATCTCAACTCTCGTATCCATCCCCTTCTTCGCTAGTATGTCTAATTTGCTGGTCTTCGCAATCTCGGGAATAATCTCTGCGCCCTTTGTAGAGGCAACGCAGTGAACAGGCCAGAGGCGTTGAGACTTTGTTTCGTGCTGTTTCCCGGGGGCTGGGTTGGTCATGTCGATGAATGATTCGAAGGGTTTGTTGTGCGGGGGTGGATGGTTTGGGGCGAAGGAGATATGGTCGGATGGGTGCCAGTCTTGGGTTCCGATGCGGATTGCGAAGGAGGGGAGATTGAGGAGATTGTTGATTAGGGGAGCAATTGTGCGGCCGCCTTCGACGGCGAGGGAGCCGTTCTATCGTACGTGTTAACGTTAGTTCGTGACTCTACGACTCGTGTTGGAAGACGTACTGGTGGGCAGAAGTCCTCTTGCATGTCTACCACGATCAACGCGGGAACGAACGTGGAATCATTTTGTGAAGTCATCGTAGTTAAGTCCTGTGTATGCCTGAAGGTATGTATCCTGACGTAGCAAGCGACAGAGTAGACGAGGTAATTTCTTGCAGGTTCTCGAATAGAAAAAGGATGAGGGGAAATGAGGAGTGATGTTGTTATCGGTAGGTAGGCGGAGATAAGACAGCTTCGTACTTAGCACTCAACACAAAACTCCAGAATCAAGAGAGATTTATAAGTAATAATTTCATCAGCTACGGCATCATAGGTATAAAGAATTAGTATAGGAAAAAATGAAATAGCAATTGGGTATAACCGCTTGACAATCTAAAACCACGATAATGTCCATAGCGCTGGCAGATTAGGATACTTTTCCTGCCACGCACCAAGAATCTCTGGCACTTTCTCATCAAAGCTCTGTCTGGCTTCACTAGCACCTCTATCCCATGCATCAGGGTCGTCATATAATTGACGCTCCTCGTTAGCCGCCTTGTTCAACCTATCAGCCAAATCACGTATAGCTTTCCCACCCGTCAAAGCCTCTTCATGATTATCACGAATGTCAACGTTGAAAACATGCACGGGCCTATTCAATGGTGATCCTCTGTTGAGTAAATCATCAACAACAGCATCCCAGCACCTCTCCTCGCACGTGATGATAACATCGACAACGCCGGCTTCAGTGCCCAGACTTCCTTTATCGCCTTTGGCAATGTGGTCCAGGCGCGGTTGACCCGGTACCCAGTTCTGGAATCGCTCAGGACCCCATTTCAGGTTTCGGTTGCGGTCAAGCATATTCAAAATTCCATTATTGCGATACAACCGCTGATCCTTGTTATAAAGATCCTCGTACATATGATTATACGACGTAGAGTCAAAGTTGAAAACATTAGGCTGCGTGATCGAGGGTCCCGGCAAACGCACCAATGATCCCGTGCCGAACGAGAGGACGGGATATGAACGTGACAGCTGTAAATGTGCTTCCATGGAACGGTTATTGTTTGATGCACACACAGTGCAGAATTTGAGTTTGTATGATGGTCCTTCATCTGCTTTTGCTTCTGCGGCTGCAGAGACATCGTCACGCTGTTCCGGGATGGTTAGTTGTGACGCGTCGGTGGAATCTGCTTCCGTAGCAGAGAGGATCTCGGGGGTAGGTACGACTACCGTCTCGAGCTGAGAGTGAGGATCGGTAGCCATTTCAAGTATCTGGATTCTTATTTTATTGGCTTTCGTTTCACAGCACGAGATCTGGTATCAAGGAGGATGAAAGGGCTGAGAACTGGCACTCGCAGAGCCCTAGCTCTTGTAAGAAAGATTAGCACAGTCCAAATCAAACGAGAAAAGACTTGTATAGAATAAGAAGGGACAAGAAGGATCAGTAAAGTTGCGTAATAATAAAAGCTATCAGCATTGCAAAAGCTAAGACAGCTCCAATAATTGAGGTTCATCATTGAGGTAGGAATATTATGAAAGGGTGAATAGTAGTACGTACCATGCAAAGAATTTGCATTTCTCACACCATTACCTCAAGCCAGAAGCCGCGCACAGGTGGTGTCGGCAGAGACTTGGAGGATGTTGATGATGAGAGGAAGAGCTTGGAAGAGAGAAAGTTTTGTTGTGGTACAAAATTCGACGGGTTTCCGCTTGTCAGATTACTCGCTATGCCCAATTCGATCTAGCTCATTAGGGTTAGGGTTAAGGCGATATCAATTGCTCTCAACTTCACCCTCTTTAGTTGATAAGCGACATGGAGGGCGGGTCGACAGTTGTGTAGAGCCATTTTTCTCTGATTACGGCTCTTTGGATACCGGTAAGACCCCTGCTGCGACGAGCATGAGGCAGAAGTCTCCTGTGCCAATGAAACACTACGTAAAAGCATGCACAAGAAATAATTATTCGACATCGTCCACTCAAAAGGAAAGTGGTATGTAATACAATGAGTAAGCTACATTTACAACCTCCAGGTTCAATTGGTTCAACATTGAGCGGGCTTTGAATTCGCGGGGAGAGCTGAGGTCATCCCAAACTATCACATGCCGAGGTTCTCTGGGGTTAGTGTATAAAGGCTCGAGCCCATGTCTTCTGGTGCTCAACTATAACTACGTACATAACAACCAGCCCTGAATCTAAAGTAATATCCACAATCACACTTCATACAAAATCACTACCAATGTAATACACTGAAAACATGGAACCATCAAGCTCAACAAAAGGCTTCTTCCAACCCCATCCCTCAATACCGCCGCAATACCTCGAAGACCGCGCTCTCAACCGCATTATCACCTTTCATCTCCCCACGCCAACACCCTCCTCAATATCAGATGATCTTCTGCGGTTCTCGCAACTAGTCCTCTCCAAACAAGTCTTGGGCTACGTCGCTGACGCAGAGAAAAATATCCCTTACCTGAAACCATTGACTTCGTTCGGAGAGGAGAACAGAGATGATCCCTTAGTTACGAGCGAGGGATGGAGACGATTACAAGAGATCGGTATCCAGGAGGGTATCGTCGCGCTTGCATACGAGAGGAATGGCAACGAAGGATGGAACCCGAGAATTAGTCAATTTGTCAAGTACCATATTTGGAGCGGGAGTTCAGGGATTGTGACTTGTCCCAGTGCGATGACTGATGGGGCAGCGAAGTTGTTGAGCAAGCATCTCAATGACGACTCTGAGACGAATGAAGTGTTCAAACGCGCGAGAGATAGACTGATCAGTCGCGAGAATGGTTACGCGTGGACGAGTGGACAGTGGATGACAGAGCGGAAAGGAGGAAGTGACGTTCGCGGCACAGAGACCATTGCCATCCGATTATCCTCCGAAAAAGCCCATGATGGTGGTCTAGATGTAGACGGCCAACCCCTCGGCCCCTGGCGCATCGATGGATTCAAATGGTTCTCCTCTGCGACAGACGCAAACATGACCATCCTCCTCGCCAAGACAGGCGACAACCAAATCAGCGCTTTCTACGCACCATTGCGACGAAGAGTCAACAATACCACCGGGCAGACAGAGCTCAACGGAATCAAGATTCAACGCCTCAAAAACAAACTCGGTACAAAGGCTCTTCCCACCGCCGAACTCGAGATTAAAGGTATGCGCGGCTACCTAATCGGCCAGCAGGGCCAGGGCGTTAAGGAGATCTCCCATATCCTAAACATAACGCGCATGCAAAATATAATCTCTTCAGTGGGCGGCTGGGGTCGTGGACTGGCAATCAGTCGCGCATTCGCCAGAGTCAGGAGTGTCAGCGGAAAATTGCTTTGCGATGTTCCAGCGCACGTCAGAGGGTTGGCACAGGAGCATGTCAAGTATACAGCTCATATGCATTTATCGTTTTTCATTGCTGCGCTGCTCGGTCGATCAGAGGGATCGAAAGATACAGCCGCAGCGGCGGCATCGAGTATTATACCACAAGACGTAAACCGCATAAACGCACTCTATCGCCTCCTCACGCCCATCGCCAAAGCCCAAACGGCTCTGAGTGCGATAAACGGTCTCAGGGCGTGCATGGAGTCCTTGGGAGGGGTCGGTTATCTCGAGAACGAGGATCCGGAACTGAACATTGCACGATTATTCAGGGATTGTAATGTTCTTGCGATCTGGGAGGGGACGACGGATATCATGGCTGATGACTTTGTGCGTGTTGTGAAGAGAGGAAAAGACGGAGAAAAGGTGCTGGATATCTTCGAGGAGTGGCTTGGGAACTCGTTTCGTGCTGCGGAGTCGGCGGGTCTGAAGGCAGAAGCGATCAAGTTGAAGACGAGGGCGGAACAGATACTGAAAGATTTGCGGTCAAAGGATAAGGAGGAATTGGCATGGCGAGGGAGGGACTATCTGAGGGATATTGACTGGTTGGTTTGTGGGTGTTTGTTGATATATGATGCGGTCAGGGACGGGGATGCGGTTGCGAAAGAGATCATGTCAAGGTGGATTCATACTACACGAGACCCACCTCAAGGTTGGAGGGAGGAAAGTGTCTGGGATCGAAAGATTGTGTTTGGGGATGAGAATCTGTCGGCTAAACTGTAAGTCTACCCAGCTACAGTAACATCAAACCAGAAATAAGTAGTCATTTTCTATAATGTGATGGTGTATCAGTGTCAATATGACTGTCATTAACTTAGGCGAAAACCCATACAAAAGGCGCAAATGAACAAGAAAACGCCATTCTATGTGACGATCGTCCTTTTCGAAGGCAATCAAAAGCTTCAATTTTCAAATACCCACTTCGTTGATCGCCTTTCATATATGCGTGCTTCATCGGCAGATTATCTACCAGTTGTAGTCATACTCAACCCTGTTTTAGATCGTGCAGCTGCAGCACCGACTGCGGCCGAGACAGGAGTTGAAGAGCGTGTTGGCGCCGCACTGGGTGCTGCGCTGCGATTGTGTGCCATGTGTGCTTTGACAAGATGTCCAGCGGCAAGAGCAGCGCACAAACTGAGCTCACCCGCCAGGACACCAGCGGCAACAATGCGAGCCAATTGACGGGCGTTTTCACCTGGGTTGGTGGGATGGGGTCCTCGGACGCCGAGCATTTCGAGCATGGCAGATTGGGCCTCGAGGATAGTACCACCTCCGATTGTGCCGACTTCGATTGATGGCATGGATACGGAGATGTGAAGGTTTCCGTTGAGACTAGTACGAGTTAGTATATGCTTGATACTTCACGAAAAGAGAGATATACTTCTTCATAAGTGTAATACAGTTACTGCTCTCTACATTCTGGGCGGGATCCTGTCCTGTAGCCAGGAAGATAGCAGTAACGATGTTGGATGCATGAGCGTTGAAACCACCGAGACTACCAGCCATGGCACTTCCAATCAAGTTCTTGCTAATGTTGAGTTCCACCATGGCGTCGACGCTGCTCTTCAGAACGGACTTGACAATATCGCCAGGAATGATGGCCTCGGCAACAACGGATTTACCACGACCATCAATCCAGTTGATAGCAGCGGCTTTCTTATCGGTACAATAGTTGGCAGACAAAGAAATGACGTGCATGTCGTCAAATCCACATTCATTAGCCATCACGTCAAGTGCCTTTTCGACACCTTTAGAAATCATGTTCATACCCATGGCGTCACCGGTCGTGGTTTTGAATCGGATGTAAAGATTAGTACCGGCCAGAGCCGTCTTGAGGTGCTGGAGACGGGCGAAACGACTAGTCGAGTTGAAGGCGGTTCTCATAACGCTTGCTCCCTCTTCAGAGTCAAGCCAGGTCTTGGCTTCGGCAGCTCGAGCAAGTGTAGGGAAGCTGACACCAGGACCACGAGTCATGCCATCGCCATGGACCACAGTAACCGCACCACCGCCGGCATTAATCGCTTTAGCACCTCGACTAGTACTAGCAACCAAGACACCTTCAGTGGTAGCCATAGGAATGAAGTAGTTCTGTCCGTCAATAACCATTGGTCCTGCAACACCAAGAGGAAGAGGAAGATATCCAATGACGTTTTCACAGCATGCTCCATGAACAAGAGTATAGTTGTAGTCCTTGTATGGTACAAGGGATGTTTCCAGAGTGCTGGCAACGGCTGCAGTAGCAGGAGTGCGTGAAACGACGGCGCGGCGGATTTTGACGGCTCGGACGAAAGCGTCCTCACGAGACATGATAGGCTGGTCGGTCATGGTCTTTTCCAGAGCGTAGCCCGGGACTTTACCGCGCAATGATAATTCAATGAGTTCTTCATCGTTCAACAATGAAGCCTTCTTCTCCTTCACCAAAGCCTCGGCTTCTTCCTTTGTTCGCTTCTTGCCATCATCCTTGTACTCAACCAAGACTTTAGGAGCTTCGACAACAGGAGCGACTTTGGGAGCTTCGGCCTCGGGTTCTTTGATGCCCCATCTGGCGGCATTGAACAGGTAACCGTTGAGAACGATACTGAGAGTTAATGCTGCAATGATCCATTTGCTGATTACGGGATCCTCGACGCTTCGCAAAAGACTTTCCAAGACCTTTCCACCGACGGCGTCAAGAATCTGTTCGGAGTATTCGATATCAAAATTGCTGCTGTGCTCAGAATCTGCGTAGTGAACTGAGGGGAATTCAAGCTTGTACTTGATGGGTGGTAGAACGGTGACCAAAGTCTCCATCTTGTTGCTCTTGGCAGTTACATAGATAGAATCCAAACCATTGTCCGCGACCTTGAAGGGGTCAATAGGAGCCGAAGCGAGTACGTTGGAGAATCGCGACAAAACAGGAAGAGAATTCTCCTGGTCGGGTTGTCTGAAACCAATGGACACGAGGTTGACCACGTTCACCAACGCAAAACCTCCAACCATGAAAAGCTTGAACTTGGAAACGCTGCCGGCCTGATCTTTCTTGCCAAAAAGTTTGCCAGTCTTGCCGTCCTTGCTATTGCTAGAATCAGCCCGTGGCCAGTCATTGCTAGCAGCCACGTTTTCAGCAACTTGGCGAGAAACACCGTCCTCTTCGAGGGCCTTTCGGATAGAAACATGACGCTTGATACGGTTGATTTCTTGCTTGATAAGAAGGATTGAGGTATAGAAAGTGAACAATAGAATGCAGTCGAAGAACAAAATCCAGGCCGCAAGGAAGCAAAATTGGCGAAGACCACCGTGCACTCCAGAGACAGCACCAATAACCAAGGCAGTGATTTCAATAAGGTAGTCCCGGACGATATTAAAGCCTTCTTCTTTAATAGCCGTTTCAATGGAGTCCTGAATAGACCTGGAAGTGCGACTGTGACCATTGGCAACAGCCTTGTTCTTCAACGATGCTGACAAGACCGCTTTGGTGAGGAGTGTGGGCTTTTCGAAGCCGACCGTAACAACCAGGAACGGGAGACCTTCGGAAAGTAGCAGCATGTTAATTGAAACGCCCAACTTTGTGGTGACCAAAAGACCGAACAAGAAAGCAAAGACGCTGGAGAGGAGAACAGAAAAGGCAAGCCAAAACTGCGAGCCTAGCCGTCTCATTGAGAGGAAGAGCGAGACAAAGGTAAGATGCATGGAGATGTACCCCAATGTCATAATGACGACGTCAATGGTTTCGGCATGCTGGTTATGGTCAGCACGTTTCTTTGAATCGAAGAAATGAACACACCTTGATCAAATCAACCAAAGAGCTCCAAGCGTCAGAGACGTAAAGCTTCAAAGCACGGCGGGATCCCTCTCCTCGAGCAGCCTTCATAATCCACTTGCGAGCCTCCTGTCCATCATTTTCGGTTGATGGGTCGTCGATTTCTTGCACCGCGCGCAAGAAGTCCGGCAGTTCGTTGTATGGAACCGCGAGAGCGACGGAAGAGTCACGCAAGAAGGAAGAAAAGAGATTAGGGGTTTGCGGAACGTGGATGGCAGAGACATTTTCTGGGATGGTAATGTCATCAATGGCGGGAGTGTTGGTCGAAGTTGAATCGGAAAAGATGAAGGTAGTCAGGGCTAAGTGCTGGGCAATCTATGGAACGTGTCAGCGCACGAAACCAACAACTGGAGATAAACATACCTCGCTATCATCAGAGGTCACTTTATCCTCCAGCTGCCATCTCCAGGAAGTCTGTTCTCCAAGACGCAAGTTACGGCTGCCGTGCAACAAGGAAGCAGGATCTAATTGCCCAGATCCACCTTTGGAATCAAAGATACTTCCTTCGAGAAGTCCCACGTAGGTGGTGCTGGCAAGAAGAGCGATGACACCAATTGTATGTATGGGATGA
This sequence comes from Talaromyces sp. F31, assembly GCA_037356135.1. Lineage (NCBI taxonomy): Eukaryota > Fungi > Ascomycota > Eurotiomycetes > Eurotiales > Trichocomaceae > Talaromyces > Talaromyces sp. F31. Next base: position 269,848 of record JAYXSF010000044.1, on the reverse strand, counting down.
GCGCAGGCACGACGAGCTACAGATTGTAGAGTGCCGGTTATCTTGTTTCTCAACCAGCTGGGTTCAGGTGCTTCATCCTGCGAGCTTGTGCGAAACTGACGGGGGATGAAAGAAGCCATTGCGGCGCGCGGGTGGAGTTTGTTCAAGTAGCGAATTACCCCTTGAACGTCCGCTCACAGCGACGAGTGAAGGATTATAGCTCGGAAGAAGATTCGTATCGGACGTTCGAGTTACTGTTTCGACATGGAGAAAGGTTCGCGTGTATAGACCCGGGTGTGTGTGTGTGTGTGTGTGTGTGTGAATGACTAGATCGAAGCACGTCAGGTTCGGTACACCGCCATGATAGCCAGGAGGTCAATTAAGTGAACGGCAAGTGCCATTGCCACGAGAATTAAGTAGCAAGACTTGAAAACATAATCCAGAAAACATTGACACAATTTCTCTTGGGTGTTCGACTTGCAAAATGCTCTTTGCAGGGTGATGTGTATGGTGGTGGGAGGTACCCCGGTACATCATTGCTCAGATAAAGGGGGAACCTCGAAACATGGAAGGTACTCACACTCTTTCTTCAATTCCCACGCCTTCACATTAACAGGTACGATACTTTGGTGAAAAGCACCGGCGTTGTATTAACCCGAGCGATGTTGAAACAACAATCGAACAACGCAATAAAAGATCGAACGAGCAAGTTGACGGTGAGCGTGCTAAAACAAGGAAAAGAGGCAGCCTGGGGATGGATTAATTATTTTCGGGGGGGGGGCCAACCTTTTTTTGTTGGTTCCTGATCGGGGCAAGCGCAGATGGCTTAGCTTAGGTCGGACTCCGGGCGGACCAGTTTCGACTTCCATTCACGGACAAAGCATCTCTGATACATGCTTATATCATCGGGTGGTCGCGTATCAGTGCGCAAGATACTCAGTATACTGACTGGAGTTTTCTTGGGACTTGTCTGCGTTGGCCAGAAGTGACTCGATAAGTGTGTCATTGCGATCGCTAGCCAGCAATCGTCTGGTGGCTATTTCTACTTAGTGTCTCCGTGCGAACTATCTGGTAGATAGATCATACATAATACAGCATCATGACACAGATTTGCATTCTAGTGACTAAGTCAATCGGATTCCATTTTGGAGTATTAGGCATCGGCCATCCATCCGCAAAACAGCCGGGATAAGCTTATTCCTATATCTTTAGTTGCATCAGATCACAGCGATAAGCCTTAGTGCTTAGTCGTGTGCAGTGGGGGCAGTATTTCTGACGTTTGACTGATAGAGTTAGTCAGCGGAGGTTGAGCTGCCTGATCACTTGATCTTCAGCTCATACCACCGATATTTTGAACCCGTTCTTGCCAAACACGCACATCGATCGAACCACCAGACAACCAACGTCAATGCCATCTGATTTCGGGGATGGCCACAGTGTGACCCTGGTTGGAAAGCGGTCAGAGAGTTTTCTATCGGGCTGTCTAGTCCTGTTTGGGAGATAGCGCGTCGAGGGATCCAACGCTAAGCCATACAAGGAAGGACCCGTTGGACCTTATCTAGCCAAACAACCAAACAGAACAAACTGAACAAAGACGCAGAGAATCAAAGAGTCAACAGGCTCTTCCTATTGTCCTCCTCGATTGTTAGATCTTTCGTGTTCTCTCTGACTAATGATACGCATCATAGCTGTGTTTTGCAAACAAGCGAATACGGGACCATCCACGTAGAAGACTATCCGGGTTCTTCGGAGTCTTTGTTGAGGCAGTTCAGCTGCGTTCAAGAGTCCGATGGTGTGTCGGGGAAGAACACTAAAACATTGAATGAAGCATTTAAAGATGTCAAAGATATCTCGGACACGCGCTCAGGTACTACAACAAAGTACTTCAATTTCATATCAAGGGCGTTGCGATATAATCGCGGGCAGGCTTATCAGCCAGGTTTGATAGAGGGGCTGAGGAAATATTACCGTGATATTGACTTATTGAAGCCGACCCCGCCTTTACGTTCAGCTTACAGTCTCTTTCATTTCGTTGTTGCCAACTTGTGACGGAGTAGCCATTTCTGGTCAAACCGTGCTCTTTGTCTGTCGTGGCTTGGGGTCCTTGGGATGTGTAATGTTTTGTATCCCAACAATATTCGGCATGAAGAATAGTCTTTTTTACAGGCACTATCCCGGAGACCGATAGTTTCCTATTACGGTCTTGTTCACTACGCGAAGCTTGGTTCTTCAAACTAGGGACCCCAATCCAAAACGCAAATACAAGTGTGGCGGACTATTGTAGACACAAGTATTTGATTGGCTGAGAGCGCATATCCTTGATGTCTCGATGAAATCCCCCGACTGGCAAATCAGAAGACAGTCTCTCTATTTTTGCGATTCTTCGATTGACACAATCGAAAAGGTCATGGTCATTCAATTTAGTTCAGATTAGTAGAACGGTCTTCGTTGTCAGAAATGACACAGGACGAAGAGTCATTCATCTTGCTTGCTAGCAGAGTGGAGTAACCGTGACTGTTAAAGTGACTCTTTGGGGGGAGATATGTCAGGAACAATATTTGCGAAGAACTTCCGCACGAGGAAATACTCCATCGATGAGTATGAAAAATGATTCAACCGACTTGAACCAAGCCAAGGACAAATCAAGGTCTATATACCCATGTCCCGGTCTCCGTAGAGCGAAACATGGCCTGTGCCAGATCTGAAACGAGCGGCTACTACATAGCGTCAATCGGTTATCAGATTGTTTGATATGCCTACCCTGCCTTCCACGTTTTATCTCCACTCCAAGTTTCTACATTGGGCTGATAGGATGTCGTTTCACCAAAGCCAAGAGCTAAGCTTTTTACTTCTCTTCAAATGAAGGCCTCCATATTCCTGGCGCCTGTGCCATGTCCAATCATCGCTAGAACGGAGATTGGACATGCAACTTTTAGGGCAAGGTCCTGGCTAGGCCGCGTCAGACAGGCTATTCTGAATTCCAGACGACACCCTACAATAATGACAAGAATAATAGTCATGTTGAATGTATCATATCAACGCCCTATTCGCTCTGTTCACATGTCTCGACAATACTACTCACAATAGGGCGCCATGACCCACCAAGATCTATGACTGGGATATTTTTGACTGCGCTTTCCTTCCTTGCGCACGTCGCCGGGTCGAAATTACTGCAAGTCGCCCACTTTTTCCGCCTACATTAGTCTTCCTTTATATTCTTAGGCTCTGGCATCTTGCATTCTTTCTTCTGCAGTCTTTCTCTCCTTCCTCGCGCCTACATATCGAGATATCTGCTGGTTAGATATCTACACTCATTCTTAACCGAGCATTCGCTTTCACGACGCACCTACACGAAACGAGATGCAGGCCATCAAATCCTCCCTCGTGCTGGCCACGACTCTCGCTTCCCTAGCTCACGCACACAGCTGGGTCGAAGCTTTATCTCTTCTCTCTCCCAACGGCAGCTTCACAGGCATTACCGGTTATCCACGAGGCATGATCTTACGCACTGCCCCAGGATTTGAAGACACGAACATGCAGTGGCAACTACCTGAAGACCACGCGAGCCAGCTCAACGACAGTATGCGCATATGCAGACCGTCACAACAAACTTCCAACTACACCGACAGCAGTCTTCCAAAACTAGAGGCATATCCAGGCGCAAACATGGCTTTACGGTATCAGGAGAATGGACATGTCACCACACCGTGGACCAAGCCCGGGAAACCCGTAAACAGTGGTGTCGTATATGTATATGGCACTTCTCAGCCCAAAGAGGACGACACTCTGCTCGGTGTTCACGGTCAATGGACACTCGATGGTAAAGGAGGTGACGGACGAGGCCGCCTATTGACGAGTCAATACTTTGACGATGGACAATGCTACCAAATAAACATCGGCTACATATCTGAGGAGCGACAAACACAGTTTCATCGCGTGGCAGAGACTGGTTCTTTTCAAGGCGCGAATCTGTGGTGTCAGACCGACGTCCTGTTACCAAACGACTTGGATGTCGGGAAGGACTACACTCTGTACTGGGTCTGGGATTGGTCCACTATGGATGGCAGCGGCACTGTCACTCTGCCCGAACTCTATACAACATGTATGGATGTGACGATTGCAGACGCTAAGACGGTCGGAGATACAGGCGCAGTCGTGCCTGATAGCGGCAGTAAAAGCGTGTCTTTCGTGTCAATCACAAACTACGGCGAGGCTGCTATACAGTCTGTATTCGAGAGTCTCTCTGCTGCACCGACCGTGCCCAAGGTGACGGCTACCGCGCCAGTCAATATTACTGCTTCTATCTCTTATAGTGTTGCTGCTTCCCTTCTCGCCCAGGGAGTCAGCTCTCCCGTTGCTGCGGCCCAGGGTGCATCTGCTGTTCCTTCGGTACTAGCTACTTTGGCACTGAGTACTCATACTGTTGCTGGTACTATGCCTGCTGGTGTTGCTGCGACCGCTGCGACCGTCGGCTCTGGTACCCCTGCTGCTACCATCGCAGTTTCTGTGCCACCTGCAAATCCGACTCGATCAATTGACCTTGGAAACGACGGCGAGTGTATTGTTAAGACAGTGACCGTTACAGTAACATCGACCATTCCATCTCAACCACAAGCTCGTTCCACAGGATCATTAGCCCGACGGAGAATTCTTGCTTTAGATGATGACGATGCTTTCGATTCTTAAAAAGTGTTTACTTGCTTGGATTTCATCTTTCTTCTTTTCTCTAATTTTTTTTTCCTTTTCTTTCTCTCAGGGCTTTGCTAAGCTGGATCGGGGATGGCTTACTTGCATTAACGGAGTCTGATTTTACCTTGCATTTAATACCCATATAGTTGCACTGATAGAAATTCATCTGAAGCATTATGATTCTATGTTGTTTGTTTTGTACTAGGCAGTACATTATGCGTCGTGGTATCCTGCATGCTTACGTCGTTGATTCGCGCATAAACACTTTTTTTTTAATTCAATTCAACCTCCACTTTCCACTTTTTCCTTCGTCGCATAATCCCATCTCAACTTTATACATGACCATCCCTTAAGTTGAATCAATTGGATTGATGACTCCACAGCCAGCCTTACCGCATCATATTTTTCTTTCGAGTCATAGAGGGGCGGGCAGATCGTTGATACATGATAAATCAATTGGACGCGCATCGACGCATCATACAAAGAGATCTGATTGATGACACTGCATTATTATGGATACAACAAAGGGGATCAATACTCCCGAGCCACCGAATAAAAAGGTCAAGCTAGCTGATCAAGGTATCACTTCCACCAAAGTTGTTGACCACTGAGTAAAGGCTTACAATATTCCAGATACTAATCAAAACGTCAAAATGACAACTCCAAATACGACTCAGATTGACCTCTCACCCGCAGAACAGCTCTTGCGAACTCTCCTCCTCGATTGTCGCGATCATTTCGCATCGACTTCAGGCAGCCACAAAGATGCAGGCGGCATGTGGTTCGTTGGCGGCTGGGTGCGCGACAAACTCCTCGGAAAGCAAAGTTGCGATATTGACGTGGCCATGAGTTCCATGACCGGGCCGGAGTTTGCGAATCATTTAAGAGAATTTCTTTCATCTGGACCACCCCCAGCTGAATCATCGGCACCGACATCAGATAATGGCGACCAAAACAAGCCAAAGACGAAAGGCGATATCTACAAAACCCAAGCCACCAAATCCGGCATCCCAGCTGAGATTAGAGGATTCTATGAAATCGACCAAAATCCGAAAAAAGGCAAACATTTACAGACAACGAGTGCCAAGATTTTTGGCCTGGATATTGACTTTGTGAACTTGAGGACGGAGAAGGATCTTCAGCCAGATACACAGCCGAAGCAGTCGGTTGGGAGGGAGTTTGGGTCGTTGGCGGAAGAGGATGCGTATCGGAGGGATGCGACGGTGAATGCAATTTTTTACAATCTGGACTGCCAACAAGTTGAGGATCATACGCAGAGAGGACTGCAAGATCTGGAGGCGAGGGTGCTGAGGACACCGCTTGATGCCCACGTTACGTTTACCGATGATCCGTTGCGGATTTTGAGGTTTGTGCGACTTGCGAGTACGCTTGGGTTTACGATTGATGAGGGGAATACGCAGCAGGCGATCAAAGATCCGGAGATTCAAGGCTTGATAAGTACGAGAATCAGTCCAGAGCGGATTGGGTTGGAGTTGAAGAAGATGGTTACTGGGCCGGATCCGGTTACTGCGTTGTTTTGGATTCACAGGCTGAGACTTTATAAGCATGTTCTTTTGGGAGAGCAACAGAAAAGTGTTTTGGATAGGGTGCGGGAGAGTGAGGCATCTGAAGCAGAGCAGTGGGCAGCAGATAAGGATGAGTATGTGTGGCCATTGGCGTGGCCGGATGCTTGCAAGATGATATCACAACTGTTGTCGACGGACAACGAGAATATCGTGGCCACCGAACTGGCGCAATCACAGGATCCTGAAATGGTCTGGCAGGTGGCATTATGGTGTCCACTTGCGCTGCTGTGCCAGCCACAAGATACTCCACCCTTTCCAGTCGTCAAGCCGGCAATCAAGGCAATCAGATCTACGAACGAAATGACAAAATTACTAGAAAGCTCTTTGAACAACATGAATGAAATCCGATCGACTATCGAACTTGTCGTCGATTGCAAGGACAAAGCGAGTCTGAGGCGAAGCACAGTTGGAAAACCTATACGGTCGTGGGGCAAGACCTGGAGACTCCAAGTCCTATTCACCCTCTTGACGGATATCATGTCAGTCAAGGCGAAAACAGAAGACTTCTTGAACCGCTATTCGAATTTCTTGCAATTTGTCCTCGACCAAAAACTGCAAGATGTTCATTCGATGCCCCAAATCCTGAACGGAGGCGATATCAAAACAATCTTCCAGCTGCGAAAAAGCGGCGCATTCATGAACGGCGTCATGAAAGCAGCGCTGGAATGGCAGCTCGACCATCAGGCCGAATACAGCGACAAAGACGAGATGAAGGCACAAGCGATTGAATGGCTGCGTGGGCAAAAGGAGCAGCTGAAGATTCCAGACCCTGAGATAGATCTCACGAACCAGTAAGGAGCAAGGACTGCCTTGCCGCGGCTAACGATGCAGTGTATGCAAGTCTGAAACACGCCAGATTAGCCTGCAGGTCACGTGATGGGATCAGATATCGCCAGCAGCGTGTTGGATTGGTACACTCGGCGCCTGTGGATCATATACTCCGTACTATGTAGATGAATCGGCATGATCTGATCTAATATTTTTTCAAAAGACAGACTACGTACAAAGTGTAGACCAAGAACAGCCAAAAGTAGACTCGTACTCCAACGCGAAACATATCAAAGTATGCAGTCTGATTGGCCGTCTCCCGATAGCCTCTTTTCCCCCGCGCGTCCAATGGCAGCCGCTCTTTCCGATCGCGAACAATCGGTCCATCTTCTTTCTCTTGCCTCAATCTCTGCGAACACTGCAACAATAATATTCTCCTCCTCTGCCTATCCACGTTTTGTTTCCTCTCTGCCCATATCCCAGCATATACTTATATCTATTGTGCACAAAACGGCCTGGCATACCCCCTCCTCTAGTGCAACAGACCGCTTTGCTATAATTAGCAGTCCAATCTCATGCACTAAATCCAAGCCGACCCCGTTGCCATTCGACAATCCTTCTGGCGGCACAATAATAAACCAATTATCAGCATAATACTCACTACGCTCCTTGTCTTGTGTCTGCTTCTTTCCTCAACACATATCCAGTATATTGTTTCATTTTTCTTCTTCGTTGCATACCTATTGGTTCTGTGTTTTAATCTTGTCTTTGCTTGTTCATTTGGTTTGATTACCGCTCTGCAAAGACAGAGTGTGCGCTGTTTGTGTTTCTCGCTCGCAAGGCTGCGACTGCGCTGGTCGTGTCAGCTTGTGGTTTCTCCGTGTACATCACATCTGTACAGCACACCATATTGTGTCTAATCAACTTGGATAAAAGGTGGAAACTCGAAAGAGCGCCGAATCCGGGATTTGGTATCCTTGCGCAACAACGCAGTACGGCCAGGGCAGAACATCGTCGACAGCGCTTAATTGCGACTAATCCTCTACTGCATGTTGACGGTTTGTTGACTTTCCGATATGCAATTCTTGGTAGAAGTGGAGGATCCGTATTAGCGTCGTCGTCTACTTTTCTTCTTTCAGATATATCTCGCGACCTCGATTCGCAAACAGAGTCACATTATGGCAACAACGACAACCTCGCCCCAGCCTAACGCTGCCGCCACTCGCGCCGTGAACCCCGCGCTTCCTCCCATCGCTACAGACACGCCTTCCAGACTCCCGCCGATGCGACGCATATCTTCTAGCGCCAGGGAGCGTCTATCAGTGTACTCTACTGTCTCACAAACATCTCAGCATCGGTCGCGACCCGTTTCGCATGTCTTTCCACTTTTCCATTCTAGCTTGCCATATGCCTTAGTGCGCGACTTTGCGTATGCGCCCGTACATCCACTACACTACGGTCCACTGCCAGTTCCGTCGCGAGCGTCTACCCCTGCGAGTGAAAGTAGGCGCCTATCTGATCCGCAGATCGGGTCGTGGGAACCATCACGCCACTCATGGTCGTCGAATAGCGGAGCATCCGAGTCATATGGACAACAGCTGCCGGCCGTATCGTTCGGTGATGGACCGCCGTATAGTGAAGATGAAGATCTGCACAGTCCTATTATAACATCACGCTATCGCAAGCACAAATCCATGTATACATTTGGGGGTACAGGAAGGGTATTTGGCGATAGTGGGCGTGGCGGTACGAATAATTCGATTGATCGTGGCACCCTGGTGGCTGTCAATGGAGATGGAAGTGAGACGTATTATGTTCAAGGCGATCAGGACGCAAATGATGGACCTGGCGGCGAATACATTACATACCCAGCCGGCGAAAGCAGATATTCTCAGTATGCCCATGGCGGGAGCGAAGGCGCCGGAGATGCAGCAAACACACAGGAATCAACACATGCAGGAGACTACGTATACGAAGACGACTATTCCGACCGGTATTCTCGCGATTATCACTTTTCTATTGGGTCGCCAGACGAGGAAATGCATGGCAAAGCGGTTGCGCTGTTTGATTTTACGCGCGAGCATGAGAATGAACTCCCCTTGAAAGAAGGGCAGGTGATTTTGGTATCTTATAGACATGGTCAGGGTTGGCTCGTCGCGGAGGATCCAAAGACGGGTGAATCCGGGCTGGTGCCGGAGGAATTCGTACGATTAGTTCGTGATATAGAAGGAGGTCTTAGCTCTTTGAATGGAGAGTTGGCGGGTGCAAATGACCAGCAGCAGCCAGAGAACTCGGCCCTTTCGACTGACGAGGAAGCGAGCAATGAATTGGAGCAAGGTGGGACGACGACACCAACGAATGGGAATAATCATAGTGAGGATAGGACAGAGAAAAAAAGCTCTTGATCAGATAGCGATGCGAATGGACTGAGAATGAGAATACGATTGATGAGTCTACTTGATGGCTGTACTATCCAACAATATATTACTAGGTATGCTGTCGATAATACCTGGCTGAAGCTGACCGAGATATAAGATGCGCGGCGATGGACATAGGCGAAGGACATGGGCGAAACTTGTCTCAAATGTAAATGAATCAAGACATACCTTTTTCTTGCATGAACCAATTGAGAGCAGACCTTCCACTTCCTGATTATTCCGTGATCAGGACATGAATCGAGGTTACGTACCTAGGTTGCTGACGGATTAGTCCCTTCATCCGTATCGAATTAATGTATTACGCGTATCAGTACATGGTAAATTACCATCGAGTATTCCAGAAACAAGACCGTTACATCTACTTGACATCTACTTGCCATATCCGTTCTCCGCCCCGGCAACGCCTGCTGATTTCGGGGCTAACTTCTCCTTGCATAGCCTAACCGTAGCTGTCGCCTTAGTAAGCAGAACTTTCCACGTCCTCCTTTTTCTCTCTCTTCTGAACTTCATCTTATTTGTTGCCATTCATCATCCTGCTATCCTTCCAATCGAGGCTACCATCTGTAATACTATTTCATTGTCTTGTTTCTGAAGTGTATTACTCCTTGTCTACTCTTTAATTACTCTTTTGTCTGTTTCTGTGACGCTTTTGTGCTGCATTCATCTCGCATCAACAAGCCGGCATAAAAATTCTCTTGATCTTGTCTTCTTGGCTGATTGAACTGTCTCAATTAGCTATTTGATTGGTACGTATAATTCATCTATCGAGTCAGCATATGAAAGATACATCACATCGACACCTTCACTCCTGAGCTGTATTATAAGGTCATGCCGGCTGACGCAGTGTTGGTGGTCTGGTAGTAGTCTCATAATACGACTCAATCTCGTACCGGTAATACTGATACCCGCATACCAACTTAACTTACCAAGGGGCTTGACTAACCCAAAAAGAAGAACCCCTCATTCTGCCCCTCGCCCGTGACTTGCGCTGCCCCTCCAGAACTCGCAGCTTTTGTTAGCACTCCAAGGCAAAAATGGCAACAATGTTCTCCCGAAGCCTCAGAGCATCACTGTCCACCCCACCTTCTGCTTTTCGCTCGGCCTCCTCCTTCATTACCTCTTCTCCTGCCACTTCAGCTTCTGCTTCCTTCATCCGTCGTCCTACTTCCTTCTCCCCAGGTTTCAATTGCTCTTCTCGTGCATTCTCTCAATCATCTGCAATCATGTCTACTGCCTTCTTTGACATTGAGTACGGCCCTACTGGCCAGAGTAAGTTATCCTTCCTGCCCTTCTAGCGTCAGTTCAGTTTAAGCTCTTGGACTCATCTTGACCCATCCTGGACTATCAATTCATCACTCCACATCTACAATCAAATACTAATTCCTACCAGCCCAGACAGGTCGTGTCGAATTCAAGCTCTACGACGATGTCGTCCCCAGAACTGCCAAGAACTTTGCTGAGCTCTGCAAGGGTTACACCGACGACAGTGGCAAGGTCCTGACTTACAAGGGCTCTTCCTTCCACCGTGTTATCCCCCAGTTCATGCTCCAGGGTGGTGACTTCACCCGCGGCAACGTATGTCTTCTGTTGCCTGATTGTACAATCCAATCAAATGCTCATTTTGTCTAGGGTACCGGTGGTAAGTCCATCTACGGTGAGAAGTTCGCCGACGAGAACTTCAAGATTCGCCACGAGCGCCCCGGTCTTCTCTCCATGGCCAACGCTGGTCCCAACACGTAAGCCTTTCCTCTTTCAGAAAGCTGTCATCTACTAACAGATTTTCGACAGTAACGGCTCCCAATTCTTCATCACTACTGTCAAGACCAGCTGGCTCGATGGCAAGCACGTCGTCTTCGGCGAGGTCACCAAGGGATACGAGGTCGTTGAGGCCATTGAGAAACTTGGCACCTCAAGCGGCTCCGTCCGCGGAACCGCCAAGATCGTCAACTCCGGCGCTGCTTAAAATGTTTCCATACCTTTCCTAAAACGTGTTCCTGCGATAGATTCATCTACCTCTCAACTCTGCAGAAGGGCTAGTAGATTGGTGTCTATTTTTCTTGCCAGTAGCTTATAAGTCAGTCCTTTGAGGAAATGCAATGATGTGTTTCTGAGATTCTTGCTTTCGAGTGAGGTCTTGGCTTTGGCATTATTCTTCTGTGACAATCATTGATAATCTACGTAAAAATCATGCTGGATATCATCCATTATATATCCATCTCATCACTCTCATCACCACCTCCCAAACCCGGCGTAATTCCCCCATTCGACCCCTTGATCACCCCCTCTAATATCTCCCTGATCTGTTTACACCCATCAATCCCTACCGCAAGCATCGCATCCAAATACGACGTATGCGCCCTCGTCTCCATGTGCAGCACCGAAACCTTCATATCATCCACATCGTCCTCCGCCGCCGCCGCCGACGCCGCGGGCAGGGCCGTCGTAGTTCCAATTGTTATAAACGGCAATTCCTGCTCTTCGGGCAACGACAAATCGAGTAAGGGATCTAGCGAGTCTGCTGCTGATGAGGAAGATGAATCGCGAGGTGTGGATGCGCTGCCGCTCATGCCTGCTGTGCATCCACAAAGTAAGCCCGGCATGGGGATACCGGCGTCCACGAGCGCGAGGGTGCATGCGTTTATGGCGGCGGCAAAGAGGGAGCCGTCGGACGAGAGGACGGAAACTTGCACGGTGATTGTGCTATGCGGGTAGAGCGAGGTGTGGAGGTGAGATTGGAAAGCGGATTTGAGTGCTGTTGAGAGTTGGGTGGATTGTCTGCCACAGTCAGTCAGTATTCTACCTTCATATCCCTTAAGAGCAGGGAACGAACCGATCACTGCCCCCAGCCCTCCTCTTGCGATCCACGCCCGCAAACCCGGCGATATTAACGTCGACATCAACCACTGCTTCGGTCGCGCTACCTGCGCCGCTGGTCTCATGGGGACCGTGGACGGTACACATTATCGATGTGTTGCCCATGGAGAGATATGAGGAGCCCGAGCTGGCGGGATTGGTGGATAGTTGTGCTTGGAGGAGCCGGAGTTCGTTCCATCGTCGACCGTCGAGGCGGAGTTTGGTGAGAGGGTAGGTTGTTGAGGTGTCGAGGGGCATTTTGTGTCGAGAGGCTGAGAGGCACGGAGTGCCTTTATGTCTTTTTGGTTGTCCGGCTATAAGTTTTTTGCGCGATGCAGAAACCAAATTGGGAATATTTATGCGACTTGTGCTTTCAATCAATGGCTCTGAATGAACGATTGTAGTGGTTTTCGTATTAAGACTATTCGTTTTCTGCGTAGTGGTGTATTGAAATGGATGATTGTGAAGAAATCTCGCCGCAAAATTTAAAGTTAAAAGCTCCTTTCCCAATGCGGAGTGCTTGGGCCGGCAGGAAGTCTAGCCCCGCGACTGATAAGCTCCAAGTACATACAAGTAGACACAACTACGTACCATAAACAGTATGCGATATGGTGTCGGATATAGGTTCAGTCGTCACTGTGACCGATTCAGACGATGACGATGATTTGGAGATTGTTTCTGCCAAGCCAAAGTCATCCGTCGGTAACAATTGTCTGCCTACATGTTTGATCAGGCCAATCTGACAGATAACAGATTCTCACAAGCGATCGCGACGAGACGAGCAGGAACCTACGAATGGCCATAAGAAAACCCGCTTACACGAGCGTGACGAGTCTCCCGATCCCTCCTCTTCCTCCTCCGACAGTATCCTCGACGGCGAATTCAACGACGGCGAAGCCGCATACCAACAATTCAAGAACCGGAAAAGCATCCAACGTAAACGCGCCTCTCTAAATGCGCGTCGTGCACGGAAAGCAAAGGGAAAAGAACGAGAAAGTGATGTCACACCAGGACGGAGAAGGAGATCAGTGCCCGCTCGCGACTCGCTGGTCGGTCGAATTCCCGCAGAGTCAGCGTCAGCAGCAGCTCGAAAGTCCAAATGGGCTACGCGAGATTACACGGAAGACCTCGTATCGTCCGAAGACGATTTGATGGAACATACTCTACCAGAGTTTCTACAACAGCGCCGGTCCCAATTCGATGCGCGCATGAACCGTCTCAAAGAAGCCGGGTTACGACTACCGCCAAACTTTGACGATGTCGAGTTCTCGGATGACGAAAACCTGGAATTTTTAAAGGAGAAGCCTTCGTTTAGAGATATCACGCCCCCAAAACCTTACGAGGATATTCCGTTGCCGTTTTCGCTGGGTCTGATTCCCGCGCCTATTGCGCAGTGGTTGAGGGATTATCAGGTTGAAGGGGCTGCGTTTATGCATGAACTGTTCGTTTATCAAAAAGGTGGGGTATTGGGCGATGATATGGGTCTGGGTAAAACGGTCCAGGTCATTGCTTTTCTTACTGCTGCGTACGGCAAAACGGCAGATGAGCGAGATATGAAACGGATGAGGAAGTTGAGGCGGAGTGGGGACGATGTTTGGTACCCGCGCACACTGATTGTTTGTCCCGGCACGTTGATTGAGAACTGGAAATCTGAATTACAGCGCTGGGGGTGGTGGGCTGTTGGAGTGTTTCATGGTGACCGAAAGGAAGAAGCGCTGCAAGCCGCTAAGGCCGGCAGGTTGGAGATTTTGATTACGACGTATGTGACGTATCGCATGAATAAGGATGCTATCAATGTGGTGGAATGGGACTGCGTCGTTGCCGATGAGTGCCACCAGATCAAGGAGCGTAAGTCGGAGACAACTATAGCGATGAACGAGATTAATGCTCTTTGTCGGATTGGGCTTACTGGCACAGCCATTCAGAACAAGTATGAGGAATTGTGGACGCTATTGAATTGGACGAATCCCGGGAAGCTGGGCCCGGTGACTGCGTGGAAGAGAGCTGTGGCGGATCCTTTGAAGATTGGTCAGTCTCATGATGCTACACTGTATCAGCTGAGCAAAGCGCGTAAGACAGCCAAGAAGCTCGTGCAGAATTTGCTTCCGGAATTCTTTCTTCGGCGTATGAAGACATTGATTGCGGATCAACTCCCAAAAAAGAGCGATAGGGTAGTTTTCTGTCCTTTGACGGACACGCAAGCAGATGCATATGAAAACTTTTTGAACAGCGATGCAGTGGTGTATATCAAGAACGCATCAGAAATGTGTGACTGCGGTTCAGGGAAGAAATCCGGTTGGTGCTGCAATAGACTCCTACCGTCTGGCCAGAAATGGCAAAGCTATGTGTTTCCAGCTATACAAAATCTGCAAAAGCTCAGCAATCACCTTGCAATTCTCATACCACAGGGACAAGACCCGCGGGAAAAGCAAGACAAAGACTTGGAAATGCTACAGCTTGCAGTGCCAGATCAATGGCGCGAGCTCTATCAAACCCGAGATTCGATCATCAACTACGCCAATCCGGAATTCTGTGGGAAGTGGAAAGTCCTTCGAAAGCTCCTCAAATGGTGGCATGCCAACGGTGACAAAGTCTTGGTGTTTTCGCACAGTGTTCGACTGCTGAAGATGCTTCAGATGCTTTTCAATCACACTAGTTACAACGTCAGTTATCTGGATGGCGCCATGTCTTACGAAGATCGAGCGAAAGCTGTCGATGATTTCAACTCAGATCCTCAGCAATTCGTTTTTTTGATTTCGACACGTGCAGGAGGTGTCGGGTTGAATATTGTGTCCGCGAATAAAGTCGTTGTGGTCGATCCGAACTGGAACCCCTCTCATGACTTGCAAGCGCAGGACCGGGCGTATCGAATCGGACAGCACAGAGATGTCGAAGTATTCCGACTCATTTCCGCAGGTACTATTGAAGAGATTGTCTATGCTCGTCAGATTTACAAACAACAGCAAGCCAATATTGGGTACAATGCCAGTACTGAGCGACGGTACTTCAAAGGAGTCCAGGAGAAAAAGGATCAAAAGGGTGAAATCTTTGGTCTTTCCAATCTATTTGAGTATCAGAATAACAATATCGTTCTAAGAGAGATCGTAAACAAGACCAATATTGCCGAGAGCAAGGCAGGCGTGCAAGTCGTCGGTGTTGAACTCGAGCAAGACGAGGATGCAGATATCCCTGACAATGCCTCGGTCAGATCTGGTAGTGCTGGCGATGACGACGATAATGAGACCATTAGCCAGATAGCAGCTTTGATACGTGGTGACACGCCATCAACAACGACTCCAACTTCTTCGTCAATCCAAGGCAACAAGAAACACGACCCCGTACAAGCCATTCTCGCCGGCGCCGGCGTCGAATACAGCCATCTCAACAACGAAGTCATCGGCTCCTCTAAAGTCGAAGAACGTCTCAGCCGTCGCGCCGAACAGCACAACGATCCATTACAGGGCGATATGCATGTTTTTGATTCGTCCTCTCAACTTAGGGATCGCCTAAAAAATAGCACCAGCAATTTAAGCAACTACGAAAACTTCAAAATTCGCACCAAAGACGGCAGCAAAACAATCAAATTCAAATTCCATCCTCCGCAGGACGTACGCAAACGCCAGTTTTGCAGTATGGCGCAGAAATTCGGGTTTCCGAATGCGACTGAATTTGCGCTTGTGGTGGAAGGGATGACGCAGGCGCAGAGACGGGCGTGTCTCGAGAGGTGGTATAAAGATAGGAGGGAGATGCTGTTAAAGCAGGAGATGGAGGTCGGAATTGAGGGGGGCAAGTCTGAGGAGGTGATCAAGCCTGAAGAGGGCATTAAGGCTGAGGAGGGTCCAGACTGACGGATAGCTGGGACACGATTAACTTGATTCTTATTGCTTTTGTTTATTTAGAGATACCCTTTGTAGCACAGTCTCAACATTACATCGTTTGGCGCGAGATACTCAAGTACAATCGAAAGTAACAATAGCCATACGTTTACAGTATTGGTGATGCGCTACCGTATCGACTATACCATACTAGCCCTAGTGACCACCGTAAACCGTCCTTGCTAGCCCTATCAGGCGTGGAACGACGCCATGATCCTTCATCTTCCCACGCGCAGAACGAATGATATGCGTATCTTTGGTATCTCATGTACGACCAGCACGTCAATACGGGGACTGTGAGGTGATGGCGCGAGCTTAGATTGATACAGGTTCGTGGTGGCGTCTCTTTAGTACTTGTCTACATGCCTTTGCATGATAAGTCTAAAGCTTAACTTTGTCCATACCTTTGTCTGAGGAGAGAAGGGGAATTGAACACTCGGGGGATCCTTGTGATTGGCTTGATTGAGCATGCGACGCAGGTATTCAAGAAGAAGGGGAGCCTCAGACTGACGAAAGGTCCTACATTGTACCGGAGGCAGTCTTCCTAGGATACTATTAGATTAAGCGGCAGGAATTAAAATGGAGTAAGCAATTCCAATTAACCCGACGGAGTTATTGCTTGCAATTCATCAATCTGCTTATCTGACGGAATGGCAATCGTTAATTTAATTGACAAATTGACAGGAGGCTAGAGAGTCGAGACAGCTCACTTATCCAGGTGTTTGGATCATGCGAACGAAATGAGCATCTATACCATGGGGTGATATAGGAAGGTCTCTTTGGCGCGATGATTGGTAGACGGGCTGTGCCTGGATCCTTGGCTTCAGGGCAGGGTGACCAGTGATATTTCTTGCCGGCTTGTTGAGGGGAAGTATATAGCATACTCCGTAGTACACTGGGATAGGATTGTGCGCCTGGCGCAAACAATACACGAATAGAATGTGCGACGGAGCATAACTGGAATAAGTGGAATAAACGGAAGAAGTAGAGAGAAAGGAGAACTGTGGCTGTGTCAGGTACGTAGTCTGTACTCGTCAGTCAACGGGGAAGGAGCGGGCGGGCCGGACGGTCTGGTCTAGCCACAAGCCGTTCGTGCCTGCCTTGCCTTTCCCTCGTCTGGAGGAAGGAGCAGGTCCGTCGCAAAAATCTCCACTCCAGTTAAACCAGCCCGGTTTCTTTCTTCTGCGCTTCCCTTCGGTGCTGTACAGATTCTCCATTCAATTCTTCAACCATCCCTGTTATTACGCCGTACATATTTTTATGACCGTTGATTTTCGCGGTCCTTCTTGCGCTGTTCTCCTTATCTTGCTCCTTGCGTCCAGGCCGGTGTGACGAGTATACTCCTGAGATACGCTCTCCCTAAAACGCTGCCTGCAGTATCGAGAACCTTGCCGGCGCCCAACCACACACACACAGCGAGGCTGGAAATTGAGGGGATCATCAATTTGCGATTTGTTCATCGACAATTTCTACTCAAGTCGGATCGCTCATCTACGCATTCTAGCTGAAATCCGTCTCTTCGAATACATGGGGTGACCGGACTGTATACCATCTGTGGTCCTGTTTCTTTATATTGCCTCTCTCCACTGTAACTGCCGACCGATATGAATGGCCGCAACGGTACAATGTCCCCCGTCTCCGCTGATGACAGCGAATGGTCTGGCATCGGCCAATATCAACTCGGACTCAATCCTCCCCTCTCTCCGTCAGTACAGAATCGGGGAAACCTAGCGACCCCTCCGAGTTCAGGTGCTCCCACCCCGACTGGCTCTTTAGGTCTGAATGGCGGCAATCCGATGCCTCGACGACCGGGTGATCCCGGTAATCCATCGCCTCCGAGTTCCGTTGCTGCCAGATCAAGCGTAGGGACGCTACCAGATCAGCAAGGCGGTCGTTATCGCAGGATGGAAGACTCGCTTGCTCAACATTACAATGCGGTTCGCCGATTTTTGGGAAATCCGCATGCGAGTGATAGGGCTGCTATGAAAACGAATAAAGCTCGGGATAAACTTTTGAGGCTATCACCAACACAATTTCACGAATTGAGTACCGACGTTTTTGACGAGCTTGTCCGCCGTCAGCAAGCTGCTGGAGGTCCCGGACGGCCTCCGCGGACAGATATTCCACCTTCACTACCACCTCGGCCAGACTTTCACGAGAAGCGAAACCAGGCTCGCCAGAAACTTGCATCATTGCAGCATCCGCGATTCCGCGACTTAGCTACCGACGTCTTTTGTGAGTTGGAACGACGGTTCCCCCAATTCGCTGGTCCAGATGTGCCGCGTGTTGGAAGTCCTGCAGGTAGTATGCGCGGTGGTCCTCCTCGTGGAAACGGGCCGATGAATGGTTTTCGACCTGGTTCGAACGGATTTCCACCAAACGGATATCCCGGCGGGCCTCGACCAGCGTCGCGTGGGCCTGGTGGCAGAGGGTATCCTCCTGGCCCTGGGGGTCCTGGGGGTCCCGGAGGCCCTGGCGGCCCCCCCGGTGGACGATTCCCTCCGCGTCAGCAATCTCTCAGCGGTGGAATAAGCCCTAACGGGGAGGAGCCTTTGGCGAAGTCATTTCAGAGCAATACGATCGTCCCAAATAAGAGTACGCTCGTTGAGGATGACGATGATGGCGGATTGGACGACGATTATGATGGACGCAGCGATGCTTTTGGACTGGACGCTTTACAGAGTCGAAGAGGAACGACGACCACTTTAGGAGAAAAGAAACTTCTGTCAGACACCCAAGCCCAAGTTACAACGTTACAAGAACGTGTTGATGAACTCCAAGCTTTGATGAAGAGCAAAGATGAGGAAATATCTCGCTTGCAGGACGAGCAGGAAAAATCACAGGTGTGTATGATATAAGACTAAGGAAAGAAGATTGCTGACATTATGTAGATCAGTGCCAGTGAACGCGATGAATGGGAAGGCGTCAAGTCTGAGCTGGAAACCAAACTCACCGAAGTCGAAAACGCAAACACATACCTACAGAATAAGTTAGAACAAATGCAGGAAGAACATGCCCAGAAAGAGCGCGAATTGCGGGAACAAATCGAGGCTGCGCACGGTGCTGGTGTAGATATTGAGCTTCAACAACGATACAGCGACCTCGAGATACGACACGAATCTCTTCAATCTGAATTGCAAGAGCAACAAAAGATCACAGAAGAAGTGCGCCGCGACGCTAGCAACTTCTTGAAGGAAATGAGAGCTATGTCGGAACGAAGTAATGCCACTTGGGAACAAGAAGAAAAGCTTTCTCGCGATGTCAACCGACTCGAGGAAGAAGTCAAGGAGTGGAAGAACCGATATGTCAGGGCCAAGACTCAGCTACGTCACTTGCGTACATCGACTGTCGGAATTCCTAATCTACATACCGACGTTGGTATGGTCGCGAGAGAAAACGAGCTCATCCATGAGCATGGACAGGTCAAAGATGCACATGTCACCAAGTTCCAAATGTCTATCGATGAACTATTGCGTTCAGCTCGTTCTGGTGAGCCCAGTCTCGTCCTCGAGCAGATGAAAGTGGTCGTTGTAGCTGTGCGTCACATGATGAATGACACTGAGACTGAAGGTGAGGTGTCTCCTGCACAGAAACGAGCAAAGTCCAGAGTCTCGGCCACTGCCAACAATCTGATCACGGCATCCAAGAACTTTGCCGGCTCCAACGGCCTGTCGCCTGTGTCTTTGCTTGATGCAGCTGCATCTCACTTAAGTACTGCGGTCATTGAGCTCTTGCGCCTGGTCAAGGTTCAAGCCAGTCCTGTTGAAGACTTTGAAGATGAAAACGAGGATAATATCGCTCCCATGCAATCGCCCGGCTACTTCAGCATAGCTGCCAGTCAATCTCGGTTGAGCAACAATGAGTCTGTATATAGTGCGATCAGCAGTCCGTCAGCCAGGACTCGAAGTATAGCTCATTCGCGCCGAACAATGTCCCGCAGTGGAATTCCAATTCAGGGCCTTGCTATTGGAAAGGCAGGATACGGCGCTGTGCGTCCTCAAGACCATGAATTGGAGGAGTTGAAGGTATTTTCCCCAGTTTTCTATGGTAGACCTGGTTGCTAATCATTTGACAGCTATATCTTGAGGATCAAACCGAGGGCCTTGTGCAGACTATTCAAGCGCTCGTTGCCAGCATCCGTGGCGCAGAAAATATCTCAGCCATTCGTAACCACATCAGCGCGATCTCGATTGTCGTGGGCAATGTGGTTGCATCGACAGACCATGCTATGGACAAAGTCGAGATCAGCCCCGCAGTACGCGAACGCCTAGGACCAGTTGTTCAAAGCCTAGCCGAATGCTCAGACCGCTTATCTCAAACAGCAGCTGAAGGAGAGGAGATCGAAAGCCCCGAACAACTTCGTAACCTGACCGCCAAACTACCGCCTATCGCTTTTGAAATTGCCCGTGAAACAAAGGAACTCGTCCAACGCATTGATCAGCTTGAGCTTGACGAAGGCAATAGCGATGACTTCCGATAGATATTCCATTCCTCTGGTTTTATACTTCGTTTTATTTTCTTTCATAAAGCCGAAATCGGACAGGGACAGGAGAGCCGTGTTCATGACATGAATGATTCAATGATTGATTCTTCTTATTTTATTGCATCTACATTCTAATTCATGTTGGGAAAATATTTTGTCAGGGACATGATTTTATCTTTTTTATCTTTGTATGAACATTTCTGTCCATTTGGCCGCAACATCAACCATGTTCTTGTTACATAATTCCCATACCCCTTTTACTTCTTAATGCAGGAACTGCATTTTGATTTTATGATTACTTTCTTCTCTTCTATGGCAATGACAGTGGCAGGAAATCATGTCATGGTATTTCGTCGGAATTGACTGTGGGTTTTCCCTCTGGTTTGAATGGTCGAAAGCGATGCATCATCGCTGTTGTACTATAGTTGAATATAATGGCTTTACATCAAGTTCGTTTTATTAACATTTGGTGTCTATGCATGTCTGATATCGAGGTTATTACCACGCATATCAACATAATCTCGAACTTCATGAAGTAAACACTAATTTTGTCTATCGGAACCAACCAACATTATATCAATGGAGCTAGAGTATCAATTGGCATTATAGTCAACATTGAATGATTGAATCAAGATGGCGAAATAACAGATAACAACAGAAAACAACAAAAGGCTATATAAGTAACTAACACATCAAGCTAACTGATCGTACGCAACAAAAAAAATGAAGAAAAGTCTTATCTACTCAACCGTCTTCCTTATAGTTCAACCTGTACTTTTGATATCTCAACCAAGTAAATCCCCCCCTCCATTAGCCGGTCTATTAGATGTCGAGAATCCGCTGTTGTTATTTGATGCGTTTCCAGTGGTGCCCCAAATACCGGCACTGGACTTCTCCTTGGCCATACTTGCTAGATTAGGTCCCTTTTGCGCTGCGGTTTTCTGGATTCCGGCGCTGGCGCTTGCGGTGCTCCACAGAGATCCGAACGCATCTCCGCCGGCAGACTTGGCGGCTGTCGGTTTTTTGCCTGCTGCGGCGAGAGATGGGGATAATGCCGTAGCGCTGGTTGGGGAGGTGAGGGAGGAGAAGGAGGAAGTGCTTCCCCCCATGCCGGGTCTGCCGCTGAGAGTTGAGGTGGGCGACAGTACGGAGGGCTGGTTGTTGAAGCCTGCGTTTACGGAGGTGTAATAATTTGGTGTTGGGGCTTGGTAGCCGGACGGTTTCTGCTGTTGTTGGAGCGGTGCTGCTGGTGCTGCGAATGCCGAGCCTGTCGATAGAGGAGGCGGGGACATTGTTGTTGAGCCTGTGGGCGTGGTGGTATTTGATGTGAAACCCACAAGACCTGTCAAATCGGCACCTCGGGCAGCGGAGACTGGTTTCGGTGCAACGAATTGCGTGCTTGCGGTTGTGGTGACTGCCGTTGGTGCCGCAGCAGGTGGTGAGGCAGACTGGAAATCATCAAATTCATCGTCGTCATCTCCTCCGGTGGTCCCGCCGAGAATATCTATACCAGTAGCAGGCTTCTTCCCAGCGGCTGTGGAAGAAGGTACTGCCGCTGGGGCCGAAACGACATCATCATCACCAAAGTCGAATAAATCAACCTCTTGCGCCTTTGGTGGTGGCTGAGGCGGTTTGGCCTGTGCTCTAGGTTCTGTAGATCGTCGGGATGTAGGTGCTGCAGAAGGCTCATCATCTTCTTCATCGTATTCCTCAAAACGGCTGGACCGTCTGGTACTGTCCCTGAAATCGCTGGGGTCGCTTGCACCGCCGAATCCGCCTCCGTCTCCAAACACGCCTCCGCTGTAACCACCGTATGAATCGCTGCCGAAACCGCCGTATCTGCCACCACCACCGCCGCCGCCGCCGCTCGAGAACGCACCGCCAGTCCCTTCCATGCCGCCGAACTTATTGCGGTTGGCGCGAGCTTTCTTCCTTTCTGCGCGAATGGCGTCTACGTCGCCCAGCAATTTGACGAGTTCCTGAGATCGGTTGCGCACATTGATTCCCTGATCTTTGCCATTGGGGTCAATATAGTGGAATTGGCGAAGCATGCGGATCAGAGACAAGTGGGATCGAGCATCGTCGACAACGCGTTCCGAGCCGTGTTTGATGAGGAATTCGAGGAGTTGCAATGCCTATCCATGCAATTGTTCAGTTCCAGCTTTCCCTAAACATTCCGGTCTGTAGATATGTCGTTCGACTGACCTTGTATATTTGCCTCCACTCCTCCGCCGTCTTTTCTGTGAATCGCTTATAAATCATAGGCATAATTTCGTTGAGAAGGTGGCTGCTCGTATTAAACCTATTAATAACCAAGCATCAACATCGAATTGCAATTCCACTGACTAATTGTGTGTTCCACTAGCAATCTCCTGCATCAACGTCGACGATGCGCCCCACGGTTCATTGTTGGTGGCTTCTCGGACCTTGGCCTCCATCTCGGTATAATTCATGACAGCTACATATCCAATGAGATATTAGTACTGCTGCTTGGATTGAAGCAATTGCCACTGCACGTACCATTTTGAACCTTGCGAACACCGGCCTTGATATCGTACAGGGTCAGGTTGCTAACCTGCTCTTTGAGACTATTGAAATCCATCGTGTCTTCTTTTTTAGAACAAATGAAATGACCGTGAAAGGGAAAAAAAAATCTCTTTCAGATATACCGAGATAGGATATCGCCAACGTCGCGCTGGGCTAGTTCAAGATGGGCTTGACAAGAGGTTGGGAGACCAAACAAACGTGCCTGATGCCATATGGCTTCAGGAGTTGCTAGCCTGAGGCAGCAGTTGTTCCTCCGCACCTCCGAGCTTGGTCACGTGAACCGTCCATCTCCTACTAAGACTTGGTTGAGAATCTGCTGAAAATCGAGTTCATTCTGGTATCGATTGGTAAATAAATAGCGACTACCGCCGAAGATAAGTTACATACAGGTTGAAAAAAAAATTGCTACCCAGCATATAAACATGAGACTTTCAGCGGTGATTGAGCCCAATCTCACTTCAAAAGTGAAGAAGTGTACAGTAAACGAGAAGGGGATATAAAATGTGTGCAAAATACGATAGTAAACAGAAAAAGGCATCAAATCAATATGCATAACAATTGCGATAAAACATGAAGACATAAAGGTCAATTCGCTTGCCTGGAAATCATATCAAAACAGTCAACACTCCGAATCCCTACCTCTAAGGATATCATTGAAAGAAATTGAGAGATCATTAAAGCCATAAAGTCAAACCGTTGAAGGCATGTATCATTATCGAAACAAGTGAATGTGGCAAAAGAAGTCGTCACTCGTTGTAGAACTTCTTCATAATCAGATGCAAGAAGTAATCCACGTTCACTCGTAAGGTGCCCTCGAAGAAGTCGAGGAATTGCGTGTTATTGTACTGTGCTTGCAAAAGATCGTCGAGCGGTACCTGGGCATTGGCACCGGGTATCATCATATTGCCACTACTTCCATCGAGAATGAACACACCAACTTCATTGCTGGAAATACTGAGGTCAACTCGATCCCATTGACGCTCTGTATAGCCTTTCCAGTGCACCAACACTCCTTTTTCGGCAAGAGTTCGTGCTGAGTATTTGTAAGAACCAAGCTTGAATACTCGGCCCGTTTTCTGAAGTTCACGTTCATGGTCCCATTGCTTCGTAAAAGGCATCAGGAATCGCTTCTTTCCCTTTTTGTTCTGAAGAGTCGTCATCGAATGCTCAATGTAGTCGTTATAAGTCTTGAGTTGCTGTTCGAGGAACTCAGCCTGATCATTCAATCTGGACAACGTCAGACGAACGCTCTCTAGCTCTCGTTCCCGTTGGATTCTTCGCCGGTGCTTGGTTCGAATGTCTACTGCAATCGCATTCAATATATCTTGGTACTGATTATGCCGGCTGATTTTTCCAGATTGCTCTAATCGAAGGATATTTTCGAGGGCGACGCTCTTCAAGTCCGCATAATTCATGGTGCTCAGGTCTAGCGCTGTATTGACTTCAGAGTAAGCACCTTTCCTCTTGTTGTTCGCGGAAAGTTCATCGTGAACCAGATTCAGCCATCGTTGTTCATCCTCTTCCGTTGGAGGTTTGAGCATGATTTCCATAAGATTTGCTCCAGACTGAACTCTGATGATGTAAAGGATGCATCTCTTGGTCTCCATGAACAAGGCTTTGATGCCGGCTTCCGGATCTATGCATCACATTAGTATCTGCACATAGCTCTCATATAATGTCATTTCTTACCTTCCATGTTGGTAAGCTTTGGATGGAGTGTCAGACTGATTTCAGAAGACCTGACAGCCATAAGCTCATGCTGATTGGATTTTACGTTACCAAGATCACGTATGATCTCCTTGAGGGTATCATCCGGTCGTGTGCATAGGAAGTCAATCTCGGATGCAACAAGTTGGTGGATAGAGAAGATATCCGACATTTTGATGTACAGGGTTGGTTTGGTCTTAGCATACAGATCGTTGAACTCATCAATGTCGAAATACGACTCTGCGTCCTGCACGGAGATCACTAGAGACAAGTTAGAAATTGTTGAAGAAAAGACTTCATAGAGAAACTTACTGTCGCCCCAAATATCACCTAGACGTAGAATGAAGTTGCCGATATGAGGATTCAACGGCTGGAGGAAGACACCCTCTTCGCCAAACAGACGTCCTGACGCCACCTGAGAGAGAACCTTTGCGATCTCGCTCAGATCCTTCTTGTGCTTAGGGTCCAAGCTATGATCGACTACACCATGCTTCTCGGGTTCCATGACAGCAGATTGGAGATAATTCTTCCAGATGCATTGGCCGGCTACCTGTAGTACAAGGCCAGGATCTTCGTTGCTGTACTGAGCGATGAGCATTTCATACAACTCCTTGGCAATATAGCGTATGCCAAAAGGCATCTTTGGGAGCGCTTCATGGAACCTGCCAAGGAATTGCTCTGAGATATCGCGAAGGTTTTCAAGGTGTTGGATGAAGATAGCTCGTGTCTCAGGATCCCGAATAGCAGCTTCTTTTGGTATGTCAAGAGGTCGTTGACTCTTCTGTCCGGTTCGGAGTTCTTCATTAATGACAGCGGTGCGATAAATTTGCATAGGATCGCTCTCAAGGTCTATATCCGGGTTCTCAAGAATCCATTCTTTAACAATAGGATTGAGAATCTCTCGCAAGAATTTCCGATCTCTTGGCGACTTGACGTACGCCACGAACAGCTTGAGCCAGAATGAGTTACATCGAACCCAGTCTTGCAAAGACGGGCAACTCTGTATCTCTTCTTTGATAGAACGTGTAATCAGTCTGATAAGATAGTATTCTTCTCGTCTCTTTTGTGCGTAACCGAAAAGACCCATAATGACGTGTTTGGTCTTGTCGTACTCCTTGTCGCTGGTATTTTGTTCCCGTAGTTTGCGGAACAATCTGGCGAGGTACTGTGGCTGAGTCTGGAGCAAGAAAAACAAAACTTGGTATTGCTCGAGTTTTTTCCGGGAGGTCTTATTCAATGCTTTGAGATCAAATGGATCCTTTGACAGGATATTGTTATTCGACAGTAGAGACCCGACGTGTCCACCGAAATGTTTCTGATGCTTGACGACTTCATCCAGAGTAATCTTGTTCTTGACTAGCAGTGCAATCTTGATATCCAATTGTGAGACGTACTGATCTGCCATCTCATTTTGTCGAACCTGCTGTACAACATTCTTTCTGAGTCTTTCAAACTCAATTTCTTCATCAAAATCAAAATCACTATCGTTGAGTAAGTGGACAAAACCTTTGATGGTGCCCACAGGAGGATTCTTCCCACTGGTGAGGCTTTTGTATGCCTGACCTTGAATCTTGCCTCGAACGAAACTCTGGACTTTGATAACCTTTTCCATGTTTTCTCGGAAGAAGCGTTGCTTTTCGGCAAATCGAAGTCGAATGAGATAACCTCTGATTCGTGCTTGAAAGTCCGTGACGATGTCTTCTTCGGCCTCTAGGTCCGACAAGATGGTGCCTACATCGACACGAACGAGCATTGCTCGAATAAGCCCTTGAAGCTGTACAACCTCATCTTCGTTCTCTTCAAGTTGGGAGAGTATCTGTCCAATATCTCTTCGTACTAGAGCAGCCCGGGCGAGAGACTGCAAGGTTGTGAATAGCGTTGTGTTCTTTTCAAGATTTTGAAGATCGGAAGTGACTCTTTTCCTAAAGAACATTCCACGAATCATGGACTGAAGAACCAGCACCTCTGCTTCTGTACCGGCTAAAGAGGACCTTTGCTCTTCGAGTTTGGACCTTAATGCGTTGGCCCGAACAATACTCTGCAGGTCCACAACCGCCAATTGGTGTTGCCCAAGCTGATCGTGGAGAGACTTGAGCTGCTTACGGACTGCTGCAGCGCGAATAGAGGACTGCAGAGAGCATATTTTGTCTTCATCCTGCGTCAGCTCCTTCTTTAGACCTGCCACACGAGCCCTTTGAGCTGAGGCTCGAATGACTGATTGGAGAAGTAAAACCGATGGAGTTTCGTGCTCTAGCTGAGCTAGCGTCTGACCTACTGATTGACGTGCGTGCATACCTCGAATAGCTGCTTGAAGGCTTCTTACCTCGTTTTCCGCGCCTTTAGTTTGCTGGATTCGGTCAGAGGCGTATTTTCGTTGTAGCGCACCCCTGATTGCTGCTTGAATAGACTTCA
Organism: Talaromyces sp. F31; assembly: GCA_037356135.1. Classification (NCBI taxonomy): domain Eukaryota; kingdom Fungi; phylum Ascomycota; class Eurotiomycetes; order Eurotiales; family Trichocomaceae; genus Talaromyces; species Talaromyces sp. F31. The sequence continues at coordinate 242,511 of JAYXSF010000044.1, read as the reverse complement.
TTCCAGATTCTTCACATCGCATCCTCATCTTTAGTTGCGATATCTGGTCCCTGGCTTTGCGGCCTCTGACAAGGTTTTGAATTTTCAAGACTTCCGGTTCCTTGAGCTGCCACCATTCCTGGTCGCTTTGTCTGCGCGCTCTTACCACGAAACCCCTAGCAACAGCCTGAAGATTGACTGCGAATTGGCGCATTTGCAATCGATAGCCAGAGATCTGACGTGCCCAGTCACCCCGTATCATGGACTGTAGCTCGACAATCAGATGTTCATTGTCCCAAAGCTCGTTCATGACTTTGCCCAATCTAACCCGTAGCAAAGCACCTCGGATCTGTGTTTGGAGGTCACGGATAGAGTCTTCGTTTTCGTGTAGTTCGCGTTCGATACGTTCTTCTTCGGTTTCAACAGGCTCCGGTTCCGGTTCGGGCTCAGGTTCGGCGCCAAAAGACGCACCCATTCCAGAAAAACTAGGCATACTGACTCCTGCTTTGTCCAATCCCTTTTGCGTCTGTTCGAGCTCATGATGTTCGAATTGGAGCTGGCCGACCAAATTCCCTATCCGGAAAGCAACGATTCCATTTTTATAAAGCAGCCATGAAAGAGCATGGATACAGTGGATAACCTTGGGAATATTCTTCTTCTCGTACAGATCAATCAGTTCGAACCGAAATATGTCGGGCAGGGCGACTTCGTCGAGGAAGCGGAAGAACAACGCAATGTTATCGGAGTGTCGATATTGCAGACGCGGATTTCTAAAAATTCGTAGCGCTCTATTGGGATATAAAGCTTGTACGATCTCGGCCAAAGTCACACCATCCCGCAGGGCCTCTTCAAGCTGAACAATAGGCGGGATCTCCTTTTGAATAACATCTTCTATCCATTCTTTTGCTTCTCCGATATGACAAAGATATTCGTACGCCTGGAGAAACTGCCTCTGTTTGTCCATCCAATTGCCAGCTGCCCATGACGACGAAACATTTTTGGTTTTGGCGACAGTGGTCTCTCGGATGGAGTCTGATCGTTTCAGCCGTCTCCGATTCTGCAAGCCGACAACTGAAGGCAGAGCCGAGTCAATGGCGAAGTCTTCGGTCTCTCCAGATTTTGCAAACTTTGATAGAGTCCGAAGGTGACCGGTCGATGATTTTTGAAACGTCTCGAGTTCTGGGGCCGTAAAGGACGCAGTGAGGTTGGGTGCGAGAGGGCTGTTTTGACTGTAAGAGTGCTGAGAACGCGGTCGTGGGGGCGTTGATGCTGGGAAATGGTACTCTGTCATAGGCTGAGGAGATTGCTCCTCGTCCTGCCATCTGATCTTACGCTCAGGTGTTCCTGCGGGAGATACGGACTTTCGGTATACCGTATCATCAATGGTGTAGCTCCTAGCATGACGAGTTGTGCCTTCCTTCAGCGAGCTCTTTGGAGAGGCATTGGGCGCTTGGGGTAGCGGGCGCAAAGAGCGTCGAATATTGCCATAAGTTTCGGCCGCGGAAGGCCGTCTGTCGTGCATGGTGGAAGTATTCGAGGCCAAGACACTGACTTCGCTCATGCCACGTTTGTGGCCAAAATTATTCACAGAAGAAGCATTCGAAGAGATAGTACTACTTCGACTTGGCGTCGCATTATTCGAGAAGACAGAGTACGCTGATGAACTCGTCGTAGAAGCTACCGAGTCGTGCCGCAACGGGCTCAAGGTAGAGGTCCCGATATCGGTTTGTGATCGTCTGAAAGCTGATGGATGTGACATTACGCTGTGTAGGGCGAAAGGTGGGAGGTTCAAGGATGAGAGTTAAGCAAACAATTCGACACCAAGGAAAACATGCCTGCGCCGGCAGCGTATGAACAATGATAGGTTTAATTGACGGCCGGCGTATATCTCACAATCAAGGGGCGTTACAAACAACAGACGAGCAAGGAGTTTGTCCGAGATGATGATATTGAAGAATTGAGTGACTCGCCGAGTGGTGCCGCCAAATAAGGCTGACCTTTGATGATGGACGACGGCGACAACAAAACTAGCAGGAACGGGGCAAGTGCTTGGTTTGGGTCGCAGCTTCCCAGAAGTTTGTGATCGTTGTGATCTTTTCGGGAGGGGTTGCCCGTCTGCCTTGTTTACATTTGTCCCCATCGGGAATAGCTGCGCGTTGCCGGTTGCTGAGGCTTGCTTTGCGCGGAGAGTCATGTGACCTGACAGCGCCCAACAGCCGCGTTTCATTGTAATTACGGTATTTGTAGCAGACTACGGCGGAGATCTATGTAATACTTGTACTCATATGTTTCAAGCGTTGGTGCTTAATCCCCGAAACGACGATCACGAAGAAGTGAGATCGCCCCACCATAAACAACATTCCAAGATTTGCAAAAGCCAGATTCGAGCTCAGGCTAGATCTTATGTATTTGGATTGCTCGGCTCCATTGGCATTGCTAGAGTGAAAATGGCTTCTTCAGATAGTCTGAAATATGTGTACAAACTCGTCCCGTCAAGTGCGCCCATTCCCGAGTCTTTACCAGACCGACTGCCCGTCAGCGACCTGGACCTACAGTCGGGCTTTATCCATCTTTCGTCGGCTCGCCAGGTACCGAATACTCTGAAGTTGTTCTTCAAGGACGAGCCTGTCGTATATGTACTCCGACTCGAGTATGCCACGGTTGAAGACAATATACGATGGGAAAGCCCGGATGCGAAGATTTGCGGGCCACGGGATGGGGAGGGAATGTTTCCGGTAAGCATGATCATATCTTGTGTTGGTACACTATAGGTCTTATTAATAGTTTGATGTAGCATCTCTACAATGGCCTTAAATTAGGAAAGGACGAGATTGAAAGTGTGGCCACATGGACGAATGAAGGCGGTTGGGATAATGCATTGGAAAAAGCTGCCTCATGGCTGATTTGAATTTCCCGATAGACTAGACCAATTTGAGATTTTTATGCAAGTGATGTCCCAGGGCAGAGGATAGAACGTTTCAATCGCCGATAGGATAAAAATGCAGGGTTTGACCGTCTATGGATGAATGTCAGTTCATTCTACGCAAAGAGGGCTGGCTCACCCACAATATAGCGAAGCTTCCGGGCTAGCCAGGAACACAAAGGTAGGAGCAACCTCGCTTGGCTGTCCGGGACGTCCGAGTGGGCTACTGGCATGCCAGCCTTCCATTTGTTTCGCTGTTCGTGTATCAAGTTGAATAGGGGTATAGATGGCACCGGGTCTTTAGCATCAGGTCGTAAGTACTTGTCTTTTTAAACCCCAGAATTCTAAGATATTACGCCACGGCATTGACCCTTATACCCTTCGGAATCAACTGGGTTGCTAAGGACCGTGTGAATCCTACAATAGCTCCTTTGGTCGCTGCATAATCGACCATACTCGGAGAACCACGAAAAGTGACCACAGAAGTAGTGTTTATGATACTCGTAAGAAGGTTAATCAGTACAGAGTTCCAGTCAAGTGGATATGGCCGATGCTTACGTGTCTCCTTTCTTCATATATGTGAGTGCATACTTGGTCATTGCGAACATCTGTAGGATGTTGCTTCGAAAGATATGCTCAACAGTATTTAGATCGATGTCGGTGAAGGCCTTACACATATATTGCTGGGATGCGTTGTTGACAAGGACGTTGAGACTTCCGTAGCTATCAACCCTAGCGTCAATACATATCTCGACTCCCATCAGTACACGACTATCGAGATACTTTCGTACCTTCGAAAGTGTTCATCGACAACTCGACGACAATTTTCATAGTCGGTCAGATCACCGGCAACCAAAAAGCAAGACCTCTTTTCAGCTTCTACCATTTTCTTGGTGTCGTTCGCATCTTCTTGCTCCTCGGGAAGATGGGCGATTGTAACGTCGGCGCCTTCCCTTGCCATAAGAACTGCAACGGCTCGACCAATGCCAGAGCTGACATATTTTTAATGTTACTTTAAGTATGCTAAGGCAACATCCAGAGAGATACACTCACTCGCCTCCGGTAATCAGCACACTCTTGTCCTTCAATTTGTTATTTCCAACATACTCAACGAAACCATCACCCTCAAGCTGTGTTGATTCACTAGCCGGCTGCATATTTTTCTCGAGTCTTTGATGGGAAAATTAGAGTCAGCCCTGTCATAGACATGATAATATATGCATATATCATTACCCCGGGTTTGCTTGGCTTTGAGGAACACGAGGAGGCTGAAAAGTGCCTTGTTGTTTCCTTTCTTGCGATGCCATCTTGACAGTAAGACCTTAGCACTTGAGAGTCAGTAGCAAGTACCTAGCTCATGATTTGCTTTACATCTTATATGTTTTATAACTCGTTCGTTTGACTTTATCAAAAAGTCATGCTGTCGTCATTGTATCGCGAGGCTTTCCGACACCACGCTTACACAAAGGTTATTAATAATGATTGAAGTAAGATATGAGCACTCATCCACCCGTGGCCAGATACAGACCATTGTCGTGTTTAATGCATACATTTTTGACTCAAATGGTACCTACGAACTTGGTTGTACCTGACGCGGCGCGGCTTTCCCCTTCTATTTTAGTACTCTTCGCCGCTTTTACCCCCTGAGTAGATTGATTTACTTACTAGCTATAGTAAAGATATCTTTATAATGCTAGTACTTCTACTATATTATCACCGACAACCTCTTCTCCATAGTAATGATATTTATGATCTAATAGAAAAACCCACACCGAATTGTATCGGGAAACCATGCGTAGAGAATGACAAAGGATGAAATATCCCACAAAAAAGGGTAAAGAATTGACGCTATTCACAGTGTTACGGAGTGTTGCTTTGAGCGTCACAAAGCGTGGATCGTATAATCCGACTTTATAAAATAATGGCTATTTTTATCCTATTACTACCAACTAGCTATCTTACTAACTTAGCGATGCTCTGGTGAGTAGCATGCTGAAACTGGTATACTAGGAAATGGTTCATAGGACATGAACCCCAGGATATACTACGACCTGGGAAAGGCCAAGAAATGGGAACTACTATACTGGAAGAGACCGAAATCATGAACAGGATCTCAGGACAAGGGTATTGTATCAAGGATACTACATATTATGCCCTAGGTTCAATATCACAATATCTTGAATATAACATACAGTACTATTGGCATTGCATATCATATTGGGGGCGCAATAGGTGCTTCTCTCCATCAAGAATACCTCGTGTATATTAAAACATTATTTGCTCTCCTTTCTTGTTCTACTTACTGTCAGTGATAACTTGAGTATCAGTTTCTTCTATTGAACAGGATATTCTTTCTCGCTTTCCATCTAAGACTTAGCCTTCCTAAGGCTCTCTACCTATCTAGTTCTATACTATGGCTTTCTTTGTCGGTTAGTTGGTTGGCTCTTTGATTTGATGATGCACTGGAATAAATGAACTTCTTCCTTTAATTTAACTATCCTAGTTATACTCTGACAGTCGTCAACCGAAGTTTCCGACACTAATATCATTTACTTACGTACTATGGGTGACCACGGTGATTTACCTAGTATGATTTTTGAGCAGGGGTTGGATACCAATCAATTCTGCCATGATATTTAGTAAATTCGTATGGCCACCTTCGGTAACAATTATGACCTCTCACCTAGATCACATGGAATCAATCAAATCTTTGAGCAAATTACTATGGCCGACCCGTTACAAACATTCCCTGACAGCGAATCGCTGACAATCAACCCAATCATCCCTAATCAGGGAATCGTCAGCCCAAAATTGAACGGGGGTAGCTGCTAAGAAGGGTTTATCTAAGTCAATGGGACATATCTAGGTCAGACCAGAGACAGATATGGCGTGTTTAGGACGCCTGTTTGGAGATTGTAGGTTAGCCGCCTGAAGCTAAAATAACGCTACACCATCACTAGTGAAACACTAGCACCTACCAAAAACACAGCAGTAATAAACATGGGCCATGCGTTCTCGATGCACTAATGACATATCACGGACGTACTTCTCAATGCGGTCGATCATCAGAACGCAAACCCCGACCGACCAGTAGGAAAAATGTGCTTCTGTGGAGTCGATGGCTCCTGCCCCTAACTCCACCATCAATATTATCTTCTAGTAATAACTTGAATTTGAGAATACGTCGGAACGTTCCCGGTGACGGTCTAGATGTGTCTTTTGCAAGAGTAACACGGTATTATGGTCTTGCTTGAAAAACAGAGCCATGAGCAAGTATGAGCCGCAGAATCCCTATATGAAAAATATAGTGATAATTGGAAGACAGTTGGCCTATATTAAAGATAAAGTACCTAGGGTACATATGGAAGAGAAGGTAAAAAATATTCAGACGATTTTGAGTGACGGTATCTGATACATCGTTTGCTTCATATCCGCAGTCCTCATCATGTCTTGCATGTGTGGCACTGCAATCGAATGAACCCCAAGTATTTGAAGTGCTTTCCTCATCAAGAAAAATTTGAGGTAGCGTCAGTACGGGTCTCCCCTGCAGAATTAGCATTCTTAACGATCATCGTCTCGCCTGTAGCGCTGGTAATCCGCACGTCAACATAATCAACGCCAAAACCACTGGGGTTTTGGAAGAAGTTGTACTCGCTCCGCGTGGTAGCCTGCCACGTATTGCCACCGTCGGTGCTAACCTCGAGAGATTTGACCGGCACATTGGAATTGACGACCTGCATACTAAACCAGTATTTGGATGATCCGGATTGGGTGCTCAAGTAGAGGGGACTGGAGATATCGCACTTGACGAACTCCCAGTCTACGTCAATCCGTCCCACTTTGAGATCAGCCAGTTGGGTGAAACCATTGGGCAGTAGGTCAAGGTGGTTCAAACCGCAGTCGCCAGGACACTGATTGACAATCTGCTACAATTAGTATCGCACGAAACCGAGAGCGTTCGTCTGCTTCTTGCGCTGAACTTACCATGAGCTTAACCGACTTTCCATCTTGACCGGTTACAGACACGCAAGCACCACAGTAGGCAGAAGTATCCCAGTTGTCTACTGAGAGAGCTGCGCCATAAACTCCCGCGGGAAGGGTATAACCCGCAGTCGAAAACATGCAAGTTCCATCTACATCGCCACCATCATAAGATGTAGCCTGGCCGTGCATAATGCCGCCCAACGGTGATTCCGCACTCGGTGAAGAGGAAGGAGAAGGCGATCCTTGTGAGGAGCTCGAAGTTGAAGAAACCGAAGGAGCTGGTGAATTGGAGACCGGAGGAACCAAGGTAGAAGAAGAGATGACACTGGCGGTGGGTGCGATGGATGGAACCTGAACATCCTGTAGCGTTTGCGAGACGGGTGAATCACTGGTATAGGTGGAACTTTGAGCCGAAGTAACTGAAGATGATGTTTTACCACTACCCAATGTCGTTGCGGATGGCGTAGCAATCCCAGTTGAGGCAGAGTAGGGAATTGGAAGTACGGAAGTGGAAGTGGCGGGAACAACAGCTTTTGCTGAGCTGGCGATCTGGCTTATTGGTGTGACTAAGGTTTGGACGTACGTGGTTATGGTATATCCACTGGGGCAGCTTCCGAATGCGAGATCAGCCCTGACACTGGTGCTCAAACCAGCCAAGCCGACAAGAATGACCTTCCAATACATCCTGAATAAGAAGTAACTTGGAGCGGAAAACGAATGACCGATATCAGCGAAATTCACACCAAAGGATTGGGAGGAAATGTAAATCCAAAAGTAGAATGAAATAGAATCAAAGACTGATTGCGATCAACGCGAGACAGGTAATGGTTAAAGAGAGTAATCCTGTGGCATTTAAGAAACAAGTCACAATATCTGTCATGGATTTTCGTCTGCCGCGCCTGGAATGAGCGCAGAATATATAAAACCTCAGCAAGATATAATCTGCCAAGATACCTACCTAGGTAGGTACCTGAATTTTGCTCTGCAGATATTGAGGCTGAACAAAGTTTCACGGCGCGCCACTGTGGAAATTGAACTGGCGGGCCATGTTTCACTTAAAACGTTGATAATGCGGGTGTTGAAATGAATGAAGCTATAATCTCGAGAACAAGATCCTCGCATTTTAGCTCACCAATCTGTTGAATCTGAATTCGCGTGAAGTGGCGTTCAATCTGCTCACTTGCGCCATCTGAGCCTGTAAACTCGACGGCTTGCTTCTGTTCCGGGTAGTTTCCGACTTGTGTCGAGTCTCGATGCAAGTGAAATGAAGGCCCACCGACTGTTTCCAGGCTTCTATCTGGTGAATTCTAATTAATATGATAGTGAATCACAAGACAGCGTTGCTTGTTTGAAAATATTGCTTTATTCTCCCTACTTGTTCTGCTCGCTATTCTGCTTAGATTGGGACTCTGGAGCCATCATGGAGTTTGGTTTGATTCAGCATTATATTCAAAAAATTCTGTTTTGGACGAGACTGTGTCCCTTTTCAACCGTCAGCCAATTTCGTTCTGTTGTCTATTCTACAGTCCCATCAATGCTTTGAAGACAACACCTTACTCTAGATCCTACATTTACAACTCATTTTCATAAGCAAGCATCCAATCTATATTCCAATTTTTTATACCCTACAAATATAAAAGGACGATAAGAGCAGGTCTTGCGAGCCGGTCTGAAGCAGACTCAACTGAACCGTTTATGTTTACTGCTACGATGTAGTCACTACCTAACGCGAAACCGATCAGAAACCCCTACGAGGAGCTTTCTACTTTGAGACCAAGAAAAAGGTGGCTATAATAAACAAGTCATCCAAAATACTATCCATGCGAATCATCGCAGCGCAAAGATTGCGGATCTTACTGTCAAAAATATCTCGTATAATATCCACTCGGAAAAATCTAGATGAAACAATCCCATTTGAGGCTCCCGTTTCCACGAGATTAATCTAACGGGTCCGCGTTACTCATTTGGGAGAATATGCCGACTACTCAGCCATCTTGAGGGCAGCATCATTTATAATTTTCCGTACGCTCTATATAATGCTTCTGATAGGTGGTTTTTATCCAAATCTACTGAAGAAACAGGGGATGGTGGAAGCAGTTATCCACTCGGCCAGGTTTCATCCATCTCCGAACCTCGAAGCCTCAGATGGATCTACCGCCAAGAATCGATCAGCTTTTCTAGATATAAATAAAAAATGTCTGTACTGCAGATACAAAAGCAATTACAATCACACTTTCCTTCATCTCTTAAAAGCCAAGAAACCGGACTCTTTTTTCGTTACTCCCACTTTTACGCTCGTTAAACAACAACACACTCCTTCAACATGAAGCTTTCTAATTCTCTTTTGCTACCAATTCTTGCGTTGGGCAATACCGTCACTGCATCCGTGATTGCCAAGCGAGAATTGTGTGGTCAGTATGACACCCAATCTGTCGGACCATACACTTTCTACACGAACCTCTGGGGCGAGAGCAGCGCTACATCTGGATGGCAGTGCTCTGGCATTGACTACCATAGCGGGAATGAAGTCTCATGGCACACTGTTTGGGACTGGGCGGGAGGCTCATCTTCTGTCAAGAGTTACTCAAACATTGATTATGGATTTGACTGGAAGCAGTTTTCTTCCATCTCGAAAATCCCAACAACCTGGAAATGGAAGTAAGTGTTGAGTTCATCCTGACCCGTTTCTTCTTTGTGGATTGTATATTGCATTGTACATCCAGCTAACGTGTATATGTTCGAAATTTGAAGATACACAGGGTCAAATGTCGTTGCCGATGTCTCATATGATATTTTTACCTCTCCCTACCCCGGCGGACCAGATTCCTATGAAATCATGATCTGGCTCGGTGCACTTGGTGGTGCTGGGCCCATCTCTAGCACTGGAAGCCCGGTTGCGACTGTCAATATTGCTGGCGCTAAATGGAAGCTTTACAAAGGCCCCAATACCTCTTGGACGGTCTTTAGCTTCGTTGCTGAAACCGAACAGACAAATTTCAATGCTGATCTTATGGACTTTTTCCACTATCTGATTCAGCATGAAGGCTTCCCTGCTAGTCAGTACGTGCAACATATTGCATCCGGAACTGAGCCTTTTGATGGAACCAATGCGCAATTAACAACTACCGAGTACGTGATCTCAGTCAACTAAGTTGACGAGGGATGTCTCGGCGAGTTGTTGTTATGCAAAAGAATTCTGTGACTAGCACTTACCCCAACCGGATTCGGTACGAAACAAATATTGTGCTAGGTTCGTCTAGGTCAATACGAGTCAAAGTGCATTTGGCTTTTGGCAAGGGGTTGGGACCGAACGCTGGATATGTTGCTAGTTACCTTTTTTTTTCCCGAGTCTTTCGATTTTGCTATTCTTCGAACGCGAGGCGAACCGTGCTAAATGAGTTCTCTCCCATGGCGCATTGCTTAATACTGAGGTATATGTTGCATTTAATCAATTAATTGCTATTTAACAGTCAAACCTTCCTGTCGAGTAGCAATCCTAGCAGCGGCGGTAGTAGTAGACTATCGATATATCTGTGGCCCAGACTGAAATCTACTTAGTTAGCAGGACCATGAGCGCCCTCACAAAAGCGGCGGCTGCTGAAAAAATCAAGTTCGTATAAGGACCTAGGTTTGAACAATAAACTTGAATCTGCGTAATGTCTGGTTTCGTCAAGAACTTAGCAACTACTATGTGTCCGCATTACCTCACCTATCTAGGTAGACAGGGATCTAGATGTTCATGATCTATACAAAATTCGGTCCCATAAACCAAAGCCATACCAGCCATAACAGTATGCCTCCTCCTTTGTAGCAGGGTCGAGCTAATATACTTTAGGTCATCCAAGAGTGTATTTATCATGGATCTGATACTCGAGACATCGAAGTAAGCAGCCAATGATTGATAACCAACGATGTTATCGATAACGATTGGTAGCTGCCTCAGGCCATTATCCACCGCCTCGTGGTCTAGACCAATCCGAGACTAGCGTGATTTCGAACCCCACAACCGAAAAAAAGTTATCTGCGTCAATCCAGAACTCGCCCTCTTCCTCTCTTTTTTCCTTTTTTTCTTTGGGAAAGGAAACTCTTCCCCGTCAGCAGGAACCTATCATAGTTGTCTGTTGACTGTTTTCTCATCTATTTTTCTTGATATTACTCTTTGATACCCCTCAATTCTCTTATTTTTGTATTTTTCAATATATCACCATGACTATCACCAACGGCGACGCCCAGGGCTTCTTCCACGCCAATGGAGAGATCCAGGACTACACCAAGGCCTTGGAGATCCTTGAAAGGGACTATCCTACCAGAGATGGTTTGGATGTCGATACCCTGCTGGATTCTGACAAGCACGGTGCCTTGACTTATAATGATTTCCTTATCCTACCTGGTTATATTGGTATGGCATGGCTCATATAGCATTCGAAAATTCGAAGTTGTACTGACACCTCCATCAGGATTCCCTGCTTCCGAAGTTACTCTTGATACCCCGGTCACCAAGCGCATTTCCTTGAAAGCGCCTCTTTTGTCCTCCCCTATGGACACTGTCACCGAACATAACATGGCCATCCACATGGCCCTTCTCGGAGGTCTCGGTGTTATTCATCATAACTGCTCTGCCGAAGACCAGGCCGAGATGGTCCGAAAAGTCAAGAGATACGAGAATGGTTTCATTCTCGACCCTGTCGTTATTTCTCCCAAGACTACTGTTGCGGAGGCCAAGGAGCTCAAGTCTACCTGGGGCTTCGGTGGTTTCCCTGTCACTGGTAGGTTCTCTTTTTTTTCACCTTCGTTTTCACATGATTTTCTCGCTTTCATGATGTTCCAACATCTTTACAAATAACTTTCGTTCCACCGTAGTCAGCGCAAGCTGTGTGGAGAAAAGATTTCTATCTGATTTTAGCTCCTCATGCTATATTTATAATTTAATTCTTGTTGCGATCACTACTTACTCGACATATAGAAAATGGTACCCTCCGATCCAAGCTTGTCGGTATTGTCACCAGCCGTGACATTCAGTTCCACACTTCTGACCAAGATCCCGTCACCGAAGTCATGTCTACCGATCTCGTTACCGCTCCTGCTGGCACTACATTGGCCGAGGCTAACGAGGTGTTGCGTAACTCCAAGAAGGGCAAGCTTCCTATCGTTGACAAGGATGGTAACCTCGTTTCTTTGCTCTCCCGCTCCGATTTGAGAAAAAACCTCCACTATCCTCTTGCGTCCAAGCTTCCTCATTCCAAGCAGCTCATTGCTGCTGCTGCTATCGGTACTCGCGAAAGCGATAAGGAACGATTGCAGATGCTTGTTGACGCGGGTCTTGATATTGTTATCCTTGACAGCAGTCAGGGAAATAGTATGTACCAGCTTGATATGATCAAGTGGGTTAAGAAGACTTTCCCTCAGATTGATGTTATTGGCGGCAACGTGGTCACGCGAGAGCAGGCCGCAAACTTGATCGCCGCCGGTGTCGATGGCTTGAGAATTGGCATGGGCAGCGGTAGTGCATGCATTACCCAGGAGGTCATGGCCGTTGGCCGTCCCCAGGCTTTGTCTGTCCACAGCGTTGCCTCATTTGCTGCCCGTTTCGGTGTTCCTTGCATTGCCGATGGTGGTATCCAGAATGTTGGTCACATTGTTAAGGGTCTTGCTATGGGTGCTTCCACTATCATGATGGGTGGTTTGCTTGCCGGTACCACTGAATCTCCTGGTGAATACTTTGTCAGCAGCGAGGGCCAGCTTGTCAAGGCCTACCGTGGAATGGGTAGCATTGACGCTATGGAGGACAAGAAGGCTGGCAAGGGTGGAAAGGATAGCAAAGCCAGCAATGCTGGTACTGCCAGATACTTCTCGGAGAAAGACCGAGTCCTTGTCGCCCAAGGTGTGTCTGGATCTGTCCTTGACCGCGGTTCCGTGACCAAATTCGTGCCATACCTTATCGCTGGTATTCAGCACTCATTGCAGGACATTGGTGTACGCAGCGTCCAGGATCTGCACGAATCAGTCAACAATAAGACTGTTCGCTTCGAATTGCGTAGTGGTAGTGCCCAGGCAGAGGGTAATGTCCACGGCCTTCACAGCTTCGACAAGAAGCTCTACTCTTAGGTCTTGCAACGGGTATTAGCAATGATTGTATGAGTGAAGATAAAAAAAGTGATAATGTATTATGATTGATTATTAAGGTTGGATTCGCTAGTGATCTAAGTCTTTTGTATAGTTACTTGTATGTAGATCCGAAGGTGGCTAGCCTCGGCCCTTGCTCTCCCCGCGTTTCCTGGCTCCGTCGTGCAGTAGTCTAGCAACATAGTAGCATGCAACCGAGGTAACAGCTTATGTCTATTGTCTCCTACTTGATACACCATCAAGGGTAAAATGCTACCTCTCAGTAGGTACCAAAGAATTATAGTCTATAACTATAGTGGTACCGAGACGTTTGGCATATATCTGAGCTCTGCTTCTCACCACGGAGGAATCTCAACTAGACGCTATTGCGCGAAGAATCTTTTCTATCATATCCAATATCGATCGTTCTCAGCAATATTACATCGCCAAAGCTCTCGTAGTCTATCCGATTCAACAATGTCCGCAAAATCTAAAAAGAAGGAACCAGCAATCCCTCGCCCAAGCTCAAGGTATGTAAATACTGTCAAATCACCCTTACCAATCCAATCTCTAAATCCGGTGATAAGCGTCGTCCTCATCTCCCCAGAAAATGAAGTCCTCCTCCTCCACCGTGTAAAGACTTCAACATCATTCGCATCAGCGCACGTCTTCCCCGGAGGCAACATCTCCACCCGACACGATGGGGAATTCACAGTCAGCCCAGAAGATCCGCGGCGACATTATGATGCCATCAATTACCGGCGAGCAGCTATCCGGGAACTGTTTGAGGAGAGTGGGATCTTACTTGCGAGAGACGCTGCTAATCCCAAGAAACTGGTGCATGTAGATGAGGCGGAGAGGGAGAAGGGGAGGCATGACATTCATAATAACAAGATTGGGTTTGAAGAGTGGTTGAAGTTACAAAATTCGAAAGCTGAGATGGATACTGGTATGCCATTTCTCTATTTCCTAAGGTATGAAGTGGACTGACAGATTGTGAAGATAATTTGGTCCCATTTACGCATTGGATAACACCGCCAAATCTGCCAAAGCGGTTCTCGACGCAGATGTATCTCTACTTCTTACCCATTCCGGATTCGTCCGCAGCAAGCGAGAGTGTAGCGCAAGGATTACCCGAAGGAGGAAGGCAGGAAGTGCAAGTACCTACTTCAGACGGCGGCGTGGAGATCAACGAAGCTCGGTTCCTACCAGCATCGAACTGGCTACAGCAGGCTCAAGCGGGAGAAATAATTCTGTATCCGCCTCAATTTTTACTTCTTTCAATCGTTGCCCAGTTCTTGGATAAAGCTCCCCCCACATCCAATACAACGGAGAGACAAGCGCGAAGGGAAGAATTGCTTGAGTTTATTCACGCCGGCAATCCGCCGTGGACAGATAAGTTTGTATCTCCGCGAAGTCTGCAATTGCTGGATGATGAGAGGGCTGTTTTGGCATTGGATCATCCGGGGCCGGAGTTGGAGGGTTCAGGGAAGAAGGGGGATGACGAGAGAGTGATTTTAGTGAAGTTCGGGAAAGATGGGCCGAGGAACGTTGATGTGCGATGGAAAAGGGATGTTTTGAAGGATGTGAAGAGTTCCTTATAGTTGGTGATAGAGTCGACATCGTAACAAGAAACTATATACACGCACTAGCCACATTAAAAACACGCACGCTTCCGGCAAAGTCACATGACCCACACAACGATTCTCCACCCAATTTCTCGAATTCGGCGGGTAAGCCAAACAGATCAAATTCGCTTGAGACGCCGAGTTACACATTGAAATTTTCGCTACCTCCATCTTCAATCAACCACGCCCCCTCGAAGTCACCACCTTCAAAACCACACAAATCAGCAAAAATGGAGAACGAAAAGGGAGAGATTGTCGATCTGTCGGTGCCCCTGATCCCCCATTGAAAATTTCTTGTCGAGAGAAAAAGACTAACGAATAACAGCTACGTCCCCCGCAAATGCAGCGCTACCAACCGCATCATCAAAGCCAACGACCACGCCTCCGTGCAAATCTCCATCGGCAACGTTGACGAGAATGGCCGCTACACCGGCGAGAACGGCGTCTATGCGCTCAGCGGATTTGTGCGCGCTCGCGGCGAGGCTGATGACTCCCTCAACCGTCTTGCCCAGCGCGATGGATATTTGAAGAGTGTCTGGAGTGCTCAGCGATAAGTTCTCGGCCTCTTCGAGCAGGGGTTATTGTTTTTTGGGGTTAAAAATGGGTTGACGGACTCGGTTCATATATCGAATCGGGATCGATGATATGAATGATGCGTTTTTTTTTTTCTTTCTCCTCGTGTTCTTTCTATGTGTGTGTGCTGGAGTGGGGGATGAGATGTGGACTAGGGTTATGTGCCTGATGGTGAGTACAGCTCAACTCTGGCAAATTCAAGTAAACGAAGGAAAATGCTAACTCATACAGATGACACTTGTATGAACGATATACATATCAAATCCTATTCGTTCCCATTCAACCTCAACCTCTCAATGAAAGAACAAAGATTCGAACAGAAGCATGAAACTCAACCCGAGACTAGAATTCAAACTCTAATCTACATCCATACCATTCGTACCCTACACAAAATACAAAAGAAACAAAAAAAAATCTTAAAAAGAAGGACTTGTTACTAGAATGGTGCAATCGGCATATCAAGGCCTCCTCACTCTTTCTCTTCAGGAGATGATTTCCATGAGAGAGGAGGTAGAACATAACATTAAATACATCCATACGCCGAATATTATAGCCTACCCGCCTATTGAAGAGCCACGGTTATTCTGAGAATACGAGCTGGGGCACAGATACGGGCGGGACATCGTAAATTATTTAATGATAGATGAACAGCTCAGAAATTGTTTGATGTGTTCTATTTGAATGAAACTTGTTTTTTTATATCGTGATCATTACACATTCCGCTGAGTCTCATTCCTTTCTTTCATCTTTTCATAGATTGATATTTTAATCCCTGTCGAGACGAACAGCTGGATTCGATTCAATGAAGTTCAAATCGACTTTGTGGCCGAGAAGTTCACGGATATTGCTCACTCCGTACCTATTTTTCGAAGTTAGTAGGCAATAATCAGATTGTAACAGGGAACTTACTTGATCATAGTAGGTCTCTCAAGACTCAACCCCCAGCCGTACACACGCATATCCTTCGGTAATCCCATCGACTCCAACATCTCCGGCCTGAACATACCACTGTTTCCAATCTCGACCCATTTACCCAATCCATCATGATATCCGAAAATCTCCATACTGGGTTCGGTATAAGGATTGAAGGCGGGCTTGAAACGAAGGCGATGAATACCCATTTTCGCGAAAAAGACTTCCATGAAACCGATCAGACCGCCGAGCGCAAGACCGAAATCGGCAATGACACCTTCAACTTGATGGAATTCGGCCAAGTGAGTGGCGTCGACGGCTTCGTTTCGGAAAACGCGGTCGATACTGAAGTAGCGGGCTGGTCGGGGGTTGGCGGCGAGTTTGTGTAGCATGTATGTCGACACGGAGGTTGTGTGTGTCCGGAGGACAAGGCGAAGAGCTTCGTCTGGGTTCCAAGGATACCGGTATCCAATTGAGCCATATTTACCGGTTTCGTGGACAGCGCGAACATTGTCCCAGTATGCTTGATAGTCGAGGGGCTTGTCTTCTTGCTTCTTGGCAGATGATGGTGTAGCCGATGCCTTGTTCAAATGAGGGTTGTTGGGAGGATCCTCACGAGGGGGGTCTGCCTTGAGAGGGTCGGAAATGTAGAAGGTATCTTGCAAGTCACGAGCCGGGTGTTGTTGCGGTACATACAAGGCGTCGAAGTTCCAGAAACCCGTTTCGACGAAGCGGTTGGTGGGCATTTCCTCGAATCCCATCTCGAAGAAGATATTCCTGAATTCTTGTCGGACTTTGTTGAGAGGGTGCAATGCGCCGCTGGGAGTCAGAGCTCCCTTTGCCTTGAAGTTGTATGGTTTCATATGAGCAGTTTTCCACGCCCCGCTCGTGAGCATCTCCTCTGTCAAGTCGGTTTCTTCCTTGACGAATTCCCGCGCATACTTGGGACCCTTCTTGAATTTGTAGCTAATTACTTTTTGTACCGCAATCAGTTTCCTCTTTTTCAAGTCTGCGACCACTTTGGCGTCAGGGTAGGACTGTGATTCCTTGATGGTCTGCAGTAACAATCTCGTCTCATCTTCAATCTTGTCTGTGTTCGCTCGTAACAAGTCTTTGTCTTTCTTGATCCAACCTCGCTTGAAGGCATTGCCTTGCCCGACCTTGGCGGTATCCTTTCCAACGATACCGGGGAGATCTGCGATTTTCAACCCGTCGAGAGCTGCAACGACAGCCTCGAAGACCTTGGCTTCGTGCGAGCCATTGGCGGCAATGGACTCGCCTTCCTCTGTCAAAACGAGAGCTTCTTTGTCTATCGCCTCATATTCCACCATCGACCGTGACGCTAGGCGATCCAATGCAGATTTTATGTTCAAGAACGGGACGGAGGGGAAGGTTTCGTTAGATAGGAGAGGTTGGTCGGTGGACGACAAAGCGTCCAAAACGGGCGCTGTCAAGTCAGACGCCATTTCGTGTTGGATCTCTCTGTTTTCGTATTTCAATGACAGTGACAATGAGTCGAGCGACGTCGCAAGTAGCTCAAGTGGAGTTGATCGGTTATCGCTGTGTGTATGACTCTTTCGGACAAAATTAGTCAAAATTCGATACGGTAAGCCATACGACCTGCCTGTGCAGTTCCTGCCCCGCGGTTTTGCATGAGTCACATGGTATCATGTGACTTATGTTGGTGCCTTGATGCCTTAGCCATCTTCAAGTAGTTCAAGTTGAGAAGCTGCTAAACCATAACCGATCGTGATAGTCGCAATATACTGTACATACAATCTAGGCAGGAACGGACCTCCACATCCTTTATCCAACTTTATCCTCCTACAATCCGGTTGATTCCAAATTGACGACGTCACTCCTGGAACTCCCCCTTGAGCACTGATAGCATCCCCATATCTCAACCACAAACTAGCTTCACCCGTGATGATCTATCCAATTCATAATTTCCCGAAAAGCGGACCGATTTGTACCTGGCACATGGTGAAAAATTCCCAGTACAGTACGATACAACACTAGCATTGATTCAACATTCGGTCGAATCAACTAAAATGCCTGTTAACATGCGACATGCATGACAATCGCAGGAACCAGTCAAGTGCATCAATCCAAAATGGCAGCAGTATGGCTATATGATTGACTGATATAGTGCTGCCGCCCAATCCTGAAATTTTTGATGGATGACGTCGTCTTACAAGCCCTGCCAAGGTTTGATATGTGTACTGACTATTTGGTTGTATGTATGTGTGTCTTACCATCTTGGATAAGTTGAATCATTGGCGTTCTTGCAGCGATGTTCCTGGGGGTTTGGTATGGTACATTACGTACAGTGCGTATTTCACCTTGAAGCTTCTACCGGCAAAAAGTGTGCAGTAAATCAGTATGCTAGGAAAGAAAGGGGTCAATCCAAAAAGCAACATGGCGTCGAGTCGTCAGTCTAAATACCGATGAACCCAATCACCTCATCTACGCTGGCGTGGAGTGGTCAGATTAGAGCTGCAGCTTACTCGGTCGCTATTCGCCCTATTAAGGCAACCGGTCGTATGAAATGTGCCCGGCGAATACACGTTTTAGTGACAACTTTGACTACGACTTTAGTTCGTTGATCTTCATCTCAGATGCCTCAAATATCACATGACTTTGGGCTGAAGCGCTCTTAACACTGCAATAGTGCTAGCGATGTGACTGTTCGTAAGATCACCATTTTTCTGATAGACTAACAATGGGATAGTCAATTCTGATACGATGTGGACTGAGCTAGCGGTGTACCGGATAGCACTTGAAACTGTGCCAACGAAACTCAATCTCTGATTCGTGAAGTTGGCACTGATTAATTCGTATTTTTAAGGATGTTTTGCAACTTGATCTGTTTCCTGGTCTGCTATTGGTGTGAATATTGAAGCAAAAATGAGGAGCCCCTGTCTAATACTAAAATACAGACTATAATACTGATTCGGAATAGGTACGCCCTAGATGGTGCCGTGAGAGAACCATGGAACGGGGTATGGTTCATCGCATTGAAACCTCTGCTGTCTTGGCGGATGTTGTACAGCCCGTCTGCCTAAGCAATCTATGAGAAAAGGACAAAGAATGCTTGCAAGATCTTGTTTCTGGCGCCTGCTTGAATAGACAAATGGATGATAGAGGGAATCGTGATCCCCCCTCAAAAAGACAACACCTGGATAAGAGACCATACTAAGCAGATCGAAGTTAGTGAGTATTGTGTAGATGATTTTCTGTACTAGTTTGTGTTTGAACTTTTAGCGGATGGGATGTTCCAGTACGACCAATCAACACTCCAACAGATTGAAAAAATTTGGACTTCCGCCGACTTGAGCTTTACTATGTAGGTACGGAGCTACGGAGCAGGCACCAAGGTGAGTGGATTGCCTCACCGACAAACTCGCGTATATTCCGGAATATGCCTGCCTTTTCCCAAGGAAAATTTAGCATGTAGTCGGTAGACAATAGGAGTCGTTAGCGATGGGTTAGAGTCGTGACTCCGACTCCAAGTAAACCTCTTCCTTCTCCACGCACGTACCAGCCGTTGTACGGACCTGGTACTACTGTATTACAGCATGTACCCCGTTCTGACACCGTATCAATCACGGTCTGAACAAATCGCGATGAATGAACCATTGGCCGATCCACAATCTGACCTGCCCCATTTTTCCCCACACATACACCAGCTGATCTGAGTCTTGACCAGTGGGAGCCCCGATCTATTGCAAGATGTACCCACTGTATGCTTCCCATTGGCGGCATCTCAATCAGACCACCCCCTGATGCTGCACTAAGCCCAAAGAAGGATCAGGCACCCACACTGCAATCCATCCGTTATCCCCGGCAATGCATGTGTTTCTGTTTGACGATTTGGTGAAAGTCCTTGCCCCGGTTTGCTTTTCTTTTTCAGGAGAGCAGCCACACCAAATACGGCCAAGCTTGGTACAAGAGGGGACAGTAAAATAACCTACGCTGGTATCATCGTAAGTAACCACCCGAACGAGGCGTGCGGCACTCCCGAAGGAAACTGCGGAAGTTGCTAATCGGCCAGCAGCCCTGCTGATGTTATCGCTCCGCCTCGCGCTTTTTTTCTTCCCTTGCTTCTTTCTTTCTTCAGAGGGTGGAAGCATCTTGCTCGACTTCCGATACGAAATCTGCGCGCTGGTTGGTGGTTTTTTTTTTTTTTTTCTTTTTGATTTCTTCTCATCTGATCCTCCTTTCATATGTGTGTACAATCACTGCGAACGCGAGTACGTGCATGTACATGCCTCCCACAGCAAACTCCGTACTAAGGCGGAAGTAGGCTAATCCCCTTTCTCCCCTCCTCTTCCCTGTTCCTTCCTCCCTCCATCGCTCCTGCTTTCAAATCATCCTAAGAAGCTACGACCAGCTTCGACTTGTCACATTCGCCCATGACTGTCCGTGCTTTTGTTTCCTCTCCCTCATTCTTCTCCCACCGAGGTGTCTTCGACTAACTCCACCACCTTGCCTGCATTATAGATACTGAAGAGGCGATCGCTGCGACACCTTACCAACGCGTTATATCGCCAAATCTCACTGCTCTGATCATTTGTGATCCGATCGCACAAACCGCGCCGCCTTGGTTCTCTCAACGATACAACGACTCACACAATCGGATTGCGCTAGTGGTACTTTCATTATTTGTTGCGAGTCATCGACCTCACCGCCCAAATACCCAACCACCACAATACTCATGTCGTTTCCATAATCGATCTCTCCTTCCTTAACCGTCAACACGCGGGTAATATTTCATCTCCGAGCCTTGTTCAGCAACAGGCCGGACTGAATATTGATCGATTTATTTTTCGACATTTGGCCGCTTCTCAGCAGCCAATACGGACAAGATCAGCATGGGGAGTGACGAGGATCCATTCTTCGCCGCTGCGGCAATCCTGAAAACTCTCGCTGTCGAACCTCCGCCAAGTGATGATGATGCGGAGATCCCTGTTAAACGGGTGATAAACGGCTTTGAAAAGAAGCGCGTTAAACTCCCTGGAGAAGATACTCCGGGTAAAAAGGCATTTACCACTGAACTAGAGTGCTTGATACGTCGAGTGCATGAATTAGAGACAGAATTAGTCAGTCATCCTAAAGTTTGTTTTGCTTTTCGTCTTTGTCTTGCAGTCATTGTTTCCTCCTCCACCCCCTCCTTCTGCTTTTAGCTAATTCGGGCCTTTCTTCTAGCAGTACAAGAGACCCCGCAGATCGCGAAAACTTAAACGCAAATACGATGATGATGATACCGCGGATGAGGACGACGATGAGGATGATTCCGAGGGAAGCGACGAAGACGACGACGACAATGAAGATGATGACCATGCTGCCAATGGGGTTCTCGTCACTCGCCGTAGAACGCTGCGTGGTGGTGCTGAAACCCTTCGATCACTTCAGAACCATGTCGAGAAACAGGCTCATGAAATTAGCGTACAAAAGGACATTATCGCCCGTGTACGAGAAGAACTCGACATGCAAGAAGAACGTACGCGGCGAACGCTTGTCAAAGTAGAGCACGAGGATGTCGGAGTTTTGCAGCGTGAATTGCGCAAACACCAGCAAGCCAACGAAGCTTTTCAAAAGGCGTTACGAGAAATAGGTGGTATTATCACCCAGGTCGCCAATGGTGATCTTTCCATGAAAGTGCAAATCCACCCGCTAGAGATGGACCCAGAAATTGCAACCTTCAAACGTACAATCAACACTATGATGGACCAACTGCAAGTGTTTGGTAGTGAGGTGTCCAGGGTGGCCCGTGAAGTCGGAACCGAAGGAATACTAGGTGGACAAGCCCAAATTACTGGCGTGCACGGTATCTGGAAGGAATTGACAGAAAACGTCAACATCATGGCCAAGAATCTTACTGACCAAGTGCGTGAAATCGCAACCGTCACCACTGCTGTCGCACACGGTGATCTTAGCCAGAAGATTGAAAGCCGTGCTCATGGTGAAATCTTCGAACTACAACAAACTATCAATACCATGGTGGACCAACTTCGTACTTTTGCCACAGAAGTCACCCGCGTCGCTCGTGATGTTGGTACTGAAGGTGTACTAGGCGGACAGGCACAGATCGAAGGGGTGCAAGGCATGTGGAACGAATTGACGGTCAATGTGAACGCCATGGCCAACAATTTGACCACACAAGTGCGTGATATTGCCAACGTCACCAAAGCCGTCGCCAAGGGTGACTTGACTCAGAAAGTGCAGGCCAACTGCAAAGGAGAAATCGCAGAGCTTAAGAATATTATCAACTCCATGGTGGACCAGCTTCGACAATTCGCTCAAGAAGTCACAAAGATCGCCAAGGAAGTCGGAACTGATGGTGTACTTGGTGGTCAAGCCACAGTTCACGATGTTGAAGGTACTTGGAAAGACCTAACCGAAAACGTCAACCGAATGGCCAACAACCTTACGACTCACGTGCGTGAGATTGCAGAGGTCACTACCGCTGTCGCCAAGGGTGATCTTACCAGGAAAGTCACCGCAAATGTGCAGGGTGAGATCTTGGATCTGAAGAACACCATCAATGACATGGTAGATCGTTTGAATAAGTTTGCATTTGAAGTCAGCAAAGTCGCCAGAGAGGTCGGTACAGATGGAACTCTTGGTGGTCAGGCAAAGGTCGATAATGTGGAGGGTAAATGGAAAGACCTCACCGACAATGTCAACACCATGGCCCAGAATCTTACTTCGCAGGTGCGAGGTATCTCTGACGTTACCCAGGCTATTGCAAAAGGTGATCTTAGCAAGAAGATTGAAGTTCACGCACAGGGAGAGATCCTCACTTTGAAGGTCACGATCAATAACATGGTGGACCGTTTGGCCAAATTCGCCACAGAATTGAAGAGGGTCGCCCGCGACGTCGGTGTCGACGGAAAGATGGGTGGTCAAGCTAATGTTGAGGGCATCGCCGGTCGATGGAAAGAAATCACAGAGGATGTCAATACTATGGCCGAGAATCTTACATCCCAAGTCCGAGCTTTCGGCGAAATCACTGATGCTGCTACCGATGGTGACTTCACCAAGCTCATTACCGTCAATGCCTCTGGTGAAATGGACGAGTTGAAGCGCAAGATCAATAAGATGGTTTCCAACTTGCGTGATAGTATTCAACGTAACACGGCCGCCAGAGAGGCTGCCGAACAGGCTAATCGCACCAAATCAGAGTTCTTGGCCAACATGTCCCACGAAATTCGAACACCAATGAACGGTATCATCGGTATGACACAGCTCACTCTGGATACTGACGATCTGAAACCGTATCCCCGTGAAATGTTGAACGTGGTCCACAACTTGGCTAACAGTCTGCTGACCATTATTGATGACATTCTCGATATCTCCAAGATTGAGGCTAATAGGATGGTCATCGAAAGCATTCCTTTCACCGTCCGAGGAACTGTATTCAATGCGCTAAAGACCCTGGCGGTCAAGGCCAATGAAAAGTTCCTCAACCTGGCATATCAAGTGGATAGCTCTGTTCCCGACTACGTTATCGGTGATCCATTCCGTCTTCGTCAGATTATTCTCAACTTGGTTGGAAACGCTATCAAATTCACTGAACATGGTGAAGTCAAGTTGACCATAAGCAAATCCGAAAGGGAGCAGTGTGCCAGAGACGAGTATGCCTTTGAGTTCTCTGTTTCTGATACTGGTATTGGAATAGAGGAAGACAAGCTTGATCTCATTTTCGACACTTTCCAACAAGCCGATGGATCAACAACTCGTCGGTTCGGTGGTACTGGTCTTGGTCTGTCTATCTCCAAACGTCTTGTCAACCTCATGGGTGGCGATGTTTGGGTCACTTCAGAATACGGCCATGGCAGTACCTTTCACTTTACTTGCGTCGTTAAACTTGCAGACCAATCCTTGAATGTCATCAGCTCACAACTCATTCCTTACAAGAACCATCGTGTTCTCTTCATCGACAAGGGACACACTGGTGGACATGCCGAACAGATCACCTTGATGCTGCAACAACTCGACCTAGAACCTCTGGTTGTCAAGGACGAAGACGAAGTACCGCCACCAGAGATTCACGATCCGTCAGGAAAGGAGTCCGGTCATGCTTACGACGTCATCATCGTGGATACAGTTGACACCGCTCGTACGTTACGAACCTACGACGAGTTCAAATACATACCGATTGTCCTGTTATGTCCAGTGGTGTCTGTGAGCTTGAAGTCTGCCCTCGACCTCGGTATCACCTCATACATGACAACTCCTTGTCAACCGATTGATCTGGGTAATGGAATGTTACCTGCCTTGGAAGGTCGTTCAACACCAATCACAACAGACCACTCACGGTCATTTGACATACTGCTTGCAGAAGACAACGAAGTCAATCAGAAGCTGGCCGTCAAGATTCTGGAGAAATGCAACCACGGAGTCACAGTGGTGGGTAACGGTCAGGAAGCATTGGATGCTGTCAAGAATCGGCGGTTTGACATCATTCTCATGGATGTCCAAATGCCTATCATGGGAGGTTTTGAAGCCACGGCAAAGATTCGCGAGTATGAACGTGAGAATAACCTATCACGCACCCCAATCATCGCTCTTACAGCACACGCTATGTTAGGTGACAGAGAAAAGTGTTTACAGGCTCAGATGGACGAATATCTGTCCAAGCCTTTGAAACAAAACCAAATGATCCAGACCATTCTCAAGTGCGCGACACTTGGTGGAAACTTTATGGATAAGAACAAAGAGTCGCGACTTGCAGGACCTGAAGGACACCTCGCGCCTGTGCCCACACACCAACAGCGCCCTGGAATGGAGGGTCGAGCCATCACAACGTCGGGGCAGATTTCTGCGGAAACTGATAGCCCAGGCACTGAAGAGGGTGAAGTTGAAGTTGATCGGGTAAGTTGATGCTTTTTTTTTTTTTGATTATTGATTGAATGAGCGCTAACGTATGGCTCAGCAAAAACTGTTGTTGCGATCTCATAGCAGCTGATGATTTCTCTTCGATTACATTATGATTTCCCTTATCATTCGGTAGCGACTTGTTCTGTCTTCTCAATTAGGTTGACTTTCACGTCCCACCTCAACCTAAAACATTTTGCATATCTCCCCATTTGTGATATCGTTGTTGTCTCTATACTAAAGGCGTTCATTTTATACACCCCTGTCTGGACCATTCTGTCGACGGGTCTTCTTTACCGAACTATTTCAATTCTTGTTATAAGTCAGGTAAAAGGTTATCTGCATAACCTTTTTTAGGCGTTAGAGTGTTTGTCGGTTGCATTTGACTATTTATTTTGGCTATCATACCCCAAGGCCAATTGCCTTGAGCCTGAAATTAGTCTCAAATCAGGAATTTATTTTTATGGTTGTTTTGATCTATTCCAACTGCATTTTGATTTTGCCTTTGGTTGCTACAAAGCACTATACTTGTTCTTCTCTTAGGGATTCATGAATGATCACTGGCTGTTGAAAATCAAACCGCCTTATCCTACGAAACTTTGATCCCTGCTGTTAATATGAGGATCTGAAGTCTCAAACCTGAGCCTGTCTTCTAACCGGCGGACTGTCAATCGAAACACCCTCACTTACATCCCTTATCTCCCTCTCAGAAAGAGGCACAGCCGGTGGCCTAGCATCCTTCTCCGCGACGCCCTCATCCTTAATCAAGACCGCACACACAAAACACACCCCAATGATAGGCGCGTACATGACGAATATAGTATGCATACCAGTCATGTATGTATCCATAACCATCTCGTACTGACTTGGGGACAGATTGATGGATGAGAGAGCATAGGCAGAGGATGTTATTGTGTTGATTGTGTCGGGGGGAAGGATGTTGCGGAGGTGGGTTTTGAGCGTGTTGTTTAGGATTGTGCCGGAGACTGGTTCGATATTAGTATTGTGAAATTTGATAAATGGAAGGGTGGACGTACTGGTTAACCCTATTGAGCCACCGAGGATACGCAGAAAGTTCCGAAGAGAGTTTGCCACTGCTCTATCTGCTTTTCTGGAGTGAGCTAATAGTGCTACCAACCCAGCTATTATAGAAATCAGTATTGTCATCTTTCTATGATAGCAAGTGGGGGAGAGGAAAAGACAGACGCTGAAAAGCTCCCCCAATCCCAATTCCCTGCAAAAATCCAATTAAACAAATCGCCCACACGGGACTCGATCTCGTATAAATTGCCTGCAACGAAACACCTATCAACCAGACACAGTTCGAGAATATGATGGTAGGCCCGTAATGGCCCGTCCTTGAGATTATTTGACCCGAAACCAGTGATCCGACGCCGTGGGAAGCTACCATGGGTAGAATGATTACGCCGGAGAGGATGGGGCTATAGCCGCGCACGGTTTGGAGGTACAATGGTATGTAGAAGAGGTTTGCCCAGTAGACGATGCCGTGCAGGGTGCCTTGGAGGAGGACTAGATTTGCGGATTTGTCGCTTTGGAAGAGGCGGACTTTCTTCGTCAGCTCTATTTCACAGTTTTTAAAGAGGAAAGAGGGGAAAGGGGCTTACTGGGCATCATAGGCAGTTTTGCGAATTTCCATTCTACAAGCACAAAGGCTATGATGAGGAGGCCGCCTATGGTGAGCATGGCGATTACCAAGGCGCTGTTCCATGCATATGTCGAACCTCCTTGGGATATGGGAATCTATCTCACAAGGTTAAACGAATTCATTGCGATAGGTAGGAAAGAGTGACACACCAGAACCAACACGACAGCAGCCAGATTCACCACCAACCCCAACCAATCAATCATCCTCACCTTCGTCCACGTATTACCCCTGACCGGAGACGGCGGAATCACAATCGCAATGACAACCATCACGACCAGTATAACGGGGACATCAAACCAAAAACACCATCTCCACGAAGCACGCTGCGTCAATGCGCCCCCGATCAGGGGTCCGATGCCATTACCCAAACCAACCATGGCTCCAATGAAGCCGTTATATTTTCCTCGTTGTTCGAGCGTTGTGATATCGCTTGCTATGATCATGACAAGCGCGGTTCTACCTACTATCAGCTTCGTTCTTTGAAGATCTAGATGAGAAGAAAGGAAGAGGATATACATGGCACCACCACCCAATCCGGCAATTGACCGAAAGGCAAACAACATAGCCGCATTCTGCGCAAACCCGGCACACAGATTCGCACCCGCCAGTATACCCATGCACGTCAGCAGCAGTGGCTTCCGGCCTACGATATCACTCAACCGGCCATTTATTAGTTGAACACTGGTACTCGCAAGCAAGAAACTGGTCGCAATCCATGAGATGGATGGTCCCATGTTCAGGGATGCCCCGATTGCGGGCACAGCGGTTGAGACAGAGGTTTGGTCCAGATAGGAAATCATTTGTGCTAGGGCGATGGTTGGGAAGACGATCATTAGTTTGTTGTGCGGGAGGATGTTGGATTGTTGGTCCTTGAAGGTTTCTAAAGTTGTAGATGGTGATGATGATTCGTCCGGGTCGCTTGTCTCGCTGGTTGGGGAAGGGTTCTTTTTGCGGAAGAGAGTTCTGAATACTGCTTGTTTGCCATCTTGGGTCGATTGAGAGGAGGACATTTTGGCCTATATGGCTGCTTTTAGTAGATTTCCTTGTATATCGAATATTTTTGAGGTATCAGAGAAAGTTAATGCAGTCAATTTGAAGACTTGAGGTAGAGCAAAGTGAGTCACTAGCAATTATTGCGCAAAAAAAATGATCAGATAGTAGGGATTACTTGACCGATCCTTTGTCTGCCCGATTTTGATGATACCTTCCTTGCCCAGCGAGATCCGGCATCGCCAAGTGCAGGCTTCGCATTCCTTATCAATATCCATGTTCAAGATTGTGGAAATGCGTCGTCTAAGTCAAGTCATTACATCGAGTAGCTCAATGGAAAAAAATCAGTGTGGATTCAACTCCACCAAACGCATATGTCACACTCAGCTGCGGCGTGCGGAAACCATGTCCATATCGGTCCGAAAATACCATGGCATTATTGAGTGGATCCATTTGTAATGGTGGATGGAATACTAAAATTTGCGAAAAGATCGTCAGTCTCTGCGAATTCTCCGAATATCGGTCGTTGGAGATTAGGGCTCGCCCAGCCGCACTTGGCAGGGCAATTGAATAGTTACCAAATTTGGAAATGTGAGCTGTCGCTTCTTGTTTCTCTCGGTCACTCTCCCCAATCTGCAGTCAACACTCATTTCTCATAGTTATATGTTGAAAAGGGATGGTAGACTGGTAGGCGTCTGGTGAAGCCTGACCAGTATACTGGCTCTAGATAAGGCTTATTGTCTACTTTAGAAAATTACACTACGAACAAGTGTCGAAGGACATTCGATGTAATTATAGACTTAAACAGCTTTAGAATGAATGATTCAAACCAACTTTCCACTAGCCTCACGTCCCTCTAATACATCCATCAGCGTCTCAACCACAGCCCTTCCAGTTCGGCTCTGATTCTCCTTCGTGCTCCCCCCAATATGAGGAGTCATGATAACATTCTCATGCTTCAAAAATTCTCCGTAGACATCCAAAGTGGGAGGCTCAATCTCCATAACATCGAGCGCAGCACCGCCGATCTTCTTCTCATCCAAAGCCCTAAGTAGGGCTTTCTCATCTACTACACCGCCTCTAGCGCAGTTCACGAGAATAGCATTATTCTTCATGATACTAAGCTCGTGATCGCTAATCAAACCTCTAGTCGACTCGAGTAGAGGCACATGAAGGGTGACCACATCGACATCCTTCAAAAGCTCATTCAAAGCGTCGACTCGGATGTGATTGAGACCCTTCCACGCGTCCGCAGGTGCATATGGATCATATGCCACAATTTCACATTCAAACGCTCCAATCCATTTCTGAGCAACAATCTTGCCTATATTCCCCATCCCAATGACACCCACTCGTTTGCGAAACATGCTTGTACTCAACATAGTTGAACGAACGACTCTTTGACCACTGCGTACTGCGCGATCAATCTCCGAGACTCTTCGGCTCAGAGTAAGAGTCAGCGCCATAGAGAGTTCCGCCACGCTCTCGCTGTTAAGTGCGGGGGTGTTATGGACAGCAATGCCATGTTTCTTTGCCCCGGCGAGGTCGATGTTGTCGACGCCAACGCCTTGCTTGACGACGGCACGGAGGCATGCGGCCTTTGCGAAATCTTCTTCCGTCAGACGAGAGTCTGAGCGGATCATGATTCCATCTGCATCGGCGTGCCAGTTTGTCTTCTGAGGGTCATCCGGGAGAATGACTTGAACTTGAGGAAGGCTTTGGACTAGGTCGATAGCATCCTGATGAAAGGGGTCTAAGACATAGATTTTGAACTGTTGAATAGAACCCATTTCGGTAGTAGACTGGATTTGGTTATTCAAGACAACAGAAATGGAAAAAGGAACAAAAAATTTCTTTTGATACCTAATACTTTTGATTCAAAGGTTCGGGGGAACAGCTCTCTTTCCCCGATATATCTTGTCTCAGCGTGTGCCTCCATAACTTTCTGTGAGACCATCCCAATACCAATCTCCTATGGTCCTATACCGTTTATGGCAATTGCTTCAGGTCAAATGCCAAGTAAATACCCAGCTTGATTAAGGCGCACTGACGATAACGAAAAATTGAGAATTCATTACTTGTACCCACACGGACACTTCTTCTCCGTTGATGATTGACCCCTGTATCGTAGGTAGCCAACTGGTGCTGCAGCTCCACCACACCGATGATAACGGTATTCGTGATCAAGCAGTATGATGTCTGAATATGAGCCAAGGAAACAACATTTGCTTGCCACGCGCCGAGACTCTTCTTATCAGTGCCAAGTGAGAAGAAATCAACCCTGTTGTCTCATTCTCGTCTTCATGAGCAACATCTTGAGACGAACGCGCATAAGACGAAAGAAGAATATGCCCGTATACATGAAATGTGTTGTTGGAAAGTCCGAACTGTTCCGTGAGAGATATTGTCTGCGTAGGATTCTCGGGAATACCTGATCTGGAAGGAGAAAGACTTGTGAGGGGAGACCTCAAATTTAGAAATCTCCGTAGATGTAAATGATACTGGAATCAACACTACTCCTATTGTTTGAAATCATCTACAGCATAGCTTTGGGATATATCTTCCTGCATCAAAGTCAAAAATTTCAAACTTTCTTTTGACAGCTTGTAACTCTTTGAATAACCAGGCCTTTTTATTTCATCCTCAAAATGGGCATCAAAACCGACCAACAAGTCTACATCACAGCCTCTCAAGCTTATGAGTATGTCATTTCTGTGCTCGAAATGTACAATGTCCCGGCAGATCGCGCTGCCATGATAGCAGATGCTCTGGTACTTGCTGACCTCCGAGGAGTCGACACACACGGTATCAACCGACTAAGCGGCTACATTGAGCGCATCAAGTGCAAAGTGCTCAATGCAAATCCAGAGTTAAAATTCATCATGAAATCCCCTGTCGTGGCTCATTTAGACGCTTGCAATACCTTTGGCTTTGTCGCTGGATGCATGTCAATTGACAAAGGAATTGAAATTGCTAGCACATACGGCTTTGCTGTGATTGGTGTCAAAAATAGTAATCACTACGGAATGGGTGCTACGTATGTTTTACGTGCCATCAAACAGGGGTATGGTGCTTTTGCCTTTACCAATGCATCCCGAGCAATGCCTCCATGGGGTGGGAAAGAGGCACTACTGGGTACAAGTCCTCTAGCAGTTGGAATCCCCGGTGGCAAGGAAGGAGATTTTGTTCTTGATATGAGCCCTACGGTTGCAGCGAGAGGCAAGATTCGAAAAGCTGCTCGACGAGGAGAATCCATACCCGAGGGTTACGCCCTTGATGCTGAAGGGAGGCCCACCACCAATGCAGAGGCAGCTCTGAAAGGGGTCATGTTGCCAATCGGGGGCGCCAAAGGTTCAGGACTGGCAATGATGATGGATATATTTGGTGGCTTGCTCACTGCCTCTTCTTTTGCTGGGGGTGTGAATGATCAGTACAATAACACCAAGGATCCTCAGGGGGTGGGCCATTGGTTCATGGTGTTCAAGCCGGAGATATTTCTGGATTCGAGGGATGAGCTAGCTGACAGAATGGATACTCTATTGAGGAGGATCCGTTCTTGCGAGAAAGCGGAAGGGGTAGATAGAATCCGTGTTCCGGGTGAGAACGCTACTGAGATGGAGACCCGGAGGCGCCTGGAGGGTATTCCGTTCACTATTGGGGAGCTGAAGAACCTAAATCTACTTGCCAAACAGAGCGGAAGCCAAGTAATGCTAGCAGAGACTGTTGGTGCATAGATTAGATTGAGAATTCCAATTGCGGTCTAGCCTTGAGACTCCTATGTTCGGACTCCATTCACTCTAATTAGCATATGTCGCTTATAGTGCCTGTCAGATAACCCCCCAAAGACCTACGATTTGCGTCCACAAATTCTGCATGACGCCAGTCCTAGATCAATATTAATGGTTGTATTCCAAATCTAGTATGTCATAGGCACCAAATTTCGCAATATGAGCGTCAGTGAAGACATGCTGCCAAGGACAAGTGCGCCACGTATAGTCCACCAAGGTAAAATTCTCCTTCTATACCAACAAAGCCAAGGTATTGGCAATCTAACCGCAGCAACATCAATTCTCTGAGGAAAATTTGCCGAATGCAGATAATCTCGGTGTGAGCGCCTCATAGTTACATCCTAGACCCTGCATGATAATGCAACTTGTAGATAGACAGCTTGTAAACGACGAGTGGGTCTCGGCTTCTTTTCGGTCGTTCGACAATTTGCGACAGAACGACCTTGGTGTTGATCTTCTGCAGTTTATACGAAGTCGAGTCAAAGGACCCTCCTAGTCTCCCATGATCTACGTACCCGAGATGCCGAAACGCAAAATAAAGTTGGTTCCTCACGAACTTTCCGACGAAGCCGAAGGAGAACTAGCCCCGTAGGCATTTGGGTTTCTAAGGCGAGGATCTTTATGCAGGGGCCGAAAATCTTCTACGACCAAGACTTGAATCGGGAGCAGTAGAACTAAATGTAGAATTCATGTGCGCATATGACTGTCCTTTTTACAGTGATAACAATAGCCACAGAGGCCTAAAATCTCGGCGAGCCGAGACTTGCCAAGTGACTAATTCCGATGATGCAGCCCTAGTAACGTCTCGGCATTGCCATGCAGATCGGTTAGTGTCTCTTCAGGTATTTCAGACGAGTAGACGCTGGTATCACTTGAATTACCAGTATTATGCCTTGAAAACTCGCTGTCTTGGGTGGCGTGCATGTCCCACTCACACCTATATTGTTATACAATGTTTTACCGGAACGTATGTAGCCAAGGGGCAGCCAAGCCCTAACATCGCCATGTACTTATGCCCAGAAACGAAGATCAAAATGGCCAAAAACGAGACTGAACATCAACAAATGATTTTGCCAGGATGAATCACCTGTACCAGCAGGGATCACGATAAGAGCGGCTTTTCCTTTCCTTTCTTTTTCCACTGGATTAAGAATTGTAAGCCAAGCGACACTCCGAGCGTCTCAAGAATTGCCTTGATACGGTGCTAAAGGCTGATATCTGCATGCTATGTGCAGCCTAATATACGACATACACATCAGAGGCCCACCACGTTCTCTATAAACGGTTTGCCAATTGCCCGAGTGGATTGCCGAGCAATGCGCGCATTGCCACAGACAATCTTCAGAAGAGGTGATCTCAACTCGAAACACAATGGTATACACGTCAGCTGTTGGGAAATCACATAAAGCATCGTGAAAATGACACTATATGCCATGAGCCAAGAGATAACAGCGAGGCAGTGTAGCATCAACCCAACCTGGTCTTGACTTCGGGATAGATTGTCGTGATATTTTTGAATCCTTGTCAGCTAAGTGAGAGACAAGGGGTGTCTAGTGCCCCGACATCGATATTGCCGGATCAGCAGTGTATGGTCTGGATCAATTCTTCAGTGTAGAAATCGGTCGCTTTTGCCGTAGCCTTGAAGCCGTTTGCTGTGTACAAGAGGATACAGAACACAACCACCTTCTGGAATATCTTTCTCGTCTCTTCAATCATCTACCGTACAATCACATATCGTTAATAGAATCTAACTTTCAAACACGCCGAAATGTCTCGAAAATATTCAGAGAGCACACGCTCAACTTCGACAGCGACTACATTGATCGGTGATCTCTTATCCTTGTTGCTCTGATTTTACGCTTTACTGACATGTTATACTATAGCCGGAGGAGGAGCAGGAATGAGCGAGGTGCTAGTTTGCCATCCTTTAGGTATGCAGTCGTAGCGCAAATTCCTGATACTTGTCCAACAGTAATTTTGAAAAGCTCATACTTTACAGACACAATCAAAGTACGCATGCAACTGTCGCGACGAGCCAATAGCTTCGGGGTAAGTGAGCTTCTTCTGACCCCTAACCATAAAGTTGTCATCTAATATGTGTAATCAAGCCACCACCACAAGGAATTGTCGGGACTGCAGTCGGAATTGTCAAAAATGAGGGCTTTTTAAACCTATACAGAGGTTTAGGGGCAGTTCTCGGAGGAATAATTCCGAAGATGGCCATTCGATTCACATCCTATGAGTATTACAAGCGACTTCTTACCGACAATCATACAATGAAGATATCGCGAAATGGGACATTTCTCGGTGAGGCTCATGTTCTCTCGATCTAATTTCTCTTTCACTCATTTTATGCTGGATCCTAATATCTGAGAGTATTTTACAGCCGGTCTAGCTGCAGGTATAACGGAAGCAGTCACAGTCGTCAACGCCGTCGAAGTAATCAAAATTCGCCTTCAAGCTTTACACAAGGGTCCAAATGGCGCGTTGACTCCACAATACAAAAGTACATCAGACGCAATCTCAACATTAGTTCGCACAGAGGGCATTGGCTTTCTCTGGCGAGGCGTCACTTTGACGGCTCTTCGTCAGGGGACTAACCAAGCCGCCAATTTCACGGTTTATACGGAGCTGAAGACACGCCTGCAGAAGTGGCAGCAGCAAAAGCAACACAGAGTGTACAATCAAGGCGATGTAAAAGAACTGCCGTCATATCAAACCACCATCATTGGCTTAATATCTGGCGCCGTTGGTCCATTTTTCAACGCGCCGATTGATACTATCAAGACTAGGATACAGCAGACCCCGACCATTCCCGGAAAGAGCAGTCTATCACATATTATGGGAATTACAACAAACATGTTACGCAAGGAAGGATTCAGATCCTTTTATAAGGGTATCACGCCTCGTATTATGCGGGTTGCGCCTGGCCAGGCTGTCACATTTACGGTTTATGAATTTTTGAAAGAGAGGATTGAGAACTCTTATATCTTAAGAAGCACAGTTTTACGTCAGACTATTTAGCTATAGAAATTTTTGCCTTTTCTTAAAAAACTGTTTGGATAGTATCTAAAACTTGAGGTTTGTAACAGAAACTTTGCAAAACCGGCCCTGTTCGTTCCTCACGGTTGCACCTCTGTCCTCGCACTGGTATTGAGGAATAGATGCCGAAACGCTCCACGAATTTGATTTCTAGGTATCCACGGCGTTCCAAAAAAGAGTACCATATGTGTCTCGACTGCGTCATCAATAGTACTTGGTGATTAAACTTGGGAAGGTCGAGAGAGTTTTATATACCGAACAAGTAGAATAATTCTCAGTTTATCTATTATAAATGCTCTCACTTACGCACCAGTCGATTTTCTTCCAGTAGGAAATGATCTGTTTACCACTTTTTCTATGTTACGTAGTTTGAAAATATTTTACTTTTATGATCTACGAGCTTTCTGGAAGTGGCATTTGGATGATTCAAGAACCATGTATTATGCAAAAAAAGGACGATCAATCAAGCTAACTGTTCAGTGATACACGAATCACTTATGAATCACCTTGTTCCAGTCTTTGATATCGTGTTGTCGGTGGTACGAGATTTGAAATGCAGACAACCCAAACGGGAAGGTCCTTCCTCATTAGGTTAATAGGGTTGTACGTAGCCGTGCGGGCCTGAAGATAGCCTTCTGCCGCATCACTGATGAAGGTTGATTAGATGATTCTATGTATTTGCAAAAAACATACACTTAGTTTCTCTACCTAAAACAGGACCAGCTTCTGAATGTGAGCAATTCTAGACTTTTCTCATCATCTGTTCCCTCAATTTTTTCCGACATACTTCATCGCACCTTGCATACTGCTTCCCACAGCCAGCTTGTTCTCTTTCCCTCAAAGGATTTGTCTAATGCCAATAATGCCACCGATGAGTCTTTATCCCTGTCGACGACGGAGTTGGCGTCGATGTACAAGATGATCTGCTTGATTGCACGCTGGAACTGCTGGGATAGAAGTTTCGTCGCATCATACGCAGAGGCGCGGAAGTGAATGCTGGTAGTCCAGGAGGGGGGCTACCAGGAGGGCCACCAGGGGGTGATGGAGGTGGAGGTGGTGCAGCAGCAGACTGTACAGGAACAGTCGTCGATGGGCCTCCCACAGGTACATTCGCCGCTGGTCCACCCACAACAGAAGTGGGTGTTCCACCTGGTGGTGGAGGAGGAGCTGGAGTAGGAACAGAAACAGCAAGAGACTGCACAGTTATGCCTGTCGTTGTTTCGCCCGGAACTGTCGTTGGTGGACCCTGAGAGGGTGGTGCAGGTGGTGTTGAAGGAGATGCCGCTGGTCCCCCAATATTCTCGCGTGTTGTAGGTGTCGACGTTGAGGTCGTACTTGTACCTTGTGCAGCCGGACCGATAGTAACACTACCACTGGACTCACCGCTAGGGACGACCACGCCCGCAGTCGGGGTCCTTGCTGGTGAACTTGGCGGGACGGGCACCGGTGCAGATGGTACTGCTGAAGGAAGGCCGAAGCGAAGGCTTGAAGAAGCAGCAGGTAGGGGAATCGATGACGGACGAAGGGGGGTCACTAGCGGCGGCGGGGGGCCTGGAGGTGCAGATGGAGATGTGCCCCCTGATGTGGATGTCACAGTTACTGTGACAGTAGCCGGTGATGGCGACGAAGTGATTGTTATAGTTGATGTAGGAGAAAGCGGAGAATTCGGCGATGGTGAGGATGACGGAGGACAACTACCAATCGTCGTAGTGTATGTTTTAGTTGTCGCACAAACAGGGACCGGAGACGACGACGGTCGAGGAGGTGTGGGGGATGATAGTGATGTGCGTGGTAGGGTAACACTGGAGGATATCCTTGGAGGCGTAGGAGAGATTCGAGGGATAGACGGGTTTGACGAGGTAGCCGGCGCAGCAGGTCTGGTTGAGATGCTAGGGACGCTTCTGGTAGAAGTCTGATCGACTGGGCCGACATGAGCATTACCCTGTGGAATTGCAATCACATCGGACGCGAAAAGCGTCATGAGAAGAACCAGGACTCTCATTTTGCTGATTGATTTGCGTTCAAGTTTGTTTCGGGCATAAATGTGCAGAAAGAGGGGCTGTAGCTTCAACTAGCATGAGTAGAGTAGAAAAGAATAGAACCAGGAGAAGGGAGGATAATAGTATTATACTGCCTTCAACATCATTCTACAAAGCCGCCCCTTTTGATATCACATATCCATCAAGTTCGCCATTTTAGGAACTTAGTACACCCAATCAACTTTCAAGAGTTTAGGGTTGGGTTGCGAAAGTTTGCGAATTTCCCTCCCGCCGTGCCGTGGATTTGATGCTCTAGTGACGCAGTTCATGAAGGCTTGTCGGTATCTCTAGTCCATATAGTCAAACAGTCAACGTGGGAAACGATTGAAACCTTAAAAAAAATAAGGATCTGTAGATTGAACTCGCTACTTCGTTTTGATACTCGGTGCCAGTAAGAGAAGTCAGGAAGATTCATGTCGCGTTGCCATCAGAATGGGTTCATATTGAGAATTTGCCCCTGCTCTCGGAACTCACCTCCAACCTGGCTGGAAAGAGGCCGTGAGTTCACATGATGTAAGAGGATATTTGGAGGCGTACAAGCCTGAACGGAGACAGTGTAGCTAACTATGAATGAACTTTATGACTTTTGATTGAGCCAAAATATATACACCGAAAGCCCCTTCAATGATGAATACTTGTATGCACCGAAATTTCTATCCCCAAATATTCATGTACATCCATTAGAACACAACCCACGGATGTCTCCATCCGACCTTGAGCAATTTCGCAGCTGTAAATGCAATCGCCCCGCTGAAATAACAACACGCCACAAATGCAATTAGACCCCAGTAATGGCCACCACATCTCGACAATATCTCGCCTGCAATAGGCACACCAGTCAATGTCCTAGCCCGTTAGTATATCCACAACAGAAGGAAGGAGAAGGGGGAGACATACCCCATGCTAACAATCGTATAAGCAGTAGCATAATACCTCCCATAATGCTCCGTCTTACACAACTGACCCACGCAAACCGGCGTCAAGCTGATATTACTTCCACTGAAGAAGCCAAAGAGGACCGAATACACAACTAGAAGCGCCAGACTGCTACCAGCAGGTAACCAGAGACATGCGGTAGTTACCAAACAGCCTAGCGAGGCCAGGATCATGGTATTGAAGCGACCGAGGTAATCTGCTATGTAGCCTGGTAGCCATCTTCCGAACGCAGAGCCGGCATTTAGGATTGCCAGGATTTGGTATGAGAAGGTTGGCGAGAAGCCTTCTGCCAATCCGTAGGAGGATATGTATGTCACCGGCACGAACAGGCCCCATTCAATCAAAAACACACCCGCCGTCGTAAGCGCGAATATGGGATCACGGAAAATCCTAAAATCAGGCAAGATGTTTTCCTTCGAGGCCGGTTTGGGCGGTAACCGAGACCTAATCAACATACATGCCATACCCAGCGATATCAAACAGAACAACGCAATCACCCTCGTAGCCCACGCCCACCCTATCCTCGGGAACAACGCTTCAAGCACAAGCGGGAAAACGACACCGCCCACCGAACCACCCATCGCAGCAATACCAGTCGCTTCACCCCTCCTCTCATAAAAGAAATGACCCACTGCCGCAATCGCAGGTGTAAAGATCAACGACGTCCCAACCCCCATCAACACTCCCAACACAAGCATAAACTGCCAATACCGCGTACAGAATCCCAGAGCGATCATTGACGCCATAATTACTACCGACCCCGCTAGTACCAAAAACCGGGGGCCCTTTGCATCAAAGACAGGCCCAATCTGCAACCCACAGAAGAAAGTGAGACAGGCATAGATACCAAATATCCATCCAATGCTTCCAGATGAATAATCCCGAAGTTGGTGCGTGGAGATGTACGTTTGGAACGTGCCGATGGTGTTGATTAGGCCCATTGCGCCGAACAGTCCCAAGAAACTGCCTAGCACGACGAGCCAGGCTTCTAGGCCGCCTTCGGGGTAGCTATTGCCGTAGGGGTCGGTTGAGATGCGGGTTAGACTAGGCATTATGTCTTCTTCATTCGTCTCGTTTTCGTTCTGATCCTGATCCTGATCCTCATGGCCGTGGACATTTTCAGTAGTATGCTCGATAGGTTGTCCAGACGCGGCTTCATCTTGTACGTTCACTCCGCTTTTCTCCATTTGCATTTTCCGTTCCGGTTGTGGCTCTGCTCCTAGCTGAGCAGGTTCAGTGCTCGTGCTCGCAATCTCGTTGCTCTCGCCATGGTCGTTGTCATCGTTAAAGCTAGTCATCTGCACTCAAAAATCCGCCTCACAATAAACCACCTTATCGGATACGTATCAATACGGAAAGAGAAAGTTTTCCAGAACAGATTATTTCTCCATTCCCTTTCCCCTAAGTTAGCTCTCAGACTAAGCTTTTAGTCAAAGATTCAGTCAGGCTAGGTTGGGGAAAGTTTTCTCATCTTATTTACCGCTTCAGGAGATTTGTGGGCTTTGCGGTTCTGCGGTTTTGCGGAGATTTTAGGGCTAACCTGGCCAATCGCATTGATCCAGTTTGGTATTGGGTGTATTGTTACGGCAGTGTACTGTACGCCACGAGGCGGTTATTTTTCCGAAGGTAAACCCCGCATAATTGAGAACAGCAACAAGTCAATATTCAACAACAGCTAGACACGGTAGTATACATTTGTGTTCAAATGAAAATCATAAATCGTCAAACGTCAAACATCAAAATGAGCATCGAATCGTGCCTCCAAAAAAACATGCCGCTTCATTCAGTCGTGTCGTAAAATGTCGTAATCTGTAGTCGCATTCATTCGTCGTTCATTTAAGAGGAAGCATGTTGTCGTTTTGCTTTCTCCACGTATTCGTAAATCATAAGTCAAGTGTTTGTCGTGATGTCATAAGCTCCGATCGTCTCTCTATTCCATCTATCTAATACCCTCGGGTTGCATTGCTGTCCTCATATGGGACGCCGTGATTAAAAGGACCAACCGCGTACGGGTCTGTGATCTTCTTTGGCCCAATGCTCTGCTTCAATCTTTCTCGACGTGCCTCTAGTGCTGCACGAGCTCGCTGCTGTCTTGCCTCTTTGACCCGCTGTCTGATATTGCGGAAGGACCTCACTGGGAATAGGACTCCTCTCTGCAACCTATATTTAACCGTCGGGCGTTGATATGGCGAATGCGGACGAACAATGCCCATAGCAAGATTTAGATCGCTATGGCTGAATTGTTGACGCCGCGCTTGCTGACGACGCGCCTTTCTTGATTTTGAAATGCGACGAGCAAGTACAAGAGGACCGCTGAATATTACTCGCTTCTGTGGCAGTCCTAGAGAATTGCTCACATATGTGTCTTCATCTTTCATTGTCGGATATCCATTTTGCTGATTCGAAATCACTGGACCGCGCTCATTGCTCGGAGAACTGTCAAAATCATCCCAAAATCCACGCGGTCGCCAAAATGAGTACAGTTGACTATCTCTTGCTTTCTCGGCTCTCCGACTCTTGGCCGATCTGACCGAAAGGGAACGAGTTAATGGTTGTGGGCGTACACCATCTGAATTTCGACGGGCACTTAGTGCGCGCTTCACGGAACCAAATCCTCGACTTATGCGGTTGCTTCCCTGTCGACCAAGTTCCGTTCTTGATTGTCTGCTGTCCACAGGTTCCGGAAGTACGGCTTTCTGTGTCGGGGGCTTTGGAGGCGTACGAGGGTTGCGAAGGGGCGATTCAACGTCCAACGCCGCTGTAGAGTGTTCCGGGGTGCGTAGAACAAAAGGCTCGCTCAGGTCTTGACCACGCAGAGCTTTGACAGCCTTTGACTCAGGTTGCATGTAAGGATTAATCACCAAAAGCGAGTCATTGTTATGTGGAAAATAAGTAACCATCGTGGCTTCGTTGACTTCAATGGGTCCTGGAGAATATGACACAACGGATGACTGAGTGAAGTGTAGTGACGGCGCATGGAGTCGCTGAATATCTTCAATATTGCTCTGTGGAAATGCAGACACAGAGGCATCCCCGTTCGCAGGATCGGAACCTTCGTGAAGTACTATCCTTGGAGATGGAAGCACATCTGATGATTTATTGTGCGGTGGCATTTCAAAAGCCAGTTGCATCTGTTCAGTGTGCCGGCGCAAGCTATCAGAAGTAAGAGAGGTCGTGCGCGAGTTGTTACGACTCGTCGGAGCTGAAAGGGACGAGCTGCGCGCTGGTACAGGAGGGCGGCCGAGACCACGCCCACGGCTCTCCCGACCGCTTTGCCCTGCTGCTGAACCTGTGGCATCAGACATAGTGCGGCTTCTTTGAGGTGGATGTTGATCACTGGCCCTGCTGCGAGAAACGCTGGCCTTACGACGACTAGACGTGGAGGACAGCACGACTGATTGATTTCTGGTGCTGGGGCCGGAGGATTTGAGTGAAGAATGCCTTTGGGGAACAACGACCACGGGAATAACTTCGTGCACCTCTTTATTGGTAGATGTAATGCTGACTGGAACTGACATGTCGGAGGCGACACTGTTGCGGTTTTCATTCGATATGCGGCCAGCTTTATGCACCAGGCGACGGGCTAGATCTCTATTAGACTCCGTAGATGTCCGTGTCGATCGCGGCTGTGGCGAGCTGACTGACCGTAGCGATGTTCTTTTTTCGGTATGTCTCAGCGTGCGCTGCTTGGGAGGCGACGTTTCAATTACCATAGCTTCAATAGTCGAAGTGAACGATGCACCGGAATGTCTCCACGTGTTTACCCGGTCCATGAGTTTTTGCTCAGTGTTTGTCAATTCAGATGCGTACTCTCCATCAATTTCGTCAGGGTTTGAAGGTTCGGGCGACTGCTGATTGTTGCGCATTGAAGAAAGCCCCTCTTTGGGTTCCGGTAGAGCCACTTCGAGTTTTTCCTTTTCTAGAACCTCGGTATTTCGGCGCGTTTGACCGGATCTCTTCTTGATCTGGGATCTGGGTAGTGGTGACGAGGCCAGCCTCGCTGTACGCTTGACATCTTGATTTCTCTCGGCCACTTCCGAGCTCTTGCCCACGCGGCCAGTTTGCGGGGTACCATCTCTTGTCTTGTCTTGTTCGCCCTCGGTAGAGCTAGAAACACTATCAAAGCCGTTGGCGAGAGGTGATGGTTCTGGAAACGATCTCTGCCGTTTTTGGACAATCAATGAGTGGGCTGGTGGATACAAACCGTCTATTGTGTCATCATCGGATAAATTTTCCCGTGCTGTCTGAAATGAATCGGCTCGCGACGTTGTTGAGGATTGCAGAGAAGGGAAAACAGGACGAGCCTTTGGCGTTGTATCTTTCGCGCGCGGTGGAGTGATATCCGGCGTGGGAGGACTGAACTGGTGAGAGCCCGTCGTAGGAGTTGCTATATTACGAAGGCTCAACGGAAGTGAAGATTGGCCGTTCAAGTGCGGCGGGCTGTCTTGTTGAGCGTCCTCTTGAACTTGATTCGGAGGTGTAAGTGGTAGTGTTGGTGTGATGGGCATGTCACCACCGCTAGCCAAATCATCTTTGACA
Source organism: Talaromyces sp. F31 (assembly GCA_037356135.1). Lineage (NCBI taxonomy): Eukaryota > Fungi > Ascomycota > Eurotiomycetes > Eurotiales > Trichocomaceae > Talaromyces > Talaromyces sp. F31. Next base: position 200,527 of record JAYXSF010000044.1, on the reverse strand, counting down.
TCAATGAGTGAACTATTATCGGTCGTCTCAATACTAGACATGGCTTGCCGGCGCCGAGGAAGCAATTTGTGACCCTTGAGAAGAGGACGGTCGTGATGTGAGGGGCCATCCATCGCGCCCACGAATTCAAGATCCGGCATCGTGTTATAACAATAAATTCTGTGTCACTGTGTCCAATTAAGGTGCTTTGCGGAACAGTTTCTAGCTCAGTGGCGATTCATCTGACAGGATAATAATGACCAAATGCCTTGAAGACACTAAATCAAAATTACCAATGTAGCTGGTTGCATTCGTGGGAAAATCAAGCGTACAGTACGTCGCATAAACCGAAACGCTAAAATCTCGGATCGCAACCCAGTTTTTAGAAGTATGAAACGGTGATTTGACACTTTGGATATAGACACGGTGGTTTTTGCGAGGTGGTATTTGCGATTAGCGTGGTGGTGGACTGCGGTCGGGTGACGTGAGACTTGATATGGCACGTTTGGCTGTGATATGTGGTATCGACGATAATGAGTGACAGGTTGAGGGTTGCGTCGGCGGAAAGCCTGTAGGCAAAAGACCGGCGATTCGAGAGAGTGAAGGTGTAGTATGCAATAAAGAGAAAAGTCGACGAAGTTATTCTGGTGGTAAATGGCCCGTCAGCCAGTGACAGCCACCGTCTTAAGTGAGGAAAGCGCGGAAATGAATAGAAATTGCTTCCGGGGTCGGAATCCTTCAGCTACCACATCACTGGGACCGACACATCCACCATCAATAGATTACTGGGACATATCGACATTACATGAACGTGAATCGACGAGGTAGGGATATGGAAGAGGGAAAAGAGCGATGGGATTCAAGAGGGGGCTAAGACACGACTCCTCGGAAGGAGAGGCCTCAGGCCAGTCACAAACGGGCAATCTGGCTGCAACGGTAACCCTCGAATCAGCGCGCTCCCACTGCTCCCTCACTACTTAATAGTACTTACTACGCATGCAGGTCTCCTATTCTTCTAAGCGAACGAGATTAATCCTCGCCGTGTGACTCCTGCATTGGTGGCATATCGACCAATATTTTCTCATTTAACCTACATCTAACGTGACATATAAGTACCGGGTGTCTGATCGGTAACAAAGACGTGGATAAGCCGTCTGACAGGTCGATCTACACTTTAGTTTCTGTCGCTAGTTTGGTTTCGACTTGCTGGTGTCTCGAAACTCTCTAGCCGGTCCGTCGGCTTGATTGCCATAGTACACTCCATCATGGTACGACTGCGCTTCGTATCAGGTACGCACGACGTGGTTGGTTTCCCATTTACGAGGGCCTCGCCCAATACCCGACAGACAGATAATGAAACATTGCATCTGCAGTCAGACTGTGTGACATGTACTGTACCAGCACAAGGGTGAGGTATTTAGGGGGGTTAATTGCCCCTAGTCGCCAAATGTTTTGCTAGGTCTTGCTTGACTGATCATTTATAATGATTTGGAAGTCTGAGGCCATCTAGTCGGGAACCTGGTTGTCGATTCAATGCAACGAACACACTGAGAGATACGTCAACATCCAGCATCCTTGGCAAGATAGCCATGTGGAAGGTCTTCACCCATTGGCGGGAAGGTTGACTCTCTGTGGACGGCCGAGACCGTTCGCTCGAGGCCCTTGGAGCTGGGCATGTCGTCAAAACGACCTCATCCGGACCAGTCAGAAGCGCATCCCATCCCAACTGGCTTCGATGTCATGACTGTGAAACAGGCAACTAGCGTCCACTCCAGTTTCGATGCGGTTCTGGGCGAACTTAAGACTTACCCGTGGATTGCGGCGTCATGGGTAGATAAGAGAGTTTTCGATAGGTACAGAAAACGGGGAAACATGGAGATCGTCGAGGTATTTGATGACTCTAGCCAGGAATGTCATCTACTTTATCTCGGATTTCAGATGACGTCGACCTATGACATTCTGTAGAATGTAGGTGATGTGGTTTCAAATTGAAGCTGTAGTGTTGATGATGCAAACAGGTGACTCTGTCTGCGCTCTACGAGCACGTTTCAACGCAACCATACATCTCCTATGCTAGTTCCTAGATCTTCTCTGCGACTCCAGGCAAGAACATTATGGTTCATACCGAGATGCGTCAATTGTGTCCACGTACTGCAGTATACGAAGCACGGGCGGAGAGGACTTTCTCACAGAGTGATGATCATACAATAACCTAGTCGATAGCGTAGACCTGATATAGCGATCCCCTCCCAGCACGTCGATAGGTTAATGACGCATCGGCGGAGACAGCTTGGAAGGCAGTGGGATGCCTGATGTCATGGCCCCACCACTTTATCTGCCTGTGGATGCCTGAGTCAGCTACAGATGCTCCAACCGCCAGCCGAGTGCGGCTAGCGGCCAATTACTAATGTGCAGCAGTCGCTTTCCCTCTGACCTCATCCCGCCTTCCGCGCGCTCCCTCGTCCCTTTCGAGTTGACCTGTGATTAGCTCTCTTTTTCTTTTGCCTCCTCCATATTCTCTAATCCCCTGGTGCTGCTGCTGCTTGCCTGCTATTATTTCCTGCACCGTTCACCTGCTGTTAAGCAAATTGCCATTTCCCTCTGTTCTGACTTGGCCGTCGTCATCTAGGGTTCCCGAAGAACGAGAGTAGCCCCTCGTCCCTTCCCGCTTTTCATTTGAAATCACCTCCAGTTGCTTGTCGCATTCTCTTAACGCTTGAGAGCATTCTGAAATATCCAGACTAAATCAGACTGAGCTGGAAGACAGAAGAAACTATCGCGCAGAAGAAAAAAAAGGAAATAATAGTCATTTCTGGCGTCGTCATTGGTACAACGGCCGGTCAGGAGAGTCAAGCCACAGTGGTCTAATCAACGCCGTTGGTCCCTGCTCCTAGGACTTCTTCCGTCATCGCTTACCCAAACTGTCATGCCCTACTGAGACTTTCGCTCCTCCCTCTTCTTATTTTCTGATTAACCACCCCATCCGTCGTCCCCTTCCTGCCCTCCCACCTTTTTCTTATTTCTTCGGTTCTCTCCTTCACTGTTTCAACATTCCTTCCTTAGCAGTTCTTCATCAACTCGAGTTTCCCTTCTCTTTTGTTCCCTCTCTGTCCGCTCCTCCCTTACATCCCAAACCTAAACAGACTCCCCACCGCCACCATGAGCACAATACAGAATCTGAAGAACTTTATCCGCCATGGCAAACAAGCCCGCCTGGTGACGCCTCACGCCGAACCAACCACCGATGTCACACCTGTCCACGCTCAACAACAACGGCAACCCCAGGGACAATACGCCAATAACCTCGACACAATCCAACATGGCAACGGAAACAGCCAAGTACCGTCCCAGCAAAAGGAGACCAGTAACAACAAGATTTCAAGGGCCGACATCGAGAAACTAGTCGCCGAGGAGCGACACAGCAAGTCGAAAATGCCCAAATATCCTGGCCTAGATCGATATATCCTCGTCGAGAAAATGGGTGACGGAGCCTTTAGCAATGTTTACAGGGCCAAAGACACACTTTCGCGCATGGAGGAGGTGGCCATCAAGGTCGTGCGAAAGTTCGAAATGAACAACAATCAGGTATGGATCAGGAAGTACTTCCCATCTTCTTTCCCTTCTTTGGTTCACTTGTTGCGCGTTCATCATGTTTTGCTGTTGTCACTGCTTTTTTTTGACCTTTTTTTTTTGTCATCATCTGTCTTCTCATGCGCCGACTGCCGTAATGTCCATCGCCAACGTCTGTCGACGGGGATCTAGGACGATCAACACCCTCAACCGTACAAGAAGAAACACAAAGCCGTGGAGGTGCGAGATAATTCTTTTACTCCATATCCGCATCATTTCCTTGAACAGCACTCTCTATTCTTATGTCTCACCTGTCTTGTCAATATAGCGTGATTTGCTTCGCTTTCGTTACCCTTGCTAACGGATTGTTACATGTCTACAGCGAGCAAACATCCTCAAGGAAGTTCAGATTATGCGCCAACTCGATCACCCCAACATTGTCAAGCTGGTCGATTTCTCCGAATCGTCCCAGTTCTACTACATTGTTCTCGAACTCTGCCCAGGTGGAGAGCTGTTCCACCAAATCGTACGATTGACATACTTTAGCGAGGAACTCAGTCGTCACGTCATCACACAAGTTGCAGAAGCTATTGAGTATCTCCACGAGATCTCAGGCGTGGTACATCGGTAGGTCCCCAGCCTAAGAGAAGTAATTGAACATAGTTGCTGATGTATTCTGATAGTGATATCAAACCCGAAAACTTATTGTTTTATCCCACTGAATTTGTCCCCAGCAAACATCAAAAGCCGCGCCAGCCCGGCGACGAAGATAAAGTAGACGAAGGTGAATTCATTCCTGGTGTGGGCGCTGGTGGTATTGGCAAAATTAAGATCGCCGACTTTGGTCTTTCCAAAGTCATCTGGGACAGTCAGACGATGACGCCCTGTGGTACCGTGGGTTATACAGCACCAGAGATTGTGAAGGATGAGCGATACTCAAAGAGTGTCGATATGTGGGCACTTGGATGTGTGCTGTATACTCTTCTCTGCGGTTTCCCTCCTTTCTACGACGAAAGTATCCAAGTTCTTACGGAAAAGGTTGCCCGAGGCCAGTACACTTTCTTGTCGCCATGGTGGGATGACATCTCCAAGCCGGCGCAAGATCTTGTATCTCACCTTCTCACGGTTGACCCCGATAAACGCTACACCATTCGCCAATTCCTTGACCACCCATGGATTAAGAATACGAATGAAACGACACATGCTGCTGCTGATGCCCCCCCTCTTGCCACTCCTCAAATTTCTCGCCACAAGGAAAATGCACCTCAAATGTTCGATATCCAGCAAACACCGCTTTCGGCCGCTGAGCGACGAATGGATTTCCGTTCACCTGGCGTTGTTAATCTGCGCGAGGTCTTTGATGTCGGTTATGCAGTGCACCGACAAGAGGAGGAAGGCAAGCGAAGGAAGAATTTCCGACAAGGATATCGCGGTGCCAACCCAGCGGCAGGATTCAGTTCTCAGCTCAACCCGCTTAACGAAGATTATGATGATGACGAAGAGGCAGCTTATTACGAGGAAGATGCCAACCATCAAAAAGGGGATCCTCCTGCGAAGATCCCGCGATCATCACAAACTGCCGCCAACGATGTCGCTGCTATGGAAGCTAAACTGCGCCAGACCAATTTGGGAACACAGCCAAGCAGCGCCGCTCAAGCCCGAACTGTCAATCGATATACTGGAGCCGCAACGACATCACGTCAGAAGCAACCAGCAGCCGGTGGATACGGTCAACATAGTGCAACTGTTGCAGCAGCGGCACGTCAAAATGCAGCACGAGCAGCTAGACAACCATTCGAGCTTAACATGGCTAATGCGACCCTACTTGAACGGAGAGGGAGAAAAGGCCCAGTCGAACAAATGGTATAGCCTGCTATCATCTATTTCTTATCATCAAAACACACATATCCTCTCACTTATGTTTCATTTTGGGCCCTGGCGTTTGCTATCATATCATATGTTGATTCCAAGAATTTGGATGGACCGGAATATTAGCGTTGTCATTTTGCTTTTCTTTGTTAAACTTGGCATTATCTGTGTTTTTTTCTTTTTGCGCTTTACTGGATTAGGTATTATTTTCATGGATATGAGCATGGTATAAGCATTGGCATGACTATCAGTATACGATACCTAGATATTATCTGATGATTTGAATACAAATGAGTTGTTAAACACAGTCTTGACAGAGTTCATGTGGTAGACGATGAATATCAACCCAGTGATGTTTTGGAGCGTTACAAATAGTGAACATGACACGTCGCCAAAGATGAAAACATTCCATGCAGCCCTTACTTGCACCTCTTATGTGATCGATACCCGCCCCTACTTTCAATTGATTCAGCTTTGCTAGATACACAAGTATTGCAGGTTATAGGAAAGCCCTTCTCAACGCCATCGGGCGTTGTCGCTTTTATTTTTACGATCCCGACTCCGTGTATACCGATAGTAATCTTGAAGGGAACCATACAATGGATCCTGTTTTGTGGCAAAGTCGGATCGCATTGTTTGAAAGTCATGAATTGGCTGCGGTCGTTGCAGATATGGATTGGCGAATCCTTGAAGAGGAAATAACTGGTTTTGATTTTCTCGTTGGTTTCGAGGGCTTCGCCCGAAAGATGGGGGAATATGACTTGGATTGGACCTTGTTTTGCTTCTTTCTCTTCCTCTGTCTCTGCGTCTTTCGTTTTTTTTTTTTTTTTTTTCTTTTTTCGGCTCTTCTTGTTCTGATGGAGGTGAGAATTGCTTTTTTTTGTGCTTTCGTATGAAAATTTTCAGCTTTCTGTCGGTTCGTGCTTGTTCATCGATGCGTGTCACGACCGTAGTCTTTGGAATCCATCCTTCTGGCCTGATTAATGCGTTGAGGTAGTAACATTCAACCCATTTCTGGCGTTTCTTCAGTCCACAGACGCACTTCTTCTTCTGCTTCTTCTTTTCTGTCGCTTCTTTCTCAGCGACGTCCTTGTGCCCTATCCACTCAAGCTGGAAATCATCAAGAATACTAGAAAATGATGGGGCAGGATCGTTGAATTCCAATTCATGGCGATAACACAGAAAAAACCATATAAACCAAAAAACCCCTGTTTCATTCTTGATACGATAGAGGAAAGTGTAAATAGCTTCTTTGCCGTAGTCATCAATGAATGATGGAATCTTTAGTGCAACACCGCGGTCGTAAGTCAACCTCCACTTTTCAAGCCACACATCTAGAGCGCTTTCTGAAGATGGAAAATCACCGAAACAAAGTTCATACCAGTCATCTCTGAATTGATCCATGTTTTTGATATGTTTTTCTTTATCCTCGCCTTGGGTTGTCGCGGGAGGTTTCCTAAAGGTCCACACAAGCGTAAAGTCGAGAAGGATGCTTTCAAAGTCGAACCTCTCTGACATCCTACTGTGTTCAATCTGGAATTTGTGTGCCATGAACATTGGTTCAACAAATGTCACGGTATCTTGGAGCTCGACAGTAGCCATAAAGTCAAGTATGGCCATTCTACATCTATCATTGATGAAACGGGGAATCTTCAAGCGGACACCCTCTTGAAAAGCTTTTAACCATTCATCGGCCCAATCGCTCAGATCAGGTTCAAATTCTGGAATGGGTTTGCTTTTCAGTTCAAGCCACTTATTTTCATGTCGGTATCGTTCTAAGAAGTTATTTTGTTCGTCGTTGTTAATTGGCTGCGTCGCAGATAATGATTCAGCCTTCATTGAGTGAAAGTATTCGTCGTCTTCTTCGCCTTCTTCAACGTCTTCATCTTCCTCACCGTCTTCTTCGCCATCTTCGCCATCTTCCTCATCTCCATATTCCTCGTCTTCATTATCTTCATTATCCTCATCCTTACCATTGGATTCTGGTCCAGACGTAGAACTTCCAGTAGCCAGATAAATCAAACGTGTTCTTCCTGGGAGTTGCTCACGTAATCTTCGAAAGGGGGAAATCAAACTTCGTCAAAGGCCTTCTCTTGTCCAAGAGAAATTCCTCTGAAAATTTAGAAGAAACTTCCTCCACTGAACCAGAAGAAAACCGATTGCCTCTGTCCTGCTCAGGTTGCGGCGTCACCGGAGTGGTGTTAGCACTCTCCCTTAAAAGAGACGGCAGCATAGTTGCCCAATTGTCTCCCCAGAACAAGCGCCACTCTCTAAACTGAACATGTGCTCAATTTTGTCTTTTGGAATCAATATTGCTCTGTATGTTGTGATGGATCAGACTAAAATTAGAAAATAATACCGTCACCCCCTATCTTGTGGATCCCTCCTAATGCTTCTCCATCGATTGACGGCTCTGATTGGGTCAAATTGTGTTGATTAAGCATATTTTAGCCCTAAGCCTGATCTCCGATATGTAGCTGAGAACAATTTTCATATTCATAAATATGACACTTCGATATCTTTGCAAATCGAGAAGCCTGGATTTTCAATATGCAAAAAGCGTGTGCATGTATCTAGATATCCCCTTTTGGCTTTTGATATGGTATATACTCCAGGGTGCTGAATCCGAATGTTCCTCCACCATTGCAATATCCGTCCGCATCTCGTTCCTTTTCTCATAAAGTCTTTGGTGAAGTTGTCCCGGTATATCTCGCTGGATTTACACCTTCCAATTGAACAGCCTTATACGACGGCCCTTTTTCTTTCCATCTGGTGTCGTTACCTGAATATGCACATCCCCAATTCCGTATACATCCAAGGACTCTATATCGGGGCCGATGGAGTTCAGCCTGTTCTCTGGTAAGCTTTTGACTGATTCTTTCAATCTGTGCGTCAACAAATATCCAAAAATGAACTCAAATCTAGCTTTCAAATAGTGTATTGTCAAATGGTGCATAAAGCGATAGATATCCGCACTTTTTGTCCAATGGATTGACGCTTTATCCGATTTGAGCGTAGTGGTAAAATATGGCCAACAGGATGATATTGATGGAAGGGCGATGCAGCTGCCGGGACGAAGTCCGCCACTGTCTCAATCCCTAACCCTTATTTTTAGCCCTAACGTCCGGTCTTCGTCCCGTCCTTTTCTTAGGGTATTCCAGTGCTGGAGACACGACGAAGTTATAAATAAGGTAGATTGTCTCATTCTAGAATACTGTACTATATCTTACTTATCATCTTCCTTTGGACTGTTTCACTGTTCACGTAATAATGGGTGATTCCATCACTTTGCACGGCCGGTCCTACGCCCTACCCAAACTACCAACAGCCATCATTTGCGTGGATGGCTTCGACCCGGAATACCTCACCCAGGGGATCTCCGATGGCATTATCCCAACTCTTGCGCAATTCGTCCAACAGGGTTTCCACGCCACGGCAAACTCATGCATGCCATCCTTCACCAATCCCAACAACGTCTCCATAATCACCGGCCAACCGCCCGCCGTCCACGGAATCGCAGGTAACTTTTTCCTCGACCGCGAGACAGGTAAAGAGAAGATGATTCAGGATGACTCCCTACTCCGTGGTTCCACGATCTTGGAGCAAATGTCCTTGCGCGGGGTAAGGGTTGCGGCTATCACGGCTAAAGACAAGCTACGCCGTATTCTAGCTCATGGACTCCAGCCTAGTAAGGGGGATATTTGCTTCTCATCTGAGCGGGTAGCAAGTTGTACACTTGCCGAAAATGGTATTGAAGGCGTGGAAGACTGGATTGGACGCAAAGCGCCTAGTCAGTATTCCGGCGATTTATCCCTCTATGTGCTCGACGCAGGTATCAAGTTACTCGAAGAGAAACGCGCGGATCTATTTTATCTTACGCTATCCGACTACATTCAGCACAAGTATGCACCTGGGTCGCCAGAGGCCAATGAATTTTTCATCGCGCTTGATAAACGAATTGGTCAATTAGTCGCGCTCGGAGCCGTTGTTGCTGTCACAGGCGACCACGGCATGAGCGGCAAATCTGACGATGAAGGAAAGCCCAACATTCTATTCCTTGAAGACGCACTGGCTGAAAAATGGGGCCCAAAGTCTGCAAGAGTCATTTGTCCTATCACCGACCCGTTTGTCAAACACCATGGAGCTCTTGGCTCCTTTGTACGCGTCTATGCAAAAGATGAAAATAACATTTCTGATATGATTGTTTTCACCAAATCCCTGCCACAGGTTGAGCAAGTCCTCGACGGAAAAGCAGCGTCCGAGATATATGACATGCCGCTGGATAGGGAAGGTGACTTTGTCGTCATTTCGAAGAAAAATGCGGTTATTGGGAGCCGAAAGGATGAGCATGACTTGTCTACGATCGGTGATCATCCATTGAGGTCACATGGTGGTTTGTCTGAGCAGCAGATTCCGTTGCTGTCATCGCGACCTGTAGGAAATGCTGACGAAGCAAAGGCAAAGCGCAGTTGGAGAAATTATGATATTTTTGATTTGGCGCTTAATTGGTAGACGGAACCTCATACTGGACATCATTTTGGGTCCATTTCATTAAACGATTATTGATTCTTGAAGTTCTTTGTCACTAGCATGTATATCCTGATACAAACATAATAAACCCCGATTTCACTCTGGACGCGCCACGTTTTCGAAAGAAAACTCAGGATCAACGTCCATAGACAGGTCCGAGTAGAAATCGTACTCGCCCAGAAAGTACGGATCAAAAACAAAATCACTACTCCAAACATCCATTTCAGGAATTTGTGTGGTAGTCTCCGGAGCGGCAGTATTATTAGTAGAAGAGAGTTGCTCCTCGGTCTGACCGAACTGTTGTAGCAGATTCTCAATGCCCTTGGCGATGCTAACGAGTAGATGTCGTGGATGCATGTTTGATGTCACGCGTCTCAACAATTTGCCAGTATCCTCCACAAGCCGCTCCACTTCTTTTATATCAAGCCGTACATAGGATGAAGGCCTGGACGAGACCTTGATGAGGAACACAGCAGCGAAGGTAATCATAACGTGAAAATAGGTCGGCAGGCCATCCAGAAATGATTGAATCTCGGCATCGGCAAGTACGGAACGTAGTATAGATAGGGCTGATAGTACTGCAGTATTGGCTACCTCGTCCACCTCCATAGCCATCTCATGCGACCTCGATTGAAGTCCTTGCGAGCCCGCTCCTCGGAAGGCGTGAGAGCAAAGATATAGTTTCGCAAAATGATACTGCAAACTGACCCCTTTGCGAGGATAGTTTCCGACATGGTTATTTGGATTAAACTTGTCAATCCACTCTGCTCGGAGATTATCGAGCGCAAGATTGAATTTCCTTAGGAAGGGTACTTCAGTATCTAAAAGTGGCCGGTCGACGTCGACACCGAATGTGTCATATATATTTGAAAGGACACTCCAGCGACTGACTTGACTGACGAGACGTGAGTCATCCTCCGTAGCATATTTGCTGTTGAGAAATTTTCTTGCTTCCCTAATAGCTTCACATTCACGAGTCATCGGAGGTCTCCCGAATGGTATGGAGGCATGATGATCACAGGCGTACACATGATAGTAGAGGCGAGTGCGTATATAGTGCTGCTGGTCGTCATGTAAAGCTTTGAAGAAGCTCTTATGAAGCTGTAGTTCAGTGGCTAGACGTACAGCTGCCCCAGCCAGTGACCAGGACAGATCCGGAAGCCAGAACGCACCAATGCAAAGTGCTCGAACATCCGCGATACCGCCGGTTTGCGCAAGACTGAGCTTCTCACTCAATGCAATGAACTCGCTTCGACATGCACTAAAGTCATCAATCCTAGAAGGGGAATGTAGGGCGCCGATTGTACACACTGCAGCAATCAGGAGTGGTGATGACTCGCGCGTACTTTCAAAAGTCACCCTGTCGTGGTCTCCGAGGATTCGATAAACGAAGTGATCAAGCCATTCATGGTACTTTTCGAAGTATCTCATTCCAGTTTCAATACTAATAATTCCTTTCGATATAAGGTCTTGGTGAGGTATAGCTGTTGATGTAGGTGTGGATGTCTGCGCGATGTAAGACCCTGGAACCGCGCCCGGGCCCGACTTTGGATTTAGGTGAATGTTCCATTGACTTCCTTGTTGAAAGTTCGTATCTACCAACGGGGCGTGATCTTGACTACCAATTCCAGTTGCTATTGCAGAAGGAGTTTCATGCTGAGAATGTACAAGACCATGTCGAGTGATCCTGCTAACTTCATCTTGAAGCGCCTGTATCTTCTTCTCCATCTCGTGTTTCCACCTTAAAGACCAAAAGTCAATTAGTCTTCAATACGACCCTAAGTTACTTCCGGTATACATACATTGTATCGCTTTCCATTAGCATCTGTAGACTGCGATTCACTGTACACGAAAGTCCCCGCTTTCTGCACCGAGTACACGGCGGCGCAGATCCCGGCATATGACATTTGATCTTTTGTTTGCGACATGCGACGCAGGCCGTAATTTTTCGGCTGATGTCTGGAGGCTTGGGATCGCCAAATGCATCTCGCAGCTCACGGATGGGTGATGGTGGCGTGGAGTGCTCAGTCATTAGGTTTCTGGTATGACAACACTTAGTAATACGGAGATTGACTAACAGTCTTTTGAGATCAGTAGACCCTATTTGTTGATGTCTCATGTAGGAGCAGCAGCAGAATCCAACCTGTTCCTGCGTTAAACACTGTGATGGGGAATGAAGATGAAATCTCGGACTTCGTCCCGTTCCCGCGAACCCCTGCAGATCAGGAACGACCGGAAATATTCGGTAGGGGTCTATATCGCCTTAGCGACAAAAATCGTAAGTCGCCTGAAATCCATTTTTTTCCACAGCTAATTGGTTAATGCCACAATTAATCTTTCTTTCTTTCTTTCTTTTTTTTTGAATGATATGCTGATTCTAGAGTGAGAGTGTGCCTGACAAGAGCGTGGCTCGACCTTCGGGGGTGTGGATGTATCATATTTCACTATGTATTTTTTAAGTGCTCTAAAATACTAGTTGTTAATTGATTGTTACTCGCTATTTTGCTCATATTTAGACCCTAGTCTAAATATCCTCCTCCAAACAGCTTGAGTGATATCCCGCGACAAACGCGCTACATCTCCCATCTCCCATCTCCCATCTCCTACCAAAGCTGTCAAAATGACATGCTACATTCGGGGTGCAAACCCCCTTCTCATGAATCAACGTCGCTTACCGAGCATCGCCAGCTGGATCCTGTCAAAGACAATGTCGTTTTCCAAGCTACCGCGACTGGCCTGGAACTCCCACCGTCCATCATCACATAAAAGCAAACCACAAGCATGGCACGATGAAATGAAGATTCGGTTCCCTTCTCTCATATTGCCACCATTTTGGCCACACGAGGAATCTAAACGAGATCCAGTCCCAGCCTCCGATTATGATAACAATGAAGCTGATATCATCGCGAGGCATATGCTCTTGGACGGCTTCCGGTCATGGGGCATTGTCGTCTACAGATGTACCTACAAGAGTGACTCCGATTGGGAAGAGTTCATGCGTCGCTTACTCTTCCATGTTAACCATACACTTGAATATGCAGATGGTCTTGACCTGCTTGATTATTTCAAGCCTACTGTGATGGACGACAAAAGACGATTCGATGGTGTGAGTCCAGCTATTGTACGTGATTATTTCAACCAGTGGGTGCGTACTGCATGTGAGACTGAGCAATGCATTCCATTTGATCGTGCTTCGCAGGGCATGTCAGCCCGATACAGACTCTGTATAATGGTTGATGAGGAAGCGTTGCAGTCTGTTCTGAACATACCACCTGAGGATGTAGATGGCTATAATCCTAATGCCTTTGTAATCTTGATTGAAGGCCAATGGGACCCAGGGTTTCTGACTGAAGATGAATTAGAGGGCTGTCAAAATCTCACAGCAGAGAATGATTTCGAGCCAGTCGGGGGGTGCACGCTGGAAGAAGTGGGCTGGATGAAGGTTGAATATGAGCGGGCTCAAATAGGGCCCTCTGCCCATATTACCAGTGGCGGCGCATTCCAAGACGTGTATGTTCGTCCTCCTGAGATGACTTTTTTCTTCTGATCTGAAATCTCCCTACTTTGGAAACGTTTGTGACACTTAATTGTTCGGTAAGGCTGTGCTAGTCAATTTAGTGATATGATAATTTATCTCAGCACCCTACTTGTATAATTCCTCTTTAAGATATTTAGCATGTATTTATTCAGCTTCATTTGCATTCATCATTTTGAACAAGACGGAAATCATGAAAGACACTAACACAAATCGCATATCCAATATCGAGGGTCTTGCAGTTTGACCCAATAGCAGGACTCCACTCGTAAAGCTGCACAAATGTGATACCCTATTTATCCTCGATAGCTGCAAGTGAGTCCCTAGTGACCAAATTGTAGGGCTTGTCACAGTTTGTGGTGATTCCGATTTGTGTTGGGTCAACACTCGTTGTTGTTGCCGTTGTCGCTGGGCCCCTGACGCAGCATGCGGCTGGTACAGGAGCTACCAACTGTTTGTTCAAAATTTGAGCTTGGTATTCGAGTCTTGTAGTTGTGGGAGCCTAGGGAGGTTGGCTAATCCAAGGGAACGTACTACTTGGTTTCCACGCATAGAGCTCTGCAGGTGGTGGCAGAATTGTGAAAGTATTTAAATTAGGAATATCTACTGCTTTAGCGCACATATTCTTACTACCCATCACAATGGGTTAGAGAAGATGACGTAACAGGTACTTATTCCAAATCTATATTCAATCCCACATTTGAGCCTATACAGAAGTCTGTATTTCACGCTTCCAAAGTGCGAAGTCGCAACCATGTCAATCAGACTACTAGGACAGAATCGACAACCTGTCTTGACCAGAAACCAGCAGGAACTATATTGTGCAATCATTGTGAAAAAGAGCCTATAAATAATGCTTTGGCCCGAGCAATAATTCACCGCGGTCCGCGGAAAGTATCTTCAGTGCAATAATGAGCTATTCCCCGCATTTCAACCGGTAAAGCCAACAACATTGGAACTTCGCAATAAGTCACTTGTCTGAACATGGAGAAGCTCCTGTCGATACAAAGGAAAGAATTTACCAATTGATTAACGCTCATGAATTTTTGGGCTACACTATTCCCCAGCTTGTAAACAGGAGTTGCTATTGCGGGGATATGAGGAAATCGTGGATCTCATGACCAGGTATGATTACATCTTCAAGAGTCCTTCGGGGAATCTAGACCCGGATACGAATCGTTCGGGCGAAGTTAGACCGAGGGGACTGAGAATGCTTTATTTGAGGCATCTTGGGGCAGTTTACCGTGAGAACTGAGGTATAAAAGACTGCGCGTGTCTTAACATCTACAAATGCTATTGTCCCCTAAGGTTTTCAAGCCATTTCAAAAAATGCATGTCACTTCACTCTACGTACTGCTGGCAATTTCTTGGCTGGCACGCTTGGCTCAATCTGCAGGGAGAAATCGAACCTCAGGCACGACGAGTGATGTTTGGGATAGAGGCACATTTGCCAATCCGAGTTCCAATACACGTCCAAAGGTCCGCTACTGGGCTCCTGAAGCTTATATTGATGAAGACCATGCGAAATTTGATATCGAAGAGCTCGCAAGTATGTAAAGCCTATATCCTGACGCTAGTCCGCGGCATCCCATGGTTGATACAATGTTCAGGTGCTGGTTTCGGCGGATTTGAATTAATCTCCTATCAGCTTTACGGAGACCCGACACCAGGAATATATGGCCAAGAAGTAGTTGACTGAGGACAATATGGATTTGGGTCTGCAGCATGGAAAATAATGATTGGTGTTTTTGCATCAGCTGCTGCCGAGAACGGCTTGAATATGGACTTCGCACTGGGTCCAAATCAGGGGGCAGGGTTACCAGTCCAAGATCAGACAGCGCCTGGATTGAGCACTGGGCTAGAGTATGGACATCTCAATATCAGTGGTGGACAGCAATATTCAGGACCGTTGCCTGACCCGGATCTTTCATATTCAGGACGCAGTCCAGGCTACTGGGTGTTTCCAGACACGTCCGCAAGTCCAGTAACATTGGTTGCTGCGGTAGCTGGGCACATTACTCGCTGCTCTAACAACGAGATATTCTTGAACCAATCGACAATGATCGATCTCACTGCTATGGTCAAGGATGGTAATGTGAATTTCACGGTGCCAGGAGTTTTCTATGACCAGTGGATCCTTTTTTCCTTCTGGCAGAGACGTACTGGGCAGTACGAGTCACGTCAAGGCTTGACGAACAACTACCCATTGACATCAAATGGTTCCTTCATTGTGGACCACTTCAGTGCCGCGGGAGCGCAGTTGTCTGCAAAATTCATGGACCAAAATGCCATTACCGCTGGAGATTTTGAAACTGTCAGCATGTACGCCTGGGAGAATTCGGCAGAATTGGTGGCACCCCTCTTGTGGACAGACAATTTCACTCAATCTTTCCTTTCGAGACGTGGGTATTCTCCTATAACTGCATTACCATTGTTTTTCACATCCTATCCCGCCCGTACATTCTATTATGATCAACCGGACCAGGGCCAAAAGTATGTCAATGACTACTACCAGACCCTGACAGAATGCTATCTGGAATACCTACAGACTTTCAAACAATGGGCCCATACTCGTGGCTTTCAGTATTCTTACCAACCTTACGGTTTTCCTATCGACTTCGTTGCAGCTTCTTCTGTAGCAGATGCGCCAGAGTGCGAGACTTTGGAGTTCAACGATAATGTTGACGCTTATCGTCAATTTGCAGGTGGCGTGAATATGGCTCAAGCTCGCATCATGAGTAGTGAGACAGGAGCTCACTATGGCCAATCATACTCCCTGACCTGGCCGAATTTGCTGTTGGATGTTCGGTCGAATCAAGCAGGAGGGGTAGGTTTGAGTGAAGGGGTTGAATATCGTCTGATTCGCACACACTGACTTCTGAAAGGTCAACCTCCAAGTTTTCCACGGCTCACCTTATAGTGGTAACTATCCGAATACGACCTGGCCAGGTTATACGGCCTTTATCTGGGAGGGCTACTCAGGCAGTCATAATGTGCGCCAGCCATCGTGGTCAATGTACCCTTACATAATTGATCAGATTGCAAGAACTAACTTTGTTCTTCAAAATGGGGTACCGCAAATTGACCTGGCCATTTATCGCTACAGTTTCAGCACCGGTCTTGGGTCCCTTTGGTCTGACCAGGGATTGTACGACGCTGGATATACATGGAATTACATATCTCCTGCAAATTTGGAACTGCCTACAGGCACTCTGACAGATGGCGTTCTGGCGGCTCAAGGTCCTTCGTACAAGGCGATCTTGGTGGATAATGAGAGCTCTATGCCTCCTGCTGCAGCTAGGTACATATCGTCATACGCGAATGCTGGGTTTCCTGTTATTTTTATAGGGACGAGGCCATCCTCCACTCCCGGGAATAATATCACGGGTGACGCTTACGTTAATGCCACCATAGCATCGATCTTGTCTAACACGAATGTCAAAACTGTGCCTTCACAAAGCGATGTCGTCTCTGCCCTCGAGGAATTAAATGTCTTACCCTTCGTCAATACCACGTTCCTGACTGTCCACCGATGGAATGCCACGGAACTGTCTCATTATGTCTATTTCTACAATCAAGGAGCTACGTCAACGCAGATCGTCACTCTTCAAACCGGAGAAGGGGTCCCATTCCTTTTAGACTCCTTGACTGGTCGCATTGAACGGATTGCAGCATATACACAGACCTCATTGACTACATCGGTTGAGGTGAGTCTTATGCAAGATGCAATTGCTCTCATTGCAATTGGTCCACCCGACAACTTCAATGGCAATGGCGCTAGATTGCAGACTCATGCTATCCCAAACCCCAGCCTCCAAGCTAATGTCACCTACGGAACAAATTCTCTTGTCGTCAAATCTTTCACAGGTGGCGAGATGACGATCAATCTGTCTAATTCATCCACGGTAAACGTAGCATTATCCAACCCTCCTGTACGCCAAACATTGGACATCTGGAACATCACCATTCATGGATGGGAACCCACAGCCAATATATATGATGCAACCAACCACACGGAAACCATATATCAATATGATAATTTCAGTGGTGCAGCGATTAGTAACTGGGCTTTAATTGATCCGCAGTTGCGCAATGTATCTGGGATTGGCTACTATCGGACCACCTTGGAGTGGCATGGCTCAGCAACAGACGGCGCGATCCTCGCTACGGGTCCAATATTTCATACGCAGGCAGCAACCCTTAACGGCAAAGCTTTGGACCCCTTTGAGCTCTTCGATCCCTGGATTGACATCACAGAAAGTTTGGAAATTGGAACCAATGAACTAGAAATTCAGATAGCAACAACACTTCAAAATCGGCTCTTGGGTCTTGATTATAACATTGAAACGAGCGCGGCGTACGCAAACCCGCCATATCCTTCTCGCTCAGGAGACTATCAAATCTATGGACTTGGAGGTCCCGTGGTCATACTTCCCTATGCAATGGCGGAAATTCAAGTCTTATGAGGAGGTTGTCGATGAAAAAAGCTAAGATAAACTTTTTAAACTTCTATTACTCTCTAGAGTAAATTAAAAGAGACAGCTGCCTAGTTGAATTCAATTTTTACCACCCTCATTCTGTAGCTTTAGCTGGGTAGTAAAAAACTACTTATAGATTAAAATGTTGATGTAAAAGCTTAGAAGGAGTTTATAGATTAATCCAAAATACAATCTTGGTATCTATCTCTAAAAGTCATCCACCATTTGTTTCAAAAGATTTCATAAATATCATGAACACTCTTTCCAGATTATGTAATGTCCAATCAGCTTGAGCAATATGTAATATTTTGCCTTTCAGAATTTCAGAAGCCCTAGCACTGATTGGCAGTGGTTACACATGGCTCTCTCTGTCAGGGGCAATGGCACTTGAAGCATGTCACCGCTCTTACATTCAAGGACAATGAGCTACAGGTCCAAATTGTTGCTTGCGGCTTTTTTCTGTAAGAACACATTTTGGAAATGGCGAAAGCATAGAATAGTCCTTCCATATTTTCTCCTCGTATTCTTTGGCCACGAGGGTTGGATATAGACATTCCAGAAACCCAGAGTCTCGGGCTAATTTGAACGACCGAGACCTCAAAGGTCCTACTGAGTGACGAAGTAGCTACACTAGGGGCGGAGGAGTCGGCCATAGTGCCGTCATGGTATGCTACATCGCCCTACACATGTTCCTATCACAACTTAACGCTAAACGGGATATGAGCTAAAGATTGCCGTCGCGCTTGTCGAATTGTCATCATCATTGATCATACGGCATCTCGATTGAATCACGCCAAGGAACTGGATATTACGCATATCATTAACACAAGCAATGTAGTATTAATTCATTCAATGAGGTGCGCAAAATCAGTGGGCGGAAAAGCCATACATGTTTTTCTTGGTACGACTGGTATGCATAAGGTGGCAACGCATAAATGGCATCTTGTACAGTTTAGGGGCGAGGTCTTACAATTTGGGCTGAGTAAAGGATGTATCGATGGCGGAACATATGAACTCCAGAAAACATAGCATTTGGTGTATTCAGGATGACTTCATCCCTCGGCACTAAGTACAGCGGTTGATCGACTGATATCAAGTATGGAAACTACCTTTTGAACAAGTGGTCACAATCTACCCAGTTGAGAGGCATCAATGGACAGGTGTCTTCATATATGACGAGTCTCCCACAAATGAATATCTCATTCAGTGCTTCACGTTTGTGCCAACCCAATGCTAAAACTTGTCCTTTTGCTTATGATTCATACTCCAAATACAAGCTGAACAAAATGCTATTGCAACCCACGATGCGGCTGCTGCGGTCTTCAAGACCTGGAGACGCCTCTCGGCGAACAGGTTACTGAATTAGGAAAACATCTCAATGATGCCAGATCTATGCTTAAAACATGATCATGTTGCCTTTTTTTGCCGTTTATTGAAATTGACCCAACATTCATGCTCCTAAATTAAGATGTAATGAGCATTTGAGCCCCTGTAATAAGCTGGAAACCGTATATGCACTCACCACAAATTTCGGAAAAGTTTCGTCGAAGAAAACTTCAAACCGACTCGTGATTCCTGGACTTATTTCTTTTTGTCGATCGTAAACACTGGTCGTGTATGTTCTGTAAATCGCTGCAAGTAGCGTTGTCATTTCGGCCATCGCAAGACTTGGTTGAAAACTGTTAGACATTCTGTCTTTTCCAAGATTGAACAATCAAACAAACATACTGTAACCCGATACACATACGACCTCCACTCGAAAAAGCCCAGAACCACTTCTTCATCTCCGCACAGTCGCCATTTTGACCCAGCCATCGCTCTGGGTTGAATTTCAACGGCTCCGGAAACACCTCTGGATTTCTGTGAAGGGTATATGGCGACATGCTTACCACCGTGCCAGCTGGGATCACATAACCATCAATCTTTGTATCAACTAGAGATGTTCGTGGTTCTGACGCTGGTAACGGAGCATAAAGTCGAAGGGTCTCCTTGATAATAGCATCGAGGTATGGCAACTTGTCTGCAACCTCAGCTGTAGGATTGCCATCTGCATTGCAGTCTGTGGCAGCGATTCTGTCAACTTCCTGGATCAACTTTTCTTGGTACTTCAGATTCTCAGGGCGTGAGAGTGCCCATATTATGAACATTAATGTATCACTAGTCGTGTCGATTCCGGCTAGAAAGTGGTCTGCTGCTTCCGACGCGATATCAAGTCCGTCAAGCTGAGGACCCTTTTTGGAAAAACTGTGTCGCCATAATTTCTCCATGATAGACATGTCCCCAGGTGAAGGATTCTCGGTGACTGAAGCCTCGAAGCTATTCCACGCCTTCAATGCATGTGCTCGAATACCAGTGTACGTTGCGGGCTTCTTCATGGGCAGTAATCCCAGATCTGTAACGATCTTCTCCATCAATCCGGTCCGGGTATAGAGCCATTTGGTGTAATTCTTCATATGTACGGCGTACCAACTCAGTAACCTCCGGCTAGGGTCAATGATATCACCTAAAAGTGCCCTATCCCCAGAGTCTCCTTTGAGTGCATGAGTTCCCCCATGCTGGTCTCCGTAGAGAAATCCAGTAATGCTATCAAGACTAAACCAGTGAAGACTCTGAAAGATCTCCTCCGTCACGCCCTTCTCTTGCTCTAGTAATTCCAAGTAGCTCTTTACATTCTTCTCAATAAGTGGCTTTGCAATTGCAGTGGGAGACAATATCGCACTCTTTGAGTATGCATGTGCCAACAGTTTCTTCCTGTCAGCATGTTGCTTGACGCTTGCAAAAGTGAACAAATTCTGTCTACCGTAGACGTCAAACATGCGGTAGAAGCTTGTTCTCTCAAAGCCCGATCCAGCACCGTAGATTGTTCTCAACGCCGACAGGGATGAGAAAGACACTTCATTTGGACTGATGCGTACTGCTGTACCGTACTTTTGGTGCAAGGAGTGGATAGATCGTGTTCTGACTCCATTGTAGTCGTCAAGGGCAAGACGCCACTTTGTGATCACGTATGATTTGGGACCTGGGACTCGCCGCAGGGGACTCGTGCACAGCGTGCGATAGACGAAGTGATATAGAACAAATAGTGATAATGCCACTGCCGTTGCCAACACGATCATTTTGGCAATGGACGTCCGACACCTTTCAGATATACTTGATTGGGGCTACTATTTACAAATTCTGCTTCGAAATAGAACAATTCGTCACCTTTTCATAGAGTTCAAATTAATCACATATCTATCTTTTATTAGCTCTCCAAATATGCATGCATACCCCGCGTCGTCTCCGGTAGTCCAACCATAACCCTACCTATCGGCAACCCCGAACTTATCAATCGGACCCTCCGACTTGGTGAGCTATGTGCAATTACTTACCTCAATCCAGCACCCCTCCATTTCTATCACCGTTTGAGACTTATAGACTTATTTTTATTGCCTATCAACTACTCAGAGTATCCCAAAATACACATCTGAACCATTGATTCATTCTCACTCAGCAGCGCACACTTCTATCAGAATGGCACCCAGCGCAACCCCTGAAACGTCTATCCAATCCCTGCCGGTCAAGTCAACCGAGACAAAAGATGTTGATGTTATGGCTGCTATGGCGCACAATGGCAAGGCTCTTCCGGGCATCCCAGTTTTTGATTCGTTCGCCGAGAAGCGTCAATGGCAGCTAGAGCATATGGCCGGCGCATTCCGAGTCTTTGCTCGCGAGGGATACGCTGAAGGTATGTTAGGGGTATGCAGACTGTCGGATTCTGAAGCCTCTTTAAGTCTGATTGGTTTTCAGGTATATCAGGACACATCAGTGTACGTGACCCAGAGTTCGAGGACCGGTTCTGGATTAACCCACTCGCTGTACATTTTGGAATGTTGAAGGCCAGTGACATGATCTGTGTAAACTTGGATGGCGAGGTCATTGGCGGCAACACCGAAGGCTCAATCAACGCTGCGGGCTTCCAGATCCATTCTGCAGTGCACAAATCACGAAAAGATGTACATGCCATCTGCCATACACACTCAGTCCACGGCCGCGCTTGGTCAGCGTTCGCAAAGCCTCTTGAGATGATAAATCAAGATGTGTGCTACTTCTATAAAGCTCATTCAGTCTATTCTGATTACGGTGGTATTGCGAACGAGTCGTCGGAGGGAGAGAAGATTGCCAAGAGTTTGGGAACTGGCAAGGCCTCAATCCTGATGAATCATGGTCTTCTTACCGTGGGTCAGACTGTAGACGAGGCTGCTTTCCTTTTCTGTCTAATGGAGCGGAGTTGCAAGGTTCAGCTGTTAGCTGATCGAACTGGGCTTGAGAAGATGATCGTGAGCGACGAGGAAGCAGCTTATAACTATAAAATGGCTTCTACACCGGTTTGTTACTATTTCTTCTGCATTCGAGAACATATTTTTGCTGATACGTAATATAGGAGACATTATATGTGGAGTTTCAGCCACATTACCGATATGAAGAATTCTTGTCAAAAGGTGATTTCAAGAATTAGTTGGGAAGGGCTTAGCCTTTGCTGATTGCCAGATCTTTGCCACTGAAATTATGATGTTAATGCCAAAGTTCCCTCAAACTTCGTCATCCTCGACTGAAGGGTCATGCCAAGTCGTGACCTGTCGGTCTGTCCGACACTCTTAGATATGGCTTCCTTGTATAGATCAGAGTTTACTGTCATTCTCGAAGGACGGTAGCTGTGGTTTACACCTCACATCCATCTATTGTGATTCGTAGGATGGATTCTTTACATGCATATAATGTTCAAATTTGTCGCAATTTCAGTGCTTGGCCACATTGACAACTTTCCTTTATCTTGGGGCTACTGTAAGGGTAAATAACGTCCTGATTTACGAAATCTAATCATTTTCTCATATGTTCTAGAAAAATTCGACTTTTCTCTGAAATATAAATCTCAAATAATTGTATATGCATTTAAACAATAAGGTCCAAACCTGGCAAAGCTGTACCAAGCCGTTTAGATATGAAAATGATGTGATGCTGTGCTCCCAAGCCAACATTAGCATCGGACGGACCGACGCATTGATAACGCTGCCTCGACAAGACAAGCCTTGTCAACTTATCTTACTCACCGAAGCTGTAGGTGCTCTTGCTAGAACTCCCTGTTTAAACACCATAATAATATTGATAGATCCCTCCTTGACTTCTGCACGACTTTTTGTCCAGTCCACTGGGAATAATATTGGCTTTCGTACTTCTCCCCCTTCATGCTGGCCACAGACACAGCCGGGAAAGAATGTCGATTAATGCAGAATACCCCGAAAAGGGAGCGTTTGCCACATCCAAGGATGTAAACAGTGAATCCTCCTTCCCACCTAGCGATGGCGAGGCAGCCGCTACGGGATCAGTGACCAGCATCCCTGCTGGCTCGCAAGCTCTGCATCGTAAGCTGAGGGGGAAAGAAGTGCAGCTTTTTGCTATTGGTGGTGCGATTGGCACTTGTAAGTCTCATACTTTCAAAAGCACGAAATTCGGCAGGCAGTTAATGCGAACGATACAGCGCTCTACGTGCAAATGGCCTCCGCCCTCCCCAAAGGCGGACCAGCCGGTCTCTTCATCGCCTTTCTGATCTGGGGCCTCATCATGTGGGCTGTGAACGAATGTTTTGCTGAGATGGTGACATATGTGCCTGTCCCATCCCCTTTCATCCGTTTCGGTAGAGAATGGGTCGACGACGCATTGGGTTTCGCCATGGCATGGAACTTTTTCCTCAACATGGCGTTTCTCGTTCCCTTTGAAATTGTCGCCATGAACATCATGATCACCTTCTGGACGGACAAGGTACCCGTTGAGGCTATCATTGTGGCTATGATAGTCATTTATACGCTGTTGAATGTGATTAGTGTACGGTACTTTGGTGTCGCGGAGTTTTATCTGTCAATCTTCAAGGTGGTTTTGATGATAGGCTTGTTCTTTTTCACCTTTATTACGATGTTGGGAGGCAATCCGATCCATGATCGGTATGGATTCAGGTATTGGGATAAGCCGGGCGCGTTTGTTGAGCACTACTCTTCGGGCAACACTGGCAGATTTCTGGGGATATTGTCGTGCATGTACCAAGCCAGTTTCTCGTGGGTATTTCCTGTCTATAAATTCACCTTGGGACTTTAAGGCTGACATACACAAACAGAATCACTGGCCCTGAGTACATTTCAATGGTCGCCGCCGAAACAGAGGCTCCTCGAAAGATTCTACCGCCAGCTTTCCGTTCATTCGTCTGGCGTATCCTTGTCTTTTTTGTTGGATCTTCACTCTGCATGGGAATTGTTATTCCATACAATGATTCAACCCTCCTCGGTATTCTAGGAGGCACCGTTTCCGGATCTGGCACTGGTGCAGCATCGTAAGTTTCTCCTTGAATAGGATACCTTTTTATTTACGAATTAATGACGGGCTAGGCCATATGTAATCGCTATGCAACGTCTCCAAATCCACGTTTTGCCTCACATCGTAAACGCACTTATCATGACATCCATTTTCAGCGCCGGCAACGGTCTCCTCTTCACCGCAACCCGAACCCTACACGGAATGTCCATCACAGGCCACGCACCAAAAGTTCTATCTTACTGCACAAAGAAAGGTGTACCTATCTGGGCCCTCGCTGTATCTCTATCATTCTGTCTCCTAGCATTCTTGCAGGTCAACAGCTCCTCTGCAGAGGTAATGGACTACCTCGTCGATCTCGTTACGTGCTGCCAAATGATCAACTACGGTTTCACGGCATTCACATATCGCCATTTCTACTCGTCTCTCAAGAAACAGGGTATCTCGCGTGATACTCTTGCCTACAAGGGACGCTTCCAGCCATACACTTCCTACTTAGCCATGGGCGGAACGTTATTTATGCTTCTTGCCGGAGGATACGATGTCTTCCTCAAGGGAGGGTGGAGCGTCTTGTGGTTCTTCCTCGATTACGGCATGATTGGATTCTTTATTGTTCTTTTCGTGGGCTGGAAGTTGATCTTCAGAACTAAATATGTCTGGCCTGGAACAGCAGATTTGAGTCTCTGTGGACAGAAGGAGGAGATTGATCACTATGAGGTTATGTATGGCATTGATCAGGAGGGAAAGAAGACCACTTTTGTGGATAAGCTGTTTGCTTAGGTGACGCAATTCCGTTTAGCAATAGTCTTTTGAAAGACTCGTATGATATAGAGCTACCTGAAGGTGTCTCGAGAGTACCATTATGCATGCCATTCATTTTCGCACATAAAAAATTCATACCTAAAAACATATAAATTCAATAATCCTTTCCGTACGAAAAACTCCCAGATCTTTTCTTTGTTAAGGTCCAAGTGAGTGGATGAGTGAATAACAAATGTTCTCAAATCCTACAGCCGGATCTTTCAAGACTTATACATTTACGAGATGCAGGCAACAACAGGCAATTAACAGGCAGCGCCAGGCATCACCCGTACAATTAGACATCAATCGCTGATGCGACAATGTTGACTATTCGGGAGGATCGTATCATGGAATCTCGAGAAGATTTAAGATATCAGCATACCAAGACCTTGCTCAATCAATGACTCAATCCCCGTTTTCACATTTTTTACAAGGAAACTTACTTGACAGGGGTATGAAGGGCACACAAATATGCTAATACATGTCGTATATATCTATAGCTCGGATTATTCCTCATTACTGAGTTGATAGATATATAGATTTGACAGAGTCAGGTCCTGTAGTGCCTAGATGCCTAACGGCTACAGACAACCGTGACTCCGGCATCTTGTATCGGATGCTTCAGTGGTTTGTACCTAGAGTCTTGACCGTTGAGTTCCGATGCGTCTACTAAGTGCTTTTCATGATTCTCCGGCTCTATATTTTTATTTGTTTAGGGCAATTTGGGAGCATAAACTTAGACGTTTAGCGGGGCGGTGAGTACGAATCATCCATCGTAATTAGGAGAAGTCATGCATCTGTGTAACAACCTAAGCACTCTAGTCAGACAACTTAGTACTGTACTGTACCTGTACAAAACTCCTCGAGCTATTCACGGGATCCTTGTTCTTTGACGAGCACCCGTCGATACGCTGGAGTTAGCGAACCGGACTTAAAGTACGCCGGAGTCACTCAGTCAAGTACTAAGCCAGTTTTGATAGCAATTACACTTGTGTATATAAAGTGCCAATATGGAAGAGCAGGAAGAGATAGATTTTAGTACAGTGACATTCCATCCTACCTTGTGTGGTGAGCCTTCAGTTTCTCCTCTCGGATGTTATACATGTGCCCATAACGTTGTTCCAGTATGCGGGTCGTGGGGGTCGCTTGACGGTAACCCTCCAAAGAATCGGTAACCCTCAGGCGCGGTGAGGATCATCAGCCTACGACTCTCCCAGGGGAGAGTTGCGAGTCGCGAGAAGGGAGAGGTCAAAGTCAATTTATGTGCAGGAAGATACGGCCAGCCAATGGCGAGTCGCGATATGTGTTGGACTACTCCTAATGAAGAAATTTTGTCCGTTAGGCTGAAGCGACCTGACAGTTTAGGGCAAGATCCGACATCCGATCTAGTTCAAGGTCGCCGGGACCCCGATTATTGAATTAGTTTTCCTTGTTGTCAAGAGTGATCTTTTTCCCTTTCTGGGTGAATACATATAAGCTTCAGTTTTACTACGTACTACATAGAGCACTTGGCAAAACTGGTTAAAATACCGCATAGTGCTAGCATGAAAAACGATATGAGAAAACAGTCGACACTCGAGAGTTCAATGAAAGAGAGTATACTGGTATTGCCGAAGCCTTTCCTTTCAATTCCTGGACTTCGTGTCTGCGACAAATATGGAATCGCCTTTGCTGCATGTCACTCTAGCCCTGTCGCTCCAGAGGATATGAAACAACCGAATAAAGCCCGTGCTGATCCTAAGTGACTTTAGCCTGGGGAGACGGGGTTCAGGGACCGTTAGCTATCATGCATGTTGGTTCCGTAGCAGCTAGCCGTGACGCCACGGTCAATTGGAAGGGCCCTTACATAAGCGTGTGACACATGCTAAAATGGAACGTTCAAACCTGGGGCTAGACCCTCATTCCCTTACAATGTTTGGTTTTCCTCCCTAATTGATGGTGCATGCAGCGTGTCAACTCTGCATGTACACGGGCCTCCAACCAATAGGCCAGTCCTGCGTCGTATATACTATAATGAAACTCTTAAGCCAAACGTGGGGAAACCCCAGGGACTGGCCCTATCATGCGTTGCAGAGGCTCGTGTCGGCATCGATGGTGCATTTAAGAATGATCAATGTGCGGAATATTATGGAGGAAGGAAGCTGTTGTATTTCTTCTTCTTCCCCGTTTACTTCTGTGCAAGAAAAACTCCTACCCCGAGGTCCAGCCGTCTTTACTCCTTTTGCCAGCCATAAGGGTGCGGTCTCGACAAATCCCACGGCATACTTTACGGATATGTACCGCAATGGAGAATCGAGCTCCACAGGTCCTCGCTGTTAATATTGTGTTTTGGGTTCTCACGTGGCTGGCGCTCTCATTGCGGGTCTATGTGCGGTGCTTTTTGCGGAAGACATTTGGAATCGATGACTGGTTGATGGTTGGCACACAAGTAAGAAATCTTTCGATCCAAATGACTGAGAAGTATGAAGAATAAGGATACATGGTTTCCTCTAGCTTTCCTTCACTTCATATCTCGCCTGCCAGCTTGGTGCAGCAATATACGGGACCGGCCGCCATCTGTCTGACCTGTCTATTGAGCATGCCGAAAAGGCTCTTCATGTAAGACCTCACAATTAGCCTCATGCTTTACTATATCTCTCAGCTAACTTCCCACACAGTTCTGGTGGCTTTGTGAAATCTTCTACATCATCAGCGCATGTTTGATAAAGTTATCGGTCGGGTTTTTCCTACTACGTATCACCGTCCGAGTAATCCATATTTGGATTCTCCGGCTACTAATGCTGGGAGGTGTCGTTTTCGGGATTATCTATCTCTTCTTGACTATTTTCCAATGCCGACCGATCTCTGCCTGGTGGACTATTCCCAAACAGGGCTGCTATAAACCCAGTGTGGTTCTCGGCACCATGTATACTGCTTCAACCGTGAACGCCGTCGCAGACTGGACATTTGGTCTCCTTCCGATCTTCATAGTACGGGAACTCAACATGTCGTTGAGAAAAAAGATTGCCGTCATATGTATTCTGAGCTTTGCCGCTATGTACGTTGAAAATACACTCCCAGAAATGAAGAGGTGATGGACCAGATAACTAACGACAATCAGTGGAAGTACTGTGACCGTGGTTCGCATCCCAATTGTCGCCACATTGGTTGATGATACAGACTTTTTGTGTATTTTTTGCACCCCTGAGAACATCGGCAGATAACATGAACTGACTGAGATTCCAGGGGCAACGACGAACTTCGCGATCTTGTCGACTGTGGAAGTGGGAGTTGGTATTGTCGCCGCATGCATTGCGACATTGAGACCGCTTTTCACTGCCATCATCACCAGTACTCACCATAGCTCAGACAGACAAGAGCAGGTCGTTCATCACCGGTCGACCAATCGAAATAATGATCAATTACACCGAAATGCTAGCCAGGATAATTTGAAGGCGAACACCGAGCCAGTAACGATGACCTTTTATATAGACGACCGCGATAGTGTGGCAAACTTGAGCTGCAGCGAAAGGAGTGATATGGAATTGGGAATCATTCACGAGACAGTCCCTACGACCCAACGAGGAGTCAGTTATTGAAGCAAAGAAAAAAATCCAAGAGGACACAGAGACTCAATGTATGAGCAGCAGAGGAATGACTTAATGTTGGTCCACATTTCTATATTCGTCAGAAGATAAATATCGGCATTATTATCAACATCCCAACAGTCTTGGCATTTCAGAAATAATTCAATAATTTCACTTCTGTGTGGCCTTTGAGATTATTCAGATATTGAACATTGACCTAGACCGTCGATTCGATTTAATCTAACGGACAAGACTTTTTCAGTCGGAGTAGTCCAAGACATATCTCGACTCGCCATTGACTAGCTATATCTTCCTGATTGGAGTGCGTCACAAATGGCTACTTAATTGGTTGTTGCTTTATTGCTACTATAGTTTTCCCAGTAGTGTCTAGCGGTGCAAACATATGTGTTAGTCGACGTCGGCATATACAGGTACTGGTAAATATATAAATTCGTCAACCGGTCTATTCAATGCTGTATACAAGGAATCCTGGAAATTTATGTACAAGTGAATAATCACATCATTACAACGATTGCTTCCCCCTCGTCTCAATCGGCAAAAACACCATAGCACAAAAAGCCGCCAGTATCAGGCCACCGGAAGCATAAACCGGCGCACTCGCATTATTCTTCGCGCCGTAGATGGCCACAATCGGAGCCATGACACCGCACAGTCTGTTGAAGAAACTGGCGATTCCAGTTCCGGATCCACGGTTTGGTGCGGGAAAGACTTCGGGGGTGTATGCATACAGGACGCCGTACATGATGTTTTGGAAGAAGGATTCCAGAGAGCTGCAGACTAGTTGAATATTAGAGTCGTTGGAGATTGTGAAGCAGAAGAGGATGATGCCAGTCAACATAGTTGCGATTGCCATGGTACCCTTGCGACCGATATACTTAATGTTGACGGTGTAGCAGCCAATGATTGAACCGGGAACCCCAACAACGGAGGTAATAGCATAGTTTCGGTAGGTGATGTTGATTGGAGTGACAGCGTCAGATCCTGCGTGAGCAAGATATTGTGGCAAGAAGGCGTTGAAGAGAGGGTATCCCATTCCGATAGTAGCCCAGCAGAACCAGAGAAGTGCAGTAGTGATACCTAGTCTCTTGGTGTGGAAAAGCGGGCCAAGGCGCTCGCCAGAGAATTTTGAAAGAGAACGTTTGATAATCTCGAAGCGGGTCAGTTTTGCATCGCCACCTTCGCTGGGATGACCTCCAATCTCGTTGAGAATGTCGACAGTGAGCCATGTCTTGGCCTTGTTCTTATACGCGATAGCATGTACAGTCCTCACAGCCTCTTCTTGGCGGCCACGAGAAAGCAGGAACTTGGGAGACTCGTAAAGGTGAAACAAGAAGAAGCGGCAAGCAAACATGGCCAAGGTTATAGCTCCCAAGGTGAGACACAAATATCGCCAGCCCATGTTGTCTTCTCTACGGCAGCATGCTTCTCCAGGAGCAACAGCCGAACAGGCAAGCAAATCGGTATCGCAGCTGTAATTAGGGATGAAGCCCCAAGCAATGAGACTATATCTGATCAGTATACCGATCTCCTGAGGACAAATTGACAACACACCTTCCAACCAACTGTCCAACGGGCCACCAAACACTCAGTAATGTGAGCAAATTACCTGATGCAAAGGGCAGAAACTCGAGGAACAGAGCACCATCAACAGGCAGATTTCCACCCACACCAAGACCCATCGCAGCAGCCAAACCGCATACACCGATCCAAGTAGGGCTTGCTGCAATGCAAATACCAAAAATGCCGCAGATCAGAAGAGTCATGTTGAAGGCAAGACGTCGCCCAACGACGTCAGAAGCAATTCCCCAGAAGGAAGCACCGATACACAGACCGACGAACAAGGCAGCTGTCGTGAAGCGTACACGGGTGTCGGAGATGCCAAATTCTTGAGACACTTGGTTCAAGGTCAATGCGATGCCCTAGTCGTATTAGTACGTAGCCAAGCTAGACAAGTTGAAATTAAATACCTGAAGCCAGAGACTAGGTCATGTTAGCATCAACTACCACAAGAAGAGTTATGGAGACGTACTTGTCCGCAAACCAGCCAAATCCACACAAAATAAAGAGCTGCCACTGATAGCGGCCCATTCCGATGTCCTGGATGGCCAGGTTGATTACTTTAGCCTTTCCTATAAGTCCATTAGATCTGTTTTTCGATATTTTCATCGTGGGTCCGGCAATCTACGATACAGTCCATCGGCATGTTCAAGCGCACAGGGCATGTTGCATCCGGCTCGGAAAGAGTTACGGGATAATAGACAGGGGAAAAAAAAAACCTACGGTCATAAGTAGTATCATGTCCTGACGTCGAGATCTCAGACTCAACCTCGGCGCGAATGGCTTCAATGGTCTGATGGCTATACTCCGGGTTGGAAGCAGCGCCGTTCTCCTCGGATCCGATTCGGTCCAGCTTGTCTTTATCCTCGGCGTCTTGTGGTTTGTTGTCGGGCGTCTCAGAGTCAGAGGTCACGGTGTTCAAGTGCTGGAAGCGAGCTGCTTCAGATAGGGGGATCACGACGCCGAGGAATTCTTGCCGGTCATGGCGCGTGAATGGGTTGATCCAGGCTTTCATTTTGAAGTTCCTAAAGATAGACAGAGGGAGGACTGGCGCAGTGGGTGATTGTCGCAAGGGCTGAAGGTCGAATGAGTCTAGAATATCTTCTATGTGATGTACGTATACGCAGACGGTGTTGATGCTACTCGTGTTCTAGTTGCTAAAGCAATAGATGAGCAGACAATTGATTGCAAGGAGAGACGATGAGCACAATCAGTCTTCTATACAAACGTCGTGTATTCGAATATATAAAGGACCGTGGCGACCAGAATAAAAGAAAGAATGGATTTGAGGTTGGCTAAGAGGAAGGACCGAGGCAGAAGCAACTACTTATACATGGTATACAGAGGAAAAAAAAAACTTTTCTTCCCCAGCCCATCCCACGCGATCATACCATACCAATGCAGTGACTCTTTTAACCCCATTCGTAGTTCTTGCCGCAACAGAAATCAAACGAATCAATCAGCGCACCGGCTTCTGCCGTGCCGATACGACATCATTCTATTGCCGAGTGACTTTATCGACCAATCTGAAGGGCGCATTTGATGTCTTTCCATGTTTTCCAACAGTTTTTGTATGACTGAAACGGTCTGATAGGTGGATCGTGGAAATGATCGGTGGGCTTTTACCCCAAGCTCGTATTTGTGACCCCATCCGGCGTGTATTTATGCGCTCGGCGAGACCGCGAGTCGACCGAGGCGGCGCACAGCCCTGGTGTTCTTGCATGAATCGGCCGGCCTATAGACTTCTTGTAAGATCTGCGTACAATATGCAGTAAATCAACACACTGCGATCAATCATCCAGGATCTTGGAGGTTGACTGAAGTTGATTCGATCTCGTATTGCGGCGGTACGGAGTCAATTCATACAAAGTATATGATTTACATAATGAAATCTACTGCCCAATGTGAGTGAGTCTTCAGGCGGGTCGCCAAGCGGCAAGCGGCAATGAATCGGGTGGCTTGACGCCTTCAGCCCTGACTTTTTCTACTATGTATGTAGTCTACACTGCTACTATTTGGTACTATTTAGTAGACATTGCGAGTGCTTGAATAGGGCCAGTGTAGTGCGTCAGTACTTTATCAAGCACATACAATGAAATGAGAGCACGAGGGCAAAGCTGCAATCAAAGTCTTGGCACATCCGCATTTACGCAGTACTAGGCACGGTACGACGTATACACAACTGTAATTTGAATGATGTCATTTTCGGCTGGAACTTGTTTTGTCAGTGGTTGGCACGCCCCACTGCGCCCCTTCGGCTGGGACCCTGCACCGGATCTCCGGTTTTGGTATGGTAACGGGTATTATTCGGCATGCTCCGGTGTCTCTCTAGTATCTCTCTTGTGTCTGAAGCAGTGGATGAATAGGATGATACTTATGATCAACAGACTAAGTGTTACTGAAGATATTGCTACTGTGTAGTATATTAGCTACCGTGTAGAGTGCCTAGATCATGGCCTATTCCGCTCAATCCCCTCCTTGTACCTCTGCAACGCCCTATCCCGGCTCTTCGCATGCTCAACCACCGGCCTTGGATACCCAGCCTTTTGCGCCACAGGCCCTGCACCTCTTCCGTACGGGTCATGAATAGCCTTCTTATCCTTGATAGCCCTCAATTCCGGCACCCACTTCCGAATAAAGTCCCCGTTCGGATCAAACTTTTCACTTTGCAGCAGCGGGTTGAAGATGCGGAAGTAGGGTTGCGGATCAACGCCCGTACTAGATCCGAACCCCCATCCGCCATGGTTGGACGCAAAGTCACCATCGATCAGGTTCTCCATGAAGTATCGCTCGCCGCGGCGCCAGTCGATCATTAGATCCTTCGACAAGAAGGAGGACACGACCATACGGTTGCGGTTGTGCATCCAGGCCTCGTGCTTAATTTGGCGCATGGCGGCGTCGACGATGGGGAAGCCGGTGCGGCCTTCAGTCCACAGGGTGAAGAGGTCTGTATCATATTCCCAGTTGATGTTTGTGAATTCAGGTTTGAAGCATTTGTTCATACTGTCATTGTTAGGTTGATTAGACATATGAGTATGCAAAAAAAGGGGTCTTACCAGATGTATGGCCAGTTTACGAGGACGTGCTTGTAGAAATCGCGCCAGGCAACTTCGCTGATCCATGTAGCAAGGCCAGCGTTCTTGCCATCGAGGTATCCGTTATTGGCATCTTTGGCTTTGGAGACGCATGTCCTTGCGCTCAGTACGCCAGCGGCAAGATACGGACTGAGGACGGCTGTGTATTGACCGTCCACCATACTACGCATCTTGTTGTAATCCCTTGCCCGGGTCTTCAGGAATGTGTCCAATCTCTGCATCGCCTCTTCTTCGCCTTCAGGGTACATCTTCTCAAACCGCTGCTTCTCTTCGTCTGAAAGACGCTTGTTCTCCGGCGCATCCGGAATTTCACTACCAAACAAGTCTTTGAAATGCTTTCGCGCGCCCTCGTGATTTTTGCCAGGGGTATCCAGAACATTCAAATCCTTATCGTGCTGGTGCAAATACGCCATCCATGCACGATACCACGGCGAATACACCGCATATTGTTTCCCCTGCTGGCTCTGCAACACACCAGGAGTGACAACACACGAATCGTGCGCTGTCTCAAACGCAACACCCTTATCAGCCAACAGCTGCACAAGTTTCGCCTCTCTCCTCAGTTCATCCACCTCATACTCAATATTTGCAAACAAATGACTCGCACCCCACTGCTCACATAACTCCGCAATTCTTCCGGGGATATTCTTCCGCTTTTCCTGCGTCTCCATGTACAGCGGTATATCCAACTTATCCAGCTTCTGCTGCAAAACCTTCAAATTCCGCAACGTAAAATCTACTCTCGCCGGACTCGACAAATGAGCCGTCAAATCCTGTGGCGAATCGATATACATGCATATCAACGGAATGTCGTTTTTGGCAGCCAAGTCAGACGCCATCTTCAGTGCCCGATTATCTTTCAGACGTAAATCGCCTTTGAACCAATGCACAACTGCGTTTCGGGGTTTGATTGCTTTTCGGGTTTTCTCGGTCTCCGCGTAGACTCTGTTGAGTGAGTCGATGGGCCGTTCGAGTGTGCCGTTGTTGTATGCGTCGCAGCGCGCATTACTCATCTCAGGAGGGTAGAATTCGCGGAGGACAATGCCGAAATCTTCGGCTTGTTGCGCGCCGGGATGAGGGCTTTTGATGTCGTTGGCTCCATTTGACTGAGAACTATTGCTCCTTTTTGGAGTCGATGAGGATGCACCCACCGACGTTTTTCGTTTTTGCGGTGCCATCTGTGATCCGGTGGCTGTTGTGATGAAGTGATAAAATCGATGATGGTGCCTCCTTAGAAACAGAGCGGGTGAGCGAACAGTTGGAAAGCAGCACGGTCGCAGTACAGATATAATCATTCCCTCAATGACTCTTTTAGAGAAATTGAATCAAAGAAAGAATTGATTAAAAGAGTTAAAAAAAACCATAACATTGTTGTCGCGGATACGCGTTGATGTCATTGGGTATTTCACTTTCCGCAAACCGATCTCCGTAGCCTTTTGACTTCCGCTGGTTGCAGACAAGTCTAGATCGATCGAACAGATTAGTTCACCTCCTTGACCCTCTCCTCCCCTTTCCACTAATATTCATCCGATCTCGAATCGCCATGCTGCCATAATCCGTCTGTGCTGCTCTTCGGCGGACTTCTCTTTCTGTAGCCACTGTGGCTATATTCTCCTCGGTCGCTTCTCCTTCCTCATCATCGTGTTCATACGACTTCCTGTGGCGCCTCGCTTCCATGATTTTCTGGAGTCGTTCCGGCTCTAAGAACGGCTGAAGGGCCTGTGAAGAATCGAATTCAATGCGAATTACCCTGTTCCTATTTTCATCGTCATCTAGGCCGATTGTGTATCGCCCGTTACCAGACTTTCGGTCTTCGTGCTCTCTTTCTGCAGTGGTTTCTTTCAAAGAGGAAAAGACCGGTCTCTGAAGCTGGATGACTGCTGGAACAGCGCTGGGATTTATTGTTTTGTGAACGATCGTTTTGGCTGATGACGATGATGGTGTCGAAGTTGAGACTGATTTTGGGGACAAGGATGATATAGGTAAGAGGCCGCGTTTATGTGGGATAATCCGCTTCCTATTGGAGGTCATCTTATTGCTACTCAGCGCTTCTGATGATTCCATGGCTTGTGTACTACGTAGAACGTAGATATGTATAAGGAGAGAGATGTTTCGAGGTTAAACTGTGGGTTGAGGTTTCCCCACATCTGGCACTTTCCCACTAGGCCCTAGGGTACGGGCTTATTGAAGATTGTCTGTACAAATAATGTATTCACAATTAAAAGGGCACATATACACCAAGTAGCTACATAACGTCGTTAAACAAGGGTAACATCGGTATACCGTTGAATTGGAAGGAAAAATGTCCGCTCAGCAGTATGATGTTCATATCAGCTCCAGCAAGTAAGCGTATGTTTTGATGTGATCAAACCATTCCCTGCGTTTCCATACCCTGCATAGGCATCGTGTATGGGAAATCAACCAGTCCGTCGAGAAGCCAGTTCAGCGGATCGAAGACCTCGTAATTGGGTTCCATGAATCCGCTGGGTAGGTTGTTGACCCCAGTGGATGAGGACGATAGTGATAGACCATGTGGCAGTGGTGGAGCAGGTGCCAGGCTAGGGTCGCCGGTTACTCCTGGTGTGGTTGACGATGCGCGTGGAGCGAGTGATGAGCCCGCTGTGTCGCCGTTTGAATCGGGATCGGTGGGGTTTTTGAGCGATGCTATTGCAGTCTGTTAGATTTTTGCAGCCGTCAAAAGAAGTAGAAGCATACCTTCTATGTTCCGACCCTTGGCCAGAGCGTCCTCTCGCCAACGCCAGACGGAATCAAAAACAAGCGACATACTCATCCGGCATCGCACCTTGAGTTGTAATTGATCGTCGATTTCCGATGATGCAGAGGCCGGCCGTGGCGTCGGAGCGCCCCCTTGCTTCCACATTTGGGTCATAACTTCAGTCAATCGCTGCGGTAGATCGTTATTGGAGACCGAAATTGCCCGGATGGACCAGATGGTTCGATTGAACAGTCTTTTCGTGTACTCGAGATCTATGTGAGCTGAAAAGAAACTCTTACAAAGCTTCATCAGAGTAAATCCCGCCGCGAGCATGATCTGATAAATGTAATATGGCGTGTAAGGAAGCACGGGGCCCACGTTTGTTTCCAAGTTTAATGCCAATTCTAAGAAGTTGCAGGTCGCTGAATGCAATGAAAGCAAACGCTCTCGGTATCCTTGCGATGAGGGGTCGTCGAAGAAAGAACATAGCTGTAGATGAAGGTTCGCTGCCTTGAGATATAGATCCGTGATCACTAACAAAGTCAATATGTTTGTTGCTGTTCACGAATAAGATCGAACATACCGTCGTTTGCAGATCTCAGTTGATCCTCTAATTCCTCATAATCCCGAGTCAAGAACGACATCAGAGACGATCGTTCACCGTCTTCTGCCAAGCCCACTGGATTCCTCCGATTGTTATACAAAGCTTTTGTAACTTTGTCAACAAACACTTCGATTTGTAGCCGAGCCTTAATCTCCCTTGGTAGCTGAAAGTTGACGTCGAGGAGTTCACCAGCACCTAACGTCCAGTCATATAGTGTCGAAGGAGGTTGTCCATAGCCAGTAGCAACCCTGATGAGTTAGTCACAGCTAGCACAGACGGGAAAGACACGGCTTACCTTTGTGCCACTACGTTGCAAATAGCCCACGTCCGGACTTTATCCCGCAGCTCCGACTCAATAAGCTCAACTCGAAACTTGGAAAAGTCCTGAGTATGGGAAGGTCGGTGAAGTCCCAATTGCATCGCAACGTGGACCATCAGGCCGGATAACATGAACGTCGGGTCAGTCGATGTACTACTTGTCGGGAACGGCCAAGTGCAGAGCAAGCAAAGAGCCTTAACTGCATGGAAGCTTTGAGGGATGTCGGCGATTGTGCTCCAGACAAGACGTGTCACCGGACCGGCCAACGAGTTCAGTAGCTGGACATCGGTCTGGTATCGGCGGGCGCCCACGCTAATGATCATCCAGAATAGGAGTGGTGAGGTCGCGTAGTACTCTTCGGGTATGACCTCGCGGTCGAGGAACGGCAGATAGGGATGATAAAAAGTGAAGAACCTGATTCAATTAGTCAAACGAGCAGATGAAAATTTATCTTTCTGCGCACTTACAAATTGAATAATTCGTTGATCCGATCGGTTGCCACCATAACATCCTCTATTCTCTTGAATTGGTGGCTGCCAGACCGCATATAATTCTGTCCATCAAACCCAGACCTCAAGTCCAACAAAGACGCAACCGCTTCATGTGAGCCCATGTACTGATCTGTCGACAGTGGAGTCGGGGTCTGATACATTGCGCCGCTTAGTGGTGTCGACATGGCAGACGTATCCTGCTTGGCCGGCGTCACCTGATTTTTCAACGACGCATTTGTTGCATTGGCATTTGCGATTTGTCTCCTGAGCTCGATTATTTCCCTTTCCATCTCGGCGTTGCGACTGCGTTTTCCGACTCGCTTGAAGTTGGATTCGATTTTGCATTCGAGTTTGAGACGACGACAACGGGAGCAGTCCATGAAGGGCTCTTGGATCACATCGCAGCGTAGCTGTCAAGACCATCAGCATCATTACCATAACGTGCACAGACCACTGCTACCTTTTGTTGACGACACTCGTTGCAAGCCCTCTTGACTGGCTGCCGCTTCCTCTCCTCATCACCACCATCAATATCGTCGATGCTACCCGGCGAGCTATCCAGCCCGGCACCAGCGCCATTGCGCTTCCTACTGACTAACCCAGACGCACCAGAATGTATCTTCGCATGGATACGGGCAGGGCTAGTCAATGGCGTCGCATTCTGAGAATCAGTCGATATCTGGCCAACCCCTATGGCCCCTCCCCCTCCGATGCCGCTCGTCACCCCGTGCGCCGCCACTCTGGCTGGCCCGCGGCTATGCGCAGGGCAGGTTTATCGATCAAAACAGGATGTATTGCGAATTGGTGAATGTCGCCGATAGGTTGGTGTTTTGGTTTTCTCTGGTCAACGCGTGCGGCTACGTCCGATGTCGCAAAGACGAGCTGGATGGTGGGCAGATAGGAGACTATCCTCGTGGTGGGCTTGGAATGACTCTGGAAATTTTGTTTTCGGCGGTCGTACGATGATCGCGCCGCGCTCGGTCTTAGCGTTAGGCGATATCACCCCACTACCTGCTACTTAGCTGGCAAAGTTGCCTGTCTCTTCTCCTTGCTCGTTTCTTTTTCTGTAGGGATTTTGAGTCAGCGCTGGAACGTGAGCCGGCAAGTGGGGGTTGCCGGTTTCGGGGAGAGGTCATGTGATGAGTTGTCTAAGGCAGAAACTGACACCTGAGGCACCAACTCGGATGGACATTCGAGCCACGTGACCGACTGAGTCCCAATTAGTCAGCGCTCCTCGTCGGGCAAGAGGAAGCTTACCGTTCATGATACAAACGAGGCCAATCAAATTTACGATAACTAATCAACTTATCCTTAACTTAACTTACTGAATGAGTAACAAATAGTAATAATCACTCACCAACCCGTCGTCCAGTCAACGTCTTCCGAATCGCCAAGTGTGCTCAAGCAAGATTCTAGAAACCTGCCCAACTGGGAAACATCGCCGCGGCTCTTATGACGATGCGATCGGCTTCATCTGGGGGACGCTGTTGTGATTGGACAAGAACACTCGGCTGACTCCGTGTCAGGATGCTTGGATGCCAAAGAAACGCTTGTCAGGGGAGGGCATTGCCACGAACGATATTGCCAATCTTGCAATATACACCCGGAGGCTGAGTCGGGCGTGGTCATGCATTCCTGTTCATGGAAACGTGTCGTCGAATGCAAGCTTCACCGTTGGATCGTCGGGCAAGTGGCAGTTCAGTGCGATGTTGGTCATCTATTTTCCGTCTGTAAGTAGTTTGGACCGCCCGATCTAAACTCAATCGTCCCCCACAAAATATATCACGAGGGGCTCAGCATCCTTGCTATCATCCCGCAACTTGTCGCTTTTCTGGGGCAGTGTCCGTACGAGATAGAACGCCCGAAGCTTTTCGTTAAATCTTTGTTTTCATTGGTTGTCTGCATCCAGCTATCAAAAGTATCGCATATTTAAGTCGTCCAAGATCCCCAGTGTACCTCTTTCTAAATTCAAGCACCCAGCATCACATGGTAGACGATGCCTTTATGATCACTCTACCATTTCATCACTCACTGCCCTCATGCTGAACTCTTAATCACATCACCTCAACACCGCCACAATGACCGTTGTTGAAAAGGCTCTTTCAAAGCTTACGCTTTCCAAGGAAAGTAAAAGCGAGAAAGAAATCGAGAAAGAAAAAGACCTCAAGGATACATCTTCAGACGGAGAAGCACCGCCAACATACGAAGAGCACCAACAGTTAGACGACGAACAATTCGTCGTCGACATTCCATCCCTCACCTTCCCGGACCCGGGACTCGCAGAGGAAACGACAGTAGAGAAAGACCGATGTATTCTACATCTCAAGCTACTTGCCTCACTGGCGGACTTGCGAGAGACCATCTCTTCTATCGACGGATTATTCGGTATCAACGACTCGCAAGCTTCCAAGTTTGAGGATGAGACCAGGAAAAACAAGGCTCTTATCCGTATCAGGGAGAAACGCTGGGCTGTGTACACCGCTAGAGCAGTAGACCGTTATGCGGACTGGTGGACACACTGTGTCCCGGTGTCTGAGGCGTCTCCTACTATATATTCGGTTCGGGAAAAGTCGTACAATGCTATTACTAATTCAAATCCGTCAACGTGGTCGGCAAAGAGCCTACCGCCTCTTGGTAAGTGATATCGGAAGATAGGCTCAACCTGTACTAATGTGTGAATAGACGTTCTTATGGTCTGGCATGCTCACATGCTCAATCCTCGTAACTACCTAGAGGATTGTATCCGAGGAGGAAGAATGCGCGCCTGGGCTACTGAGTTCCCCTGGCAATTGATCGACGCTGCCATCGACAACAAAACGCTAGACTACAATCCTGGCGACGAAGCTGTTGAGCATTTTACAAAAAACACCGGGCATCAGTGGGAGAACCTAGACGACCCCGACGAGAAAGAACTGAAATGTATCAATTGCTCGCGACCAATCAAAGTTGCCTGGACATTTGGCGACTTTGGAAACGATCCAGATGCCCCCTTTGAAGGATGTCTGGGGTACGCTGACAAAGATTTTGCGACATACTGCCAGTCTCCGGACTGCGGATTCAAGCATGACCATCAAGCCCTGAGGGTCGCTCGGTTCCATCAAGATGTTGATGATCTTCTGAAGGAACATCGTCCTATGCCCGGAACCTATCTGAATCTTCAGGGAATGCCAAATTACATCACCAGCAACGACGCCATGTTTCCTAATCAACTCATTCGTGCTAGCGATCGTTTTGTCAAAGGTGCGGTTTTTGAGCTCACCAAGCCCACGAAGGACGGACAGAACATGACTACTGTAAGGAAAATCATAGAGTCTCTCATGTCTGACATCAGTATCGTGATAAGTATCAATGGTGGCCGACGCAACTCGTACAGACTGAAGCGCGAGCAAAGAATATCTATACGACGCATGATGGCCCACTACTGGGAGAACAGCTCCATCTTCGGCCTGGATCTAGTCGGAGCCGTCATCCGTCAGGGCACATTTATCCAAAAGATGGACAATCTCGATTGGATTCATTCACCTGCCGTCGCAGCAACCATGGAAAGATTGATTCGCAAATACGACATTTTCTTCCAAATTATGATTTCCCATTCCAACAAGATGGCCGTGCCTACTTTGGACGTCGACCTGGCATGGCATACGCACCAAATGTCTCCCAGCCGATACTTTGCGTATTCCCAGGCCAAGACAACAAAAGTGCGAGTGGGCATCCCAGCCTTCATCGACCACGACGACAAAGTCGATGAAGCTCAGCTCTCAGATGCATTCCAGTGGACTTCCAAGAAGTACTTTGAGATGACCAACGGCGAATTGTACAGCGAGTGCACATGCTGGTACTGCGAAGCCACGCGAGAGTCATTCCTGTACCCTACACTCTCCATCCCCTCGTCATCGACCAGACGTGCCCGCACCCTGGCCGAAAGCCTGCACGACGATCCAAACATCTCCTCCGAACCAGACAAAAACCCACACATATCCGCGCACAACGCCGTGCGCGCAGCCGGTGCCGACGGCAAATACGACGCCAACGCACATTTCAAGGCAATGCGCCTACGACAGATGTGGGACAAAGCGCATCGTCGGAACCTGAAACGACAGCAGAAACAGGCTCGGAACGGCAAGGCCAACAACAAGTCAAGGTCTTACAATGAGGCTGTTGATCCGTACTACCCGATGGTATATGGATATCCGTACTTCATGCCGTATTATGCGCCATATATGGCGGATCCGTATATCTATGGCGGTGCTTATCCGTGTAACCCGGCTTGTATGAGTGCTGTGTCCGGTGCTTATGGCAATTGTGCGGCGGGTACGTGTGGTGCGAGTGTCGCATCGGGGGCTTGTGCTGGTGCTGGGGGCGGTGGTTGCGGTGGTGGTGCCTGTGGAGGAGGTGGAGGCGGAGGTGGAGGATGCGGAGGAGGAGGCGGTGGTGGTGGTGGTTGCGGTGGTGGAGGAGGTGGTTGATCTGATACTTACTGCTTGATTTACGATTGATGAATTTCCCATACCCTTTCTTCTTGCTGCTACTTGCTTGTCGCGTCTTGCAATTTTGTTCTTATATTGCTAGTTTGAATTGAGCAAATCTATTCTTAACAAGGTACGACCACATGGACATGTCGCAAAATCGTAGAGAGTCAAGTTCTATATGTATATCACTGTAATTTCAAATAGGCCGCATCAATCTGACTCAATGACATGGGTATAAAACATTACCAAACAAATCAAACTTCAGATCATGACAGCAAAGATAACGAAAACTCCGCTTCAGACGTATCAAAGAAAGAACGAAAGAAATGAAAAGTTAAAACAACTGTCTCTATACACAACACAATAAAGCTGTATTTTTTACATTACGATGCATCGCGCACTCTTGCTTTTGCTTTTCCTTCTTTCATTGATTGTATTCATGTTCCATGCTTCTATTCGTGCGCGCCAGTCTTCAGATTCGAGTGGGTTGGGTAGTTGCCAGTCTGTCTCGGCTGCTGCTGGGTTTGGTGGTGGTTGCTGCTGTACCGGTATTGGCTCGTTATGCATAGGTACGGATTGTGTTTGTAATCGTCTTCCGTCCGAGGCATGCTGCAACTGGAGAGCGTATTGTAGAGCTTCCTCCGTTAGTGGCGCGGGAGGTAGCTGTGCAGCTTCAGATCGAGCCCGGGTTCGGTGCACGCCGCCGTTTTGATGGTCTGCGGATCGAGATGCGTTGCTGTATATAGTAGACATGCGATTTATTGCCCCGTTGCCGCCAACGGCGAGATTTGGCGATGATCGTGAGAATCTGCCGTTGCGCATGATTGACTTGTTCCTTCTTGAGCTGGGAGTTTGTAGGTATTGCTGTTGTTCATCGGTGTTTGCTTGGCTGGCTACTGAGCCGTGGCTGGTTGCTTTTCGAAATGTA
Organism: Talaromyces sp. F31; assembly: GCA_037356135.1. NCBI lineage: Eukaryota > Fungi > Ascomycota > Eurotiomycetes > Eurotiales > Trichocomaceae > Talaromyces > Talaromyces sp. F31. Next base: position 157,657 of record JAYXSF010000044.1, on the reverse strand, counting down.
CCGAATAGTCTGCTATTTCTGGGTTGCTTTTTTAGAACGGCTGGAGGTGCTCCTCGACCCTCGCTATCGGTTGATTCTCGCACTACCTGACGTGGCATTGTAGATGATTGTCTGTTTCTCTCGCTCTCACCAGACGCTGCGGGTTGATTCGACCGCTCAGGCGGATGAATTTGATCCTGGGTGGCTGGAGGTTGCGGATGCGCGCTTGAAGAAGCTACCGCTCTATGGAAAGAGAGAGGCCTGAAGTTCGAACGGACTCTACCAGTAGCATCTTCGCTTGCATCGACGGTACGCCTGCGTGTACTCCAACGTCTCGAAAGTATACCAGAGCCTCCACCGGAACCAGCCCCTTCACCTCGATCAGCCTCGTTCGTACTTGCTCTCCTCGGCTGCTGAGGTAGCAGCTCCATAGTACCACCAGGAGGGGCTGTCATTGTAGGAAGAAGCAATTGTCTGAGATGCTCAGGAAGTGGTTGGTCAGGATTCCGTGTATAAGGTGGCGGGGGTGGTACCCAGTTGTCTGCATCGCTCTCATGAGGAATATGCAGGACTGGTACTCTAGGGCGTTCCGGTTCCCGAATCACATGCTGAGGTCGCCGATTGCTAGCTGCTGCTGTGGCTGCACGCTGTAGGGTATCTCGAGAACGGGGAGCGGTATTGCTGTACGGACCTTCCAGGAACAATGTAACGTCGCCAACTTCGGGGCCCAGGGTGGGAGAAACCGACGATTGACTTCTTTGGCTTGACATGTCCGGTATTGGAGGAACAGGAATAGTAAGCGAATTTCTTACCTCTGGTCTCGGTGCATTGCTCACGCCACGACGCAGTTGAGTCCTTCGTCTCTCGAGCTCCACTTCTTGCTCAAGATTTGCATCGGGTTCTCGAAGTACTAGTGGCACTTCCACTCCAAGCTCAATCGTCAGTTCGACCGTCTCGCCATCTTCTATCGATGTTTGAAAATCAAATATCGATATTCTTCCTCCGTCTACCGGTATCGTCTCATCCCCGATCGAAGAGGAAGTGACACCGCCTGGCGCGACTGCGACCAGCCTTTGTCGGCAAAATACATCAAAGTTCTCAGAACGTCCTCGACCTACCCAGCGAGCGGCGGTCAATCCAGGAATATCAGCTACCTTTCGGCCTCCAATGAACAGCGATGGCTGGTCAAACCCTTTCCCAGGCCCTTTGACGACAGCTCCAGAGATTTCAGAAAGTGAGTTCGTCGAATTACTGCTATCATTAAACTCTATTGGCGTTGCATTGAGATCATCCGGAAGACCGTGAAGAAACAGGCCACCACCACGGAACGCCAGGGCAACGAGTTCACCCTTTGGGTCAACAGCAGGGCTCAGGGAAGGCATAAACTCCTCTGTGCCGTCTGGGGAAGCCGGTGCTAGAAAATAAGTCGAACCGATTCTGGGCTCCTTCAGCCGAACCGCTCGGAAAGTCTTGAGGCTATTGTCGAAACCCATTATCCAGTTTTCATCACCGCTGATTCGACTTGGTAACAATGTTACATAGCTGTAGCCAGGTGCTATATCGGGAAACAGTATCTGCGTGGTCCACATATGGGCCTCTTGGCTACTCAAATCAGCCATTGAGTCGGCTGGAAACGGTGCTGTGATAGTGGCAAAGCCGACATCAGGACAGTCCAGGGATGAACCAAGGAGCATAGACCCATCCGAGGAAAACGACAGAGTATCAATCCTCCCGCAGCGGACAGCTCGACACTGAGTCGGTATCACATCTTCACCTAGCGCGTGCATCTCAATGCTCCCGTCATATGCAATGCCAAGTACACTTCCGTTCGGCGCAAGAGCGAGGGCCCGCGGAACATCATTCAAAGTCAATACTTGAACATGTTTCGCTTCATCTTTAGATAAATGATAGATGTTGACCTGGTGGCGATGTGAGACAACGGCGAGGACACGAGCATCATCAAGGATCGTGGCGGCCAGAGGCATGCGCGAAGTCTTCAATTCATATAGTACCTTAATATCCGATGCAGTCAGATCCAGAACGAAGATCCGAGAAGAGCTGAGACAAAGCAGAATTCGACCGTTTGCAGAAAACTCGAATTTTATTGCCTCGCCTGTTGGTAGTGCTGCTGACGATCCAACCGAGCTCGATATCAATGTCACCAAAGTTTTGCGCGGACGTAGAAAGATCTGGAAAGCATTCTTTCTGATCTCTCGGCTGAAAACCCGCTTCAACCAGTCGAGGTTCTGCGTACCCGTCAATACAGTATTGGGATCATTATATGCTGCGAATAAGGGGCATCGGGCAAGGTGGTGTGCATAGAGTTCGGCATCATTTGACGCCTGTCTCCATTGCTCATTCAAGGCGGCGAGTGAGGCGAAGGTGTTGGCATCGACTGTGTAGAGGATCCTATATCAGTTCATGATTAGCTCCTATTCGTTATGTGACTAGTTCGTGTTTCGATCCCGCAAAGAACCTACTTCCGAATGACGTCGAGGGGCAAGTGATCAAAAGCACTCGACTCCTGCACAGTCCCTTTTTCATGATTCGAGGTACCGTTATCGTTCCTGTGCTGCTCCGTGTCCAGATCCATCCTCGCGATCGTCTAGCGGTCTACATGGGCTGCCGCTGCGACGGTCGGTGATTCCAACACAGAAAACCAAAAGCTAGCTCATAGGCATGCATCATGTAATACGATAAGCGGAGTAATTCATTCCATCCAGAGGTTGGTGATGCCCAAACCAAAAACCCCAGTTCGACGGTCGAGCCACTAGATAAGAGCTTGTTGTTTCGCACCTGAAACAGCGGTGGATAGCAATGTTATCAACGGCGAATGCGGGGAATGGCAATAGAGTTCTAAGTGCAGCTACCTGCGAATAGAGACGTCGCCGCGATTGTTGAGTGGCCAGATAGTCCTAAACCACATGAGCATCGTGGTTGATCCGGAGTCGCCTGTGACTGTCTGTTGATTCAGCGGAGATGTGCACTGCCCTAATAATAGACATCCGATCTAACTCTGAAAAGCCTAGCGCTCCATGTAGGGTCTATTCTACCAGAAGTGGTATAGCGTGGACGTGATCTCGAGCAGCGATCTGGTAGCCTAAGGCAATGATCAGCGGCGAGATCGATTATTGTTGCTTGTTTACGGGCATTATCCGTGCTTGTGTTGCAGGCTGTAGAATTGCATGATTTCTCCATTAATGAGTGGCTGATATCGGCCAATGGAACTGATTGTACTACATAGAACATGGTAGATCCATGGATTAGTCCATCAAAGTAGGAAATGAGAACATACTACGTATGCCTTTTCACGAAGGCACGAAGACGGACTAATGACTAGTATATTAGTCAACCTTCAATATTGAAGCCTTGATTGCCAATTGTTGGGAGTCGGCCTGGGCTTACAGAAGTGTATGGGGGCCGCTAACAAGATCGGACTTTTACGTAGATAACCTCACATAACGCACCACAACGATTCGAAAGCGAATTGAAATTAGAATTAATCTAAGAATTATACTACTTCATCTATTATCCTCAAAAAAGCTCGAAACCGACCTAGATTTTCCCCATATAATTTTGGCCTTGGCATTTGAACCCTAGGAGATGGGAGGAAGCGACGTACTTCCATACCTGAAACATCACCAACCGAGCTCTCATCGACAAATTGCCCCTTGCAAGCTGAGTAGCTTCGACACCGCTTGAGGTAATAGCTTCAGCTTCAGAAATGTGAAGAAGAGTTCCGCGCGAACTACGCGGCTTCACATCTTTTCTGTACGTCGCAATGTAGAATCCAAGAAACAGCACCAGATACGAAGTCAGAACGCCAATGCCAATCAAAGCCGCGAACTCCTCGCCCGCACACGAACCCATATGGGGCATCCAGGGAAAATACGTCGAGGTGAAATATGTATAGGACGCAAAATAGACGAATCCAAGGTCGATTATGAACTGTATCACTTGCAGCCGAGTGACCCATTCTTTCCACCAGACACGGATATTACGCGTGCTCTGGAAGTAGTACCAGTACATGACGCAATGGACAGCAAGGTTAAGGGTGATAACGACCCATGACACGGCGGTGTGGCCGATTAGTTGCGTGTAACAGAGGACAGCAGTTGCGCCGTGGTGGTAGCAGTGCAGGAAAGTCAAGGGTCTTTTCTTGAGGATGAGGAATACAGTGTCGAGAAATTCGAGGTATTTGGTTAACAAAGTCAACTTTTATCCACGGACAAATATAATTGGCTTTCGATCTACAATCGTGAAACTCCAGGGTTTTCAAACACCCACATAGTACAAGACAACCAAATGCTGCGTCCGTCCACCATCAATATCACAAATGGCGAATAACAAGCCTTTGCGGATTAGGGTAGGAAAAATTGCCTCTATGTAAAGAGCGAGTAGAATACCGCTGATGACCGCTAAACAGAAATTGTGCGCCAAAAACAAGGACGAGAGCTGGAAAGGCGCTCGGTCTCGCATGAGTTCACGGCCACCAAAGATGATCACGTAGTAGATCACCACGAAAAGGCAAGATTCCTTGAACGTGGACAATGGAGTCTGGCCCACAACGAACTCAAAGTCGTCAGCAGGGTAACCAGCGATGAATTCAAATGCTTTGCTGAACTGTGGCCATAGATATGGTCTCGCGATAGTTATGGATTCCATAGTATGAAAGGCCTAGTTGAGGAACTCTATATCGACTATACCAACTGCATATATAGGATAGAAGCGCAACAAAACTAAACAAAAATTGACGTTGTAAAAGGAGGAATCTCGAATAAAAATCTTTCAACCTGACCTGACTGCTTCAAACTTGACAAATCAGGTATCCTTACTGAAATTATATTACGGCTTTTCCGGATACGTGATTGCAGCGCATAAGCCAAGGGCCATCAGCGTCAATGGAGATTGAACCTATACTCAAATAAGAGAATGGATAGGAAATCTAATCGCCTGTCCTCATTGGATAGCGAGCTTTCTTTGATATACTAACTACGCTGTGTCATGTATGGCACAGGGATGCCAGGTAAATAGACACAATTGAATACAATACACGTGCCCACTCAATCTCGCACATATGCATGTACAATTAGATGCTTTTATGCAGGATAGTTATACGATTCACCGTAATACGAGGATAAGCCTTGAATTCATGATATTCAAACACGCAAAGCTCCATGCACGATTTTCTGCTTCCCAGGATCAGTCTTGCTTCTGTATATGAGAGCGTTATGTCGGGTTATATACTTACCGAGGCAGACAAAATACGACTGAAATGAATCCCAGAACGCATCTTACGTGGATACACGTTTCAGGTAATAAAAAACTGGCGCTAGTACGAGTACGAGTTAAGTTGAAGTTCTCACACCCAGTGATGATGACTATCTCCTTATTGATTCCTTGAGAAACCCTGAGCCAAGACACCAAATGTGATGGTTGCCTTGCCACGCGGCTTCAGTTCCTCCGTAATTATCGGATCCAAAACAAAGAAACCAAGCGACTTTGCCCTAGCGCTGGTTTTCTCCAATGCCAGCAGTACCCGAGATGAGTGCGGACCTAATATCACACCACTTATGATCACCGCATTAGGTACGTTACTAGGGTTGGGGTGGTGAATGGCATGACGGATGAGCTCGGGCGGCGCAGCGTTTGTAGCTATCAGGGATCCCAACGGTCCCGGCAGCCAACCTTGTTACTGCAGGGTCCTGTTGGTAATTATCAAGTTTGAGTCAGTAGGGTTCGGAGACTTTATCGAATTTCTGAATGTCCTACCGTCCAGCATTTCTCACTGAATCTGTGCCGCATACAAGTGCTGGCGGTGGTGAGTCCTAAATCCAATCCACGTTCAAACGATTCGTGCTGTTTCGCTGGGATAACTTCGTAGCTAAGTGCAGAAAGCCCCAAGTTGCCATACTGGTAATTTAGTCCACCACCTCAGCCAGTCAAACTTTTTCCACGGCCAGAGCGCCGTAAAACCCTGGCGTAACTAGACGGTCTCTGCTTGAATGAAGGGTAAATATGTCACCAGCACCCCCTTGGGTTGGCCCAGGTCGATTCTATCTACTCTTATGTTTCTACAAGGCAACTGATTACCTACCGTAGAGGATGCAATGACGGGCGTCCGAAGCCAACTCGACTAAATCTAGGAGTACACAAAGGTCTCTCGCAGGTCAACGTGGGTCATATCATGCGGTATCCCTACATTGTACTATACGATGGTATTGTTTATCCTTGGATAAGCCTATCAGAGTAAGGAGGCCTTATCGCTGAGGCACCAAGACCAACCAATGACTAAGATCTTAGTCAGCCATCAACTATGAGGCCCTGATTGGTCGCTGATACGGATACCGATTACAGCGGCTTCGGTTGAGAAGCAGAAAGTTTGCTAAGCAATTGATTATGAGCTGATGAGGACTCGTCTCTTGCAAGCAATTTGTTGGATGCGCAACCATGGGCTGTCTTCGCTGACTGATTTCACGGCGACTATACAGCATACTGTGCAAGATCAACAGCTAAGACTATTAGCAGCTGATGCGCCGACATCGGTCTGCCGCATTGAATAATCTGTCGGCGAACGAGATAATGCCTGTCTGCTAGCGGCGCGAATTCACCACCATGCCTTCTAACACGCCTCCTACGAATGCGCCGCCTCCAAAGGCAAACCCTGCTATCGTCAATACGGGCTCGCGACCCTATCGATCTCACAAAGTAAGAGCATGCGACCTGTGTCGCAAGCGCAAGTCGCGATGTACGGTCGATATTCCGGGTCAGTCATGTGTTTTATGCCGAATCCAAGGCGCCGATTGCCATTATCAAGAGGACTCTATGCCAGAAGATGCACCAGCCATCGGAACCGATAAGCACACTTCATCGTCATCTTTCGCGGGGCACAAGCGCAAGCGAAGGTCCGAAGCTCTTGACCAAGATATTGAAAGCTACGATAACTCGGCATCAGAGCAAGTAAACGGCTCATCGACTTTTCATATACCTAGCGAGAAGCGTGATGAAAGTTTGCGCCGAAAAATCGACGACCCTCAAAATGAGTCAGTGCTGATCGTGGGTCCGGTCGCCGCGGAGGATGCCCAAGTAATTGAGAAGTTCATGCCTTCGGAACGATCTAGCAAGATTGAGAATGGGAACAAGCCATATAATGTATATTCGAACGACCCTCGAAAGCCAATTCTCTACACTACGGTTTCGAGGCGGCGCCAAGGTGTGCGCATTGGATGTCCACCAGGTGAAAATCAGAAAGAAATCCTGGAGCATCTACTTGGGCCATTCAAGCAAGACTTAGTCAGACTGTAAGTTTCTGTGACTCTGAAAAAACAATAAACTCTAATAGATCTTGACAGCTTCATTGATCGATTCAATGTGGCGTTCCCTGTCTTTGATGGACAAGCCTTTTGGGACGCATATATTTCTGATGCCGATGACCTACCAACCACGCTTTTGTGTCATGTGTATGCGATGTCTCTTGTCTATTGGAAACATACACCGAAATTTGCTCGTCACCCCAAGCCTGATGTCCGGTATGCCATCAACCTGACTGTGGCAGCATTGCACGAAGATTATTCGGCTCCAGGATTGTCTACAGTAAGCGCAGCGTTACTCGACCTCACAGGACGGCCTATATTCTCCATGACAGGCAATGCGATCAGTTGCGGACGCCTGGTTTCGCTCGCGCATTGTTTAGGTCTGAATAGAGATCCAAGCAATTGGAAGGTTCCTCTGAGTGACAAAAAGCAACGAATCAGGTTGTGGTGGGGTGTTGTCATTCAGGACCGATGGGGAAGCTTTGGACATGGCGTGCCGCCTCAGATCTCCAAGAGTCAATATGATGTTCCTCTGCCCAGTGTAGAGGTTTTGGTGACACAGCCCAGAGCCACAAGCCAGCACATTCGCGCGGCACATTGTCATATCTCTCTTTGTCGGTTGACAGAGATTTTAGGCGAGCTGCTGCCGCTGGTTTATCAATTGCAGAATAAACCAGGTCGGGAAAATTCCAAGAAACTCAGACATATTCGAACCGATCTCGATACCTGGGAGGACTCGTTGCCGGAATGGCTTCGTTCCCCAGTATCTGAATCGGAGAATCCTGCTAGTGGAGCCAGCAGTTTACATCTGGCGTTCCTTGCTGTAAAGATGCTTGTTTGTCGAGTGGAACTCCACGTAGGTTGTTCTTGTGACCCATGCTTTGCTTTAATACTAATGATTCTACAGGAGGTAAATAACACGGAAACCGACAACCCAGAAGCCCGTCGATATTTTCAAACCGAGTGTCGCAAGGCAGCAGAAGAGATTGTCCACTTTATGTGCTCATTACAGCCTGCAAACTTTAGGGAATTCTGGTTGCCTTGTAAGTCAATACATCTTTTCCCTGCCAGCCTAAATCTAATTTCATCCAGACAGCGCTTTCCACCTCACTTCCACGGCTACTTTGCTTGTCCGTTGTGCGCTCGAAACTACTGACCAAGAAATCGCGCGGTCATGTTTGACAAATGTTGACAACTTACGAAATCTACTACGAAGAATCCGCGACGAAGAAGACTTCGACGTGGCCGACATGTGCTTAGACCATTGCGAAAGAATCATTACTCAGCACCCAGAGATCAGCAACCTGACGGCCGCAGCCAGTGGTCAGCCAGAAGATCAAGCAGTATACAGAGGCCCGGTGGAAGAAACAATGGCCATGAATCCTGCCGCTATTATTCTACCTGAAACGACAACAAACAACGACATTGTCGATGACATGATGTCCATCTCCGGAACATTCGGCACGATGGACGGCTTCCCATTCGACATGACTGGTATCTGGGACGTTTCTGGGTTTCAAGACGTAAATTTCACCTGAAAGAACGACTACGCAGTCAATCTTGAAAAAGCTTTAAATACAAGCTTTTCCCATACTCCATAGTACTCCATACATGGGAAAAGTCTCTTTCCGTTCAATCATCGCCGCCAAATCATCCAATCCGTCGGTTTCCCGTGGAAAGGGCGCAAGTCACAAGTCATTCCCACAAGCAGCGGTCTGGCCCAGGATAGACAAGGGATTGCACCGAGAAATAAAAATGGGACTGATCAAAAAAATGGTCTTTGGGATGCACGAACGATCAGAATGCTGACAGCAACGTTTTCGCTTGGTCGCGGCAGGGACCGGCTGGAGCCGGTATTTGCTAATCCGATATTAGATTATGGGTCCAGGGCGTCCGGAATTTCGTGGTAGCTTGAAGTCCCACCGGCACATCTATTCTGTTCAGTGTCTAGTGTCTACAGGGATTTAGAGACAGACTCACCTATCAATGCTTGGTCTGACACAGAATTATTGTCGTGCATCCATCGAAGCAGGGGTTCTATCTTGTGCTCGGATTCCATGTGTGTGGAAACAAGATATCTATCGGGGATGTCTCTGTTTCAAATCATCGTTCCAGTAATTCACTATGAAGGATATTATTTCGACTGCTTTTCACGAATTGCAACTGATGGCTTCATCACGCGCCAATGGTGACACCCATTGCGCTAGAGAATCAAACCACGACGCCAACATTGGTCATGTCAAGACAAGATGAGACCACCAACTAAAAGGATTAAGACGTATTTTTTAGTGAAAATCTAGATCAGCATACTCTCTATTAGTGAACGCGATAGAAGTAGACTCGAGCAGAGCCGATAACCTTCCTATCTAGAATCTCAGAGCCGAGGACACCTGTACTACGCCGAATCCTGGATTCGCCTGCACTGATACGATCCAAGCACATTGATAATCCCTACCATATACGAATATACCCCGGACTGAGAAATTACCACTGAATAGGTCAAAGTTGCAAATCTTAGGTAAACACTACTAAATGGTGATGCGTCGTGGCGTATACACAAGTCAGGATCCAGCGACGGGCTTTCAGTGGGACGTACCGAAGGAATCCTTGGAACGAAGATTGATATGAGAAAAGGTTTTCCGCCCTGAAATGTGCGCCTCTCAGAATCTCAATCTTCTCCATCTCTTATAGAACACCGACCCGACTATCCCGTTGACTGTACGTACAGTGAACAACGGCCGACACGTGCAACCCCAAACCCTAAGCACATCGCCGTCCCACCACGCCATTCCCTTCTCAGCGAAGACAGGGCTACCATAAAATACCGCAAACCCTATGACTCATTTTGCCGAAAAATACCATACATCCCCTCCCACAAGAATTTTCTTTCCCGCGGAATCGACCTGCACTCATTCGTCTCTGCACACACTTCCCCGACAGCCTTCAACGAAAACGGCATATAACAATTGACGATCGATCAATTGCGCAAAGAAAATATAATACGACGATACAGACGTTGTTATCATTTAAATTACAGGAATAATGGCCCCTGGAATCACAGAGGTCGTGGGGGAGGAGAGATTTGAGGCCAGGAAGGCTTCCAAGTTGGATGCCATCAAGGCTCTGAATAATGGGTATAGTCATGGTGAACGGGACGAAGAGGGAGAACAGATGAACGGTCGGTCGGATGTATCCACTACCGCCGTCAATAATACAGACTCTCCTGCAGAGGATGAGACGCCTGTGTTTACGATGCCCTCTATTCATAAGTTGAGAGAGGCTCAGCGGCGGGTTGAGCATGACTTTCGGTCGGATACGGTTACGGTGCCGACGGTGCATATGATGCAGGTGAGTAGTTTATTATCTATCCTAGGATCTACCGATACCGGGAATATGTACGTGTATGTAGTATATGGCTAACCCGCCAGGCCATGATCGAATCCTCCTTCCAGGACGACATGTACGACGCAACAGGCGACGAATCTGTCAACCGCCTGCAGCAGCGTATGATCGAGTTGACCGGCAAAGAAGCCGCCATGTGGGCTCTGTCCGGCACAATGGGAAACCAGATCTGTCTCCGGACCCATTTGACGCAACCGCCGCACACGGTGTTGCTCGACTATAGGGCCCATGTCCATTGTTGGGAGACCGGTGCTATGCCTGTGATGTCGCAAGCTTCTGTGACGCAGGTGCATCCAAAGAATGGGTTGCATTTGACACTGGAGGATGTCAAGAAGCATATCATTGCTGATGGGAACAGTACGTCCCTTTTCCCCCTAGCTAATGAGTGACAAACATGTTGACAAGCTGCAGTTCACTTCCCTCCAACACGCGTGGTCTCATTGGAAAACTCATTAAGCGGCACTATTCTTCCCCTCAAAGACGCCAAGGAAATCTCAGACTATGTCCGAAACTTCCCCGTTGAAGAAGGCGAAAAGCCTATTGCTATGCACCTCGACGGTGCCCGTCTATTCGATGCTGTAGCAGCCGAGGGTGTCAGTCTTAAAGACTATTGCGCCAATTTCGACTCGGTCAGTATTTGTCTTGCAAAGGGTCTCGGTGCCCCAATGGGAAGCATTATTGTTGGATCGAAAAAGTTTATACATCGTGCCCGTTTGTTTAGAAAGATGTTTGGTGGTGGTACGCGGCAGGTATGTTATATTCCTAAACATCGGTTCATTTCATCCAAGACTTACGTTCATAGCCTGGTATGATGGCTGCTGCCGCCCTCTGCGCCCTAGAATATACAATGCCTTTGTTACCCAAAGTCCACGCTTTAACCAAGCAAACCGCCGACTCCCTGCGCGAGGCCGGATATAAAATTAGTCTCCCCGTGCAGACGAACATGATCGTTCTGGACCTCGAGGATGCGGGTATTCCGCCGGCAGCCTTTGTGGAATATGGAAAGCGAGCTGGTGTAACGGTCTTCCCGACCGGACGGCTTGTGTTCCATCATCAGATCTCTGCGGCGGCGGCGTCGCGGCTTGTTGATGCGATGACGATGCTTATGGAAGATAAGAAGGCTGGAAAGCAGTTGGAGAATCATAAAGTTACTGGCGGGTATATGTAATGATTGATGAGGATGATGATATATATGTGCGGTCATGGCCCGTACAGATTTTCATTTAGGCGTTCATGGGTATTTCATTGTTGCATTTATAGAATATAATTTTGAGTTGTACATGGCCATCAAGATTTTTCCTCAAACGAGATTGTGGTGCCGCTTAGTTCTCAATATGAAGAGAGACTGTCGTTACGCCCGTGGCCGATACATGATTCCTAAAGCTAACAGGTACGGAACTCTTATTTCCACTGACGGCTACCGTTTTGCTTGCAGGAGCACTTGCAGGAGCACTTGCAGGAGCATTCCATTCTTCATCTTCCCAGTCATTCCACCCACGCTCAGGTCCCCAGTGAATATTCACATTCGTAGCCCTCACCTCAGAAAGCAAACGTCTCATCAGAGGGCCACTCTTTTGCACCGACGGCCAAGCGTCAAACTCAACCTGCTCCAAATTCGGCAACTGTTCCAGGATCTTCTGCACCAAACCCCCGGCAAATCCAGTATAAAAGTCCGAGGAAACCCTGAATCCCTCAAACACAGGATGCGATGGATCGCACTGGATGAAGATCTTCAATGTCCGAACACCGGTCATTTCCGTCAAGCCGAGGTGCTTCGTGACTTTCCACGACTTTGGAGGTGCGGTCCAGCTCGATCCAAGGATGAGTTCAATCTTTTTTACAAGTGGTCGGTAAGAAGGCGCAAGGCTGATTAGCGTAGGTTGTCTCGAGTAATCCTGGATCTGAAAAACGCGGAATGTTTGTACAGAGTAGAACAAAACTGAGGCTTCGCCGTGGATGCGTCGTGACGAAAGGAAAAGGGAAAGTCGATGGGACAAGGGCGCTGGTATTTTGTTTTTACGTGAAGAGCCCGCGTTGCCATTTGTGCGTGGTGGTCCTTTCCTCTTCGTTTCTCCAAATAGCACATATTCGTACACCTTCAACCGGATTTCCGAAGGAAGGTCGAAGAATCTGAAAGGCAGGATCTCCCTAGGTTCATCATCGAAATCCTCGTCGTCCGTGTTGTATCGTTCATTTCTCTCCTTCTCCTTATCTTTTCCTTTGTCCTCATGAGGACTCTTGAGGATGAGTTTGCTGAGTTCAGCTTCCAGGGAGGCCATGTCGAATGGATTTCGCTTATATATACCGATCCGGGTTCATGTGTCTAGCTGGAAAGAATACCAAGAGATGGAAAAGCGCAACTTCATAGTCTGTTTATTTTGAGATATGGATATTATAGATAGTAGACATCATGGTGGCAATAGATGTGTCTCGCATACGGGGCTGCACAGCTCACAGGAGGCCTAGCTGCCGCTCTTGGGTGCAAGACTGAATCAGATTCATTGGGTCTCCCCAGCTAATACAACCCGGCATCCATGGAAGAGGAAGAGTGATGGGTCAAATTTCGATAATCTGGGTGAATTCAACTTTCATTTATGAGAAAGAAAAGAGAGAAGACGAAAAAAAGAATGACAGAACGAGGATTTAAAGGCGGGATGGAATTTCTTGGCACGGGCCGGCAGTTCTGCCGAGTCTGTTTTGGCGCTAGTACTGGTTTGGCCTGATGGATGACGCTCGTGGCCGAGCTTCTCACTGGATTTTTTAAAGACAGACAACATCAGCCAATTGATGCCGACCATTCTTCGCGATTGAGCCAGGCATTCATCCCGATTTGGACCAGGCGCTTGGGAATTGATGACCAGGAAATGATTATATAGATCTCGCAGTCGTCTTTCCTTCACACACACTCCTGCATCATGCTCGTTCGTTCCGTTCTGCCGCTCGCGAGGGCTCGCCCAGTGCCTTCCACCCTCCGTTCATCACTCACGGCAACTTCATATCCACGATGGTACGCTCAGAACAATAAACCGAAGACACCGTACGTCCTTCCCAATCAAAAGGCGAATTCGTCACAGTCGAAGCCTTCTCAGCAGAAGAATACATCAGCCAAGAATCAATCGGCCCAGCCCAAGTCGAAACCAGTTGTTGCTGGCGCTTCTTCAGGAGCAAAAGTAGCAGCGAGCGCCTCAGCCAGTACCGCTAAGACTACGTCTGCGAAGTCTACCCCTGAGAAACCGTCGTCTGAACCTGATGTGTCACCCGAACAGCCAGAATTTGAGACAGTAGCTCAGGCCGAGGAACCGGCTCAGGCCGAAAAACCGCAGAAACCTCTCCCGGATTTGACACAGGGTATCCCATCTACCCTTGGAGCCGAACTTGATGCAGCGCGCAAAGGACGTAAATCGACTTCTTTAAATCTGACTGAAGATCCTTCCAAGCATGACTACGAGGACTACGAAGATGAAGGCGCCAGTGGTAGCCGATCAAAGGAGGCGTATGAGTCTTCGCTGGATCGTCGTCGAGCTCGCGTCGCTAATGTGATGTATGGTATTCTTCTCGGTGGTCTCCTTGGTGGAACAGTCTACATGGGCCGAAACTGGGATTCGGAGGAAGAAGCTCAAGCTCACAAGGATGCTCCATCTGGATGGGGTGTTGGACTCTTCTGGGACCGAATTAAGGCTCGTATGAACAGCTTCACTAGCTATTACAGAGACCCTGCCTTCGACAAGCTGCTGCCTGAAGAAGATCCCTCATTGAGACAGCCGTATACATTGGTTCTCAGTTTAGAAGACCTTTTGGTTCATAGCGAGTGGACGAGAGAGCACGGCTGGCGTGTGGCCAAGCGGCCTGGTGTCGACTATTTCCTGCGCTATCTGAACCAGTACTATGAACTTGTCTTGTTCACCAGTGTTCCAAGTATGATGGCAGACCAGGTCTTGCGAAAGCTCGATCCTTTCCGCATCATTAGGTGGCCTTTGTTCCGCGAAGCCACCAAGTACAAGGATGGAGAATACGTCAAGGTAGATTTCGGCCTTTTGATTTCAATTCTTTCGCGCAATACTTACTTATGATAGGATCTGTCTTACTTGAATCGTGATCTCTCCAAAGTCATCCTCATCGATACCGTACCCGGTCACGCTCGTGAACAACCCGAAAACGCCATCATCCTACCAAAGTGGAAGGGTGACCCCCAGGACAAATCCCTCGTCGCTTTGATTCCCTTCCTTGAATACGTAGCAGGCATGAACGTTGAGGACGTCCGTCCCGTCATCAAATCATTCGAGGGAACATACATACCCGCCGAATTCGCCGCACGCGAGAAGGTGATGCGCGAAAAATTCCAGAAACAACTGGAAGAAGAACAAAAGAGCCGCCCCCGCCGCGGTGTCGGCAACCTTGCCAGCCTTCTCGGCTTGAAACCACAGAGCAGTATCGACGGCCAAGGCCCCTCTGAAGAGAGGATGCTCTGGGACCAGATCCGTGAACGCGGCCAGAAGAACTATGAGATGATGGAGCAAGAAATCCGTGAGAACGGAGAGACATGGCTCAAGATGATGGCTGAAGAAGAAGAGAAGGCACGACAAGAGCAGATGAAGAGCATGAAGGGAAGTTTGACCGGCTTCTTTGGTGCTGCTGGAGAGGAAGGTCAGAAGAAATAGTCTTGTCCGGTCATGTCTTCTAGTCAAATGAGATCATGACTGGCATTGCATATTCTTCCCGTTTCCCGCTACCCCCTTCATACGAAGCTACACTTTTCTAATCATGTCTTCCTACTTTTTTCGTCACTACCTTCTTCTGTATGTTTTCTTTTCTCTTCCCTTATCAAAGTGCATTATCTGGGGTTTATTTCAATGCCATCTGGTCCACCTATATGCATCCATCTTGTTCGTGCCTTTTGCAAACGTCTATTAGAGCAATCCCCTCTTTACTTTTGGTGTGTTTGGTGAAGTTAGAGTCATTCTTGTGTTATGGTTCAATCAAACACAAAAAAGTGTATATTAATCCTGGGTTCTTGAGCTCCGCGTTCGAGCAGAGTCAATACCAATGAATACATGTCTGAGTGAGAAACAATTTGAACAAGATCGTAATGTGTATGTATGTCATATTTCGATGGAGGCTTACAAGTCCTAAATCTTGTTTAGAGAAGTGCAACATCTATTAGTAGAAAAGTAAATTTAACATTTATAGTTTTTCATCATCCACGTCCATCTGTGCCTCGTTCTCTTTATCTTGTCCATTCGCCACCCTTGCAACTGACGATTCCTTGTTGATCATTTGTCTTGACACGGCGACGATGTTGTCCTCGATTAATTGCTGTCCGACGTCCTCGATGTCTACAAAACGGTAAGTATCCAGTCAGAGCCTTATAAAATACAGCGATGAAGAGCGTGTTCTTACGTTTCTTAGGATCAACCTTGCCCACATATCGAGTCTTCAATTGCTCTTTGGTCAATGTGGATTCTTCCTTGACTCGCTTCTCGTAACCTTCCGCCAACTCGACGAGACGTTGCATGC
This sequence comes from Talaromyces sp. F31, assembly GCA_037356135.1. NCBI lineage: Eukaryota > Fungi > Ascomycota > Eurotiomycetes > Eurotiales > Trichocomaceae > Talaromyces > Talaromyces sp. F31. The sequence goes on along the minus strand of JAYXSF010000044.1, from coordinate 141,449 downwards.
TGTCCACGTTTTTCTTACCATCTTCATGGAAGTCATTCATCTGCAGTGCTTCTGTCCAGACGTGTTTGTGTAGGTTCATCAACATGTTCTCCTCAAGACCGGTCTTGCGGTAGTTGATTGCAAGGCTGTAATAGTGACGGTTCAAGCCATGGATAAGAGCTTGGATAGAAGGTTTGTTGAGATGACCCAAATTAGATGTGGTCTGACGAGGCTCCTGGCCCATGACAACGGTCTGTGGTGCGATGAGTCGGAAGGCATCAATGACGACTTTGCCCTTGACGGACTGGATGGGGTCGACCACGACGGCAACGGCGCGAGGGGTGAGCTGTTCGAAGGATTGCTGGGTGTTGATATCGACGGACGAAAGCCAGCAACCGAAACCGGGATGCGAGTGGTACCAGCCAACGACAGATTCAGGTCTGTCACAAATCAGTTATCTGCTTTAAGAACGTACAACAATAGTCATACCGGCCGGTTTGCTTCAAAAAGTCCATCATCTTCGTTTGAAAGACAGGATCCACAGCCTCGACACTCACACCCGTTCCACTTTGAGGCATAGCAAACACATCCACAACCCGCACGGTATATTCATCAACAAAGTCTCCCAGCATCAGACCCATGACTTCCATGGGAACACCGGCTCGGCCATGTCGTAACATCTTCAACAACGCCAACGACGAGATGTGAACGGTCTCCGAGTTATCGATCAAGTTGGGGCTGTCCTGTTGATGATGATGTTAGCTTGACTGAAACGGTCTCGTGGTCACGCAAGCTGAGCGACTTACGGCTCCTGGAGCTGCGCTGCCCATTCCCATGCCGTGGGCAGTCTGAAGCATGCGATTTATTCGCTCCATGATGGGCGATTCGTAATCGAGTTAGAGTGATAAAGGATTGTGATCAGGGCGAGAGCTCCCTTTGCGGGAAGCTTGATGCAAGATGCAGAGCTCGAGCTGGAAGTACAAGGTGCTATCAGACAATAAATGGGATTTGAAAGTGTGATACACGATGTGAAAGAGCAAAGAAGATTCGTAGAGCTGCTTTATTCTGAGGTGATAAGATGGGTGTGGATTGTTGATGAGGCAAGATCAATCAGCAGCCCGGTCCGTCGTCCATAGCTCCGAGAGTCCACCAGCCAGCGCGCGATGTCATTCGCCCGCTCCCACCTTACCGCCTTGGTCTTTCCTTTCTGGAATCTATGCGCATCACCTTCTTCTCTTTCCCCTCAACTTTTCTCATTTCACACCCTTCACTTCTTCGGTGTTGGTGAGAGCCTTTCATCTTCTTTGCTCGACTCATTGTGTCATTTGCAGTCCACTGATCTCGCTATTTGCCACACCACGCAGGACTTTCAAGTCCTTCGCTATCTTTTCAATCCTCGCAAGCCTGCTTGGAGACGGTCTTCTGTCCTGCCACCCCAATAATTTCGAGTGCAGTCAACGAGGACGCATAGCCATGACTGGCGTTGTACCCCTTGACCCGATCAACCTGAATGGTGCCGCTGATCGGGGGAAGAAAGTGGCATACTTTTATGACTCGGATGTCGGTAACTATGCCTACGTCTCAGGCCATCCTATGAAGCCACACCGTATACGAATGGCCCACAGTCTGGTGATGAACTATGGGCTGTACAAGAAAATGGAGATTTATGTGAGTTACACTAGGTTGCGCATCGCTGTTGCTTCAAGTTTGGTTGCGCTAATTTGTGCAGCGTGCCAAACCAGCCTCCAAATACGAAATGACCCAATTCCACACGGACGAATATATCGACTTTTTATCGAAAGTGACACCCGACAATATGGAGCAGTACTCGAAAGAACAGAGTAAGTACAATGTTGGAGACGATTGTCCAGTTTTCGATGGCTTGTTCGAGTTTTGTGGCATCAGCGCTGGAGGTAGTATGGAAGGCGCAGCCCGTTTGAACCGCAACAAGTGTGACATCGCAGTCAACTGGGCAGGAGGTCTTCACCACGCGAAGAAGAGCGAGGCTAGCGGTTTCTGCTATGTGAACGGTAAGCTATAGTGTCAGACGATCTCAAAGATCAGCGTTCTAACTAACGATCTATAGACATCGTCCTTGGTATCCTCGAACTTCTACGATTCAAGCAACGTGTTCTATACATTGATATCGATGTCCATCATGGTGATGGTGTCGAGGAAGCTTTCTATACTACAGATCGTGTCATGACAGTTTCCTTCCATAAGTATGGAGAATACTTCCCCGGTACTGGTGAGCTTCGCGATATCGGTGTTGGATCAGGAAAATACTACGCCGTTAACTTTCCTTTGCGTGACGGAATCGATGATGTCTCCTACAAAAGCATTTTCGAGCCGGTTATCAGCAACGTCATGGAATGGTACCGACCTGAGGCCGTTGTCCTGCAGTGTGGTGGCGACAGCTTGTCTGGTGATCGTCTTGGTTGCTTCAACCTCAGCATGAGAGGTCATGCCAACTGTGTCAACTTTGTGAAGAGCTTTAATTTGCCAACCTTAGTTTTGGGAGGTGGTGGCTACACTATGCGCAACGTAGCCCGTACCTGGGCTTTTGAGACGGGTATTCTCCTGAACGAGCAACTCGACTCGCAATTGCCCTACAACGATTACTACGAGGTAAGGCTATCGCTACTCTACATCATCAACCTCAAGCTAACAGTATATAGTACTTCTCGCCCGACTACGAATTGGACGTGCGACCATCGAATATGGATAATGCCAATACGAAAGAATATCTTGACAAGATCCGTAATCAAGTCATCGAGAACCTGAGACGCACTGGCTTCGCACCTTCCGTACAAATGACTGATGTCCCACGCGATCCACTTATCGATGGCTTGGACGATGAGGCAGACGCAATCATGGATGACCTCGATGAAGATGAGAATAAAGATAAGCGATACACACAACGTCGTTTTGATCAATATGTTGAGAAGACGGGCGAGCTTAGTGACAGCGAAGATGAAGACGAACTTGCTGCCAACGGTGTTCGTCGGCAGCCAGGAGCAGCACGCCGGCGAAACCACATCAATCATCGTCACCTTGATGCTGCGGACTCTGGCTTGGAAAGTGGCATGGCAACACCCAGAGAAGCCTCTGCAGTGCCTGACCAAGACGAAGATATGGATGTGACGGCTGATACCGCGGCCGAGAAGCCCCTAACATCGGCACCAGAAATTGGAGCAGAAAGCCGCCAATCTCCATCCGACGCAGACACAAGCTCGAAGATTGAAGATAAGCTAGCTGCGGAAACCAAGGACACCGCCCAAGAACCTTCTACGCGTGCCGAGTCACCTGCATCAGCTCTGAGCGATGTGCACTCAGATATTGACATGGAGGATGCCAACGTAACAGCGACTGAAGCAGAGGCTGCTCCGTCAGAAGAAACTGTCGGACAGCAAAAGACACCTCCAGCATCCCCACCTGCAGCCACTGCTGCAGATGCCGAAACGGCTGCACCTTCCCCGCCAGCTGCTGATACTACCATGGCCGCAGAACCTGAAACCAAACAGGAAGAGAAAGCCAACGATGAGCCCAAATCAGAACAAAAGACTATAGCAGAAGAACCTACAACGACCGGGGCAGGATCAGAAGAGCAGGTTGACAGTGAATCTAAAGAGCCTGAAAAGACTGAATCATAGTCAGTACCCAGGGAGGCGAGGGCCACATCTTGAGTTTCTGGCGTCCGGGACGAAAATCGGAATGGTGTTTTGGACTTATGGTGTTTTGTTTTCGATTATTGGATGTTGCATCACATCTGGTAGTTGTCTCTCTGGGATCTATTATCATCTTCCTTTTATGTTTGTATGTATCATTAAGCATTAATCCAGCAGCGCTAGAAGCAGTTTGTTGCAGAATATAGCCATACACATTAACTGAATGAACATCGTCCCCAAAATGCAAACTATTAGGGCATGTCTGAATTAGGACTAGTACTAGGGCACGACCTACCTCCCGCACATCCGCCAATCACCGCGCGGGTGCCAAGATTTCGTCTTCCAGGCCGACGCTCACACACTAAGCGAGATCCAATTCCCGACCCGCTTTTTGGTTGTGTGAATACCCTCGACTCGCACCTAGTCGACCTTTCTCTCCTCCGACCTGCGTATTTCCCGTCCAGTCAATCTAAACAGTTAACTTGACATACCGCCAAAATGTCGAACAGAGGGTGAGTCTTTTTTCTTTAATTCTGGAATTCTTTTGGTCGGCGAACTTCGGTGGAATGGGCATGAAAAATCTCGTTGGGACGGGTTTGGAGGTGGACAACCACGACTACGACACCCGATTTCGTCTATTTTCGACGGCTACTCGAGACATGTGTTTATTCCGCTTGATATATTGTCTGGAGGGCCAAAAGAAAAGAATCTGGATTGCAAGAATTTTTCGATCGTGAAGGCTGATCAGAATTTGTGTCTAGTCGTGGTGCCGCTGGCAACAAGCTTAGAATGACTCTCGGTCTGCCTGTGTATGTGAACCCCGAATCAACGTCAAAATGCGAATGTTTCCTGCGACGAAATCGAACCATCACGAAGCGAAGTTTAAGGATGTGAAAGAACTGACATGATATAGCGGCGCCGTGATGAACTGCTGCGACAACTCCGGAGCCCGCAACTTGTACATCATCTCCGTTACCGGTGCCGGTGCCCGCCTCAACCGTCTCCCCGCCGCTGGTGTTGGCGACATGGTCATGGCCACTGTTAAGAAGGGAAAGCCCGAATTGCGAAAGAAGGTTATGCCTGCTGTCGTTGTCCGTCAGAGCAAGCCCTGGCGACGACCCGACGGTATCTTCCTTTACTTCGAGGACAATGCTGGTGTGGTAAGTGATTCACTTGCCGGGAAAGGGTGATTTTCATAGTCGCTGGATACGATTCGTCTTGGAATTGTTGTCTGAGGATTTCGTTGAGCTTCGATGTCGAATCACCCTTTTCCGTGCCGCCACCGAGAGCAGGAATTCAAAACTAATGAACTCTAGATTGTCAACGCCAAGGGTGAAATGAAGGGTTCTGCTATTACTGGTCCTGTTGGAAAGGAAGCTGCTGAGCTCTGGCCTGTAAGTTACCTGCAGAGGTCGAAGACGATTTTCATTAACTAACGTCCTTCTAGCGTATCGCCTCCAACTCCGGTGTTGTCATGTAATTAAAGAAGATACAATTTCTAAAACCAAAAATTTTCACACAATGCGATACCAGTCGGGATTTACGGGACTCCAAAAATCTTCTTTACCCTTTTCTTCTCTTTCCTTTTAATGCGACCCGAATGTCAAAGTCCATCCCAACGAGTTATGTGGAATCGTGAGGTGGATGAGAGCTTGGAGAGAACACAAAAGATTAGGCGGAGGGACAACTCTTTCTATCTTTTGTCTACCATGAAATAAGGCGTTTTTGTTAGATTGCGCGTTTCTTTTCCCTTGTGTCAGCTGAGAAGTACGTGCCTCTGTGGTCATGGACGCTTATCGAATTGTTGTACGAGAGGAAACAAAGACGATAAAATGAACACTATTCAAAATTATTAAGCGCATCTTGAGACATTACATTTGGGAGTCTCTCAAAACATATTCTTTCTGCTATCGTCTAGATTCTGCAGAAGAACGTCGCGTAGTAGCCTCAAATACATTATTGGTATGTTGCAAGTGGGTATATCAAATAACTTCAAGCTGCATTTAGGGTTAGGGTCGATGCTTATGTGGGGAATGGGATCTGCTGCGGGGCGGTTCTTCAATCCGCCAGAAGCTCTTGGAAACAATCATTCAATATTATTTTTTCCCTACAAAACAGCTTACTTGAGTCATTCCACCTCTCATATAATCACATAATCATTGTGGTATAGTGCTTCCGGTGCTTCTAGACCACGGAACAAGCGTACCTTCCAAAGCAACATTTCGTACCCCGCTTACAGTAGCTGATATCATACTCGCGATAGCTACGTCGTAGACGGGGAATAATTCACAAATCAATTCTCACCTCTTCGTTGCTCCAAAACACTCAGCTTAAATATGGACGACATTGAAGAGCCCAACGGCCCTACTCGCGAGGAGACTGCCCAACGAGAACAAGAAGAGAAAGAGCGCAAGGCCAAGGAAGAGGCCGAGCAGGCACTACTACCATACAAATGGACACAAACAATCGGCGAAGCAGAAGTTTCAATCCCTGTGCCAGGCACAATCAAGGGAAAGGATCTGGATGTGGTACTCACAAAGACAAAGATCAAGGTTGCTCTCAAAGGGCAAGCGCCGATTATCGAGGTAGAAATCCCCCATATCCAACAACTTCGGAAGTAGAGGTTAAGGACTACGGACTTACGAGAATAGGGCGACTTCCCTCACGCGATTCACGCAGACGACTCTACATGGATGCTCGAAACCATCCCCACGGGCAAACAAGTGACTATCCACCTCGACAAAGTCAATAAGATGGAATGGTGGCCGCACATCGTGACCAGCGCACCCAAAATCGACGTCACAAAGATCACACCCGAAAATTCGTCGCTGGGTGACTTGGATGGTGAGACGAGGGCGATGGTGGAGAAGATGATGTTTGATCAGAGACAAAAGGAGATGGGGAAGCCGACCAGTGATGAGCAGCGGAAGATGGATTTGTTTAAGAAGTTTCAAGACGAGCATCCAGGTTAGTGGCGATTCAACCCATCAATAGCATTTAAGCCGGTATTCTCGGAGTCTGACTGCTGACCTGTGGTTGTGTGTTAGAAATGGACTTTTCAAATGCAAAGATCGGTTGATTTAGTAGCTAATCATGGTATCTGAGGTGTTATGAATGCTTGATTTGTTTCGATAAGGATGTCTTCTTTCATGTGGTCTGGAGGGAAGAATGGATACTACTACGTTTGAGAGGTCAATGCATGCAGCTCACGATGCAATCTCATGCTTGCAGGTATCTTCAGTGGATACGGAGTTATTTATCAAGTGATAAATTTAGGTCAACTTTAATTACTGGTAGCTCTCGAAGATCTACACAAGACCGCCCTACTTCGGTTTGAATATCAAGCGTGAGGATGGTTGATACATACCACCTGACATGTAAAATTCCAGCGACCGTTTTCTTGTAATCTACCCCGTACTACTAGCCTTGACCATTTTCTGTTTTCAGTGCATATTTCTGTCGCACAAGCGTTCAGGATGTAACCATGGCGGGACTCGATGGCTTACCCTAACTTCATTCATCTGCTGCCAGCCGAGCGGTCCTTTTCTTGTTGTTTCTTGATTAGGCCAAACATCACTATACTCGGACGACAGAAATGAGAGATTAGCGAAGTGTGCTCTGACAATAGGAACCTGTTTGTTGTATCCCCAAATACTTGGATTGCACAGAAAAATCCATGTATGCAACTGGGTTGCATGTGACCCGATGATCGAGGTGAGCTCCGGGAATATATGTCAAGCAATTATCTTCGTAAGCATGGTTGGCCAAACCAACATTAAAGACCCCAAAATTGAATTGATAATTACAGATACGTACAGGTATCTATTCAATCTCCTCTGAGGCTCGATTAAACTATAATTAGCTCTATAGGCACTTTAGCCAGAATTTTCGCGCCAATTCTCATACATTTCCATGTTGGGGCTGGCGATGTTACATCCTCCCCATCTATCCTGCGCCGCCAAGAATCATCATCACTTGACGAAGATCAATTGATGACCGTGAGGTCTTTCCCAGCTAGTTCATCGGGTCTTTGAGCCTATGACCTCTCTCGATGCCTTTAAGGAGGTTGACTTCAATTGAGAGCTGCGTATGATATGTTTCGTTTAAGAATATGCTCGGCCATGGTTCCAATCGGGTTTACGCACTCGTCCAGGAGATCATCTTGTTTACGAGAATATTGTTGAAGAAACCAACGTGAGCATATCACAGTTACATTGTCAGCAAGCCATGTCCGCTAGGCCGACATGAATCAATGAGGATGAGGAACATGGGACGAAATGTTGCTTATATATGAGTGAGTCAGCCCCCCGGGTCTCCTCTTCATACTCCATGGTCAACATTAGATAGCAAATCAATCTAGTTTGAGAGTCTTTGATCATGATGATGGTAAAGAGCTTTCTTCTAGCGGCCTTGTCTGCTCTGAGTGCCTTGGTTCAGGGGCATCCAAGCCAGGAACGCTCCTTGAGCGAGAGACAGTCAACTGATCGACTTGTCTTTGCTCATTTCATGGTACGTAGGTGAATTTTCTTTATAGAAACGACAGCGGCTGACCGTATCCGTACAGATTGGCATCACCAGTGACCGCACCAGCTCAGCCGACTATGATGCTGACATGCAACGCGCCAAATCATATGGCATCGACGCCTTCGCCCTCAACATCGGCGTCGACCCTTACACAGATCAACAACTAGGCTATGCATACGCCTCGGCCGCAAACAATGGGATGAAAGTCTTTATCTCCTTCGACTTCAATTGGTGGCACACCAGTCAAGCTACCGCCATCGGGCAAAAGATCGCTCAATACGCCAGTCTGCCCGCCCAGCTCATGGTCGATAACAAAGTCTTTGTTTCTTCCTTTGCCGGAGACGGGGTTGATGTTGCTGCACTGCGTTCGGCGGCTGGCTCCGAACTGTTCTTTGCGCCCAATTTCCATCCTTCCTATGGCACGGATCTGTCAAATGTTGATGGGTTATTGAATTGGATGGCGTGGCCGAATAATGGGAACAATAAGGCGCCAGATGCTACCGGAAATGTGACGGTAGAACAGGGTGATCAGCAATATATCTCGGCTCTCGCTGGAAAGGCGTACATTGCACGTATGTGTACCTAGGTAGCTTCGTGGTTTCTTTTTGTTCAAGACTGATGCGATATTAATAGCTGCCTCGCCCTGGTTCTCAACACACTTTGGCCCTGAAGTCTCGTACAGCAAGAACTGGGTCTTCCCATCTGATTTGCTGTGGTATAACCGCTGGGAAGAGCTATTGACACTAGGCCCTCGGTTCATTGAAATTGTTACATGGAACGACTACGGCGAGTCTCACTATGTCGGACCTCTTGAATCTCCTCACACGGACGATGGAGCTTCCAAATGGGTTAATGATATGTAAGCTCCTTTTGTCATTGGACTAAAACATGTATGCTAATACCTCGTAAAAGGCCACACGACGGCTGGCTCGATCTCGCCAAACCATTCATCGCAGCATTCAAAGCCGGCGCCACAGCGGTAGACAGCTACATCACCAGCGACGAGCTCATCTACTGGTACAGACCTACTCCGAAGGACGTCGACTGTGACGCTACAGATACCTGCATGGATCCCAACGCCAGTAACTCCAGCGGAAACTACTTCATTGGCCGCCCCAATGGATACCAGACCATGGAGGACTCTGTCTTCGTAGTTTCATTGTTCACAGCCGCTGCTGAGATTACTGTGACTTCTGGCAGTAATTCGCAGACTTTTCAGGCGTCGGCTGGTGCGAGTGCATTCCAGGTTCCCATGGGAGTCGGCACCCAGACATTTTCCGTGACTCGAAATGGCGCTACTGTCTTCCAGGGTACGAGTTTGAAGCAGATTATAAACGGATGTGTTTGTGGGTTGTATAACTTTAATGCTTACGGTTTGTATCCCCGTTGCCCTGCCTGTAGACTAAGCTGACACCTTTCTTCTGGATGATATAGTCGGAAGCCTGCCAGCTGGATTCAGTGATCCTCTAGGACCTGCCGGTCTTGCATCGCTCGTACAGGGCCTGCACGTCTCAACCTGTGCTGCTACTCCAAGTCTCGGAACTGCACCACCAGTGACGACAACCTCAGTCCCTGTGACGACAACCAGCAGAACCACCACTACAACCACAAGCAGTACCACAACCAGGAGCACTACCACAACATCACCCACAATAACAAGCACGTCAACCACCAAGACCACATCTACAACCACATCATCAACAAGTACCTCAACATCAGGCACAGTCTGCGTCGCCGGTACCGGACCAGGAAACTACGTCGGCCTCTGCAGTTTCTGCTGTAATTACGGCTACTGTCCTCCAGGACCATGCACTTGCACAGCATACGGTGCACCTGTGCCCACGCCACCGGTTACGGGCACAGTCGGTGTGCCGTTGTCCAATGAGGATAATTCATATTTGGGATTGTGTAGTTTTGCTTGCAATCATGGGTATTGTCCAAGTACAGCTTGTATGGTGGCTTAGCGTTTGTAGGTGGTCATCTTTCGGGTTATCCGCCTGATATGAAGGGATCGAGAACCCATTGATTCAAAAAAAGGCAAGATGGAGGTAGTGAGAGGGTCCCTGATTTGATGGCTGAAATAGGTAGTTGAGAAACTAGGACTTTTCCTCTCCTGGGCATTTAATCGATAATACTTATCATCAGAGTATCAGAGAGAATTTCATGATGACTATTGACAGAGCTCATGCTAACCCCTTTTCCTCCTTATATGCTTTATATTCGTCAAACACGCTACAAGTCTTTCGGAAGGTGCTTACGCGCCATTAGTAGCTCCAAGGCTTCTTGAAGCTCGGCTGGGAAGCGTTTGCTTGCCTGACCATCAGCAATAAGCGAACACTGTGTCCGAAGCTATTGATTACAGCAGTATCTCGCGGATCTTGTACTCCTTCTCAATCCTCGTCACAAAAAGACCACGAACGTTTAGCCCAGAAGAGTCGTCAGCTTCTGCTGTAGCTCCCTGGTTAGAAAGCCACTAAATATTGAAAGCCATCGCTGTCCAATTCTTGTATTTGGTCGCTACATGTAACGGTGCAGAATGCTATAGCCATCATCAAAAAAAAAATTGTTCACTCCACGGAAAGATAAGCAGCCACTCCCGACCAAGCACCAAGGTCGTATACTGTTGAGATTCAGCCGCTAGTTCAATGATCGGAATCGCACCTGAGAGCGAAGTTAATCAATTTTACAACCTGCGCGCGGACATTCATTTATCGTGTACCCAATTCCACCTTCCATTGCTTCTCTTCGCGGACTTTGGCTAGAGCGAAAACAATGGTTTGGGTCGACGCCGGGCTTGATAGGGTTGGATCTATACACTTGAGTGGAAGGATAAAAGCCTCAATCAGTTCTCAATCATCTTTTTGGGGCTTATTGTACGCAATTCGCCACATGTCTTGATAGTGACCATGGTCTGGTTTTGTCGTGGGATGAGAGGTCGTGTCTGCTTCCTGTCGGGGCTTGGAATCTCAAGATTTTGTGGGCTTTTAGTCGACGATCTGACCTTTTTCCATGGGAGCCTTCCTCACATCCTTTCCAAAATTGGCTTCACTGGGTATGTCATGGCAGTGATCTCTCTTTGAACTTGGTTGTGTAAGAAGCTTTTGGGTGAAGGTTTTCATGATTAGAACGGGAGAGACTGAGAAAAGGGGTTGGTTTTAGTTGTATAAATAACACCTTTTCGTTGCATCCGTGTGTTACATAGATTGTGACGTTGCCGATGAATGCCCTTGAGTTCAAATCACCATGACTGATTATGGCTCTACGAAATGAATCCTTTCATTCTGGGCCAATTAACTTCTCTGAAAAATGCTTCAGCCCTGTGACGTCTAATCGGGGCTCTCCAATGCTCCACGGCTGGAGAACATGTATCTTCAAACTGTATATCCGCTATTTGTGACACATGATAGGGAGTTTTCAACGTTACAAAATGTAGCACATACATAGCCAGTGAGGAGACAGACTTGTGACAAGCGTATCCGACCGAGTATGACGAAGAATTGGGTATTCATAGATCGTATAATACATATAATACATCACCACAGAAGTGGTTTCTCTGCTTTGGGAGATCCAAGACCGATCATTGCCTCAGACGGAGATGATAGGTATTCAGAACCTCTTCGGATAACTCACTGGGAGAACCTACCATGACATCCTCTCCTTTGCCCGACTTTGGGAATGCAATAACGTCACGCACAGATTCCTTGCCTAGCATGATAGCAATCAATCTATCGAAGCCGAGCGCGATACCGGCATGAGGTGGACATCCAGCTTTGAGCGCTTCTAGTAGATGCGAGAACTCAGTCAAGCGTGAAGCTGGCATCTTGAGAATATCTCTGAAGACAATCTCCTGCACATGAGCATCATGAATACGTCGGCTGCCACCCCCCAATTCAACGCCGTTAACTACAAGATCATAGTGGTCGGCTACTACTGAAGCGGGATCGGTCACCATTAAATCAACATCAGCGGCTGATTTAGGTGCGGTGAATGGGTGATGTGTAGATGCGAGGCCCGCCGTGCCACCCTGCCCGGGCTCATTCTCATCAATTGGGGAAAAAAGAGGAAAGTCTACAACCCATAAGAAATGGAAGCCCTTAGGTGCCTCCTTGACACCTGCCTTGACAGCTTCGGAATGGAGAGCTTTTCGAAGGTCTCCTAAAGGCGTTGATCCTCCGGAGAAGGGGCCATTCTTGCGTGCTTGCAAAACGATAAGGTCGCCGTGATCTGGCTCTAAGAGCTCCTCGACTTGCTCTGCAGCCTCAAAACCAAAAGGCATCAGACCACGCAGAGGTTTCTTGGCATCGTACACGAATATTCCAGGACCACCATCTGGATTTTTGTTGAATTCCGCCCCAGAAGGGGAGTCGAGGAAGCGTGTGACGAGCTCTAGTGTTTTGGCTGGATCATTTTCTTCACTCTCTAGCTTGAAAGCTTCAACGATGGGATCTGTGAGAGGCGTGATCTTTTGCACGAGATCTACCGGAAGCATGTAGTCAAGTCTAACGATCTCCATTCCAAGACGGGTGTCAGGTTTATCGGAGCCGAACCGACCCATTGCTTCCTGGTAGGGCATTCTAGTGAATGGTTCTGTGCCGAGATCGATTCTGAGTAGGCTTGACCACAGCTTGCGGATCACTTTTTCGATGGAATTCATGACATCTTCGCCAGTAGCGAATGACATTTCTAAATCGAGCTATTTCATCATTTTTAGCGTTTGCCTTTGGATCACATTAGAGAAAAGCATACTTGAGTAAACTCAGGCTGCCTGTCAGCCCTTAGATCCTCATCTCTGAAACAGCGTGCGAACTGATAATAGCGTGGAATACCGCTGGCCATAAGGATCTGTTTATACTGCTGAGGACTTTGAGGCAGAGCATACGCCAGACCTTTGCGGCGAGTGGGAACTATAAATTCCCGTGCACCTTCAGGCGTTGATTTGAACAACAATGGCGTCTCTATTTCTATAAATGGTGGAGACATGGTTTCAAGTTCTTCTCTGCAGACCTTGCGGGCTTCTGAGCGGAACCGGAGTGCTTCACGAAGACTTTGATCCGACCGTATCTGTAAATGCCTTTGTTCCGCCGGAAAGACAGTCTCAGCAGTCATGATGATATCCTTGGAGAATTCATTCAAAAGCCAGATGTCCGTCAGGCTGATTTCAAGACTATCAATCTTCTCGATGTCTGGACCTTCGCGTCCACCCTCACCACTACTCTTTTTCGCTTGTACTGTTCCACGAACTGCAACGGGAGTATGGCTAGGAAGAGACTTTAACTGTTGATGCGCTTCATTTCTTGCAAAAGAAATGAGTTGAATGTTCTGTCTCATTGTAGAATCCGTCAATCTGACAAATGACAGCTTCTTGGATATGTCGGCTCGGTTTCCCAAGTATCCATGAAGGACAACGGTATCTCCAGGGTTGGCGTTTTGCAATAATGATGAAAAAGTATGCGTCGCTTTCGGAAATTCGACTATGAGCTTCTTGATTAGTATCTTACAATTGGAAAGGCTTTTGGGTTTCAGGCTCTTCTAACCAGCATTCTTATAACGCTCAAGTGGAGTGGTAATGCTCTCAATTTTCGGATCCTGCTGTAAAGGTTTCAATGATTCATGATAATGATGTCTTTGTCCGACCAGAGGCAGGTACTGTGCGCGACCAAGACCTCGTTGATGAGCGAAATTCCAGATCTCAAGGTAGCTTAGTCGAGATGAGGTTCGCAAAGCATGTGAGCTTCGGCAAACGGAAGCCGCGAGCATCGCCGCAAAATTCGCAGATGAAGAGAAATCCAGCAATGTCAGACAAGACAAGAAGGAATCAAAATGAAAGAATGATAGTGTCAATGTACTATATACAAGAACAACTGACTGTTCAATTGCGAGGTATAGAGTCGGAAGGTGTTCGAGAGTAATTTCTTAGCTTCTGCCCCAATCCGCACTAGCGCGTATTCTCCGCGCTAAGTATAAAAATGTCCCACCACTCACAATTTTTCTCTTCTTTTTCCCTATCCTTCCAAGTTTTGAACAGGTGAGCCCACACACTTCCAATTCCTGACTAGACCCTTCAAATATACTAATATTTCTTCCTCCTTAGATGATGAAAGCCTAGTGTGTTCTATTTGATTATCTCGCTCTCTTCACTGGGCTGTTGGTTCTCTTCCTCGGAAGCTCAAGGATTGCAGAACGGAAGAGAGTGGGAGAGTGAAATAGGCGTTCGGCACAACCAACCTTGTTAATCAACGGACGCGATGAAGGCATCTCTGATCCATATAATCATTACTTGGTGGTGTCATGTCAAGGATTGTGGTGGTGGTTGAAGCATTAATCGCACTCGATTCCAAAGCATTGTGATGAAGAACGCTTGAATGACAGAAATGGGAGAAATGGGCTCAAGGCGAATTAACTTGAAACAGGATACAATCTGACCTTTGTCAGTAGTCTATAAGGTACGTTCCACCTGTCTTTCTCGTCTCCTCCCCTGAATCTTAGGATGAAAAATTTCGGATGTAAATCACAGACCTGTTCTGAAAGCGCAAAGCCGTGTGGATATTTTCCGTTGCCTTCCTTCTGATCTTGATTCAATTCTGTTCCTATCTGCGAAGATTTCTTGGTGATATGTGTTGCTAATACGCATAACAGGTTTCTACCTTCGGGATCCCCGAACATCATCGTTGTCTCGTCAAAGTGTAACTCATCGAAACACCAATTCTGAAGGGGATGTTTCAATATCTTTCATTGATTTAGTTTTAGTCGAATATGAATGATGCTCGTACCAGATATATGCTCAGTTGTTCTCCCGACAAGTAGATTACTGTCGAACCGTCCAAAAGCACCTACACAATTTCTCAATGTAACAACTCCTGTCCTTCAACCAATTACACATGTTGCCAGAAGGATTCAGAAGATCCAAAATCTAGTAGTCACTGGCTGCTTTGACTGACTGGAGCCGTAAGATTGAGATTTAAAATAATCTAACCCTTATTGGATTAGCGTCAATATTGTTTTACTATGACTCCAAAATTTATTTGCTCCTCCGGAGCTCAGCTTAGGATGACCAAAGAACTGCGCCAAACTCACCACCTCTCGTTTTCTCTTTCCATTGGCATCTGAGCCTTGAAAAGGCCAGAAATTACCGACCATGAGACGAGCAACAACCCGCCGAGTGCATTTTCTCCGTGATGTTTCTAACACTCGACGTTCGAGCTCGATTTGCGCATGCGCCGGACAACAATCACTCCACACCTTGTCACAGAGACCAAGAGCTGTTGCCTCATCCAACATCGACTCGGTAAAATTACAGAAACGGGGTATAACCCAGCAAAATGTACGCCGTATTAAGGAGGCCGAGGAGCAATGGCAAGGGTTTGCGGAAGAAATTAGGGCGGGAAAACGGAAGGCTTTCCTCGACCATCTCGAAGAGCGCGGATTGGTGAATCAGGTTGTCGGGTCAGTATCCCTCGTACCTTGCATAGGTACTCCCAGATACTGTGCAATTTGCATCACGATGGTGATCGGTGGTTGACTTTTGTTTGAAAATCCAGTGAACGAGAAGTCCTCGATAAAGTCTTTACGAATAAAAGAACAGGCCTATACACCGGTGTCGACCCGACAGCACCATCTCTACATGTTGGTCATATGCTTCCAATCATGGTTCTGGCGTGGGCCTTCAATTGGGGTTACCCCGTTCATTTTATAGTACGTCTACGAAACCTTGGTTATCATCGGCCATGGCTAACTCAATTATACAGTTAGGAGGCGCGACAGCAAAATTCGGTGATCCTACAGGCAGACTCGGGCCCCGAGCCACTGAACACCGAAGTGTCCGAGTGGCGAACATGGCTGCCATGCACATGCAACTGAAAAGAATCAGCGCAAGTATTGAGGACTACGGGCGACGTTATGGCTACACAAAGGAATGGGTGTGGAGACGAGCTCTTACGAACAATAATACCTGGTGGAACAAGACGCCTTTCGTTGAAGTGCTGCGAGATTTGGGTATGTACATGAGACTAGGTCCGATGTTGGGACGAGACACGTACGTATACAGCTCTTTGGGTGGACTTGTACAAGGACAGAATTACTTACAATACTAATAGTGTCAAAACTCGCTTGGAGGGCAGCGGCATGTCGTATGCAGAATTCTCCTACCCTCTTATGCAGGCATGGGACTGGTGGGTATTATTTAAAAAAGGTGTCCAAGTTCAGGTTGGTGGTGCTGATCAATTCGGCAATATTCTTTTTGGCATGGACGCTGTGAAACACATAGCCAAGAATACGGCTATAGACATTGACCGAAGGCCAGTTGAAGAGGATGTGGACAAGCCAGTTGGACTTACCACCCCCCTCTTGACTACTGCCGCGGGCGAGAAGCTGGGAAAATCGGCCGGAAATGCAGTATGGCTGGACAAGGATATGACCTCAACTTTTGAGCTTTATCAGGTAAGCAGCCTCCTATCATTGTAGTAGCTGTGCTCAGCTAACGAATGACAGTACTTCGTACGGACACCTGATGAACAAGTGGAAAAATACTTGAAGATGTTTACTTTCTTGCCTCTCGACAAAATTGCCGAAATCATGGCAGAGTCGGCGCAAGATCCGTCGAAGAGAATCGCACAGCATGCTCTCGCTAAAGAGTTTGTTGATCTCGTCCATGGCCCGACAGAGGCGGAGGCCGCAGCAACGCAGCACCGACAGCTCTTTAGACCTCGTTCATCCACCTCAGAGCCAACCCCGCCACCAGCACAGCCCCCTAATATACCTACAAACCTGAATAGTAACCCTCAATACAGCTTCATGAACAGAGCTGCAGGGAACCCATATGCCAAGCCATTGAACTACAAGAACATGGAAAGCAATCGTGTTCTACTTCCTCGATCCCTTGTGCTCGAACAGCCTCTTGCCAAGGTTCTTTACAATGCTGGCCTGGTCTCGTCTAATAGTGAGGGCCACCGTCTCATCGTTGGCAGGGGAGTGTCCATTGGTAGCCGACCCGGAGACTCGGGCCAGATGTCCGACGCATTGGAGTTCACTCCTATCAAGACCTGGGTTCCAGGAAAGACCCCCGATTTCCTGATTGACGGCAGCCTTTTGATTGTCAAGATTGGCAAGTGGAAGCTTAAGCTGATTGAGCTTATCGATGACGAGGAGTTTGAGAAACAGGGCTTGGATATTCCCGGATGGGCAGAGTTCAAGGAGAAAAAGGCTGCAGGCGAAATCAGCACTATCAACAAGGTGGAAGAAACGCCTGAGGCTCCTTTCAAACTCAGGAAGTATCATAATAACAACCCGGACAGAAATTCGACATGAAGGGTCGATGTATAAAATAGACTTGTATTATTAGACTGTCTTGATGGAATCTGTATGATATAGGTGATTATTTACTGTACATATGAAAGTAGGATCCGCTCTCATTGTTTAGCAAGCATCCAATATTCTGATTTTCATTCAATTGCATTCAATTTCAGGGAGAAGCCAGTAATAGCGAACTCTGATAATGAGGCCGCAATCGGCACAAGGTGATTGGGCGGGAGCGCGCTAACAAACCACTCAACGCGTTGGACGCGTTGATTACCTACCATAGCACACCAGGGAAACTCCTTCCTTACGTTCACTCTTCCACAACTCCACACCCAGGCTTATTCCAATACATCTGGAGCTTGTCTACAATGCTAAATCTGTGAATTCATTCATTATTCATCGATACAGTCATCCTTTGGCTGATCAGTACTTGACAATGGCCAAAGGAAGCGGCGTCGCATCCTCGCCTCCCGCATCAACACCTGCCCTGAAGCGCTCGACTTCCAGCACGCAAAACATGAAGAATCAGCGGTCAATCTTGGGATTCTTCCAAAAGTCTTCGCCGGCGACTCCTTCTACAGCACCTCGTAAGGCTGCACCTCCAACAGAACCTGCTTCATCTCCAGCGCAACGCGCCGCCGAAACTAAGTCGTTTATCAAGAAGACTTCTACCCCGAACTTGACGCCGGCGCCGAGTAGTGATGTTATTGAGCCAGATGAGCATGATTCTGCAACTCCGAAGGTACGTTGGCAAGGATGGGATGCGTTGAGGATTATATTGACAGGCAATGTGGTTTACAGGCCGGCAAAAATGCACAAGATGATCCATCTTTAACCCCATCGAGGAGGGTATGTTCTATCCGTCCCTCTTTGACAACAAAATACTTATGAAGAATAGGCGAAGAAGAAAATAAATTATATGGAATCCGATAGTGAAGGAGTAGACGATGACGAGGAGATCTTCCGACCCCAACCATCTCGAAAGAGACGTCGACCAGCTATTGAAAGTGAAGATGAATTTCAGGATGATGGAAAAGAGGAGCCTGTGTCTGATGATGGTATGTTACCTGCTCTTTATCAATAACATGTCTAACCGTTTAGAAATGGATGACTTTGTTGTTGCCGATGAGTCGGAGGACGATGCTCGCCCGAACAAAAAGAGGAAGAAAGCCTCTGCGAAGCCTGCGCAACGCAGTAAAGGGACTCCCGACGAGCTTGTCCGCCGAACAGATGTAGACCTTGACCTGGACATCCCAGAAGCGTCGGCAGGAGGCACCGCACAGAAATGGACATATGACCCGGAAAACACAGAGCCTCGTCAGGAGCGCCAACAACGGCAGTCTTCTTCGAGCGGACCAAAGCGCAAGGAAAAGGCACATGAGACCGAGCCGGAGAAGAGATATCCGTGGTTGGCCAATATCATGGACATGGATAAGAACCCACCTGGTCATCCCGACTACGACCCTCGTAACATTTACATTCCACCTTTGGCGTGGAGTAAATTTTCCCCATTCGAGAAGCAGTATTGGGAGATCAAACAGAAATTCTGGGATACTATTGTTTTCTTCAAGAAGGGAAAGTTTTATGAACTCTACGAGAATGATGCGACGATTGGCCATCAATTGTTTGATCTCAAACTCACCGATCGAGTGAACATGCGTATGGTTGGTGTGCCTGAGATGAGTCTCGACCACTGGGCAAACCAATTCGTTGCCAAAGGTTACAAGATTGCTCGAGTTGATCAATCAGAGTCTGCATTGGGCAAGGAGATGCGTGAGCGTGATGATAAAAAGGCTAAAGGCGGCAAGGAAGACAAGATTATCAAACGAGAACTAGCGTGCGTTCTAACCGCTGGAACACTGGTTGAAGGCTCTATGCTTCAAGATGACATGTCGACATATTGCGTTGCGATTAAGGAAGTTATTCTTGATGGACTGCCGGCTTTTGGACTTGCATTCGTGGACACTGCCACTGGTCAATTCTTCTTGTCCGAGTTCAAGGATGATGCTGACATGACCAAATTTGAAACATTTGTGGCCCAGACGCGACCCCAAGAGTTGCTGCTGGAGAAATCCGCTGTCAGCCAGAAAGCAATGCGTATTTTGAAGAACAACACTGGCCCGACGACTCTTTGGAATCATCTTAAACCAGGCAAGGAATTCTGGGAAGCCAATATCGCGGTGAGAGAATTGGACGCTTCGGACTATTTCGTGTCACCGGACAGTGACAATATCGATGCCTGGCCCCAGGTCTTACGTGAAGCTCGTGAGAAAGAAAACGCCATGTCGGCATTTGGTGCATTGGTTCAGTATCTCAGGGTTCTGAAGCTTGACCGTGATCTAATTTCCATCGGTAACTTTACATGGTACGATCCGATCCGCAAGGCTACGAGTTTGGTTCTAGATGGTCAAACTCTGATCAACTTGGAGATATTCGCCAATTCATTCGACGGTGGATCTGAGGGTACCTTGTTTCAGCTGCTTAACCGCTGCATCACCCCATTCGGCAAGCGCATGTTCAAGCAATGGGTCTGCCATCCGTTGATGGATATCGACAAAATCAATGCTCGCTTTGATGCGGTTGATGCTTTGAACGCTGATTCCACTATTCGTGACCAGTTTTCGTCACAATTGACCAAAATGCCGGATTTGGAACGATTGATTTCTCGTATTCACGCTGGTGCTTGCAAGGCGCAGGATTTTCTACGCGTTCTTGAAGGTTTCGAGCAGATTGAATATACTATGAGCTTGCTTAAAGATCTCGGATCTGGAGAAGGGCTTATTGGCAAACTCGTCTCATCTATGCCAGACTTGGTGTCACCACTCGAGTATTGGAAGACCGCCTTTGATCGACTCAAAGCCAAGGAAAACGGTATTCTCGTTCCTGAACAAGGTATCGAAGAAGACTTTGATGCTTCTCAAGCAACTATTGAGCAGATACATCGTGATCTAGAAAACTTGCTGAAGAAGGCTCGCCGTGATCTTGGATCGACCACCATCTGTTACAGAGATAATGGCAAAGAAATCTACCAACTTGAGGTGCCTATCAAGGTCAAAAATGTTCCCAAGACTTGGGATCAGATGTCGGCAACGAAACAAGTGAAGCGTTACTACTTTCCTGAGCTGCGAGCGCTAATTCGCAAGCTTCAGGAGGCACAAGAAACTCACAGTCAGATCGTGAAGGAAGTCGCAGGTCGATTCTATGCACGTTTTGATGAGGAGTATGAGACTTGGTTGAAGTCTATTAGAATCGTCGCTCAATTGGATTGTCTGATTAGTCTGGCCAAGGCTTCGTCTTCTCTGGGACAACCAAGCTGCAGACCAGAGTTTGTAGACAGTGATAGAAGTGTGCTCGAATTTGAAGAGCTCCGACATCCGTGTATGTTGAATGTTACGGACTTTATTCCGAACGACGTGCAGCTGGGAGGTGATAGAGCCAGTATCAACCTGTTGACCGGCGCAAATGCGGCTGGTAAATCGACAATTCTTCGCATGGTACGTATACCCTGACTGCTTTTTCTCTCTCCTGTTAACAAAAAAAGACTTGTGTTGCGGTCATTATGGCTCAGATTGGCTGCTACATACCATGCCAGAGCGCTCGTCTCACCCCTGTCGACCGAATCATGTCTCGACTCGGAGCAAATGACAACATTTTCGCAGCTCAATCAACCTTCTTTGTCGAGCTGTCTGAAACAAAGAAAATTTTATCGGAGGCAACGCCTAAATCATTAGTGATTCTTGACGAGCTTGGTCGTGGTACTAGCTCTTACGACGGTGTAGCCGTTGCACAGGCCGTGTTGCATCACATCGCCACACACGTTGGAGCCCTAGGCTTCTTCGCAACCCATTACCATTCCCTTGCAGCCGAGTTTGAGAACCACCCCGAGATATCTCCTAAACGAATGCGCATCCACGTCGACGACGAAGAGCGACGAGTCACATTCCTTTACAAACTAGAAGAGGGCGTCGCCGAGGGCAGTTTCGGTATGCACTGTGCCTCGATGTGCGGCATCCCCAACAAGGTCATTGAGAATGCAGAGAACTCTGCCAAACAATGGGAACATACGAGTCGGCTGACAGAGAGTCTTGAGCGTCGTAAGGGCGGCGGTCTTGTCGGGCTTGGATGGTGGAGTGATGTAGCCTGGATGCTCCGTAAGGGCGACAATGTTGATGTATCCGAGCGAGGACTGGAGATTCTTCGCAAGGCTATTGAGACGTTGTAATTGTCTCGATGTTTCGGTTTCTCTATCTATCTGATACTTTTATGGGTTGTTCAGTTACTATGTAGGCAAAATTTTCACGGGTATTTTCAGTGTTTAGTTCAGATATATCTGTTTGTCTTGTCTTCTGACATTCGATGCATGTATATATAATCCATAGATTAGGAATCTGTCTTTAATTCATTACTCGTTCGTTACTAAGTCTTCAACAATCATCTAGGAATAGGCTGAATACACACTTTGTTATCAGACAAACAGTCCATCTGGTTTTTATAATCTCTTCCCTGAACAAAACTTAAAGAAATCGATGATCCAATTTAATTAGCTACCTAAGTTAAGCTGAACCGAGCAATCTCTGAAGAGAACGAGCTCACCAACCGCATCGAACCATCTCCAATCCTCCTAGGAAGAAACAAGGTCAAAGAAAAAAAGTATGCAGCCCTCCCAATCCAGTGTAATGTCATTGTCAAGATCATATCATTTCCAAGTTCAGAAATATGATCAAGTCGGTGGGGAACTGTTCCAGATATCCATTCTAACACTGAGTTTAGATCGTGATTTTTTTTTTTAATTTTCGGTTTACTACTCAATGACTGGCCATAAGAAAAAGATGAGAATTGATGACATCAAGAATGAAGCTGTGCTTCGGAATGTAAAAAATGGTATAGTGTCGACGAGATGCGAGACCTAAATATTAGACATGTTAGAATACGGCCGAGATACAAAGTTGCAATGAACTGACCTACCCAATTTCCAGAAAGTGTCATCACTCAGACTTGTGGTCGATTTACTCCATCTTGATAGCAGGCATGTTGAAAAGGGGCTCGTCCTTCATGAAATCGTTGTCATCCTCGGGTTTAACGCTGGTGAAGGATCTGGTGTAAGATAATCCAAGTTGTTAGCGAGTTTCTGGACTGAGGGAGAGAATTGGTTAGAGATGAGTAGGAGATCTTACGAGACAGGCTGCTTCGCAGCGGCTTTCTTGGGCTTCTTAGTGGGTGTTTCCATCGCCATGTCAGCACCGACTTCAGGGAAACCCTCGGCGCCAGGGGTAAATGGAGTCTGGGGGCCGGCGCTAGATGGCGTAAAAGTGTCCTGGTCCTCGACACCAGAACCAGCACCAGAATCCTTGCGCTTCTTGCCGCGGGTAGCACGGCTTCGAGGCGTCTTTGGGGTTTTCGCCTTTCCAGATGGAGTCACGGGGTCCGTACCACCAGTGGTAGGGGTGGAGGCTGAGACAGCACCAGCGTCCCCCTCGACAGGATAAGCGTCGGTGAGTTTGCGTAGGGCCTTGCGGTACATGACCTGCGCGGAACCCTTGGTGTAGCCACCGTATTTGGCGATTTGTTCATAGTCCGGCTGCAAGAGAAAGTTGTAAATGGGAGGGTCATGGATCAAAATCGGCGTGGATTTTGTTTGCTTACCTTGCCTCCTTCGGAGAAGCGACATCCCAAGGCGATCAATTTGAGTTCCGCCTGGGACATGTTGACTGGGTTGTCACCTTTGTCGGCGGCCATTTTGCGTTGTTGATAAAAGTGAGGGGTGCTTGAAGGGTACAGTTGGTTAGTTTTGAGAATAATGAACGAGGAGGAAAAGTCGAATCAGTGTTGTCGAGGGTATAACTGGTATGATGAAGAGAGAAACTTACCTTGAAAGAAATGAAAGATGATTTGAGAAATGAATGAATGATCGGAGAGAATGGCTTGTAGTCAAGGATCTGAAGAGGTTTGAGCTTGTCAGATAGAGCGAAACGTCTCTCGAGATGAGAAGAGTTCAAAACTGAGAGAAAATAGACTGAACCAGTGACAAGAGGAAAGGTGAAATAAAAAGAGAAGAAGGGGCCAGAGAAAAACTTACTTTGATTTAGGAATAGATCGGGTTTGCAGCAGGAGAGAAGAATTGATGGGAAGAGCATTGAGAATGGGGATGATGTTGAGGGGAAAAGACGAGACAAAGAGGAATCTATTATAGGGAGAGCTAATCACCCCACCAGGGCACAGTACAAACAAGATGACGATGATCAGATGGATAGGAAGTAAAGGTCCTGTTTGGTAGCACGTGAAAGTTGCTCACTATGTTGTGTGAAAGGTGAGAAATCGGGCACAGGCTCAGGGCGCTAAAGGTTGTTTGTTTAATCTCACTCAGACTACTACATCACTTAAGATAGGAAAGAAGCTGTTTGAATGAGTCTTGATGTGGCTGACAGGGACTTGGAGATGCTATCCCTTGAGATCGTGGCAAAGACGCCTCCTAGTCGAGGACCCTCGCGTTGCAAACCTAGTCAGTGTGTTTGTCTCGAGTACGGCGGCTCATTCAACGACTTTCATCATAGGTTCCTCCCAGAGTGGTCAAAGTTCTGAGGATGTTCGCTCATTGGAACATCATCAAAGGAGGAGGCCCAGTAGGCAATTCTCTTCCTCCCTCTTGCATCTTTCATACACTCGCCAAGCTGGCTGTAATCTGCGAAAGATGGATTTCCCATTTCTGGAGAGGTATCAATTAATATACATATATAATACATATCAAGCAGAGTACAACGTCACTTAGCCCGCTGACTCCGTATTTGCGTAAAAATATGATCCCACAACTCCGGATAAAACTTCGGCGTCGACCGCGCATTCTTGCTCGTAGGCGATGTATAGAACTGTTTCAACGTCCCCCAACCCAGCGAATACGTATTCCTAAACGAAACGGGCCGCAAGATTGCCCTATCAGGTACAAGGTCAGATATGCGCACCTCTGTCGTGCGCGGGATGGTGGTGATTTTCATCGTTCGAATTGATAGTGTCGCGGTCGGTGGGAGACTTTTGACGTATTCTAGCGCTGCTTCACGCGATTTTCGTGCAAAGACGGGCAGATGGATATAGATGTTGTTCACGAAGGGGGCTGTAGTATATGCGACGAATATGAGCGGGAGTGCGCCGCCAATGACAACTGAAGCCGGTCAGTAAAATGTCTGCAGTCGTATAAGACGGAATTGTCGCATACTTAGTGGTGCAAGGTAGGAAGGAAATTCATCGGCGAAAAAGGCTGGCGCAATGATCATGGCAGAAACGCCCGCGACGAATATGGTTGCGGTACGCAACATTCCGAGGAAGACTATTCTGCCTGTCCCAGCATGATATATGAGGACATTTTCCGGCGCAGCTATCGACAGTCAGCTTTGTACTGTGGTGGTATACTGGAACGAATTGCAACACACCCTTTTGAGCGGTCGGCTTCCAAGTCTGGGATGGGGAATATTTGACGGCAGGTTTTGCTGCGATGGGCTTGACAGATTTCCTCGGAGTAACATTGGCTTTGGCAGTTTGTTTAGGCAGTGTCGTTTTAGAAGGGGTTGGTTTCAGAGACGAAGACGCTTGCTTGGTTGTAGAATAGTTGCGTAGACCGAATTTACTCCGGAAAATGTGTCGAGAGGCGCATCGTGGGATCGGAGGCGAAAGGACGACACAGCGGAGCTGCAAGACGAGCGATTGAGAAGCTCTCATTCTGGTAAGTAATGAAATTAGTGATGCTCAAGTTCTTGGACTTTTCGATGTCGTCAAAATAAAAGATTGGAGAATGATGACGGCGGCAGCGAATCGGGGTGCGAGGACAATCTGTCGGGGAGCTGACGGCCTTGGCGCTCTCCCTCTCTTCAGTCGTTAGATGACAACTATCATCTTCTGTAGTCGGCCAATCTACTTCCATGATGTGCTAGTTTTGAGGTCGTTGTTTTTTTGGTTTGTTTTTCTTCTGTTGCTTATATATTATCGACGCATCGTGTCTCACCATGGCGATTGCGGGCCATTCGATATGGAATCGCATTATCTCGTTCCTTTGCTTAGTCCAGGTTGCCCTGGCATATAAACAACTATCAGAGGAGACCCTTAGAAAACTTCCTCGACCAGGAAATGACTTTGACATCCACAATGGCAAGCTCCTAGCTCCGATCCTCCGGACGCGCGTACCAGGAACCCCCGGCTCGACCGCCGTCTTGAACCATTTCAATGATTTCTTCAAGACAAGCCTCCCAGACTGGACAATCGAGTTCCAAAACTCAACCTCCAAAACGCCCGTGAGCGGAGGAAAGGAGGTTCCCTTTGTGAATCTTATAGCCTCGCGGGATCCACCGTGGGCATCGAAGGGGGACGTAGGGAGATTGACCCTTGTCGCGCACTACGATAGTAAATACGAACCAACGGGGTTTATCGGAGCGATTGATAGCGCGGCGCCGTGCGCAATGATTATGCATGCTGTGCGAAGTATAGATGCGGCGCTGACGCGGAAATGGGAGGATATGGAAGCAAAAGGCGATGCGCTGGACGCTGGGCTTGATGCATATACCGGGATCCAGGTACTCTTTCTCGACGGAGAGGAGGCTTTCCAGGATTGGTCAAACTCGGACTCCTTGTATGGGGCACGTTCACTTGCGGAGACTTGGGGAGAAACATCCCATTCACCCATGTCGATATATAGAACGCCATTGTCTTCCATATCGTTGTTTATGCTTCTGGATTTATTAGGGTCGAAAGACCCGCTGATTCATTCCTACTTTTCCACTACGCACTGGGCATATCAGAGCCTCGGGGAGTTGGAGGGCCGACTCCGGACCTTGAGGCAGTTCAAGTCATCGCCCAACTACGATTCCAAGCCTGAACATGCAGTTGAAGAACCGCAATGGTTCATCGACGCCGATAAAGGCGAGCACCTCATCCGTGTTCCGACGACAATTCAGGACGATCATATCCCCTTTTTGCGCCGAGGAGTCGAGATCCTTCACATTATTTCTACGCCTAAAATAGATGGCAGAGAACAATTTCCGAAAGTCTGGCACACACTACATGATGACGGCGAACATCTCGACCTCCCGACTGTCGAGGACTGGAGTATGCTTGTCACAGCATTCGCAGCGGAATGGATGGAGTTGGAGGGATACTTTGATGATGCGCAGGATACCCCCGAGAGGATGTATACTCGGAAAACTGAATTGTAAGATATTCCTTTTCCCTGTCACCTGTATGTAATTAGCTTCTTGTATATTTTACTTTCCTAGAAATGGGCTAATACTTCATTAGCAATGAATGAAAATAATCCGAATGTCAAAAACATGCCTTTATGGTTCTATAATACAAATAACACATACACAAAGGTCAAGTCTGAAGCTATCCTACAACACCACCCAGGAAGTATCCACTCACCCAAAGAACGCCCCAAACCGGTTCAAGAACAGATCTCAAAATAGCCGGTCCAGGACATACGCCACTTGAACCCCAAGCCACACCAAAAATCATTGCTCCGACAACGAACCGCCAATCAATATCGGCAACTGTGAGTTTTGGCAGAGACCATTTATGTGCCAACGTGGGCGGCTTTTCTTTCTTTCCCGGTTCAATGATCAAGAACCCAATAAGCGAGGGACCGATCCCGAAAAGAATAATCAGCGCCAATGACGGATCCCATTTGTCGACATCGCCGCCAAACAAGGCGAAGAATCTAATGACTTTTTGGGGGTCGGCCATGCCGGAGAACAGCAATCCAAGCCCGAACTGCACACCCGCAAGATAGGCAAACACTCGCCTCGACGTATACGAACGCGTCAGAACTTTTGGTCCAAGGACGAAAGTAGTGAATAATGCCGAAACGCAACTTGTCGTCATAACAGCCAACTCATATACGGAGGGGAACGCGGGGGAGTAGCAGGGAATGGTGCCATTTTCGCATGCAGGGATGACGTCCACGCCAGTCAGGATGGGGGAGAAATTGGCCGTGACAAGAGCAGTAATGAAGAAGATAGCGGTGGCAATTAGGGAGCGTGCCGAGAGACGAGATATACCGCAGAGCATGTGGCCGGATGTGCAGCCTTGGTCATTCTACATTATGTTAGTAGTCAATCGACTAAAGCAGAGGCTTTCTGCAGGAATCAAATACCTTCGTGCCCCATCCCGTCAAAAACCCTGACCCAACCGTCGCAGCCGCCGAAACCCACGCCGTCGTAGACCCTGCCGCAGAATACGCAGGAAGCAGCGAAGGAACCAGCAGCTTGACCAACAACGGACTCGTAATCAGTCCCGCCAAGGTAGGAAATTTCTCATCTTCCCGTACCTCCTCTGTCGGCTCATTCTCCTGCTTCTTCCTGACGCAACTACCGGGAACCAATAACACAGGATCCGACAGACAAGTCCGTAAAATGGATGAAATGCCAAAGACGCGTCCGTTATGCAGTAGCAGCCCGAATGAGCCACTGAAGAGCAGTAGTGCGCCTAGGGCTGTGTGGATGGGTGTGAACATGGTTGGACCCTGCTAGTATCCCGCCCTCTTAAAGTGTGGTAGAACTAGTGGCTAGGGAGATAGAATTAAGCTTGTGCGTGGAATGACATAGTTCGTCGCGTTTGCAGGTATTGATAGGTCCTTATTGAAACGGCATGTCACACTGACAGCAGGGATACATGTAGGATATATTGAACGGCCATGGTTGATATATGCAGAGAAAGAAGGCAACGGGGACCTCGCCATTAGATGGAGCCCGAAAGGGTTATGCCGGTGTCATGTAATCAATACGCTTCTACTATGATATTCTGTTCTGACGCCCTCTCTGATTGGGCGAAAAGAGACTTTTTGGTAATGGTTCGGTATCTGTGTAATTCGATACCTGACGATTACTCGATGGGGTTAGCGCTGGTGTGTCTGTTTGCGCTTTGATTAATTTTAAGTCTTTGAGATTGTTACGATTTGCTCATGGTCTACGCTTCCCTTATTACAAATGCCGAGCAACGGGATCATCACTCTGTCTCGATGCCTCGACGTTGCACTCTCGCGGCATCTAACAGATCCGACGTCGAGGCATTGACTAGACGGCGAGAGAGTAAAGAACAACGACACGCCAAGTACCTCATTCTCTTTGTGTTTATATCATAAGGACCGATCTGTGCAACCTCTCGATATGGATTGGTGAATTGCATAGACTTCGTTCAAATAATTGCGTCTTGCCAGAGTCGATCAGAGGTCCCCGACCACGCGGGACTCCTCCATAAGTATGAGTTCAACTCCAGTGAACCCCGAGCCAATCATCTTCTCGCTTGTGTGAATGCAACTGTCGCGTTTTTAGAGTCGACTATGGCGAGCTGTGAACGATATCTGGACTCTGGATTATGCCTTCAAAAAATGCCTGTGTTGATGAGCAGGATTAATATGCATAAATATGTGACTAGGAACGTACCATCCCTGTCCTGGTCAATTATATGCCGGTATCATATGTGACCAGACTCGAATCCCAGATTGGTCGAATATGCTCCGATCAGTCTGTATCTACAATACATATTCATGCTCTTCTTTGATTGGAAGTATACTCTTGAAGGATATCTTTGGAAAGTTCTTTCATGTTCACTCTCTTAATGGTGTCTCCCAAAAAATACTTGCTTGAACATGGAGTCGTTTGCTGCGGAGATATGATGCGATAAGATATGGCACATTGACACCTTGAATATCAGGCAGCAAGGCACCAGCTTGGAATCTCGTGATGATACAACGTTTCTCACGTGCTGCCAACCTCTCTACTACGTAATGCCTCCGTCTTTCCTCATCTTCTTCA
This sequence comes from Talaromyces sp. F31, assembly GCA_037356135.1. Taxonomy (NCBI): domain Eukaryota; kingdom Fungi; phylum Ascomycota; class Eurotiomycetes; order Eurotiales; family Trichocomaceae; genus Talaromyces; species Talaromyces sp. F31. Next base: position 112,195 of record JAYXSF010000044.1, on the reverse strand, counting down.
CTTTTGTTCTGTATATACACCTCACACGTACATGGCTATATAGATATACTGTCATTGTTTATCCATACAAACGATGTCATTCATAAACACCTTTCGCGACCTCTCCGCGCGAAACCTACACATCCTCAAATCCCACCCCATAGCCGAAATATCGGGCTCGCTAGGTGACCTGGGCACATTCCTGCCCATCGCCATCGCACTATCCATAAATGGCACCATCTCTTTATCCAGTACTCTCGTCTTCTCCGGCATAGCCAATATCTTGACGGGACTCTTTTTCGGCATCCCACTCCCTGTCCAACCCATGAAAGCCATCGCGGCCGTCGCAATCGCTAATGCTTTTACGAATGGTGAGATTGCCGCCGCCGGCATATTTGTAGCTGCTTGTATATTTGTCTTTTCGGCGACAGGTCTGTTGCGTTGGTTCGCAGATGTGATTCCCATTCCTGTGGTCAAGGGGATTCAAGTCGGGGCGGGGTTGTCATTGATTATTGCTGCTGGTGGCAGTCTCTCAAAGCTCGGATGGATCACGCCATCATGGGCCGATAATCGTATTTGGGTTATTATAGCGTTCTTGTTTCTGTTGACGACAAACTATTATCGACAAATTCCGTATGCTCTGGTGGTGCTTATGGTTGGTCTGGTGTTTGCGATAATTACTGCAACGCAGGGGATGGATCTACCCAATTTCAGGCCATGGATCCCTGTCCTCACTGTTCCTAGTAATGGCGATTGGCGGGTTGGTATTGTTCAAGCTGGTATTGGGCAGTTACCACTTACCACGTTGAACTCGGTGATTGCCGTTGTTCACCTGGCTGGCGATCTGCTCCCCGAAGTGCGAACACCATCAATTACATCTGTTGGCCTGAGTGTCTCGATCATGAACCTCGTGAGCTGCTGGTTCGGCGCAATGCCCGTCTGTCACGGATCAGGAGGGCTAGCAGCCCAGTACCGCTTCGGTGCCCGGTCAGGTTCTAGCGTTGTATTGCTAGGAGTCTTGAAGCTATTGATAGGCTTATTTTTCGGAAACACTCTTGTGGGACTGCTCAAATTATTCCCCTACGCCCTCCTTGGTATCATGGTCATCGCAGCCGGTCTAGAACTGGCTAGCGTAGGCGAAAGCCTGAATACAACAGGCGCCCGTGACCTACGGAAAGATATGCCAGCGGGCATACTAGGTGACCGTGACCGTGAGATTGGGCCCGTATTGAGTGATGACGAACGTAAGCAGAGGTACACGGTGATGTTCGTCACGATTGGATTCCTGGTTGGATTCAAGAATGATGCCGTGGGGTTCATTGCAGGCATGCTTTGTCATTGGAGTTTTCAGATTCCGGATTATTTGCATTCGAGGAGGCGAGAGGGACGGATTCGGTTGACGGAGTGAAGTTGTAATTTATGACGAACGAACATTCTAATTGACATACAAACCAGCATATGAGCGGTTTTTTCGGGAGACGATGTGATCTGCGTTCTCTGAGCTTACGCATATACACGATTTATGATTGTTTCGAGACTTACATTAGCACTACACATGAATCAATGAACAAATTTGTTATATGGCATGACAAACACTATCTTACACTCAACAGCTGAGCTATTGCATGAGAAATGAATCATATGAGTCGGTCAATGAATTGGGAAATGACCATGAAAGGATTCTATTTACCAGGTAGTATATACAAAGATGGGACGATGGTCATTGACTACCTAGTTAACGTTGCACTCAGCAAACGAACTTTTTAACACACGAATTTTCACATAGTCTGCTTGTTCCAGATGTTGCTAGCAAACTTGAAGGCCATTATCTTCATTTTAATGTATGTTTCTCTCTTTCTGTATCCAAATTCATCCATCTTCTGTGAGATACTCAGTAAAAGTTGCATGAAGATATCTCGATCAGATGTTGATGTCGATAAGATAAGCTTCTTTTTATCGATAAGCATCGGCAAGCTCCGATTTTTAACCCCGCGCACAACCACCCCATCTTCGTCTCCAAGCCCTCTTCTGACAGAGGGAACGTATTGTCAATCTTGCAAAATGCCAGGTACCATCAACGAAGCTGGGCTCACCCCCGAGCAGGTCGAGTTCTTCAATGAAAATGGCTTCCTCGTCATCCCTTCATACCTCTCCTCAGAAGAGATCCAATCCCTGCTCGCAACCACCAATGATCTCCTAGAAAACTTCGACCTCGCGAGTCACCCCATGACTCGCTTCACCACTGGAGACGACGGTGAAGCCGAAGATGACGAAAAAACGAAACACGTCGGAGACGACTACTTCCTCTCCTCTGGCGACAAGATCCATTTCTTCTTCGAGCCAGATGCAGTTGCGCCACCTGATGCAAAGGCTCAGGATAAGACGCCTCGGTTATTGAAGCCGAAACATCTTGCAATCAACAAGATTGGTCATGCATTGCATAGCAAATCACCCCCATTTGAGAAGATTACGATCTCCAAGCGTAACGCGGCTATTGCGCAGTCGTTGGGGTTTAAGGATCCGAAGTGCCTGCAGAGTATGTTGATTTGCAAGCAGCCGAGCATTGGTGGACCGGTACCTGCACACCGCGACTCTGAGTTTTTGTATACTTCGCCGCCGTCTGCAGTTGGGTACTGGGTTGCGCTGCAGGACGCGACCCCCGGAAATGCATCGTTGGGGATGTGGAAGGGCTCCCATAAGGGCAGAAAAGGCGGCCACATCCGTCGAAGATTCGTGCGCGCCGAAGGAGGTGGTACAACATTCATCACCAACGATGGGCCCAGCCTACCACTCGGCAAGGATGAGGAGGCCGCTGGGAAGGAAGAGGACGAAGATTTTGAGGTTTTGAATGTCAAAGCTGGTGATTTGGTGCTTATTCATGGGAATGTGCTGCACAAGAGTGAGAAGAACACGAGCGATAAGAGTCGGTATGCCTATACGTTTCATGTCATTGAAGGGGCTCAGGGGTGGAATTATGACGAGCGGAATTGGTTGCAGCCGCCAGCGGAGGGCTTCTCACGGTTGAATGTTGCATTGGAGGCACAATGAAGTCGCATATTGTATTTTATTTATTGGAAAATATCAAAATCTCAGATGATACAAATTTGGCTGCTGGGCTTATGTACAGTAAATATCACGCAATGCTCACTGACCTGACTTCATTCACGTAACTCGCAAACATCGAACGCAAAGCACCGACAAGTTGCGTCACGAAGGCGATACGCAGACAGGATGAACATAGCAATATGCAAGCAGCCGAACGCAAGAATGAATGACTTGGGTGAGCAACAGAATGCAGAACGCAGAACGAAACAACACTTTACCGAGGAAGAGTGAAACAGAACCGAGTGAGAACCAGAACGAGAACGAGAACAAAAACGAGAACGCTTGAACGCGTAGACAAGCTGAATGAAACGGAATGAGCAAAAACAGCTGCAGACCATACAGAACGCATCATAACAAATCCATGCATGCAATCAAACTAATCCTCCGGGTGATACGTCCTCCCCGACACCGGATCAACAGCCCCTTCATCAAAATCCGACCTATAGTGCCTCTCACTGGCCACCACATCATCAGCCGGCGAATTCGTCGCCGCTATACTCGAATCCTGTGGCCTGAAATTTGAGAGCGAGGTATCCTGCAACGCATACAGATCCTGATTGGTACTCGTATCCACTGAGGCGGCGCCCGTAGACGACAGATCGTAATTCTTATTTTGATCTGTCATATCCTCGATTATGCGTCTTGAGCCACCGCCCCCGCTAGGATCAATGCCTGCACCTGTACCGGCTCTCGAGGAGACGAGTTCTTGGCCTGTGCGGTCGAAGCGCCGTTCTTCGTATGTTGCTGGTTCGCCGAGGTCTTGGTGTGCGGTGCGGACGACGGTGTTGCCGGTTGGGTCAGTGTGGGAGGTTGTTGTGTATCGGCGGCCGGTTGTTTCGCTGCCTGTTGTACTTGTCGTTGCGGAGCTGTAGTAGTATGAGGAACTGGTTGACATCTTTGCTTGAGAACTGTTGCAAAGAAAATTTTGAAAGTCTGGCAATTGGAGAGAATGTGAAAGACTTGACTCAACGCTTTATAACGCCAAAAATGTATGCAAGAATAAGAAATGAAAAGAGAATAATGATCACAAAACAAGAAAACGCAGTGATAATAACAGCTCGAATATAGAGACATACACCAGGATGCAACCCGTTTATATAGACCTACCCAAGCTACCGACGTCCCTCTAGGCTGTGGCAATGATATTCATGACCATGGATAAGCCAAGCTGTCAACCTTAACCTACATATCTTAGAATGACATCAAGTTCCCAAATATTTCCCGATTAGGAAGTCGAACGTTGCCTCTGTGATCATCGACCCCAGATAGCGAGAAATGTCTGATATCAGGAGAGACGATGATTTGACAAAGATACTTCATAGTGGGTATATGACTCGGGAAGAACCTAACCACATTCTCTTGATCTAAGGCGCTAAAGTTCGTGGTCGTGAGAAGGCTGATTTAAACGGGCGGAGGTGTATTCCGGGCCTGTCGCTGGAAAACTTGTGTCATAGTCTTGCTATGTGCTTCATAATGTAATTGATGCAAAGTCATAATCCGCGTTTTATGAACTATCAAGAGGCGAGTTGTCAATGCATGAGACTTTTCCACGGAATGATTAGATTGAGTCCTGGGTTCGGGGGGAAAAGGGATATCTTTTTACTGGCCGAACAGTTTACGCCACTTATTGAAGGTTTGCCTTTGCCGTCATTAACCTTATCTAAATTGGACTTGACCATGGATTTATGCTAAACCTACTTTGCGGTAGAAAGCAAGTAAAGGCACGGACTTGATTGTACGTCTCAGATTTATAGATAACGATACAAAAAGTCCAGATTCGTCGAATTCAATGCATCCAGTCGTGGTGTACAGGACCCAAAATTCCGTGCAAATTCTTCGTCAAATAAGTACGGCTCTGTCAAGTCAATGTCGACTTCATTGCTGGGCAGAGATAAGGGCGTCATTTCCGACCAGTTTTGAGGCTGATCTTCGTCGAGGACTTCTACTGTCCGTTGGTTTTGGTTTTGCTGTTGCGGTTGTGGTTGCGGTTGTGGTTCCTGCTGCTGTGCTGGTTGTACCGCTGGTGGTTGAGGTTGAGGAGAGCTTTCCACGGAAACCACCGCTGAGGCTGGTTTAACTGATTCTGGGTACAAGTGAGTGTTGCGTAGTAGCAACTGTCTCGATGGGTTTGTAATACCCGCCGTTGTGGATATCGTTGAGTCGATGTTCATATTATCGGTATTCAGGGTCGTGTTGGCTATCATAGCTGTCTTGTTGCTGTTGTTCTTCTCTTCAGATATCTTTAAGTACTCCGCCGTGCTTTCATCTAGGCAATGAAAGAATATTTCCAAGACCCAGTAATTCAAATCCCAGGATTTTTGTAGCTCCTTCAAACCAAGTAAGCAGAGCTTTGCTCGGTGTTCAGCGAGTTTTCGTTCTGTGCCTTCGGAGCGCGAGAATTGCACGGTGTGGATGCAGAGGGCTGCGAATATGTTGGTGATTCTGTACCGGGAAGAAAAGGTCAATAGCCAGCTCGCTTTTAGAGCTTATATTGGGTAGACTTACAAATGCAATATGCCATGCTCAATCAAATTGTGAGACAGCATATCCTCGAGGATCCGAGTACACTGGCACGCAGCTTGAAGAGCGAGTCTTCCTTCCTTTTGTTTCTTTTCATCAGAAGGATCGAGGTATGATGGTCGGTAAAGGAGTATGTATAGATAACTGCGACAAGAACGGTTAGCTCGTGCCAACACGATGATCACAACAACTAACTTGTAGGTAATGTTGACGATTCCCGCGAAATACATTGTACCATTCTCCAATGCTTGTGAAAGCTTGAGTTCCGGCGGTAATTCTGACTCGAATTGCACCAATCGAGCTTTGAGTTTATCACGATCCTTGGGATCATACCGAAGTCTGCCGGGGAGGTAAGATGCCGAGATTACTTCTCGAACTACATGCATGTCAGGCACAAGACTGTATTCACTTCCCATGACGGATACCCAAACTTACGTAGCCTAGCTGCCCTTGCCATCTGTATTATGTACGAGATATGCTCGGGTCGTTGTGTACCAAAGATGGCTCTATTTCCAACGAAGCCTGACTCATCAAAGTCCGTCTCATCTAGAATTGGAATATCGCAGTCCTCGTCTCGGATTCGGGGTGGTAGACCGTAAGCTGCGGCGACTTGTTGGTCACGAATCTAGAGAGCGGTCAATAGCCAGAAACGCAAATATCAAGATCAAAACATACGTAAAGGGACCAGAATATCCGCTTCCTTACACTCCTCTCCTTGGGTTTCAAAAGAGATAACTTGGACCTAGGATCGGTCAGATAAGCCAAGCTAGAAAAATAACCGCAACTTACAGCATGTGCAAGCCTCCGGTCTGAGCAAGACTGATAGCAGCTCCCAACCAATACCGGGTATCCTTCTCGTGGCCAGGGGTACTCCGCCAGAAACTCAACAGAAATACCGCCTGCAACTTCGACAACGAATCCGTCTCACAGTCCGCGTCAAAAATCTCTTTACCTCGATCGTAGAAATGGAACTTGGTCTCATAACGATCACGGAACCCCGAAGCTTGAAGCGCCTCATCACTACACAGACTAGCACCGATAAAAAGCATAGACTGTAGCAACAGCGGCGATATCGTCTTGTCGTTACACGACTTGCTGATATCCACCCTATCGACAATCGGAAAACAAGGATGGAACCATTCAAAATAAGCCCTGAGAAGCATCTCACACACAGAAGGCTCGGGAAAATCAAAAGCCCCCTCACGCGTCAATTGCTCAATCTTGCGCGCCTTGCGACTTGCGAAGAGCGAAAAACTGGCAGATCGCCGACTTACGTCTTCGGGGATCGGATATTGCCATCGGATTTTGTTGGATTGGGTTATCGAGCCACCAGCTTCGAGGGGTTTGTTGCCTTCTTCGACGACGCATGTTAGGGGACTGGATTCTCCGAAGAAAATGATCTGATCGAGTTCGCTTTTGACTTGCGGGCGTGGTGGTTCGAATGTTGTGCGATTGAGATGCGCGCTGGTGTCAGGAGAGAGTATGTCCCGTTTGATTCTTGATTCATCTCTAGGTAGATTCGCTGTGCCTCTTACGGTATCTGCAAGTTGCGGAGTTAGATGCACCGCATTTGGATGGGGGCTAACAATGTAACGAGGATATCTAAACAAGGTCAGTCCATGCCACATATCTGCCAGGAATTGAAGGTAAACATACTTTCCCCTCCTCGACACTCCAATCTCGCAATGCGAACCTGCGGCCCGGCAATTATCACAAGGCTGTTTCTCGACGACATTACATTTGACTCGTCGGGCATTGCATGTAATACAAGCTCTTTTAGCGCGTGTTCTCGTAGTGCGCTGGGCTTGAGATTTCGAACTCATAATTGCTGTTTGCAATAAATCCGGTCATGGGATATATTTATATATATCTACAAGGTCATATCATAAAAAACAGCATTTGATCCGTCATAAATATTTCGATAAATTGGCCCGAGGTCTGTAGATGATTGGAATGTAGTATGCACGAGACTGAATGTATGTGCAACATTGATCACACTCAGACCAATGACACGAGCGACATTTGTCAGTATCGACCCTATCAGAAAAACTTGAAAAGAGAAAATGCGAAAGAAAAAAGAAAAATCTGGGGAAAATGTAAATCAGACTGATCTGGATCTGGATCTGGGGCTGCTCGATTGTAAAGCAGGTTTCGGCTACCATGTAACCGATACGCCACGCTTACGTACTTTTCACATGGCACTGGGTATGCGTTGTAAATTACGGGTATTTATAATACATAATGTGCTTGATGGTGTGAATTCTGGTCAAATTGCTTACTACCTAAGCAACTGAAGTTATAAATTACGTCTATAATATACAAAGACTAGATTTACGACATCATTTGGAGCTTGCTGTCAAGGTTTCAATAATTCATTAAATATCTATACAATAACACCCATATGCAGTCATGCCAATCTAACTCCATTCCATGAGGGTATCCAAGGACCAAACTTTTCTTTATAGTTAGTTCCTCATGACGTGATGTCAAGAAACTTTGAGCATATCCAACATGCCCTTCGTTTGCCAGGCTTGCTGTGCTCGATCAACCTCTTCGCGCACTCGCTTATGAAGTTTGAGGACTTGCGCATCGACGTCAGCGGATTGACCGAGGTTGCCGGAGTAGATGTCAAGTATGTTCATTCCAACTTCGACACAGATATTAACGAGGCGTGGTTCCATGATATGCCTGTATACCCATCTCAAAATCGGCTGAAGAGTGACCTCGTCACGGTTCTTCAACGCAGTCCGGAGAGCCGAACGATGTCGCAGCGCTGTGATGAGTGTTAATTGAGCGGTCTTATCGGTCCCGGCCAGTACTCGATCAAGCGCCTCAGAGTAACGAGCATGACGGAGATCAGACTCCCAGTCAGATTCCTTCTTTCTCTTTTTGATTTCCTGTCCTTGAATGATGATATCGACACCTTCACCGAGGAAGTCCTGCCCACGTGTACGTTTCTCAATACCCCGGCCGCGGGCTTTCTTGGCCTCCTTCTTGTCAAACTCCTCAATTCGACCTTCCATCAAAGCTTGCATTTCCTTCTGACGCTCTCGTTCTTTGATCTTTTGCTCGCCTGAAAGCCTGGTCTTGATTGAGAGGAGACCGGATTGCATACCAACAGCAATATGCTTATCCTCCCTCTCAGGGCCGGATGTGAGGACGCGCAATGAAAGAATAGGAGATGGATACTTCGATCCAGCTACGACCGACCAACCAGTCGTATCAAACACCTTCATATGGCCATCTAGAGCACCACTGATCACTCGTTCACCCTTTGATGCCAATGAAAGGGATGTGACTGTCTTCTGGTGACTCTTGATCATATGCAAAGGCTTGCCACCCACCACATCCAAGACTGCGATTTGATTATCTGCTGCAGCCAGCACCGTCGTCCCAGAAGGCATAGGTAGAACGCACTCAATTGCAGCGCCCATCTGGAAGGTCATCACGGCGCGACCGTCCACACGCGGATCCCACAGTCTCACTGTCTTGTCATAACTTCCAGATACGACCATACCAGCCGAAGCCATAGAGCCAGGAAGAAAAGCACCGCTTCGAACATAGTCCGTATGTCCAGTAAATGTTCTCTCACTATTTTCACTTGGTAAACTCCATAGTCGAACTGTACGATCATCACTCGTACTCAGCAGCGTCGTGGGATCGCTAGGCGAAAACTTCGTGACCCACACGGGCTGTTTGTGGTCTTTCCATGTTTTCAAGATGGCACGAGAATTCACATCAAAAACTTGTATAGTACCAGTGTCATCGCCAACTGCAATAATACGTCCGTCAGGTCGAATGTCGGTACCTCGCGCCGTGTCGTCGAATCTTGTAATTGTCTTTAACAGTTTTCGTGTCCGGACCGAATAAATCTGAACTCGCGCACCGGTTGTAACGGTGAAGACATCGGGAGGCTGGGCGGCGGAAGGATAGGCAGATAACGAAGACGGGACGGAAGGCTGTGTGATGAGGTTGATCGGATTGTTGGATGGCGAGGAGACGAGAAGGGGATTCTTGAAGGATCTCCAGTAAAGTTGTTCAGTCGTCAATTTTGTCGATGGCAGCTGCGGGAGCTTGACTTGAGGGAGAGGAAGCACTGGCGCAGCCATTGCGACCAGGATTGAGGAAACTGGTTTTCGGATAGACTGTGTGTTAAAATAGGAATGTCGGGTATTTTGGGATATGCTAAAAAAAGGATAATGTAGAATGGTGCAATCTCGTCGTGGAATTGAAAATGGTCTTGATTTTTTTTGCGGTCTCCAAAAAAAGTTCACGATGGATAAAATTACAACTTAATACACGGTACGTAACATCCAAGTGGGGAATCGCTATCTATTACAAAATAAGCCAATAAATGCGGGTATTCGTATCTTAGCGTTGTTTTCCTGCGTAATTGTAAATTTGAGATTAGAAGTAACAAATTACGTGCCATCAAGATGTTGTTGTATTGCCGCTGCCTTCACTGCCACCATTCATCGAAAAGTGAAAAGATAGATCTAGGACGAAATGTCCAGGAGAAAGACCAGGTATCCAGGCAAAAACCCCTGCTGAGCATTGCTGCTCGGTCATCGTATCTTGCTAGTTATGAAAGTAGAGGCAGCGTCGAAGACCACCACACCGTCACAGCATGCTGATTTCATTGAAGGTGATGCTGTACCTCATTTTCTAAGCCTTCTAAGGATCGCTTTGAACTAGGAGACATGGATGAGAGGAGCACTATATTCCTTAATAATAGTCGAAGCTAAAATTATCTCGGCCTCTACCTGTGCGAAGGTAGTGGATATCGTTAAGAAATATATCTCCACTTGCGCATTCATTCAGCAGCGAGATTACTCTCCGATTCGACGATTACCAAATATACCTGATGGACTTGGGAAGTATAACATTTTCTGACCAATGGTGAGGGTGATCCAACACTGAAGTGGATTTTGTTAGTTGGGAGGTCATTTGTCATCCACGTTTCACTTATTCAGCAGACATGTTGCTCGGCATCTTGATCGCTACATACCGATCAAGACAAAAGGTTCTCAGCTCATGGTAAATATGTAAAGATGAATGGTCATGACTTATATATAGTGGCCAGTTACAACTGATTCTTCAAGCTTGTGGTGGCATTCCTGTCTCTACCATATCTTCCTATATTGAATATTCGATAACCGTATACATATATCGAGTAGGCCACCCTTCTACCTAGTCATGTTTACATAAGAGCCTCGGAATTTCAGCAGCATGATCTGACAATATGAGCATTAGAGCCTCTCTCCTCCCTAATTACACACTACGTTTCCGAAATGAAGGCCCAAGATCAACATGCTGAAGCCATAGAATGGCTCGGGGAATTCCACAAACATATGGACGCCCTGGACTCCAATCTCGCTATCCCAAAATTTTATACCGATGACTGCATTCTGACATTTGCCTCGAGCCCGGCAATCACTGGCAAATCCAACATCATCCACTTCTTCGACTCTCAATTCCCATATCTGGAAAGTATGAAGCACACTATTAAGCATGTGGATGTTCTCCAGGATCGGATATATCAAGAAGCCGATATTCTGTACGTGGTAAAGGGAGATCCGGAAAGAAAGGAGATTTTCGTTCCTGGCATGGCTGTTTTTGGGAGAAAGCCGGGAGATGAGAAGATGAGCTTCTTTACGGTGTATTTGGACCCAACGGCGTTGCAAGAGAGAATCAAGGCTGTTGCAGCGGGATCGATTTGAGTGTCTGATTTTAAATCTTCGTCATTTTGCTTCATTCTCAGCCAACACTTTTGTTTGGCTTTCCTGTATTTGCTGCCAACTATCGACTCTCCCGCCCCACGCTCTGTACCCAAAGAATCAAAGCTTCAAGTGACCGCTCTTCCAGCCACATCTATTCTGATACATGACATCCGAGTCCCAGGCAACGATATAATGTAATGTGCGTTAGTGTCTCACCTGGATTGCTCTACCAAGGCATAGATTTGCTGATCAGGCCGCAAGCTTAGGGTCGAGACGACTTTGACAGGGGTAGGGTAGAAGAGAAAAGGGCAGACAAAACGAGGGCCTTTGCGTCTGCCGTCCAATGCGCTGTGCTTATTCGAGTATCAGACTATCAGCAGGTCTTCGTACGATAAGAATTAGCTGTGTGACCCCTGCATAAGCTCGGCTGAAAAGGATCAAGCAATAGACAAGCACATTACATAATCCGTGTACATCACGTGCTATAATTGTGGCTGGACGAATGTAAGACGAGAGCGGGTGCATTGACGTTGCAGGGGTTGGCGCTTATTGGCCAATTGGGCGCGAGAGACACACATGCCGCTTGAGAGATCAAGTCAGCGCGCTAGCCCTGCTTCCGCTATAGTCTTCTATTGGCTGCTTTATCAAGATCTATTATTCCCGATATGGCCTAGTATATCCCCTGCCACCGCGCCTGCCAAGTGACGCAGCGCGCATTTCCCAGCCCCCCGCCCTGGCCAGTCCCGATTAGGCCAGAACAAAACAAGCCCCCACCAGAGACAGCTGCGCCTACTGCCAGGCGTACACTTTCTTTTCTTCTGATCTCTTGCATTCAACCCTCCAGTATATGTATCTCGCAAGATAGGCTCGGTTCGACTACATCATCGTCACTATCACCACTTTCCGCAGGATGCTTGATATCGAAATCAATACCTAGAGTCGGATCAAAAGCAGTCGGACCAACCCCTTCAGCGAAGGAAAGCGCTACGATCAGAGACTCGGGAGTCTCTTGTCCTCTACGATGGCACAGAAACTGGTAAAAATGCCTACAGCACACGGGCACACAGCCGGCATATTTGCAGACATGTCTGTTGATGGACCCCAAATCGGCACATTGGTAGTCATTTTCGACCGAGCGAAGAATCTACCCAATCGAAAGACTATTGGCAAACAAAACCCCTACGTTGCCGCGCGATTAGGAAAGGAAGCGAAGAAGACGGAAACTGACATGAGAGGTGGCCAAACTCCAAGATGGTAAGGGCATCGAGTTCTTCAGAGCATTGCTGAAGTACTGACATCGCAATTAGGGACCAGGAAATCAGATATACCGTTCACGAATCGCCGGATTACCTCCAATTGAAAGTTTCCGTTTTCAATGACGATAAGAAAACGGACCTGATCGGAGAAACATGGGTGGATCTCAGCTCAGTGATCATCCCTGGCGGAGGACAGAGCGATTCATGGCACGAATTGAGATTCAGGAACAAGTATGCAGGTGACATCAGGCTCGAGATGACATACTACGATACTCGTCCGGAAGATGAAGCCGTCATTGAGAGAAGAACTGCGGTGACAGAGAAGCCGCAGCCAAGGTCTAACAATAACTCCACCACGCCTACTAGCTCGTCATCACTCTCAGGACCGCGGCAGCCACGGCCGATCAAACGCCGACCCCTACCAGATGATCCGACTGGCGCTTCCCCATCGCGAGCGAGCCCTGTGGCATCTGCTCCACCAGCTGCAGCTGTTGCACCTATCACACCTGTCGCTCCCGCTGTGCCTGTTCAAGACTATCCGGCGCCGGTGCCTCAGAACACCCAACCTCCACGACCTAGCCCAGATCATGTTCGGCCAACGAGCTCTCATCGGCAGAGTGATGCTCGGCCATCTTCGAGGCACGCGGATATGCCAATGCCCCGAGCATCTCAATTCAATCAGTATGACCGTGGCGTCTCTGGGGCCATTCATAATGATCTTGTTGAGCAGGATAATCTTTATAGTGCTCAGCCTCGTCCCTATCAGGAACCAAACGACGCTTACTATGGAGAGCCTCAAAGGCAAATGCATCGTCCCGTTGCAGGAAGCTACAGCGATGCCTATGACCCTAGTAGTTACCAGGCTCGAGGCGCTCATGAAGCTGTGGAGCAGTATTCTCAATACCCGGATCAACAACCTCCTTCCCATCCCGATGACACGCGTTACAGTGCGGAGCCGATGCCCTACATACCTGATAGACACGCTTATCAAGCATCGTCCGATGAATATGCCATGAATGCCCAAAGCGAACCCTCTTATGAAGCAAGCGACCATTATCGGTATAACAACGCACTCATTCAGCCGGACCCGCGTCGACATAGCCCTTTGCGTCAGCTTATGGCACCTGAAGATGATCGTTTTGCATACGCTGCCATGCAGCCAACTGTGGAGGACGAAAACGATGAGGGCTTGCCTCCACCACCGCCTGTCCATCGGACGACCGTCAACACAAACATTCCACCTTCATCAGGCACTGTCGGTTACAAAGCTTACTCTCCACAAGAATATACACCTCCACAACCTGAAGTTCGAGATTCACTTCGATCTTCAGTTGTATCACCTGCCGAACAAGATTTGGCGGTTTCAATGTCAAGACCATCTCAGGCCCCACCTAGATCTTTTTATACGGAATTACCAAGCTCACCGGTTCCTGTAAGTCTTGCTCCTGGCTACAACACGACAAACGAAACGATCGACAATCAAGAGGCATACACACCGGACCGCTCTTATGCTCGCTTTCAAAGCAGTGCTCCTTCTCGGGAAGTTACGAACTATGTTCCGAACGTACCGCAGCAGAGCTCCATCATTCAACCACTGCGCACTTCTCCAGCACCGATAATGGATAGGACTAGATCAATCAGTCCGAACCCGCGTCCATTATCCTATAGAAAGTCTGTAAGCCCTCGTCCGCCATCTAGGGACGAGCGTGACGTGTCAAGCGTGCCGTTTTCTCCCGACTCGTTTGACACTTACAACCCCAGACGATCACCGTCCGCTACTCGTGAAAGTGGATCACGGTATGCAACACCCGATCGGAACGTCGAGAGTAGTCGACAATCTCAGGTAAACACAGACGATGGTCCCATAATTGGAGATGATGGACGAATCATTGATCCTTCAGATCATCTTCCATCAGAGTCTTGGGCGCCCGAGCCAGAGAAGAAGAACAAGAAGCCGGAAGTCATCGTTCGGTTTAAACATAACCCTCAACATTCTTCGTACGCCGCTCGCGCGTCACCACGTGAACAGCATCATTCTGCTCCCGCAACCCCGGATGCTGTTGTTCGGAGTGCCGTTCGACCTCGCAGTACTTACGTGATACAACAACCGCGGCAATCCTATGAACGTCACCAACGCACCTCGACAACGACCACTTACACACCACCTCGGACGTCCACTAGAGATTATGACAGACAGGATTCGTATGTACAACCACAACAACATCATGCGCCTTCTTCGACAACGTATAGTACCCCGCCGCGACGGAGGTCTATGTCTCCCCATCCCAATCCACAGCCACGATCTTCACCACTTTACTCTTACGCGGATAGTGGGCCGCCCATTCCAGCCAAGGTTCCTATTGCCGCCCCAGCATCTAGTGGATACACGGGTGGAATGGATGCACTAAGCCAAGAAATACAGTCAATAGATATCGGGCCTGGAGGGTATGACAGCAGTCGCCAAGTCAGGAGATACGCACCTCGAGTTCCAGTGACAGGGGGCGGTAGTTATAGATGAACGGTACGATGAATGATGATCATGATTGGTTACTTTGCAGCAGGATCATGACGGTGGTGACTAATTAAGCACCGGTAAAAGCATTATTGGATCTGGCCAATGTCGGGCGTTACAACATTGGATAGGGCGGCAATTGTGTTTGACGTTTGTATGATCTGCATTCTGTTAGTTCTTTTTATGTTAGTTCCCTTCTCTCTTTTTATCTGAATGTACTTATAGAATTGGACTACCGCACAGTATTCGATCACGACTTGCACTAAGGAAATGGCACGATTCTTCAGAGCTTAGGAAATATCCAAGAATAAGATTAGGTTGCATAAGTGGGCCGCTTCTGCAGCCCTACGGAGCTAAATTAGGCTAGCATCGTGACACCTGGTCCGTGCTTAAACTTTCCCCAACTCACCTAACGAAGGCGCAATCATTTGTTATTCTTCGCGACATACACACATACACACACGTATATACATACAGCTTCGAAGTAAAAATTGTCGCTTGTCATATTGTATTAGTGCCTCTTTTATTCTTGAGCCGTAATATTTGAGTGTTGCCTGCACTTTTCCAACGTCGTTCCAGGTAAAGGAAAGCATCTGGCTGTAATCACGCCACGAGCCTTCAAGTATCTCTTTGTTCAACAAACAATTCATTTGCCACTGGCCCTCGAGCCATAAGCCACGTGTATATGAAACCCATACCCCTCTCCCCCCTGAATACCTGTTATGCGGAGCTCATGACTATATACTCAAGTATTTATGACTGTGTAACTAAGTAAACATTTATTGAGTTTCCAATCTTTTTTTCTAATCAGCTTCAATAAATTTATCGACTTATATGTCCATTTCGCCGAGATCGCTGATGAATGTAATGAGACTGTCTTCCAAGCTTGGGGATAGTCTGAAAGCGCGAGTCTAGCTCTCCCAGACCCATGACTATTTAATTTACCTTCAGCAGATAAAAACAGACTCGGAGGAATACCTGGGTAAATCTCTAATAGTGCATTGAATTATTTATTCGCGGGGCTTAGCCTCTGACTCAACCTTGTTCACATTTCTCCAGACCTGGAAATGGCCGCCAATTTTCCGTTTGTAGAGACGTCATTCTTTGCCTCGAGCATCAGCAAGGTAATTCAATGCGCTTGCTGAGTGCAGCACGTTTTCACAAGTTTTCCTAGAAGGGGAATTCCAGTGAGAATAGAGTTCTTATTATCGTTCAGGCGAGCTCTGAAAAAGAATAGGTGTTTGTATGGGATCAAGGTGGATATATTGATGAAGATATTGCGGGGTGAACTCTTTACTGACTCGGGTTCGATATGAGCTTGTTTGTGGTCGAAGGAACGAGGGGTGGTGACGGGTCTTGCCCCAGACGAATTTGTTATTGTTTTTGATAAATATGGACACCAGCAAACACAAAATAGCAGACTTGGAAGTAGGTCTATCAAAGAACCATTGAAAAGGAGAGCTGCCGACAACAAGCACTGACAAGAGCCTCAAACGGTGAGATAAAGTCTTTGTATACGAAATGCCGAACTGAAAATTGTGTCCGATCAAAAATTAGATCTTCTGATTTGGCGGAGAAACTACCAATTATATGTCCTTGTTTGTCATACTTGGTGAAGAGAGAATTCACTTTAACAAAATTCATCAGCAGCTTTCCCTCGGTGTTAGATAATGTTTTGCTGTCGATCTCCTCTGTCTTGGAGTAGTGATAATCATGCTCATTCCAGGGCAACTCCGTCAATAGTTCCTGACAAGGTGATTGGTAGAGGAACAATGGTCGTTTGTAGATACTCAATAAGGTTCCATGACAATATCTAGTTGCCCAGGAAAGGACCGCTCAGCGTTTGTGTTTGATTCAACATTGAGCCGGATCTTTCCTTAGATATTTGGCACTCATCACTATCTCTCTCATTATAAAGGTTTCTCATGTCTTCGTGATCTCACGTCTTTCTATCTCTTCCTCACTCATTCCACCAAACTCTGAAAGCTGGGATAACCACAAGAAGTGTGCTTTGCAGTGATTCTCTATACATCATATTGAAATCTGTGCTGCTCTGCATAATCCTTGCTGGGATTAATCCATCAGCTTCACAGTCTTGGTACAGTATCAATCACTCCATCTGCACATTGTGGGAATTCTACTTTCAGCACTATTGCCTTGTTTTATGTCCCTCTGACTATCGAAACCATCAGACGCGGTGCTGCCCTGCTTCGAGAAACCTATTTACCCGATCTGATTCGGCACCGCCCGTCTGAGTCAGGGGATCAATTGGCAATTTGTGAAGAACGAGGCTGGCACAAAGAGAGTCATAATTTCTCTGTCCTCCCTTTTCCCTTTCTCATTTCCCGATATCTCCTCTTTCTCTCATCATGGAGCTTGGATCCATATTAAATAAGACAAACGCCATTTCCAAACCTTCTCCCTCTCCTGTTGTGAGCCACGATCGTTCTTCTGTTGACGACTCCGTCTTGTCTCGTTTTTCTGAGATTGTCTTACAACACCAACACACTCATTCAGCGTCATCGACAGCCTCGGGTCTGACACCGATTTTCACCCCTTCATCTACTTCTTCTCCGTCTGCCCCATCAGCTCCTCTGATGTCTTCGCACTACAAAACTGAACATTCCGTACTCCCTCGTGAAGAAGAAGAAGAGTCGAAGATTGTCGAGAAACCTGTTCCTGTACGGGATTTTGACTTCCGGGCCCCTGATGAGTATCATCATAGCCACCATAAACTTATGGCGATGGCTGACCTGGTTACTGATCCTGCGTACTCTCAACAGTCTAATTGGACTTATCAGCACAACGATTCGGCGGGGCGTTCATACTGGCAGCAGCCTTTTCTCACCCCGGTCACCTCTACTTCACCTCAAGAGTATGCCCATCACAATGACTGCTTCCCATCTGTATCTGGTGCGGGTGCCCTGACTCATGCTTACGACGGCGTTTGTGACGGAAATGGGACAGATATCGACACCAGGGAGGCCAACCATCATGATGCAGTGTCATATGCTACTCCTCCCACAGCCGGTAGTGGCATAAGCGGAACGACTGGGAATGCAATCAAGGCTGATTCAGAAGACGGGAAGAAGTCTGAATCCTCCACATACGTTCCTTCCTGTCAATACACTGACCCAGAGAACGGCATCACGGGCCCGTGCACCGAGAATCCTAATCCCGAAGACATCAACGCTCGCAAGATCGTGTCGCACATATTCGGCCGCAACAAGAAACCAACTCAGAACATTCCCGAGCGTCTATGGATCTGGTACTGCCGCAAGCACTACCAGCGTAGCAAATACACCTGCTCCAACCAGTGGCCCCAGAAGCAGGTCGATCTGGTGCGTCAGGCACTGAATAACTTTCAGCAATGGGGTGAAATCTCGTGCTGGAATGTCGTGCTACGCAAGCGCGAGCAGGATCGTCAGGATCGTACTCGTCGCAGTGCTGGTTCCATGGACACTCCTGCTGGCGATCCCTTTTACTTTGCTGCATCACCTCGTCGTCCAGCCGGCAAAGTTGCTCGATCTCAAAAGGCGCGTATCACTGCTGCCGCCGCGGCGGGCCAACTCCCAGAAGCAATGACCCACGAGTCTCTGGCCGCACGAAACGGACATCCGGGACTCACTCCCACAGGCCGTCGCAAAGCCTCTCCAAAGAACGTTCCTTGCCCCGTGCCAGAATTTGTCTACTCCTATCTCGGCGAGTATCGTACCTTTGATGAAGTGCGCAAGCTGATCGACCAGATCGAGAACTACATTCAGGGCAAAGACAAGACTCCGGAACAGGTGGCTCGCGAGATCGAAGAGGAGGAACTCCATGGTCGAGCCCCTGAGGTGCGACGCTTTCCCGATATTGAGATTTTGCCTGTCTTTTCGAGCCGCTATCAATGTAAAGTGGACAAGAAGGATGAAGACAGCAAGCGGGTGAAGAAGTCCAACATGCGCGCGGGGAACCTCGGTCTTGGCCAGTCTTCGTCCAAGACTGCAAATATCTACGAGAATGCTGCCAATGCTGATGTCTATCGTGATGCTAATCGTGGCTATCCTTACCAAGCTACTCCCGTTCCTTCGAACCACGTCCAGCAGTACCATCAACAACAACAACATCATCATCACCATAATCATCATTCATACCAGCTTCCGCCTCCCACTCAGCTGGCTCCCGTCAATCCTGCGTTCCATCTTCCGCCTCCAGTGCCACAGCACGCAATTCATACTCAATCGACTCTGCCGTACTCTACTCCCGACCGTGAATTCTCGTCCCACAATCCTTCGCAGCAGCATGATGGCCGCACTTCTCATACTCAGCCTCATACTCATTTCCGGCACCACCAACGACATGAAGGCCGTCCCGTCGGTCTTCCACTTCCATCTTTCCACTCGCAGTTCCCACTTCCTGACTTCTAAGCTAGGAATACTAACGATGGATCGAATATGAGTGTCGATTGTCACTTACCAACCGACCGTGTGTTTCATGCTCTCTTTCTCCATTTGGAACACCTCCTTCACTCTCCTTTGTCCATTCACGTTGATTGTTACCCTCGCTCCTCGGTCCCAGATCATTCGCTCTTTTGACACAATCCGAGAAACTCCAATTACTTGTCTGAATGTCTCAAAGACATGGGGTATCTTCTTGATATCCGAATACCAACCCCTTCCTTTCTTTCTTTCTTTCTTTCTTTTTTTTCCCTCAATCATGTCAATCACACTCCCCGACATCCTACCTCTTAATCCTCCTCTTGTGCCCTCACCATGGTGCACCTTGTATACCCTCACCTTGCTATATTCTTCGGGCTCTGTTTGTGTGATTAGCAATTTTACCAAAATGTTTATTTATTCTCTCTTCTCTCTTCTCTCCAAGACTGTTTCCCTTTTCTCTTTGGCGTAACAAGGCGTGGATTTTTTTTCTCTCTCTACTTTCTTCTCTTTCACCCGACTTTAGATGACTCTTCTTCTGCTGTACTTATTATGAATTCCCTTTGGCTCATCGTGGGTGTTTGGTCGGAGGTAAAGGCGACTGGAGTTACAGGGTTCATGTACGTACCTTACAACCAGATAATCGTGAATAAACGGTTGGAGCAGCTAGTTGCCGTATCAAGAGCAGATTGTAGTTTTCCAGTAGGTTGAAGATAAATGAGGATCTGTATATAATGTAACTATGTACTGATGAAAAAGCCGTATCAAGACGCATACAAATTTAGACGCCGAATCAA
Source organism: Talaromyces sp. F31 (assembly GCA_037356135.1). NCBI lineage: Eukaryota > Fungi > Ascomycota > Eurotiomycetes > Eurotiales > Trichocomaceae > Talaromyces > Talaromyces sp. F31. The sequence goes on along the minus strand of JAYXSF010000044.1, from coordinate 91,888 downwards.
CCAGAACAGAAATGCAAGGAGGACGCCACAACTTGCTGAATAAAATATGGCGAAAGCTCAGAACGTAGTATCATCACTTGTCGACATTTGCCTCATTCTCGGGTATGCTCGAGAAATATCGACGGGGTAAAGAAGTATATTAGATTAAGACAAGATCATACACGCACAAGGGGTCGTGTTGAGATGGGAATATTATATTTGTAGTACACGACTGGCGTAAGTTGATCAGTTCACCTCCTCGGCGTCATATCCGAAGCCCGGAACGAGCTCATAACCACCCTCTGAAGGTAAGGTACGTGCCGCGATGACGATAGCAATGGCGCAGAAAAGCGAAATACACCAACTAACAGTGCAGAATGCAAATGACTTATCGAGCTGCCAACCGACAAAGAAACGCTCATCGTTATCGAAAAGATACGCCTAATAACTCATTAGTACGAGGAGGAGTACGAGACCGAAAAGAGGGGACCCACAATCAAAGCCATACTAGCCACCTGCACCGCAACCGACAAGACAATAATTGTACTCAGCACCCCCCAACCGGTTTCGCGCAATTTCTTCCCTCCGGAGAGAATTATGACATATGCGACTATTCCGAGCGACATTAACACAACAGCAAAGGTCATGAGAAAGCCGACGCTGCGCCATATGGAACAGAAATAGCGATCTTCACCATGGCAGTCTTCGTATTGGGGGAAGGGTTCGCAGATGTCGGTTAGAGAGGAGCAGCGGCGATGGAGGCCGTAGGAGTAGTGTAGCGGAGGCTGTCGGTCAAGTCAGTACCACTTTCGGAAAGCGAAAACAAATATGAGCGTAGAAATACCTTCTCGCTATGGTAGCTGACCCAGCTCGGCAGGATAATCGACGAAAGGGTAAATGCGTAGGCTGTAAAAGCTCATCAGCAACCTATCCTCAGTGCATGGATACGATGACGTAGCTAGGATAGCCGCAAGGCACCACGTTTAACAGAAGGAAAAAAACCCACCGATCAAGAACAACACCAGAGTAATACCGTAGACAATCGTCTTGGTCAGTATGCCTGTATAATTGCGACCTGTTTGGCGATTAGCACTTGGGAGTAACGGGTCCCATTCTGTCGGCGCCATTATTGTGGTAATTGTTGATAGTGTAAAGTGTTAAGTGTGGTTGTATCCGACCGGCCTGGGTTGAGGAGATCGCAGCCACCACGGCCAGTCCAGGTAAAAGGAGATGATTAGTTGTATGTAAAAACTTTAGGTAGTAGATCAAATGATTAATGGAGTGCACTCCGGTCGTTGGTGACGCGAGTATGTTCAGTCGGGGAGTTTGAAAAGCAAGAAGTACTTTGAGGTTGATTGCGGCAGTAGAGGTGACCTTAATAAGCCAGGCCGGAAAGGGAATGCCTTCCTTCTCTCACTCCGTTAGTTCTTTATATCTTCTTCTTCTTCTTCTTCTTCAAACTATTTACTCTGTTCGATACACATCCAGACTACGCGATCAGCACTGACCCTCTAACATTCAGTTAGTACTAGTGCTCGAGCTCCCATACTCATAATTCTGTTCTACAAGTCGGTGTGGAAAGCAGCTCAATTATTGGTTTATCGTCCCTCTCCTGCAACAACTCCAAGCCTCCTTACTCCTTACGACCTAGCAGGTTGGCATCTACGGTGCTATACTAGTGCAGTGCTCCGCATACATGCGAAATGCACGCCATCGATTAAGTATGGTATAGTGTGGGCAATTAGATCGCTGGGAAAATCAAGGAATGGGTGAGCAGATGACCTCGGAGGAATCCTTTGGAATATGCAGACCCCTCCCTCCCACTCTAATTTGTAGTACAAGCTCCATGCTTGATGCGGTCATATGTAGTACTTGGTTTCATTTGTATCAAGACCTTTGCACTTGCTGATTTCATGCTCAACCGGAGTACCGTCTTACAGGTACAACGCTAACTAGATCATAGTTACAGTACAACAAATGTACGGATCAAGACTAGTGATCCAAAAGGGTGCTACTATCACTAAGAATCATGAGTTCCATTTCACGTTTGGTCTTATCTGTCGCGAGTTCCTTGCACATACTCTGTACGAATCCTGGCAACTCAAAATGTTCTTAAAGCATGAACTAGATCCTGAGAATCATTGATGTGCCCCATGGCACGGCGGTAGATACCCCTGCGAGCAATTGAGTCTGCTTCTTTGCTATCGGAACATCGAAGGAGCCAGAAAGCTACCATCAATCCATCGAGCAACGTCGTCTCATCTGTCGCTATAATACAATGGTTTTCATGATCACTCAGAGCCATCAAATGATAAAGTCGGCACATATTGGTTTCGTGGCCTGGATAATGTACGGAGAGAAAGTCATCGAGACCCTCGAGAATGGGTTTGGAGCACTCCCATTCTTTCTTGAGTTCACACCACAAGCGCATTCTGGGGTTATTCCACCTGTCCTTTAAGTTACAAAACTTGATGGCATTAATACCGTGAGTTTTTTCAAACGTCTTCTGACATCGTGACAGTAGCAGATTACTGCCGTGTTTGAAATGGACAGCAGCAAATCCCATCTTGTATCAAAGATTAGAGCGGATGTCGTCTAACATCCAGTTTGTTTCAGAGTTGGAATTGAGAAGTTGACTTCTAATAGGCTTGCGCCAGTTTTGGTCACAGTTACACGTGAGTGACTGACTATCACCTACTGTGGCATAGGTGGGATGGTAAGTCACCAATCAATCGAATGTTCTCATCAGTGCTGCCTGAGAGATACAATATTGGTCAGTCAAACATCATCAACAAGCCAAGCACTCGCTCTGTATTGGTGCATTTGGAGAAGCATGCGTAGACCATAGACTTCTTCGACAACGCGAGCATATCTCAGCTCACTTAATTCGACTATTTTTTTTGGACATCGTCTGCCAGCCATTATCCTCGAGGTTCGCTCGACGATGGTTGTTGAGAATTGGGTATTCGATGTTGAGGATTGTGTGAGATACGACTTCTTTTAGACCTTTGCCAGGCCGATAAGTCAATGCAAGATGACTCTATACATCCATGAAATTTCTGTTGTTGAGTCAAGGACACTTGTTTTCATATAGATAGAGATGACAAGAACACCTACAGCCAAATGAATAGAGATGTGGACTGAATCAAGTGTCATTGAAATATTGTCATCATACATTGAAGTTCTGCTTGCACTCAATCCCTCAAGTTAGTTGTACAACTTCATTTGGAATGATAGCACTTTATATCTTGCGTCAAGATGTATATTAATTCCTTTATACACCCCCGTCTGTAACATAATTTTCATATCATAATAAAGACAAACATTATAAGCAGTCATCCACCCGATGAGATCCAGCATGCCAGCTGGAATGACAGATTCGTCGTAATACCAGATGAGACTTTTCGAAAGTAATAGAGAAACCGATAGATGAGAGCATGAGAAGTATAAAGAAAACATAAGGGTAATAAAGAACCAGCATCGATCCTATGAAAGACTAGCTTATTGCTTTCCATTGCTGAACATGGCCCGGAAATCGTCATTGGTTTTCTGCGGCTTTTGCTCTGTCACTCCTTCGGCCTTCTCGTGATGCTCGTCGTTGCGAGCAGAGGCCACACTTCCGCCACGCTTGAAGCCTAATCCACCCCGACGTCCAGCCACTGGCTGTGTTGGACGCTTGATAGGCCCACCAATTTGAGGCATGAATGTCTTGGTAGTTTTCGCTTTGCCGGGGCCGGAAACCGAAGGGCCACTTCGTTTCAACACATCATTAGCAGTGCCTACTCTAATAAGGCGACCAGGAGCGATCTCATGTCCTTCCAGTTTTAGAGAAGCTTTGCCAGCTGCCTTGACATCGACAAACTCAACAATAGCTCCCTCGCGATCGGGACGTAGCACAATCTTGACAAGAGCACCAAATGGTTCCGCGATTGCTCGGATGCGACTATCGTTCACTGTGTCAGGAATGTTCATTAATCCCAACGTTCGAGCTGCGCGGTCATCGGCTGCTCTTTGACTTTCTAAGTCCGTGCTTCCTGGTTCGGCTGATTCTGATCGTGCTTTGGGCGTGATAATAGTAGCCGTTCTTTTGACGGATGCCGGTTGAGAGATCTTGACTTGTAATGGCCGTCCCCGAAATTCCTGTTTGTGCATAGCAAGAGCAGCAGTCGCTTCCTCCTAGACATATCGTTAGCCATGATTCAGCCAAAGGTAACGATTAAGAAGCAACAAGTACGTTCACCTACCTTTGTAGAAAAGACTATGAACCCGAAGCCGCGGTGTTCGCCGCTCACTTTGCTGGGAATTCGTACAGTTTCGATGTTGCCATACTTGGAGAAAATCTCCTTCAGGTCGTTTTCACGAGCATCGAAATGGATGTTCGAAATGTGGATTTCTCGTTCTTCGTACATTGGCCCTTGACGATCTTGTCGTGCCGAAGGATCAGAAATCTTGACTTGGAGGTTGAGGCCGTCGCCGACAACATTGTTGTTTAGTTTGGTCGCAGCAATGGCTTGATCAGCCGATTTGAACTGGACGTAACAGAATCGGCGATGCGTGTTGTACTTAAGGGATGGGAAGCGAACTTCGACAATTTCTCCAGCCTGGCCACTATCAGTAAAATTCCATCTCTCAAAGTATCTATATTGCACCTACCTCACTGAACAGACTCCTGATAAATGCTTCGTCGGCGGTCGGAGGAAAGTTTGTGACATAGATTGTCGAGCCGCTGCCCATTTCAACATCAACAGTTTGACCACCAATCCGTTTCTGGTCCCGAGTCAGAGCAGTGGCTGCGTCTTCTGGAGTTTCAAATTCGACAGCAGCCGCTGCAAGATCATGCTCAGAGGGCAGGAATTTAATGTCCACGACGGGTCCGCACTGTTAAATCATTAATACTACCGGTACAAGAGGTGGACATAAGGATAAAACTCACATCGCGGAAAAATTGTCGAATCTGAGACTCGGTAACATCAGAAGGCATGCGCTTGACCATCACGGTGGAATGCTCGCGGTCCCTCTTCAACTCTGCAGGCTCCTTGTGGTCGTTTGATATCGTTTCCGGTCGGGCTTTCTTGTGAGGTGTCTCGGTAGTCTCAAGAAAATCCTCTTCGCGTTTTCGTTTCGGAGCTGCAGCTGCAGTATCCATCCCGGTATCCATTGTATCCACTACTGCTGCTTGGGCTGCTTCTGCGCTCGCTGCAGCGCTTTGTTGCGCGGCAGCACGCTCCAGCGCCTCTTTTTGTCGTCTCCGTGCCACAGCTTTCATAGCCTTTTGTGTCTCAACTAGAGCTTCCTGAAGTTCATCGGCGTCCTCGTAATCCTCGCAATGCGCAATGTACTTGGTCATGATTTTCTCCGGCCAATCCAAATCAGGCCGTCTGATGGCTTGCTTCAACACACCTGTGGCATAGCTAGGTCCCGGAGTCCTTCGAGCAGCTTCCGGTGTCATTGCAGGCTCCACAAATGTTCGCCAAGACATGATTTCCCAGTTGTAGTAGTCTAGCCAGAATTCGTAGCTGTTACCTCGGGTCGCTATGAGACCTTTGAAGTATTCGCGAGCGCTATCCCAGCTTCCGCTTTCACTCAGATAACGCGTATAAATCCGCTCCAGACGAAAGTAAGGATCCCCTTGATACGATTTGCCATACTTGTTCTCTCCGAGCTCTTGAACCCTCTCAATCGCAGAACGAATACCGACCTCGGCAACGTCAAGGTCTTCGTCAATGGCATCTGGTAGGAATGCACGTCGGCGTAGGTAACTGCACCACATCGAGTGAACCTTGATAACTTCCTCGAGACCGCCAGCATCTAGTAGGCCTGTGCTAGTAGCTCTATGTTTGAGCTCTACGATTTGATCAAACGAAAGACCCTCGCGTTCTGCAACGAGCAGACATTGAGACCATAGTGATCCCGACCATGGGCAATGTCTCGTCGCACGTTCAATGGTGGAAAGAACAGGTGCGATCTCATTACGAGGTACAGGCACCGGCGGTTGTATCAGAAACATGACGCAGTCCTCCCACATTGGCACATCGGTAGGAAATCGTAGTAGAGCTCGTTGATATAAAGCATTGATCAGATGGGGACTGTACATGTTTTTACGAGGATCCTGTAACAGTTCCCATTCGATGTACTCTGAATATACAGCCCACTCCAGATTGCGGTCCTTTGACTCTAGTGCTCTCTGTACTTTGTGCTCAAAGTCTTGCCGAGCTGCATATTTTGCTTTTGCATCCGATGCTCTGGCGACGGCGTTGGCCATAATATCCTCGTAGTTCGCATTGAAATATTGGCTGACGAAACCCGAGAAAATCTGGAAAGTCTCATCCCACGCCGCATGTGGAGTTTGAAGGCGAGACTCAAAAGTATTTCGTACCTGGGTCGCCTTTTCGTTGGTTTGAGAATGTGAAAAGTCCTGGATGCAGAGCTCAAGAAACTTTGACCAGACAAGATGGCTATCATGAATGCGCCATCTTGTAGCATCAGCTGCCCTTTGCCATATTTCAAAGACAGATGGCCAGCTAAACACTTCCCGACCGACTAATCGATCTTCTTCGCTCCACTGGTTTTGACCTGCCTGCCCGTTTGCAGAGTTGTAGAGATAAAGCATCCACTCTCCAAACATCGTCCAAAGCTTCGTGCTTCCGTACTCCTCCTCAACCGCTCGTCGACAAAGCTCCATGACAGCTATCCTCTCATCAACTGTTTGTGCCACCATGGTCTCATCTTGAATCCACTCCACCCACAAGTCCTCACCCATTGCAAAAAGCTTATCCATGTCCTCTCGAGCGCTACGCAAATCTTTCAACAAATCGTAGGCTCTTGGATCGCCGTGAGCGTCAGGATCATGTGGCGGATAAACATGATTCACGAACCCAGTATGAAGAAGCTGAATGAACTGAACATGCGACTCGTAAGAATGAGGGTTTGCGTGAATATGACTCGACAACTGATTGGCCTGTTGCTGAGCCTCTGGGTGCAAGGAAGATTGGGAAAAATTACGTTTCACGAATTCTCGAGGTTCTGGAGCACGTGGTGGGTTCTGCACGAGTTTGACTGGTTTCGGATTGGGATAGATGGGCGAGATGGACATGTTCGAATAGACGGATTGATTGCCTTTTTGATTGTGAGAGGGATGGTTTTGGCTTTGAGGCTGACTTTGACCTTGAAGCGCTGCAGCTTCTGCTAGAGCCGTCATCGATCCATTGCCTTTCCCAGTCGAGTTACCTTGGTTATTGGAGTTTCCAGGTGGGTTGGATGCAGTAGCTCGCTCGGGCAGTCGAGATTTTAGAGCTTGTCGGGCGACTGGCGATGGACCAGAGCTATATTTCGACCCTGCAGCGCGACCCCTTCGTGGTTTCTGAGGCGATGTACTCGACGCCTGGCCCGAGGTTGTCGAGGCATTGCCCTTGTTGTTAGACCGTGCTTGACCGTTCGACTGGCGCGACTGCGCAGCCGAGTCTTGTGGTGCAAGTAGCGAATTAATATCCATTTTTTAATTTTTGTTCTTTCCTGAGGGATACGGTGTCCGTAGATTCACGATAGAGAACGAGTCCGAGGAGTAATTCTGCTGCAGAAAAAGCTAGTAAAAAATTTCGCACACAAGAAAGTGTTGAATCGCCGAATCCATCCCCTTGTCACCGATACGCGAGTTCGGATAACGTTCCGTATGCGTTTGCGAACGAAGAGATATAGGTGAGCGATCAAACAGTTGAAGCAAGCCGTGTCGCTAACAATGCCTTTCACCCTTTGGAATGCAACAAGAGAAAACAAGAAACCAAAGCACTGCTATTGTGCTCCTATCGAGAGCTTCTCAGTAATGTAAAATAGAGCAGGAACTGATGAAGAGGTGCGTTGTTCAACAGGCGTGGAGAGGGTGTAAAAGTCGAACGGGTAAATGCGTAGCAGCAGTTCGCAGAGGAAAGAAGAGGCTAAGGCCTAAGCAGCTTAGCTGTTCGCCCTCCTTGCCGGGATAAGGTGGATTAATGCCGTCAGACGTCAGCGTGTAGCGTCACGCGATAAGAGTGGGAATCTGCACGGCGATGGACATGGCCTGTGGACGGGAAGCTGAAACAAGAAGGAATTTCAGGGATGTGAGGTCAATTGGAGATTCGGAGAAAGGGGGGCTAGGAAATGAAGCAAGAAGTCGTGGAGATCGCAACTTCCTGGTGGAGCACGATTGGTGCCTGCAATGTGAGGTGTTTAGTTTAACACATACTTTCGGCTTATCGGTCGTGTTGTTTGAATAATTTGCCAACAAATGAATTTTTAATTGGTCGGTCACATTAAATTTAGTCACTTTTAGTAGGGGGTTCTCCTCAAGGGTTCTCTCATAATCATGAGGAATGTTTTAGCCGCGATAAACTATTCGCAAGCACCTGGAGCAAGACTATAGCATAGAGGACACCTTCTCAGGACGATTATTTCACAGCTGGAACAGCTCCTTCAATTGCCTTATGGTGTCATCGGGGTCGGTGACAGAGTGACCAATAGTCCTGGGATCGCTGTAAATTTCGTAATCGTTTCCGCCAGGAAAGCATTTGTCGCCAAAGAAGTGGATATCTTTATACTCGACTCCGGTGATCTCTTTCTCTGCCTCGATGTGACGGAGACAGTAGGTCTTATCCCATCCCGTGGGGAAGACGTCGAATGAGATCTGTCCGCCGATTGAGTATCTTGTATTGAATGTTAGCATATTGTGTAGCCTGGTTGCCAATTTTACTCACGTCAAACCGTAGTCAGGGAACTCCTTCTTGAGAGCTTTTACAAGAGTTTTCCTGATGTTGTGAACCTGGTCATATCTGAAAATTGTTAGTTTGCATAAACCCAAAGCGAGACGAATTACCCACTCTTCAAATTCATTTCTCTCCTCAACAGTAGCATTCCTTCCAATAGGGCTAACATTAATCATCCCAGTACGGAACTCAATGAAAGTACCCCTTTTTTTCGGCAACCGGACCTCAGAGAGGTACTTCAACAGAAAATTGACCATATTCTGATATTTCTCCTCTCCAAGCCACTGGATGAAACTCGTGCTGGCGAGTGGTTTTCCGAGACGAAAGGCATTGAGCCCGTTTTCGGAGAAGCAGAAGTCGAACAGCGAGGTGACGGACACGGTGGAGGAGCCGAGTTGTTCTTGTTGTTTGGAGAAGTCTGAGCCGCCAACCTTTACATGCAATAATCATTAGATATTCGATACATGGAACGGGCGACTTCGAGAGAATCAAGCACTGACATATCCAATGGCGCATTTATGGCGGAGTTGTGACAATAAGGTCAACATCTCGGGAGAAGCGCTCTGTTGCCATTGGAGCAAATTAGTAATTTCTTCGTAGAATTTGAAGTTGAGGATAATTTATTATCAAGAACGTACCCCCCGAGCAGGCGACAAAGTCTTGTCAACATCAAACAGGACAACAGTGCCCTTGAGAGGACGATTCTCCAAGGAGGGGTAAACGCTGGCTGCGGCCGTAGCCATTTTTTCTGCGGTCTTGAATTGGATGTTGGGTTGATATATGCTAATCGATATTCAAACAATGTTCAGTTGCAATTTCTTAGGTCGTACAAATGGTAACGAGAAGTGAGCAGTTACAATGTTGATTTAATCAAGGGGCAAAGCCACCGCGCCATGTGGTCTTTTCAAGCGGTGAAGTGAGGGGACAGGGTCTTGCTTATCGATAACGTTAAATCGCACTCCACGATAAGAGATTGTTTCAGCTATTCACTTACAGATTCGGTAATGATCTAAATACATCAATGATATAATACAGTATAGACTATAATGAACGCCCAAAAAGCGAAAAGTGAATGAAAAATCCAAACCATTGGTATGCCCACCAGCCCATCCTAATGCGTAATCAACAAAATTGAGGCCTAGATTCGCCGCCAAAAAACTTCAAACATCCCAGAGTCGATCTTCAACGACCTAAAGTTGTTTGAAAAACTTTCGCCGCGAGTTCGCTCAAAAGTCTAGCACGGTCTGACTGCGGCAGCTCAATGAAAACATCATAGACACTCTTTCCTTTCGCATCTCGCACAGCACCTAGTCTGTTACCAGCCACAGCACCAGCTAACGCGCCAGGGACATTGGCAACTATAAAGCCCAAAGCACCACCACTGACTGCGCCAACAATCGACCAGAATTTCTTCGTGGGTACAGATCTCCTTTGCCCGTTCGTATCGGTCTCATCGCTAGCGAGCCCTTCTTCACGTAGCATTTCTTCAAATATCGAACCGAATTGATTCGAGTCACGTCCCTCTCGTTCTCGCTCGGAGCCACTGAAATCAAATGAAGACCATGGGAACCCACCAGCGCCGCCACGGGGTATGTCTTCGTCGGCACTCTCGCTCTGGTCGTCGCCGAAATAGCTTCTTCGGGCTGCATCATAGTCCCTTCTGCGCTCTGGGTCGGATAGTGTATAGTAGGCATCATTCACCCTTTGGAATTCTTTCGTACGGGAAGCCCTGTCGGGAGCGTCGACGGGTACCCGGTCAGGATGGGTTCGCAGAGAAGCCCTGAACGTATCTGAGCGTTAGTATGTCTATCACTCCCAGATCCAGAGAGATTATCCGCTCTTATGATGCGCACCTCTTGTATGCAGTTCGGATCTCTTGCTGCGTTGCAGTAGGGGAGACTCCCAAAACTTTGTCTGTTGCGTGTGAGTACATTGATCATCTGCCTCAGGAGATTGCACTTACAATAATCTGGTTGGCCTAGAACGATATGTGAGTAAAGAGATGGGAAACTAGGTCACTTCTCTAAGGGGTACTTACTTGCCATGGCGACGGACTGATTGAAGTTTGAATGATCTATGGAAAGTCGAAACTTGAGAACACGATGATGCTTTCAGAAGTCAGCAAATAATGCAGCGGGGGTTCCCTTAATTGCTTTCCTCAGATGACGTCGCCGTCTATCACATGTTACTGCGCCACATTTTAAAGCCACATTTATATAAGAGTCACGTGACTGTGTTCTGACCCTCTCGCCCCTGGCAGGCTAAAATGGAGACAACCAATTAGAAATTGCCAATGACTGTGTGTCCCAGCCACTTCATTACTGTCACAGCTCTGTCTTGCATGAATTACTTCCTCCGCCAGCTGGACTGGTTTTATGGATCATCTCAAACATCATTCGATCTCAACTGTCGTTTTATGCTTGATAGCGGGTCATTTGGACAATTCTCATCAAGTGTGTCCATCAACAGAGCCGCGATAGAACCACAGTCAATCCTTGGTACTGATAGGAGCTTATTGTGGATCAATCCGTGGAATTGACTAGAGCTTTCCAAATCGATAGCGGTCACTGAATCGAAGATTATCGACAAGCGCACTACAATCGCAAACATGGGTTGGTTCGACGGCAGTTCTGCTGTCTCGGGGAGCGGCTGGGTACGAAAACGATCTCCTCATCGTTCGCATTCCGTCTACTCGTCGCGCCATGCCACACACTCAGCGCCATCGATATTCAGTCTTGGAGGCGGTAGCAAGAACAGATCGACCAGCTCATTCTTCTCCACCTCATCCCATTCACGAAAGGGAGTCCGTCCTCGATCCGGCTTCGTTGAGCGCATGATCCGCCGCATCAAGCGTTTGTTACGAGATATCTGGAGTTATGGTCGTCGTAACCCCATTAAAGTCTTCCTATTCGTCATTGTGCCCTTGATCACGGGAGGCGTTTTGCAGAAGCTGTTGGCCATGGTTGGTCTGCGGCTACCGAGCGGCCTCGTGGGAAATCGCGAATTCGAACAGATAAGCCGTCGTGGAACCGTGAGTGGATTAGGTGGTGGCGGTATTGGCGGCGCTGGACTTGGAGATAGCATCAACGGGCTGATGACAGTTGCCAAAATGTTCATGTAAATACACATACATCTGGTCTTTTCGTCTCAGATTGGGTAGATGGGCGGTCGCTTTGCTGCTGGGGATCCCCAGGACTTTTATGAATGTCATGAATTTGTTATTCGATTAAGGAACCATAGATCAATACACCAGGGCGGTAGTCTGACATTATAGGCGATCCTGCTGAAGTAAACCTTGACACTATCTCTGGCCTAATGCAGGTAGGGGCCACTTGATGCGTTGTCACCTAACAAGCTGAGCTGTGCGACTCCATCGATGCAGGGATTCCAAGATATCTTGCCTGTGTGCAGAGACAGCGAATGAGCAGTGAGCAGTGAGCTCACCACGGTTGGGCTTGACAGACAGGTAACATGTACACAGGGAAGGCTGCATCATGCCCAAAGGTCTTCTCTCATCAGGAAGGAGCCCATGAGATGAACTCACCAATCATAGGTGAACAAGTGGGTCAGAATGGTGGACCTTCCATCACCCGGTTGTACATAGTATTCACCTACGATCACTTCTTGAACTACCATGCTCGTCTAAATACATAGTCTCGACTGCTTAATCACCATGCCTGATGCGCGTACCAATAAACCGGCTTCAGACCGGAGGAAGCAGCAAAACAGAATAGCTCAAAAGGGTTACCGTTCGTTCAAGCTACTATTCCTCATCGAGGCTGTCTGGCTGACAGACGGACAGGAGAAAGGCAAAAAAGGCGGATGCAAGCCTTGGAAAGACTGCTCCAAGCTCAGGACCTATGTGTAGAGAACCCGATTCTTAACGGCTCTGCGTCGACTGCAACTTTACTAGATTGTGGGCTAGCGAGCCAAGCAACGCCTCAAGCGGGTTCACACTCAACATCTCCTTCGTTAACGTCGGATTCATTCTCAAGAGCAGGCAATTTGGGTGTCAGTGGAACCCTGCAGAGTGGCCAGTCTCTAAGTAATCAGAACAACAGTTCGCTGAAACAGGCTCAGACCGTGGACTCGCTGGACTTGTCGCTGAGAGAACGAGTATTTAGTCAGTTGATGCTGGAGATCGATAATGTTGACGAGACTGCGTACAATCGAATCATGTCTGGTGAAATCTCTATTTCAGAAATCTTTCGAGCTGGAATGCGCCATGCTTCTACTCGACCGCCACATAGTCCATCGAGTGATGCCACGGTTTTGATAGACGAGCCACATGTCTCTCTTCGTACGGATAGGATACTAGTTCCTGAAAACGGGATGCGCATTCATGCACATGCTTTGCCTAATGTCTATGCCAATAATCTTCGCTTGAAACATTTCACTACAATTGCTGCCCTCCGAGCTAGTATTGAATCTTTGGGTCTCAGTTTTAGCATGCTCAGCAACCCTGAGACTGAATCGCCATTTTACCAGGGTCCTCTGTCGAAGGATGTCGCTGAGATGGTCATCACTAAAGAAAGATTTGACAACGTGGCTCCACACCTCCGACCAACTATAGCACAGATTCGACACCGCCATCATCCATATCTCGACGGCCTACCTTTCCCAACCCTCCGTGAACGAATTATCGAAGCTTGTTCCTTGGAGTCGCCTCTACTTGACGAAGAGGATTTATGTGACGACCTTGGAAAGGGCGGGCTGATCTGCTGGGGTTCATATCTCGGAGATGGGAACCGTGCCACTGGATCTGGCGCACCGTGGGATTTTCGCAGCTGGGAAGCACAGCCATGGTTTCTCAGAAAGTGGTGGTTCTTCATTGGTGGGCCGCAGGGCGAGCTTTTCCAACAGACTCGATGGTGGCATGAGATGAGAGGCGATCGATTGATAGCTCCATGGTGAGAAAGGCTCTCTTATTCGTTCGTCGTCGAATGTAGTGAAACTGCTCATTGAGCACGCCGTCAAATATCGTTCCATACCAGACCTTTACTTTTGTTCACCTGCTCGCGGTCAAAATTGCTGATGTGAGCATTGGGTCCACCCGGTCTATCGACCAATGAACAAGTCTATCCGTTAGGGTTATAAGAGAGACCCACATGCTCAACGAAGCAATGCTCACCTCATCGAGGAGATATCCCAATATGTCCCTATGTCAATTGAAAAATTTGCTGTCAAACCGGAAATCTATATAGGGAGACATTGTCCCTCGTCACGGAGGAAAGGTCCAGATATGGATGAAGTGCAAGACTCATCCTTCATCAAACTCTGTCCCATTCACATCGACCCCAATCGATTTCACTTCAAGTGAAGCATCAAGTGCAAAATGATGGAATACACTCGGTGAGAAGCATTTCAGTATATATGGTAGCTTGATTTTATTGACTTCTTGATAAGCCTAGGCCAATCTGGCCTGAAAATCTCCAAAGTGGTCTTCGGCGCCATGTCACTTGGTTCCTCAGATCACATGCAATGGGCCATCCCAGAAGAGCAGGCATTGCCGATCCTTAAGCATGCCTTTGACCTGGGTATCAACACTTGGGATACAGTAAATTCCGTCCCTTTTTCTTGTCAAGGGTGCATGCGTGTCTAATTAGCTTCGTATAGTCCGATGTATACTCGTTTGGCGAATCGGAACGCATTATTGGCAAAGCTCTGACGCATTATAACATAGCACGTGAAAAGGTTGTTATTTTGACAAAATGTTATGGTGGCATTCCTGAGCCTGCAGATTTCGTTGGCCGGTCTGACGAGGACAAACTTCGTATGCTATCCGTCAACGATGGCATCATGGTCAATCGGATTGGGCTATCTCGCAAACATATTTTCGATGCAGTGGACGCTAGTGTGGAAAGACTAGGTACGTATATAGATGTATTGCAGATACATCGACTTGACCGCAACACGCCCCGTGAGGAGATCATGAAAGCACTCAATGGCGTTGTGGAGAGTGGAAAAGTACGGTACATCGGCGCAAGTTCAGTATGCACCTCAATTTTGTCTGGTTTCTAAATTCAATAGCCAGAGCTAACTGTACCTCTAGATGCACGCCTGGGAATTCCAAGCTCTCAATAACATTGCCGACAAGCATGGGTGGCACAAATTCATCAGCATGCAGGACTACTATTCTATGTTGTACCGGGAAGAAGAGCGTGAGATGCATGCATATTGCCGCGATGCTGGGATTGGCATTATTCCCTGGTCTCCTCTAGCTCGTGGTCTCCTTGCTCGCCCATACAAGGTGACGCAAGAGCAGCCCACAGTTCGTCAGACGAGCGACGTGTACTCCCAAACTTTGATCGGCAAGATGACAGAAGCAGACACTAAAATTATCAAACGTGTGGAGGAGCTGGCAGGAGAGAAGCATTGTAGTATGGCTCAGATTGCTATCGTGTGGTCTTTGAAGAAGGGAGTCAATCCTATTGTTGGCTTAGCAAGTGTCGAGAGGGTGGATGAGGCCGCTGAGGCTGTTACATTGGCTTCGAATGGGCTGCTAACTGATACTGAAATAGAAAGTCTGGATACGCTATACGTCGCGAAACCAGAGATTTTTATGGTTGAGTAGCTGGACAGCTAGCACCCAGAAAACAAGACAAGTAGCTCATTTATTTTAATTGAATACCTCCTCCGTGTTTTCTTTTCATGATAGTAATATCCACTTGTAAACTCGTATTTTTGATTTCAGCTTGGTGGTCTGTCTTATCTCTTTGCAATCCGAGGATTGTATGCGCTTTTAACATCTCGCCCTAAAGTGGCAAAGGTCTGTGGAGCGCCTCCTCTTTCGATTGTAACCTCAATAAAGCTTGAATGCTTCGTTATACGGTGACCAACAGATAAGTAAACAGACATGGGGAATATAACGGTAATCTTTCAAGAAATAACATTATAATTCAACGGGGGGATGCCCAAGATAACGTATTAATACATGTAGATTACGATTATGCTCTTGTGTAGTTACAGCCCACCGTACATGGCGGCTTGACTAGCCTAACAAACATCCCGTTAGAGTGCTGATCTCTCCATCTTGAATCGCTGTCCACCAACCAAGTCGGTGCCTTTGGACATGGTTTATCAGTCTGTACTGTCTGAGCAAGAAACAAGATGCCGATATTGGCAAGCCCATGCACACAATTTGTCGAATTGACCGTTGAGTAACCAGACAGGGGCTTGAATAATCGAATGTCAACAATCTCCACAATTAATGATTATTTGGTTGCTACACCCTTTTGAAGCCAACGCTAATCTGCAGTTTCATTACACACCTTCTCGATGGAGTTTGGTCACATTGACTCGTACTTAGCGATCCTGGTTATCTTCCTGATCCCTGTGTGGGCCACTTGCAGTTTAATCGCATGGTATCAAAAGACGCGTCAATCACCCACAATTTCGCCTTATGATACTATAAAATCCGATATTGTGTCCGCGAAAGAGTGCAAATACGATGTCAATTTCCCTTTCAGCGTGAAAGGTCACACATTTGCATCTCATACAACCGACATCATGAAGATCTCAGGCGCTTTTTGCTTGAGCCTGTTCGGCTTGTACTCCTTCGTGGCTGCTTACAATGACAACGCAAATAACGTTTTGCGCCGACAGGCTTCTACCACGAATTCGAGCTCGGTTTTGGTTGACTTTGAGGTATACAAACCTGTCGAATTTGACCCTCCGAGTCAAGGATGTGACCAGGTTCTTTTGTTGATGGAATATTCCTTTGGATATAGCTATGGACAGCCGTTTGTTGGTTAGTGATTTATCGGGTTGTTATCGAAATAGCTGTCTTATATGATTTTAATAGGAAATTTCACACCACCTGATTGCGACTTTGACACTGTCAGAATCAACTTTACGGTCACGTCACGAGGACGGCAGTTTGATCGATTGGCATTGATGTACCTGAACGATACAGAAGTCTTTAGGACATCTACAGCAGAGCCGACCACCAACGGGATTGTGTGGACCTATGTCAAAGAAATGTCGCAGTATTTGACATTGTGGAAAACTCCTCAAAAAATCATATTTGACCTCGGCAACCTGATTGACAGCACGTACACGGGATCATTCAATACTACTTTGACGGCATCCTTTACAAAGGAGAATAACGTACGAACAGCGGATTTAATCTTCCCAATCTCGGCGCGCAAATCCGTGGATGACGCTGCCAGTGCTTTTAATGTCCCTTCTGATAACGCTACTGTTGATCTTACCTTTCCTAGCAATGCCCAAAGGGCGGTGGTTTCTATCTCAGCTTGTGGTCAATCAGAGGAGGAATTCTGGTGGTCGGCTGTGCTGAATGAGGACACAGACGACTTTGACTCAACTATTGGCGTACTTTACGGCTATTCGCCCTTCCGTGAGGTCCAGCTTTATATTGATGGATTACTTGCTGGAGTTGTGTGGCCATTTCCAATAATTTTTACAGGAGGTGTCGCACCAGGCTTCTGGCGACCAATCGTCGGAATTGATGCATTTGACCTGCGGGAGCCAGAAATTGATATCTCGCCTTTTCTTCCACTTCTGCTCGATGGTAGAGCACATAGCTTCGAGATCAAAGTTGCTGGGCTTGATACTCCAAGCAGTGACGATATAAGTCTGACCCAAACTGTCAATTCATATTGGATAGTTACGGGTAAAGTCTTCATTTACCTTGAAAACAGCCGGAAAAATACTATCAAGCCGACAGGCCTGCCACCGACTATCAATGCTCCGAAACCACAGTTCAGTTTTTCGCGAAATCTGGTTTCGAATTCGACTACAAACGAGACCCTTTCATACTCGGTTTCTGCACACCGAACACTCATAATCACGTCGGAAACAAGTTCATGGACCCAAGAACTGTCATTTTACAATGACGGATATCTCAACCAGGGCGGATTGAGCCAGAGAAACACCCAAAATACTACTGGAATCTCAATTGCTAAAGGCTTCGGCCTCGACGGAAAGTTCGAAGAATACTCAACCACATTCAGCTATCCGATCGATGTGAATACCACCTATGCCCTGACAGCAAATTCTACGGCTATCGACGCCATTATGGATCGTGGATTATCAATATCATCCACTGGAGGTCTCGGCATATCTACTTACACGCTTACTTCAGGGCCGGTAGATGTGCAGACCCACCAATGGGGCGAGGCGCATTATTTTGGGAATACGACAGGCTCTTACTCCTCTGGAGAGACTACTCAAGATTTTGCGGAGATCTCTGATGGGACAACGTATAGTACCCATGTGCAAGCAATCAATGGCACTGTTGTGACGCCCAGTAGTGACTCGCAGGCCTTGTCATCGACAGCTCAGAATACTTGGTTCTCTGCTGGAGAACGGCCTAGTATTAGAAGTACTCTGGGCCGAGGTCCGAACTAGTTATTTCCATGAATATCATTTAATACTACAGAACTTTGATATTCACTATCTTTTTCCAATGTGCCCCGTATATAGTATTCACGTTAAGATAATATTGGGTTATCGGCGACCCACCAGAAGCTTACTTAATCTCCACAGTGGAGTCTCCGATAAGCAAGTCACGTGCATAATCACCCCCATATTCGGCCCAAGCTTTGATTATTTCTCTTTCTTTTTTCTATTGAGTTCTTTGCCTCTTTCATCGCGTGGCTTCTTTTGCTCATCAGCTGGCTGGGGTAGGTGTAGCCATGACTGTCGTTACGTACAGGCAGAAGATCACAGGTATACTGAACTGTTGATTCAAAATGAGTAGATTCAAGCTAACCGTTACAGACTCAGTCGCGCAGTCGATAGAAAGTTTCATTGCATCGCAGGTATTGCAAAACGATGAACGGCCGAACAAACGTCGCAAACTGGATCTTGATACGACCGCAGATGTAGTCCAGGAAGCAGATACGCCTGCTCGTAATGAAAATGTTGTTCTCTGTCGAATTACGATCGACTTGGTAAGTTGTTTTATCGCAAGTTGGCACACAAGCGCGCATCAATCTGACGTAGACGGCTAACCTTATCATTCTGTCAGAAATTTTCAGAGCAAATCCTTCAACATTCTCTCCCCCCGCCCTACGACTTGCCCGTTCTTTTGAACTATCGAAACGAGAAGCGCATATTATCTTCATCTGACTTCGAACCGTCCGAACACCCCACACGTGACAGCGACACGAACGAGCACTGGCTGGATATACGAACCACAAACCGAAAGCAGTCTTCTTCGTTTCAGTTGATGGGAGGGGATGATGTTCAAAATCTCGTCTCGCATTTGTCACTGGCGACTTGCGCCACCTCGATAGACACTCCCAGTGGGGATCGGTCCCTCTTCAGCTACCGGGCTCGCCTCTCTTGTCAAGACTCCCGTTCGTTTCGTCTGAGCGTCGATATTCTTTGGAAAGACACTTTGTTCATCCCAGCAAATGCCAAAGTCAAGGGTCCTCCGGGGCTAGCTTTCGTTCAATATACACCGCCTGGAGAAGGTTTGTACCAGCAGATAACAGACCAAATCAACAAGAGACATATTCAATGGACGCCTCGAGACTTTTATGACAATGTTCATGTTCCAGCGGATACCCCAGAGGCATCTAGTGAGATAAAATGTCCTCTGGTCGAATGCAAGCTCTTTCCTTTTCAGAACCGGGCGGTACGGTGGCTGTTGGAGAAGGAACACGTGGAGCTAGATAAATTTGGGAATGTAGTTCCAAAGAGAAAGGAAGTAGCAGGCCTACCGGAGTCTTTTCAAGAGTTTACAGATGTGGATGGCCGCCGTTGTTTTTCTAGCCAACTCTATAGGGTCGTGACAACCGACATATCTCCCTGGTACGATTCCAATAGAAACCTGAGAGGCGGCATTCTTGCTGAGGAGATGGGTCTCGGGAAAACAGTTGAGATGATTACATTGATCTCTCTTCATCAACGTGTTATAGCTGCTGATGATGATGCACATGAATCTCTTGTCAAATCGCGTGCAACTCTCATCATCACGCCACCTGCAATCCTTGAACAGTGGAAGCAGGAGCTGCAAACCCATGCGCCTTCGCTTACAGTCTTCGATTACAAGGGCTATCAAGCTAATTCTAAACTGTCTCAAAAAGAGCTTCTGGACATATTCAGGAATACCGATGTGGTTCTGACCACGTATAATGTCCTTGCGAAAGAGGTTCATTTTGCGACCGACCCGCCGCAGCGGAATATGCGCAATGAAAAGCGATTCACAGCCCCAAAATCGCCGCTTGTACGCATGTCTTGGTGGCGCGTGTGTCTTGACGAGGCTCAAATGATTGAAAGCGGTGTCAGTAACGCGGCTCAAGTCGCCCGTCTTATTCCACGAGTGAATGCTTGGGCTGTAACGGGAACACCTATCCGCAAAGACATGAGAGACTTCTTTGGACTGTTGCAGTTTTTGAGATATGAGCCTTTTTGCGGTTCGATTGATCTTTGGAGCAGACTTTACACCGCCTATTATCCAGCTTTCCGGTCGACCGTCAGAAGACTATCACTTCGACATAGTAAGCACTTCATCAGGGATGAAATGAAATTGCCACCACAGAAAAGGGTCGTTATAACCATTCCTTTCACTGCGATTGAGGAGCAGCATTATGGTCAATTATTCGAACAGATGTGCGAGGCCTGTGGTGTCGATTCTACTGGTGCTCCTCTCGATCAGGATTGGAATCCTGAATCCCAGGCTTCGATAGAGAAGATGCGAGGCTGGCTTACTAGGCTTCGTCAGACATGTCTACATCCCGAAGTTGCTCACCGAAACCGTAAAGCACTAGGTATGAGGAACGGGCCGCTAAGGTCTGTAGATGAGGTACTCGAGGTAATGATTGATCAGAACGAGACCTCCATCCGCGCCGAAGAACGTATGTTGCTTCTTTCGCAAGCTCGTCGTGGTCAGCTACTGGAGAACGCTCTTCAGCGGCGAGAGGCTCTGGAGATATGGCAAAAAGGATTGGTGCGCGCATCCCAGATGGTCAGTGACTGCAGGGAGCAACTGGAAGCTGAAATTGCAAAAGCCAAAAGTAGCGGCGGGGACGCTTCAGATCAAGACTCGGATGTCGAAAGCGGTAAGGACGACGCCGATCAGTCGGGAAAAACAAGTCGCATCGGAGCATGTAAAGCGCGACTTCGAGCAGCTTTGGAAGTACAGCATGTTTGCAAGTTCTTCACCGCTAATGCTTTCTATCAAATCAAAACCGATGAGAAGATGACGGAGCCTGACTCGGAAGAGTTCAGGGCCCTAGAGAAAGCTGAAGGAGAAGCCTACGATGAAGCAAAGCTGATCCGAAAGGAGCTCCTCAAGGATGTCGCGCGAAAGGTCAGAAGGTACATCAAAGTTCTTGATGATAAGGCAAATAACAATTCTTTTGTCGAAATCCCTGTAATGAAAGCTCAACTTCCGACATTGGGAATTGAGGCGCGCCGATTATTCGAACGACTTGAGGATTTCTGTGACGCTATGAATGAGAATCGCGAGCAATTCAATGAGTGGAGAGATGCAATGATCAAATTGCTTCGACAGTCACTCATTGACGAAGAGAAAACCAGTGAGCTCGAGGGTAACGAGTATGAGACATCAACCAAACATCAAGATGAAATGTATGTCTACATGGAAGGTCTTCGTGTAATGTTTGCCGATCGTCATGATGCTCTGACTGGTCAAACGAATTTTTTGATTAAACATGAAGTCGAGGTCGGAACAGCCGAGGCGCATGAGGAAAAGGGCCCATCTCCTGAATTATACCTCAAGATTATGGAAACCCGAAAGAAACTGAAGCCACAAGCGGATCTTGGATCGCTCCGAGGAATCATTAGCGATATGCGCACCCTAACCACATCATTAGAATGGCAAGCCAATGAAGGGAGTACACGAGCTCGAGCTGAAGCTGTTATTGTCAATGAAGCTCTTGAGCGCGTGAGTAAGATATCAGCAGAGCAAGCAAAAGCCATCACAGCCTTAGACAAGGAAGTCGAATTGTTCCGAGATACTATGAATAACAGATTGGAATACTACAGACAGTTGCAACAAATTTCGGACACTGTCGCACCATACGACGAAGAAAGTGTGGGCAAGCCTGTTGACCAGGCAGCCTACGACTCGAAACTCGAAGCCGAGAATAAGATTCAGCAGAAACTGGATAGTCTGCAATCTAAGCGACGATATTTGATTCATTTACGGGATGAGTCGGAGCCAGACGAGAGTACTCGACAGTGTATTATTTGTCAATGCACGTTTGAAGTTGGTAAGTTACTTTCATACATACAGTTTCCATGTATCAAGGTTAACATTTCTAGGCGTTTTGACTGTCTGTGGTCATAAGTATTGCAAGGACTGTTTACGCATCTGGTGGCATCAACACCGCACATGTCCAGCATGCAAGAAGAAACTCAAGGCGAACGATTTCCATCAGATCACATACAAGCCAAAAGAGCTGCTTGCACGAGAGGAAAGAACTCCTACAAAGATCGAACATGAGCGAACCTCGCAGAATGGCATATACTCAGACATCAGCACTGGTATCTTGCAAGAGATCAAGGACGTTGATCTTCCGACTTCTTTCGGTACAAAGATCGATACGTTGTCTCGACATCTGATGTGGCTGCGGGAGCATGATCCTGGAGCCAAGTCGATTGTGTTTTCTCAATACAAAGACTTTCTTGGAGTGTTGGCCAATGCTTTTTCTCGGTTCGGGATTGGGTACAGTAGTGTGGAGGCCAAGGATGGGATCCAAAGGTTTAAAGAGGATCCGGCGGTATGTTCTACATGGCGTTGATATTGAAAGATTGATGGCTAATGAAAACTGAAGGCTGAATGCTTTCTTCTACATGCTCGAGCTCATTCGTCTGGGCTAAATCTCGTCAATGCGACTCATGTATTTCTCTGCGAGCCCTTGATTAATACTGCAATCGAACTACAAGCTATAGCTCGGGTGCATCGTATCGGTCAACATCGTCCAACGACAGTATGGATGTATCTCGTCTCCGACACGGTCGAGGAATCAATCTACCAAATCTCCGTCTCTCGGAGACTGAGCCACATCGTACAAAAAGAAAAGGAGAGAGAAAAGCAAAAAGACCTGCAATCACCAAGTCCTGGACTCAAAAACGGAACCACTATAGAAAATCTTACCGAAACAGCTATCGACTCGGCTAATTCTCTTGAAATGCAAGATGCTACATTGGGT
The DNA here is from genome assembly GCA_037356135.1 of Talaromyces sp. F31. Taxonomy (NCBI): domain Eukaryota; kingdom Fungi; phylum Ascomycota; class Eurotiomycetes; order Eurotiales; family Trichocomaceae; genus Talaromyces; species Talaromyces sp. F31. The sequence goes on along the minus strand of JAYXSF010000044.1, from coordinate 69,024 downwards.
AAGCTGCTAGCCTCAGGCGTTTCGGGAGGCGAGCTAGTTGGTAAAGATGATCTTTGGCAGTGTCTTTTTGGCGATGGACAGAGAAGAACTTCACCCCGTCAGAACGATGATGCCGTGCGGGAAGTTGACCGTTTCTTGAGAGGAGAGGCGGCTGAGAAGCGGCGACAGGATCCAGTGGATTTTTGATTGAAGATGAGATGTTTGACGAAATTGGTTATGATTTATGTTATAGAAATGATGTACGATTCGGGAATCTAGAGTGGCGACGTCCTTGGAACACAATAACTATCAATAAAATACATGAATTGAAAGGTAAACAAGGCACATTTTTTTTCCCCTATAAATTCGTTTTCTTTTATTTCAAAAAGTTAACGTAAAAGAGCCGACTGTACGAGTCACGTGAACTTCTACATACTTCCATTTGGCGGGCTCCAGAAGCGGTCAATGATTTACAATCATCAACTTCCGATGCCTAGCTGTGGCGTATAAACGAGAGATACATACAAATCTCGAGGTCAGGTCTGCACATAATTCTTCTCAACACGAAAAACTCAACACATCCATGAATTTATTCGAAACATCCCACAGCTCATAATGTCCTCAGGCGAAAGCCCTGAAGCTCGCGAGCTCAGCTTGGTCTCCAAAGTGGAGCTCCGAATTGCTCTGGCCGACTCCGACGAGAAGCTCCAGAAGCTGCTCCAGACATATCTAGCCCCTTTACTCCTAAAGCTAGCATCAGAGCATCTGACCGTGCGCAACAAGGTCATCGCAATCTGCCAACATATCAATTTGAGGATAAAGCCGCAATCAATACAGCTACCCGTTACGGCACTATTGAAGCAGTTCAAGGAGCAAAGCTCACAGTTAATCAGACATTTTGATCTGATTTATATTCAGCAAGGAATCGATCGACTTGATGCGTCGGCGCGGGTAGAGCTGTTACCTGCTGCGTTGCAGGGAATTGCTGAGCTCGATGTTACATCCGCCCAGACGGCGAGTGTGTTTAACCTGATTTTGAGACTGTTGCCTTTGTTGCAGCTGCCACCAAAGGATAGTCCTGAGGATCAGAATTTGGGCGAGAAGCTTTCTCTTTCAGAGGCAGATACGCGATCTTTGGCCGTTTGGTTGGGAAAATTGCTTCTTCTATCGCAAGCAGCGAAAGATGCTCGTACATGTCCGGGGCTGTCTCCGTCAGAGTACACATTTCTAAACAAATCGGCTACTTACGAAGAAACTTGGAATCCTGCCTTGCAAGGCGGGCTGAATTTGACAGAGACGAAATATTTCGTCGCAAAATTTCTTGCGAGTGGCGCTTTCGACAATTCAGAACGATTTTTACCAGCGGTCATACTCTCCGCTGACTCCAACTCTCGCCTCTCAGACATTGGTGACGATATTTTGAAGCGATTTAATCCCAACCTTGAAGATTCCGAGGTCGTTGAACAGTTGTATAAGCTCTACTTCGGAACTACAGGAAGCGATGCGGCTCTTCCAGCCCGCATCCCGCTTCAGGTCAAGATCCTGGGGTTTCTTGGTAAATCTGTGAAAGCAACCACATACACCGGCGAAATCAGCAAGCTACTCGATGAAGGCTTGTTTTCGTCTATTGCTCAATCTGCGCAGGGTCTGCAGGCCTCCAAGCTAAGGTCTCAGATTTTCATGTTCATCACCTGGGTTGTTCGTATGGGCGCGCCGTCTGATTTGAAGATTATTGCGCCGAATGCTGTTGCTGGGTTACGTCAATTTGTCGAGTCGCAGGGGTGGCCGGACCCAGGTGCTAGTGGTCAAAGATTGTCTCAGACGGATGTCGGTCTACGAGGATTGGCATATGAAAGTATCGGCGTATTGTCTCCAAAGATTGCGTCAGGTGACAGCCTAGACTACATTGATATGGATCTTCTACGATGGCTCTTCAGTTCACTTGCCTCGGACGCTTCGGCTGCAGAGATTTACGTTAGTATAGAGCAAGCATTGGGCAGTATTCTTAATTCTTGTACCGGAAACCTTCCTGAAGGTGTACAGTCTGAACTTGGAAACTTTCTCGAGTTCCAGATGCAGAGTCGACCCGGGACGGATTCTTCCTTAACCGGTTACCCTATCATTCGCAGTACGCACTATACTGCTGTACGATATGCCAATCGGTGTCTACCCTATTGGGATCTCACTGCTCGATGGATCGATCTTCTTGCTATTGCTAATACGACACAAGCAACGAGAGAGGTTATCGAAGAAGGAAAGAAGGGTCTCCATCCGTATTGGTATCGAATGCTCAACCCTGTTAGGGGTGCAACATCTGCAACAAACTTGGAGGATTTACCACAATACAAGTTCCCCAGCTTTCAGCAAGCAGCACAATTGCTGGTGAAACTAGGTGATTCAGACCAATCGAAAAGTGATTTGCGCGGTGTTATTGCACCAGCAGTTCGCTTCTGCAAAAATCTGCTGGTCTGGGAGGCATTATCGAAGACGCAAGCACCTATTGACGTAGATCAAGAATGGGAGTATAAACTCGAGACCCTCCTTCGATCAGACGCACAAATGAGACACGGCGTTAGGAATATTATCTCTCAACAATCTAATCCGGTAATGACGACGTGGCTGAATAGTGCTCTCAACGGTGTCATTCAGTCAACCGGACTCCAAAGCAGTGACTGCGGTCGAGACTTTTTAGACATCGGCTCTTTGGCTTCGAACCAAGACATAGCAACAGTTTTCTCCAAAGCTCCATTGATTCTAGAGCGAATCTACTCGACTAACGATCATGCACTTCAGCGCATTGTGGCGAGGATTTTTGGAATTCTCGCTTCTCATACATCCGTCACAGAGACCGATTGCCAAGTTGTATTTTCTGAATTATTGAATACAAGCACAGGATGGAAAGGTGCTGTCGGTGAAGCAGCCAACAAAGTCCGAGGAGCTGTTCTTGCTGCAGTGTATCTGCTCAGTCGATTGGCATATCGTAGAAGAACGAGTGTCATTCCTGACGCACAAATCGAACATTATATCGCGCTCGTCATTGAAATACTGGATCAATCAAGAGACTCACAACTTTCTGAGGCTGTGCAAGTAGCCATTGGCCAACTAGCGCTCGCACAAGTGCTCAATTACAGAAAACTATCCGAGGCTGGTAGTTGGAAAACTATCCAGTCCAAGCTTGAAGAACAGGCTAAGAAAGAGCAAGAAAACGCAATTCACGCATTGGGTCAGCTGTCATTGGTTGTGCTACGTGATGGAGTTGAAGATCAAACGGTGTTTAGTGAAATCATGACGTCGCTGCATGGATTGCATGAAATTCGTAAACCAGAAGTCCAGTTTCCAGTCGGAGAGTCTTTCTGCACTGCTGCTGCAGGATGGGCCTCGAAGTCATTGACTGGCGAATTTGACGTCGATGAAACTCCAATGGAAGCAAAGATTCCGGCAACTGTCCTTTCGGAGCTGGCTGATAAGCTAATCATAGACTGCAAGGCTTCCAAGCCTTCGTTACGAAAGGCATCCGCTATCTGGGCTCTCTGTCTCGTCAAAGATTGCGGAGAGCTTGAAGGAGTGCAACAACGGCTTCGGGTATTCCAAGCTGCGTTCGCTGGTCTTCTGGCTGATCGGGATGAGGTTGTGCAAGAAACAGGCTCGAGAGGATTGAGTTTGGTGTATGAAATGGGTGACCAGGATTTGCGAGACGATCTCGTGCGCGATCTGGTCGGCTCTTTCACTGGCAATGGTGCCAACATGGGAGGCAAAGTTACAGGCGATACGGAGCTCTTCGAGCCGGGGGCTCTGCCGACTGGTGAAGGAAAATCCGTCACCACGTACAAGGACATCATGAACCTGGCATCTGAAGTCGGTGACCCAAGTCTCGTTTATCGATTCATGTCCTTGGCATCAAACAATGCAATATGGTCAAGCCGGGCAGCATTTGGCAGGTTCGGCCTCAGCAATGTCTTGTCGGATTCGAGTGTGAGCGGATATCTTGCTAAAAATCCAAAGATTTATCCCAAGTTGTATCGGTACCGATTTGACCCAAATCCGAATGTGCAAAGGTCAATGAACGACATTTGGCAAGCCCTTGTCAAGGATTCTACAGCTCTGCTAGATGCCCAATTTGATGCAATCATGGATGATTTGTTGTCCAGTATCATCGCAGGAAGAGAGTGGCGAGTTCGTCAGGCTAGCTGTGCTGCTATTGCAGATCTGTTACAAGGACGTTCGATTGAAAAGTACGACAAGTATCTCAATGAGATTCTAAGCAAAGCCTTCAAAGTCATGGATGACATCAAGGAGTCTGTACGTACAGCGGCTTTGCGGCTTTGCCAGGTCATTACGAACATCTTGATTCGCACCCTAGAAGTCGGAGATACAGACTCGAAACGAGCAAAGACTATGCTAGGGCATATCATCCCATTCCTTTTAGGTCAAGATGGTATGGAGTCAAGTGCACAAGAAGTACAAGGTTATGCGATATCGACGTTGGTACAAATAATCAAGAAAAGCCCAAGTGCTCTTTTACGCCCATTCATGGCTCAAATATTAGAGAAATTTCTATCTTCTCTAAGTTCTCTCGAGCCTCAGGCGGTCAATTATATCCATTTGAATGCAGACAAATATGGACTTACAGGGCAGGAAATTGATAAAATGCGCCTATCGAGCATTCGAATGTCTCCGATGATGGAAAGCATTGAACGATATCTTCTAGATGGTCTGGATGAAACTGCTATGAAAGAGGTTGCCGCCAGATTAGAGGTAGTTCTACGCACTGCTGTGGGCTTACCCTCAAAAGTTGGGTGCAGTAGAGTCCTAGCTCTCCTGAGTGGAAAGCAACTCCTGTTTGGTCCTTATGCCGACAGATTTATACAACTATTGACTAAGCACGTACTTGACCGCAACGAAACAGTCAGTGTTTCGTATAGTGCCTCTATTGGATATATGATTCGACTTGCAAGTGACGAGCGCGTGCTAGAGACTATCGCTTTCACCAAATCACTCTATTTCAATTCGGAGGAGACTTCTCAGCGAACAGTCGCCGGAGAAATTCTACATTCCATGTCGAAGCTGTCAAGCGATAGGTTTGCAAACTTCGCTACGGCAGCCCTGCCATTTGTTTTTGTCGCCAAACAGGACACCGACGAACAAACTCGCGAGATATTCGAAAAGACATGGCAAGACAACGTCGGTGGACCTCGAGCAGTCGCTTTGTACCTGAAAGAAATCACAGCGATTATATCCGAGCGGCTAGAATCGTCCAATTGGACCATCAAACACAGTGCCTGCCTTGCGACAGCTGACGTGGTCGTCAGTCTCGGGAAATCCCTCGATCAATCAACAGCAGAAGTCGTCTGGCCGATTCTAGAAAAGGCCGTGAATGGGAAAACGTGGGACGGTAAGGAGAAGGTCCTGAAAGCGTTTGTCAAATTCGTGGAAAACTCCCGACCCTTTTGGCAATCCAGGGGAAACGTCAGCCAACAAATGAAAGTAAGCACAAGACAGATCAGTTTCCTGCAGCCCTATTCAATAGTCTGGCGATTAGGCTTGCGGAGCGGCCGGCTACTAACCAACTTTGATAGGTGATTATTCTCAGAGAAGCTAAGCGAAATAACGTGGCGTATCGACCACACGCACTAAATGCGTTGGCGGATTTCGCAGAGATCCGGCGACCTGATTTGGACCTCCTTTCGGACGCCATCATGATCGTTGAGCCAATCGTTGACGACCTCGATGATAGCGACAATGTCAAGATGGACATCGATGGGGACCACTCTACCAAAGCCCTGTAAGTCCAAGCTTAGCGTAGACCCCTGCTGCGCTCCATGCTCCTTGCGCTTTTAGCTTTGGATTATTTTTTTCTGTCCGATAAGGCTGAGTAACTGATTCATGACAGGGAGAACGAGACGTTAGCAGCATGTACCCGATGTTTGATTCGGTGCATAAACCCCACAGTCAACGTACCGGCATCTGGTGAGTTGACAGCAGCCTTTTAGAATTTTGAAAATGTTGAAACTTGACTATATCGACCCACTAACATACGTAACGAGCCATAGATCAGCTGAAGTCCGTCATCAAGTGTGTCGAACAATGCCTACAGGGGAACAGGCGACAAGTGATGGACAACCTCTATACCGATTTACAGGGCGTCTTTGATAGGATAGGGGATGAGTTATCCGGAGAGAAACAAACGGTTGACCGCCCAGCGCTACAAGAACGATTACAAATGTTGAGTGACGGCCTCCTATTCGCTGAGATTGACCCGTCTATCGAAAGCCTTCGTCTCAAGCGTGCCCGAGCAGCAGAAAAATTCATCAAAGTGGCTTCTCAGGGGAAAGCAGCTGCACAGGCCCCTAGCGAAGTGGACTCGGGGGTCCTGAGTGACAGACAACGACAACGCATGGAGCTGTGGCTGGCGCAAGAGCGAGCTGAATCAATACAGCAGATTCTTAAATCTGCCCTACGAGAGCTGTGAGCTGTGAGCGAATTGGTTAGACCCTGCCCTAGCCACGTTATGATGCGGGCTTGCTTAGCCTGCATCACTAAATCCATCTCGACCGGTTTGTCGTCCTTGAGAATACACTACCAGGATTACTAGTGTAATATAGGGGACTCGGAGTAGGGGCAAGCTGATTGGGAGAGAGAAAACTTTTACCACGTGGAAGATCGACGAGATGGCCTTAGCATGTTCATTTTGCGGTTGAATACGAGTTGACATTACCGCTACGTACGGAGTGCGTACGACCATGTTGTGTACAGTATATGTACAAAGTCCGTATTGACATGTCAGGAAGACATGAAACGCACCCCGAGGTTTCTCCGCGGTTATGTTATGTGATCAGAGTAGCCACGTAGACCAGTCAGAATTCATAGACACGATATATCTATATTGTATGCATTGAAGTGATCATTTTTCTCGGCGCTTAAGGAAAATCGATCCGTACCCCTGTCCCTTGGAAAAGCTTCAGGACTACCAGGTATCTGTGCGGTATAGAATTATGTTTTGACTTTGTCCCGCAACACAAGAAACTTTGAACTGGGCGCCAACAAGGCCCATGTCAGCATAGTCAGATCCATTGACTTTTCCTCTCGACAATGGATACGCGGATCTTTTCAAGTATTTCCACCTTCTTAGTTGCTAGTCACGACTTACCACGTATTAAGTCCCACCAAATCTCCTAGATATACTGTAATATGTTGCATCTGGCACAAAACGTCGCGCCTAGGATGGAAAGAGTAATGTATGCCGTACGCGCGATAACCACTAGCAATCCCGAATTGAGTTAAACTTTAGAGTTATTTCTCTTTCATGTTAGACTTTCATTCACGCACGGAGAGCTTGACGGCTTCGTATAGAGAGTTAAATTGGGCACAAGGCCTAATTCGGAAGGTGGACTAGGCCCAACCTTACCTGTTGGTTTAGTGTACCAGGTCTTGCCATGTGCGTGACAAGTCGATTTCGATTAAGGATCTGGTCTAGCCCTATGTCTAACTGGATAGCCGTAAGGCCAATAACACGCACTATGTATGTACTATGTACTAGTGTGGTACTAGGGCGAATCGTATCGTGATTTACTTTTGCTCACTTTCCGTGGGAGAACTTGATGAGTCTGCATTGTGCATATGCGGCCCGCCGGATGATCTAAGCCTATCCAGGAAGCGATAAGCGGGAGCACACCAATCGTTCGCGAGAATTGCCAGATTAGACTTGGTTGCTAAAACGTTAGGGCTCTCAGGGGGAGCATGGTTCAATACGTCCAAGCTCACGCCGTACACACTCTGTACCTCGTACGGACCGTATTGACCATACGACGCTCGTGAGAGTTTACATGTCTCCGTACTATGAAGACAGTCTAACTAACTCAAGAAATATGGTCCCGACTGAGTGGGAAGGATCTGACCTTTTTTTTTGTGTGTGGGCACTAAGTCGCCTGGACTAAAGATTACAAGCCCATGACTCCGTAAAAGGTCTTAACGTCCCTATTATACCAAAGCAATAGTTCGTGCTGGCGTCATGCACATTAATTGCGTCGACACCCTTTCGATTTTCACCTGCCTTTCTGGACTGGTAGGATGTTGGATTGATGCGGGATACCTTTTCCTTCGCGAATGATTGCATTTGTTGTGTGCGGGTGTTCGGCTAATGCATACTGAAACAGTTCGCTCGCAACCACGACGCCTCAGCCCTAACGAAGATCAGCCAGCCATGGCTACAGTTTGCATGGAGTTCATGAGAAAGCAGGTTTCTTCAGCGACCTGCAATCCTACATACACGACTCTCCAGAACTTTGACATGAGTCGAATGAGCAGGTAGAAGACAAGCCAAATTGAATCATGTAATCTTTTATCCAAAGTCGGATTAGAGTAGAATAAACTCTGGTCTACATGCGTGGCTATTGATTTTTACAATTGTACTCAGAGTCTCATGGAACAACCGAAGGCCTAAGCACAGAGATGTTTCCACGGAGTCTAATTGCGCGGAAATAAGGGTCGGGATGAATGCATCCTGTATGCACAGCCGAAGGAGGAAATCATGACTTCCTTTTGCTAGACACTAGTCCACACTTCAGCAGGCAGAGTGAAAAACGACAGGGAAAAGAAAGTGTGATCTGTCGTCGCGCCCCACAGGTGACAACCACATGGTTTTCTATTTTCTCAACTTCGAACGCTCTGACCTGGTCTAGTCTAGCCGCTTTCTCTCTTGGTACGCTGTATGGACCCATACGCCGTATACGATACGCGCCGTACCGTACGGCATACACGTTAACTGTCAGGCTATTAGCTTACGTACTATGTATACTACTGTACATCGTATATCAGAGGTCATATAGGGCTAGTAGTAAGGTCTGACCCCTATATTGCACGCAAATCAACACGCTCCGAGCCGGGGCCGATCGATCACCCTGACGGCGGCCTGGAAATGATAATTCATTTGTTAAGATCAGACTTGAAAATCAGCTACGTACGTTCAGCGGACTACGTAAATGACCAGTCTAATCCCTAAGCCCTTGAGGACGGGATCCACCCGGCAATTACACATTTCGTCTTCTGTTCGTGACGATAGTGACGTGTGGCATGGCATGGCATCATGATGAGGCCGATTTACTTCCCATGTCGTGATCTGACTGACAAAGGCTATGAGAAAAAGGAGTGATCCGCGGTATGACGCAGACCACGTATGAGCAGACTCCTTGGTCAAACATATAGTGAGGCGTCGGGAGGATGGGTAGACGGCAGACTTTGCAATTTCCGAACCCTAATTCCCTGATTCAGTCAACGCGCTTTGACCACATACTGGCATGCATGTGCTGAACCACTGTGCTGGGCTCGAAGCAAAAGTCTAAGACGTGTACGGAGTAGCAGAATCTGGTCCAGATGCTCTTCTCTCATTGGGCTGGGGCTGGTCTTCGTATCCAGCTTCTTTGTTTTTTTTTCTTTTTCACCTGCTGGAATGATTTGGCATGGCATGATGTCTCTCGGATTTGGTCGGTGATCCTATGTTTCCCCGGGATTGCAGTACGATCGCGACCATGAACCACGCTTGCGATGTTTCATCGATGGCAGAACGACGGTAGGAAAGCAGAATGCAAGGTGTGAAGGACCCGTAGTAGAATACTCACGATACATATAATACACTAGTGGAACCGAAGTGCGTCGACAAAGCTTGGCATCCGGGGCGGCCGAAAGGGTTTGTTGTGAACAATCCGATCGCAAGTTGTCGAATCACCCAGCCTGGACACTACCGAGTTTTATCCGTTCTACGCGGTGTTAGCTTTGGATGACTGGCTTTCTTATTTTCATCACTAATGACAAAACAAGGGTGAATTCTCTGGCTCCCACCGACAGAGTGATGCACCGTACTCCGTCCATAGCCATATCGTACAGACTCCATCTGACTAACTAACTAACTAAATTACAAGGCTACGATTTAGGAATCGTGGTCTAGACACTCTAGTTAGACAATAGATTGTATAATCACTACAAAGTAAAGGCGCTAAGATCTTGAGTCATGATAAGGCCGGACCTTATTGTCTGGCGCAATTTTTGGCCGGATACGCTTCCAGCATTTAGCTCCAATGGGCCTTTCAAAGGGCTTGCGACAGATCATGACTGCTTCAGCGTCGACGACACAATGACTTCCAACCTGCTTTCAGTCGGCAGTGGACTGGTATTGGAATGCATGGAATGCGTCTCAGAAAATAGATGGAAAACGACTGTGCATGGTGCATATTCCGAGCCATGTGGGATGGGATAATCTGCATTTTGCCACAGAAAAAACCGTGCAGTGTTCCACTAGCGTATGGTTACTGCGTATGGTGCAATACAAAAGTTGGCAGATTGTCCCACTCTGACATACTCCGCACAGGACCAGTACGTACCATCGAACGAATCCAGTCCTCTGTCAGCACTGAAGCACGGGTGTTCGTACAATGTGACTGAACTGGGTTAGAGTGGTTTTTCTCTGCCACGATTGGGGCCACCGAACTCGATGGTTCACATCGATCACTCAGGCGGAGTATCGCAGCCAAACAGACACAACAGGGGGGCGTGGCTGAGCATCAGATGTCATGAGAGAATATACCCTTTTCTTCTCCCCTGTTCTCTCGTGTTACGCATGCATGCATGAGCAGTTCTGAGGGTGTGTGGTCGAGAGGATGCAAGGAAACCGCACTGCGGAGTAATGTTGACCCAGGTACCGTCACGTCACGTTTGGTTGAGGCTGGCTGGCACAAACAGACAAGGACTCGCTTAGCCTGCAGATAAGCCCGATTCAGCTAAGCGTAAGTCACCATACTGCTTCATCCGGTCTAGCGCATCTAGTAGCTTGTAGCAGCCCGTTCTCATTGGCCAATCCGTCCAGCTTAGCGAGCCGGCTAGCCCTGATCGAATCGATACCAGAATTGAGCTAAGCCATATCGGGCACGTAACCCGGACGGACTCCGGCGCTCGGAGAACTCGGTTGGTCCCGTTAGTTTCGTTTCGTTGCTCCTCTTAGTCTGTACATAAACACAGAAGGACGAAAAACATGCCAATTTTAGCCTCATCTTTTTCCTTTCCCCAGATACTACACATACTGCCGTAATATATTACGTTTTTTTGGGAGGCTTTCTGTACTATCGTTTTTATCGTTTTTTTTTTTTTCTTTCTCGTGCTCGGTGGTGCTAGACGGCCCAACTCATTGCTCCGTACATACAGAGTACGCAGCCAGCAAGGGCAGGAATGTCACCGCCACCGCGTGGTTCATGCCTCTGTGGGCCAGAAACTTTCCTACAGACAGACTACGCAGCAACTGCCACAAATTACCATCTCAGTATCGCCGGTATACTCGCGGTATCGTACTAACAACCCTGTCAGAGATTTGTCACGATATTATTACATAGTATGGTTCGTTTCGAGGCGCCTTAGTACTAGCTGTAGATAATGTTACCACCCATCCGATGACTCTTTCTGCACAGCTCGGTTTCACTTCTCGCTTTTGCCTGAACTACTCGTCATGTACACCTAATCGTACATGCATTAGCTCGAGTGCTTGCTTCTCGTTCGGTATTCCCCGTGATCACGTTGCAGGGGCGGATCTGCTTTGGTCAGGACTCAGGGCTGGTCTGGGCCTGCGCCTTCCGAATCGGTCAAGCAGCAACTTTAGCTCCAATTGCTATCAACACCTCACCTCTATATATTCATCCTCTTCCCTCGCCAGCAACCTTATCCAAACTCTCTCCGTATCACACATACACCCCATACATACGCCACTCATCTGACCTTCTCCCCTCTGCATCATTAACTTTAGCATGTCATATCTTGGCTGAATACGATACGACAGCCAGTTGCCCCGAAGAAGTAGCCACGAAACACCACTTCGCATCATCATCAAGAAACGCTCAAACATTACCATGATACTTACCAGCACCCTGCCACTCAAAGATGGAACTATAATAGCTGGAAAACATTCCCTCCGCCTCCCAATGATTGCCCCCAAGGACGAGCCCAGCAGTCCCACGACCCCGCCGGGCTTGAGCGCTCCCAGTGCTATGACTCTGAACATCCCACCTCGAGTACGCCTGCCGTCTCGATCACGAACAGGTTGTTGGTGAGTGCTTTTGACTGCTTGGTTTCTACTTGGTTCTGACTCGCTTCTAGGACGTGCCGTGTAAGCTTATCTTTGAATGACGTCTACCTTATTTTACAGACTAACAATCATTGTTTATTTATTTGTAGAGCCGCAAAGGTATGGCTATTATGTCCTCAGCTTAGACATTGAGACAAGCTAACGCCGTCTAGTAAAATGTGACGAACGTCGTCCTAGCTGTGGCCAATGTGCTCGTCTAGGTCATCGCTGTGACTACAGTCCCCGGTTGACTTTCCGCGACGACACTTCTCGTGTAGTGGAACGCATGACCGAGGTCTCTACCACCGGCAATGCAGTATGGGATTGTACGTTCATAGGATATTACTGTTATTCTTTCATGCGCTAATATTAACAGCCAAAGCACACTCTCACTCTCCGCCTGTCACTCCCGGTGTATACGACCCGCTGCCTCCTTTCTTCATGTTGACATCAGATGACGAACGTGAAAAGAAAGCAGAAGCTAGCTTCCCGGGCACATATCATGTCATCGTCAACCCGGAGAGCTTCTCAAGTCTACCGGAGTACACCGACGACTCATCATCCGTCGACCTCAACATTGGACACCTCAAGATCCGCCGAGGCTCCGGAACCAGCTCAACGCTGAGCCACAAAGACGACCTACACAGCATCAGCGGAGTCAGTGACCCAAACACTGTAATTCTCGACACTTTCGAAGATAGTACCCACCGCTCACCCGGTTCCAACTGGAGGAGGGCAAGGCTATCTCCTGCATCGGATATCACTTCGGCCTCTACCCTGGCCTCACCTACCTTCTTCCCTCCTGAACAACATGGTCAATTGACATTAGACCCGGCTACTGCTCGATACAGCAGCCAGGAAGAGCTCCTACTCGCCCACTTTCGCGACGTGGTCTGGAAACAGCTTATCCAAGGCCAATCTAGTCACGATCTCTTCTCTCCCATCTCTACTCCTATAACACCAGGTGTAGAGATCTTTGAACATCTCGCATCTACTTTTCAACCTGTTAGTCAAGGGCCCTACTCTTCAATTATGAGCCATGCTAACATCTCCTAAAGTTATATCATGCCATAATGGCCGTGTCTGCTCTCAGCCTAGCTCGTCAGCATCGTAGCAAAAGTATTGATGCTTTGCAACACTATCACCAAGCATTCCCGTCCCTTCAGATCGCACTCCGTGATACAAATGATCTTTGTTCCGACGGCCTCTTCCTCACCCACTTTCTTCTCTTGATTTATGAGGTAAGATGGCATCCCCATTGTTTACTCTGTTCTTACTCACGCAGATGCAGGTTGCTGCTGCCGAAGAGGCCGGATCAAATCTATGGTCACATCACATGGCCCGGTTGACTCAGATATCTCTCATGAGGATATCGCAGTTTGGTAGCGAGCATTACCCTTACATCGTCTGGTTGGTGTGCAACATCGACCTCTACGCTTTACTCAGCGGTGCTGGCACTGGTGAATTTCTTAAAGCCATGCTTGACAACAACCTAGTTCCTAGTTCAGTAAGCCAGTTGTACCCTGTGGCTCCCAGTGGGCACAGCGTGATATATCCAGAGGAACATGACACTTTACCTTCTGTCCTTCACTTCAACCGAGAGACGTTCATCCTTGCAAGTAGACTCGCTTTTCTTGCTGCCGACCTCCGCCGAACCGACAATTCGACCGGATCCCCACGATCTCCAAACCAGGCCTTCGACCCTAAGAGACGCCTTTACGAGATCAGGGACAGCTTTCATCAACTTTGGGACTGTCCACAAGCACATTACCTTTGCGAGAACATGAAAGTGCTACCTCAGCGGTCCCGTGAGGTCCTGCAAAATGTACGTTCTCGCCTTTCCTACTCTGTTGAACAAGTATTGACTTTTTAGGCTTTGTCGCTTTACCATTCTTGCATGCTTTTTTCCTACACCGGCTTATGGCATGGGCAAGTACTCGGACCAGAAGGGGCTTCTAGCGAGATTATTGCACACCACACGAATAGCATTTTCCACATTGCAGAGACAATCGTTCACGCGAGCCAGTTTGATCTTCGCTTTATCGTATTTCCCCTTTTCATTGCCGGTGTTTCAACCTCGTCGGCGGGTCAGAAGATGATGGCAATGGATCTGATATGCAGTATGGAAAAGCAAGGCATCGGACGCAATGCATCAACTACACGACACCTGCTTCAGATGGTCTATCAGGCACAGACTGAGCAGCTAATGACTGTTGGTCACTCGGCTAATGTGGGCTGGTCAGATGTTATGGTCCAGCAGGAGATACAAATCGTCAACTTTGGACTGTAGATTAACTGCATATACACTACATGACCATGTCTGTTTTTTCACATTGTTTTTGTTTATTTCACTTCTGAATTCCTCTGGGAAGATACACGGGCTTTGGATGGAATTCTGTACTTTTATGATGATATACATGTGAGCAAGCGATATGAGGATTGGGCAGGGCATGGTGCGGCTTTTTGGTTTTTGCATTCGAGCATATAGATTACATCTAACTCTGTCAGAGAGGACTTCAATACACGAGAAGACCACTATTACTACGCCTTTCAGCAATACCACACATCACGTACTGTATGAAATGCAGGTGAATCACACAGTCCAGAGAGATGTATACTAAGTATAGATGCGAACCCTGGCTAGCGGGTCTCGGCCCGGTGCGGCAGAGCGGGTCTTGTTGAGGTGCGCCAATCACTCTACAACCTCCTTTGATTATGTCTATTTACTGGACTTTGCGACAAAGGCGAACTACTGAAGTGCTTTCTACATAGAGTATAGTACGAACCATCATGCCGTCAAATAACGAAGGTATAGTTACTATGTATACACAAGCAGGCAGAACAATGACTAACTCTAACAGTTAAGGTAACCGCCGAGGACCTGTGATGTCTCCCGCCCTCAGCCAATCACCGCTCCGGCAGCCCGAACCTCTGCTTTTCCCTCCAGCTCTAGTCCAGCCAATTGCCGCTTGGTATCGCTTCTTCTTCATCGTTGGCGCCTGACCTTAGACAATCTGGTAGTCTGCTCATCGGCTCCCTGACTGCGTCTTTTATCTCGTGTCCTTCTCTATTCATTTCTATTTACCAGTTGAATGATATTTTAAAATAGTTACGACTCGTGCAAGAATTGCATTTCTTCAGTCCGGAAGCGCCGTTTCCCTGCAGACCAGCCGATAAGATTGCCCCTCCTCCAAGTGTGAACTGGATTCATACTACCAACGGGTAAGCCTGCATTTACTATTGTCTCAGGATGGTCGCATCGCATAGGTAGCGGTTACGGAACATGACTGTCATGAATATATCTGCATTTACTGTTTGTTTGGTTGCATCCATACTAAAATAAAATTGTGGCACAGATCTCGTTATCATTGCGCGCCTCCGGCAATCGGGCTGAAGCTCGCCATGAGTCCGACAAACACCAATTATCAAGGTCGACAAGGGGAGGAGATGTTTCTGAATAACCCTTCAGCTGCTCGACGAGACGGCGATGAATCTCCTATCGTGGAACCCCTAAGAATCAACAAACCTCCATCGGCCGCGCCTACCCCGCAGCCAACAGCTCCTAATAACCTTCCTTATCCCGATGACCGACCACGACCATCCCAATCATACTCCCCTTCTAGCCAGTCTGCGCCATACCCTCAAACCAACAGTCGTATTGCCAGCCCTGCGCAGAGCCTATCGTCATCTACGGGTGCTACATCTCCAGCAGATTACCCCTCCGCTTTGCGGCCTCGCGATGGACGGGAACAGAAGCCGTCTTTGGCCGAACGACGGGGTAATGCGCCTCCAAAGCCATTACCAGAGTCTCCTGGCCCGGATACCCCTGATAAAGATGCCCTTTTCCAGAAATTTCCTGCTCCCGGACCACCTCGTCCCGTGGCAGCCGAGTCAAATGATGCTAGATATAACCAACACTACTTCCCGCCACCGTCGGCTACGAGTGCCGCACAGGCTCGCTTGAGAGCCAACAACCCGGACTCAATCAATCGCATTAGCTCAACAGCATCTAATTCGACAACTCGCGCGCAGAGAGGCTCTCCTCCGCCGCCTGAGACGCCAGTTGTTGGCCCCGGTCAACGGCCTGGAGCGGATATCGAGGCCCGATTTGCGGCTGCAGGGATTGCAGGCACATCTACTCTGGCGAACTTGCAGTCACGAAATGCAGCTGCGCAACAGCGAGCGAACCAATATACTGCACAAACTGAAACGACTCGCCCCTGGACGCCAACTGAGCAACCGGGTACGCAACCACATGGACCGCCAACTGTATACCAAGGTTCTAGCGAGATTGGCACCCAGCAATACCCTCCACCTACATCTAGCCAGCCTATTCCTCAACAAGCTCCTCCGGTCAACCTTGCTGACCGGCCCGCAATTCCTCCGAATGCTCTGGAGCAGGATCTTCAGCGAATGAACCTTTCTGCTTCACCGCCCCCAGCGTACTCGAGTGTGCCTGGTGCCAATACCTCTCAACAATATCCCAATGAAAAGGGACGCCCAGTAGTCGGTTCTCCTCCTCCACAAGGACACCCAGCTTCGACCGGTGCACCCTCCGTTGCTGGTTCAGCGGTGGGTTCTGCAGTAGGAATTCCTCCGATCGGTTCTCCTGCTCCATCTGTGCAGAGCCACCCGGCCTTTGCCAATGATGCAAGACAGCAACAGCAAGTACCACAACAAATACCTCCTCAGGGGCCCCAGCAAGTAATATCGCCGCAACAAGCACAGCCAACAGGCACCATTATTGAGCAGAGTATACAAACAAGCGCTTCTCCAGCCCCCGGAGGGTTTCCTCCGGCATCACCTCCTCCTTTACCGGAAGGTTGGATTGCACACCTTGATTCAAACTCTGGTCAATATTACTACATCCATCTTCCCACCCAGTCTACTCAATGGGAATTTCCCAAGGGACCCACGCCGCTCAACCTGAACGACACACCCATGTCTCCCGTCGGCAGTGTTTACAGTGCGCACCCTCTCACCTCCCCGTCATTTTCTACTTTTGGTGGTAAACCGCTAGCATCACCGGGTGTTCCTATGACACCTTTATACGAAGGTAGTGTAATGGGTCTGAGTACAGTTGGAACTGCCGTCACCGGTCCCCCCCCAAGCAGTGGAGTCGAGCTATACAAAGTCGCCGCTACGAACGGTGTTTACTTTGGACCTTACTTGCGGTACTGTAACATGGATCTAGAACGGGGTCTCTGGCTAGGGTCAATCTTGCTGGTAACGGATGCTCCACAGCCTCCGACGATCCATATTCATCAAAGTGTGGATTTGTCCCCCAACCCCCGACAGTTGAAGGGAGTCAATATACACCAACATCAGCGCTGGGTATTTTACAAGTACGACGTTGATTTGCAAATGGATGATGCCGGTCCTGCTAAATGGACATATGCGATCACTTCTCATCTTGGCTGTACGCGGTACGAATTCCTCGTCGCGGGACGACACGAAACGAACTGGAGATTCATCGCTACCTCAGGTAACGACTTTTCTCTGAATGTCAGTGCCAATGAGCGAGCTCGTCTAGGAGGTGCGGGCTTTATGTGGAAGGATATTATGCAGAAATATGCCGAAGTCGGAGGCTTTCATTGCCAATTAGGTCTTGGTGGTCAGATTTCAGCGGATAGGATCTGGAAGGAGATACCACTGCTCAAGCAATGGCTAAGTATACATGGCAAGGAGCAGCGAAAAAATGCTCCATGGACGCCGGCACATGAGGAGGAAGTTTCACATGCGTATTTCCACTTCTATACCAGTCATTTCGATCAGCCGCATCTTCGAGAGGCTTTCGCGCAAATTCCATACATCCTGCAGTTGGATGACCACGATATGTATGTCACTTCTCACTTTTTCCTTTTCTTGTTTTCTGCTAATCTTGGAATTAGATTCGATGGCTTTGGCTCTTACCCACAGCATATGCAATTTTCAAACATGTTCAAAAACATTGGTCGTATCGGTATTGAGATGTATCTACTCTTCCAACATCATACGACCCTGGAGCTTCTGCGTAATATGCACTCCGACCATGATCTATTCACTATTACGGGTACAGGATGGCATTTTGTCAAATACCTAGGTCCAGCAGTCGTCGTCGTTGGCCCCGATTGTCGATCAGAGCGAAACCCTCACCAGGTCATGGCTGGTCCGACGTATCAAGGTCTGTTCCCAAAGATCGCGTTACTCCCTCCGAGCGTACAGCACTGTATCTGGATGATTTCGGTTCCTCTGATCTACCCACGACTTGAATCCACAGAACAGATTGCAAATGCGGTTGCTACGGGAAAGAAGGCTGTTACTGGTGCATACAACCTCCTGGGTAAAGTGACCAGCTCGGTAGCGGGTGTTGTAGGGGCGAAAGATGCAGTTGGCTCTGGATTTGATGCTGTTAAAAGGGCAGTCGGCAAGACCGGATTGATGGGCGGCGTTCTCAACCCCTTTGGCGAGATTGATATTCTTGACGAGCTTCGTGACCAATGGACACACGACTCCAAGGACCTCGAGCGCACATACCTCATCCGCACGCTGCAGGGAATCGCAAAACAGAAATCGATTCGCATGACTTTCTTGTCTGGTGCAGTCAACGTCTGCGGCGCAGGTCTGGTGCACGATCCCAGCCACCCCTCGGACCACAAAACGATGTACCAACTCATCGCCTCACCGGTTGTCAACACACCACCATCTTCTTACATCCTCAAACTCCTCCACAACAATAAACCGCTTTACGTGCCCGCCAACGGCCAACGGTCAACCCCTTCCCAACCAACAGACACGAAAGAAGACATGCTCGAACTCTTCCAGACAGATGTCACGGGCCAACCGCGCGAGTACCGGCGTCTCATGGGTAGGCGCAACTATGTCGCCATCGTCGCGTATGATCCAGAGGTTGTATCGGGCACATTCGGTCAGACGGATATGCAGCGTGGAGGAGGTAAATTGAGTCTCGCCGCGGATTTTATGGTTCAGGGTGAGGGCGCGTATGGCAGTGTGGTCAAGTATGGGCCTGTTATTATCCCGAATTTGGGATTTGGGCAATGATCTTTTTTCTTTTCTCCATACATATTTCTCTGACATGTTTGGTTCTTTTCTTTCGTGCAACATTTGAACAATACCATGAGGCCGTTGTTTTGTAGATTCTGAGTTTATATAGGTGCTTCAATGCTTATACTGTTTATATATTCACACATAAACTTTTTCACATATCGGTGAGGCATAGAGGCTTCAAAGATAGACAAAATTGCTGATTAAAACTCGCCGAGCAACATAATGATACAACCTCATCATTAAAAATAATTAAAAACGCCCGACTGCTCCACCAATCAATCGACCTGTATGTGTACATTGAAATGAAATCAAATATAATTATGCCCATCTCCAAGAACTAGGATCCCCGCCAGGAACACACAGACCAATTCTCCAAAAGTAATCGCGATGCGCAAAGAATAATTCCCAGATTCGATAGCGGGCGGGTACCAGAGACCATTGCGTCCTCACCTGGTCTTCTTCGGATGGTGTTGAAGATGATAAAATCTCCTGCTGTTGCTGAATACCCAAAGCCAGCAGAGAGAAATCCTTGACTTTCTCTTCTTCGCCATTCCCTTCGCTACTAGCTATACATCGCTTATCTGCATTTCCAGTACAGTGTTCAACATCCTCACGTGAAGGCGGAAGATCAAGCTTCGAGACGAAAATTTCACCTGCGTGCGGCATATATCCCCATTCCGCCAGCGGGAGAAGAGGGACCGGATCATTTACATGCGTTACACGTCGGTATCGGATTTGCGTATCATCCACCCCTCTCTCGCTTGAAAGATTAAACATCTCGTTGATGAAACCAGCCATCTTGTCGTTTCCGACCTTGGGCTCGCCAAAGGTGGTAACGTGCGGATCGAGACCGCGCGTATGCATTTCCAGACTTGCCAATGCAGCCACTGCGCCGCCGAGAGAATGTCCGATCAGCGTTACTTCATAATCAGGGTAGAGCTCGCGCGCCTGCGTGACGGCAGAAAGAACCGTGTCGCGAGAAGTTTTCCATGATGTCCAGAATCCGGCGTGGACGGTGCAGTTTTGGCATTTCTTTGGTTCGGTCGCTGATCCCTTGCTGGTGTTATTGTTGCCGTCGTTTGGGTAGGGAACGTACGTCTGCGGAACTGCTGAGAGGTCGATTATGGTATTCGTCAGCGAGTATGTGCCGCGGAAAGCGATTATTATACGTTTCGCCGCGGGAGGGTGTGACAAAGCGATGTATCCGCAGGAATCGGAGATTAAAGGGCCTGTGTTCCAGGTCTGTCAAATCATCAGCTAACAATATCATTTGTAAGCGGTCTTCATTCTATCAATTTACTGTAATGAGCTCAAACCCCTTGAAGTCCTCGCAATGACTCAGGCATCCGAACGGGTTGTGGATTCCAGTTGTCCCAACGCAATAAGCGATATCCGCCAGGCGTGCTGATTCCTCGAGTTCGGCGAACAGAGCTTCGGATACAGTTCTATCGGTGACATCCTTTTGCTCTGTCTGTTTTCGCAGGGTCGGTTGTGCGTCGCCATGGACCACAGCGGCTTCAGCCAGCAGGGTTGTGGTGAGTAGAATGAGTGCGAGGCATTTGATCAGGCCATACAATGAAAGTATGAGTGGCGTCATTATTGCGAACAGGCGCTCAACGTATGAATTCTGGGTTTATTCATAGCGATGTATGTCTCAAGTCGAGCATTGCGACCTTGAGGCGAGAAATAATTATGTTGAGGCGTACATACTGAAGGAAAGATGTGATGTCGTCACACGATCTGCCCGATCTGGGGTAACTCGGTTCTTACTCGATTAGTACTAGTGGCATGTGAACACTATATTGTTCAGCTGACGAATCAGGTGAATGTTTAAAGTTCCTTGGATTTAATGTATGTATATACATATACTGTACTTGCTAAATAGTCCACACAACAACCCTACCATCAACACCACTCGCTGAGGGATGTCAGCTTCTGGAACAACCCCAATTGATAGGATAGACTTACTGGTAAACTTCTTCACGACACCGCCCTGCTCCTCATGTACACGGAGAGTGTTGATGGTGTTCTGGTGAACAGTATCAAGCTGGGTGGTACTCTGAGCCTGACCACGGAGATCCATTTGACGGAACATGTTCAAGGCAGACTCTTCCCGAGCACCTCCAGCTGGACCACGCTTGCTTTCAAGTGAGCCGACTAGTTCCCAACCGTTCTCATCGCCTTGAAGACGATATACTTCACAGTCCTGTAACAGAATTAGTTCACACCCGGGAGCGAATCTAGAAGAGAGGATACTTACATGACCTGCGGCGATAATCTGGTCTTCGCCACTCCAGACGAGACTGTTGAAAGGAAGCAGACGAGTGCTAATGTTGAGCATGGCCTTTGGTGGCTGATCAGGAGCACTTGGGTAAACGACAGTTACACTGCTGTCGTGAGAAGCAAATGCAAGGGCATTTCCGCTAGGAGAAAAGGCAACACCATGCACCCATCCAGCAGAGTCATTCAAGAACTCGCCGCAGACGGTGTTGAACGGAAGTCGCTCACCCCAAGCCGAAGGCTCCGGTCTCTCGTCGATGCCCTTGATGTAACTAGAGAACACTCTAGCATGGGAGTCCGTAGATCCGGCAGCCAAAAGAACCGAGTTGGGGTGCCATGCGAGCGTAGTAATGGTACTCCGGATGGGCTTTTTCAGGTGTTTGGAAATCCACCAGTCGTTTTCCTCTTCAAAGTAGCAGACTGCAATCACTCGAGCTCCGGAGCCGACGGCGAATTTCTGCTCAGAGGGCGACCATCGAACGTATGTGGCAGCGCGGTTGATTCGGAGAAGAACGAGGGTGGGCTTCCAACCGTTGGGTGTCTGCTCCCAGACGTAGGCATTGCGATCTATGTAAAGTTAGATTCGAGAAGTTGACCGATAGTCGAATTATATACCTTGCGAGCAAGTCACTATGCGACCACTGTTTGGCGCAATGTCAACACTCGTGACAGTCTTGTCGTGGCCTCTCAATTCATCTTTCAATGTAAACTTGTTGCCTGACGCCTGGTAGAGCTCCACATTGTTGTCTCGAGCAACAGCCAAAGTACCCTTGTCTTGAGAGAAAGAATGGTCCGCAATTGGGGAGTGGAACAGATGGTGAACCTCGGAAGAAGCCATGTTATTGATTGGAAGTGAAGCGACAGGAGTTTCTCTCTACTGCCGATGTATGATTATTGTCTGTGATGGCTATGCGTTGAGGGGCCGCTGTTGGATACAATGACGCCGTGCCGCCCAGTGCACGTGACTTATGTAGCTAACTAGCGCGCTAGTTGATTTTCTTACGGGAACGTCTTCGCTCTCCCTCTCTAGTCAATTCCCTTCCAACTCAGAGAATTGGTATTCATTACAAAGCTTAACATGGCTACCAAGGTTCAGAATGGCCAGGGAAATGCCAAAAATATTGGCGCCCCAAACCAGACGTAAGTATTTCGAGCTAGTGATTCATGAGATTTCTCGAACTAACGTCTTTTTTGATAGGCTCTACATAAAGAATCTCCCCGACAAGATCAAGAAACCAGACCTCAGAATGGCATTATATACGTTGTTTTCTACATATGGACCTGTCTTGGATGTGGTGGTTTTGAAAACGGCAAAGATGCGAGGACAGGCACACATAGTCTACCGAGATATTCAAGCCAGCACCCAAGCTATGCGTGCTCTTCAGGGATTCGACTTTTTCGGAAAAGAGCTAGTAAGTTGTACTTCTCACGATTGCGACAAGACTAGCGCTAATACATCGGTCATAGAATATCGTGTATGCCAAAGGGAGCTCTCATGTCCTTGCGAAGCTTCGCGGCACGTACATGGCAACCGCCGCCGCTCCCGCAGGCGTGTCGACCGACTTACAAAAGTCTATCTTCGGTGCTCCCCCTTCAGCCGCAACTGCCGCGACAGTCGGTACCAAGCGTCCTCGTGAAGAAGAAAGTGACGAAGGCGAGGCACCTATGGATGAAGACGAGAGTGATGTCTCAATGGATGCATCATCGGACGAGGATTAATGGTCTCACGATCAACAAGGTAGTAATTGTCATGTCGACAAGCATGAATTCGAACCGTTAATCGTTCCGGACTATGATCCCACGAAGAGCCGGCTGGGAAGACTTAAATTAATGCAGCCACCAACAAGGCCGAGCCATGTGAGAAGATAATCTCCGGGCTCAGTGTTTTTATTGCCGGCAATGGCTTTCATGGCGCTCGCGGTGTTACATGGATGAATGAAGTAAGCTGGAACACCAGATTGAGGGTGATACTGTTCTTAGTGAGTTCATGGAGACCACAGACAACATCACAATGAGTGACATACTCCGAAACTGATACCGCCCATGACGCCGTTACTTCTCAATGACTGTTGGTGTTGGCGCGGGACGAGGAAATCGTATATGCCATCTAATGCCGCCGGGCCAACCTGCGGGGTCTCTCTGAGGCGGAAATACATGACAGGTACATGATACGAAGTTGAGAATGCAATATCATAGTCAATCGTCAGTTGTGATTCGACGCCATCACGTATAAGGGTTTCCTAGTACGTTTATCCCGGTTAGAACAGTTGTAGCTACGGGACTTGTAATCTTACTCGATCGTCGTCCTCGATCACATTTTCTTGTAGATCTTCGTATGAATCTGCCGGTTCATTCACGATAATACTACTATTTCCGAGGCGCTCCGCCTGAAGGCTAGTAGATTTTGATATTCTCAAAATTGAATTTTCTAGCTGTAAGACGCGTCTAATTAGTTGTGATCTGTACAACTCCGCTACGTCAACTGCTGCACCGGATACGCATCAAGTAAGGGACTCGCATGTTCTCAGGCTCAATTCACATTTTGGTTCACACCGACCTCAGATGCCAAATATTCCACAGCTAGCCACCCCAGTTTTTGGGCACCTCCGGCTGCATCAACTCGGCTCACAAACGCCTTACAGGCACTATCGAAGCTACCGACCCCCAGGAACGGAAACTTCAAGTCTTCGCCACTCGCCATGCAGAGCTCCCACGTTGTATTGCAATGTCCACTATCGACTGTCCGGTATACTACGTTGGTGTCGATGATGTTGTGGTTCGGATCCAACTGTGAAGCTTCCGGCGGGAGGGACCCGGGAGGTAAACTATATCGCTGGTTGCCGATCAAAGCAATCGCGCCAAATGTAGAATAAAATATGTAGCATTTGAGTTGTTGAGAGTGTGGTGCTGCCTGACTCAGCAGATGAATTGTAACATGTCACGTTGAGGAAGGCGGCAATGCGCAATTGGCTTTGTTGGCTTTGTAGGCGGGGGCGGTCAGGCGTCATCCTTTCTCCATTCTTTCCCTCATTTCGTCTGTGGTTGCTGTTTTCAACGAGCAGTCTTTTGTGCATTTTGCCTCCAGACGAATTTTGATCGATATCAGGAATGCAAAAGTACATAAGTACCGTTTGCACCTATCGCTTCTCCATTGTGGCTGGTGACAAGAGCGGGTACCTGAACAACAACATTGTCGAGGGACCGCCGAACAACGCCGTTTGCGGAATGAGCTTCACCTTTCTACACCGCAGATTCGCCAGCAATTAACCAACGTACAGTTAAGTGGCTCTGGAGCTACAGTACAGCGGCCATCACGATGCGCAATCGCACTGCGTTAGACAGAGCCTAGATCCCATTTACCCCCCGCCAGCCTGCATGTATGTCATCGACGGCACATTAAAGCATGGCATGATCAAAGTGATCAAAGGCTAGCTGTTACACTAGGTGCAGCAACAGGACATATCGTACCTCTCTGACTGGACAGCACCGCAATACCGATCCCCGCAACAGCTAGCTTCTAAGCTACGTAAAACCGGGACGCACAGGGGTCCTCAGCCAGTGAGGCATGTGCACCAATCGACCTGCGCCAGATGCTCCGTTTTCGAACAATACCTTGTTTTTGTTGACGGCCACGATCCATCACACCCACCTGAATACAGCCAGCTAGTCTTCGGTCCTGCACTTCTTAATTTCAGTACCTCCGTTCTGACGTCTGGTTCCATTATGTCCGTGCTGGGACCACCGCAGCATGCGGCAGTAATCCATTCCAGTAGACGTCTCTGGAAAATACACCACGATAGAGCACAACGCTTTCGTCCCTGTTTTGATGCTCCACGCCCGAGAGCCTTAGCTCAAATTTCATATCAACTTAGTCTCGGCCTTGTTGACATTATTCCGCTAGTCGAATGTCGTCTTCCACGTTACTGAAACTCCTTTTTGAAGCACTTGAGTATTCTCACCTCAATTGCCGGATCTACTAGGCATACCATACCATATGCTTGTGTGAATCGGCCATTTATCCCACTAATCGAGGCTCATCACTATACTCGAGTCAAGTTCATGATTTGCTTACTCCAAGGTTGGTATTTCTCTCAGCCGCCCAAGAATACAGATCATGCAATGTACATGAGAAGTTCTGTCGCACATAGACCCTAATAGAGAAAACACTCAAGGTAAATTGTCCTCTTGTACACATTTCCTTCCCATTCGTACGCTAATTGCCAACTGACGGCAGAGCTAATACGAGCTTATCCAAATGGGCCACGCATCCTCGAAAGAAGTGCGCCAAGAACCTCAAACCACGAGGCGATTGTCGAAACCACCAACAACCTTATCCTCGCTCAACGTAGCACAAACAAAAGCCGGAAAGTCTCCTAGAAGTCCTAATCATGACCAAAGTCCACCACTGGACGAGTCCATGTTCTGGAAGAGCCCATGGACAGGTGATCTCTTACCTAAATCTAACCCCGAGACGGACTTGACGGATCGTAATCGGGTGCGGTCTTTCACGTCGTTCTCTGGCTCACAAACCGAGTCGCGAGGTTCTTTGCAGGGGAGCAAACGCTGGTCGAGCATTGACGACTTTGTTCTAATGAAGCAAGATAGCTCGTTGTCGCGATCGAGCTCTTTTCTCTCTAGAAGACTTTCGAGACGGTCCTCGATGATTCAAAGACCTAGTTTTCAGTCGCAGCCGGAAGGAGTGACTGTTGGGGAAACTCGCAGAGAGCCCGTCATCCATTTTGGTCCTTCGGATATTGGACGTCACGATCTACACTCATCAGTCGAAACCTTGACATCAGAGGATAAGTCTCCGGTTGAAGATTCTTACGTTCTCATGGGTCGTCGGAAATCATTCCGTAGGCCAGGTGTTGCAACGCGAACTCCGTCTTGGGGGCTATATCGCACGCCACTATCGTCAATCCAACAGGAAGACGAGAAACCTCCCATAACAGAAATTTCTACTGCGCGGCTTTCACATGAACGGGAAGTGGAGGATGACTTCATGCCATTCTCTCGATATCATGAGCGCGCCACCTCTCCAGTCGCCTTGGATTACTCCCACCTGAGTGGTTTCAAGAAGGGCACGTTAAGAATCGTCAATGCTTCTGTATCTCCAGCAAGCACCGACCGCATTCGCCTTCTAACGACATCTCCATCCTACAACAAACTTCCCAAAAGTGCCTTTTCTCAAGGTGACTCCGCCGTGTTCATTTCGGATAGTACACATCAGGATGAAGCTGTTGTTATTCCCGAAAATGGCTTTTGCTTCGAAGATTTGGACGCAGTGGGTGACGGGCAACAGCTGGAGACACCTGGAGTCCTCGCCTCGGATGCAATCGGAAATGCAAGGATGCAAAAAGTTCATTCCAACACAAACGCAGATAGCGGATACAGTTCTGTCAGCTCAATCCACTCCGGCAACTCTTCAGCCCATTCGGAATCTTCGCCTACCAGCTCTCCAATCTCTAGTCCTGCACGGTACAAAGTGGAAAACCCTGCGGACAATTGCTCATACTTTGTCGATGGTATAATGAAACCAAACGAGGTAATGCTTCAGAATCTCATTCTATCCGGGAGCAGCAGCAGTTCAGGGAGTCGGCAGATACCATGTACCGGTTCTGAGCAGACTCGGTACTATGCTCAGCTCAGTCCTTTGAACATACCATCTGTTCCGGAGGCAGCTGGCATTTTTGATAAAGAGAGCGATTCTGAAGGCGATATGGATGATGAGCAGATACAAAGCCCTTTTTCGCCTATTCTTCCCAAGCATGCCTTTGCACAAGTTGCAAAAGAACAAACAGAGGAAACAGCTCAGCGAGCAACCTTCACACACAAACCTCCGGCAGACAACGCACAAATCTATGAAGCACCTCGGGGGCGGGCTCGATCACGCAGTGTTGGCCGCGGCCGCACAAAATTGGTCAAAACTCGCAGAGTCGCCGTATGATGTTTGTCTCACAATCACAATCGCTAACTACATATTCGCCTATTCTCATATTTGTTATGCTCTCGTCTTGCTTTTAAGCGTGTCTTTATATACCTCGCTCTTCGTTTATATACCATTCATTATCTATTTTGTTTCACGCTTTATATCCTTGGGGGCGTTGGTATACGGGGATTTGAAGAAGTGTTGGCATGCCTGGATTCTGATTCCTGTCTCTTCGTTTTGCAAGTTTGTCTCTCCATTGTGATATACCACAGATATGTGAGTATTTTAAAATGACTTTACTTGAAACATATTTTGGTACGAAAGTGACCACCATTTGGTGTATTTCCTTAGAAATTTTTCACAAAAGGTTTGATTTTAGAATTATTCATTGAAGTCTAATCACTAAAGCCATGCTCATAACCCAGTAAATGCTTATCATCGATAATAGAGTACAGCCATAAGACCCAAAAGTAAAATACGATCCCAAGCTAAACTAACGCCTTGCAACCATGCATGTCATCAGCGAAGATTACGTGAATAAAGCGGAATGCATTATTCAATGCGAATGCGCTTGGCCTTCTGGATGGCTTGCTTCGGCACAATGACCGAGAGAATACCATTCTTCAACGTGGCCTTGACTCCATCCTGGTCCACACGAGTTGGGAAGGTGAATGTGCGCTGGAAAGTTCCGATCGAACGCTCTGAAGCCCAGTATTTGTACAGAGGCTGTTGAGCTTCTGGCTGTGGCTTGTGCTTGGTGACTGAAGTAGATCGGACGGTGTTTACTTTCACGGCGCCGTCTTCGTCCTCATCCTCGACGGTGGGCGAGTGGTAGTTTGAGTGTGTGCTTGAGGCGCCATCACTATGAACAGACATGACATCGTCGTTGTCGTTTGTAGACTCCGAAGAGTGAGGAGAGGTGATGTCGTAGTTACGCTCGATCTGGCCCTTGATCACCATCGTCTCGGGATCGGTGAATTCAATCTCGATGTTTTCTTGGTGAGCCCCGGGTAGCTCGCCATCGAGGATGTAGAATTGGGTTGCTTCTCGCACATCGAATTTAGGTGTGAATGATGGGAGTTGAGGCTTGGCTGGGGCGGCTGGGGCTGCAGATGGTTCGCCACGGCGGGACTCGACTGCCTTTGCTGGGCGGCGGGTGTCGCAGTAGTCATCCATAAGTTGGAAGAGTGGTAAGAAGTCGCCAGGAGAGAGGGTTGTGGTGTAGAAGGCCATTTCGTTTGAGTTGTGGCGTCTGTTCAGAAAGATCTTTGAAGTGTGGATGATGATTGGATCAATGAACAGACGAGAGAAGAGTACTTGATTGTTGAATTTGAATCTCAATGAGGCTTTAGGCTGAAGACTGATGCTGATGAATGAATGAAGAAGGCAATGTGGAGAGCGTAGATGTCGATCTTATATAGGTCGTTGTGTACGTGAACCGCCATTCTGGCGGTAATCACCAGTTCTCTCTCGGTGGTTGTAGATGTTTCTAGCACCTGCGCCGTATCTGGAAGAAGACCAGGTAAGCTAGAGCCTGAGGCTGCTAGAAGGTGCGGGAAGACCCACAGTAGCTCGTAGAAAGTCTTGGCATAGAATTTGTCATGTTGCCACGTGACTAATCAAGGTTCGTGAGCTTCGAGCTGCTCACCAGTTGATATTCCTAATCCCTGGTGACGAATACGTTTCGAGTTGTTTGTGGCCTTTGCGCAGTAGATGTTCAATTGTCGAAAAGTCCTTCTTGCTCACATCGAGCTGCTTACGGAACTCTGACCTGGAAGCTTTCGTGCTTAGCTTCAGGAAAACCAAATCTGAATTGCTCGGGGATCGCAAGCAACTTACTGTGCAAAAGCGCGGAAATTGGCTCTCGTGTCCTGTCAAAATTTGTCAGAAGTCATAATTTGAGAATTGCTCCGATGCAGCTCGTACCTCTGGCTTTTTTCGAACTTCTCTCAGACATTTTCGGTACAACGAGAGGACCTCTCGCTGCAGACCTGATAATCGTCGCATCGTAGCAGGAAAGCTATGTCTAGCTCAATTGATTGCGTCTCTATTGTTGTAGCAGCTTTAAGCTTATTCGATGGATCGCATAGATGGAGTGATAGCTTTCACGGACAATAGTTGAAACGAGTTGAAGAGAGTGCCCGTGGTTGGCCCATATAGCCGGTAACCGGAATATGGAACCCTAACCCTAC
Organism: Talaromyces sp. F31; assembly: GCA_037356135.1. NCBI lineage: Eukaryota > Fungi > Ascomycota > Eurotiomycetes > Eurotiales > Trichocomaceae > Talaromyces > Talaromyces sp. F31. The sequence continues at coordinate 39,497 of JAYXSF010000044.1, read as the reverse complement.
GGCCTTTGTAGACTACGTAGGTGAGGCTTATCGGCCGAGTCGCCGAGATCGATTTGCTATCACCAAAAACTGTATGGATGTGGGGGGATAAGTCCGAGCTTTGTATCCTATGTATATAACAACTTTGGACGAGTCGTTTTGGTATTCAGTTGATTCATTGACACCGAAATCCAGTGGGTGAACTATTCAAAATCTGTAAAATGTCTACATTCACGGTAGGTGCTATTATCTTCCCTCATCGGAATATTATTAAAGCTAGATCCCTATGCTTCAAGCTTATGCATTAATGCATTGTGGCTCCCTACCTGTTCGTGATCCAGCTAACATCTACAACAGCGTCTAGTCCGCTTTCTCGCTAAGGATGGCCAGATATACTACGGCGACGCTGTCCTTCCCTCTGGCAAAACCGACATCTCCCAGATTACAAAAGCCCGAGTTATCAAAGGCGACATATTCGGCGAGCACCGAGTTACAGACCAACTCGCTGAAGTTAAGCTCCTCCTGGCCCCCTTGGCTCGCTCAGATATCAAGACCGTGCGATGTCTGGGATTGAACTACGAGCAACATGCGATAGAGTCAAATGCGCCTATCCCTAAATATCCTGTCCTGTTCTATAAACCCGTTACCTCGATCGCCGGTCCGACTGATGACATTCCAGTCTCATATATGGCTCAAGAGGGTGAGGGCTTAGACTATGAATGTGAATTAGTCGTCGTTATTGGCAAGGAAGCGAGAGATGTGCCTGAGTCAAAGGCTCTAGATTATGTATTTGGATACGCCGTTGGCAACGACGTTTCTCATCGCGATTGGCAAATCAAGAAAGGTGGCGGCCAATGGTCTCTGGGTAAAGGATTCGATGGCTGGGCACCCTTTGGACCGGGCATTGTATCGTCGAAATTGATCCGTGACCCGAATGCGTTGGACATTTCTACTAAGCTTAACGGGAAGATTGTGCAATCGTCGAACACAAAGGATCAGATCTTCGGGGTTGCGAAGACTATTGCGTTCATCTCTCAGGGAGTTACCTTGTTGCCTGGAGATGTTATATTCACTGGAACGTGAGTTTACCTTAGTTGATCACACTTGGTTACGAAGTTGGTGCTAATGCTCGATCAATGTAGTCCCCAAGGCGTAGGCATGGGTAGAAAGCCCCAGCTTTGGCTGAAAGATGGCGACCACGTTGAAGTGTCTCTTCAGGATGTAGGAACATGCTCTAACCGAGTCTCCTTTGACAAGCCAACTGCCAAACTTTAGATGTATAGAGAGGTGGCTTCTATTAATTCGGATACAAGATCATCTTACAATACTTGAGGAAATCAAAATAAGTCCAACAGACCAATCATAATATATTTCTATTGAAATCATGGCCAACCCATACACAGCAATCTTAGTTCACCTGTGTGCCATATCCACGGATGGTCTCGGCGAATTGCCAGCTCTGCTGCTCCAACTTCTCTTTATCCTTGATCTCGATCCCATCCTTAGTGATTATCGCAAGTGTGTATTGATCCAAGCTTCGTGCATCTCTGTAGAACAAAACTTTCATGCAATCCCTCAAAGCCTGTATTGCTTGCTCCTTGGAAATTTCCTCGACCGGCGTTTCTTCTGGGAAAAGACGACGGAGAATAGGGACTGCTAAATGAGCACCGAAGCCGGTTGCAAGGTGAGGTCCACTGTAAGTAGTTCCGAGCAAGTCGGCGGAGCTGAGGAATGGCTTGCCGTCGCTGTCAAAGCCTGCGACCAATATGTGGTTCCAAAGAGGGTTCATCTCGGATCGGCGTTTGTAGAAGACCTTGGAAAGGTAGGTGTGTAGGTTCTTGGCATTGAGTGTGCTGCCTGTAGCTGAGTAGTTCTCTCGGATCTGGATAGAGCCCAGGAGGCGGTCAATGTACTGCATATCCGAGACGTCACCACCAAAGCCCACGATGGCAGAGTCATCAAAGGTGCGAATACGGTTTACATCGGTGAATCGGGCAAGCGAGCCATAAGATGCTGTTGGAGACCGCGAGTCAGCTTACTGTTGATGAAGGCCTGATGGCTCAAGGTACCATACCTAGGTTGTCTGTGGCCATCGCTACACCTCCATCGAACTTTACTGCAATGACCGAGGTTCCCGTCACTGCTGGCGACTGTGTGTGAGTTTTGGGTCCAGATGACTGCAGGTATGAATGATCATAAGGTCCGTAAACGTCGTCTCTAGGCTGGTATATCGTCAGTACCATTAATCCATACGCGGTACGAGAGAACGCATCGACTTACACGACCCCAGGTTCCAGGAAAGTGATCCATCTTTTGAAGTGCGTATGATCAGAAGCTGCTGCAAATATAAGACGTAGGCAAATGTAGGTGCGAGGTCGAGATCGTGATGGAGTGGGTGTTTGACGGTCGATGAGGAGCTTCCAGAGAGCTCTCACCTTGTCTAGGCAGGAAGCTGACGGAGGGCGGTGGGTCAGTCCGCATCAGTCAAGCCACACCACAACGTGGCTGGTCTCTCTTCACCACTATGAGGTCTAAAGCGACATAAACGCGATAAAGTGATATTTAAATTACTATTTATTTGCATTATCTACTCTAACAGCCAATACATCGCAATGGACTTCATTTCATTGAAGATTAGCCCTTTCCGTGGCGACCAGAGCTTAACGTAGTCCAACGGTATCATTTGAGGTATTATTTTCAATCAAAAGCTACTTCGTAACTTTTAGTCTTACTTAAGAAAGAACAAATGCAGTCTCAAAAACCTGACCTAAGTATTCATTCATGACGCGTAGAGGACACGAATTCAATGGTCCGATTCTTGTCTCCTTGCTTGGCTTCTTCAATCTTGGAGCGTATAGCCTGCTGCATTTTCAAAAGCTCTTCTTTATATGCCCAAGCAGGCAGCGAAGTGTGATCCCATATATCCGATGGGAGACTTGTTGCGTATTGACTCTCATTATCGATGCCCGTATGCTCCCGTAATTTAAGGAACAGACTCGGGTTCTTCAACGAAGAAGAAGCCGATAGTTTTTCATTGAAATGAACACCTTGTTTCTTTAATGATAGAAACTGTGTTGTTTTCCCACTTGCGATCGGATCTGGTGATCCAGGTGGTGATGGAGGTATCTCAAGGTTAGGCACGGGAGGCAACGTTAAATCTTGTACTAGGGCTTGGGAGGCAGAATATGGTGAGGTTTGGCCTGGTTCTTGTTCCTCTATGGAAGGGCCGACTGTCACTGTTGGCTGCTCAGGCCCGAGAATAGGACCATTTATAGGTCTCGACTCTAGCGGTGGAGTATCAATATGGTCCGTAGAGAGTTCCTCTATCGTTTTTTAGCATAGAGTTGCTTAGTAGGACGGGGTCTGCTTACCTTTTTCTAGGGTTGTATTTTCTTCAAGTACTGTATCTCCATCTTGATCTTTTGCCTTCCACGAAGTTAGTGATATGTTTCGAACAGCATTCCAAGCTCGAAGAACTCACCTTGGATGAGGGTTTCACCTCAGGGACTTCTACTTCATCCTCGCTACTGCTGTCATATGAAACCAGTCCAAGCATTGTGCCGTCTTGCGTGTATTGACGAGACCTTCAATGATCGGTTTCCAGGCTAAGCAATAAATGTATATATGATCAGATAAATTTCGATGCGCCTTCAGGCGCCCTGCCCTGTCTTTAATAATGACGCGCTGCGACGTATGTCAACTGTTGTGGTCTGACGCCGCTGAAATTGTGTGACAAGCCCCAGAAACTTCAAATGGGTGACCTTTTTCTCTATTTCAAGGCTCGTAATTGTGTATTGTTTTCGGTGGTCAATCATGAAGCTGGACAAATTAGTCTTTAATGCATGCGTTATATGTGATTGGCTGGAGAGCTCTTGCATCCTTACATAATCCTGCGAGGCAGCGACAGCTCCGCGTCACTATCCTCTTCCCAAAGCTCATCAGTACCTTCCAAAAACCACTTTCATCTCAAAGATCCTTCTTCCAATCTTCAAAATTCCTGAAAGCCTTATATTCACTAAAAAGGATCTTTGGAACTGACAATTTTCCATTTTAAATAACTGCGATGGCGTCTATTCTACCTCATTTTAGTGCTCCGACGACTGGACATGAGAACAGAGAGCACAGCTTCAACCCGTTCGTCGACACCCTGTTGAGCCCCTGATCAAATCGCTAACATTTGTTTTTTCAATGGCAGATACACAGATAACGGTGGTTCAACTCTCGGTATTGCCGGATCCGATTTCTGCATTCTGGCCGGCGATACTCGTTCTACCTCAGGCTACAACATCAACTCCAGATACGCACCCAAGCTCTTCAAGATAGGCGGCGATGACGATACAGGAGAAGGCGCTCATATTGTTCTGTCCGTCGTTGGTTTTGCTGCAGATGGACAAGCGTTGAAAGAAAGACTCGACAGCATCGTCAAGGTGTACCGCTACCAACACGGCAAACCCATAACTGTCAACGCATGTGCACAGCGTCTGTCGACAATCCTCTACTCGAAACGATTTTTCCCATACTATGCTCATGCCATCCTCGGCGGGTTGGACGAAGAAGGACGGGGTGCTCTGTACAGTTACGATCCTGTGGGCTCTTACGAGCGAGAGCAGTGCCGAGCTGCAGGCGCAGCATCCAGTCTGATCATGCCTTTCCTCGACAATCAAGTCAACTTCAAGAATCAATATATTCCTGGAAGTGGAGAGGGTCATGCTTTGGAACGACGCACCCCTGCACCTCTACCCCAGGATACCGTGGAGGAGCTCGTGCGGGATGCGTTTACCAGTGCGGTTGAGAGACACATTGAAGTGGGTGATGGATTACAGATGATGATCATCACTAAGGACGGTATTCAAGAGACGTATACACCGTTGAAGAAGGATTAAATAGGGAGAACTTGATGAACCTATTCAGTGAACGGTGTACTTAGGAAAGTTTAATCATTGCCTTATAGACCGGTTGTGAATTCTCGTGGTAATCATGTACTCGTCCCATATAACCTTGTAGTATATTTAACGTAACCGAACGCCGACACATGCGCCAAATGAAATCGAAACGAGTGAATAACTCCCTAAAACCTTTCCTTCATTCGAGATGCAATGGTCCGTAGGTTGCCATACACCTTGCTCTGTTTCGACGTATTAGTTTACACGAACAGAGTATCAAAATGATGGGCTGTGAAAACTTACTGGAGGGCTACCCAAAATCAGACTGACTATAGCTTCTTGAGCCATCTTGGCATTTTTGAATGTGCCCAAGATGTGAACCTTCTGACCGGCCAATACTACTCGGGTTCTTGTCGCGTTCTCAATTGCAAATTTTGTCTTTCCGTTATGACCAGCTGTTGGAGAAATGTTAGTCGTATTCAGTCACTTCATGGGCCACCGAGTACTGTACCTATGCGGCCAATTGCTCGACTCAGATGGTCACCGCTCAAAGTCTTGACATCCTTGATTTCAAAAGAGTTGATATATAAATCGTCTAATCGTAGCAAGGCGATAGCGTCGTCCACGTCGAACGATAATGCAAAGGCTTTGACAAAATCCGCTCCTCTTTGAAGTGCTGATGGATCGTTGGTCAATCTGCGGGGATATCATTAACAATTGCGTCCTGACCAAAATCAATCACATGTAGCTCATACTTGCTATTCCTCAATTCAACTGTGCGACTCTTCACGTTCATTCGTACTTGGAGCTTCAAGTGTTCAACGAGTGGAGGATAGATTTTTGGCCAATATGTCTTCAATGGTGTCATTCGATGAGGAGGAATGGGAACTTTTCTCTGTTCGACTCGGTAGACACCAGGCGTGTCCTTGGCTGGTGTGAAAACGGGACGGCCTTCTTCGTCGACGTGCATGACATCGTCTGTGTTATCTTCTTGGATAGACTCGATGGTGAAATCGGGGGCATTTTGGGATGGGTCGATCAGGACTTCGTCATCGCCTAGGAGCATTGTTAGTTGATATCAGCGGGTCGTCAAAATATCGGCACTACAGACTTTGTCCCTGAAGTGAGTGACCTAAGACAGCGTCTGCTATGCCTTCCGGCTTGCTCAAGAGTGCGGTCGGAGCAGGCATGGTAGGCGCCTCTTTTCCTGATTATATGCGGGTTGATAAGTAGATCTCGAATATTCTGTTCTCTGACCGTCGAAATGTCTCGAGTAATCGCTTCAGAAACCGGAATGATTGTACTGGCTCGCTCACTTGATAGTTATTGAAAAAGTGTGTGGGGTTAGGAAAAAAAAGTTGGGTGCAAACACGGCAAACAGCCACCGGGATGATTTCATTGCTAAGCCCAGTTTGTCCCAGCGGCGGCAGAAGCTTTTCTTGAGCAAGCCTGGACCTTCCTCTCCGTGTCTTTGTCCATTCACGAATTGCTGTTCAACCAGCTCATGTCTGTCGGCTCTATCGTCTTCTTCAGAATGTAACGGAGAGAATGTCTCACAAAATCGGACATCAGCTGAATGTCTTTCGACAGGCAGCCAGTCCGCTTTTTTATCATGACGTTCGTGCAAGCGTCAGATTCGGTCTCTCAAACCACCTTAGACGGAGTTTCGTAACACAAAGCCCCTACCAAACCGGAGCCTTTCACGACTCGCATACCAGAAATAACTTCAAGATCAGTGGAAAGGTCGCTTCTGGCAGTCTCTTGTTGCTCGGACTGTCTACGAGCTCGGTTGTCGAGAACGGAGCATCAACCCGTACTGTCGTTTATAGCGGCGGAAAGCCGACATCATGTACGCCCAATCTATATCAGAGCCCACAGCGAGGTGTATTATCCAAATCTTCACGACAAATCTGGAGACGCGCATTACATACTAAGCGAGACCAACCTGCTGAAAACCCCAGCAGTGAGCCCAAGAACGAAAAAGTCACTCAACAAACAAAAGGAGACAATGCTGAATATTCATTACTCCATCGAAACCTTCGTGAACGCCTTCCTAACCTTCATCAATTCCATCGACCTACAAAAGAAGAGTTATTAGCTGCAGCTACTGGGTTCTGGTCCAGGTTACGGGTCAGATTCAAATGGTTTTCCATCAGGAGTGTTCGTCCATTTACGCTTGACGAGATTGGCGCACTTTTCTCATGGGTGCTCCTAGGCCACGTTCTATGGATCATTTTGGGAACAACAACATTCTTTTCTCTACTCATCCTTACCATAAATACTGTGTTCGCACAAGAGACCCTCGCTCGTTGGGTCGGCAATTACCTGACGTCATCCTCCGGAGTGCAAGTCGTCTTCGAGTCTGCCATCGTACCGAAATGGAGAGACGGTGTCATTACTTTCAAGAATGTGTTTGTATCCCGCAGGCCTGGTCATGGCAACGGACATGTAAGTAAGGGCTCCTCAAAGACAGCTGCCGCTGCAGCTGCCGCCGCCGCTTCAGCGACAAGCGACACAAAAGAAGACCCGAGTCATGCGGCTACGGAAGAAGACACCAATTATACCCAATTTGACGTTTCAATTGACACTGTTAATGTGACGCTGTCCTTCACCAAATGGTTCAATGGTAAAGGACTTTTAAGAGATGTAGAAGTCAAAGGAATTAGGGGAGTCATTGATCGTACTCATGTTCACTGGACTGACTACGATGCTGATCCGAAGTCTTACCGTCATGAGCATAATCCAGGAGATTTCGAGATCGATTCTTTCAAGATGGAAGACTTGCTTGTGACAGTCTATCAACCCAACAATTTTAGACCGTTTGCGGTGAGCATATTTTCGTGCGATCTACCTCAACTTAGGAAGCAGTGGCTCTTCTATGATTTCTTGTCCGCAAATATGATGTCGGGCTCTTTTGACAATTCGCTTTTCACCATCCACCCGCGTCAGACGAACAATTTCACAGGAGCTCAATTGACTGCCAGCGGTGAGGAAGCTGTGAAAGGGACCCCCTGGGGAAGACAGAACAGAATCAGGATTGACGGTCTCAATATTGATCATCTGAACCGTGGCGTCGAGGGACCATTTTCCTGGATACACGAGGGTAATGTCGATATCGTTGCGGATATCATGCTGCCTACAGACGACAGTGAGTCTATTGCGAAATTTGTCTCGGACTTTTACGACCGGTTCGAAGCTACAGTGACGTCGCACAACCAGAGTGGGGAAAGACACGGAATCCCACGAGACACCAACACAGCAAATAACACAGCAAGTTTTATTCCGGTCGGCGATGAGAACGATAAACGATTCTTCGTGACTGATCTACGGATCCATCTGACCAATGTGCGGGCCGTTGTCCCCTTGTTCACCAAAGACCTCTCCTACATCAACAGTGCTTTGATTCGACCAATCGTTGCATACATCAACTCTCGACATACATTCATTCCTATACAGTGCCGACTGGTGAAGAGGTTGAGCGACTTTGACGGAAGCTGGACTGTGTTTGATAGTGGACTCATGGACGACCTCTCTGCTGCGGTATGTATTCATCATTCACCGTTCATGATTTACGAACCTAACTTAATGTTTTCCAGACTTACGATGCGTTCGCCGCAGATGTGGTGGACGAACAAGCACGCATGCGGCGATTCAAGAAAGTCGGCTTCTGGTCTCTACAGCTCGCCGCGCAGGCCATCTTTCTCGGGATGGCTGGAAACATTGTTTGAACTATACTGTAAAATAACGACCATTCTCAACCATCATTGCAGGCGTTTCCAGGGATTTTGCGGCGTTATGCATCTTTGTCGGCCGTCGAGTTGGCAGTCTGATGTGTTCAGGGAGCATGTGATTCAGCCACTCACAAACAGCGGTGTTTTATGGCGATATTTGGAAAATCATCTTACCATAGCTTCTGTGTATATACCACTATCTGATGGCCGCACAGCGTCAGAGCCTACGAAATCTCCTCCTCCAAGTTCTAGTAAATAATTCGGCAGCCACAAGGGATGCGGTAAATAAGGTAAATGAGGGTAATTTCAGACGAGCTAATGAACGGGCGGCCTCAGCTCGCTGGCCGTAGGCGCCATGCCGCTTCAGGCCAGGTGCCTGCCCAGTTGACCCCGGCCGTCCCTTCTCCTCATATCAAATTGCCGCCAGGGGGGATCTCGTGGGTTTCAGTTCTTCTTTCGAGTTTCGCACACAACTGACTGCTAATCCCTCCAAGGGGACTGTTTCACGTCGTGATCAAGTGTCCCGAGCTCGTTAGTGCTTGCTCTTGTTGCGGCTTCGATGTATGTTCTTGTTTTTCAGACTCCGGATGCAACCCACTACCTGACTACAACCAATCTGCCCACCCCCTTTCTCATCCAATCTATTCGTTGAGTATTGGACTGCGACTTATCTCGAGACCAGCTTGAAGAGCACTGCAGGCGCTCTTAAGAATCCGGACATTCCATCGACCAAGACGCGATCACGAGGCCTCTCGTACCTTGCGCTCGGATGGGCGTGATCCCTTCTCACTCCTCAAACAATTACTGCGACCGGCCCTCCTTCGTCTTTGGCCAATCCAACAAGTATCCCGTCGCGCAATAAATGACGTCCTGTACATTTCCTTAAAGTCGCGCTCGGTATTTACAAGTGGCCTCTATATACATTATACGAAATTCAATCAAATTACAAGATTGAATATCCTCGTCTCCGCCTTCAGGGGTGATCCCGTCAAGCCAAGCAAAGGTCGGAGTCTGTCATTTTGAGCATGCAGAATGAATGAGGATGCTCTCAACGGCGAGCGCCGTACAATGGCCGACACTGTCAAATCTTCTCCCTCTAACGACTCGACCTTCAGTTCGCCCGCACGAACCCCACCGAATGCCCTCCATAATCGTGGACCAAGGACTATGCCACGGACGTCCTCGATCGATTCCGCAATTTCCTCTATATCCTCCGCCTCTCATTCACAAAACTCCTCGATCGACCTCAACTCGTTGAAACCATCGGATATTAATAATATAATCACAGCAGCTGGTTCTGCGGAAGCAGTAATTCTACATCTTTTGAAGGATAGACAACATGCGATCGCACGGAATGATCAACTTTGGAGACTGCTCGAGAAACAACGTGCGCTTGTGCTAGGGTTAAACAGGGACCTAGAGCGCGCTATAAAAGATAAGGATCGGTACAAGAAAAAGTTGAAAGAACTACAAAGTCAAACCCCGCCCTTACCAACGAACAATCAACAATCTTTGCCATTGAGGGAGGCGTCGACTGAAGTTCAAGCGTCGAACTCGACTACCATCGTGGATACCTCTCCTCAGCAGCATTCAGACAGCTCGCCTCAAGATGATTCACCCAAGACCCAAGACTCGACGAAAAATACTGCGGCGCCAGTGCCACTATCCGTTCCACATTCTCACGAGATCGTAGAGGCTGAAACACCGGAAGACACTGTCAGTCCTGCACCTCAGGCGCATACCTTTCCTACAGGAACCGCCAACCAGTACGCTTCAAGGATGCAACACACTCATGGTCCCCCTGAGCTGCCGCCGCCAAATCGCAAACCTCCTCCCGCTCCGCTCAATCTCAGTCATATGGCTCGCCGTAGCTCCCCAATAGACCCGCATGCATTTCAGAACTCCGATTCGGATTACGAAGATCTCGACAGAGGCCGCCGAAGAACAAGGGAAGATGATGATAAGGAACGTGAAGCCGCTGTTGTCCGAGAACAGGAAGCTCGCAGTAGGTCGAAGAAGCAAACGTCTGAGCCTTCATCTAGTGAACAAACATCATTTCCTGTCGTACCTACCGGAATCCCCTCTCGCCCCAGGGAGATCGTCGCTCAGTCTCTTTCACAAATGGCTGGTGGCCAGTATGGTGCAACAGAATCTCTCGCGGCCATTGTCAATTCGACAGAATTAGAGCTCATGCCACTGAGCGATCGAAGAGCCATGTCTCCCCCAACGCCTGGCTTACCTTTGAGCCCTCGACCTGGAGACCGTCCCCTAGGATCTCCCCTTCCAAGACAACCCAGAGAAGGAACGGGTATGCCCTTTTCGCCGCCGATGTCACCAAGAGGCACAGTCACAGGACTTCCTCAATCTCCTCGTGCAAACATACAGCCTAGCCTGCAGTCGCAGAGAAATCTTCACACTCTCGATGGTCCTGGACCTGAGATTCCGACCATTGATGTCTCTGTCAAGATTGATAGTCCACATTCTCCATATGGTTTCAATAAGACTATATATCAAGGCCTCGTATCTGAGAATTACCCTGGCCTCCTTCTGCCACCAAATGCATTGCCATCTATTGAAGTCAAAGTGGCATCTTCTCGGCTTCGCCCTTCTAGACACAGTTATATCGGTGGCAGACCCGAGGAGGAACCCGTTTTTGTCCTCAGTGTCTTCTCACGCTTTGATGGGGCGGAATTATGGCGAGTAGAAAAGGCGATTCTTGCACTTCCACAGCTTGACCAGCAAGTCCGCCAGTCATGCGACTTCCAAGGAAGATTACCGGACCGAGCTATATTCAGTGGTCACTCTCCGGCCAAGATTGATGCCAGGAGGGAAGCGTTGAATTTGTATTTCGAGACCCTTCTCGATACCCCCATGACAGAACCTACAGCCTTGGTGATCTGTCGCTTCTTGAGCTCCGACGCAATTGAGCCGCGCGATGATGAAACTGTATTAATGAAGGCTAATGGCAAGTCAACACCTGAACTCGTTCGCGGCCCTGACGGTCGGCCAAGGAAAGAAGGCTATCTCACCAAGAGAGGCAAGAATTTCGGTGGTTGGAAATCTAGGTATTTTGTGCTGCATGGTCCTGAGCTCAAGTATTTTGAAGGTCCCGGTGGAGCTCATTTGGGCACAATCAAGATACCCAATGCACAGATAGGCAAGCAGTCTCAAGGCGGAAACAATCAATCTCCATCTCGAACTGAAGATGACTCTGACAATCAATACCGTCACGCTTTTCTCATTCTCGAACCTAAGAAAAAAGACACCTCATCCCTTGTGCGTCATGTTCTATGCGCAGAAAGCGATGCAGAGAGAGATTCTTGGGTTGATGCACTGTTACATTACGTTGAAATACCGTCATCCGAGGATGAAAAACCGAACGCGAAGTTGTCAAACGGCACAAAACATTCGACTACGTCAAATACGAAGCCGCGGTTATTCCCGGCAGGCAGCAAAAAAGTCAACAAGGGTACTGAGAGCCCCGATATCGAAGTACAGGACTCTGTACAGAGCTTCAAGTATGATGATGCTGTCCCTGCTGAACCTCCAGTCTTTGGAACAATAGTGGATGAAGCCAGTAGAGGATCTCCGACAACAAACGACCATATCATTTCGGATGGTATGAATGCGGGATACAACAATTCAAAGATCATATCTGGTCCAACCAATGGTTCTGTCATTCAAGACGTCGGTGCCTGGGGCAATAAGGCTCCAACTTCGGTGAAAGAAAAGAAACGGAGTATCTGGGGCTTCAGAGGACATTCGAACTCAGACCTAGCTCAGGCCGGAGATTCCGAGTCCCAAAACCCTAAATATTCAACAGAGAGGCGAGGGTCTGTTCGACCGGTCTTTGGAATGCCTCTCGTAGAAGCAGTACAGTACTGCGGACCAAGAGACGTCGACGTGAATCTTCCTGCTGTGGTGTACCGCTGTATCGAATACTTGGAAGCCAAGAACGCTGCTTCTGAAGAGGGAATCTTCAGACTGAGTGGCTCCAACCTGGTGATTAAGGCACTCAAAGAGCGCTTCAATACCGAGGGAGACGTAGAGTTTTTGGCAGGCGACCATTACTACGATGTCCATGCAGTAGCTTCACTATTCAAACAATACCTACGAGAGTTGCCAACCACTGTCTTAACCCTTGAGCTTCAGTCTGAATTCAGACGAGTACCTGGTAAGTATCATTGGCGCGACGTTCTGAATCTAAAACTGACTCTGCTAGAACTGGATGACCATGACCGAAAGATTAGTGCTCTCAATACGTTGGTGCATATGCTTCCCAAGCCGAATCTTTCCCTTCTAATGGCTCTTTCTCAATTTCTCATCACCATCATCAATAATTCCGACGTGAACAAAATGACAGTTCGCAACATTGGAATCGTCTTCGCACCGACCTTGAACATACCCGCGCCTGTCTTTTCCATGTTTCTCACGGAGTATGATAGCATCTTCAATAATGCACCACAGCAGATACCCCCTACGGAAACACTAGCAGCACCGGCTTCTTTGATACCAGAGGATGTCCGTTCTCCACGACGTCAAATGTTCTCAGAGCTACCGACACCGTCATACGGCCAGACTTCGTTCTATGTGCCAGACGACTCCGATCATCATCAGTCCCAGGATGCAATAAGAGCGAATTATGACACCGGCTTCATCCCCATGATCCCATCGTATGACGGGGCAGCGCAGAGAGGCATCGATCCTCGACGTCAGCCTTCCAACGCCCAACGCATGACACGTATGCTGGACCCAAATGAAAACATGAGGTCCACCAAAGCGAAGCGGCGAGAAAGTTCTATGCTCTTCATGGATATGGGCCATCGCAAGAGTTCTGCTCCTCGAATTGGAGATGACCAAAGTGAGTTGATGCCATCATCGATTAATGAATATGTAACTAAAATTACTTACAGCTCTTGTCACACACGAATCCGCTTTTGAATAATAAATTTTATGTCCATTTTCGCTGGACAGTTCCGTCTAATCTCATCTATATATGCCATTTATGTGAAGAATCTCACGAACCTTACATGACACTCTAATACCTACTTCTTACCTTTTTATGGCTTGATTTCAATGACAATTGTTTGCAAAGAAAAAGGCAGTGTAAGGTCTTGATGGCCTGCTTGTCTTCCTTTCCGCCCGATCAGCGTTGAACTTGGGGTGTTTTATCATCGATTGCTTTTGAGTTGTTATATATTTATACCCTTCTTTTTCATATATTTATTCTTTTGATATACATGACAATACATCATCATTCATTCAATCTTACTCCGCGAATTTCGCTCCAGTAGACTTACTACAATCACACTAGATCCTTTAAGAGTACAACGGCGACTTGGTCATGATGACATATCCTACAGTTCCTTGTGAAATACAATGATGGAAATTACAGAAATCTCCTTGTTCGATCTCCTTGATAGAAACCTAACAGTTCACCCGTCTCCGCTGCCCATTCCCTAACACCATCAACCAGCGCCTTCGCAAGGCCAACGTTTTTATTCCTGCCACTACCACCATCAGGCAGAGAAGTCGAAGGAGCAGCCGTTGTGCCCGTAGCATACTCCGACCCAATACTCGGCAGCACATTATCACCAGCACTCAGACTCACGAACAGCGCAAATGGAACCAACCAAACGCACAACCCGAAATAGGATGCCACGTCAGTGAAGGTAGGCATATTCTCATAGTCCGGCTGATACGGTCGACGCCATGAGGTCGCATCGCGCGACGAGGATGATGGGGACGGTGGTCTCGAAAAATGCCGGAACCAGACCCAATGATTCAGACAAACCAGCAAACAGGAAAGAATGAACAAAGGGTCTGATAGTTTGACGATAGGGAATTTGCGGAGGTTGCTGGCGTAAACGAGGTGGGAGAATATCGAGAGGAGGGAGAGGGTGAGCGGGAAGCTGTCAAAGAGCCATAGCAGGATCTGGATTGCGATGACGCCATATATGAGCCGTGAGAGGATGCGGCGGGCAATGACGGTGTGTTCTTCGACTAGTTCGGAGAGGTAGTATAATCCTGAAGCTGTTTCGTAGGACGCTGGTTAGCTTTAGAGCATGGAAGGGGTGGGTGGGTAGATCGAGAATAAGTACCAATAGCCAACGTCAGGAAAGCGAAGCCTACGACAACGCCTGTGTATCCGACTAGTGGGAGAATCCACATTTTCAACGATGTGTAGGGAATATACTGCTCGTTACTATATGAAGCAGCGTAAAGAGAGTGTAGGACCTTGCTTGTTTGAATCAGGTGTAGTGACGAGGTAAGCCTTGATTCCTCCAGAGTCAAGGAAATAAGTATCTAGAACAGTCTGGCTGTATGGTCGTCTTTCATGAGTAGGTAGCGTAGACAGGTGCGTCGAAATATTTTTATAGAGCTCGCAATGTTACGAAGTTGTATCCATTTGGCTTAATAGTCTGATGATGATAGGCGCTTATCGTAATCAATGTGGGTCCCGCGGATATCCTGATCTGCCTTAGGTCTAAGGCAATACAAAATTTATTGCGGGCACAATTTTACTTCTTCGTATAACCTCCAACAACCTCCACAACCAGACTGCGTTGCACCCAATTCTCCTTGACACAGAGGCATATTGCTCTAATTAAGTCACTGCCATTTTTTGGCATAAAATATATACATTCTACGACACCATGTCGCGCCCTGAGGATATCCTGTGCGTTCTGCACCCCTCGTTCGATTTGCTCAGTCGAACAACAAACTAACACAGTTTATGTAGTCCCCCAGATCTCTTTTATAACGACAATGAATCCCGAAAATACACCACCTCCTCTAGAATACGCAACATTCAGGCGGATATGACACACAGAGCATTGGAACTGTTAGACCTTCAAAGCCCATCACTCATTCTCGACCTCGGCTGCGGATCGGGCTTATCAGGCGAAATTCTCTCCAGTGTGCCGCGGGACGAGGGCGGTCCTCATATGTGGATTGGCATGGATGTTTCACCTAGCATGCTTGATGTCGCTTTACAACGAGAAGTTGAGGGGGATCTGTTTCTGGCCGATATCGGTCAGGGAGTACCGTTCCGGCCTGGTTCGTTCGATGCAGCAATTAGTATTAGTGCTATTCAGTGGCTGTGCAATGCAGAGACGAGTGATGTGAGTCCTGAGGGTAGATTGAAACGTTTTTTTGAGGGCCTATATGCGAGTTTACGACGGGGTGGACGCGCAGTCTGTCAGTTTTATCCCAAGAACGATGCTCAACGTAGCATGATCAGTTCGGCTGCCGTCAAGGCGGGCTTTGGTGCTGGTATATTGGAAGATGATCCCGGTACCAAGAATAGCAAGACATACCTCGTACTTACCGTTGGTGGAGGAGGTTTGACTGGCGATATCACTGGTGTCGTCGGCGGTATGGATGGTGTTGACATTGTTGATTCGCGCAGGAGAGATAACGCAGCTAAGATTGCGAGATCGTTACAAGAGAAGAAAGGCAGCAAATCGTGGATTTTGAGGAAGAAGGAACAGATGGCACGGAAAGGAAAGGTTGTCAAGGCCGATTCAAAGTACACTGGAAGGAAGAGACGCGTTGCGTTTTAGGGAAGTGATTGTTACAGCCTTCGTACAATCTCCATGATTATATGCGCCTTCTTCTCGAGGTTTATGCGAGCTCCTTGCACTATCTCGCAGCAGGATCTTCCGCTCTGTGCTCATCTCATGTAATGAGCAGGCACGGAGCAGAGAGTGCAAGCAAGAACTCGTTCGTCAACTCGTACGGCACGATCTGACAAGAGTCATGCTACCATCATGTGCTTCGTCCCTTCCGGTGATGAAACGATCAAAATTGATACCCAAAATGCTTTTTCGCATGTACGCCTATCCAGTCATAATTCAAAAGCGATCTCTTACGTACCAATCAACGTACGACTCTACTTTGTAAAAGAAGGTATTCTAGATGAAAAATCTACAATGAATACGTGAACTCTATGAATATAAGTGTACATGTGTCTCAATAAAAAGTTCACTGCGCCATCCCCGAGTCACAAAAAGCGAAAAGTTTTTAGAAAGAAGCCTCCATTTTATCCAAGACAGCGCGAGTAAATTCGTGGGTTGTGGCGACACCACCCATGTCACGAGTTCTTATTTTTCTAGAAGACGTTAGACAAAATCCAATTAGAGCTTTTGGCTTCGAGACTTACCCTTCACCAATAACATCATAAACAGCCTTGGAGATTCTGTTGGCATGTTCGTCCAAGCCAAGGTGACGGAGGAGCATAGATCCGGAGAGTATCAAAGCAGTGGGATTAGCCTGGTCCTTTCCTTTGATGTCAAGACCAACGTGACGGCAACCAGGCTCGAAAACAGCGACTTCGCGGCCCATGTTGCAACCAGGGACAATACCGGGACCACCGACGAGAGCAGCGCCAATGTTAGACAAGATACCACCGTACAAATTGGGCATGACCATGACATCAAATTGCTGGGGGCGAGAGACAGCTTGCATAGAAGCATTGTCAACAATCATGTCGTTGGTCTCCAAAGTAGGGTAGTTCTCGGCGACCTTCTTGAAAGTGTTGCGGAAGAGACCATCAGCCAATTTCATGATGTTAGCCTTGTGAATGCAAGTAATCTTCTTGCGGTTGTTTGCCAGAGCAAAGCCAAAGGCGAACTTGGCAATGCGCTCAGACTTGGCGCGGGTGATGATCTTGAGGGACTCGACGACACCCTGGACAGACTGGTGCTCGAGACCGGAGTATTCACCCTCGGTGTTCTCGCGGATAATGCAGAGGTCGACATTCTCGTGTCGGGTCTTGTATCCGGGAATGTTCTTAATAAGGACAACAGATGCGTAGATATCGAGCTCCTGGCGCAGAGCGACGTTAAAGGATTGATGACCTGAGCGCTCAACGGGTGTGTGCAGGATACCCTTGAGACCCAACTTGTTGCGTCGCAGGGAGGCAATGGACTCTCTGAAAAGCTCTTCGGAGTGTTTGTTTCCAGTGTCCACACCGCTGACGTCGACCTGTTCCCATTCAATGGGGACGTTGTCTGCCTTGAAAATAGTCTTGACTGATTCGGCGACCTCGGCTCCAATTCCGTCACCTAGATAAAAGGGAAGCCATCAGTCACGGCACCACGCACATCCGGTTGCGATATAACCATACCTGGAATCAGAGTCACTGTGTACTTGCCGCCGTACTTTGTAGGCTTGAAGATATCGGACTGAACTGTGGCCATAGCTATACGCTAGCATTAGTCTCGCATTCTCACAAAGGATATATGCCTTAGATGATTGAGAAGCTTCACTTACACCTCGTTGCAACATAGGACAGGCGGCTGGTGGAAGTGGCAGCGCGCAAAATAGCCTAAACCAAGGTGCTGTCAGTCTGAAGTCCGTCCCAGTTTGCTCTTGCTAGGAGGGGCGCGTGATGGGAAGTGTACCTGCGTGGGCTGCGAAGATCTGAGAGAGAACATCTTGATCGTTGATATCACTTCCTTCCGTCTAAGGAACAAGCCACAAGAAACAGAAACGATTGGGAGAGGGGAGAGCAATTGCAGAGGTTGGGAATAATGAGGAGAAAAATCACGCAGCGAAAGTTCCTGTTTGGCAGTTTGGGATGGATGCAATGGTTACGGGCGGGATCCGCTGCGAAAGGAAAAATGCCCGCCTTTCGCTGCGGTATTTTTACTGATACAGGAGAATTACGCAGGACAGCCGGCTTGGCAGCCAACTCCCTGCCGCCAAGCTCGTTCCGGATCTCGGAGTGTGTAAGGTAAGTACGGTAAGTGACGAGCATCGGATCGAAGCACGCCAAACATTGGCAGCCGGCAACCCGCGTCGGATCCATTCTCAAATTACGTCGCATCTTTGACACTCTCCCATTCATTACGTTTCTGGGTGGTTGGAGTTACCTCGAATGACTGAGCTTGCTGTATTGTTTCTTTAAATTGAGACCATCTTGTTTAACAGTATGCGTCACATTATGCGAATAATGGTGGTAAGACTATGCGCCTGAGTCGCACAGCAGCAGCCTCGACAATTCTTCCGATCCTCCGGATAATCGCTTTGCCACTGAAGAGCTCACTAAAGGTACAAGTTACAACACTAATTTCGAGAACAGCAAAATGACAGCGCTGCAGAACATTACATCGCATGCTCCCTCATACAGTCCCAGCGATATTCATGCCCTCCGCCATAGTCCCACCAACTCCGCGCGTTATACACAGGGTCCTTACATGCGCTGTATGTCGCCCCTGTAGAAGGTTCTTGTGGCAGGTGCGCTCCTTGAGCTAGGCTCTGGTTCTGAGGCTGGTTCATTGTGGTGTTACTTTGGTCATGCGCGTATCCAAGCGACATGTACGGCTCGGCCTCTGAAATCTCACGGCCCAAGCCGCCGACGAATTGTGAATGGGAGTGGTTATCAACATTGATACTCGAGCGATTGCTGTCTCTTGTCGCAGTATCAGAGAGTTCCGGTTCGCTATCCATCTCCATGTCGAACGACTCAGACGACGTTGGTACGAATGCATCAGATTGTCTTGAAGCCATTTGCGCTACCCTAGAGATTAGTCGACTTAGTCGCACTCCGGTATTTGACTGGCTTACAAGCCGGGAACAGACATACCAAGTAGCTTCATTGCTTTTACTGGGGACACTCTGATGATCATTCATGGTATACGGCGATACAATGAAGCTGTGAGCTGCGGCAGAGGCATACACGATGCGATTTGCAGCCGGCCTGCTCTCTATCGGGACCTGATCGACTTGTGGCGTGATACTGTAAGTAGAGAAGCGAGCCACGAGTTCATCCTCTTGGCGTCGAAGCCAGGCGTCGGACTCTGATAGACCACACTGGATTTCTCCGTCAGTGACAAGGCTTGCTTAACTCGGTCGGGCTTTCGATCTGGACTGATTCACCCCGTAGATAACGAATAAGGTATAAGTTAACTAACCTGCTGACATAATGTGCTCTCCTCGCAAGTCATATACATTGCTGTAGAATGTGTCGCATGGCCGCAATAGGGACAATTAGACGCCATTTTCTTTTTGAACGGTAGGTTTTGATAGAATTCACGAGTACTGTGTTACTCTGAGTCGACGAGTTTGGAGGAAATAATAAGTAGTATCTTTTGAACCTCTTTCAAAATTTGTGAAGGAAGAATTAAGTACTCGGACATATACCTGGGAGTTATTATTATACACTGTTCCAATGTTTCTTCAAGCATACGAAGTCGACCTTGGGTAATAGCTGCCTGATCGGGCATCGAAGCACACTCATGGCCTTCTACAAGAACAGGGACGCCGACTAGTCCGCTTAAATCGATTAAGGATTTGAAGCTTGCAGGAATTACTATACTGGGTTGGCTATCATGATATTTGCATCAATATCAAAAGACGTTGCAAACTCTTTCTAGATTTAAGGGCAAGGAGACCACGTGATTTGTCATCACTTATGATGCCTCAGGCTTAAAAGTGTCGGCCAGGCAGATACGGGTGACGCGATCCGAGCTCCTGGAGCTTCAGTATCATCAACCAGCACCACAGCACCCCAACAGCTTCGGCCAACCGCACTCATCCTCCAAGAGGCACGAGACTACTTTAATCCATCACTTGTACTCAGGTTCGACTGTTTCGATAGACCGACTGTGCAGCTACAGTTTCGAGAGAAAGTCATTAAACATCCCCAGAGCTCAGCCGTCTCAGAACCAACACAATGGTCGGTTAAACCCTCCAGACAGCACCCGTCCATCATCAACTTTGAGTTCTAATCTAATCGAAATCCTCGCAGACTTCTATCGGCACAGGCTACGATCTGTCGAACTCCGTCTTCTCTCCAGATGGTAGGAACTTCCAGGTAAGCCACACCTGTAGCACGACCTGATCGAATCCAGCAAGTTGCTCACTCGATTCAATTCTTGACTCAAACAGGTTGAATACGCCGTCAAAGCCGTTGAGAATGGAGGTACTGCGATTGGTATAAGATGCAAAGATGGTGTTGTCCTTGCTGTTGAGAAATTGATTACAAGCAAGTTGTTGAAGCCTGGCGCGAATAAGAGGATAGCAACTGTTGACCGAAACGTTGGCATCGTATGGATCCCTCCCATCTCTGTTTATAGTCACGTTTGGCTGACCAGCGCTTATTCGCGGATCATAGGTTTCTTCCGGCCTTGTTCCCGAT
Source organism: Talaromyces sp. F31 (assembly GCA_037356135.1). Lineage (NCBI taxonomy): Eukaryota > Fungi > Ascomycota > Eurotiomycetes > Eurotiales > Trichocomaceae > Talaromyces > Talaromyces sp. F31. Next base: position 18,759 of record JAYXSF010000044.1, on the reverse strand, counting down.
GGACGACATTTCGTCTCCAGAGCCCGCGATGAAGCCGCTTCCTGGAGGAAGACTTACAAAGGACCAATTCCCACATCTGCACTCGCCAATAGACTCGGCGGTTACGTACAAGCCTACACCCTATACTCTAGCGTCCGTCCGTTCGGTGTTACTTCGATAGTGGGAGGCTGGGATTCAGAGACAGAGTTATCTGTGGATGGCCAAGTTGGAACCGGACCCAGCGTCGGAGCTGGTGGAAAGGCTAAGGATCTCAAAGCTGGTGGCCCTGGACTGTATATGATTGAGCCCAGTGGTCTCTACTGGGTAAAGAATCCAACATATTCATTGACTCCCATCTATGCTTCTGGACAGCAACTGACCTCGGATCTTATAGGGTTACTACGGCGCAGCGACTGGCAAGGGACGACAAGCAGCAAAAGCAGAACTTGAAAAACTTGACCTCCCCGCCGGAAACCTCAGTCTTCTTGATGGTGTCAAGGAAGCAGCTCGAATCATCTACGTTGCGCATGAAGAAGATAAGGATTTCGAACTTGAGATGACATGGATCAGTTCACTTGACGGCCCTACAAAGGGAAGACATGAGGAAGTGCCTCGTGAATTGCTGGAAGAGGCTGAGAAGGCTGCAAAGGCGGCCCTTGAAGGCGAAGATGAAGAAGAAGAGGAGAAAACGGGCGAGGGAGAACAAATGGAAGAATAAATCAATCAGAGACCCTAGAATATGATTTACTATGTTGCATTGATTAATTTTTTTACCTTTTATATAAGTAGCCTGACCGAATTTTTCGGTGACTTATAATTCTTCCCTCAAGGAGAGGTTAAGCGCTCGGACTGCATCAACCGATTTCTTTCTCTCGATGAAACTTGTTCATGCAACAATTCTTCCTTCAGACCAGCCCTTCCTCTTCAAAGCCAACTCAACGGCTGCATGACCCCAATCCTCTCCATGGTTATGCTTCTTCCCACTACCGAGTCCAGCCCGTTCAAGACCTTGCTCCTCAGTCAACAGGGTCAGCAACCCGAAAATGACTGGAACATTAGCCTCCAGCTGAACGCGCATCAGACCATGCGAGACAGCCTCGGAAATGTATTCAAAGTGCATTGTTTCTCCTTTGATGAGCACACCAATGGCAATGATCGCGTCAAAGGGGGCTGTTGATGTCGCAGACGCTCCCGAAGAGGAGGTAGTGGTGGTAGCTTGCTGAGTCAAGTCGGAGGTTGATGAGGAGAGAAGGTCTGTTGCAGCGATGTCGCCGGTTGTCGAGCTGGCAGCAGCCTGGACGTGGGAGGCCCTATATATACTGTACGGAAGACAATTAGTGGGTTGTATACACAAACGAGTAAGTATACCAACTTTTGAACCGCAACTGGCAATTCATAGCTTCCAGGAACGGTCTGGATGACAATGTTGTCCTTCGATACTCCGGTCGAAATGAGGCTGTTCACAGCCCCGGATACGAGCGCGTCGATAATCTTTGTGTTCCAACGAGCATGTACAATTGCAATTCGGAGACCAGTACCTGTCAGCAGAGCACAAAATTAGTATCAATTGCACTACACAGCTTCAGTAGGCAGCGAGCAGGCAAGTCGTGGCAGCCAATGCGGGGGAGTCTGTATAGACAATTGACTGACCATCATAGGTTTCACGGTCACCGGGTCCTTTGATAGTAGTCATACTGTGGATGAAAATATCTGTCTCTTGTTCTGGGTGCTTCAACGTATTATCTCGACTGGATCTAATTAAGAAGTAAGTGAAGATGCTAGAGAGTGATCATGTCATTTTCGCCGATTATGGTATCGTGGTGGGGTTCTCCACATATTACGAGATGCATTAGCTTATTTAAAGCTTAGAAATTACTGAAATTATCGCAACCATATGGTGCTAGTCAAATAATGAGGATCACCTATGTATACCCTTCTCGTAGAAATGAAACTCATCGTATGTCATTAATGTTCTAAGGTCAAGATTCCCACCAGTGTTTCACTATCCGTTCAAAACAACTGAAAGCTAAAAGACATGAAAATATAAACCGGGTCAATGAACTGCCCATCGTGTTTCCCTAGACTCCAGCACGAACCAAATTTTCAGAAGTAAACGCTTTACTCGACTGTCACAGACTTGGCCAAGTTTCGGGGGAAATCGACGTTCAATCCCTCACCAACAGCAAGCCAGTAAGCGACTAATTGCAAGGGAATCACGTTGAGGAGACCTTGCAAGCAATCCACGGTCTTGGGAATTTCGATCTTCTCGGTCTGGGAAGTAGGGAACTCTTCGTCGTTCTCGTTGCAGATGACGATAGGACGACCGCCACGAGCAATGACTGTTTGGAGAGTTAGCTGTAATGATCTCGTAGGAAGTGGGTATGCGTCAACCTACCTTGCTGGTATGCGTTCAATGACTTAGCAAAGATATCATCGCGAGTGAGGATCATGATTATGGGAAGGTTCTCATCAACCAACGCAAGAACACCGTGCTTCAATTCACCAGACATGACAGCTTCGCAGTGAAGATATGAGATTTCCTTGATCTTGAGGGCACCTACAGACAATAAGTGAGTTTCCGAATATTACTAAAGATGGGTAAAAAGGCGGCGGATGACTAACCTTCCAAAGCTGTAGAGTATTGGCTACCGCGACCAAGAAGCAAAAGACTCTTTTGGTTCTTGAAGAATTTGGCGCACATTTCCTTAATGGGGTCGTTGAGCTTGAGGATTTGACGGAACTGGTCAGAGATCTTAGAAAGACCGTCCATGATCTCCTCGCGCCTCTTTTGCTTGGAAGCACGGTCCTCACTGAGGGACAAGGCAAACATGACCATAGCAACGAACTGGGAAGTGTAGGCCTTGGTGGAGGCAACACCGATTTCGGGACCGGCGTTGATGTGCACACCACAGTGAGTGAGAAGAGAGATTGAGGAACCGACAACGTTGACAATTCCAACAGTTAAGGCGCCACGCTCAAGGCAGTATCGGAGTGCCATCAAAGAATCCGCAGTCTCACCGGACTGAGAAACAAACACACAAGTGTCATCACGGAAGACTGGAGCTTGGCGATCCAAGAAATCGGAGGCAAGTTCGACAGCAATTGGAATCTCCGTAAGCTCCTCAAAGACACCACGCACAGCCATGCAGGAGTGGTAACTGGTACCACAAGCGATGAAGATGATGCGTCGGCAACGGCGGATTGTGGAGATGTACTGACGAAGACCACCAAGGGTCACTTTCTTGTTCTCAACATCCAGACGACCACGCATAGTGTTGACAACAGATTCGGGCTGCTCGAAAATTTCCTTTTGCATGAAGTGATCGAACTTGCCCTTCATGATCTCCTGTAATTCCAACTCGATGGTCTGGATAGCGCGGACGTTAGAGGTGCCATCATCCTTGGTCAGACGATGAATGTTGAGTTGACCTTCGTGGATATGAGCAATGTCGTCATCCTCCAAGTACAAGACCTTCTTGGTGTGCTCGACAATAGCGGAGGGATCGGAGGAGAGGAAGAACTCTGCAGGCTGGGGAATTCCATCGTCCGAAAGGAAAGCGCGAGATTGTGAGCGGTGCAAAAGCGACTTGTCGGGGGGTGCGAGAAGATTGGCAGCGGACTTCTTTATAGCCACGTTCTGGGAGGCTTGCTCGGCAGGAAGAGCACCATCTTCTGAGTATTCGACGTCCACGAAGTCAACCTTCATCTTCTTGGAGGTGCGAACACCGATAACGAGAGGAGAACCCTTGCGAGCAGCAATCACTTCGTGTGGGTAGTGGACGGATTTCATGAGAAGACCGAAAGCACCTTGGAGCTCCTTGATGACCGCCTTGGCCAGGACAGTGAAGTCAATATCGGGATGCTGGTCGTAGAGATACTTGGCCAATTTAGCGATACATTCAGTATCGGTCTCGGTCTCGAAACGGAAGCCCTTGCTCTCCAAAAGTGCCTTCAACTCCTTGTAGTTGGTGATGATACCATTGTGAACGATAGAGAATTCCCACTTGGGGTCGGATCTGTGAGCTGTGAGTATTTTGCCAGTGTCTGATTCGAGGGATAGGGTTTACCTGTGAGGGTGGCAGTTGATGCGAGAAGGAGGTCCGTGAGTAGCCCAGCGAGTGTGGGCAATCCCAGCGTGGGATTCGTAGGTCTTTTCCAAGTCGACATTTGACTGCGCAATCAACTCTTTCAACTTCTCGACCTTTCCAACTTCCTTGAAAGCAAAGACCTCGTTCTTCTTATCACCATCGATAGCTAGACCGGCGGAGTCATAACCACGGTACTCGAGTCTGGAAAGACCTAGAAGCAGCAAAGTATCGGTCAGTTCGTAGTCGTAGAGTCGGCTGTGAGACACTTACCGTTGACAAGGGTTTCTAGAATGTGACGACGGTCCTTCTCGACCAGATAGTTGATATAACCGAAGATACCACTTTGGCAATAAAGTTAGCTTATCCAGCCAGCTTTCGAAATAGAGTTGGTTACTGTTCGGGAGAAGTGCTTACCACATGGTTGCTGTTCAATTGGATGGAAGGCTTGAAGGATATAGTCGATTTGCTGGAGTAGGAAAAATCGAGAAACAGATTGCTGCAAGTCAATTGACAACCACAAGGCCCTAGGAGAGAGAATTGATGAGACGGCGTTTCGTTTGGCGCGAGAAAAAGGTGGGGAGGCGGTAAGAGCGAATGGTGGAGGAGGGGAAGCTGAAGACTGGCGAATTGGAGGTGTAGATCGAGGCAGCTCTTGCTGGGCGGTGTTTGAGATTAAGGGTGGGGGATGGGCGAGAGTTTGAAAGGGGAAGGATGAAAATAATCAGACAGAGAGAGGAAGAATACTTTTAACAAGTACTTGTCAGTTCACGGTTGAAGGTGCGTATGGAGAGCAGAAGGGGGAGGGGGGCGAGAAAGAAGGAAGGGTGAGAGGGACAGAGGATATAAATAACAGGTGGTGATGGAGACGGTCCGTAGACGAGATGTATACACGGGTCTCCACTGGCAGAACACCGCAGTGAAAAACAGAGCTAGAGCTACTTAAGCTGAATCCGAGCTACGTCTTGCCAATGGCCTTGCAAAGAAGGAAACGACACCCCCGAATGACGTTCGACCTGGAAACAGCTCCTCTTCAGGAAGGGAAGGAGCAGGCCGAGCAGTGTAATTACGCGGTCAATACAGGCACATCGTACATACGTACTGGTGCGTCACGGACAATGCTTTCCCCAGTAGATATCTATACGTAGTATACAGTACCGTACAGGACGACGCCTGGATAAAAATAGGAGGGGCAATGCCAGCCACACCATTGGTACGGGCGTACTGACCAAGCTTGAAGCCTCGTCCGTTGAACGGTTCACACCATCCTCTTGTTTGTTTTTTATTTTTTATTTTTTATTTTTATTTACTTCTGTACGTAAGCAAGGTACTGAACGGACAGGCCCAAAAGGCGGTCGCGGGTACCGAAGATCTCCACAATGTGGGCTATGCATAGGCGTGGCGATTGGGAGATCCAGACATTGGCGAGTCCCCTGCCTGGCAACAGACACCCCGAGCCCTGGGTGGTGTCCACTTTCCTGAAACCATGTCTCAAACGACGTACGCACTGTGAGTTTTATTAGAGGGGTGAATTGCTGACTCGGAGCTGTGGTGGTTGGACAGATTTCGTCATCCGGTATGTTTCCCTGTCGGTAGTTGTGTATGCGCGGTGAGAGCTCCTACGATGACACCGACACAAGGCCCCATTGAATATTGAATGATTGGCAGTGGTTCGTATTGGACGGTACTGTATTATACGACACCCTTACCGTACCTGTCAAGACTTAAAAGCGCTTCGTGCAGGGTGAACCGGGGAACGAACGGTTTGATATACACGTGTAATACCATACGCTGTCATCCCTCAAAAAGAATAAAGGAATGTTCCTGCCCTTTCCCCACCGAGAGATAACGCTATCGAACGATCTGTAGAATCAACTATCGAATCCCTGCCGAGAATGCTTCTGCAAAGGATTCAGGGGAACCAAATAACTGATAGTTCCTGGACAAGGGGTTCGCGAGAAGCGTGGCAGTGCACATTCTATTTTTATGCTTTGACCGTCAAGGACTTGGTAAAGTATGTGACCCGAGCGTTGACTCGGTCTTGCTAGTTTATCACATTATTGAACTATTCCGTAGTAGACCATGGAAGTTCGATTACCATCGTTTTGGGCCAAAGCTCCTATTTAGAGAAGTCACGATGAGGCTGTTTAGCTGATATTCAGCCTCAATATAGACTCGTCCAGTAATCAGCCCTCAGCCTTAGGGCTGAAGTCCAATCAAGCCAAGCTAGACCAAGCACAGAATAGCATTCGAAGTTATGTCACCATAGGAGGTTAATATGAGACGCATGATCAACAAATTGCATCTCAATCTCTATCTTCTTCATGCCGAGACTGGGAATAGAGTGAGATAGACCGAGATGGAGAGATCAGGAGCCGTGCATCGACGTAGCAACAGACTATTGAGACTAGGAAAATAGATAAATTTAGAATCTATCTTGCGGGTCGGAACATTAGCCATTCCGAGCCACTACGTATGCTGACTTCCGCGCCGCCCCTCATTGTTCAACAGCGACTTCTTCCTTCAGCGTTATGTCATTCCATTGATCGACTCAATTAGGCCCTACACGCAATCTCCATTCGAGCGACAGCATAATATTCAGAAGTGAAGCCCGTCAAATTGACCAAGCCTACCTGTCAGGTCGAACAAAACAAATCCCATCACTTGATTCCTTACGGCGGGGCTATCAAACGGGGGCAATGGCAGGCTCAGCAGACGACCTAGACTTAGCAAAGGTACGAGTGTCAGCCCGCACGAATTACTCGAAATTGCCTCCTTTCAGCTCAACAAACCTCCCCCCTTTTCAGTATACTTTTCGGTCACGCACCATGGACTAACCTAAAATAACTACGACAGGCTTTCAAGGACCTAGCTCAGTGCGTCTCAACCACCCCCCCCTCCAGGCATTTCAGCTAATACGAGTGAAATCCAGCGGCGAAAACACAGCTCTTGCTTTAGAAAATCATTTGTCTAAGCTAGAGCAAAAAATAGAAGAGCTTCTAGCGGCGGTAGAAGATGGCACACATAACGAGCAGCAAGAATCCCGCGACGACCTGGCGACGCATCACGAAGAAGTCGATTCATCGAAGAGCGCGTCGAAATGAAAGAACCCGTCTGAACCCTTCTCTACTACCCCTTTCTCGGTGATGACGGCATCGATAAGAGCTGCCGGCGTAACGTCAAATGCAGGATTCCATACATCTATGCCGGTGGCGGCCAGTTGGATGGTCTCCATCTGCAAAGTGTCTCCCACGCGCCCCTGCAAGGGACCTTTGATGGTGGTCACCTCCGACGGGGCACGTTCCTCGATCACGATCTCATTTCCTGACGGAGTTCCTCGATCAATAGTTGTGCGTGGTGCCGCCACTAGGAATTTAACACCGTGATACTTGGCTAGTACGGCGAGAGCGTATGTTCCAATCTTGTTCGCAGTATCGCCGTTGGCGGCCACCCGGTCTGCGCCCACAACAATAGCCGACACTTTTGATTCGGGTTTGGCAAGTAAAGAGGCGGCCATGGAGTCCGTAATTAGGGTTGCAGGCATCTTCTCGTGTACTAGTTCATATGCAGTCAACCGCGCACCTTGGTTGTAAGGTCTGGTCTCTGTGCAATAGACGCGGTCTAAAGCGTTTTCCGCGTGAAGCGATCGGATAACGCCCAATGCTGTGCCATAACCTGCAGTCGCGAGAGATCTGTATTCTCAATTAGCATGTTAAACAAAAATTAATTTATGATTGGCTTCCCAACCCTGTGTTACAATGAGTGAGCACATTGACTTTGCTTTGCCCTTGCGCCGCTGCTCGTTCAAGAATCCATTTGGCTCCATATGCGCCGATGTTCTGGTTATCGCTAAGATCATGAACCAGCATCAACTCAGCTTCCTTAAGATATGCTGCAACGAGTGACTGCCCCGTAGAACGCTGAGCCTGGATGTGCTCATTCACGATACTTTCGAATTTGCGCGCCGCATCAGCCAAGTTAACCGCAGTCGGCCTGCTGGTGACAAGGTAGTGTAGCTTTTCGATAATGAATAGGCCAACCTCCTCCGATAAAGGCGACAACTTCCCGGCATTTTGTATCTCGCTCAACTCGACAGCAAGCGACAGAATCGCAACAATCGCAATGGCGGGTGCGCCGCGAACGCGCATTTCTTTAATTGCATGCCAACCATCTTGCGCAGAACGAATTTGAATGTATTCGGTAACGAACGGGAGCTGCAGCTGGTCTATGATTTGCAACTGATTGTTAGCGTATTTAATGGCTTGAAGCGACATGTTGTCAGTGTCTGTAGAATAGGGAAAAGGTTCTTTTCTGTATGAATGGCCTCAATGACCCCGCACTGCACCCCCCCAAAAAAATCAGAGAAAAAAAAAGGTTGGAGAGTGCTGAAAAAGTATCAGATATGGGCTTCCTTGGATCTTTTTATCAATAGGCGTCAAGGGAAGAATTTGTGTCTGTCTACCCAGGAGTTAAGGATATGTATATTGGAAAATTCAGAGCCACATGCTATATGCGCAGGTCCTGAATGGGCCGATGGCGAATCTTTAAGTGTGGGGTTTCTTTTCTACTCTCGAGCTCACCGTAGATAGTTTGTCCTCCGACTGATACGCATTCTTCACTGACTGAAAACTAGTATGAGATAATTCATAAGCCTCTGGTCCCTTTCCTCGCCTAACATATAATTTCTCACTTTCGCAGCCTTGAGGAGTATATAGCCAGTAGAAAGTCGCACTATCACGAGCGTCACCGACTAGTATCACGAAATCATTCCTCGAATATTAAACCACAAGATTTGACCTTCCAACTCTATGCTTGTTGTATTACTTGTAAAGTAGTAGCTGTACTATCTGAAACCATGCGCCATGCTCGAGTGTTATTGTTGAGCCCCATCACAATCCTCTTTCTTCTTCGTGGTGTGATCTGGAACTCGTCTCGATGGTCGTTGATGCGATGCCAGAGTATGAATGGTCTCCTTCGATCGGAACCGGCTTTGCGACTATCGCGCCGAAATGTAAAGTACTATTTTCAGTCAGTTTCGCAAAGTCGACCCTATGGTGAGCGCGAAACAGCATACCGTTGTTTCCACGAACAAAAGCGTCGCCATAAGAGCGCCTTAATTGCCCATTGACGTATTCCTCTGTTTTTTCCAATGCAATATTCATGTATCCATCGACGGACTGGAGTTCGCCTTTTTAATAATCCTAATTAGCGAACGCCAAATGATCCAAAGCATCTTGTCTCGTACGTACCTTGATAGACGACGCCAGAGTTGAGCTTCACAGTCACTGGAGCTCCAGTGATCTCGCTAAGAAAGGTCGAAGGATCTTTGCCTTCTGTTGAGTTTCCGTTGTCCATCGTGTCTCGAGCGTGTGTCGTGCCTTGTCTTGTTCGTTCAGCCGGTCGATAGTTGACGAAGGCATTAGCGATGTTATCGGATGGTAGATGCTTGGTGTATTACGAAACTAAGATAGCGCAGTATGGCGCTAGCTCTGATTTGTGCCTAGCGGTAATATTTCCGCCTTTACATCCCAGTCTGCCCCACGAGAGGAAGCGTATTAACTAATACGAAGATCAATGCATCATCACATCAACAAAGTTGTCGCCATCACCAAAAAGTCCGCAAACTTCGTTCCACGTTGACAGCTTTTACAGGCGCTACTAATACGACACAGTGCACGACTCGAAAAGCCCCAAACAGCGTCCTGATGCGCTCTTTCTTCAATAAGCCAGCCTGGGCTAAGACAGATGACGAGCCCTCGGCGCCCGAATTCTATCGCAGATCCCATCAGACATATAAGGATATCCTAAAGGCGAATAGAGAACAACTTCGCGAAGAAGCCGCAAAATCTGCCTTGAAACCTGCCGTCGAGTCGACCAGAGTTCCCGTCCGTTCTTCAAAGCGTCGCCGCATATCAGGCCAAGCTGACGAGCCGATACAAGATGCTCCAGAGACTGACGAGAATAAATCAAACGCTTCATCACCACCAGCCGAGCAGTCGGTGGAGAACAGTAACACCGGATACGTTGAAAGCCGAGAGCATTCCCAAGATATTGATGAGGTGATCACACTCGAAAATGAGTTGGCTGCTGCCGAGAGCCAGAGAGCCCCCTCGCCTGAGGTTCAAGTTGTTGTGAAACCATCACAGATCCAAGAATCTTTATCCCGTCATCGACCTACACTATTGCCAGAAAAGGCTCGGAGCTCATCGTCGTCCCAAGATGAGGTACTAGCGAACACTGGAAACGCAAAGGCCGCAAATGATACACAGGAAAGCGCAGATCGAAAAGCAGAAACGAAAGCCGAGGTCGTGGTAGAGATACTAGTCACATCTGAGATTGAGAACACCAAACCGCTGATTGTTCGGCGACATATGTCACAGCGATTCCGGGATATTCGCTTGACGTGGTGCGCGCGTCAGGGATTCGATCAGAAGTTGACCGATTCTGTATATTTAACTTGGAACAAAAGGAGACTTTTTGACGTGACAACGTGTAGAAGTCTTGGTATCAATTCTTCGTCGTCCCTCTCTGATGATTTAGACTTTGAGGAGGGCCCCGGTGATGTGCTTCGCATCCACGTTGAAGCCGTGACGGATGAATTCTTGAAAGCTCAGGCTGAAGCAGATGAATTGGCTTCGGCACCTTCAGCTCCATCGCAAACCGCCGATAGCGAGGCATTTCACATTGTTCTGAAGAGTCCAGGTTATAGTGATTTGCGAGTGAAAGTCCTGCCCCGGACGCCCGTCCAACAGATCATGACCAATTTTCGGAGCAAGAGGAATATATCCCCGGACAGTCAAGTTCTTCTATCATTCGATGGGGACGTCCTTGACCCTGATTCACAGCTAAAGGATTATGACATCGATGACATGGATCTTGTGGAAGTCATCCTCCGATCATGATTTCCCGCTTCGTCAGCATTAGTTATAAATTTTTCGTTTGAAGCACGCTAGCGAGCTCACCAAGCACACCCAAATTTTGAATCAGGTTCCCCTGGATAGATAGTCTACACTATACCCTTTAAATGGGACATTGCTTAAAATATACATGGTGTTGTACGATCTAGGCTGTCGATATAGATCAACCAATGATATTCGACCGACTCGGAAGTGCCGTCGGAGTCTAAGAAAAATTCTTGCCCCTCCACGCGTCAACAACTTTCAAATCTAACATCCAGTTCGACCCAAGACTTAACTCGTGCTGCAATTCGACCACAAAATATCCACGATGAAAGTAATTACCGTCAATTTCCTCACATGCGCTGTGAAGGCGTGTCGGGCCTCACCAGCATCCACCCCGCTTCATTTCAAGGACGCAGAGCTAGAACAGCAAGAGCTTGATTTCAATCCTAGCCTAATCCGAAATATCCTGCCACGGATTGATTGGGATTCATTGAGAACCACAGCTCAAGAAGTAGGTTCTTTCTCGTTTCCCGGTACTTGCTTGGTTTACTTGCAAAGCCCGCCATTTCCTCCTCCCTTTTCGTCTGTAACCTAGCTCCGAGATCTAGAAACTGACATTGCATATGAATTGCGCAGCTTGGATTCCCCGATATATCGAACATCAAACCCAGTGACGAGCAGATCGACGAGACCATGTTAAGAGATCTACATAAATTACTTATGGAAACACATGTGGTGGAAGGAAAGCTCTGCTGTGCAAACTGTGGCCATGAATATCAAATCAAAGAAGGAATCGCCAATTTTCTTCTTCCCAGTCACTTAGGTGAGTAACCAACCAGTAGTAATTACGGCGGACAGATCTGTCACAAGTTTCATTATGCTTACTTCATTCCAGTCTAAGATGTCTGTTGCCTGCCTTGAATGCGGACATTGCTTCAACAATCTACGGAATCTGATCATAAAACATTGACATCGTGCCGAATTGAGATGCAACATTCATAAATTGCAGCATTGTACCTATTGATCGTACCCTGCAAAGTTCCCACACATCATGAAGCTCTCTTTGGTGGTGAAAATATTGAACCTCCTGCATCATGTGGTTCGACAAAGTCAATGCGATAATGACCGCAGTCAGCGAACGCTGGGACAGTGTGGCAAGAGAAATCTACAGTTTGTGGAGCTTGACCGAGATTATCGAAGACACTGAAGCGAATTGCTACGGAAGTCTACTCTACTGGGGCTTTTAGCTTGAGAGACCCGCCTATCTCGACAATAGTCGATACATCCATTGCGTGTCAAGCTACGTACGGGCTCTACTACCTGCCGAGGGCATGTAATAAGGTGTTAAAGCTGTCGTCTCTTTCTTCAAAAGATGCAGTTCAGTTTGATCTAAATTGATTGGTTCACGACCAAATGAAGGTCAAATAATGTACATAGCAACCACACCCATGCATTCACATAGTAGTAGACTCCATAACTCCTCTATCAGAAGCACAAGAGTCGGTCCCATGTTCGCCGAATCTTTAATGAAGCCACCGCAAGCCATGCCCTCCACGAAGTACGCCTAACCAATGCATCCCCGAAACAAGATATCCGCTATTAAACTTTCGTCGAGTATGTTTGAAATGTATAAATGTAGCGCGTATCAATTGAGGAATCCTTTGCAACCTGCTGATCCGCATAAGCAGGGTATCCTGTCTTCGCTATCCCACTCCCTTTCGAATTTGTAGTCGTATGTGAGTTCCTCATCTGCATTTTTCATTAGTACCATGACCTATAAATTTGTCTCAGGGAGCAGAAAGACTAACCTTTGCTGATGTCTCGCAATGCATAAATCACAATTCGCTTACTACCATCTACCCGAATGATTTTTGCTGTACAGTTAGGAGTGCAGCTGTGGTTGATAAATCTGGCAATACCGCCGCGCTTCGTGGCGTCAATGACCGCATTCTCGTCAATTCGAAAAAGATAACTGCTTCCTATCCCGCTCTTCAGATATCTTCTCTCTCTCATATCAGCTACTTGCTGTCTGACTTTCTCGCCGACATATTCAATTATCATATCATTGGCGGCGATATTCTCTTCAGCATACAATCCCCAATTATGGATAGCTGAGCGCGCGAATCTTACGGGCTTTTTACGCTTCTTGAGTTGATTGAAGCGTAATGCATCACCATCGCCACCCTGGGGTGGAAGGACTTGTTTCTGCGCGTTGATATCAGCTGCGAGTCGGCGGTTCTGAACTCTCGTGGATCGAGATGTAGAATTGTTCACGGGTTTTGCTGGACCGGCCTTTGCAGATTCAACTGGAACAGACTGAGGATCACTTTGAGCCAGTGCCTCCCTTTCCTCTCGAGCTTTCTGTACTTTGATCCGATGAGGTAGATACTTCGATTTCTCCGCTTCAAATATTCTCTTCTTGCCTTCCGTTCGAGCTGAGCCAGTTGAGTTGGGCACAAAGTATCCAGGAATAGTTGTTGGGGTGAATACCGGGCCCTTTTCCCCGAACCGATTCAGAAGCTTGGCTTCTCGCTGCTTCCAGGCCCAAATGGTAATATCACCGACTTTCGATGGTAACGTATTTGACATGGTTTCTCGGAGAAAATCAAGATCCTCGTCATCCTTGACTAGAGATTGCCAGCCATCCAAGTCCAAAACGAGCTCGTCGTCGTCTAAGACGCTAGGCCGTGGTTGATCAAAAGAGACATCAAGATTAACTTCTGGTTTCGAGTAGACGCCCGGCTCTGCTTCTGCCAATAATGAGCAAATCTCATAGAATAAAATTCTCTAGGGTAAACGTACCAAGTATAGTTTCTGCAGACTGTAGGATCAAGTCATCTTCGGTGCTGGCAATATCAAAGGAGCCAGGTTGAACGTCAACATCAAGAGCTACAGTATCGATACCAGTGTTTTCATATGCTTCCTTTTGTCGCTTTCGAGGATCAAGACCACCCTCGATAGTCCTCTTTCTCTTCTTGGACAGATCGAAGTCAACTTGCTGAAGCACCAGATCTTCATGCTGCTCGCTACCAACATCCGCTGTGTCGACATAAGTAGCCTCAGGGTCTACAGAGGGACTTCGCGAGGTAAATACGTTGGACGCATCATCCTCAGTATCTGTGACAGACGTGTCGAAGCTCATTTGGCTTGGCGATCTACTCCCCATTTCGTCTGTGTCCCTTGATATAGGTGTTCGCATGTCATCATCGGAGTCTCCAGCTTCATGGAGATGACGGAGACGATGATGAAGCGGTCGCACATCCCTTCGTCGTCGTATGTGCCCACGTCTCTCATCCAGATAATTTGTACCATTGACTTGGCCATGATATGACTTGCGAATCCTGGGAAGAGCCAGGAGATCAAGTGGGCGAGAGTGCAATGAGTCGTTCGTTAACCCAAGCTGAAATGGATTAGATTTACTCGTCTCGGGGTCCTGAATACCTAGAGCCTTTCTCCTTTCCGAATGCCTCTCTGGATCCAGGTATTCGTAAAGAAAGGGACCAGCAATGCGGAACTTGACATCTTCAAGCAGTTTCGTCTTTAGTTCGTGTATGACGATACTGAGGACTTCTTTCGATGGGTCGAGGCCATTGGCACGTTGCTGTTTCTCTTCCTCAACCTCTAATTCGACTTCTTTGAGTATCCTCTTCTCTTCAGCCCTAGCTTTCTGCTCCGCCTGTAATCGTTCAGGGCTCGGACTGCGCTCATAATTTGGATTTCCATAGGGTTGACTTTCCATGTTCATGATGTAAGTGAATAGAGGTGTCATATGGCACATTTTGTAACATCTCATGGTTTCCTCTTCGCCTCGTCTGGAATTCTCGAAGATGATGTAGTACCCAGTCTTATCGCATCGAACGGCTTTCCAGTCAAACGTTCTTAATCGTTTTTGAAGGTGAGGCAATGTGGATCCCAGGACTGGGACATAACAGTGGGCGATAAATATATAAGGGTCTCGCTTGATCTGTTGCAGGATAGGTGTTTCTTCAATGGCCGGTGACACGACGAGCTTCGAAGCAGCCTTGGGGCCTTCTGGTGGGTTAAAAGCCGGCCGTGCCGATGAGCGCCCAGAAGGACCCTTTGGAGCGGTAGGGGGAGGCTCATTATTTCTTGGACGAGTGTCACGATGGCCTGAGTCCAGTGAAGCTGGGTTGCTTTTACGCCATGACTCGACAGCTTTGTCCACTAGTTTCTGACACAAAAGTCCATCACGATCGAGTTCTGCTCGGATGCGTCGTGTGCCGATACGTTGTTCCTTTTTGCACTCAAAGTAAGCACGTCTGGCAGCAGCAGAAGCCGATAATGGCCCTTGACTGTGGAAGGAAGCAGTATCTTTGAATTTAACGAGACAGATGCCGAGAGGCCTTCCCGTAACTGGATCTGTGCGATTATCGATATGGGCAACTTCTCCGAAGCTTGAGAACAACGCAGTTATTTGAGCAATCGGTGTGAGAGGATCGAACCCAGTGACGACTAGTTGCGAAGGGGCAGCTCGACCGATGGACGTTGCAGCATCGAAAGGCCAATGACGCAATGAATAAGGCGTTGATCTCAGCCGTGCTTTCTGCGCATTAGCCGAACCGCGTGTATAGTTGACAATGGAAAGGCGAGGGTCAGCCGGAAGCGAGGATCTGTCGTTTAGGACGAAGTCTGAGTACTCAAGTTTCCTCTTTCTATCCTTAGTGGCAAGCTTTTTATCCAACTCTGGGTCGTAAATTACTTTGCGGCCCTTAAGTTCGCGAGGTAGGGAAGTGTGTAGTCCAGGTGAGGGGATTTCTGTAACATCATCGAAGCGACCTAGCACCGAGCTACCGCTTTCGAGCTCATTGTGCTCGACGTCGATGGCGGACCGGGACGAGGCCGGTTGATCCTCACGTGGACTGTTAGCATTACGCGACAAAGATCGCGATGGCGACCGTGTGAGGGAATTTGGGTGTAGCGATCCATTTCCATTCATTGTGGGCAAGTCAGCCGCAATTTCATGGGCGGAGAAGTCAGAGCCCGCAGAGGTCAAGGTAGTAACACGATTGCTATTCTTAGCAGATGCATCGTTTGATACGAGGAGCGCACACATATCATCTCCGTCTTTCTCATGCGTTAATATAGCGCCCTTAGCGGCAGTGGTGACTGGTTGCGCGAGTCCGTTGCTGGTCTCTGATCGTGACCTGCTTCGTGCACGTCTCTCGGGTATTTTGGATTTTCGTGACAGAACAGACGGCGCGGTTGGGAAGAAGTCGGCAAACCCTGCAGACAAGCGCGACATATTGTAAAGGGCTATTCGCCGAGACCACTCCAAGCCGACGCAGCCGGCAGCATTGTCAGAATTGGGCCTGGATGGCTCAACCGACCCAGGATGTAATTCCAAAGGGTTGTATCGCAACGGCCAGTGTCGCTTGAGGAAAGGGCGCGCGGACAGATTGTTAATATGAAAAAGAAGCGGGAATCAGAAGAGTACGCGTGTGCAACCGATTCAGCTCATAGGCTGAGGATTCGAGGTGGAGGGTTTGAAAACAGGAGGTGAGGTGACTGAACCTTTGAACGTGTAGCAGACACATAATAATAAATTGCTTCACTCGCCGCGAACTGTAGGTAACGCTAGTGCTGTATCAGGGAACAGCCAGCCCCACATGGGTTAAAGCAGCAAGCGCAAGCTACACGGGTTATAGGTCAGCAAGGGTCAAAATTTTTTTACTAGGGTCCAAAAGTTCAGCTGGGCTCAAAAGTTCAGTTAGAGTAAAAGTATTTATCTAGATCTAAAACTCTTTATATAGCTTAATAAGTTTTCTAGACCTATTCTTAGCTAAAAAAAAATATATTTATATTTTTAATAGATCTTTAATATCTATTTAATATCTTTTCTATTAAAACTAACTTTTCTCTTATTCTAAATAATAAAATATCTTTAACTTAAATATAAGATTAAGTAAAAATTAACTAGTTTAATAAATTAATTTATAATCTTTTCTATTATCTTTTTATATTTTATTTTTATTTTATATTTAATATTTTAAATAGTTTTACTAATAAATTTTTTTATAAAACTTATATCATATATTGATTTCTTATATTAATATATTATTAATATATAATTAATATATAATTAATATATATTTAGATTTAATAATTAATTAAAATACTTTAAAAGTTTAATTTAATTAAAATTAAATTTTTTAATAATATACTTATATATTATTAATATTATATTTATATTAAAATTAAATATTTTTTAAATATTTTTTTAGAATTCTATAAATATAATACAAAAATATAAATAAAATTCTTTATAAAAAATCTAATAATATTAATCTTTAAATCTAATACTATATTTAATAATATTAAATTTAAATTACTAAATATAAATTAATTAATATAATTTATTAAAAAAAAAAGAAAATATTTTAATATAATTTATATTTAAAATATATTAAATTAATACTAAATCTAGATTAAATTTTACTTAGTTTTTTATAAATAATAAAGCTAATTCTATATTCTTAAAAACTTATATATTAATAATATAAAAGTATATTAGTATAGTTTTTAATTTTTAATAATTTTCTAATAAAATAAAATTATATAATATTTAATAGAAAATTTTTAAATTATTCTAATAGAATAGAAAATTAATTATAATATAATATTATTTTTCTTCTAATTTATATAATTTATTTTAATAAAAATTAATTTTAAATTAGCTTTAATATATATATTAATTAATTAATTAATTGATTGATTAATTAATTCATACACACATCTAAGCCTAATAGCTAGTAGCACCTTCTATTAGACAGTAAACATACTACTATACAAAAAAAGAAATGCTAAGACTCCTAGCTTAGCACTAGCTAACTTAGCCTATACTATATAAAAACCTTAACATATATCTTTAGCTTTAAAATAATAATAATATAAAAATAATACACTAAAACACTAATAAATAAAAAATATATATATATATTTATTTATCTAATCTTTAGAGATAATAAAATATTAAAAAAAATTAATACTAAAAAATATATATGATAAATAAAAATTAAAAAGAAGAAAAAATTAATAAAAAATAAATCTATTATTATTATTTATTAAGTTAAATAATTAATTTATATAAAATAAATTAATTTAAATATTTTTTTAGAATAGAGAGTATATTTATTAAAAATATAATATAAAAAAAATTATATAATAGAATTAAATTAATAATCTAATTTATAATATAAATTTAATAAATATTTTATTTAAAAAGATTTATTAAGAAGTTTATAATTATTTATTTTATATTTATCTTTATAAAGTATTTTTATATAAATATATTAATAAGTCTTTAATCTTTATATTTATAAAAAAAATTATAAAATATAAATTTATTAATGTATATTTATATAAATATTAAATTTTATATTTAATTTAATCTTTTATATAATAAAAATATTTTTTTTACTAGTATTAATATAATATAATAAAAATATTATTTATATTTAATATTAATTTATTATTCTTTTTATTATTTTATAAGTTTTATTAATAATTATTATTAATATACTGCTACAAGGATTACTAAGTAATATAAATTAAAAAAAATATATATAATACATAATATAATCTAATTAAATATATTAATTTAAAATCTATATTAATTTTTTTATATATATTATATTATATTTATTATAATAAGTTTTATTAGTTAGTTTATTTTTTTATTATTAAAAATACTTTTATATTTAGATACTTATTATAATTATATATATCAATAAGATTAAGGGTCTTATAATAAATCTAATTAATATATAATTTAA